>OX463242.1:83895537-86295537 GCA_949820135.1 Sylvilagus floridanus
CAGGAGCAGAGGAGCAGGCCTGACCCCTCGATGCCTTGGCTTCTTGTCCCGCCATGGGATCCCTCCCTCTGGGTCCCACCTGCACTCCTACCAGTGTGATGCCGCCTGCTACGTTGTGATGTAGCCAGAAGGCCCTATAGAGTCGGCAGATGACCTCCGAAACCTCTAAGTAAACCTCTTTTCTTCATCCTCAAGCCCAGGTGTTTTGTTACAGCAACAGGAAACAGACTCATGCTCACATCCGCACGCTGCTGCGAGCTTTGCGCTTGTCCAGGATGGACTCGGTACACTTCTATGTGGATACGACTGCTCTCATGCTGCTTCTGCGATGGCTTCTCTTTAGTTCTGCTTGACTCTCACCTTCTAGTCCTAGCAGCCCGACTGCTCTTGTGCAGGAACCAAGCAGGAGACTTGTAGCTAATTCTCGGAAATCGTCAGGAAACAGAGATCTTATCTGCAGTCCAAATGCCACCTACGGTCCTCATTGTTCCTAATTTTACTAGAAGTCGACAGTGTGCGTGCTCAGAACTCTTCCCACCAAACACATGTGTGGCTGGCCAGCGGGGAGGAGAGCCAGATGGGAGGACATGTTCTCCCCCTCCCGCCCCATTCTCTCAGAGATGTTCATCAGCCCTGCAGCCTGGTTTCTTTGAGACACAGACGGATTTCTGTTCGGCCCTAAGCACATGGATGCCATACACATGTGGATCAAGGCTTATTTCCAGGGTTTTACAGAAATGAAATTAATTTGCCATATGCTGAAATGTGTGGTCTTGGAAGTCAGCTAGAGCGAGGGTGGAGTCCTGGCTGTGTGATCTTGGTTTAATTACAGAACCTTTCTGTGTCTGTGTTTCCATATCTTTAAAACAAGATCTGTGAGGGGAGTAAGAGAAATGCCACATGCACGGGGCCGACGTGCAGTCAATTGCTCAGCAAATGCCACTTCCTGTCACGCTCAGAAAGTGGGGTGCAACACAAAATGATCCCCCCTTCTGTAGCAGGTTGGCCTGGCTGGGTGTGCGCTGGACGACCGGCTGGGGCCACCCGGCGTTCCACGCGAGGGCCACACTCTCCGGTTCCCATCCCCGGCAACTCGTTCCCCGCTCTGCCTGGCAGGGCTGCAGCTGCAGGCTGCGGTATTCTGGGCGGGCCAGCACAGGCTTCAAAGGCTCAGCCTTCGCCTTTGAAGAGGAGGGCTTGGAGCTCATTAGCTCTGTGGCAGAGACCACCGAGCAAATCAAATAGGGTCCTGTGTCGCCTCTGCGAGGTCCCCCCAAGACCTCTGCATAGGGTTTCTGGAGAAGATGACGTTTTTTATTTTTGTTTTGTTTATATATTTGTGTTTTGTTTTTTGCCCTCCAGTTTTAGGCTAGCACATGGCGGAGAGGGTGGGTCTGCGCACAATGGAATAAGTATCTAATGAACAACAGCTCTTGGTGCCCAAGAGAAGGCCTTGGATATTACAGAGTGGCCCAGCTTCGCTGGCCCATCACGCTGTCACGCACATCTGGATCCCTGGGGGAAAAAAAAGAAGATCGTTGGATGAGGATGTTGGTGATAACACTGCCCAGGGAAGAACTCCCTGGTGAGGTTGAACATAGAAGTCCAGGACAGGCATTTCTCCGTGGTACTAACCACTCAGCAGGCACGGCTGCCGTGTTGAGCAAGATGGGCTAGGGCTCCTTATTTTTTTCTATTATGGGTAGAAGCTGTGGGCTGGGCCAGTGGAGGCTCCCAGAGTCACTGGGCACCCAGGAGTCCAGCCCAGGACTCCATGTCCACGCAGGGATGTGTCTAGGTCCATCTATTTGTGATGAGAACACCGAGTTCTGTCTGCAGACTCTGGTGTAGATTTCACAAGTCCTCTCGTTCCCCATTGGTGGTGTTTCTCAGCCCTTGCTCTACCTCAAAGTGGGGACGAGAGGCTTAATACCGTTTCATGGGACTGGGATCCAGGTTGGCCTCAGGGGAAAAATAAATGTGCAGCTGCCTGTAGGAGATGACTTCACAAATTTATGGGAAAATGGGATTAAAAGTTAATTTGGGTGCAAAAAGTTTTTTAAAGTCCACGCACACAAGGGGTCTTTAAAAAATTCACAGATTGTGCATTATTTTAAATAATCTCTGCATGAATATCAGAAATGCTTTTGTACCTAAATAAACTTGTCTTTTAATCCCATTTCCCATGGATATTTGAAGCCCCCTCACCTAATCTACATAAGGAAAATGAAAAGAACTTTGCACCCCTTAAAACTCCCTCTTCCTGGTGGTTGCTGCCTGAAGAGAAACTAAGAGCTGAAATCCCACAATTGGGGAGGACTGAAAGGAAAACACACGGATACTTCAAAGAGTTCTCAGAAAAATGGAATTAAAAGGCATATATTTTGCTGCCCCAAATTTTAAAATTCATGCGTGGTTTTTTTGTTGTTGTTTTCAGTAATATGGATTTTCATGAACCTTTTGAAAACTCCTTGCATTTATATATACATATAATTTCATTTTTTTTTGCACGAAAAGTAAGTAAACTTATGTTTTAATTCTATTTTTAAAATATTTATTTACTTATTTGAAAGGCAGAGTTATGGAGAGATAGGAGAGGTCTTCCATCTGTTGGCTCACTCCTCAAATGGTGGCAACAGCCAGGACTGAGCCAGTCTGAAGCCAGGAGCCAGGAGCTTTTGTAGGGTCTCCCACACGGGTACAGAGGCCCAAGACTTGGGCCATCTTCTGCTGCTTTCCCAGGTGCATTAATAGGGAGCTGAATCAGAAGCTGGGACCAGAACCAGCCCTTTTAATTCCATTTTCATGACCTTTTTGAAGTACCGTTGTACCTCCCTCTAGGTTGACCCAACACAGGTGTGTAATTCAGATGTGAGAGTAAGTGCTGGAGTTTAGGAGAGCTACCCCGGGGCTTGTGTTGCCAGCTTAGCTGTGAGGTTAAGGTAGAGGCAGGAGGTTTTATAAACCTGGTTGGGGTGGGACTCTGCAGGAACAGGACAGCAACCAGGGGGTGGTTCTGGGATTCCATAGGCCTGTGTGGACCAGAATGGGCCTTCTCTACTGGAAATCAGCCTGCGGTCCATGTGGATTGATTGACAAGTGTGAGTGATGCCTTGTGATGGGTGTTTCAACAGGTTTTTTTTTTTCCTTATTGGAAAGGCAAAGTTAGAGACAGAGGCACACACACACACACAGAGACCCTCCATCTGCTGGTTAACTTCCCAAATGGCCACAACAGCCAGGGCTGGGCCAAGCCCAAGCCAGGAGCCAGGAACTCCATCTGGATCTCCCATGTGGGTGGCAAGAGCCCAAGCACCAGGGGCCATCTTCCCAACGGGAAAGAGTGGAGCCGCCTGCCCCAACCGGCATCGTGCAGGTGGTACCTTCATAATGGCAGCCTTCAAACAGATGTCAAACGCAGGCTGATGTTGTGTTTGTCCTTTTTTGTTCATTTCCGGCCCCCAGATGTCCCCAAGGCCACAGCAGGAGGCAGGCAGGTGTGTTGTTGCTGCGGAAGTGGGGCTGGGGGTGGAGTGGGCGGGACCTGAGTTGGGCAGGGAACTGGGGGCCAAGCAGGAGTGCGGGGAGGAAGCAGAGAGAGTGTTTTTCTTTCTTTCTTTCCATTTTAAGTGGAAACAAGTGCGTGGGGAAAGTGCGAAGGGGACGCTGGGGAGTAGCAAGGCCAGGCTACGTGCAGGCCTGGGAGCCCGGCTCCCCCAGAGAACCTGCTTCCTGGTGCTGCTTCCAGCCGACTGGAAGCCAGCCCTCTCCCTGCTCCCAGGCCCGCCCCCAGTGCCACAGCCTGAGCCTGGCCTCCTGCGGACCAGGGCAGCCGCTGCGGTGCCCAGCAGGCCCCATGGCTCTGGCAGGAGTGCCCGAGACAGCTTGGCCAAGTGGCCCAAACTTTAATGAATTCAAGACCTGCTGGGCTGGCCCCAAGGAAGAGCTGGGCTTGGGCCTTGCAGGAAAAAGGCACAAAACGACCCTCTTGTCGGGAGGCTTTGCACCCGGAGGCCCCGCAGTCCCGATTGCGTCAGGCAGGCAGTTCCTCAGAAAATGACATTTTGTGGAAACAAAGGACACACAATAGAACCCCAGTGAATCCTGGCTGCTGCCTTCCTGACTGGAGCCACCCTCCCCGAGGAGGTGACGGCCGGGCTCAGCTAGGGGCCTGCGGTTGGTGACCCCAGGGCTGCACTGTGGGGAGAGGCTCCCTCTTAGGGCAGGGGGCAGAGGAGCAGCCAGTCTGCACCCCTGAGTGAGCCCTTCACCCCTCCAGCCCTAGCATGGGGATCCCTGCAGGCCCAGAGCAGCCGGCTCTGCCCCACTGCGTAGGGGAAGCCACAAGTCTATGAGGGCTGTCTCTGTGGGACTTAATGACTGTTTTCCAATACTTAAAAGGCTGTCATTTGGAAGAAGGATGGATTTATTCAGCGTGGAGCCAGAGGACTAAATTAAGGCCAAGGGCACAAGTTGTAAGAGAACAGATTTGGGACTCTGTTAGAACAGTTTCGCTGCTGGGGACGTGGGGCAGTGTACTGTGTAGCCTTGGGAGGTGGTGAGCTCCCCAGCACCGGAGGAGTTCAAACAGAGGGGATGTGGTGAGCACCTCAGTGTTTGCTGTCTCTTCCATGCGCTTCTGGAAGATAGGCATTCTGTTTTGTTTATTTATTTATTTGAAGGCAGAGTTACAGAGAGAGCTGAATAGACAGAGAGATCTGGTTCAACTCCCTAGATGGTTCCAACGCACAGGACTGGGCCAGACTGAAACCCAGAGCTATATCTGGGTATCCCACATGGGTACAGGGGCCGAATCACTTGGGCCATCTTCTGCTGCTCTCCCAGGCATATTAGCAGGGAGCTGAATCAGAAGCAGAGACGCAGGGACTTGAACTGGTGCCCATATGGGATGCTGGTGTCGCAGGAACTGGCTTAACCCCACTGCACCACAACACTGGCCCTGGCACTATGCTTTTTATCTCTATGCTTGTATGCACTGATTTTAAAATTGTCCTACACCAAAATAAACTTATCTCTTAATTCTGTTTTCCACCTGCTTTTCGGAGTACCATTGTATACAGGGCCTGGCACCCATGACAGCAGGCACTCAACATTGTCAAAGGAATTAATGATGGAAACTCTGAGGCAGAGGTTACAGGAAGTGATATCTATGACTCTGGGGGAGGGGGTGTCTCCGGATGGCTCCTCACATTTCAGAAACCAGGAGTGGAGTCATATTTTGCTAGGAGAGAGCTGGGTGGGCACATCCAGCTCCTTGAGGGCTATCGTGGGATGGAAGTGGAGCTACACGACTCCTTCCCAATGATGGAACATAAGGCCATAGTGGAGAGCTCTCTCCCTCTCACCTTTGGATCCATCTGCTAACAGGGAACCTCCTCTAAACGGGATTAATGGGCAGGGGGTGGGGGCAGGTGCAGCAAGGCTTTGGGTTGCTACCCCCAAGTTCTTTTTTCTTTTTTTAAAGATTTATTTTATTTATTTGAAAGAGTTACAGAGAGAGGTAGAGACAGAGAGAGAGGTCTTCCATCTGCTGGTTCACTCCCTAGATGGCCACATCAGCTGGAGCTGCGCCTATCTGAGGCCAGGAGCCAGGAGCTTCTTCTGGGTTTCCCACGTGGGTGCAGGGGCCCAAGGACTTGGATCGTCTTCTACTGCTTTCCCAGGCCATAGCAGAGAGCTGGATCGAAAGAGGAGCAGTTGGGACTCGAAGCGGCGTCCATATGGGATGCCGGTGCTTCAGGCCAGGGTGTTAACCCACTGAGCCACAGCACCGGCCCCATACCCTCAAGTTCTAACAGAGCCATTCCCTTTGCTTTCATCTGTCTTATACACTGGGATTTTTTTTTTTTTTTTTTTTGAAGAAAGGGGTATACATCAGAAAGTTGCAAATCACTGGCCTACAAGATGTCTTTGCTTGTTGAATACCTACTGTGTCCAGTTATTGTTCTAGGCATAGCAGTGAAACAAACAGATAAAAAAAACAATCCCTGCCCCAATTTGCCTGTGTTCAAATCGGGGGAGACAAACCATCAAGAAGTGAATTATAGTGTGTGAGGAGGTGCTAAGCGTTACGGGGAAAAATAAAGCAGTGAAAAGGCATGGAGATGGGGGAAGGGATTGTTGTGATTTCCAGGAAGGTCAGAGAAACATCACTGAAGAGGTGACGTTGGAGGAAAAGCTTGAAGGAGGTGAGCGAACATGTGGGAAGAGCATTCCTGCAGAGGGAAGCTGATTCAAAGGTCCTGAGGCAGAGTCAAGGAACAAGGAGGCCAGTGCAGATAAGAGGCGAGGTGGGGCAGGCAGCTTCTACCATGGCTCCCAGGGGTCTCTGCCTCTCGGGACCCATGCTTTTGTGTAATGCTCCTGTCCTTGAGTGTGGGCCGGATCTAGTGGCCTGCTTTCAACCAACAGAATATGACAAAAAGACAAAAATAATGCGTATCCCTTCCAAGAATAGGTTACCTGTGTTGCTTGTGTTCTCTTGTTCTCTCACTCACTTGCTCTGATACAGTCACTTGCTATGACGTGCCCACCCCACGGGGAGACCCATATGAGACGGAACTGAGGGAGTTAGGGGGCAACTGAGATCCTCAGGCCAGTAGCCCACAAGACAGCGAGCCCAGGCAACAACCTGGCGAGGGGGCTTGGAAGTAGATGCGTGGAGGTGGCCTTGGTCCCCGCCGACACCTTGATTATGGCCTTGGACGAGACTCTGAGCCGGCAGGCCACTAAACTGCAGGCCCCCTCTGAGATAATCCGTGTTCACTGCCGTAAGCCACTGAGTTCGGGGGTAATTTACTGTGCAGTCGTAGATATCTAACAGCCGAGGCAGACTAGCAAGAGATGAGATCACGGAGCTAACGGGAGCCAGATCACGCGGGGTTGTTCGTTAGCAAAGCTCTTTGGCATTTGTCAGACGAAGGAGGGACGTCACAGCAGGCTCTCGAGGAGGGGAGAGAGGCAGTCTGGCTTTGGCTGTTGTCTGGAGAGTGCCTATGAGAAGTACGCTCATAATCCGGGCGCAGGGGACTCCTGGTGATTGGACCGTGGGAGTAGCTGCCTAGCTGGTGGACGAAGTTGCGACGTGGCCATGCTTAAGGAGAAAGCTACAAGTTCAGTTTGGGAAAGACCAAGTTCTAGATGCTTGTCGGGTATCCACGTGGAGATTTAAGTAGACAGCTGGATATGCAAGGCTGGAGTCCAGGGGACAGGACTGAGTTGGATGCAAATGTGGACGTCATCAGCAACTATATACGCAGTCAGGAGACTGAGCAAGACTTGTTGGGTGCCACCTCTGGCTGGTCTTGTTCCAAGCTTTTGCCTCTACATGAGAAAAAGAAGTCAAGGTATACAGGAAAGTAAGTTATTGAAAGGGATAGCATACGCCCAGAGGTGACTGTGGGCCACTTCTCACCACCAGGAAGGACAGGCTGCTGACTCATCCTTTCACAGGGCAGGGTGCCTAATTGGATATCCAAAGGAGGTAGAGTGTGGGCCAGGCTTGAGTACTGCTCACTTCTGGGTCCCCCCCCCCCTTTTTTGGAAATCTCGGAGGCGTCATGGCATCTCCATGTAGGGCTGGAGCAACGCAGATGATCCTCTCTAGGGAAGTGTTATGGTGTCGTCTCGTGCATGATGGGAAATGAGGCTCAGGTGCACGAAGGGGTACAGATGTGCTGAACCCGACGTCATGTTGGATGTTTCCAGCTGATGGGCGTGGAAGGGGGTAGGGAGGGGCTATGCTGCTGGCAGCCCTCAGCTTCTCACTCACTGGCTACCACAGGGGTGTTGAGGGCAAGGTGAAGGGGTCCCCCACGTGCCCCAGCAGTCCCTGTTCTGAGAGTATGTCCCCCCCCCAGGAACTGAAAGCAGGGTCTCAGAGCTATGATGCACACCTGTGTTCATTGCAGCACTGTTCACAACGTGCGAAAGGAGGAACCAACCCGAGCGTCCGTCGATAGCTGAGTGGATGAGCAAAATGCAATAGACAAACAGAAGAATACCATTCAGAGACCAAAAGGAAGGAAATCCTGCCACACGCGGCACATGGCCGAACGTAGAGAAGGTTCCTGCGAGTGAAATGTGATGGTTACAGAAGGCAGGTGCTGCCCGAGTCCACTTACATGAGGCCCCGCGTGTCGCCAGATTGCTACAAACAGGAAGGAGAGTGGCGGTTGCCAGGGCTGGGGAAGGAAGACGGAGCGGATGCTGAGTGGTGCAGAGTTTCAGGTTCGCTGGATGGGACGTCTGCAGATCTGTTCCACAGCCACCTGAATGTGCTCCGTACCACTGAGCTGCTCACTTGTGACTGTTTCAGATGACGGGGCCATTGTATTGCGAAGGGGTGAGCCTGTGATGCCTCGGCCACCAGCATCCCACATCAGAGAGCTGGCTGGAGTCCCAACTGCTTCGCTTCTGATCCAGCTCCCTGCTAGTGCACCTGGGAAAGCAGCAGATGATGGCCCAAGTGCTGGGGCCCCTGCACCCATGTGGGAGACCCTGATGGAATTCCGGGCTCCTGGCTTACGCCTGGCCCAGCCCTAACGGTTGCAGCCATTTGGGAAGTGAACCACCAGATGGAAGACCCCCGCCCCCCTCTCTCTCTCTGTGTGTGTGTGTGTCTGTCTGACTGTCTCTCCTCTCTCTCTTTTTTTTTTTTTTTTTGGACAGGCAAAGTTAGTGAGAGAGAGACAGAGAGACAGGTCTTCCTTCCTTCTGTTGATTCACCCCCAAAATGGCCACTACGGCCAGCGTGCTGCACCAATCCAACGCTAGGAGCCAGGTGCTTCTCCTGGTCTCCCATGGGGTGCAGGGCCCAAGGACCTGGGCCATCCTCCACTGCACTTGCGGGCCACAGCAGAGAGCTGGCCTGGAAGAGGAGCAACCGGGACAGAACCGGCACCCCAACCGGGACTAGAGCCCAGTGTGCCAGCACCGCAGGTGGAGGATTAGCCTAGGGAGCTGCGGCGCCGGCCTCTCCTCTCTTTTTCATTCTACCTGTCAAAGAAATAAATCTTGTTATAATTTTTAAAAGATTTTATTTATTTATTTGAGAGAGAGTTACAGACTAAGAAGGAAAGACAGACAGGTCTTCCATCTGCTGGTTCACTCCCCAGATGGCCGCAACAGCTGGACCTGAGTGGATCCAAAATCGGAAGCCAGGAGCTTCTTTCAGGTCTCTCATGTGGTTTCGGGGGCCCAAGGACTTGGGCCATCTTCCACTGCTTTCCCAGGCCATGGCAGAGAGCCGGATCAGAAGAGGAGCAGCTGGGACATGAACCGATGCCCATGTGGGTTGCCGGTGCCGTAGGTGGAAGCTTAGCCTACTACACCACAGTGCAAGCCCCAATAAAATAAAAAGAAAATAGCCAGCATGGTAAATTTTATGTTATATACATTTTACCACGATTCAAACACTTTTTAAATGCAAGAGAAAAGCATTGACTTGAAAAACAAAAAGGAAAGCCTACACGCCAGAGCCTTGGGAGGTCCAGTGGGAGGAGTCAGGGAGAGGGGGAGGAAGCAGCAAAGGTTGATGACCTCCTAATGAGACAGGAAGAGGACAGTGAGAGCATGGTGTCTGGAAATAAGTGACAATCGTGTTTCAAAGGGAAGGGGGTGGCTGGCATTGTGGTGCATTGAGTAAAGTCATACTGGCATTCCATGTGGGCACCAATTCGAGTCTCAGCTGCTTCATTTCCAATCCATCTCCCTGCTAATGGCCTGGGAAAGCAGTGGAAGATAGCCCAAGTGCTTGGGCCCCTGCACCCATGTGGGAGACCCGGATGAAGCTCCTGGCTCCTGGCTTCAGCCTGGTTCAGTGCTGGCCACTGTGGCCATCTGGAGAGTGAGCCAGTGGATGGAAGACCCCCTCCCTGTAACTGTGCATTTAAAACAATTAAATCATTATTTAAAAAAAAACACAAATGGAAGGGAGGCTCAGTACTTTCAAGGGCTCAAAAAGAGAAACATTGGATTTGTGGGAGTCACTGGTGACCTCATTGCAAGCATCCTCAGTGAGCGAGGGGGTGGAAGCCCAGGAGTGGGATGGGAGAGGTGGAAAGGAGAACCAGAGACGGTGGGTGCAGCTGACTTTCCCGGAGCTTTGCTCTAAACCGGCGGAGAAGGGGGCTGAGCAGGTTCTGGTGTTTTGTCTTGAGACAGGTCGAAGAATAGCATGTTTGTCTGTTGGCAGGGATGACGCAGGAGAGGGGAAACCTCACTAGCGCAGGGGCAGATGGGGTGATGGCTGGAGGGACGTCCTGGAATGGGCCCTGGGGTTGCTGCTGTGCACAAAGGCAGGGCACCAGGACTCTGGCTTTGTAGCCCCGAGGGAGCCACCAGTCCCCTGCCGCCCAGCCGGGTCCTCTGCCCTCCGCCTTGGCGACACACCCGCATTTGCAGACACCATCCCTTCCCTGAGTGAGTCGCCAGCTGCCGCTGTTTCAGACCCTTGGCTCACAGCGCCTCCTGCAGCAGAGGGCCCGCCGCTCACTGTGGTGCATCCGACTTCTGCCCTCAAAACCTCTGCTAAGTGCTGCCTTCCTCCCAAAGTCTCCCCTAGCCCACCCCATGCCCGGGCCGCTCTTCCCTCATCCCCAGAGGTCTTCATCAGGACCTCCCTGGCTCTCTGCTCCGCCTTGAGTTGCCCCACCTCCCTTTCTGAACGGAAAGCTACACAAGAGAGAGACTCACACCTGCTGCTTCATCACCATCTCCATCTTCAGCATCGCCCAGCATCTTGAGAGCTGACCGAGTGCCAGCACCATGCAAGGTGCACCATGTCATCTAGTGAGATTGAAGCTTATTGTGTAAAGGAGCGAGCAGAGGCTTGGAATAGCTTGTCTGAGTCACAGAGACAGAAAGTGATTCATCGGGAGGTCTGTGGGACTGTGGCAGGTGCTTTCAGCCATGGCTTGATACTGTCGCTGTCATCACTGTGTCTCCCGCTGCTCTGGCCTGGCACAGAGCAATGGTCAACTCAGGGATCGATCTAGAGAAAGGCAGCCTGCCCAGGACGAATGTTCCACACATAGAAACTTAGCCCACCTGTTACACAGGGAAACGGCCTGACCTGCCCTGGAGACCAGGGACCCCAGGGTCTTGCTGTGTGCGAGGTGTGGGCTGTGCAGAGCCTAAGTAGAGAAGCAGGGACCATCTCTAGGCGGGACTTCGCCTGGTTCCAGCTCTAACTTCCTGTGATGGAAATATTGCCAGAGGGGCCAGCGTTGTGGCACAGGAGGTTAAGGCACTGCTTGGGACACCAGGATCTCTTATCAGAGCACTGGTGGAAGACCCAGCGGCTCCACTTCCAATCCAGCTCCCTGCTAATGTGCTTGGGAAGGCAGTGGAAGATGGCCCAAGTGCTTAGGCCCCTGCACCCACCTGCAGCCTGGCCCAGAACTGGTGGTTGTGGCCATTTGGGGAATGAAACAGTGGATGAAATATCTGTGTGTGTGTGTGTGTGTATGTGTGTGTGTTGCTTTGCCTTTCAAAAAAAATTAGAGAAGGAAGAGGGGGGAGAAGAGAGGAAAATTAGGAAGGCAGAGGGAAAGAGGAAGGGGGTATGGGCAAAGGAAAGAGAGAAGGGAAGGAGAGAGGGGAGAAAGGGGAAACGTGTAGGAAGGGCAGAGGAGAAAGAAGACCATAAAGTGGGTGTCATGATTTGGATGTGTCCCCCAAAAGTTCATGTGCTGGGAATCAATCTCGAAGTTCCTGCTAATGTTTCTGGAGGTGGGGCCTTGGGAGGGGATTAGGGTTAGAGGAGGTCAGGAGGGTGGGGCCCGTGACAGCGTCTCTGGCTTTCACAGAAGAGGAGGAGGCACTGAGCCAGCCTGCCTGCCCGGCCTCTCTTCGTGACGCTCCCTGCCACGTTATAGCGCAGCAAGGAGGCCCTCATGGGCTGCCAGCGTCATGCCCTGGGACCTGCCAGGAATTGTAAAAAGTGAATTTCTTTATAAATCGCCCACTCTCGGGAATTCAGCTACAGCCACAGAAAATGGGCCAAGCCAGTGGAGGGAGAAAAAAGGCAATTCCTCATGCCATTTTTTTTGGGGGGGGAGGGTGGGCTGCAGCTGAGTATGTGACCAGGGGATGGGTGAGCTGCCGGGTTGCCAAGGGTGGCAAGGAGCGGGGTGCGCATGATGACTTTCCCTGGGAAGCAGAAAGGGGGTTCCGCTGCACCCTATGAACTCGGTCGCACTGTGCATGGGTCTGCAAGTTGAGAGGCGCCAGGCAGACTGAGCCTGGGACAAACTGCGGGGCCTTGCTTACACGCTGTCCCTTCCGGTGTGTGCTCAGCGCAGCCTCAGACACCACCGCGTCAAGGCTGCTCCCTCTGAAACGTGCGAGAATGCACGATCTTGTGGGGGGACGGTTGTTTCTCCCTGGCACCACACTCCAGCGACCCACGTTTGTAGTCCTAGTGTGTGGGCTTCAGGGTGGGGGGTTGGGGGCTGGAGGAGCCGCAGTGGCCCTGTATCCCCCTAGGACAGCTCAGCATGACCAGGGCGGAAGGGGCCCAGCCAGGGGCCTGGGGCCTTGTTTCCAGTCTAGTGCTCCTGGGATTGTCTGGGACTTCCTGGAACAGACCCAGCCACCCTAGCCCCTCCCCAAGACTCTGCCCTTGGGGGAGATGACGTGGTCCCAGAGGCTTCCCTGGGCCCAGGGCCACTCGAACCCTGGGCCCGCAGCAGCTCGAGGCGGTGCTGCGGGGAGGGGAGTGCCCCAGGGCAGAGCTGTTGCCTTCTGCACCGAGGGTTTGATTTCAGGCCTGAGTCATTAAGGGAATGCCATGGCCATAAAAGAGAGTTTGGCAGGTTTTTAAAGAGCTAAAATAATTGCCCATCCATGCCAACAGCTCATTAGCTCAAGCCGGATGCTTCAGCACAGACAGACGCCTCACACCCTGGGCAGGGGGTGTCCCACGTCCCAGTGCCAGCCGGGCAGGGGTGTCTCCGACTGGCCTGCGTGGCAGCTGGCTCCTCATCCGGCCTAGGAGACCGAGTAGGCAGTCATTCATCAGGACAATGGCCACCTCGCCCTGAACCGCCTCCAGTTTTCACGCTCTGGCCGTCCAACTACCCAGTGGCAAAGTACGAGAAATAGAGGGGGGAAGAGCCTTGGCATCTGTCCCTTGGACAAGCACAAGAGCCTTAGAAGATGGCTTCACTCTTAGCTGGAGGAAGACTTCCGTGGGGGCCTGGCAGGTCTGGCCGTGTGTGGACAAGCCTGCCAGCTTTGTCTTCCCCCGACCCACCCCCACCCCTGCCCCGCAAAGAACTTGGCATTGGAGCCAGGACATTTCTCAGCGGGAGATTCTGCTTTGAACCCTGTCTGGCCCGTTTACCAAAAGCGAGGTCTTGGGAAAGCCAAGCTGGCCCTCCCGAGCCTCGGTTTACTCCTCTCAGTGTCTGTGTTGGCTTTTTGTGTCACAGTGCCTGAGACACACACGTGGGTGGAGGGCCGAATTAGTGAGGGTCACCAGGGCAGTGGGGTCCTGCTCACGTCTGGCTGATCAAGTCTGGCTATATTATGACTCTGTAGGTCCTTAAGTCAGAAACTTCTTTGTCCAGTGGTGAGGGCCATGTCAGAGAGTCAACTTGTCCTGTGCTGGCCACTGGGACTGGTGGAGTCCGGGAGGTCAGGTGGCTTCATCCCACGAGGGAAGATGCCCCCTCACGAGGTGGGAAGGGCACTGGTTCAGGCCAGCTCAGTGCTCTCCCTCCATCCCAGAGGTCTCCAAAGTTTCTTGGGTGGGAACACAGACCGGAACACCTCCGTCCGCCCTGAGTGGGCTGACTCCAGGCTCAGGCCTCCGGAGATTTCCCAGAGCCTCAGGTCTTTCACAGTGGGTGCATCGCGGGACTGGGCTGCGGCACCAGTCTGGCCTCTTCTGGAACCAAAGGGAGCTTTGGAGGCAGAAAAGAGAACTTCTGTGGGTGGGGCAACTCTCACGGAAATTTCTGCCATTTCCAAAGGGGAAGAGTTCAAAATCTGCATAGGCCAGGTGACCGTCAAGGCCAAAGGCACCTGAAAGCCCCGGAGCGAGTGCTCAAACCGCCCTAGAGTGCAGGCGAGTGCTCAAGGTCTGGGCTCTCCAGATGCTGTTATTATCTTGTTTTAACTTCTTACTTGATGACATGTACCTTCCGTGGTGAGAGGCTGATTCTGCCCAAGGACAGACCCTGGCACTGAGGACCCAATGTTCATTTGAATGAATGAATGAATGAATGGTGTCACTGCCCATCTCTCCCCAATGTGCTGCTCTTATTGTATCCTGCTTTTATTGTATTCCATCCTTAGCTGAGCACATAGGAACACGTAAGGATGCATGAATAACACACTGATAAATTGTTCTTTTTGTCTAGGGATAGACCATTCATATAATATAATTTCATTTATTCATTCACTCAACAGATATTTCAATAGTTGATATTTTACAGACACTTCTTTTAATTGTCACTTTTAATGGTAATAAGCAAAAATAAAAAGTAAAAGAATTGGACAGGAAGAAACAAAACTTGTCATCACTCGCAGATCATACCAATATATAAATAGGAAATCTGAAAGAGTCCTCAGATAAACTCAGAATTAGGAAGTGAGTTTTGCAAAATCACTAACTATAAGAGCAAGATGCAAAAATCAAACTTATTTCTATATTCTAGGGTAAAACATTTAGTAAAAAAATTTAATGATGCCATTTATAAGGGCATAACAAATTCAAATGTTTAGGAATAACTCTGACAAAAGCTGTGCAAGGTCTTTTCCCTGAAATAGCAAAACGTTAGAGAGAAAAATGAAAGCAGAGGTAAATGTGTACTGCTCAGGGGTTGCCGTACTCAGTACTGTAGAGAGACAGTTCTGGAGTCGATCAACAGATTCAGTGCAGTTCAAAGAGAAATCCTGGGTTTCATTTTGCTGGTGGAAATCTTCAAGCTCGTTCTCAAATCTTTGTGGGAATGGAAAGAGCTCTCTCTCCATAGCAGAGACAATCTTGAGGAAAGGAACAAAGCTGGAAGAATCGCTTGATCCGATGTTATGACTTCTCCTAGAGCCATGGTAATTAAAACTAGAGTTGCAAGTGCTACAAAGATAGGCCGGCCGGCCACAGAGCAGAATAGAGTCCGGAAACAGACCCATGTGTACCTGGTCACCTGGCTTAGGACAAAGGTGTCATAAAATGTGAAGGGATGAGGATGATCTCTCAGTAGATGGTGCTAGATTCATTATACAGAAATGCAAAAAATGAATTTGATCCCTACCACATACCGTGCCTGAAAAATCAATTCTGGATGAGTCACGGACTTAAAGCGGAAGAGTAAAACAACAAAGCTTCTAGAAGATAACACTCAGGTACTCCTGCCCTGGCTCAGCCTCCCTGTTCAATACCAGGGAGGCAGCCTAGCCCCTTGGCCTAGAGGAGGAGGTCTTTGAAGGGTCAGGCCAGCTCCAGAGCCCGCTGTGGCATCTGCCAAAGTCTCATTCAGATGTGCGGCCTGTTGTCTTTGCTCTATGATAGGTGTTCATTGAAGGGCGTTTCCCAAAGGACTCCCTCCATCCCGATCTCCATCTCAGACTGGGTCTCCAGGAACTCTGACTTGAGACAGCAATCACCTTCATTAGTCACCAGGATAATGCAAATTCAAACCACCATCTGCTAAAATCTAAAATACAAGATGTAAGTGCTGGTGAGGTTGAGAAGTGGTGGGAGCGAGAACTGGTACCAATACTTTGGTAAAGTAGCATTATAAAAATACAGATACCCAGTGACCCAGCAGTTCCACTCTTGGGTTTGTATCCAAGCAAAATGTGAGTGTATGTTCACCAGAAGACATATACAAGGATGTTCAATAGCTGCATTATTTGCAATAGCCCCAAACTGGAGATAACATATATACCCATCAATAGTAGAATGAAGAATAGAATGAATAAATGAATTGTGGTTTATGATGGAATGACCAAGAACACATTACTGTTATATCAGACAAACCTAAAAACTGAACAAGAGAAAGCAGACACGGAATAATACATGCTGTGTGATTCAATTTATATGAATTTCAAAAACTGGCTAAATCAATTTATGAGAGAAGTCAGAATGGTAGTTACTTTTACGGAGGCAGTACTAAGTAGGAGGGAACATAGGGTTCTGGAATGTCAATAATTTTCTATATCTTTATTTGAATGTTCACTTTGCAAAACTTCATTGAGCCTTAATGTATGTAAAGAGTTCAAAAAGTTCATGGAAACACATATGAAAAAGAATAAGGGTGCATTTAAAAATTTTTTGCACTCCCCCCAAATTTTTTAATTTCATTTTTCTATTAACTTTTTGAAGTACCCTTGAGTAGGTTATGCTTCAATAAAAAATTAGAGAGATTCAATGATTAAAAGAAATGAGCTATCAAGCCACGAAAAGACCTGAAGAACCTTCAAGGCACCTTGCCCAATGGAAGAAGCCCAAGTTGAAAGAGCGATACACTTGGACGGCTCCCACTGCGTGACGTCCTGAACAGGCACAATACAAAGGAAGTGAAAGGATGGGTGGTTTCCAAGTGTTAGGGCGGGGGGAGGCAGGGAGGAATGAGTGGGTGGAGCGCAGCGCATCCTCGGGGCGGGGAGACTGTTCTGTAGGATACGGTAATCGCGGGCACACGTCTTCATACCTTTGTCCAGACCCGCAGAGGGTACGACATACAAAGAGGTCAATTATGGGGAAAAGTAGGGCAAGGGGCGTGAAGGGGTTTAAAGGAACTATGAACCCTGTGCTCAGTTTTTCTGTAAACCTGAAACTGCTCAAAAAATTAAAGCCTCTGAGAGACCCAAAGAAAGATGCTCCCGCACCCTATGGGACGGGGCGCTGAAACCAGCCTCTGTCCTTCTCCGTGCTCTGTGTTTCTGCTCACCAGTGCCTGCACCAGGGACTTGGCTGAGGCCCTGCCTTGCTCGGCTGGGGAAGATGCCTGCCTTCTGAACCCCGTCTTTTCCTATCTGTCCTCACATTGGGGCTGAAAGGAGTGAGGCGAGAGGGATGATGTCCAGAGAGAAGGGGAAGGGGCCTCCACCGCCTCCCCAGTCCTCTTAGCCTGGGGTGTTAGCAGAACGTGCAGCCCCAGTTGTCTTCAGTACCTGCTTCCCTCTTGCAGTACAGCCAAAGCTTCTGCCCGAGGAAGGGAGAGGGGAAGGAGAGAGCAGGGAGAGGTGTGAAGAGCCATTTTTCCGGCTCAGAATCACAAGCTCTTTGGGTGGTGCTTATCCTAGGTCACAGGAAAGAGACTGCCCTCTGCTCTGCTGCTTGAAACACACTCTATTGATAACCAGCTAGGACGTGACGCATCTAATATTGAACCTGGCACACAAGGAATCCTCAATAAATATCAGATTTCCTCCACTCACTCGGGTGCGGCACAGAGCGCAGGGCCTCTGGGAAATACAAAGAGAAAGAAGGCACGGCCCCAGCTTTAAAGAGCTTAGTGACTGAACAGTATTATTCAGCTATGAACCCAAACCACCAGAACGAAGGGAAAAAAGCACACAAAAATCCCTCCCCACTGAGCCGCAGCCCCTTTGGAAGTGAGAATCAGAGGCATAAGTCTTGGCCTGCTAACCCCCTGTCCCTCTCTTTCCACCCCCCAAGTTTAATCTGTTTAATTATTTCTTCATGTGTGCCCTAGAGAGCCCGTTGTTTTTATGGGTCTGTGTCTATTAATTTTTCTTCCCCCAGCCTAACCGCGTTCAGCGCGGGCAAAGCAATGCAGACAGAGGGCTGAAGTCAGGCTCCAGAGCACAGAGCCTGCGTGGATATATATAGAGATGAGAGGAAGCCAGCGAGAGAGTGCGGTTACTCTGGGGCTGCAGAGAGGCTGTTAAGTGCTGGAGATTTAAAGCTTCATTCGCCTCTGTACTAACTTCAAGCTGTTCTAAGCCCAGTCTCCCAGACGACGAAACTCAGACCAGCTGCGAGAGAAAGGATATTACTCCCTCTGGAACCTTGGCTCTGATTTAGAGGGTGCTTAGAGGAGGCAAGTGGGGAGGAAGGAGTTGAACAATCAGAGTTTTATTTCTGGGAGAAACTTTCTCTGCTGAAGAGAAGGCCAAGGGCAGAAACGAAGCAATCGTCCGGTTATTTGTCACAGAAGCAGAGGATGCGGGTGAGAACCGGTGTCTAAGTTAGGGCAGGAAGAAGTCAGCGGCAAGGCTGTCAGAGCATGGCTAGGGTAGAATAATTGTCTCAGGAAGATTGGAATAGGTGTGTCTGGAAGCAGGAGGCTGGACGAAATGACAAGGTCATGCCCTGCTGTTTTGTTGGTCTTAGTGTGGCCATGGCACTCTGGGAGCAAAGAGAATTCAGTTTCCATACGAAAGTGAGGTGGTGGAGGTGGCAGGAAGGGTTGTGGGGACTTCCCAGCTGCTTCCTCTACTGGAAGAGAAATAATTGTGAGGGCCCTGCAGAAGACAAAGCCTGGCTCTGGGAAAGGAGTGGCAGTGAAAATGCTTTTTAAAAGTGCCAGTTGAGAGGGAATGCGGACGCTGAGGAGTAGCAAAGGGAAAGACAACTCCGTCTGTTGGAAAACCAGGGAAAGCTTAGAGGCCAAACAGTGATATTTCGCGCAAGGGCAGTTGGGGTGGATCTTGGGTCTGAATGAATGAATCGAAAAATGGCAGGGTCTTGGAATTGGAGGGGGTCACAGTTGGCTGTTGGTGGGAGGATGCTGGACCCTAACCCTAACCCTAACCCTAACCCTAACCCTAACCCTAACCTTCAACTCAGTGGCAGAGCTTGGTCTAATGAGGAGCTCTCTGTGAGTGCTGGTATGTGACTGGGTAAAAGAGAAAGCCCTACATTTTCCTTCAGATGGAGTTCCCTCCTGGGGCGGAATGGCTCCAGAGAGCAGCTGGGCACGTGGCCAGTGGCCAGTGGAGTTACGGCCATGCTTCACACGCTGGACCCATGCTACGGCCTGCCTTCATTGTGGGGATTTCTTAGAAGGACCGAGCTGCAGAAATGGAGTTGGAACAGGGAAACCTGAAGCTCGTTTCAGGGTTTCTTTCCTGCAAAAGCCTTTCTAGCTACCCACCCTGCTTCCCTATTCTGGGACTTGCCTGTCAATGTTTTGTCGTCCCAACCACCTGGCAGCTGAGCCATTATCCTAGGAAGTGTGGAATCTGTTATGTGACTTACTGTGCCTTAGCTGCTGAGGTCGAATTCATTGCTAAAATATCAGAAGAACATCCTTGGTGCCTACATCCATCAGTTTCTTCTAGTTCCTTCTGATGGATTCCATTTAAAATGATCTTTTGATAGAGACACCTGGAACCATATTGAAAGTAAACTGAGGGGTTGGTGCTGTGGCATAGCAGGTAAAGCCACCATCTGCAGTGCCGGTATCCCATAAGGGCCCCAGTTCGAGACCCAGCTGCTCCACTTCCATCCAGCTCTCTGCTGTGGCCTGGGAAAGCAATAGAAGATGGCCCAAGTCCTTGGGCCCCTGCACCCACGTGGGAGACCTGGAAGAAGCTCCAGGCTCCTGGCTTCGGATCGGCGCAGCTCCGGGTGTTGCAGCCATTTGGGGAGTGAACCAGCAGATGGACGTTTTCTCTCTCTCTCTCTCTCTCTCCCCTACCCCGCCTCTCTGTAACTCCGCCTTTACAATAAATAAATAACTCTAAAAAGACTAAACCAATGACACATTACCTTTTATGCTCTGGACAGTACTAGGCAGTGGATGGGACTCAAAGACCATTGTCCCTGATGGTTCTTTCCATATACACAGGCAAGGGGGACAAGGTGCACAGAAAGATGACAGCATCTCAGGGTGCTTGGCCCCTTATGATCAGAGCTGGAATAGAATATAAAGATAGTTCAGACTTTGCATTCTCTCCCTGTCCTTGCAGGCAGAGTCTGTCTGTGGGGCTGATAAAGTTTTCCTGCTGCAAAGTAGGCTTCTCTTAGTCATACTACAAAGGGAGAGGCTGGGGCTCAGAGAGGAAAGGTGATTTGCCCAAGGTCATAGAGCAAGTCCCTGGTTGAAAAGTCTAGATAAATCCTGCAGAACGCTAGGTCTTCAGAGAAGGGAGCGAGCCCTTTGCACAGACAAGAGCCCTTAGCATGCATAATCCCTTTCCAGGGTCGTTAAGAGAACTATTGAATAATGGAAAACGTAAGGTCCCCAAGGAATCTAACAGTAGAATTAAGGACAGGGCTGCTTTTTGTTTTTGTTTTTGTTTTGTTTGAGAAAGGAGGGCCTCTCTGGAACCACTCAGATTGCTCAACTCCGTGTAAAGCGACCTGAGTACCTCCCCTGCAGTTCTGAGCACTTTGTTTGCCATGAACATGGAGGCTTCTAGTGCTTTGTCCATAGGAGAGCACAGTGCAGAGATATCAGAGAAGTGTCCTTGGAGTGAGTGTGGAGAGAGGCATTTTATACGGAGAGCAAGAAGCACACTCGAGACAGAATAGCTCAGGAAGGGGCAAGATGCTTAAAGCCCTGCACCTGTGAGCAGAAAGACACCAGCTTCCTTTTTGATGTGACCCTGGGTGCAGCGTGAGCTCTTCCTAGAGAGCTCAAGGCCTCTCCACTCAGATACCCGTTACATAACCTCTCATTCTCCTCCAGCTAATGGGCTGCATCAATAGCCTTTTTTATTAGCTTTTTATGAGAGGATGATATGGTCCTGGCTCTTCAGTAGTTAGCCAAACTGCCGAATTGCTCATAAACCAAGACAAACTGGAAATGACCATCCTGTCTCCTGAGGACTCAGACACGCCTAGGAATGATCAGACAGGAAGGAGGGTGGCTGTGGATGCAGTGGAAGTTAGCAGGTTGTTCCTTAGAGCTCAGCCGCTTCTGATTCAATAGCCCCGGGAATGGTGAAATGATTCAATTCTGATCTCAGTCGTAAGAGGCCAAAAATAGAAGCCAGGAGTTATGATTTAATGGGGTTTAATTAAGTACCTTTTCCATTTAAGGAAGGTTTTCTAGGTCACTAATCTGCAATTTTCCTGCTGCAACCATTCTCTGGGAGAAGGAGAGAAAGTTTCTTCTTCCATTCGAAGGAATGAAGCAAAAGATTTCAAGAGTTTAATGCTCAAAGTTCCTTTCCGGGAGGGTGTCTTAGAGCCCCTTGCACTGAGGATGAACTAGTATAGGGATTTGGAGTTTATTTATAAGAAAGATTTATTTATTTATTAATTTGAAAAGCAGAGCAACAGAGAAAGAGAGGGAGAGAGAGAGAGAGACACTTTCCCTCTGTTGGTTCACTCCCTTAATGGCTACAACAGGCTAGTCAAGGCCAGGCCAAAGCCAGGATCCAGGAACTCCATCTGGTCTGCTACCTGAGTAGCAAGGCCCAAGCACTTGGGCCATCCTCTGCTAGCTTCCTAGGCACATTAGCCAGAAGCTGGATTGGAAGCAGAGTAGCATGGCTCAAAACAGCACTCCGATACGGGCTGCCAGTGTGCAAGCGGCACGTTAACCCACTGCACCACAATGCCAGCCCCTTGGAGTTTCAGCTGAAACTGAATTGGATTCAAAAGTAGGTTCTAAATGAGTTATATATAAGAGTTCACAGACCTTAGCGATCATTTCATCCAAGTCCTACATTTTGTAGTTGGGGACCAGATAGGAAAATGTATTTACCTACACAGACAGCAGAGACTGGAACCCTGGGCCTATCAACACCATTCCCTTCTTAACTTGCTACATGGCCTTCTGCCAAGGAAGCTAAACATCCTCTTGGTTGGGTAGCCAGCCCACCAGACATACTTTATTTTCTTCCGTGTTCACCGCCTTCCTCTCCTTTATTTCTATCCTGTGTTCTTTTTTTAAAAAATATATTTATTTATTTATTTGAGAGGTAATATTTACAGACAGTGAGAGGAAGACAGAGAGAAAGGTCTTCCTTCCCACTGGTTCACTCCCTAGATGGCTGCAATAGCCGGAGCTGCACCAATCTGAAGCCAGGGTCCAGAAGCTTCTTCCTGATCTCCCATGTGGGTTCAGGTGCCCAAAGACTTGGGCCATCTCCTACTGCTTTCTCAGGCCACAGCAGAGAGCTGGATTGGATGAGGAGCAGCCGGGACTAGAACTGGCGCCCATGTGGGATGCCGGCGCTGCAGGTAGAGGATTAACCTGTGTCACGGCGCCAGCCCCTCTGTCCTGTGTTCTTCCCCATCGTATATAGCAAGGCTAGAGCAGGGGGCTTTGCATCTCCATCATTGCACAAAGGCAGGACAACACCTGAGAGATTCTGTCAGTGCCTGGGCTGCCTGGTCTTTCCCAACACTTGCTGCAATGGCTTGTCCTGATTTTGGAAATGCTAGGCATCTGCAAAGACTAAATCATGCAGCTACTCATGTCCTTTCCTTACTCTGCTCGTCCTCCAGTCATTTATGTATCCATGTTGATTGGGTGCTGGGCGGGAAAAACACTGACAGGAATCTATTTTTTCTCAGGAAGGTGCCTCCAGTTCTGACCATTGCCACGAAGAAGCCATTGGCCACACTGCTTTCCTTTTACACAGGGAGATTAGAGATAGAAAGAAGGTGATTATCTAAGATCATCAAGTATGTCAGGGACCCTCTTGGGAACAGGGCTCAGATCCCCTGAACTGTAACCTTATTCTCTTTCCGTTACACTTCACTTGTAAAACATCAGTTATGGATGTATGCTAGCAAGTAGAACTCCAAATTAATGGAATTTCCAATTGCTGGAATCCTTCAGGTATTATTGTTATTGTAGTAAATTTTTAGGGCTATCTTTCCAAACTGTTCAGGACACATTATACATGGAATTGAGTCTTGCCAGGAAGGGTAAAGTAGATAACAAGAAAATTATGTGAAGAGAATAGGTGATAAGAAAACACAATTCATGCTTTCATTCAACACAGGCTTATGGAAAGCTCAATACACCCCAACACACAACATGGGCTACTGATACCTATATTTCCTTTTTATGGAAAATAGGAGTTTTCAAAAAAGCAAATGGAAAATATGCATCAGGAAAAAGTGTGCATGCATGTCAATTTCTGCACCAGGCATAAACTTCATCCAATTCCATTGTCCATGAATTTTTTGAAGTACCCTACTAAACCAGGGAACACACAGAAGGGAAGATCAGTGGACGTTTGAGAGCTCACGCTGGTCTTCATAGAGGAAAAATAAACTTGGGGTGGACCTGGAAGGGTTGAAAAGACATGGGCTGACCTAAAGAGAATGGGAGCTTCCAGGCAGGAGGACAGTTCAAGGTCAGGGTAAGCTTGACTTTATTTCAGTCTTGAAGAACAGAAAGTATTTGCCTTAGGGAAGGAATAGGAGACAGAACTGAACGGATAGGGTAGGGTAGGGTATTGAATGATGCCATGGAAGGAGAAGGTATGAACGGAGGAGGGTTGGAGAAAGTCTAATTGATGTTTAATTGAAACTTCTAGCAAACTGGGATCAGTAGGAGAACAGTGAGAGCCTAATTTTAGCCCTGCCTACCCAGGATTGGAAACTCCGTGGTGAACAAGCCCTTACAGCCAGTCTTGTCTACTGATAAAACCGGGGCTCCTCCCGGGCCCCCAGGAGTGAGAGGGAGGGAGGCGCCATAGCAGAGCCGCCATTTTGCTGCATGTGTTTAAAATCTGGACTGACAAGACGAGCTGGATAATTTTGCTCCGTTACGTATTGAATTCTCCTCTCTGTGGTACAGGATCCCCTTGAAGCGTGACAGCTGCAATGACTTCCAGATGTTCGCCCCCCCGTCCTCCAGCAGACGAGGGTGGATGTGGTAAACTCTGCGTTGGAAACCAAAAACCCAGCCAGATGTACCATGTCAGTGTCAGCGAGGCACACATCTGGCTTCAATACCGGCAGCGATAACCAGAACAAATGGCTGTTATTCCCGCCGTATTCAACTTGTCAGCGTCCCCCTGTTGACGGGGCGGTGGGGGGCAGCGAGCGGGGTCTGGAAGGGGCCTGCGGGTCTCGGACCCGGGCGCTGGGCTTCGGCCTCCACAGGAAGTCGACGGCGCGGCCGGGTGCAGGGTGCAGGGTGCAGGGTGCAGGGTGCAGGGCGGGCGGCGCAGGCTGCGCGGAGCCACCGAGCCTGTGCGGCGGTCCCGACTCTGTCCTCGCGGAGGGAGGCGTTTGGAAGCAAGCCCGTGCGAGCTGCAAGGTACCCACACGGAGGGAGCCGAGTGGGCCTGAGGCCTCCACGGCCGGCCGGGAGGGCGGAGCAGCCCCGGGACTGCCGGGGTGGGCGTGGGGCTGCAGGGGCCGTTCTCCTCAGCCTGGCCTCCGCTTAACCTCCTTCTTCCTCCCTCTCCACCGGCGGGACTCAGCACGGTTACTATTCCTGTGATCACAGTTTCCAAGTCAGACCCTCAGGCAGACGCATGCTCTGCAAAGCCGACAGAGTATTTGAGAGCGGGCTGTGGGGAGGATGGGTACCCCACTCAGGCCGGCTTGTCCAGAGCAGCGATGGCGTCTCTCTCCTACCTGTGTTGTCCCATTGGCTCACAATAAATGTCTGTGCAGGAGCCAGGAGTCGTGGGGTATATGCTTTATACGTAGTTGTTGCTTCGCACGGTTCTCTGGTTCCTCCTTGAGACTCTGCTTACGAAGAGAAGGGAATTAAGTGTGCACCTAGAATTCAGGTTCTGCCATGCACTTCATTTTACCACCTGGAAAAAAAAAGGCTCAGGGAAATGGGAAATGAAAAATGGCTTTGAGAGGTGGGATGCGCTGTGCATATGCGTGCTTTGTTATACGTCTGGAAAACAACTGAGACCCAGGCGGATGCACCTGTTTGACAAGTGCCTTTGGAGTGGCTGATGTTGACACATAAGCAGGGATTTTCAGTCATCTTGGTAGGGCTTGGCAGTACCAACGCCTAACTTCAGTTTTAAATCCAAAGCTGGCTTGGCCACTGAGGAAGAAGGAGTGTCATGGCAGAGGCCAGGATCAAACCCACTCTTCATAAAGCCCCTGTCACTCCCATGATTCTGCCCTCAGGTCCCCATGCTGTGACTGTCTTTCTGGGTTCCCAGCCCCATGACAAACGTGCAGAAGAGGAGGCTCCGCCCAGTCTTACTCAACCTCGTCCCTTCTCATTCTCTCTGGCTCTCTTATTGTCTGCTTGCCATGTCTCCAGGAGTATTATCCTTTTGTTTCCACTTTTCTGTGGCAACCTGTCTCTCTTCTTACATTATTTACCCATTAGGGTCTTTTTGACCTCCTCTCCTGGGTCCCCCTCATTCATCTTCTTTTAAAAAATATTAATTTACTTATTTATTTGAAAGCCAGAGTGAGAGAGAAAGAGAGAGAGAGAGAATTTTCCATCCACTGATTGACTCACCAAATGGCTGCAAGGGCCAGGGCTAAAGCCAGGAGCCAGGAGCTTCATTGGGTCTCCCACGTGAGTGCAGGGTCCCCCACGTGAGTGCAGGGTCCCAAGGACTTGGGCCATTTTTCACTACTTTCTCAGGAGCATTGGCAGGAACTGGATTGGAAGTGGAGCAGTGGGGATTCGAACTAGAGCCCATATGGGAAGATTATATTGTAGCCACAGGCAGCAGCTTAACCTGCAATGCCACACCACTGACCGCTCTGTTTTCATTTTCTAGGTTCACTTAGCCAGGCATATCATTTCTATCACATCTCTTTTTTTAAAAAAATTAATTTTGATCAAAGTGATTTTTTAAAAAGATTGTTATGCAAGGAGCATAGCAATCTCTTGACCACTCCCAGTTTCCCTCTGTCAACTCTCTTATCTGTTTCTTCTTGGTAGTTATGTATTTCTTTATAAATAACATGCATATCCTGTTTTAATTGGTTTACTGACTTTAAATACAGTCATTTGGCTTCCCACTGTGGAAAGTGAGACTATATAGTATAGTAGAGGGAGCACAGACTCGAGAGAGCAATTACCTGCGTTTAAATCTGAGTTCTCCAAAATTTACTGGTTATGTGACTTTGTACAAGCTGCTTAATTGCTGTAGGTCTCAGTTTCTTCATGTGTAAAATGGATGATAATAGATCATCACCATAGAGTGATAACTAGGATTAAGAGCTGAATGGTATAGGGAGCTCAGAATAATACAGTAAGTACTGTATATATAAACATTGCCTATTATCAGCATTAAACTGGCCTGCAAAGAAGTTATGGGATATGTACACACCAAGGAATACTACACAGCAGCTTAAAAAATTAAATCCTGTCATTTGCAACAAAATGGATGCAACTGGAAAACATACTTAGTGAAATAAGCCAGTCCCAAAAGGACAAGTACCATATGTTCTCCCTGATCTGTGGTAACTAATAGAGCACCTAAAAGGTAATATAGGGAAGTGAAATTAACACTTTGAGATGTGATGACTTTGAACAGCCCTTGTCTCAACTGTTGAGGTTTTTCTTTTCATACTATTTCATACTATTTGTTGAACTCTTTTTTGTTTTTTTGTTTTTCTGACAGGCAGAGTTAGACAGTGAGAGAGAGAAACAGAGACAAAGGTCTTCCTTTTCCGTTGGTTCACCCCCAAAATGGCCATGACGGCCAGGGCGCTGCAGCAACCCAAAGCCAGGAGCCAGGTGCTTCTCCTGGTCTTCCACGGGGTGCAGGGCCCAAGCACTTGGGCCATCCTCCACTGCCCTCCCGGGCCACAGCAGAGAGCTGGCCTGGAAGAGGGGCACTTTATTTACTGTAGGTTTAATCTTATGTGTATAAAGTTAATTGAAAATAGATCTTAGTAAAAAATAAGAATGGGAATAGGAGAGGGAGGAGGAAGAAGGGTGAGAGTGCGGGTGGGAGGATGGACAGGGTAGGAAAAAATCACTATTTCCCTAAAGTTGTATTTATGAAATTTATGAAGTTTGTATACCTTAAATAAAAAGTTTCTGGGAAGAAAAATAAAAAAATAAACTGGCCTGCATACACTTTCCCTCTGTTCATTCTCCCAATATAGTTACATCACCCCCCTTTTTTTGGTTAAATCAACATGAAATATTTACATTATGACTATGTAAATATTATTCCCAGGTAAGCCACATAGAATCCTATAATTATGTTTCCTTTCTCATTCAACCTTTTGTTTTCCCTGGAATGAATACATAGTTCCGTTTTTGTATTTGTGTAGTTCTCTATATACCTATTATTAATTCAGCCACACAAATCTCCTGTCAGTACCTTCAGATACAGCTTTTCAGCTTTCCTGTTTCCATCCGATGGGCTGCTCCGTGGCCTGATTTACAGCTCCATCCTGGAAGGAGGACATTCTGGGAGTCCCTGCGACATCATCCCGGGATTTATCTTTGCTGCTTCCTTGCATTAGAGTCCCTGTTGCCTGGATTATACATGTGGTGGAAACTCCAGTTCATCCTCCCAAATCTGTTCCTTCCTTCTTCCATTGTGATAACATTGTAGGTAATACGTAGTAAGATTGCATTTCCCAACTCCTCCGTGGAGCGAGGCTTTGCCACACGAATGCAAGTGAAAGCAACGTATGCCACTTCCTACCCTGCTCCACGGTAACCTTGACGTGGTCTCCTTCCTCTGAGCAGGGACATGAAAGGGCCTGCAGTCAGACCTTGGTTGTGCCCTAAGCTAATCATTCTCAAACTTCAGCGCGTATCAGAGTCCCCCGGAAGTCTGGTTAGCACATAGGTTTCAGAGCTCTACCTCTAGTTTCTTGTTAGATATGGATATGGGAGGTAAGAATTCACATATTTAGTAAGTTCTCGGGTGACTCCAAGTGTTATTACTGGTGGTCCCATAGAAGAGTCAGGTACCCACGTGCTTGAACCTTTGCCCTAGGATATATATTAGCAGGAAGCTGGAGTCAGGAGCCAGAGCCAGAAAACCACTCCAAGCACTCTGTATAGGATGCGATATCTTAACTGCTGGGTTAAATGCCTGCTCTTTGTTTAGTAATCTTTGATGATTCTCTTGGTTCTCTCTTTCTATGACATCTGTCTTATATTTTCTTCTCCTTTACATTATGTAACTATATCCTTTTTTAAAAAAGATTTATTTATTTATTTGAAAGTCAGAGTTACACAGAGAGAGGAGAGGGAAGGAGGGGGGAAGGGAGGGAGGGAGGGAGGGAGGGAGACCGAGAGAGAGGTCTTTTTTATTTTTTTACAGGCAGAGTTAGACAGTGAGAGAGAGAAACAGAGAGAAAGGTCTTCCTTCCACTGGTTCACCCCCAAATGGCTGCTGCAGCCAGTGCGCAGCGCTGATCTGAAGCCAGGAGCCAGGTGTTTCCTCCTGGTCTCCCATGGGGTGCAGGGCCCAAGCACTTGGGCCATCCTCCACTGCCTTCCCGGGCCACAGCAGAGAGCTGGACTGGAAGAGGAGCAACTGGGACAGAATCCGGCACCCCAACTGGGACTAGAACCCGGGGCACTGGCGCCGCAGGTGGAGGATTAGCCTAGTGAGCCTTCCATCCAATGGTTCCCTCCCCAATTGGCCACAACGGCCGGAGCTCCACAGATCCGAAGCCAGGAGCCAGGAGCTTCTTCCGGGTCTCCCACATGGGTGCAGGGGCCCAAGGACTTGGGCCATTTTCCGGTGCTTTCCCAGGCCGTGGCAGAGAGCTGGATCAGAAGTGGAGCAGCTGGATCTCGAACTGGCGCCCATATGGGATGCCAGTGCTTCAGGCTAGGGTGTTAACTTGTACCACAGCGCCGGCCCATGACTACATCCTTTATTTCCATACCTTTAGCTTTTTGTTCCCTTCCTCCAGATTTCCTCAACAATCTTTCAGAAGAAATGTGGATCCCCCCCCCACACACACACACTCTTAACATACTCACCTACTCACAGTGTTTTCATACATTCTAGTTATTTTAGAGCCTCCTGTCTTAGTCCATAGATGCAATGCTTTTTCCTTTTTTGGAACTTTTCTTCTGCTTTCTGCCTTGCTTTACTGAGCTCCCCTCTTTGTTGGTTTGGTTTGAGTTGGCGCATTTTGCATCAGGGGCTTTTCTCTAACGTCTAGCGCTTCCATTCTGTGTGGAGTGAAGGCAGCTTCGCCACAGTTGATGTGGGGATGTTTCCTTGGGGGAAGCTCCCTAGTCTTTTCTCTTGGACCCAACATGATTCTCATGAAGAACCCTCCGGTCTCATATCTGAGAGCAGGGTTGGACTAGGGGAGCAGAGGTGGGCCCTGCTGTGTGTTGTGGGAAATGAGCTGAATAAGAGCTGGGATCTTGCCTCTAAGGAGATGTGCTAACTCTCACCTAAGTTTGCTCCTGTCGTTAAGGATGCCTCAGCAGTGCCTCATGTTGCTCATGCAAAGCCTGCCTGGTCCAGCCTCTGCAGGGGCAGTTGTCCCCTTGTGGGCTGTGGAAGACATCTAGAGGGTCTAGGGTCTAGCTGCTTTTTTTTTTTTTTTATGGTGGTCATGGTTATTATGTGATGGCATAGATTTTCATTTTTAGAAAATTAAAAATTATTCATTTATTTGAAATGCAGACAGAGAGAGAGGTCTGCCGTCTACTGATTTATTCCTCAAATGCCCGTGATAGCCAGAATTGAGCCAGGCTGAAGCAGGACCTGGGAGCTCAGTCCATGTGGGTGTTGGGGACCCGATTAGTTGAGCCATCACTGCTGCCTCCATGGTGCGCATTAGCAAGAAGCAGAAATGGAGAGTGGAGCCAGGACTCAAACCTAGGCATCCAGTGTGGGATATGGGCGTCCTAAGGGAACGAACGCCCACCAGGCATGGATTTTGCATTTCCTTTGAACCACTCATCTGGTCTGTTTTCCAGCTCTCCTGGTTTTGTTCATATCATTTGGATGTCGCCATCCACTTTTCCATTCTCTTCTTTAGCATCGTGGATTAATGCAGTTTTAGTTTCCTGTCTTGATTTTACTGGATCACAGAAGGGGGAAAAATTATAAGCACTTTCCAATCTTTTACTTGAAGCTTCTAGGTATTCTAAGTAAAAATGAAATCCTTGGCATATCTAAATCAGCAAAATTATATTAATAGGTACATTAATGTGGCGGAATTACATTTTTTTCTTTTGCCTATTTTCTGTAATGTGTTTATTCTTTTTAGAATATTTTAATTGCATTTCTTTTGATTCAGTGGTCCTGGTTCTGGGAATTCATCCTAAGGCAGGGACCAGTGAGGCAGCTCCTCACAGGGTACGTATGCTATCACCTACCAGAAACAACCCAATTGTCCAGCAAGAGGATATTGCTTAAACACTTGCACATTAGGGTACGTTTCTCTGATGGCATACTCTGCGGCGATAAAAATGATGTTATGAGGGCAGGCAGTTAACTGGGCGGTTAGGATGTCTATGTCCTACCTCCACGTTCCTGGGCTGGGTACCTCACTCTGGCTCCTGACTCCAGCCTCCTGCTAATGCAGACCCTGGGAGGCAGTGGTGCTGGCTCAAGAAATTGGCTTCATGACAACATGGGAAATGTTGCTTGAGATTCCAGCAACCATCTTCAGCCTAACCCAGACCAGGCTGGCATGGGCATTTGGGGAATGAACCAACAGATGGGATCCCTCTCCCTTTGTCTCTCTGCCTCTGAAATTAAACAAATTAATTAATTAACATGACGTTATGGGAGATTAATGATGCATACAAATGTCCCTAATAGATGATAAGCTTAAAATTTACCAAATATGTATATATGAATAATACAAAATATCTGTATATATTATAATCCTTATAAGAGTAACATGATTGATTATTTACCAGTTCCTGAGCCCCTTATTAGATTATCTTAGTTTATTTTCACAGCCGTAGTGCAAGGTCAGTGCTATTATTATTTCCATTTTACAGAAGAAGCTGAAGTCTAGAGGATTAAAGTAACTGCCCACGCACACATGGAGCCATGACTCACACCCAGGCCTGCCGACCCCAGGGTATGTCTGTTGAATCATGGGCGTATGTACCACACTGTTGAAAGGTGTGTGGCATTTCACATGACCTTTATTCGCTTTGTGTGTTTGGAAAACGAAGAGGATGAAGAAATCGCAGGGATGTGAGGAGGCTGACCTTTGTGGCCGTCTTTTTCTTTGCAATCAATCGCAGCCACCCCTCTCCCCACTCATAAAATCTTGTTTAGGAGGCCTGGGATTTAAACAATTTGTCTCTAATGCACGTTTAGGGACAGAAATTTTTTTGTGCTTGTCACATACTATTAGATGATAAGTCATTTGAGGGCACAAGCTGTCTACCATAAGTCAGACTTCATTAGGGACCAAACCCTGTGACAAGAAGTCTGAGCAACAAGAACACAGGCGAGCACTCTTTTGTTGACTGAAGTTCCAGCGTGTAGAATTTGTTACAGTAGAATTTGGCCTTTTTTTTGGCTTGTGTTTTTCCGTCGCACCTAGTGCGGAGTGGTTTATGGGCACCCCATGAAAGTTACTGGCCTGCTGACTGGCTCTCCTAAGCGGTAATCTGAGAAACCCACACTGTGGCTCCCACTTTTTCTCCCCGAAGTCTGCACCTGAAGCTGGAGTGCTACCGTCAAGGACAGGTGCTCTCAGGACTATCTGTGCGATGCTTGTACCTGTCATCCTCCAGGGTCTGCTGCAGGTCCCAGCTGAATCTCATTAGAGGCTCTTCCTGATTTATGGAGCCCCCACCCCTCCCCCATTCTCACCCTGTGCTGCTTGATCATTAAGATGCAGCAGGTGTACAATCTTGTTTTGCAATAAAACCAAATGGATTTAAAGTGTTCGGAGATAATGCATTCCTATATCAGAGTATTTATGAAAGAGCAAAGATATCCTGGTTTGGCCCCAGTCCCAGCCTACGCTCTTCTCCAAGCTCTGCACATGAAAAACTGTGTTATTTATTTATTTATTTCCTTTTTTTTTTTTTTTAAAATGTTCCTTCTGCAATGGTTGCCTTTGATTAATATCCTTGTGTTCTCTGAGACCCAGAAGTGATTTCCTTTTCCTAGGACACTTTAACAATAGCATGATTTACACAGCAATTCATTGGAGCCAGGGGGCAATGTAATATAACAAAGCATTTTTCACAGGCTTTCTCCCTGCAGTTGCCACAAACACAAAACAACTGATAGAAAGAAAGAAAGAAAAAAAAAAACACCAAAAACTGGAGCTGCAGACAATGCAGGCAGGCACCAAGGTAAATTCACGGAGACAACAAAAGGCACAAGTTTCCCAAGGTCATTTTGAAGGATCAGACTTATAGTAGGGACCCATGATCCCAAGGTAAATCCAAGCCAAGTGCAAAACCGACGAGGGTGTGGCTCTCCTCCCTGGGATCCACTTTGAGATGCAAGATGTTGCTGCCCAGCTCTGTCAACTCAGAGTGCAATTGTTTGGCACCACTGTCTATTTCGCCAGCGCTGGGTTATGCCTCCCCTAGTCACTGACCGTTGGGTGACCCAGTACTCAGGGGCAGATGGGAGTCAGATCCACCCTGAGTCATGGATGTGTGCTGCCCACATTGTGCAAGGTGAGCATTCATGGGAAGCAGAGTCGACAGACTTCCCACTTCAGAGCCATTTCACGAGTCATGGAGAGACGCAACATGGAAGCATTAGTGCCTGCCTGGCAGGCTGCGCATAACCAGCCCAGGTTGCACAGGAGCAAGGCTACCTGCAGCTCGGGTGTTGCTGGGGTAGTTCAGGGCCAGAAAGGCTTGATCCTCAGCCCCGGCTAAATGCAGCAGGCAGCCTCAGAGCCTGGGACCGAGAGCTGGCCTTTGTCCCCCAGCTGGGATAAGCAGCTGCTCACGGAGCTTTGCTCTGGACTTGACTGATGATTCAGCGGACCACGTTTTTTCCTTGCTGACTCCTTAAATTCCCAGACTATAAAAAGGAGGATTTGAGGAGGGCCTCTAAGTCAATCAGTGAGTGAATAACTCTTGATTAAACAACCACCATATGTCTAGCGCCGGGCTTGCTGTTGAGGTCCCTCACAAATAAAAAGAAGACATATGGTCCCTTCTCTTACCGTCCACTTGGGGAAGAACATGTGAGATAATAAGAAAACGATGTAGTGCTACACTGTACAGTGTGCAGTCTATAAGCACTGGAAGTTGCACTGAGAAGACGGGTTGGTACTAGGAGCAAAGAGGAGAGGCTGGTCCAGTATGGGCAGCATGCAGGAGCCCTAGAGATGACAAAACAGGTGAAGAGCACCACAGGTTGAATTCTGGCCTTCTAACAGGTGCACTAGAGGATGGAGGTCTCCCCAGGACTGCGAATGCATGGTAGCCATCCTTCGAGAGGTCCCGGCAATCCCCTCTCTTCTGGTATTCATGCTGTCATGTGGTTCTCACACTGTGAATACAGCAGACATGATGGCATGCCACTTCTTAGGTTGGGAAAGATGCTGTGTCTTCCATCTGTGTCTCTCTCTGCCTCTCTGCCCCTCTGTCTTGCAGTGGGAAGAGCCACCTGCCATGTGCAGCCCCACAAGGAGCAATATGGAGAGGCCCACATGGTCAGGAGCTGAGACCGTCTATCAACAGCCGTGTGAGTGGCCGTGGAAGTGGGCTCCCTCAGCTCCAGTCAAGCTTGCACATGACAGAAGGTGTGGCCAAGCGCTGTGGACTACAAGAGAGACCTTGAGCGAGAACCGCTCAGCCGAGCTGCTCCTGGGTAATAATACAATGCATTATCTCCGATGGGTGTTCTAAGCTGCCATTCGTGAGCATTGTTCCCTCTGGGCCAACCCCATGTCTGCATCCCACTCTTCTGCTTTTTCCCTCTTGAGGCTCGGTAGAACCAGGACATCCGATTGCAACACTTCCACTTGGGACCAAGATCTTTAAAATTCAGGGTTATCAAGGCTTCTCTCTGTGGTCAGATCAGCTCTGCTGCTTCTCTAGGTTTTCAGGAGACAGAGATTTGCCCAGCTGTGGGAGCAGCACACAGCAACGCTGGGCACTGTAGAAGCTTGAGTACAGTCTGCTGATTGGATGTGACTTGTGGTCTTCTCTGTGGTCTGTGAAACCTACCGACTAGAAGAAAAAAATCTCAAAGGAATGGCATCCCCACCTTCCCCGCAGTGCTGGACATGAGAGCATGAGTCGCACAGCCAGAAACCTTCCAGTGGCTTCTGCAGCTGCGAGAATGGTCTGAGTCCGGAAGCACGAAGCTGCCCGCAGGCATTGTGGTGCAATCCTGCCCCTGGCAGCGCACTTGCTGAGCACACAGATTTCTTTTGGCAAAGGATGAGAGGCTGTTGGTGTTTTCAAAGTGACTAGACTGTGTCGGGGCTTGTCGTCCTTTGAGAGGGTAGCAAAGAACCAGACTGGGAAGCCCCAGTGGACCATGGGGGAGAGAGAAGAGCAATGGTTCGGTGTCTTGGATGCTGGGCCTTCGGGGTAGTCACAACGGTCTTCTCCTTCGAGGATCCACGCAGAATGTTTCATGAACTTTCCAAGGTCCCTTTATCTGCTAGGGGCCAGCGTTGTACTGAAACAGGTCAACTGCCACCTCCCATAGGGGCACCTGTTTGTGTCCCAGCTGTTCCACTTCTGATCCAGCTCCCTGCTAATGACCTGGGAAAGCAGTGGAAGATAACCCAAGTGTTTGGGCCCCTGCTACCCATGTGGGAGAACTGGATGGAGTTCCTGGCTCCTGGGTTTGGCCTGGCCCAGTCCTGGCTGTTATGGCCATTTGGGGAATAGACCAGTGGATGGAAAATCTCTCCGTTTCTCTTTCTCTCAGTCATTCTGCCTTTCAAATAAAAAAATTAAAAAAATATTACTTGGGAAATGGAATTAAAAGATGTCTATTTTAGTATTAATTTTTTTTACCAGCATACTTTTTAAAAAAGATTTCTTTATTTACTTGAAAGTTAGAGTAACCGACAGAGAGGTCTTCCACCTGTTGGTTTACTCTCCACGTGGCTACGCCAGCCAGAGCAGAGCCAGGCCAAATCCAGGAGCCAGGAATTCCATCCAGGTCTCCCACATGGGCCATCCTGGGACTTGAACTAGCACTCCGATATGGGATGCCAGCATCCAAAAGATGGCTTAGTGCTCTGCCACAACACTAGCCCTGCATTTTCCAAGAGCTTTATGAAGTGTCCTCCTGTTATGTTACTATGTGTGTGTGTTTTAAGTTCCAGCTATTGGACTTCTTGTAGGCTGTAACCTCTATCTCTCCATCCATTCTCAGTCATTCTTCAGTCCTGTCCTTGAGTGATTTGTTTTCAAAGAACAGTAGGTTCTGCAGATTTACCAAAATCCTTTTGAAAAGTAAGCCTGTCCTTCTGAGTATTGTTAGAGCTCTCAACTCCTCTCCTCTTCTCAAACAGCCTTGCAAGCCCTCAACAAAGAAGTTTTCCACATCCTCTCTCAGTCATTAGCCAAGCAAAAGCAACTGACAAAGCCCCAGGTGAACAGTAACTCTCCTTCAATTCTAGAAACCCCAAGACCAGGAGCAGAGAAAATGACTTATTTGGGAAGACACAGTCCCTCCCCATCCAAGACAATTAACTTTTATGTCTGCCAAATAGCAGAAGCAGGAAGAAAAGAAATTAGGCTAATGTATGCAGGCTCCTGGCACACAGTAAGCACTGAGGACTCCATCTCTTTGACTCTCTTTGCAGTCGTGTTGAACAACGTTTTCTGGTTGCAAACCATCACAGCCAAATGGAGCTAGCTTAAGAGAAAGAGCATGAATTTTGACCAGGTACTACCCAGGGCTAAATGCTCTCCGAACATTCTTTGTATACAAGTATGTGCCCTGCTTCACTTCATTTTCTTCAGCATTCCAGCAGAGAGAATTTTAGCACTTGGCGTTTCTGGTGTGGTCCAGCTCATGACAGGTGCACAACCATAGGAACATGTTAGGGTGGCAGTTGGATACTGGGTGGCCGAGGGACCAATGTCCACTCCAGTGTCACACAAGAGCCTCCCAGCAGCCTGTGTGTGCTGCAGTCTCTCAGTGCACTTTTCCATATTCCAGGGGCTTCCAGTACTTTGTTCCTTCCACTATACATCTCCTTCCTCATCGCTCCCCTTAGAAGTCCCATTCATCCTTCAAAACTCAAATGTCACCCCCCGAAAAGATATACAAATGGTTGATAAGTGCAGGGTAAGGTGATCCACATCACCATTCATTAAGGGAACACAAATCAAAATCACAAAGAGACACCGTCTCATACCCATTAGAATGGTGGTAAAGAAAATGTGATGAGGATGTGGGGAAACTGAAGCTCCTGCACTCTGTTGGCGGGAATGGGGAATGTAAAATGTTGTAGCCACTGTGGAAAATACTGCAGCAAATCCTCAAACAAACAAACAAGAACAAACCTGGCCCAAACTTGGCCCAAACCTAGGCTTTTGGGTCATGAACCAGTGGATGGAAGATGTCTCCCTCTGTCTGTTTCTCTCTCTGTCATTCTGCCTTTAAAATAAGTAAATAAAAAAATCTTTATTTGGCCGGCGCTGCGGTTCACTTGGCTAATCCTCTGCCTGCGGCGCCTGCACACCGGATTCTAGTCCCAGTTGGGGCGCCGGATTCTGTCCCGGTTACTCCTCTTCCAGTCCAGCTCTCTGCTGTGCCCGGGAGTGCAGTGGAGGATGGCCTAGGTCCTTGGGCCCTGCAGGTCCTTGAGCCAGGAAGCACCTGGCTCCTGGCTTCAGATCGGTGCAGCGTGCCGTCTGCAGCGGCCATTTGGGGAGTGAACCAGTGGAAGGAAGACTTGTCTCTCTGTCTCTCTCTCTCACTGTCTAACTCTGCTGTCAAAAAAAATCTTTATTAAAAATAATAATAATTGAATACTAAAAAGGGCTACACAAATTTTATGAGCTAGTGACCTATAAAACTGGGCCAGAATGTATATACACCCTTATATGTATGATAGTTAATAAAAATATCATCTGATGATTTCTTTCAAGAAAAATCAAAGTTGAATTAAGGACAATTACTTTTTTCTTTTTTTTTTTTTACTGTTTGAGAATGAGTTTTACAGTTAACTCTCATAATACAACTCATTGAGGACAGAGCCCTGCATGGGAAGTTAGTGCACTGTGACTCCTGTTGTTAATTTAACAATTAATATTCTTATGTATGATGTCAGTGACCATCCAAGGCTCTTGACACCAGCTGCCTAGGCCTTTTGAATCCACAAACTCCGTCAGTATTTACACAAGGCCATAAGCAAAGCAGAAGTTCTCGCCTCCCTTCAGAGAAAAGTACCTCCTTCTTTGATGTCCCCTTCTTTCTGCTGGGGTCTCACTCACAGAGATTTTTCATGTAGAACATTTTTTGCCACTGTGTCTTGGCTTTACATGCCTGAAATGCTCTCATGGGCTTTTCAGCCAGACCAGGATGCCTTAAGGGCTGATTCTGAGGTCACAGTTCTACTTAGAGAGATTGTCATTCTATGAGTCTGCTGTGTGGACTACTTTCTATGTTATGATGGTAACATTATCTCCTTTATGATTCTGTTATTACCAGACACTTGATCCTATTTACATGATCACTTTAACACTTAATCATATCTATATGTTCACTTTATTTTATTTTATTTTTTTGACAGGCAGAGTTAGTGTGTGAGAGAGAGAGACAGAGAGAAAGGTCTTCCTTCCGTTGGTTCACTCCCCAAATGGCCATTACAGCTGGAACTATGCCAATCTGAAACCAGGAGCCAGGAGCTTCTTCCTTGTCTCTCATGTGGGTGCAGGGGCCCAAGGACTTGGGCCATCCTCCACTGCCTTCCCAGACCACAGCAGAGAGCTGGACTGGAAGAGGAGTAACCGGGACTAGAACCCGGTGCTTATATGGGATGCCGGTGCTGCAGGCAGAGGATTAAACCAAGTGAGCCACGGCACTGGCCCAATCCTACTACTTTATAAAACTCTTCTATGAGTTCCAATAGTCTCTTGGTGGAGTCTTTTGGATCCCATATATATATATATATATATGTATATATATATATATATACATATATATATGTATATATATATATGCATATATATATATATACACACATATATATATAGAATCATGTCACCTGCAAATAGGGATAGTTTGACTTCTTCTTTCCCAATTTGTATCCCTTTGATTTCTTTTTCTTGCCTAATGGCTCTGGCTAAAACTTTGAGGACTATATTGAATAGCAATGGGGTGAATGGGCATCCCTGTCTGGTACTGGATCTCAGTGGGAATACTTCCAACTTTTCCCCATTCAATAGGACACTTGCCATGAGTTTGTGTTGAGGAATGTTTCCTCCTAGTCTCCTTCTTCTTCTTCTTTTTTTTTTTTTTTTTTTGACAGGCAGAATGGACAGTGAGAGAGAGAGAGACAGAGAGAAAGGTCTTCCTTTCATTGGTTCACTCCCCTAATGGCCTCAACGGCCAGCATGCTGCACCGATCTGAAGCCAGGAGCTAGGTTCTTCCTCCTGATCTCCCATGGGGTGCAGGGCCCAAGCACTTGGGCCATCCTCTGCTGCACTCCCAGGCTACAGAAGAGAGCTGGACTGGAAGAGGAGTGACCGGGACAGAATCCGGTGCCCCAACAGGGACTAGAACCCGGGGTGCTGGCACCGCAGGCGGAGGATTAGCCTAGTGAGCTGCAGTGCCAGCCAGTGTGTTGTATTTTATCAAGTTTTCTCTGGATCTATTGAGATAATCATATGATTTTTGTTCTTCAATTTGTTAATGTGGTGTATCACATTGATTGATTTGGGAATGTTGACCATCGCTGCATACCAAGGATAAATCCTACTTGGTCTGGGTGAATGATCTTTCTGATGTGTTGTTTATTGGATTCAATTGGCTAGAATTTTGTTGAGGATTTTGGCATCTGTGTTCATCAGGGAAATTGGCCTGTGGTTCTCTTTCTCTGTTGTATCTCAGGTTTAGGAATTAAGGTGATGCTGGATCCCTAGAAAGAATTTGAGAGGATTCCCTAATTTTAATTGTTTTGAATAGCTTGAAAAGAATTGGAGTTAGTTCTTTTTTAACTGTCTGGTAGATTTCAGCAGCGAAGACATCAATCCTGGGGTTTTCTTTGTTGGGAGGGGCTTTATTACTGATTCAATTTTTATCTTGGTTGTGGGTCTGTTTAGGTTTTCTGTGTCTTCATGGCTTCATTTAGGTAGGTTGCATGTGTTCAGGAATCTATCCATTTCTTCTAGGTTTCCCAGTTTGTTGACATGAAATTCTTAGTAATTTCTGATAACTTTTTCTTTCTGTGATGTCTGTTGTTACATTTCCTTTTTCATTTCTAACTTTATTGATTTGGGTCTTCTCTGTGTGTGTGTGTTTTTTTTTTTTTTTTTTTTGGTTAATTGGTCCAATGGTGTATCAATTTTGTTTATTTTATTTATTTTTTATTTTTATTTTTTTGACAGGCAGAGTGGACAGTGAGAGAGAGAGACAGAGAGAAAGGTCTTCCTTTTGCCATTGGTTCACCCTCCAATGGCTGCTGCGGATGGCACGCTGCGGCCGGCGCACCGCACTGATCCGATGGCAGGAGCCAGGTGCTACGTGCTTTTTCCTGGTCTCCCATGGGGTGCAGGGCCCAAGCACTTGGGCCATCCTCCACTGCACTCCTGGGCCACAGCAGAGGGCTGGCCTAGAAGAGGGGCAACCGGGACAGAATCCGGCGCCCCGACCGGGACTAGAACCCAGTGTGCCGATGCCACAAGGCAGAGGATTAGCCTGTTGAGCCACGGCGCCGGCCAATTTTGTTTATTTTTTAAAAAAACCAGCTCTTTATTTTGAAGAACTTTTTTATTTCAATTTTGCTGATTTATTCTCTAATTTTAATTCTTTTCTCCCACTAGTTTTGGGTTTGATTTGCTGTCGTTTTTTCTATGTCCTTGAGATGCAATGATAGCTCATTTATTTGGTGCCTTTCCAATTTCTTGATGTAGGCATCAATTGCTATAAACTTTCCTCTAAACATTGCTTTTGCTGTATCCCGTAAGTTTTAATATGTTGTATTATTGTATTCATTTGTTTACGGAAAATTTTTGATTTCTCTTGATTTTTTCTATGACCCACTGTTCATTCAGCAGCATGTTGTTCAGTCTCCATGTGTTTGCTGTTCAGTCTCCATGTGTTTGCACTTGCTCTAGAGATTCCTGAGTTGCTGATTTTCAGCTTCATTCTAATCTGGTCCAAGAAGATGCAGGTAATGATTTTGATTTTTTGAATTTGCTGAGACTTGCTTTATGGCCTAGCATGTGGTCAATCCTAGAGAAAGTTCCATGTACTGGTGAGAAGAATGTGCATTCTGCAACTGTAGGATGAAAAATTCTGTAGATATCTGTTAGGTCCATTTGGTCTGTAGTAGATTAACTCTGCTGTTTCTTGCTGATTTTCTGTATGGGTGAACTGTCTATTGCTGAAAGTAGGATATTGAAGTCCCCCATTACTGTTGTATTTGAGTGTATTTCTCCATTTAAATCTCTTAACATTTCTTTTAAATAGCCAGGTGCCCTGTAATTAAGTACATATATATTTATTTTTTTAATATTTTTATTGATTTATTTGAGAGGTAGAGTTACAAACAGTGAGAGAGAGAGAGAAAGAGAGAGAGAAAGGTCTTCCTTCCATTGGTTCACCCTCCAAATGGCTACAATGGCCAGAGCTACGCTGATCCAAAGCCAGGAGCCAGGTGCTTCTTCCTGGTCTCCCATGCGAGTGCAGGGGCCCAAAGACTTGGCCCATCCTCCCCTGCCTTCCCAGGCCACAACAGAGAGCTGGACTGGAAGAGGAGCAACCGGGACTAGAACCCAGCGGCCAAATGTAGAATGCCAGCCCTGCAGGCGGAGGATTAACCTAGTGCGCCACGGTGCTGGCCTCACATATAGGTTTATAATAGTTACATCTTCCTCTTGAATTTATCCCTTAATCATTACATAGTGCCCCTCTGTGTGTCTTTTAGCAATTTTTATATTAAAGTCTATTTTACCTGATACTATCATGTCTACACCAGCTCTTTTTAAGTTTCTGTTAGTATGGAACATCTTTTTTCCATCCTTTCACTTTCAGTCTCCATACATCTTTGTTGGGATGTGTTTCTTGTAGGCAGAAAATAGATTTTTTAAAATCTATTCAGCCAATTTGTGTCTTTTAACTGGAGAGTTGAGGCCATTTACATTCACAGTGACTATTGATAAGCAATGACTTTGCTCTGCCATTTTTCCATAAATAATCCTATTTTTTACTTTGGATTTCCTTTGTACTTTATAGGGAGATTTTCTTCCTTTACCTTCTTTCGTACTAATGACCATGTTTCTGTGTTTCTGTGTGCAGCACATCCTTAAGCATCTATTTCAGGGCTGGACAGGTATTGACACTTGGGCCATCTTCCGCAGCCTTTCCAGGCCATCAGCAGGGAGTGAGATTGGAAGTGGAGCAGCTGAGACTTGAACCAGCACCCATTTGGGATGCTGGCATTACAGGCTGTGGCTTTACCCACTATGCCACAGTGCCGGCCCCTTAGGTTTTTGTTTGTTTGTTTTGTTTTTAAAGATTTCATTTATTTGAGAGATAGAGTTACAGACAGTGAGAGGGAGAGACAGAGATAAAGGTCTTCCTTCTGTTGATTCACTCCTCAAATGGCCGCAACAGCCAGAGCTACGCAGATCAGAAGCCAGGAGCCAGGTACTTATTCCTGGTCTCTGCATGGGAGACCTGGAAGAATTTAAATTCTTTAAATTTCTGTTTGTTATGGAAGGTCTTTATTTTACCTTCATTCCTAAATGAGAGCTTTGCAGGGCATAGTATTCTGGGTTGATGGTTTTTTTCTCTTAAGATTTGGAATATATCTCGCCATTCTCTCCTAGCCTGTAGGGTTTCTGATGAGAAGCCCACTGTAAGTCTAATTGGAGATCCTCTGAAAGTAATCTGGCATTTCTCTCATGCACATTTTAGAACCTTTTCTTTATTAGTTTTCTGTGGTGAGTTTGATTGCAATGAGTCGTGGTGAAGATCTTCTGTGGTCATGTCTATTAGGAGTTCTATGTGCTTCATGTACTTGGATGTCCCTTTCTTTCTCCAAATTAGGGAATTTTTCCATTATTATTTCACTAAAAAGACCTCCTAATCTTTTCTTTCTTTCCTAACCTTCCTTGCCTTCAGGAACTCCTAGAACCTGTATGTTGGGTCATTTGATAGTATCCTGTAGATTACCAACAGTGTTTTTTAGTTTTCTAATTTCTTCTTGTTTTTGGTCTAATTTCCTGTGCTTTGTCTTCTAAGTTGGATATTCTTTCTTGTGCGTCACCAATTCTGTTGTCAAAGCATTCCACTGCATTTTTTATTTGTTCTATTGAATTATTCATTTCTAAGATTTCATTTTGATTTCTCTTCAAGATCTCAGTTTCATGAGAAAAATTTTCTTTCATGTGATGAACAGATTTCATTAGTTTGTGCATTTGCTTCTGATTACTTCTATGTATTCCTTGTGATCAGATTTTTATTTTATTTTATTTTTTATTTTTTTGACAGACAGAGTTAGACAGTGAGAGAGAGAGAGACAGAGAAAAAGGTCTTCTTTTTTCCATTGGTTCACCCCCCAAATGGCCTCTATGGCCAGTGCTATGCTGATCTGAAGCCAGGAGCCAGGTGCCTCCTCCTGGTCTCCCAGGCGGGTGCAGGGCCCAAGCACTTGGGACATCCTCCACTGCCCTTCCGGGCCACAGCAGAGAGCTGGACTGGAAGAGGAGCAGCCAGGACAGAATCCGGCGCCCCAACTAGGACTAGAACCCTGGGTGCTGGCGCCGCAGGTGGAGGATTAGCCTAGTGAGTCGTGGCACTGGCCAGTGATCATATTTTTAATTCAGTTCCTGGCATTTCTTTCATCTCATCATCTTCACAGTCTAGTATTGAACTGTTGTGTTCTTTTGGGGGCATCATGTTGTCTTCCTTATTCTTGTTTCTTGAACTGGTGCATTTGTTATTTGGCATTTCTGGAGATACTTGTTGGTTTCTTCTTTGTTTTCTCCACTGTGGTGGTTTTTATCTTTGTACTATGCCTCTATAGATTAGGGGAATGTATGCTTTCAGTGAATTCCTAGAGGCGTGTGGAGGGGGTGGCCAGGCAGCTCTGTTCAGTTCTCCAGGGTGAAGGGCGTGTCAAAGGTGACACCTAGGTTTGGCGTGGTAAATCTCCTTTTTTTTTTTTTTTTTTTTTTTAATCAGAGGAGAAGTTTATTCTGCTGAGCTGAGCTCCTCTCCTCACAGGAAACCAGTGCCTGAGTGCTATCCCCAGTGGGTATAGTATCTGTCCACTGTGCCATAAAGACCACACAAAGGATCTGTGCAGTCCTCAGTGTGAGAGCTTAGATTCCCCAGCAGCATCCCTCACCAGGTAACCAGGGAGCCCTGAGCATGTGGAGCCTCCCTATGACTGCCCGAAGTCCCAGCCACACAGTGCGCCCTCCCACACAGCCTCAGCGTTTTCACAGTCCTGGTACAGAAGCCTCACACAGTCACAGGCACCCAGCCCCTTGACAGTTCTCCCTGCCAGACTCAGGAGTCTCTGCTAGGCTGGTTGCTGGGCATGGACACGAGCTGACACATCCACTCTATTGGCTTGTTACAGGATGCTGTTACAGGGTGATTGGGGAGATTGGAACGTACCCTTCCTTTTTTTTTTCTCCTCTAGTGTAGCAGGTACACTGTCCCCCACAGAGTCCAAGTCGGATTCCCTCTAGTCTCTTCCTGCAGCTTTATTGCCAGTGGCTTGAGCTGCTGCTGTCTGGCCTCACCTCACTCTCCAACACTGGTGCAGAAGCTCTTGGCTGCTGGATTCCTGAGTGGGGGTGTGTGGGAGGGGTCCGTTGTGTCCCTCTAATTTGCATAGAGTTTCCTCTGCCATTTTCTCCCTAACTCTTCCCCGAGACTGCACTCCCTCCACTTTTTTTTTTTTTTTTTAGACTATCTTCTCCTAGACTAGAGCAATAAGCTCCCTCCCTACTCTACCAGATTAATCCCCTGGACAATTACTTTTAAAGCAAACACAAAAGCCCTCAATGTCATCATTTCTATGCACTCTTCCTAGGAAAGAGATTCTCAAATTGGACAGTGGCTTTCGAGATTTGGTGTAGACAAGAATCAACTGAGTAATATGTTAAAATAATCTTGAGGACTAGACATCTAGCCTAGTGGTTAACATACCCACAGGGTGCACTGGAGCACCCAGGCTGGATCCCCAGTTCTGGCTCCTGACTCCAGCTTTCTGCTGGCATAGACCCTGGGAGGCACCTCTTCCTGCCACCTATGTCAGAGACCTGGACTGAGTTCCTGGCTCCTGGCTTCCACTTACTCTTGTCTCAGCTGTTGTGGGCATTTGGGGAGTGAGAACTAAGCTGAAGGGAGTTTTCCTTCTATCTCTCCAATAAATAAACAAATAATTTTAAAAATTACCTCTTCCTGTGCTTCCTTCCCCAAGATTCTGATTTAGAAGATCTGGGATGGAGATCTGGAGAGAGAAGGCGATGGAGTTTATCAAGAGAAAGGGCCAAACTCCTGCGTTAGAGTGAGGGGGTGACAAAGGGAGTGGAGGATGCCCATTTGAGGCCAGCAGATCCTCACAAAGGCCCCCTGGCTTTTCTGAATGCTTCAAACCAGCTATTCTGAGCAGCATTCCCTCCCAGAGAGGCAGAAGGACAAGCTCAGGCAGGGCGGCCAGACTGGGGGTCTGCCAGCACCTGCTGCCTGGCCTCTCAGCCAAGAAAAAGGGGCTTTTCTGTCTGTGTGTGAGAGAGAGAGAGGAAACAAGAACAGTAAGATAATCCCGGCTGGCAGGACACCCCCTGAGGAAGTCAGGGCTGGGCTGGAGTCTCCCCCACTTCCCTTGCGCCGGTGTGTTTGTTGGCATGGTGCTCCTGTTAATTAAAGGAAGTGTATGCGCCTTGGGCGCTGGTACGCTGGCCCCAAACATTGTTCTTTCCAGGGGTCTCCGCCACAGTACTGCCACCGGTAGAATCAATTAGGCTCCCTCCCAAAAGGCTGCTGCATGTCCAAGCCTGGAGGTGGGACGGAGTCCTCGGTGCTGCCGCTTGGGCCTCACGTGGCAGCTCCCACGTCACCCTGCTACCCGGGCCCGGCAGCTCCTGGCGCCTGGAAAATAAGTCACAAACACAACCCACCAGACTGACTGACCCAGGGCTCCAGACAACCTGTTGTTTCGTGTCCTGGAGTCTTTCCTAACTCACCACCACCTGGCCATGCTGTTGTCACTTTATTTGGGCCTTCATTCTTTTAATGAAGCCAGAGGAAAGGTGCCCCCAGGCTGAGGAGCAGGCTTCCCTCCCTAGGAGTCAGCAAAAGTGACAGTAAAACGCTAGCTCAGCCCACTCTCCGAGCCCTGCAGCCAGGAGACACGGCAGAGAGGGGCCCACGCACGCCTGGGAAGAGGACCTCGGGCTGACAGGTCCAGCAGGCGGCTGGCGTGTTGGAGTGCCCCTCGGTCCCGTCTTGGTTCTGTCTCGGTCCTCAGGCCTCCCTGGGGGGAAGGCTGGATGAGGGGCAGCTGCCAGGGCTCTGCACTGCCTGCGCCCTCAGCAAATCCTGGAACCTTGATCCGCCTTCTTCCCTCAGTCCCTGCTCTCAGGATGCGCTGGCCTTCACAGAGTTATTGCCTAATATTTCCATGGGCATACACATTTTAACTCTTTTTTAATATTTACTTATTTATTTGAAAGGGAGAGTGACAGAAAGAGAAACAGATCTTCCATCTGCTAGTTCATTCCCCAAATGGCCACAATGGCAGGGTCTGGACCAGGCCAAAGCCAGGAGCTTCTTCCAGGTCTCCCACGTGCGTGCCGGGGCCCACGCACCTGGGCCTTCTTACGTTGCTCTCCCAGGTGCATTGGCAGGGAGTCAAGACTGGAAGTGGAGCAGCTGGAACTGGAGACGGCACTCACGTGATACGCCAGCGTCCCAGGTGGCAGCCTTCCCCGCTGCCCGGGTTAACAGCACCGGCCCCATGTCTTCAGTTTTAATCGCAGCCGTATGCTGAGACGGGGATGGTTGGCACCCCTCTGAAGACGAGGGACTGAGGCAGAGAAAGCGGTTGGAGCCAGAATGTCGTCGCTGCACTCCAAGCCCAGGATCCTTTCTGCCTCACCACTGGGCTCCCTGCTCTAAGGAGCTCATTTCATTCACATCGGGCCTGGTGTGCTTTAATTTCCATGAGTTTTCCAAGGTCCCCTCTTTCTTCCGCCAGTAGTCTGACCACAGACGAGCTTGCTAACGGCAATACAAGGGCCCGTGTCACTGTGGGAGAGTACTGAGGGAAGGTCACCCCTAAAATTGTGCCACGTGAGCACTGCCTTGGAGGGACTCCATTTCTGAAGGGGAAGAACAGTAGAGAGCTCCCCGGTCCGGAAGCAGCTTTTAGCTCCCCTGTTGCTTTTCACATGGCGAGGGTTTGTGTTTCACTTTATTTTAGTTGTTTTATTTATTTGAAAGGCAGAGTGAAAGAAGGGGCAGGAGGAGAGACAGACAGAGACAGAGAGAAAGAGATCTTCCTTCCGCTGGTTCCCTCCCCAAATGGCCACAGCAGCTGATGCTGAGCCAGACACGTGGGTGACAGAGACTGGAGTATTCGGGCCATTGTCTGTTGCTTTCCCAGGCGCATAAGCAGGGAGCTGCATCAGAAGTGGAGAAGCCATGACTTGAACCACCCGTGTTCATATGAGATGCCAGCATTGCAGAGGGAGGCCTACCCTGCCGCTCCACACTGCAGGCCCAGTGTGGCCAGGTTTGACTCTTCGTTTTTGCTGGCCTATGTGGCACCCATGCAGTATCAACTAAAAAGGTAAACCCATGAGAATGGGAAAGCATCAAACTCCAAGGAACGCCTGTATCATGACCAGCTGGAAAGGACACGCAGAAACCGCGACAACCTGGAAATTCTCGGTCTCGGAACCAGCCCGTGGGTAAATACGTGACGAGGCTGTCAGCCCCGGGCGGGGTAAGATTCCTGGAAATGTGGTGCGCCGCAGGACAGCTGGAGCTCTGGTGTCAGCTGGGACCACGGCTCTTAGCCCTCAGAATTGGAGAACAATTGGAAGAAAATACTGCGCAGCCCCGTCCTGGCGGAGCACCTTCCTGTCCCAGAGACTCTGGGGCCGGGCTCTGGTCAGCAAGCACATACGAACCGCCGACTTGTGGCTGCGAGGTTTGCCACTGTATAATGAGGCTGGGTGGAGTTCTCGCCGCAACCTAAGGAAACACAGCTTGGAAACTGGAGCGCTCTTTGCCAGCCCTGCCTGAAACACAGCCATTGTGCAGGAGGAGCAAATTAAGGCCCTGGTAGTGCCAGCATCAAGGACCACATTGTTCCTTTGACAGAGCCAAGCCCCATGCCCCCATGGCTTGGATGAATTCCCTTTGGCCACCAAGGAAGAGGAGGAAAAGGAGGAAACAGACCTCATGCAGCAGGTTCCCAGAATCCGCCAGAAATCTGGGACCTTGGGTAGGGAAATAGAAACTGGAATCCTTTGTGGTGGTTGTTGTTTTAAACAGCATCGTGGACCAAGTTGTTCCAAGTTCATAAAAGCTCTCAACATTGAGTGACTCTCAGAGAAGGGTTTGTTGTACATAATTCAGAGGCACATGGGTCAAATTTCCCTTAAAGTATTCATCCATTTGAAAATTAGAGGGAGAGTGCCCAAGACAAGACATGTTTGGATTTCTTTCCAACTCAGAGCCTTTAGGAGGTGGTTTGGAAGCCGGGATGTGGCTTCTTAGGACTTCCTCCATCTTCTGCCTCTGTGGTCTACGCCTGCTCCGTTCTCAGTGCCATGCCCCACTCCCACCAGCTCCGTGGGCCTCCCCTCCTCTGGTGGGGACTTTCACTTTCTGATATCAGTTTTCAGAAACAGAGTGACCTCCTCTTTCCAGGTGTCAGAGGCTCCACCCACTGAGTCCAGCTACTCTCCACTCGTCCCTGGCTCTTTCCAGTGTGGTAGAATGTCAGAGCCAGGAGGGCCAGCAGGACTCTTTAAGTCCAGTCCCTACATGGGAGCCCAGAAGGCTGCTCACCTCCTTCAAAATCCCGAGTGGCCGGCATTGTGGTCTAGCAGGTAAAGGTGATGCCAGCTTCCAGTGTGGGCACTGGTTTGAGTCTCGCCTACTCCACTTCTGATCCAGTTCCCTGCTAATACACCTGGGAGAGCAGCACAAGACGACCCAAGTCCTTGGGCCCCAGCCACCCATGGGAGAGACCCGGAAGAAGCTCCTGGCTCCTGGCTTCCAACCCAGGAGCTCAGCTCTGGCCTTTGTGGCCATTTGGGGAGTGAACCAGTAAATGGAAGATTCTCTCTCTTTCTGTAACTTTGCCTTTCAAGTAAATAAAATAAGTAAATCTTTTAAAAATTCTGAGAAGGGATGTTGTATCCCTTTGCCACGATTCTGATGAGCTCTGTGCAGCCCTGTCACCGCAATCACACCTCCCTGAGAAATTCCCTTGCAGCTCCTTTGCACCCGTCTTGACGTCTGTGGGCAAATGATTGCCCACCCAGTCCCGGTCTCTTCCCCTCCCTCTTCTCCCACCCTTTCCCCTGCCCCAACAAGATCCTCTTTTTTTTTTTTTTTTTAAGGTCTTTTTAAAAAATTTACTTATTTGAAAGGTGGAGTTACAGAGAGCAGGAGAGACAGAGAGAGAAGTCTATTATCTGCTGGTTCATTTCCCAGATGGCCGTAACAGCTGGGGGTGGGGCTGGGCTGGGCAGAGCGGGACCAGACTGCAGCCAGGAGCCAAGAGCTTCATCCATTTCTCCTGGATGGTGCAGAGGCACAAGCACTTGGGCCATCCTCCAGTGCTTTCCCAGGCTGATTAGCATCAGAAGTGGAGTGGTTGAACCAGTGCCCATATGGGATGCCAGCGTTGCAGGTGGAGGCTTAACCCATTATGCCATGCCAGCCCCAATATCTCCTTCTCTCCTGACTGCTTCCTGCTTACCTTGTCTGCCTTCTGTGTCAGTTTCCTTAAAGTGCATCCTTTAGTAGTCCTTTGCATAAGGATTTGTAAGTAGTAAAAAACAAACTCTCAATATTTTGCTTTGAAAGATATATATAGATAATAAAAAAGATATATGAGGGGAGTTCAAAAAGTTTGTGGAAAATGGAACAAAAAATAAAACTTATTTTGGTGCAAATTTTTTTGGCTTGCCTAATTTATTCATCATATGCATTTTCATCAACTTTTTGAAGACTTGGATGCATAGAGTTCAATTAAAAATTATTTATTTATTTGAGAGGCAGAGGTAGAAGAGAGAGAGAGAGATCTTCCACCTGCTGAGAGAGAGATCTTCCACCTGCTGATTCACTCCCCAAAAGGTGGCACAACTGGGGCTGGGCCAGGCCATCCTCTGCTGCTTTCCCAGGTGTATTAGCAGGGAGCTGGAAAGGGAGCAACCGGGACTCGAACTGGTGCCCATGAGGGATGCTGGTGCACAGGTGGTGGCTTTGCTTACTATGCCACCGTGTTGGCCTCCGCCCTTCTTTCACATATTCAATCTCTTCCCCTGTCTGGAGTCTTCTGTGATATTTGCTCAGATCCTGCTTCCATTCTGTTCATTCTCTCATCTGTGAGCCTACTCCTAGAGCCTACAATTTCAGTAACCTGATTTTTCATTTAGCAAGTTCTTGGGGCTGGTGTTGTGGAGTAGTGGGTGAAGCTGCTGCCTCTGATGCTGGCATCCCTATGGGCACTGGTTTGAGTCCCAGATGCTCCCTTTCCGATCCAGCTCCCTGCTGATGGCCCAGGAAAGCAGCAGAGGAGGGCCCAAGTGTTTGGGTCCCTGAACCCATGTGGGAGACCTGGTAAAAGCTCCTGGCTTCAGCGTGGCACAGCCCCAGCTGTTGCAGCCATCTGGGGAATGTACCAGCAGATAGAAGATCTTTCTGTGTCTTTCCCTCTCTGTAACTCTGCCTTTCAAATAAATAAAATAAATGTTTAAAAAAGAAGTCATATCAGGTCATTTTAGGTTTTCCTATTTTTTAAAAAAAAGTGTCTTATGCTATTGTTAGAAATGTCCTTCTTTGGGGCTGGCATTGTGTGCACAGCGGTGAAGCCACACTTCAGATGTCAGTATCCCATACGGTTCATGTCCTGGCTGCTCCACTTTTTTTTTTTTTTTTAAATTTTATTTTTTGGCAGGCAGAGTGGACAGTGAGAGAGAGAGACAGAGAGAAAGGTCTTCCTTTGCTGTTGGTTCACCTTCCAATGGCCGCCGCGGCTGGCACGCTGTGGCCGGCACACCGCACTGATCCGATGGCAGGAGCCAGGTGCTTCTCCTGGTCTCACAGGCGGGTGCAGGGCCCAAGCACTTGGGACATCCTCCACTGCACTCCCTGGCCGCAGCGGAGAGCTGGCCTGGAAGAGGGGCAACCGGGACAGAATCCGGCGCCCCAACTGGGACTAGAACCCAGTGTGCTGGTGCCACAAGGCGGAGGATTAGCCTGTTGAGCCACGGCGCTGGCTTGGCTGCTCCACTTCTGATCCAGCTCCCTGCTAATGACCTGGGAAAGCAGCAGAGGATAGTTCAAGTGGGTGGGCCCCTGCCACCCATGTGGGAGACCTGGGTGAAGCTCCTGGCCATTGCAGCCACTTGGGGAGTGAACCAGTGGAGGGAAGATCTCTGTCTGTCTCTGTCTCTCCCTCTCTCTCTGTGACTTTCAAAATAAATAAATAAATCTTTTAAAAAATAAATACCATTCTTTGATCATTGAAATCACTTAAAAATATTAATTTCACAGTCTCTATCTAATAGTTCTGCCATCTGAAGTTTTGGAGGTTTAAACCTGATATTTATTTTGTTTACTGACTGTTATATATGGTAGATGACATCTCTCTAAAAGAAAAAGTTGAATTCTTTTAGTTTCTAAAGATTTTTATTTATTTATTTGAGAGACAGAGATACAGAGAGAGACAGACAGGCAGAGCTCCCATTGAGCCCTGGCCCGGCCCTGGCTGTTATAGGCTGGTTCACTGCCCAAATGCCTACAATGACTGGGATTGGGCTGGGGCCAGACCTTGCAGCCAGGAACACAAACCAGGACTCCCACGTGGGAGTCAGGAACCCAATTACTGGAGCCATCGCTACTGCCTCCCAGGGTCTACACTGGAGAATAGCTGGAGTGAGGAGCCAGAATGGGAATTGAACCCAGGCGCTCCAGTATGGGATGGGTGTCTTAACTTCTGGGCTATACGCCCGCTCTGGTAGATTATATCTCAGTACTCAATGGGCTTTATTTTTCCCTCTGCAAATGTTCTGTGGCCTGGAGTGTTGAAGTTTAATTTAAGAGTGGTTTTATATTTGCTCCTGCCAGGTATCCCAGGGGTATTCTTGGCTAAGGCCCAATTTTTTGTTCCTTTCTTGGCTGGAGGTTCCCCTGTGAGTGGATATTTGGTCTAAATGCGTGCCAGGCACATGGCTGGGACTTGATTGTTTTTCGTGGGGGCCCTTTCTTCCCCATTCAGAGCTGAGACGAAGGTGAGCTTCCTTGGTGTCTCTTTCCGTTGCTGTTTGGCTTTTTGTAGAGCACTGGGGTTTTATGTTGTGGGCTCAGTCCCAACCCCTCATTCCACCAGCGCTTAAAGCCTCATCTCCTGTCCCCTGTCTGGGTGTTAAAATCCATGCCCTTGGAGCTGGCATCGTGGCACAGCGGATTAAACAGCCGCTTGTGACGCTGGCGTCCAGCATTGCAGCACTGGTTTGAGTGCCGGCTGCTCTGCCTGTGATGCGGCTCCCTGCTGATGCACCTGGGAAAGCAGCGGAAGATGGCCCAAGTGCTTGGGCCTCTGCACTCACGTGAGAGGCTCCTGACTTCAGCCTGGCCCAGCCCCAGCTGCTGTGGCTATTTGGGGAGAGTGAGTCAGCAGATAGAAGATCTCTCTGTCTCTGTCTGTCTGTCATTCTGCCTTTCAAATAAATTAAATAAATCTTAAACTAGAATAATAAAATAAAACCCATGCCTTTAGCCATGACAGATCCGATCATCTCCTCTGGGCTCCGCAGCACAAGCTCCTGGGTCTGCTGCTCTAGTTCAGCTTTCTCTTTGCTTCAGCATGTGAGAATTTCATTTTCAAACTTGTCCATATGTGTTTACTTATTTAATTTTTTAAAAATTGTGGTAAAATACAAGGGACAAAATTTACCACCCAATCATTATCTTTTATTTCAGAGACAGAGAGACAGATTTAGAGAGGTGGAAAGTTCCATCTTCTGGTTGTAGTGCCCACAATAGCCGGGGCTGGGCTGATTCTGAGACCAGGAGCCAGCAGCCCACGCCGGGTCTCACCATGGGTGGCAGGAGCCCAGTTACTGGGTCAGCACCACTGCCTCCCAGGGTGTATCCATTCACCCACTGACAGACTCTAAGACTGCCTCCACCTGTTGGCTATTGAAAATAATGCTGGCAAGTAGTACTACGTGGTTTACAAATATATCTTTGAGTCCCTACTTCTAATTCTTTTGGGTATATACAACAGTGGGATTGTTCTATCATATGGTAATTCTACTTTATATTTTTTAAAGAGTTACTTACTTATTTATTTATTTGAGTTCCAGAGAGGGGGAGATTCAGAGACAGATCTTCCATCCACTGGTTCACTCCCTAAATGCCTGCGACAACTGGGGTGGGGCCAGGCTGAAGCCAGGAGCCTGGAACTCCATCCATGTCTCCCACATGGGTGGCAGGAGCCCAAGCACTCGGGTTGTCTTCTGCTGCTTTCCCAGGCTCATTATCAGAGAGCTGCATAGGAAGTGGAACAGCAGGGGCTTGAACCCGTGCTCTGATATGGAATGCAGGCATCACAAGTGGCAATTTAACCCACTGCACCACAACGCAGGCTGTTTTTAGATGCTTTGAACTACCACACTCTTTCCCACAGCATCTGTAGCATTTTACATTCCCATCAGCCATGCACAGAGGTTCTAGTTTCTTCACATCCTTGCCAATTCTGTTGTTGTCTTTTTTTTTTTTGATAGTAGGACAAAAATGGTAGATATGAAATAGTATCTCATTGTGGTTTTGGCTTGCATTTCTCTAATGACTAGTTTAGTGTCTTTTCATTTGCTTATTGGTCATTTGTACATCTTCTTTGGAAAAAAAGTCTATTCAAGTTCTTTAGCTGTTTTTGAACTAGTTAGCTTAGCTGTTCTTGTCATTCATGTGTTTTAAAAGAGTGATCTTGGGGCCAACATTGTGGCATAGCGGGTTAACCCACCGCCTGCAATTCTGGAGTCCTATATGGGCACTGGTTCATGCCCTGGCTGCTCTTCTTCCTACCCAGTTCCTTACTAATATGCCTGGGAAAGCAACAAAATATGGCCCAAGTACTTGGGCGTGTTTCCACCCATGTGGGAGACCCGGATGAAGCTCTTGGCTCCTTTCTTCAGCCTGGTCCAGACCTGGCCATAGCAGTCATCTGGGGAATAAGCCAGCAGTTGAAATACCTCTCCCTCTCCCTCTCCCTCTCCCTCTCCCTCTCCCTCTCCCTCCCCCCCTCTCCTCCCCTTCCCCTCCCCCTCCCTCTCCCCCTCCTCCTCCCCTCTCCCTTCCCCTCCCCCTCCCTCTCCCTCCCCATTCTCCTCCCCCTCCCTCTCCCTCTCCCTCTCCCTCTCCCTTTCTCTCCCCCACTTTCTCAATCTCTCATTCTGATTTTCAAATACACAAATAAACCTTAAAAATAAACCTTAAAAAAAGAAAAGTGTTATCTTTTGCTTTAGAGGACCTTCAGGTGTTTGTATGGGAAGATTTCTAGGGGACCGATGACCAAAGTTTTGCTGGAGCTGACAGTCTCTGAGACTCCCTCGCTGACCCCTTTCCCTGTGCCCTCTGCAATTTCCAGCTGCATAGCCAATAACCTTCCCCTCATCTTCAGCTTTTCTGGACTGAGCCCCAACTGCCCCCTTGTCATAACAGACCTGGTTTTGTCTGGATGAGACTCCTGCCCCTCAGCCCTTCTCAAGTGAGGGTCCCAGTACCCCTCTTCCACCTGTCAAAGCACACACAATTGTCAGGTACAGATGGAGAGTCTAGCGTTTGTTTGAAGAGATTGAGCCCTCTCCACTCTACTTACGTCACTGCCTCTGCACTCATGCTATGAAACTTCATCAGCTGAGCTTCCGCTTCGCTGAGTGCTGTGACAGAACACCGATTTAGAGATGGGACTTCATATTCTATTTCCATGATCATTGTGGCTTCTGATCATTCTGCACTTTAACCTTGTGGCCTGTATAAAACCATGGGGTAGGGGCTGGTGTTTAGTGCAGTGGTCTAAGTCACTGCTTGGGACACCCACATCCCATACAGAAGCATCTAGTTCAAGTCTCAGCTCCTCCACTTCCAGTCCAGCCCCCTAGTGTGCATAATGGGAAGAGCAGGTGAGGGCTCAAGTACTTGAGTCTCTGCCACCTATGTGGGAGATCTGGATGGAGCTGCAGGCTCCTGGCTGCTGCCTGGCCCAGTCCTTAGCATTGTGGGCATTGTGGGGGGTGAACCAGCAGATGAAGATCTCTCTCTCTCTTTCAAATAAAATGAACATAAGTAAATACATTTTTAAAAGCAATGGGATAAGAAAGCCTACCCTAGGAGATGGCTACAAGAGTTAAGTGAGAGAATGCATTTCAGGCGTCTAGCTGGAGCACCTGGTGAGTGCCCATGAAGTTTCTTTTGGTTTTACTCCCCTTCCACTCCACTGTCAGTAAGCACAGAGCTGCAGGTGGGCGTGTGCTCTCTGCTAGAACAGTTCTCTTGTGATGAGTGACTCTGCAGCGCTCCTTTGTGACTCTGTCTTCCTAAACTGATGCATTAACTTCCCAGGAACCTGTCATAAATTGCCAGACTTGATGGCTTAAAACACACAAATGTATTATTATGCATTGGTGTTAGGGACCAGGAGCCCCAAATCAGTACCCCATAGCCCAAGTCAGGGTGCTGGCTGGACCCACACCTGTCCCTCGGGCACCACTGGGGACAGTCCTGTGTCTTTCAGCTCAGGAGGCTGCTGGCAGTCCTGGGATTGGGGCACATCACTGCACTCTCTACGTTGGTGACCACATAGCCACCGCAGTCTCTGGTACCCTGGTATCCAGTCTCCCAGGAGACTGGGATTCCAGGTTCCAGTCTCCCAGGTTCCAGGGATTAGGATGTGGGTGTCTCTTGGGGAGGTGTTGCTCGGCTGACCACACCAGCTAGCTTTCTGCTTTTCAACTTCCTCTACTTCCAGCTGGTGCCCAGAGTGACTCCCCGCCTCCCACGCCCCTCCCTCACAACCACACCCCATTGCTGCTTCTCTCAGGATCCCCAAGGCCCTCATTCCTTTGACCTTGGACTTGGTAGTTTTTCTAACCCACCCAAGGACTCCAGAGCCTTCAGGTGAAATCTCTAAACTCTGTTCTCTTCCCTAAGAAGTAAGCGTATCCCCTCTCTGCTCCCTTCTTGTGTTCCCGTGCTCACTCTCTATTCTTATATTTCTATACTTTCGGATGTGAGTTGTGTTGGACAGGGGAGTGAGAGGGAAATGAAGGGGATTGGGGTATCTGGGAACTTGTAGGTTGCTCTGGATTTAGCCAACACTGTATCAACCCAGCATGAGTCAGAGCTAACCTGGGAATGCAGTGCTGGGTTTTTGCTGGTGGGAGTGAGGATGGGGGAGGTTGTCACTACAGCTAGGGTGCAGGCCACACCAAGTGCTGTGGACCAGTCTGCTTTCCTGCAGGTGCTCAGAAATTTTTGCAGCCCTCTCGACCTGATTAAATAGCTCAGAGTGTTGGTGGGGGAGGAATCCTGAGCTCCCGATGCCCTCAGGAGAGTGGGAGGGGGAAGCCTTGCCGTGACTTCCAGTTGTGCATCAGTGCTCAGCCTCATGAACAGAACCTGTCATTCTCCCTGGACGTGGCCCCTCAGGACCCTGTGGGATGGACCCTCTTGAGGTCCCCGCTGCATTGGGACAGTCCAGTTGTGAAGGACGACACATTGTCTTGATTTTGGCTGCAGCAAAGTTCTTTTAAGGGCTCAAGATGTTTTGCTAGGTCTGGCCTTTCCTGGCCCACCTGCCCATGCCTTTATACCCTAAGCATGACCACCTCCCTGGCCAAAAGAAGGCTCTGGTGATGATTCAGGCCTGCTCATGGACACACTGAAGTCGTCCGCGTGGTCTGGAAGTGAGAAGTGATTGCATCCCTTTCAAGCCTGGAGATAGTGTCTTGAGGAGGCCTGGCAGCCTGTCACAGAGCAAAATAACCTTGACCACAAACCCGTCTTCCTGGACCCGGAATCTGCCCCTTCACCCTCGTCCCCAGCTTCTCTGTGCCCTTCATCTTGCAGGGCAGGGCTGGGGATGACTCAGAAGATGCTCCTCTGTCTCAGGGCATGGAGTGTCAGTGGGGAAGACCTGAGCTCGCTGGGCCAGGGAGGATGCTGTCAGCCTGGCACGTGGGCTTCCTGCCCTGCAGTCAGAGCTAATTATTCTAAAGAGGATCAGTTACGGTTGTCTTTCTTGCAGCCTTTACACATTTGTACCCTGCTCCTATGCTGTTCCTTACCCCTGCCTTCCTGACCCTGGAGTCATTTCCCTTTATGGTTTCCTAGTCCCTGCTTGGGTCTGATGCTGACTACTATCCTGCTAGTACTACACCTCTGAGGTTTGCCTGGTCCAGCTTGGCCCACCTTGGCTAGCACATCTCCCGGGGAGCCACCTGCAAGTGCGAATGGGATTGTTACATAGCCAGTTTTGGAAGCATTATCCTGTCCCCCACACCTGCCTCTTACCATGTGTTCTTTCTCCTTGTAGAGACACTCCTCTTTTCCTTCCTTGTTAGCACTGTGTCCCTGAAGTCTGTCAAATCTCTCCTCCCACCTCCGTCTTCATTCTACCACCTTAGTGTAGGCTCATCATTTGCATTGAGACTTGTTTTTTTTTTTTTTTCCTTGTGTCTGGATTCACTCCTGCTTCATCTCACCCTTAACACTTCCACACTGACACCTGCATGGCATATAAGACACAAGCTTGACTGTTTCCTTATGAAGCTACTTCAGGGATCCCCTGTTGCTGCAGAACCCGGTCCAGAGTCCTCAGCACGACAGAGATCTTTCCTGTTCTGACAGCTGCTGTGCTCGCCTGCTTTATTTCTTGACAGCCGCCCGCTCCCAGCACCTCTGCCAATTTCTTACCATGTGCTGTGGGTTGCATATGGTTTCTCCCCACCCAAACTCGTGGGGATGCATGGTCAGCAATGTGGCAGTGTAGAGTGTCCTGGGATCTTTGAGAGATCACTGGGCCATGGGGATGCCACCCTCCTGAAGGGGTTAATGTCTGTTGAGAGACTATGTTGCATCTCTGAGGGGTGAGTTAGGCTTTGTGGGACTGGATTGGCGACCATGAGGGCAGGTTGTTAGGTTCCCCTGGGTCTTTGCTCTCCTCCACACGCTTGCTCCCTGCCTTGGGTGGATGCAGCTTGAAGCCCTTGCCCAAAGCCAAGCAGGTGTCAGAGCCAAGCTCTTGGACCTCCAGAGAACTGGGAACTAAGTGCACCTCTTTTCTTTACAAATGCCCAGCCTCAGGTATTTTGTTATAGTAACAGAGTGGACTAACGCACCCTTTCACCTCCCCGTTTTCACCTGATGCTCCCGTTGCCAGGAATTCTCTCCCCCCTACCCGTTCATATCAGATAACCCTCCACTAGTTATTTAAAATAAAAGTAATAAACACCACACTAGCACCACTCATGTCCCGATGGAAAAGGGGTTAGGGCGATTTTTCACTTTCTACCTATCATATTTTGTTGGAGTTTCCTTGAAATGTTATAATTTTCAAAAACAGTGAAGATGATTTTGTGAACTTCTCTGTGAAAATTCACTGTTGTTGCTCTCCAGGAATTAATAATATCCTCAGATTATCTTTTTCTTTTAAGATTTATTTATTTATTTATTTATTTGAAAGGCAGAGAGAGAGACACACACACACACAAAGATCTTCCACTTGCTTGTTAATTTCCCAAATGGCGGCAACAGCCAGAGTAAGTCGGGAGCCTGAAACTCCATTCACATCTCCCACGTGGGTGGCAGGGGCCCAAGTGCATGGGCCATCTGCCATGGTCTTCCTGGGCACATTGGGAAGCCGGACCAGAAGCAGAGCAGCCAGAACTCAAACCAGCCCTCAATATGGGCTGCAGACATCAAACTCAGCGGCGCAATCCACTGTGCCGCCACGCCAGCCCCTCCTCTCCCATAGTCTTTTAAGGCATTTGTTCATATATGATATTTATAACTGATTACAGAAAACTGACTTTTTTAAAAAATACTTTTCTTCTCAGGTAAATTATAAGCAACTGAAGGACAGGACCTATATCTTATCCAACTTGGAGCCCAGCACCTAGTCCAGTATTTGTTACATACGAGGTTAATAGGATAAGCACAGTGATGCCATCTGTATGGGAGACCTGGACTGAGTTTCTGACTACTGGCTTCTCTCCCCCAGTTGAGAGGTGTGTGTATGTGTGTGTGTGATTGATTGATTGATTTGAAAGGCAGAGTGCCAGAGAGAGAGAGAGGAAGATCCAGACATATACACACACACAGAGGGAGGGAGGGAGAGAGAACTTCCATCTGCTGGTTCACTCCCTAAATGCCCACAACAGCCAGGAACTCCATCCGGGTCTTCCACCTGGGTGACAGAGGCCATCCTCCACTGCTCTCCCAGGCACATTAGCAAGGAGCAGGACTGGAAGTGGAGCAGCCAGGACTCGAACCAGCGCTCTGATAAGGGATGCAAGCTCAGTCACCACTTGGTGGCCTCATCTCCTATCAGAGTGCCGGTTGGAATCCCAGTTACTCTGCTTCCAACCGCGCTCCTTGCTGATGCACCTGCAAAGCAGCAGTGATGGCTCAAGCACTTGGGCCCCTGCTACCTACGTGGGAGACCCAGATGGGATTCCAAGTGTCCGCCTGGCCCAGCTCTGGCTGTTGCAGGCATTTGAACCAGTGGATGGAAAAATCTCTGCTTCTCTGTCTCTCACTCTCTCTCTCCAACACTCTGCCTTTCAAATAAATTAATGAAGAAAAGAAAAGAGATGTTGGGGCTGGTGCTATGGCGTAGCGGGTGAAGCCACCATCTGCAGTGCCGGCATCCCATATGGGCACTGGTTCGGGTCCCAGCTGCTCCACTTCCGATCCAGCTCTCTGCTATGGCCTGGGAAAGCAGTAGAAGATGGCCCAGGTCCTTGGGCTCCTGCACCCATGTGGGAGACCTGGAAGAAGCTCCTGGCTCCTGGCTTCAGATCAGCACAGCTCCGGCCATTGCGGCCAATTGGGGAGTGAACCAGTGGATGGAAGACCTCTCTTTCTCTCTCTCTCTCTCTCTTTCTCTCTGCCTCTCCTTCTCTCTCTGTATAAGTCTTCCAAATCAATAAATAAATCTTTTAAAAAAAGAGAGGAAAAGAAAAAAGTCTCCTGAGTGTATGGCATAGTGGTTGAAAAGCAAATTGTCATGAAATTCCATAATGTGAGGGTCAATGAAGAGACCCAAAGAGTTTTCCAGGGGTTGGAGGGACAGAGAGAGAAGCTTTGTGCAAATTATCAAGTATCAAAATGGCCTCGATTTCCAAATAGCAACCCAGAAAGTTAAAATGTGAGGAAGTGATAGTTTCCAACATCCAAGGGAACATTTTTTTCCAGCTAAACTTCTGCATCTGCCCAAAGCTCTCTCGAGGAGAGAAGGTGCATTTTCAGACAGACCAAGTCTGAAAAACTCTACCGCCATAGAGATCGAGGGCACTTCAAAGACTGTGGGAAAGTGGAAGTGAAAGACAAGTTTTCCCAATGCAAAAAGCTTTATGAAATCCATGCAGAATTCTTCCATAAAACACATTTTCCACGAACTTTTTGCAGACCCCTTGTGCCCTTTCCTCCATTGCTCCTGGGAGACGGACTCAGCAGAAACCAGGAGGAAGGCAAGAGGACAGCGAGGAAGACAGGGGGTCTTCCAACCAAGCAAGGGTGGGAGCCCCCGACTGATGCGAGGGGTGTCGCCCCACGGCAGCCCACCAGGGACCGGTCCAGACTGGAGGTCACCAGCAGCCAGAGTCGTTTCATCCAGAGATGTTGACCTCTTGTGAGGAGAACAATTTGGAGGATCCCGTGGGGTTGAATTTGTGGTGAGTACATTGAAGCCTAAGGAGACATAAAGAAGATCATCATAATATGACTATCTCTGTAGCCAAAGTGTGACTGTGTTGGGATGATGTGGGGGCTGGGACGTGTGGGTTTTAAGGTTTGGTGATAGGAGGGAGTGAAATCTTATCCTCCCAAGTGGGAAGTCATAGGGATCCAGCTGGCCATGATGGTGGTTGTTTGGTAACCCTGAAGGTCAGCCTAAGCCCCTTGTCAGGGTAAACAAAGCCATTAAGATAACAGGCCACCCTTATCTGACATTCTTATCTGAGTGTCTTATGAATGTTAATATTTCTGGAAAAAGCCCAGCTGTGTTCAAATTAGCCAGCCACCTTTGTCTAGGATGACCTTTCTCCTCTCTCCTCATGGCGCAAGGTCCACCGTTGCAGGGTCACCAGAGACCATGCTTCTGTCATAAGGCCCCTCAATAGGTTACGCTTTGTGTAATCTGGGCTTTGTCTTCTTGCTTTGGGCTCTGCCCCTTCCGCTTCTGGCCGCTGGTTCTCATTCCCTGCGAATCAGAAGTCAATAGGTCAAGAAGTAGCAACATAAGCCCCTTCTGCAGATATTTGGGGGTAGACAGCCTAGGAGTCACTGGGGGAGAGGTGTTTATTGTTTCTAGGCAGTGGGAGGCAGGGGTGAGGCTTCGCTGTTCAGTTGGGTCCAGTTTAGAATACGTCTAGCAGAACTGCGCCCCTCAAATTCGGGCCCATGACTCATGTCCCTGCTGCATAGGAGAATCCCCAGGGGACGCGGAGGTGCCTGGGCCGGGCCTCTGGCAGGTTCTTACTGCAGGGGTAGAGGCTGCAGTCTAAGCTTTAGAATCTTAAAGCATTTTTCCCAGATGGGTCCAAATCTTAGCCATCTTTGAGAACCACTTAAAACAGCGCGTCTAGAACTTTGAGAGAAATTAGACTCAACTTTAAAAGAAGCTAATGTGTAAATGAAGCACATAAGATAGCTCTAGGCAGTCCATCCCGAGGTATAAACACTCCCGGTGGGGCCTAGGAGAGGTTTCAAAGTTTAGCCTGACACGCTGTAGGCAGGCCTTACTGAAAACTAGGACAATTTGGTTCTTACCTGCCCAAAAACACAGCTCGTGGTCAACCTGAGATTCCTTTAATAAAGAGCGAGTCATCTTCAGAATACCTGAAGATGCCAGAGGATTGGCTTCACACAGAGACATGAGTGGCATGCATCTGATCCTTAGAAGGGTCAAAGGGCAGAGGTCATGAGAGTAATGGGAACCTGAGATGGGGGTGAAGGGGAGATGATGAGGTGGGGGAGGGCAAGACGCTGGGGGGGGGGTGGCTGGAACGAAGTCAAAGTTCAACTCCTCTAATTCCGGACAAATAGCTCCCTGCTCCGCTCTCTTAAGAAACCCCTTCAGACACCAACTCTGGGTTTGCACATTAACTAATGACCCTGGCTAGTTGCTGGTGGCTTTCAGAAGGAATGGTCTCTGTCCCCTGTTCTCTGTTCTGGTCCCTGGGTCAAGGAGAGCTGTGTCCCCCACTGACGGAGGGCAGCCACCTGCCCCTCTGCGTGCCCTGGGAGGAAAGGCTCTACTGGCACCATCTCTCCCGATACACCTACAGGGGCATCCAGCTGCCAGCTTCCTGTGGGTGCAAAAGCCTGTCCGTGATCCCCCGTGGGGTGCACTGTTACCCCTTCGATTTGCTGCAGTTTGAACTGATGATGTGTCTTGTAGCATTTAATCCTTTGAAAGGTTGAGTGATGGCACCCTGTAAGCAGGCAGAGTCCGACTGTACGTCATGCCTGCCCTGAGCAGGTTGCCCTGTCTCCACTCCCACTAAGAGATAAATGAGCAGAGAAGTACGTTGTGGTGGCTTCAAGTCGATGCAGAAAGACCGGTGCCTTCCAGTGACCAGCAGGAGTCTGGAAGCATCCACTGCTGATCTCTCCTCCTCGGTGCACTCAAACCCCTCAATGCTATCCCAAGTCTTTTTTTTTTTTTTTGACAGGCAGAGTGAACAGTGAGAGAAAGGTCTTCCTTTACCATTGGTTCACCCTCCAATGGCTGCCGCGGCCGGCGCGCTGCGGCCGGCGCACCGCGCTCATCCGATGGCAGGAGCCAGGTGCTTCTCCTGGTCTCCCATGGGGTGCAGGGCCCAAGCACTTGGGCCATCCTCCACTGCACTCCCGGGCCACAGCAGAGAGCTGGCCCCTAAAATGGCACCTTTCCTAGTAGCATTTAAATGCCTGCGAAGCAGCACTTGCAGTCCTGATGGGTTGCTTTTAAAATAAACAACTCCACAGTGAATCACCGCTCTATCTTGCACACATTTTTTTCCCATTGATTTTCTTTACATTTTTAGATATATATTTTATTTTATTTTATTAAAGATTTATTTATTTATTTGAAGGGCAGAGTTACAGAGAGGCAGAGAGAGAGAGAGAGAGAGGTCTTTCATCTGCTGGTTCACTCTCAGATGGCCACAATGGCTGGAGCTGCGCCGATCTGAAGCCAGGAGCCAGGAGCTTCTTCCAGGTCTCCCACACAGGTGCAGGGGCCCAAGGACTTGGGTCACCTTCTACTGCTTTCCCAGGCCACAGCAGAGAGCTGGATCAGAAGCAGAGCAGCCAAGACTTGAACCGGTGCCCATGTGGGATGTCGGCACTGCAGGCGGCGGCTTTACCCCTACACCACAACACCGATAGATAGAATGAGAAGGAAATGGCCAAAATAAATAACATTGCCTTTCAGATCCCTCATTAACATTTGTAAAGCTTACAAGATAAAGAAACTATGGGGGAAAATCTCACTCAAGTGCAAGCACCCGAGATCCTGAGATGTCCAACATACAGGAAATGAAGACCTCAATCAATGGGAGACCGGGGGTGGGGTGGGGGGCTTGTGTTAAACTTACTGCAGTTGACGGTTACCTTGCATCCTCCAAAACATAGCACATTACACTACACAGATCTAAGGCCACTCTGAGTAATCTGTATTGGAGGTATGCTCTCCAAAAAGCCTAATAGGAAACAAAAAGCCACTTAAAACAGTGTCTGACCCAGAGAATGCGCTCAATAAACATTCTCAGTGGCAGAGCACTGCAGCAGGAAAACGCTGGACGGTGGTCCCACCTTGAGTGCATAGCCAGCCCCACGCGGGTTCCAAGGACAATGACTGCTGGTTTGGTTACGCAGACGCGGCAGCCAGAAACGAAGGAACCAGGCATCTGGGGGCAAGGGGAGGTTGGGGCAGGCTGGGATGTTTCTGGAAGGAAGGGTCCTTCAGTCTAAGGCTTGAGAAACTAGGTGTTTACCCGATGGACCCTAGGTTGGGACTTTTCCAGGCAGAAGCAGCAGAGCTTGTTAAGGGAGCTGGAGACTGGTGGGAGGGGCCCCGAGGATGCCACTGGAAGGCCAGCGTGCAGCAGACACTGGAGACTCCTCCACCTGCTCCCGGGCGCTAAGAGCTTGCAGCAGGGGTGTGTTTGCATGTGTATTTGGTGAGTGTGGGCTGTGTTAAACAGCCACAACCACTGAGCTCTTTAGAGATTAAGGGACAATTGAGAAAAGGACAAGAGATTAGATGAAGGGGTTGAATAATAGAATCATGAACCAAAGGTACCCAGGGATCCAAGCACATGCAGATAGGAAAGACAGAGACGAGGAGGTTCAGGAGGGTGGTCTGGGAGGAAGGGGGGGACCTGTTGTTGAGCGGAGCGGCTCTTGGGAGCTGTGGAATGAGCCGTCTTCAGAGGAGGAGCCCGAGAGAGCAGTCTTGTCAAGCTGCAGTTGCAGTGAGAGCAGGCAGGTGCAGGCTGCCCCGCCTGAGTTCTGAGGCAGAGTAGTATTGGAGGGCCGTGTGCCCCACGCATTCAGATTTGGGGCACAGAAGAGGGGGCACGAGGTGAGAACAATGTCACAGGCCTGCTGGGCAGCCTGGAATCCGGAACACGGATGTGTCTAACCTGGGCAAAGGTGGCTTCCATGCATCTGCTGTTCTGTACCACCTAAGGCTGCATCCTGATCCCTGAGCTCTCCCCGAGGACAACAGCTCTGTGCCCTCCTGAAGACGGCTGTGCCCCTGCTGCCAAGGAAGCCTGGGCAGACAAGAGAGCCTTGGGAGCAGACCTGGAAGAACTGGGCCCTGGCAAGAGAGAGAGGGAGAGACAGAGAGAAAGAGATCTTTCATGCACTGGTTTACTTGCCAAGTGGCTGCAACAGCTGGGACTGGGCCAGGCCAAAGCTGGGAGCCTGGAACTCATTCCAGGTCTCCCATGTGGGTGCAGGGACCCGAGTGCTTGGGCCCTCCTCCACTGTATTCCCAGGTGCATTAGCAAAGAGCTGGATTGGAAGCAGAGCAGCCAGGACTCAATCCGCCACTCCCATGTGAGATGAGACAGTGGCTTAACCCACTGTACCACAACAGAAGTCCTGTGTTGATAACTTCTTTTTAAGAGAAGGCAGTGGACTCTACCCCAGTGACTTTCCCAGCTGTGGCCAGGAAGGGACAAAGGATGGCGTCTTGAGTTGGTGGGGGGCCAGGGTGAGCATCCCAGAGGAAGGGAGAGTGGAACACCGTGACAAGATGGGCATATGTTGACTTCCAATATTAGACAACAGAAGGGGTAGACAGTGTCTGCAGCCCTGCTGTGCCTGGTGACTGAATGAATGTGAATGAGGGCACCTCAAAGAGCTCATGGAAAATTTTGGTGCAAAAAATTTTTTTGCAATCCATATATTCATAGAAGGCATTTTCTATGAATTTTTTTGGAAAGTTTGCATGAATTTCGAAACTTGCTTGCACCAGAATACACTCCTGCAAGTGCATTTTCCAAGAACTTTTTGAAGCACCCGTGAGTATTTGTGACCATTCCCTGTGCTGTATGCTTACGATGTGTACATTCCACTGTCTATCACTTATGCCTCAGTATGAAAATCCCCGAGAGTATGAAAGCCTCCACGTAGAGTGGCAGGCAGGGTCTCCACCCGCCGCACACGGTCGTGGGCAGGCATTCAGCACAGCCGAGCCGAGGCCCCCGGGGTTCCGGGCCAGAGCTCGCTTCTCACATCCTCGGCAGCAGCCGGCGTGGCTTAGAACCTGCTGGTTCCAATGCATTTGGGAAAAGTTTCTGGCTTTTAGGAACAAACAGGATGAACAGGGCTTGAGGGGAGGGGACTCAGAAGTTCAGCCCAAGTAGAAATGAAAAATGCAGCCAGGAGCGAACTAGTAGAAGAACAAATGCTCTGGAATTTTCTGGCAAAGGGGCCGGAGAATCCCGCGGAGCAGCTCCTCACGGATCGGTGCCTTCTGACCACAGACAGGCAAACCGTCTGTGCACAGCAGGGCGAGTGCCACGAGCTCCGTGCCCAGCCTGCACTTGACAATGAGCCTCTTTTCCCGCTGGCTCCGCCGGCCAGTGCTCGCTCTGCAGAATGGGAACCCTGTCGGCGTGGCCGCCTGGCCGTGTCTCAGTGACCTCAGCTACCCACAGAAAAACACGTCTTTCCTCTCCAAGCCACATGGCCTCCCGCAGTGGAGCAGGACGCCGTTACCTAAGAGTTTGCAGGACAAACATTTCTCCCGGCTTCCCGCGCGGGTGTAGGCGTTGTTGCTGGTCCAGGCAGGAAGCTTGGAATCTCTGCAGCCGCCCTTCCTGCAAGGAACCTGGGGGCAGAGCAGCCAGGCCACACTCCCCTCCACTCACCTTTGGAAGGAAGCAGAAAGCCAGAGGTATGGGGGGTGGGGGGAGACCCTAGATCTCCCCAGAAGACAGGAGCACAGGGAGAATGATCGCCCGGCTATTTCCTCCTGAGAGCCCCTGTCGGGGTGATTTCAAATTCTCCTTCGTGGCTGCTATAATTAAGACAATAACTCAAAAAGTTTTCGAAAGGCAGCCAACATGAAAAGCCAGGGACCTCAGCCATCCAAATGTTCGCAGAACCTTCCCACATGTTCTGGAAAAGGGAGCTTTGCAGCTAAAGAAAGAGGAGAAACCCTGCGTGTGTGAGGAGAGCAGGGGGGAGTGAGTGAGCCTGGATTCGAGAGTGGCCGAGCGCCAGCGGGTGGCCCCAGCATTCCAGTCTCCCCCTCTCCCGCTCTCCCGCTGTGGGCCTCCTGGCAAACACAGCAGCGGCTCCCTTGAACTTAGCTCAGAAACAGACTCCCCCTTCTGCCCTTCCAGGACCTCTGAGAGTCGGAGGGCTTCTGGGGCACCAGGGGCCCCCACCTTTCTCTGCCAGGGGAAGGGCTTAGCTCTTTTTTTATGGCCAGAATGTGAATCCCATAATCACTTTGCTCCTGCTGTTGGGTTGGCCGACCCCGTGAAATGATGGTTTTCATCAGAGAAGTACTGTGGCTTCTACGGTATTTGGAATGGTGAGACGCCAAACCGAGGGGAAGAAATTGTTCAGAGATAGTTTCACGATACAAAAACATCCAGGCCTCGAGGGAGGGAAGGGTGGACAAGTCCCCTGTTCCGCAAGCGGAGGGCCACCGGGAACCAGGACTCGGGCTTGCCCTGGTGTAGCTTGTGTGAAGCTTCCGTGGACTCCAGTTCTAGACCTGGGCCCGCACATAGCTCAGGGCACACAGGCACACAGGCGCACGCAGAACCCCGGGCAGCAGTCTGGGCTGGAACTAAGCACGCTAAGTGTCACATGTGGCTTTGGTCGAGGTCCCCCTCGCACTAACAGTGTGTGCCCGCGATGCCTGCCTACCACGTGCTGCTACAAAAATTCCAGCCCAGCTGATGGTGACCTCGAGATCCGTGTGGAGCCTCCTGCTTGCTTTTCAGACCTGGCGACACCGTTTGAGGCTGGCTTTAAGGTCTTGGGGACAGGACCGATGCCAGAATGCCCAGTTTTTCCACTTGCGTGCAGCATTTGCAACCTGCAAAACATGTCTAAAATTATCCCTAATTCCAAGTGCTCTCTGCACAATCAGCCTCTCCAATACAATAATTCCAAACCCGTTCTTGATTCCTGCTTTTAATAAAGTACATTTACAGAGGATATGAATTCCAGATTTGATTTCAGACTCTGGGGATGCATATTCCTCTTTTGGAACTTGTATATCCGGTCCTGGGATGAAAAAAAGGTGGGGGGGGGAGGGAAGGGGGAGGGTCCCCAGCATAACAAGCATTCCTTGTGCTCCTTCTCTTCACACGCTGAGCACGCCGGGAGGGACGAGAGCGCGCACACGCACAGCGTCTGGATAAACTCAGGTAAGGAACGCTCTGGGGAAAAAGCCTCCCGTTGGTTGCCAGCTCCTTTCTCTTTCTAATGTGTTTTTGCAGATGGAGGAAAACTGCAGCCAATAAGGCTCCAATTTTCAGCGATACTGGGGAGAGAAAAAGAAAGAAAGAAAGAAAAAGCAACCCTTTGTCCAATCACTGTCCTCCTGTCAGCGGGGAGCTGTTTTGAGCATCTGGCCTGAGGAGAGAAGCGGAGCCCTGCAGGGCTCTGGAGTCCTGGGCACGCCAGCCAGAGCCCTCCCCGGAAAGCAGGCTGAGGATGCGACTGGGGCCCAGCACAGGAGATGGGCCCGGTGCGTCGGCGTGAGCTCCTGTCCCCGTGTTCTGTGAGCATTTCCGCAGAGCCGCTGGGGAGGTTCGTGCCCCGTGTTCTGTGAGCATTTCTGCAGAGCCGCTGGGGAGGCTCTTGGACCTGCAGGGAACGGGGGTCGTGGCCCCACTGTGGTCTTGCTACCCCAGGGCCCGGGTTTCTGCACCTGTGAAATGGGAAAAGTGACAGCTGCCTCGCGTGTTTCCCACACGGGCAACACCGCGCAGATGAGCTCCCTTCTGCACTTAAGAGATGAGAGGGGCCTGCATTGTGCATGCCCACAACCCAACATCTAATGTCAGAATGCCGGTTCCAGTCCAGGCTGTTCCACTTCTGATCCAGCTTCCTGCTGATGCACCTAGGAAGGCAACAGGTGATGGCCCAAGTGTTTGGGCCCCTGCCACCTTTATGGGAGAGCTGGATGGAATTCTAGGCTCCTCGCTTAGGCCTGGTACAGCCTTGGCTGAGTGGCCACTTAGGGGAGTGAACCAGTGGATGGAAGATTTCTCTCCCCACCCCCTGCACACACACCTATCACTGTGTCTTTCCAATAATAAATAAATAAGTATAAATCATTAAAAATTAAGAATAGAGAGAAAGAGAAAGCTAGACCATGGCATAGGGCCACCCAAGCACTCTCCTTACCCTCAGAGTGGAATGCAGAGGGACTTACAGACATACTCGGGTTTTCCCTATGAGCCCCCATACACTGTCACGTGGAAAGTGAATTTGTTCCAGCCCTCTACTCTCAGTCCAATCTCATGCTCAGGAAGAGTTTTCTTTAGATAATCCAGTCTCTTTCAGAGAAATGCCCGGATTCCGAGGTCTCTCCCCTCTCTCACCAAGATGGCACCTGTGTTCTTGTAGGAGGAGAGGGATGGTCTCGATTCTACCTGGTGTTTCTTGGCCCCTCACCATGTCCTTTATAGGACGCTGACCTGGGTTGATCCTCGGACGGGGACCACTGATGTGCCGTGTGCCCCAGTCCTGGCGTTGTGTGCCTTGTGGTTCATTTTCCCTCTTGGCTGAGTCAGAGCCCAGCCCTCTGTTTTCCCTCATTTGGCTCCACTGGTTCTCCCTTGGCGCTGCGGGCCCTGAGTCTGCCTGGGACTGCAGTGAGGTTAGGGCCCAGGCAGTTCCGTTTGTAGCCTTGGCCACAGCCCGGTCTTGTCCCCACCACAGCCATCCCTGTCTGGGAAGGTCTCTGGCCTGCCTCCACCCTCCAGGGGGCACACATGGGCTCCTGAGTTCTTTCCACACCAAACAGGAACCAAGGGTAGCCTGGGAAAGCTAACCTTCGGCCCTTCCACTGCCTAACCACTCTGTACTGCTGACTCTACTCTGATGTGGCTGCCCCCAGACTGCCTGGAGAGCCTGTGTTTCCACGCCGAGTCTTAAACAGGAGATGGCAGAGAGGACCCTGTGTTGGTTATAATTTATCCAACACACCTTCCCCTCGGGGCAGTCCAGAGACGGAAAACCAGGATCAGTGCCTCTCTCCAGCATCTGTCTCCCTTCTCCTTGTGGTCCGCCGGGACAGCAATGGGCAGGCTTCCTGCCTCTGTAATCTATCTTTCTCTTCTTTCCTTGAAGCACCTAGCGTCCTGGCCTGGTTGTCAGAGGCAGAACCAGCATCGCAGGCATGGAAATAACTCACAGTCTGAGTCCTACCTCCAGGCTTGTTCCTTGCTGTGCTAAGTGGAAACTAAAGAAATTTAGAAAATCCGATTTCTCTTTGAACAAAGCCGTGCTTTTGCGATTGTTGCCTCTACAAAAATCCTTTTTTTTTTTTTTTGCTTGTGAGAACCTCACTACTAATGTATTTTACATTCACACTGGAGAAATCCAAAGGTAAACATATGTCTCTGGCAGGATGGGAAGGGTGAAACAGTCAATGAAACACAAAAGAGAAAAACATATTCCTAGTATTCAAAAAATGTTCTCCCTGTTTCAGCCCGGAAACTCAGAAGGACTTCATTCTAAAACAGTGCTGAAGAACGCGAGGCATGAGGGTTCAGAAAGTTCACAATGTGTATCGTGAAAAGTCTTATGTGTGGATTTCAAATTTTCGCACCAAAATAGACTTAGCTTTGAATTCCATTTTCCACACACTTGCTCAAGTGCCCACCTATAGTAACTTTCTTTTGATCAGGTTGATGTTTCCAAAGTGCTAGTCCCTTGGAAAATGGCCTGGGGCGACCGTCCCGTGGATGGCTTGTGGTTCATTTCATGAATGACCATTGAACACGCTGGTCCTGAATGCCTAGCCGGGTCCTGCAAGCTTCTTTTCTGGAAAAATAATTCGCAGCTGGCTCTGAAACATGTGCTCTGAGCGACTTTCCATGCTCCAATGTACTCCTGTGGAGATTACAGCTCAGATTGTACTTGCTGTGGTCTTGCACTGGGATGACTCACGTTAGCCTCATTGCTACCCCTCTGTTGACCGCACTTCCTGTGAGAAGCAGCTACCATGGACTGGGAGAACCATCAGAGAAGATGGGGACCCCAGCTGCTCAGAGAGGTGGGCAGACAACTCTACTCCAGAGAGTGGACTGGCCTTTTCGGGTGGAGGAGATAACATTGAGATAATTAGGCAAAATTAAACACTAGTCTCTCCAAGAACAATAAGAATCCAAGAAGGGAGGCCCTTTCTGGGAAGACTTCATGATGGGGTGGGCCTGTGGCCTAGTGCACATGACGTATGCGTCCCACATAGGAGTGCCTGGCTCCAGCTCCTGATTCTAACTTCCTGCTAATGCAGACCTAAGGGGCAGTAGTGATGGCTCAAGCAGTTGGGCTCTTGTTACCATAAGGGAGACCTGGATTAAGTCTCCGGTTCTTAACTTGTACCTTGACTCTGCTCTGGCCATTGTGAGCATTTGGGAAATGAACAGGAGCATTCTCTCTCTCTCTCTCTCTCTCTCTCTCTCTCTCTCTCTCTGTGTGTGTGTGTGTGTGTGTGTGTGTGTATGTGAGATTGTGTCTCTCTGCCTCTCAAAAAAAAAAAAAAAGACTTCATAGAGCACTAGAGGATGTCTGGATTAAGATCAGCGTAAGAACAGAGGAAGAGCAGTGCGCCTTGTGGTGTGGTGGGTTTAGCTCCCTGCATCCCCTGTCAGAGCACTGGGTTGAGTCCTGGTTCTTCTGCTTCTGACCCCCTTTCCTGCTAATGCACCTGGGAAGGCAGCAGATGACCATCTAAGTTCTTGGGTCCCTGCAACCCATGTGGGAGACCTAGATGGAGATCTGGGCTCCTGGCACTGGACTGACCCAGCCCTGACTGTTGCACGCACTTGGGGAGTCAACCTGCAGATGAAAGATAGCGTGTTCTCTCTCTCTCTCTCTCTCTCTGCCCCCACCCCTTTCTCTGTCACTCTGCCTTTTTTTTTTAAAGATTTATTTATTTATTTTACTTTAAAGTCAGAGTTACACAGAGAGAGGAGAGAGAGAGAGAGAGAGAGAAAAAGAGAGAGAGAGAGAGAGAGATCTTCCATTCACTGGTTCACTTCCAGATGGCCGCAAAGGCCAGAGCTGTGTCGATCCGAAGCCAGGAGCCAAGAGCTTCTTCTGGGTCTCCCACGTGGGTGCAGGGGCCCAAGGACTTGGACCATCTTTCACTGCGCTCCCAAGCCATAGTAGAGAGCAGGATCGGAAGTGGAACAGTTGGGATTCGAACCAGCGCCCATTGGAATGCCAGCACTGCAGGCAATGGCTTCACCCACTACACCACAGTGCTGACCCCTACCCTGCCTTTCAAATAAATATTTTTAAAACAGGGATAAGAAAAATGACACAATGCGCACGGTGGGGGAGGGGGGGACAGTGAGAGCATAGACATGGGAACACTGCCTGGCACGTGTTAGGATTTCGAGGAGAGAAGAGAATGCCGGTTCTGAGGAACAGGGCTTGTTTTGGCCATGTAGGTTGCTGGCATGTGAAGTGCTGAGCACCCTAGCACTCGGGCATGGCTGGGGACAAGATGGACTGTAACGTGAAAGGGGTCTCAACTGCAGGGGCCATTGTCTGGTTCTGTGGCTGCACCAAGATAGTGGCACTAGGAGAGAAGATGGAAAAAAAATGTCTAAAGACACACGCAACAAAGAGAGCAATTCCTGAGAGTTGACTGGGTATGCGGCATGAGGGAGAAGGAACTTGTCCAGAGATGGGGAGGGGTGGTGCCCGTGAAGAGAGAAAATCAGCTGATTGGAAAGGAGGGCTAAGCCAGGGTGGAAGGGTAATGGGAAGTATCTCATTTAAAGGAAGAGTGACTGGGGCCTGAACTGTGGCGTAGCAGGTGAAGCCGTCGCCCGCAGTGCAGCATCCCATATGGGCGCCTGTTCGAGTCCCGGCTGCTCCACTTGCAATTCAGCTCTTTACTAGAGCCTGGGAAAGCAGTAGAAGTAGCCCTTGGGCCCCAGCACCCACGTGGGATACCCAGAAGTAGCTCCTGGCTTTGGATTGGCTATCTGGGGAGTGAACCAGTGGATGAAAGACTGACCTCTCTCTCTCTCTCTTTTACTCTATAACTCCATCTTTCAAGTAAATAATGTACATTTAAAAAATAAAAATTAAAAAATAAGAGTGATTGTTTGCTTCTAGCCGACTGGAACTTGACCTCGCAGCTGGCACATTTAACACAGACCCAAACAATGCCAAATGTCTTGGTCGTCTGGATGGTTCTGTTCTGTTCTGTTCTGTAGCAACCGTACCCCTGAGTTTTCAACCAGCAGTCAAAGTCATCATGAACCTGCCCACTACATCAGCCGCACGTGAGACTCGGAAGCCGCATAGCCTCCGGGTAAGGCTCTGGGTCCTGCCAACGGTTTTCACATCTCTGCTCCTCTGCTTGCTGTGTGGTTTGGGAAAATTGCTACATTTCTCTGGGCCTGGGTTCCCTCACCCCTAAAAATGGAGATAATTTATATCTACCTACCTCAGTTGAGCACCTGACACTCAGCACAATGACTCGATTGTTAGTAATGACTCAACAAAGGTTAGCTATTTCTTATTTCCATCAAATAAAATAACAGGCACTAAAACAGTTTGTAAATCTCAAAGTGTTCAACAAAGAATTACTTTTGGAGCGACGATGGAGTGGATTGGAGATGTGTTGGACGTGGAATCTTGGTTTCGACACTGCATCCGGCCCCAGTGGGTTTTGTTACTCAAGTCAAGCCTCTTAGGAAGCCTTAATTTCCTCCTGTAAAAAATACAGGATACTTACTGCTTACCATGGAGTTCCAGAGAGAGAGAGATGATTCATGTGAAGGTGTTTTGTCCACTACAAATGCTTTGCAAACTAAAGGCAACAATTAGGTATTATCATCAGTACTAAAACCCTGTACTTCATTTCTGTGTAACGGTCAGAATGAATACAGAATTCATTGCAAGTACTTTCACCAGGCCCTAAAATAGCATTCCCTCCAGATCTTATTTACACAGGTTTCGTGGCTTAATTGCCCAAGGGGCTGTGCAGTAGACCCCTGAAGAGGAGTGAAATCTTGGGTTGCTTTACATTGGCCTGGGCTCTGGAAATGGGAAGTAGTCACTCTGAATAGCATCTCTGTTGAGCTTTGCACGTCTATTATTTATCTTGGTGAGGGGCCATGGTGGGGTGGGGGTGTGCTTTCGTGGTGCGGAGGAGAGGAACGGGGTCAACCATAGCACTGTGAATTTCCTCCCTAACGGGTCCTTTTAGGAAAAGTCCCGGGCTTCCTCGTTCCTGCGTCTCCCGCAAGGCAAGGCTCCCGGCGGCACTCCGCTGGCCCAGCCGTGCTGAGTCGTTAGTATGGACAACTCAGCTTGTAAGAAAACAGATCTTTGAAAGGCGCGACAGAAACAAGTTCTCCCTTGACCTCAGACTGCTCCTGAAGCCCAGGGTTCGTGTTTGCACTCTACACATCAATCTCAGCCCCCCAGGCGGGTCAGGGGCTGGCAGGATGGGAGCAGGGCTCACGGCACCCTTCAATCAGGCGTGGGCTGCGAGGGCGGGCTGTGCATGACCCGAGCCCACTGACAGTCTCTCTCTAGTCCCTCTGTGTTCCCCGGCAGAACGTGGTTCTGTACCAGCCTTGCACCAGAACGGAGCAGAGATCTGAAGTGGACTTTACTCCCAGCCAGAGTAGGAGAGGGATGTTTCTGGCACCTCAGGCCCCTGTCTCCTTCCTTGCAGTGTGTATTTGTGTGGTTTTAGATTTGTGGAGATTACATACATGCATTTCAAAGCTTGATCTAGGAGTGGGGGCGTTCTGGTTGTTCTCTGCACAAAGGCACAAGGTCTCTCTCCTCGACTGTGGATTCCCATGGGACCCAACCTTTGGAGCCACTGTGCTGTAAGCATGGAACCAAGCTGGAAACAGGGGGACAGTCTCCACCCACAAGATGTAACTGACAGCTCCCCATGCCAGGCCCTGCCCTTGGCCCCTTCCTCCCAGCCGGTGGCAATAGCAGTGGCTGGAACTGGCTCCAGTCTGGCTCAGGCCCTGGGGCTCTGAGGGAGGGAAGCCACCTCTGGCTCTCAGCAATCCTTATAGGAGCAACTTTGGGCAATGCAGTGCCTGAACAATAAGATGTAACATTCTGTTTTAGGATGTGGGCCTTTCATTTTACTGAGTATTGGGGTGACATTTGGAAATCGTAGTCAAAGTACACTTTCAGCTCTATCTCTACTCAGTATTTTATTATTTTTTTAGATAAATTTTTTAAAAAGATTTATTTATTTACTTGCAAGGCAGAGTTACACAGAGAGAAGAGAGGCGGGGGGGGGGGGGGGGCTTCCATCCACTGGTTCACTCCTCAGTTGGCTAAAATGGCCAGAGCTGTGCTGATCCGAAGCCAGAAGCCAGGAGCTTCCTCCAGATCTCCCATGTGGATACAGGGTCCCAAGGACTTTGGCCATCTTCTGCTGCTCTCCCAGGCCATAGCAGAGCTGGATCGGAAGAGGAGCAGCCGGGACTAGAACCGCGCCCATATGGGATGCTGGCACTGCAAGCGGCAGCTTTACCCGCTATGTCCAGAGATAACATATTTTTAATTTATATTATAGTCAAAGGCTTAATGGCTACACTAAAGAGCTCAATGAATAAAAAAAGTGAAAAGACCATGGTCTAGCAGGAAAATAGGCAAGGGCTATAAACAGTAATCAGACGAAAAGACACTCAGCTTCACTTTGAGTGCTATTAATATGGACTTAAAAGGGGAGGAATCTCTAGGTTAGTTTTGTCACCAATTTTCAACTGATCCTGCTTGCCCTCTCCAAATCCTTTATCTGAATTTCTATTCCTTTGTTTCCATTTTGCTTGAAAGGCAGATAGACACAGCAATCTTCCATCCACTGGTTCACTCCCCAGGTGCCTACAATAGCCAGGGCCGAGAAGTCGTCTCAGTCTCCCGGTCTCTGAGCTGTCTGCTGCCTTCCTAGGGTGTGCATTAGCAGAAAGCTGGATAGGAGGCCGTGGAACCAACCCCCGAAACAAGAGCTTGGATGCCAGTGTCCTAACCTCTGTGCTTAAAGCCCACCCCAATCCTTTACCCCATCAGAGCAGGCCTAGTGGCTGGGAGGGGATGAGGGCTGTGAGCAACCTACCTTCTGTAAAAGCACAGACATTTAATTTTTTAAGTGCATGAAATACAAAGGTAAATATATTTGCAAACTGACATTTTTTTCTGTTTCGTTAGACTCACCACATTAACATCTGATTTAGGGGTCAGTGTTATCGCCCAGTGAGTTAAGCCACTGCTTACAACGCCGGCATCCCATATGGGATTGCCGGTTTCGGTCCTGGCTGCTCTGTGCCATTAGCAGCAGGCTGGATCGAAAGTGGAGCAGCCGGGACTTGTTTCAGCGCCCATATGGGATATCAGCATCACAAGCAGTAGGTTTATCTACTACACCACAATGCCAGACTCCCTGTTTGTTTTTTTTTGTTTTTTTTTTTTTAATATTTTAAATTGTTTTCCAACAGGTGCACCACCTGGGAATGAAGCTGTGGTTTGCTGTCTCCCAGCAGGCGTAGCCAGCGTGGTGCATTAGGACAGAGGAAGCAGAGTAACTGAACTCATTTGTAACAAGATCCCATTCCTCAGGAGGTGTTCAGTAAGGAGAACTGTACCTTAGTATATATATAATATATATATACTTTGAGAATACTTGCCTTGTAAAAATTAAAAGTACCCCAAGGGACATTAGCATAAACATTCTGCATAGCAGCACAGCACAACGCGGCCCCAGTTGAACATCTCAGCGTGGGCACCCCCCCCCCCCCGGGGGGGCCCTGCGTTCCCAGGGAATTCAGAGAAGTACGTTCTGCCAAGCAGAGTGCAAAACGCTGGGCGGTTCCCGCGCGGGGGAATCATGAGATAGCTACGCCATCATCCCTTATTCCGGATCTGGTGCAATAGCAATTTGGTGATGCCAGGCTAGCCAGTCAGAAGCCGGACAGTGACACCGACTTCCGCCACTACCAACCACATCATCAGAGACAAGGGATGGGGGAGAAGTTTCTCCTTCCCTCCCCAGGTTCAGCTCGGTCCAGTTTACTGAAACTCACGGCTTTCAGTAGGGTGGCTGGATAATTTCAGGCTTACAAATGGAAGGAGCAGCCCTGCCTGCCTCCCCGTGGGCTGGGGTTGTGGGTTTCTGATTTACGGTGTGTGGCAGAGAGCCCCGGATGGAGATTGAACATGCCTTCAGTCCTGTTTGGGTAACTAGCATCCGGGGTCCATGCAAAGAAAAAAAAGACCAGTTGATCAACTGTCATCACCATCCAACATCCTGAGCACTTGAAGTCACCTAGGAAGATTCTGTCACTTTCTGGGTCCTAAAAGCATGCCACCAGCTGACACTGACACAGGATTGGAGCTGGGGTCTCCTGGAAATCACTCCTGGGGGCTGGGTTGGACTGCGCTGTAGAGCCTGGAGTCTGGTGTTGCCTGCACGAGCGCCCCCCAGTGACGGTCACCTGCAAGTGTTTCCTGCCTCCAGCCAGCCTGGGGCAGACTTCCGGGTTCTGGGACCCATGAGCTGGTGGTTGAAGCTGCCGTGTAGAGCATTTCTTTGGTCCTCTCTCTTTCCCAGTAAGCAGCCTTGCTCTGCTCCCAGTGGCAGGTCCCACAGATAACCCGCAGAGTATTCTGTGTGTTACTAATGCTTACAAGATACTTGCATCAGCTGCACTAGGCAAGATTGCCCCCTGATAACAAGTGTAAACGCCAGATCCCAAAGCCATCCACACACACAGCACCAAAAACAGAAGAGTCCTTGGGGACCCTCAGCAGGAAGAGGCTAGGCCTCTGGCTTGTTCTGCAGTGCCTCAGCCTAAAAGATTCTTTCCTCCGCCCGCCCCCTCCTTCTTCCTATCCGCTTCCTTCCTTCCTGAAGATTTATTTGAGGGGCCGGGTCTGTGGCGTAGTACGTTAAACCTCCACCTGCGGAGCCAGCATCCCATATGGGCGCCAGTTCAAGTCCTGGTTGCTCCACTTCCAATCCAGCTCTCTGCTAATGGGCTAGGAATGCAGTGGAAGATGGTCCAAATGCTTGGGCCCCTGCACCCACATGGGAGACCCGGAAGAAGCTTCTGGCTCCCGGCTTCAGATCAGCTCAGCTCCGGCTGTTGAGGCCATTTGGGGATGGAAGACCTCTCTGTCTCTCCTCTCTCTGTGTAACTCTGCCTTTCAAATAAATCATTTTTCTAAAAAAGAGATATCCCACCCATTGGTCCACTCCCCAGATGTCTACAAGGGTTCCTCCGGCTCTGCCACATCAGTGTCAGGGACTCAGACACTTGGGCCGTCGTCCTCTGCTGCTTTCTCAGGTACATTAGCAGGGAGAGGTGGAACTCGAACCAGCACTCCGATATGAGATGCTGGCATTGCAGGGGGCAGTTTAACCCACTCCACCACAACACCAGCCCCGTAGATGTGATTGTTGCTCATAGAAATTTTGGTGGGGAGTCCCCTTGTTCCATGTAATCACAAGAGGCCTGGGAAGACTGATGTCTTTCACGGTGCTGTGATGAAATATTGAGGCTGACACCATATAAAGAAAAGAGGTTTGTTGAGTTCCTGATTCACGTGGTGAAGAAGGGGGAAGTGGGCGGGTCCAGAGACCTAACCCACCCCTACTCCCATAGGGTGGTGCCCCATGACCCAGCTGCCTTCCCCTAGGCTCCCCCTCTTACGGGCTCTACCACTGTCCAAAGCGTCACCGTGTTGCAAAGCTTCCCTCCCCACAATCTCGGAGGACGGACCACGTGGAAGACGCAGCAGCTGGTGTTCCCAGAGAGACGACAACCACATTTCGGTGTGTGCGAGTAACAATCTCCCAGGATGCCTCTGCTTTCGCTTCAAGCATGAATTATTTATTTACTTAATAGAATGAATAAGTACCAGGCCCGCAGGGAAGATCTCACCCAGGGCAGTGCAGATGTTCTGCGAATCCTTGCAATTTGGCCTCAGTAAGCCTCAAGCAGGAACAGGCAAGGGTTCAGAGTTTTGTTTTTCATTGTTTTTTTTTTTTTTTCTTCTCCCCCCTCCTATTGAAAAGGCCAAAACCAAAGATGTTTTAAAGGATGCTGTTGTAAAAAGCCACAGCAGCAAGCCAGAGACCCCGACTAGTGGGGCCTGGCCTCACCGAGATGAGGGTCCCGCTGGGCCAGCCCTCGGCACTTTGTGGTCCCGTCCGCCCGCGGGCAGGCACGTTCAGGCACGTTCAGCCCAAGTCCTCCTGCCAGAGTCCACCGTCGGCATGCGGAGATGCGCGCATCTAACTTACTGGAAGAGAAACCACATCAGAAAGCCTGCGACACGACAGTGCTGAGGAACCAACCCCACATCAGAACGCTTGGGCTGGTCGAGAAGCCCTGAAATGTCCTGTGTATTCTTCACTGGGAATTAAGAACATGTGGGCCCACTCCTAATTATAGCCCACCCTTAACGTGTCTTTAATTAGGGATTGAGACACTTGGGCTGGAGGGGCCAGATCGGATTCAGCTACGAGATGCAAGCCGCATTTACTGGCTCAAACTTCCAGCAAACTTAAGTGGCCTGAACACAGTAGGTACTCCAAAGATTTTTTTTTTTATGATGACAATAATGATATGTGTGTGACTTACAGTGACAGGATGAAAATGAAGCCAAGTTTATTCTGCTGGCTCTTTAGAGAATGTTGATGTAGACAAGAGGACTTCAAAACATTCATGAACAATGGAATTAAAAGATAAGTTCAGAGGCTGGCATTGTGACATGCAGGGTCAAGCCACGGCCTGCAATACTGGCGCCCCATGTTGGAGCACTGGGTTGAGTCTCAGCTACTCCACTTCCGATCCGGCTCCCTGCTAATGCACCTACCCAGGATATTCACTCTCAGAATTTGCTGTGTGTGTGCCTTGGAGTAGTTCAATTCAGATAGTACTCGCAGGTGACCAGATTTCCTTGCTTTCAGCCTGTGTCACCATTAGTGCATATCACCATCCACTGAAATCATCCCCCAAAATAGCACAATCCGACACCAAAAAGAACTGCCAAATTGTGCAGATTTTACAGACAGGTTTATGCAAGCTGGAGGTAGATCGCCACGGCCCACATAGGGACACTAGCTCCTACCCCACCCTAGAGAACAGCTCACCCTCTGCGCTTCTGACCTAGCAGTTACCTCTTAGGAAGTTACCTCTTCCTTTTCCCACGAAAGTCAGTTGTATCCCAACTCGCGTTCTCTCCTTGCACACTCACCCCTCACCCTGCTCTGGAAAGCGATAGATTCTTCTCAAGATGCTTTATGATTATTATCATTTATTTGAAAGGCAGGGTTACAGAGAGAGGGAGAAACAAACGTTCGCAACAGCTGGGGCTGGGCCAGGCTGAAGCCAGGAGCCTGGCTCTCCATCCTGCCTTCCCATGTGAGTGGCAGGGGCCCAAGTACTTGGGCCATCTTCTGCTGCTTTTCCAGATGCATGAGCAGGGAGCTGGAATCAGGACTCAAACCAGTGCTCATATGGGATGCAGGCATTAGAGCTGGCAGCTGAACGAACCGCACCACAACACCGGATGCTGTCTTCTTAATGGCAGGGGGTAGGATCATAGATAGTGAATAAATTTACTCTCCCGTCTATCATATGCATTGTCTCACAAAGAGTTTATATTGTTTAGTAACCAACTTTATTTTCCTCAAGAGTATATTCTATGATATTGGAGAAATCTTAAAGTTCTGATGCGATTATTTTACATGATAGACGAGCAAGGAGAAGCAGGTGTTGGTTCATGCCTCGAGACACTTCTGGCAGAACACTGTTTGTCATATCCTTTTGGGAACTAAGAGTCATTCTGAGTGTGCTTAAGTTAGTCTTCAAAAGGGTTTGCTCTCAAATATCCTGTGTACAAGAGAAAAATGTGTTGGTCCCCAAGACCTGACCCGATGAATGTTTTATTTCTACTATTAGTCAAACTCTGTTTTGTGAGTTTAAGTGAGATTGAGCAGTTGCACCTGTAACCATTAGCTTTGTTTTCCCCACGTAGTCCCACACCTACACTTCTGATTATAGAGTAAATCAGCCAATCAGAGAAGAGCCTGCGCCTCATTTGTGATTAACAGCTTTGTGATCTGCACCAACGGGAGCAATGAACTTCTAATGACCTTGGATTCCTTACATAAGGAGAGACGAACCCCAGGCTGAGAGGAGGGCTGCTGGCACACGTTTGAGTCATCTAAACTAGCATGTTGTCACAAGGGTCTGAAGACCACTATCTGTGAGATCAATGACGGCCACACACTCTGACAGAGTACTTACTGAGACGTGGGGTCTGTGCCTGTGCTCCTGGAAGCATGCATGGATGTGTGCACTGATTGAACCAATAGAATATGATAGAAGTCATGCCTCGGCATTTTCTTGCTCCGGGGCTTGAGGGATTGGCAATTTCTACTTCCTGTCTCTTGGAACCCAGCCTCCAGCCCGAATGGAGAAGTTGTGTGAACAAGAGCTGCCACAGATAGCCAGCTGCAACTTGCCGCCATGGGACTAAGCCGTTTGGCCAATGGACCTCCCAGCCCTTGTGAGCCGCTGCACCTGATGCTCCTTGGGGTGTCGATAAGCTGCCCAGGCAAGTCTTTCACCCTTTCCTGACCCGTGAGACTATGAGCAAGGTGGAATCCGACACTAGGTTTTCAGTTCAGCACCCTAAGATAGCTAACCAGGATGCATCTATATCGCCTACAGCTCTTCAGCAGTGTTTGTGTATTTGTTATATGCCTTCTGTGTTAGTCAGCTTCCGGTGAGCCTAACAAAATGCCCGAGAGGAGCTCCTTGGGAAGGAGAAGGTTTATCTGAGCTTCCAGTGTGGAGGCTCCCGGCTCCAGATCAGACGACCCCATCAGTCTGGTGTCTGGAGGCTCGCCATGGCTGAACAGGTGCAGAAGAGCAGTCGCATGGTGAGCAGGACGCAGAGAGGTGAGGCTGGACTCAGCCGAAATGGCCAAGCCTCTTGCGAGGTCTGGCTTCTTAGGGCAAGCCCTTGTTGACCTCAAGACCCCTGACTGAACCCACCTCCTGGCTGTCATAATTAGATCAAGCCTCTACTCTAATCCATCGATCGTTAGCATTAATCCATTCACTGTAAACATGAGGCTTTGAGGATTAAATGTCTGCCTGAGTGTGGGGAGCCAAGGCCTGTTCCATGCAGAACACTCCTCTCATATTATGTGCACTGTGAAACATACAGGAAGTAACATAGGTTTGATATAGATGGAAAGTTCTAAAATTTTCTTCTCGGCCAGTGGTTTATTTTGACATATACAGGTTTTGGTGATTACTGGTCTAGAATAGATGATACCTTGAGATCCAATGCAATGCCAATGAAGTCTCCCAGAAAATGGTTGAATGTCTAAAAAACTGGGGGTGGGCCGGTGCCACGGCTCAATAGGCTAATCCTCCACCTGCGGTGCCGGCACCCTGGGTTCTAGTCCTGGTAGGGGCGCCGGTTCTGTCCCGGTTGCCCCTCTTCCAGTCCAGCTCTCTGCTGTGGTCCGGGAGTGCAGTGGAGGATGGCGCAAGTGCTTGGGCCCCTGTACCCGCATGGGAGACCAGGAGAAGCACCTGGCTCCTGGCTTCCGATCAGTGCTCGGTGCGCTGGCCACAGCGGCCATTAGAGGGTGAACCAACGGAAAAGGAAGACCTTTCTCTCACTCTTTCTCTCTCACTGTCCACTCTGCCTGTCAAAAAATAAATAAAATAAAATAAATAAAAACTGGGGAGTGGATAGATAGCACTTGGCTATACGATAAATGTCACACCTGGACACAGATTTGGCCCAAGCAAGAACGCCTACACTGTGAGAGTAGAGGGCAATTTTTACAATTCTATACTTTTCTCTTTTAAATTACCATACCAAATAGACTTTTTTTTTAGGATCATGGGTTTAAGATCAATCAATTAATTTGAATCTTGCTGCAGCCTAGAGGATATTTAAATGTGCTAGTCCAAAATAATTCCATAGTGTGTAAACACTATTTCATGTCAATAACTAAAAGTCCAAATCATTATTTTAATAAATACATGTTATTCCAATAGGTGAACACATCTTTTTTTTTTTTAAAGATTTATTTATTTGAAATGTAAAGTTACAGAGAGAGAAGGAAAAACAGTGATGGAGAGAGAGAGAGAGAGAGAGAGAGAGAGAGATCTTCTATGCACTGAATCATCCCCATTTGGCCCCAACGGCCATTTTGGCTGGGCCAAGCTAAAGCCAGGAGCCAGGAACTTAATCTGGGTCTCCTATGTGGATACAAGGGCCTAAGTAGTTGGGTCATCTTCCACTGCTTTCCCAGGAGCATAAGAAGGGTGCTGGATCAGAAGTGGAGAATTTGGGACTTGAACCAGTGCCCATATGGGATGCCAGCATGGTGGGCAGCAGCTTAATCCGCTATGCCACAACACTGACACTGAACATACCATTTTTTTAACCCACAACTTATCATTGCATTAGTCAGGCTGTTTTGGTCATCAGAACAATCATCCTATGGCTAAATCTTTGCCTCTGTCCTTATTTATTAATGTCCTCCAGAAACATTTCTAGACGAATGGATGGCTATACACAAACACTGGACGTGAATATACACTATATTTCTCTCTAGAAAGCATGTACCAATTTACAATTTTTCCCAACAGCATCCCTTTCCAATACCTCCAACAATAATTGATACTGTTGGAGTAACAGTTCAATCATGGCTGCTCCACTCTGAGCCTTATTGTGCCTAGAAAAGCAGCAGATGATGGTCCAAGTGCTTAGGCCTCTACCACCAACAGGGGAGACCTGAATGAAATTCCTGGCTCCTGGCTTCAACCTGGCCCAGTCCTGGCTGTTGCAGCCATTTGGGGAGTGAACCAGTGGATGGAAGATCGAACTTTCTCTCCCTCTCTCTCTGTCTTTATCTCCGTCTCTCCCTCCCTCTCCCTCCCTCTCCCTCCCTTTCCCTCCCTCTCCTCCCTCTCTCTCCCTCTCTCTCCCTCTCTCTCCCTCCCCCCCCCCCCCATGCTCTGGCTTTCAAGTAAATAATACAAATCTTAAAAAAAAAAAAAAAAAAACTTGGTACTCTAAGAAAATGTCTTTGTCAATTTCATATAAAGATTGTGCTGTGCATGCACGTGTGACATGTCCTGTATGGGTTTTGCCTTTGTATCTGTTTTTTTTTTTTTTTAAATTTATTTTCATTAGCTGCCTCGCCTTTGTGTGTGTGGGAAGGAAGAAAGCATACTGCAAATAAATAGGTTTAGAGAGTGTTTCCTAGTTCTGAGACAGAAACGGCAGTTCTCTTGGTAACTCCTTTTATTTGCAAATATCATAAACACAATTCCAATTGGCTTAAGCAAAATGGGTGTTCCTTAGCGCACAGAGTTTCAGGCACTGCTGACCTCAGTGGTTCAAGTAACAGCATCAAGGTTCTCTCTCCCTCCACCGCTTCAGCTCTGGTGTCTCTGCTCGCCTTCACTCCCAGCGGACTCTTGCCTCACGTCTGCAAGAACCCAGGAAAAGGTCTAAGAGCGTTAGCAAAAGGCCCAGGGAAGACTGGGATTGGCCAGCTTAGGTCACATGCCCACACATGAGCCAATCACTGTGGCCAGAGAAACGGAATACTCTGACCCATCAGGCCTCACTTCTGGATCTTCAGTTAGTTTGTGGTGAAACGTACCAGATCCCTAAGTGATTATTAGAGACTTGAGGGCTGGATGACTCTGAAAGAAAGGATGTCAGCAAAAAAAAAAAAAAAAAAAAAACATTTTACAGGTTTTACCCAGCCCATAGCTCTGGGTCTCAGGGAAAGGTGATTCCATACAATATAAATACAGTCTGGACCCCAGCTTTGTCATTGCTACTGTGGTAGTTCTCTAAGCTTCAGGTTTCTCATTCATCAAAGGGGAAGATGTATCCCCACCTTGCCAACTTCAAGTGATTCTGGTAAGGGCTAAATGAGATTGTAAGTGCAAAAGTGTTTGCCAAAAAATAAAGTATAAAAATAAACTTCACATAGGGGCCAGCGTTGTGGCACAGCCATTAAGCCTCATCCCACACTGGAACACCAGCTTGAGTCCCAGCTGCTCTACTTCCTATCTAGTGTCCTGCTAATGGGCCTGAGAAGGCAGTGGGAGATGGCCCAAGTGATTGGGCCCCTGTCACCCTTGGGGGAGACCAGGATGATGGAGTTCAAGGTTCCTGGCTTCAGCCTGGTCAAGGCCCAGCTGTTGCAGTCATTTGGGGAGTAAATCAGTAGATGGAAGATCTTTCTCTCTGTGTGTCTCTTTCTTTCTCCTTTCTTCTCTCTCTCTCTCTGCCCCCCCATCTCTATGACATTGTGCCTTGCAAATAACTAAATAGGTCTTATAAAAGTTTGTGGAAAGTGCATATTATGAAAAAATGTGTGCAGATTTCAAATTATTTTCCTCCAAGTGAAACTTGTCTTTCAACTTTATCTTCCATGAATCTTCTTGGGTAGCCTCATGCCATGCAATGTACACTGGCTTCAAATAAAAATAAGACTAGAATATTCTGTGTGTTCTTAATCGTAGCTTCACAGGAGCTCCTTCCTTGAAGTCTAATAAAATATCTGTGCATTGTGGCTCTGAGGCCGGCACACTCCCTCAGCCTTGGCTGCATCTAAACCGTTCCCTTTAATTGTGTGCGAAACCTTGGTGTGCTGTGTCCCCAGGAAGCCAAAAGGGATAGCAGCCATCATCACTCTTCAAAGTTAGAAGTGGTACTGACGAGACACGGTGCAATTTTCTTTCTGGGAACACGTGCATCCTGTCTGTCTTTGCTTTCTAGCTAACGAGCAAGCCTCTGACCTTCCTTCACACAGGAACAACCCACAGTCCGACACAGGGCAGCAGGGAGCCCCAGAGCACACGGGGGCAGCGTGGAAGGGTGTCTGCTGCCTCCCATTTCCATGGCAAAGAAGCCAAGGCCTGGGGGCTCTCTAAGGAGCTGAGATCTTCCGGATTTGTTTGGAAACAGCCGCTTGCAGGCAGGGGCCAAGCTCATGGAATTATGCACTGGGACCTGTTTGGGGCCCGGTTACCCAGGGAAAGTGCACTGATTGTTCTCTATCAACAATAGAGAACAGCTGATGCTTTGCGCCCAACAGGAAACAATATGTGGCAATGTGCCCATGTATCTGCTCACACCTGCCAGCCTATGGCAGGAGGTGGGAAGCCCAGCAGGCCTCCGAGCAGGGAGCGCTCGTGTGTAGGTCATTGTGGGTAGAATAGTGGTTCAAAAGCATATCAGCTCCCTAGCTCCAGCCCCCTCTGTGCCACAGGTTGTCCCTTCAAATTCCCACAGCTGAGACAATTCCTTTACAGGTATCATCCCTCTCAAAGGCCTGTAAGATAGAAATATAGGGAGAGGGTAGGGGAAAGACAGAAAATCCATTAAATCCTTATCTTCCCCTCCATCATTATCCCTCAAGAAACTTGAGTGCTTTTTAAAAGGTTCGTGGAAAATGGAATTAAAAGATCAACATAGCTAATCCTCCGCCTTGCGGCGCCGGCACACCGGGTTCTAGTCCCAGTCGGGGCGCCGGATTCTGTCCCGGGTGCCCCTCTTCCAGGCCAGCCCTCTGCTGTGGCCCGGGAGTGCAGTGGAGGATGGCCCAAGTGCTTGGGCCCTGCATCCCATGGGAGACCAGGAAAAGCACCTGGCTCCTGGCTCCTGCCATCGGACGAGCGCGGTGCGCCGGCCGCAGCGCGCCGTCTGTGGCGGCCATTGGAGGGTGAACCAACGGCAAAAGGAAGACCTTTCTCTCTGTCTCTCTCTCACTGTCCACTCTGCCTGTCCAAAAAAAAAAGATCAACATAGGGGCTGGCACTGTGGCATAGAAGGCTAAGCCTCTGCCTGTAGTGCTGGCATCCCACACGGGTGCTGGTTCAAGGCTTGGCTGATCCGATTCCAGTCCAGCTCCCTGCTAGTGCACCTGGGAAAGCAGTGGAAGATGGCCCAAGTGCTTGGGCCCCTGAACCTATATGGGAGACCAGGAAGAAGCTCCTGGCTCCTGGCTCCTGACTGGCCTAGCCCTGGCCGTTGTAGCCATTTGGGGAGTAAACTAACAAATGGAAGATTCTCTCTCTCTCTTTCCCTCTCTCTCTTTTTCTCTTTTTCTTTCTTTCCCTCTTCTCTCTGTATCTCTGCCTTTCAAATAAATATTTTAAAAAGTATTTTTGATATTTTAAAAATATTTGTTAAAAAGATGTGTTTATTTTGGAGCAAAAACAATTTTGAAATTCATGCATATGAGAGGATCTTCAAAATATCCATGAAAAATGCACATATTCTTTTTTAAAAAAAGATTTATTTAATTTATTTGAAAGAGTTACAGAGAGAGGTAGAGACAGAGGGTGAGGTCTTCCATCTGCTGGTTCACTCCCCAATTGGCCACAACAGCCAGAGCTGTACCGATCCGAAGCCAGGAGTCAGGAGCTTCTTTTGGGTGGGTGCAGGGGCCCAAGGACTTGGGCCATCTTCCACTGCTTTCCCAGGCCATAACAGTGAGCTGGATTGAAAGAGGAGCATCTGGGACAAGAACCGGCATCCATATGGGTTGCTGGCGCATCAGGCCAGGGCTTTAACCCGCTGTGCTACAGAACCGGCCCCTGCACGTATTCTGAAAACAACCATGCATGGATTTTTTTTCAGATGCACCAAAATAGTCTTACCTTTTTCAAAGTTGGTATTCCTTTATCTGAGAGGCATAGAGACAGAAAGAAACCGAGGGCGAGAGCTCTCATCTGCTGACTTACCCCCCAAATGCCTCACACGGCTCCCAACCAAACCTGGAGCCAGGAGCTCAGTCCAAGTGTCCCGCACGGATGGCAGCCACCATCACTCCCAAGCCAGACACTTCCATGTTGGATGCAGGTGTCTTAACTACTAGGCTAAACCCCTAATCTTATCTTTTGATTCCATTGTCCCACTCCTCCTGATATGAAGGGCTATTGGGTGCAGGGCAAGGGACCGGGCAGAGAGGGTGATTAAATAGGGAAGCAAAATGTGGACCCCAGATCCTGGCGGGGGCTGCAGAGTCTTGGAGACCAGTGTTGCCTCTGAGGCTGGCAACTCACGTTAGAAACTACTTGGAATGCCTCGCTGCACACTGTCCTGTCGCTCCGTGCCCAGTCACATCTGACCTCGCGTCTCGATTTAAATAAAGAGGAGACAGCAACAGCCTCCTCCGTCTGTCATCTTGACGGCAGACTTGGCCCAGTGACTGTTTACGTCTCAGTGCCCCGGGGATGCCGCTGAGAGTCGGGCGCCCTGGCTGAAACTGGCCTTCAGTGCAAACCTGTGTCTTGCTGAGTTCCGGACAGGGTCTGCTCGCGCTGACGCTGTTGCTTCCTTTCTCCTAAATGCAAGGCTCTGGGAGCTTGCTCCTCACCAGCCTGGCTCTCGTGCCTTCTCGGCGATTCCTCTGCCTGGGACTAGCGACTCAGACTGTCTCTGCCGACAGCTTTTGTTGGCTGCGGCACCCGCATTCAGAGAATCCGTATTACCTCAGGACACACGCACGGTGCACACTTTTGAAAGCTAAGAATTGGGAAGTTTCTCTCTCGGCAACATTTCCTCCAGTTGCCTTGGCAACTCCCACAGGCAATGCTTTCCACGCACGTCAAGGGCAGAGTTTAGTAAAAGGACTCTCAAGTTTTTCTTGTCTTTTTAGAAGATTTATTAACTTATTTGAAAAGGTAGAATTAGAGGGGGGGGGGGTCTTCCATCCACTGGGTTCCCTCCCCTATTAGCCACAACGGCCATGGTTTCACCAGGCCAAATCCAGGAGCCTGGAACTCCATCAGGGTCTCCCAGGTGGGTGGCAGGAGCCCAAACACTTAGGCTGCTTTCCCCAGGCACATTAGCAGGGAGCTAGATTGGAAGTGGAGCACCCGGACTCAAACCAGCACTCAGATCAGATGCCAGTGCCGTGGGTGGCAGCTGCTGCACCCCAACACTGGCCCCGGCCTCACAAGTCTCGTCACATGGGGAGTTTGAGTCGCAGAGAATTTTTTCCTCCAGGATGAGATGTTGTAAAACCGAGCAATGAGGTGGCCAGCTCCTGTAAAAGCAGGGATCTTGCTACTGAACAGACACGGATATCCAGTGATGCTGGTGAGAGGCAGACAGGAAGAACCGGCATGGAGAAGGGTGCCGGCTGGCTGGCTGGGCCATGGGCTGTGATCTCCCCACTGGAACTCAGTGGCAGCCACAGACAGTGCTCAGACGACCCGTGCTGCCCTACTGGAGAGGCCCAGTCGGCTCACCTGGCAGGGCCTCAAGCTCTGGTCAAGTGGGAAGAAGGCCAGAGGCCAGATCGCTATTAACCAGCCCCTTCTTCACCTGACGAGGCCACCAGGCAGGAGTCAGCTACCCAAAAGGCTCCTGAAAACCAGAGAAGCTGAGGGTGCGTCTGAGCCACAGACGCCTCTTCCTGGTGTACCAGACAGAAGGGAGAAGTCATCTGGGGGGAGTGAGACGTAGAAGGAGGGAGCGGCATCCAGGTGGAGCACTGTTACCCATCAGAGCCTGAGCGCAACCCAGGATGCTGATTAAATGATCGCAGCTCGAGCCTCGGTGGACAGTTGGCTACTTGTTGGCCCTCAGCAGGTGAAGAGGGCTCATGGGGGAGGCCCACAGAGCTGCGGACTAAATCAACGAATTGCATCCTGCTGCAGAGCCCACTGCGGGGTGGGTTGACCTGCCCCCTTGCTACGGGGAAGGCAGGATAGCCCCCTGTGCTGCTCAGCCCACACGGTCCCCAGCTCTTGCCCGGCACGTGGACCCCCTGGGCCTTTGCTCCCACCCCCTCCTCCCTGCTCTGATCTCACTCAGTCTGCTCCTCTAGCTCTCTCTGTCCCTCCATCCCTCCCTCCCTCTCTCCCCCCTCCTCTCCCTTTCTCTCTCTCTGTCTCAGCTGCAGGCAGTGGCTCCTGCGTTGGACCAATGCTGATTTCCCAATGAAACCTTCTCTTCCCAAATCTGGAGACCCAGGGAGTTCTCCTTGGTGCTCTTACAGCCCACAGGGTAGGGCCAGACCTGCTGCTCACACTAACCCCGGGGCAATGAATGAGAATGCAGGAAGCAGTCCAGCAGATGGGCCCAGGAAACTTCTAGCTATCCCCCTGCTGCAGAGAGCCCCTCTTCCTCACCCGTCCCCACGCCCACTTGACCCACCACCCCACGACCCGGCCTTTTGTTTGCTGGGTGACTCTCACTAAGCAGAAGCAACAGCAGCAGCCGTGGCTTCCCGACACTCGTGTGTGCCTGGCACCGTGTCCAGGGCTTGTCGTGTGAAGCCGTGTTAACGCCCGCCGGGGACGGAAAGCTCAGCAGAGGAAAGTGGTTGGGGCTGGGGGAAGGCAGACAGAAGCTTCCGGGCTGGAATGTGGACCACACACACACACACACACACACACACAGTGCTCCACTCCCCGCCCCACCCGACCCCCTCTAGTCCATCCCAGACCTTCCTCTTGCTGTGGCTGCCAAACCCTCCTCACTGTGGCTGACACTCAGTGCCTCCGTCTCCTCGGTCTCAACCGCCGACTCCCACCCCGCAGTTCAGTTGAAACTGCTCTCTTGGAGGAGGTCACCATGATTTTCTTTCTGATTTATGTATTTGAAAAGCATAGTGACGGAGACAGAGAGAGACTCTTCCATCTGCTGCTTCACTCCCCAGATGGCCGAAATGGCCGGGGCTGGGCCAGACTGATACCGGAGCCAGGAGCTTCTTCTGGGTCTCCCATGTGGGTGCAGGGGCCCAAGGATTTGGGTGGTTTCCCAGGCACATTAGCAGGGGGCTAGATTGGAAGTGGAGTAATTAGGACTTAAACCAGTGCTCATACTTTACACGCTATTCCACAGTGCCAGCCCCAGCATATTTTCCTAAAACACACAATTTGAAAGCAGTTTTTGTTCATCTATAGCTTTAGAATAAAATAATATTTTATATAGACATTCCACTTACAGAAATCTATCCTAAACGGGCCAGCATTGGAATAAGGCCTCCACCTGTAGTGCCAGCACTCCATATGGACGCTGGTTCAAGTCCCAGCTACTCCACTTCCTATCCAGCTCCCTGCTAATGTATCTTGAAAAGCATCCATGTGGGAGACCTGGAAGAAGCTCCTGGCTCCTAGCTTCAGATCAACCTAGTCCCAGCCATTGTGGCCATTTGGGGAGTGAACCAGTGGATGGAAGACCTCTCTCTTTTTCATTCTCTCTTTATATCTGCTTTTCAAATAAATAAATAAATCTCTTTTAAAATTTTTAAAGATAGGCCGGCGCCGTGGCTCAATAGGCTAATCCTCCGCCTTGCAGCGCCGGCACACAGGGTTCTAGTCCCGGTCGGGGCGCCGGATTCTGTCCCGGTTGCCCCTCTTCCAGGCCAGCTCTCTGCTGTGGCCTGGGAGTGCAGTGGAGGATGGCGCAAGTGCTTGGGCCCTGCACCCCATGGGAGACCAGGAGAAGCACCTGGCTCCTTGCTTCGGATCGGTGTGGTGCCATAGTGTGCCGGCCATGGAGGCCATTGGAGGGTGCACCACAGCAATGGAAGACCTTTCTCTCTGTCTCTCTCTCTCTCTCACTGTCCACTCTGCCTGTCAAAAAAAATTTTTTAAAGATAAAGTCTGAAAAAAAGGAAGAAAGGTTTACCTCGACCTAAACATAAATACAAGAAAAGCAGGCTCCAAGTGGGCATGCCCAGTGTGTTCCCCTCTGAGCCGCTCTATTCTTGGTCCATTGTACCCAGCTCTTCTCACTGTTCTGTGAAGCTCTGTCTTCCCTGGACTTCCCCGTGTGTCAGACACAGCTGTGAAAGGCTTTCCAAGGGCGGGCCCTGTGGGTGCCCTGACCAGCTCACTCACCCCGGTTCTCTGCAGCTTCCGTTGTCTCAAGCCTGGCTCACAGCCCCGTGGGTGGTGGATAACAGAGAGCGATGCAGAGGCTTCTTCTCCCTGTCCATGGGAGGGCCAGCTGACCTTCAGCCAGCCAGTCTGGCATCTGTTGATACAAGGGGCCCTCGAAAAGTTCCTGGAAACAAACAGCATGAAAAATTAGGCATACAACGTTTTTGCACCAAAATAAACAATCTGAGTTCTGTGAACTTTTCCAAGTATCCATGCTTATTTATTTCAGCATTCCTGATCGACAGTTCAAAGTGTGGGACTCTGAACCCTCCATCGAGACGGTTGTAACATCTTACTGGTTCCCTCATTAACTAATGAGTTAAATAAAATCTTTGGGAGATACTCATCTTAGGCTTGTATGACAGTCATGATTTGCCTACATACATTTTAGATGTATGTATATTTATGTACATATACACATACTTATGTATACACACACACACACACACGTCTCCTTGAGGGCCATCTGTGTGTTAGGCCTTTCTTCCTCTCTTCACAGTCTAACCCCTGCCCACCCTGTGGTCTTAGCTTATTTAAATCCCACATCCAGGGCACCATTCAGCCTAGCAGTTGAGACACTCGTGTCCCACATCTAAGAACCCAAGCTTGATACCCGGCTGCGTCTCCTCCTGCTCCAGCTTCCTGCTAATGCAGAGCCCGGGAGGCAGCAGGGATGGCCCAAGCAGCCGGCCTCCTGCCACCCATGTGGGAGACCTGGATTGCAGTCCCTCCCCAGCCTGGTGCCCAGCCTTTGTAGGTATTCGGAGAGTGAGCCAGTGGATGGGAACTCTCTCTGTATGTCTGTCTGTGTGCCTCTCTCTTTCTCAAATAAATAAAAATAAGTAGAAATTCATAAATGCCATATCTTCAGAGAGGCCCCCTCCATTCTAGGTAACCCCCCGGTGGTATATTTTCTCAAGGGTCTGTGGCTTCAAGGCTCTTGTTCTAGTTTATAATTATATATTCTATGCACTCACTGATGTCTAGCCGTCAAATTACCCATGATTTCAATTTTCTTGTTTATATTTTTCTTGATCTTTTACGTTTTCCATAATGACTACACACTTTTATAATTTTTAAAAATGTTATCTTTAATCACTGCTTTCAAAAGGAAAAAGAAACAGCGAACCACGGTATTTTGACTGTCAATTGCCTCTTGCATCCCCGTGGAAGTCTCCCTCCTCCTGCTACTCCAGCCCACCCAGTTTGCTCCCCCACACGAGCCCTCGTGCCACTGCATTCTGTCCTGCACAGTTCTACTCACCAGGGCAGTTGGTCACAGCCAAACGAGCACCTGTGTGCACAGCACTGTGCTAGAAATTCTTCGTGTGGGGCCGGCGCTGTGGTACAACGGGTTAACGCCCTGGCCTGCAATGCCAGCATCCCATATGGACGCCGGTTCAAGTCCCGGCTGCTCCACTTCCCATCCAGCTCTCTGCTGTGGCCCGGGAGTGCAGTGGCGGATGGCCCAGGTCCTTGGGCCCTGCACCCGCATGGGAGACCAGGAAGAAGCTCCTGGCTCCTGGCTTCAGATCGGCACAACTCCGGCCGTTGCGGCCAATTGGGGAGTGAACCAGTGGATGGAAGATCTCTCTCTCTCTCTCTCTGTCTCTACCTCTCTTTGTAACTCTGTCTTTCAAATAAAAAAAAAAATCTTTAAAAAAATGTTCTGCATGTGTGCACCTGCGTGTGACTTGGGTTGTGCCTGCTACTCTAGAGAAGCGTACAGCCTGATGTGGTACTAGTCCAGGATAGAAAAGTTAAAGAACAATGGGAGGCATTATTAACAAACTTTATGTAAATGCCATAACTCTATGTAAATGTTCAAGCTTGCGGCCAGCACTGAGAGGCAGCAGGGTAAACCACCGCCTGCGATGCCAGCATCCTGCATCAGAGTGCTGTTTGATACCAGCACTGTGCTGTTCCATACCAACTTCCAATCCAGGTCCCTGCTAATGTCCATGGCAAGGTTGCGCAGGATGGCTCAAGTACTTGAGTCCCTGCCAACCCACATGGGAGACCTGGATTGAGTTCCAGGCTCCTAGCTTCGGCCTGGTCCAGCATCAGTTGTTGTGGACATTTGGGGAGTGAACCAGCAGTTGGAAGACCTCTCTCCATCTCTTTCCCTTTCTTTCTCTCTAACTCTGCCTTTGAAATAAATAAAATAAATCTTTTTAAAGAACTGTTTATTCTTTTTAGAAAAGATGTACTTATTTATTTATTTATTTGAAAGGCAGAGTTACAGAGAGGCAGAGGCAGAGAGAGAGAGAGAGAGAAAGAGAGAGGTCATCCATCCACTGGTTCACTCACTACAAGGCCACAACAGTCAGAGCTGGGATGATCTGAAGCCAGAAGCCAGGAGCTTCTTCCAGGTCTTCCACTTGGGTGCAGGGGCCCAAGGACTTGGGCCATCTTCTACTGTTTTCCCAGGCCATAGCAGAGAGCTGGATTGGGAGAGGAGCAGCCAGGAGTCAAACCAGCGCCCATATGGGATGCTGGCACTGCAGGCAGCAGCTTTACTTGCTACATCACAACGCTAGCCCCTAAAATAAAATTTTAAAAAGATTTATTATTTATTTGAGAGGCAGAGTTACAGACAGGAAGAGACTTCCATCTGCCAGTTCACTCCCCAAATGGCCATACTGCCAGGGCTTGGCCAATATGAAGCCAGAAGCCAGGAGCTTCCTCCAGGTCTCCCATGTGGGTGCAGGTGTCCAAGACTTAGGCCATCCTCCACTGCTTTCCTAGGCCACAGCAGGGAGCTGGACTAGAAGTGGAGCAGCCTGGACTGTACTGGCACCCACATGGGATGCTAGCACCACAGCTAGAGGCTTAGCCTATTGTGCCACAGTGCCGCCCCGTAAAATAAATCCTAAAAAAAATGTTCAGACTTGAGCCTCATTGAGGGCCAGAATGGTCATGTGGCCTTATACTACAATATCAGCTTTGCACGTCTGTTCTTTGACACACTCTGCTGTCCCGAGCCCTGCCCAGGCATGTGGCGGGGGCTCCAGCTGACTGATGACCCAGGACAACAAGTTGGTCAGTTCTAAGCACTTGGCTTACCTGGGAGATAGGGAGTTCTGTGGAGAGGCCCTCCTCACAGCAGCAGAACGTGTACCCGTTCTCACCAATTAGCATGGCGTTGTTGCCAAGGTAACTGTTTTGGTGGGATGCCTGCCGGGACTGCTTAAGGAGAAGACAGGGGATCAGGGGGGATCGTGGCAAGGCTGATAAACCGGGGAATCTGGCTTGGGCAGGTCTGGGGCAGTGGGGAGACTTGCCGGCTTCCTGCAGGTGCTCCTGCTCAGACCGGCTCTGGAGAGCCACTCCCCTGTGCAAGCCCTGCCAAACTCTCACAGGAGGAAAAGGAACCGCTTAGGACCCATCTCTGGTTCAGGAGCGCCGAGGTCATGGCCACAGCTTGGCCTTCACCCTGTTGCTTCATGCACCGTCTTGAAAATTACTCCTCCTACCCTCTGCCAAGCCTTGGGATAGAGCCACGATCCCCAGCCACTTCCTGGCACTGGTGTGCTTTGTAACCTGTGACAAAATAAGGAGGACCAGATGGATGGAACTGGAGTGGGCTGTGCAGCCTGCCTCCCCCAGCTGGCCTCACAAACTGGCTCAAAAACACGCTCCTTACCCTTCTGACCTCACACTGGTTTACCGCCTCCTGCATCCTTTTGTTTTTGAAACTCCAAGACTGTACAATCTGACCTTGCCTGCTGGCAGAGGCGGCTGCAGGAGCCTGCTTGCTTCTCGCTCTCTCTCTCTCTCTCTCTCTCTCTGGACATCCTCTGTCTTGAAGACCCCACATCAGATAAATCACTCCCTCATCCTCCCCAGGGTCTCTTTGATGCAGTGCTCAGGGAAGACCCTCATCCCACCCCGGCCCGCCCCGCCCTGTCCAGGCCTCCAGCACTGTGACAGCACTGGCTCAGGACCACCCCCACCCCACAACACGCGTGCCTTCAGCCCCACGGTGGTGGCTCAGAAAAGCAGCAGGTCCCCGAGAGGCGGAACCCAAGGCTCCACGGACGTCTCAGGATGCAGGGTGTGTTCTGAAAGTGAGTCCAGCATGGGGCAGGAACGCCAGATGCTCCTCGCTCACTCCCTGCTCTCTGTCTACCTCCAGCCGGCACCAATCTGGCCGGGATGAGTCGCGCGCGTGCACGCGGGGCCACATTCCGCCGCCTCTCCTGGCAAAGCCCTGGCACTCACATCTCTTGCTGGCTCCGTGCGGGCCTCCCTGCAGCTCCGCCTGATTCATGCAGCCCAGCTTTCTCCAAAGACGCCCGGGGAAGGGGGCGCGGTTTAAGTCATTCTAACAGCCTAATTGACTGATCACTTTTATTTCTCCTTTGCTGCCGGCTTCCTGTTTACGGCTGCTTCCAGCTTATACAAAGCCATTTGCAGCCGCACGATGTTTTTTAAGATTCTCTTTCATTCAGGGACAGCCAGCAGACAGAACAGGAGTCGCCCCCACCCCCACCCCCCTGGAAAATAAAGGCAGCAACGGCCCCAGAGCACGGGGGCTCTGGGAAATATCTGATTCCGTCGATGGATGCGGGGGTGGCTGCCGACCCCCGTGCCCTTGCCTGCGATGATTGCCAGTTATTAAGCCTGTCTGGTGCAAGGGGAAGCCAAGTGAGGAACAATAATACAAAGGAGATAAATGGCTCCCAGGGATTGAGCACTGTGCAGACCCAGGAGGGGCGGGGCGGCGGGGGGCGGAGGTGGTAAAAAAATTAAAAATCCCCTGTATGCTGCTCAGAGTTCATGGCCAGAAGGGTAAACACCACTGACTTTGCAAATTACCGTTTGGGGATGCTGCAAGATTAAATGTCGCTGGAAGAAAAGTTTGCACGGAAATCGTGCGACCCTGTGCTGGAAAGATTTGTGGATACCTCCGGGGGTACAGCTCCCCATCTGAGTCCACGATGTCTGTTCCTGGGGCAGTCAGTTGGCTTTTGTTTGGGGGAATGCATGAGACAATGGTTCTCAAACTCGAGAAACTGTGCGTTTTGTTGCCACTCCTGATGATGGCTCCAGGCGCTTGGGTTGTCACAAGTGGGGGTGTGGCAGGGCTAGTTAATGCCACTGGCAACCAGCAGGTGGGAACCAGGGATGAGGCCAAGCACACACCCCAGCCCCACCCATCACAAAATGTTCTGATGTGAAATGCCTGCAGTGCCCCGTGTGAGTTCTATGACTTGAACATGCAATTCTCTCTGAAGAAGTCAGAGAGAAGGTAGAAAGCCCTAGACTTTCTGGAAACACACAGGCTAGTAAGACCCAAGGACGGAGTGGTGGTGTTGCAGTCTTGGTGCAGTCAGAAAGCCTCCAAGGTCTTCTAAACTCAGATAGGCGCAGGCGTTCGGTGTCGTGGTTAAGGCACCAGCTAAGATGCCTGCATCCCGTGTGGAGTGCCTGGATTCGAGGCCTGCCTCCAGCTGCCTGCTAAGGCTCACCCTCGGTGATCGCTAAGGGGGTCAGATCCCTGCCACCCACCTGGGAGATCCGGCCAGGTCCAGGTCCAGCCCCAGCCATTGTGGGCATCTGAGCAGTGAACCAGTGACTGGGAGTGCTTGGTCACATTCTCTCTCTCTCTGAAATAAAAACTTAAAAACTAAAAAGACTAGGTGAAGATGCATGCATCCATCACCACCGTCCTGTGGTTCACATTGGTCAGATGTCCATGTGTGTGCAACTACTGCCCCCTAGGGGGAGAAATGCACGGGGCTGCACTGCCGGGTGTGTTGCAGGGCGGTGGCAGAGGGGAGCCACCGGGAACTTTACTGGTTTCAGGGCTCTGCTCTGCCACCTGCTCACAATGACAGCCCCCACAACCTCTCTCAGCCCCAGGTGTGGCCTTCGTGCTCTGTTCGCAGGCAGCGCGAATCTCACAGGCATCGTGTGAGCACCTCAGTGGACGCGCGGCATGGCGGGGCCCCTGGAGTTTGGCCAACAGTGGTGTTCAGTCGTGAACAAGGAGTTGTTGGGAGCGCAGGGGAAGATCGAAAGCGATCAGCAGATCATTTATCCTGTGCAGAACAGCTTGTAGGACAGTGGGACACAGGAAGGGGCTGGAAGCTGGGTGCCACCGCGGTTCTTGTTGTGGGGGGTGGGGAATCAGAGAAGGCTTTTCCAGGAGGAGGGCCCATGGGAGAGACAGACAGACGTGACCTTGTGAACAGAACTATGACCCCTGGACGAAGGCAGTAGGGACCACTGCCCTGGGCTTTGGGGTTTAGACACTCCAAGCACCCTGATGACTTTACAGTGCTGGGACCCCAGGCAGGTGCCTCTCCATCGCCTCGTCCCGATGCTGTCGGGGTTGTGGTCGTAGCAGCACCCGCGTCACACACAGACAACTACAGGAAGAGCCAGCGTGGCGGGCGGGCTGGGGTAGGAGGGAAGGGGCAGGTGGATGCATTTGTTCAGCCCTTCTTCCCAGCAGCATTGGTGGGATGGCTGTGCTCCCGGCCTGACGGCCTGCTTCCTCTGTGCCCCTCCTCGTGTTCCGGAGATGCCCAGGGACAGAGCGCTTGCAGCATCGGCACACAGGGTGTGCAGAGTATCGTGCAGCGCTAAATAATCCATAGTTCTCTATGAATTCAGGTTAAATGGTTTAGGCAGAAGATGCTCAAAGCCCACCAATTCTTTACCTTGACAACCAAGTGGACGTTAAACACTAAGCCAAGAATGTTTTTAAAATTAGAAATATTGGGGCTGGCATTGTGCCGTAGGTAAAGCCGGCGCCTGCACTGTCAGCATCCCATATGGGCGCCAGTTCGTATCCTGGCTGCTCCACTTCCGATCCAGCTCTCTGCTGTGGCCTGGGAAAGCAGTGGAAGATGGTCCAAGTCCTTGGGCCCCTGCACCTGCATGGGAGACCTGGAAGAAGCTCCTGGCTCCTGGCTTCGGATCAGCGCAGCTCTGGCCTTTGTGGCCAATTAGGGAGTGAAGTAGCAAATGGAAGACCTCTCTCTGGCTCTGGCTCTGTCTCTCTCTCTCTCTCTGCCTCTCTAACTCTTCTTCTTTGTATGTAACCCTGACTTTCAAATAAATAAATAAATCTTTTTTAAAAAGTTAGGATTATTTAGGGGTTGGCACTGTGGCACAGAGGGTTAAGCCACAGCTTGTGACATAGGAGTGTGGAAGCTGCTCTGCTTCCGATCCAGCTACCCAGCTCTTGGCCAATGTCCCCGGAAGACACACAGATAATGGGACAGTGTGTGGATCCTGCCACCCAAGTGCAAGGCCCTGGTGGAGTTACTCCTGGCTTTGGCCCGGCCCGGCCTTGGCTGTTGTGAGCATTCAGGGAGTCAACCGGTGGATGCAAGATCTGTTTGTCTCTCCCTCTCTCTGTTGCTTTGCCTTTCAAATAAATAAGTATCTTTAAAAGAATATTTAATACAAGTTAGCTAAATTTTCCAAAATAGCTTTTCATGTTTATTTGAGTAATTCTAAATGAAGATATTCATGTTCATGAAATAGAATATACATTTATTTAATGATAAATAATCTTAAAAACCTGAGAAAATAACTTTTTAAAAAATTTATTTATAAGACAGAGTTAGAGCATGGGAGAGAGAGATCTTCCATCTGCTGGTTCACTTCCCAAAAGGCTGCAATGGCCAGGACTGGGCCAGGCTGAAGCCAGGAGCTTCACTAGGGGTCTCCCACATGGGTGCCAGGGACCCAAGTACTTGGGCCATCTATTGCCTTCCCAGGCTGTAAGCATGGAGCAGGATCAGAAGTGGAGCAACTAGGACATGAACCGGTGCCCATGGGGTGCCGGCTTTACCTGCTACAACAAGGCTGGCCCCTGAAAACATAACTCTTGAAAGCATATATGAAAACCATTAAAAACTTTTAATATTTTACATTGACTTTAAATATAAAATATTATAATGTATATAATTATAAAATATTATATATGTATTGTATTATTTATTTATATAATATATAAAATATGTAATTGATAAGATATTCTTAAATTTTGTACACTGAGGATAACGTTAATTTTTTTAAAAAATTTATTTGACAGAGACAAAGAGACAGCTCCTACCCACTGATTCACTCCCCAGATGCTTGTAATGAGTCTTGGCGGGGCCAAAAGTTGGGAGCCAGGGACTCAGTCCAGATCTCACACAGCAGCGGTAGAAACTCGGTGACTTGAGCCATCGTCACAGCTTCTCAGGGTGTGCATTGGCAGGAAGCTGGAGACAGGAGAAGCAGAAATCAGACCCAATTTGGGGACTCCAATGTGGGGCACAGGCATTTTTTAAAAAAAATGCTTATTTAGTTATTTTCATCTTCTTGGAAGGCAGGGGCAACAGAGAGAGAGAGAGAGAGAGAGAGAGAGATTTTCCATCCACTGTTTTACTCCCAAATGTTTGCAATGGCCAGGGTTGGGCTGGGTCAGGCAGAAGCCAGGAGCCTAGAATTCCTTTCAGGTCACTCACGCAGGCATCAGGGACCAAGCACTTGAGCCATCATACGCGGCCTCCCAGGCGCAGTAGCAGGAAGCTGGAGCGGGAGCAGAGTAGCAAGAGCACACATGGCAATGCAGGATGCAGGCATCCCAAGCAGTGGATTGACCCCCTGTGCCACAACACCTGACAGGCACAAGCAACCTTGTGGAATAAACATACAGCAGGTCGTGAATAATGTATGTCCCTATCTTATTATTCATTCAAATATCACCAACCCATCAACAGAACACTATAATATGCATAGTCATAATTATGCACACTTGTCTTTCATAGTTTGCTAACCTGTAGTCATAAAAGCCATACGTTTACACACGTTCGTCAGTTTTGTCTCTTTGAGGGCATTCGTCATGGTAGGAGGATGGAACATACTTTGTGTGTGACTTTTTAATTCTTAGAGATGAGGTACGTGAGCCTCCACTTGTACCCCAGTGCTGGGACCCCAACAATGTTAGGGGCGGGCAAGTGTGTAGCAGGCTCAAAGGCCCTGGACCAGCAAAAGGCTTCGCAGGTTTGAGGGGCAGCATGGTTAGAGTGGGCAGGGGCCTTGCAGACACAGTGGGGAGGATGGGTCTCCCTGTCCCAGCCACAGGGAGCCATCGCGGGCTTTCTGCTGGAGACGATGGCTCTGGCTGCTGCGCTCAGAATCATAAGGAGGGGAACCAGAGAAGAGGCAGGGGGCCACCCCAGGAGGCTGCTGCACGGGTCCTGGCCAACGACAGTGGCTTTCAGCTGAGTTTTAGCGGCTGGGTGGGGAGAAGCAGTCTGACTGGGGATGTCGTTGAAGGAGGAGGCAGGGGGAGGCGGGAGTGACTTCCAGGTCTTTGGTTTGCAGGTCTTGGCTCCAGCTTTCTGCTACTGTGCACCTGGCAGGCAGTGGTGCTGGCTCAAGTAGTGGGGTCCCTGCCTCCCATGTAGGAGATCGGGATTGAGTTCCTGGGGCTGCTGTGGGTATCTGAGATGTGAACCAGCAGAGGGAAGCATGCTCTCTGTTTTCCTCTCTCTCAAAAAAAATTTTTTAAAGGCCAACATCATGGCGCAGCAAGTTAAGCCAACACTTGCTACCCAGCATCCCATATCAGAGTGCCAGTTCGAGTCCCTGCAGGTCCACTTCCAATCCAGCTCCCTGATAATGCACCTAGGGAGGCAGCAGCTACTGGTCCAAGTACCTGCCACTCATGAGGGAGACCCGGTGGAGTTCCAGGCTCCTGGCTTTTGCCTGGCCCTGCCCTGGCTGTTGTAGTCGTTTGGGGAGTGAACTGCCAGATCTCTTTCTGTCTCTCTTGCCTCCCCAACTGTCACTCTGCCTTTCAAATAAGCAAATCTTATAAATAAAAAAATTAAATAAATAAGGAGGCCCTCTTGAAGACAGGAAAGCATTTGACCTGAAGGGTGGAAGTAGTCGTATGATGATCTTCCAATGAGCTGCCATGCACATCATTATCCATGATCTTTTTGGGCACACTTCAGAGCACGTTTACATATATGAAAAATGGAATTAGAAGATAAGTTTAGAAAATAAGTTTAGGGGCCAGCACTGTGGCATAGCAGGTAAAGCCACTACCTGCAGCACCGGCATCCCATATGGGCACTGGTTCGACTCCTGGCTGCTCCACTTCTGATCCAGCTCCCTGCTGGTGGCCTGGGAGGGCAACAGACAATGACCCAAGTGCTTGGGCCCCTCCACCTGTGTGGGAGACCCGGAAGAAGCTCCTGGCTCCTGGCTTTGGATAAGCCCAGCTCTGGCCATTGCAGTCATTTGGGGAGTGATCCAGCAGATGGAAGATCTCTCTGTGTCTTTGTTTCTTTCTCTCTCTCTAACTCTGCCTTTCAAATAAGTAAATAAATATATAGTTTTTTAAAAGATACGTTTATTATTATCTGCAAAAGAACTTAAAATTTACACATACAATTTTTTCATAACACACATTTTCTGTGAACTTTTCTTAAAAAGAAGACTTATTTATTTGAAAGGCAGAATGACATAGAGATAGAAGAGAGAGAGAGAGAGAGAGAGAGAGAGAGGTCTTCTATCTGCTGGTTCACTCCCCAAATGACTGCAGCACTCAGGCTGGGCCACACTGAAGCCAGGAGATAGGAACTCCATCCGGGTCTTCCAGGGGCTGGCAGGGGCCCAGACACTCAGACCACCATCAGCTGCTTTTCCAGGCATATTGGCAGAAAGCTGGATTAGAAGTGGAGCAGCCAGGACTGGAGCCAGCGCTTGGATATGGGATGCCAGCATCGCAGGCAGTACCTAACTCACTGGCTCCACAATGCCTACAAAATTCACAGAAGTGAATTTGCTGAAGATCCATATTTAAAAAAAAAAAACCTGCAAGACTTTTTGCATCTCTTAATCCCATTTCCACAAACTTCTTGCAAGCCCTCTGTCCATTCCGTCTGTGGAACCAGCAGGTCTGGTGAGAGGTCCTCGTGAGCTCTGCCCTCAGAACGGAGCCCAGAGCGCCTCTGATCCTTTCTCACTCGAGGATGGGAGAAGCGGATTTCCACGGCCGAGGATCAGGCAGCTGGCTGATGACAGACGTGGGGTGGAGCCCAGTCCCCGAGGCTTCCAGCTCAGGGTGTTCCCCAGGGATGGATGACGCCATAGGCTGTGCCTGACACCGAAACAGGTTCTCGGGTTTCTCCCTGTGGTGGCTGCAGATTTACGTCACTTTCTGCTCTGTCTCCCAGGAGCTCAAAACTCGTTCACAAACACAAGAGCACGGACCTGCACCACCACTCACTCCATCCGCCAACACTGATTGAGCTGCAGACTCTGCGACCAGCCCGGCGGTGCTGCAGACACATAGACGAGGGTGAGCGCTCAAGGTGCTCGCGGTGCTGTGCGGCGGGCAGGGCGGGACACTGACACCCAGGGTTCCAGGGCGGTGTGTTTGGTACCGCGATGGATGTACACACAGGGATGCGTGGAAGGACCCAGCACGGACAGGAAGGGAGGGGAAGGAGCAGCTGGGCCCTAGGCTGCACAACAGTGTGTAGCAGGTGCAAAGGCAAAGCAGGCAGGCAGGAGAGCCGCAAGAACTGGGATGCGACCGGGAGCTCAGAGGGGAGGGAGGGGAAGCGAGGGTTCAGGCAGTGCTGTGGACAGGGGCGGGATGGTTACCTGTGTCAGCCCAGTGGGGAACCTCAAGCAGCTGTGAGATGGGCAGCAGAGTGCAGGTCCCAGGCCTCCATGCTGTGCATCCCAGAGAGTGAGAAATGCCCAGGAGTGGGCTGTGTTCAAGCCACACCTTCTGCCCTCTGCCTCCATTGACCATTCCTCGCCCAGGGCAGGTGCCCTTCAAGCAGGTGTGGTCTTTGAAGTGAAGAGCAAGGATGGAGGAGAGGTGTTGGGACAGGCGGGGTGGGGGGTACACCTGCGGCAATCTCCCCTTTCGTGTGTTACTTCCCTTACCTGGCACCAGCACGCGTGACCAGGTAGTGCCCAAGGCAACCCCTGAGCCTCTCCTTCTGGAGGTTGCCTTACAATGTCTGGCGCATAGTGGGTGCTTAAGGTATGCTTGCCAAATGAGTAATGCAAATGCATCAGTGTGTGGGGGGGTGTCTTTGATCCCCCACCCTCAGCCTGGAGCTGTCTTTGACTTTCCAGAGCCCAAATCTGATTGGCTAGGGTGGAGGGAAGGAGGACAAGGGGTTGTGGACACATGTTTGGAGGTCAGCTGAGGCGCCGCGATCTCTCCACTCATGGCCGAATCGGAAGCCAGTGCCCAGGCTTTTCCTTCTGCATGGTTCTGGGCTGCTGGCTGCAGTGCCTGTGGCTGGGCGCCGGTGAGCAATAAGGAAAAACAACTCTGGGGAAGTTTTCTTTCTGGAACGGCAATGCTGCCCTCTGGTGGACATCCCTGGGGACGACACCTGGCTCCACCTGGAAGCCCTGATCTTCCCAAGGAAGCAGAACTGAATTCTCTCTGTCCCGCCCGTGACCGCTCAGTGACATTTCAGGGACCAGGAAGCAGCGACTAAATTGCTCCTACATGCTTCATCCTTCAAAGACAATAATAATAACAGCAACTGTAATGAGACCTCTTTCACTCGTCTGCCAGGAATTCCAGAGCAAAACTGCAGGACCTGCAGACCACCTGCTGTGGCTTCAGACGCTCAGCCCCGCCAGGGACCACACCGCCTCCTTGGTCCCACGCCTGCCACTCCAGCCCGGGAGCCACCGCATGCCAGAGACTGGTCAGAATCTTCATGGAAAGTGGGATGAAAACAGAAGTTTGTGTTGGTGCAAATGAACTTTGTGAAGTTCATGGAAAATTTGTGTATATGGATTCCAAAGGTTTTTGCACCCAGAGAAACACCTTTTAATTCACTTCCCACAAGCTTTTAATCTTTTTTTTTTTTTAAAGATTTATTTATTGGGGTCGGTGCTGTGGTGTAGCGGGTAAAGCCACTACCAGCAGTGTCAGCATCCCATATGGGTGCCGGTTTAAGTCTCAGCTGCTCCACTTCCAATCCAGCTCTCTACTATGGCCTGGGAAAGCAGTAGAAGATGGCCCAAGTCCTTGAGCCCCTGCATCCATGTGGGAGACCTGGAAGAAGCTCCTGGCTCCTGGCTTTGGATAGGTGCAGCTCCAGCCATTGCAGCCAATTGGGGAGTAAGTGAACAATAATTGGGGACCAAGTGAACAAGCAGATAGAAGACCTCTCCCACCCACCCCCTTCTCTCTGCCTCTCCTTCTCTTTCTGTGTAACTCTGACTTTCAAATAAATAGATCTTTTTTTTTTTTAAAGATCTATTTATTTGAAAGTTATAGAGAGAGGAGAAAGAGAGAGGGAGAGAACTTCCATCCACTGGTTCACCCCCCAAATGGCCTCAAAGGCTGGGGCTGGGCCAAGCTGAGGCCAGGAGGCAAGAGCTTCATCAGGGTCTCCCTGTGGGTAGCAGCAGCCCAAACACTTGGCATCTCCCATTGCTTTCCCAGGAGCTTTGGCATGGAGCTGGATGGGAAGCAGAGCAGCAGGGACTCGAAACGGCACTCTGAGATGAGACTCCAGCATTGCAAGCAGTGGCTAACCCACTGCACCACAACACGGGCTCCATCCATTTTTTTTTTTAGACACACACAGACAGATGGACAGAGAGAACTCCCTTCTGTTGGCTCACTTCCCAAAGGCCCAAAAGCCAGGGTTGGACCAGGCCAAAGTAATTAGCCAGGAGCAGGGAATTCAATCCAGGTGTTCCATGTGTGTGGCAGGGACCCGGCCACTTGAGCCATCACCCGCTGTCTCTCAGGGTGCACGTTAACAGGAAGCTGGACTAGGGAGCAGAGCCAGGACTTGGACCCAGGCACCCTGATACGGGACGCGGGTGCCCCAGCTGGCATCCTGTTAGGTCAGATGTCCAACCCTCTTCCCACAAACTTCTGCAAGCAGCCTTGTGTTCTGTGCCCTCCACGGCCCTTATCGCACCCACATATCCAGTCAGCGCACCCAGAAGCACCCACTAAGTGTGTCTCCTGGCTTCTTCGGCCACTAGTGCCTGGAGTGATGTGAAGAGGTCAGTTTTGAGGAGTGACGAATTAGAGAGATTGGGTTTCATTGTCTTAACCACAAAATTCGTCCATCACATTGATGTCATCACATTTTAAAAATCCTTTCTTTTTTTTTTAATATTTATTTATGTATTTATTTGAGAGGCAGAGTTACAGACTGAGAGAGGGAGAGACAGAGAGAAAGGTCTTTCATCTGCTGGTTCACCCCCCAAAAGGCCGAAATGACTGGAGCTGATCTGATCCAAAGCCAGGAGCCAGGAGCTTCTTCCAGGTCTTCCAGGTGAGTGCAGGGGCCCAAGGACTTGGGCCATCTCTGCTGCTTTCCCAGGCACATTAGCAGGGAGCTGGCTCAGAAGCAGACAAGCTGGGACTCAAATCGAGGCTCCTATGGGATGCTGGCCCCTTAAAATCCTTTCTGGAATGTGTACTTTGGGAAACAGCAGAATGGAGAGAGCTGGGGACTCTTCTTTCTACAAAGAAGACAGCTCTTTGAAGAATGTGAGAATCACAATAATCCAATAATCCGTGGGGTCGCTGGTTCCTTCCTTGCGTCTCCCACATCATGTTTTCTTCTCTCAGACCCTCCTCTGAATTTCTAGCCTCAGAAGCAAGACACAGTGCGAGGAGTATGACACTTTGGAAGTTGGGGTGAATTACAAAATAAATAGTGGGTAACTTTTCAGGTGTGTGTTTCTGCAAGTTTTATTAAGGTGTAATTCACATCCTACAAACAGACCCCCTTAGAGTGTACTCAATTTCCTTTTACCATTGCATAATACTCTATGGTATGGACAGGCCACGTTTCGTTTGTTCATTCATCGGTTGATGAACATTTTGTTCGTTTCCATCTGCAGCTATTATGAATAACAGTTGTGTACGTCTTGTGTGAACATGTTTGCATTTCTCTTAGGTACATACCTAGGAGTGGGATTGTTGGGTCAAATAGTACAAGAGTGTTCATTTTCTCTCCCTATAATACTACAAATGCACCTAGAGTAGGATTTAAGTCTTTTGGCTGGGCCAGGCCGAAGCCAGGGTCTCCTACGTGGGTGCAGGTACCCAAGCACTTGGGTCATGTTCTGGTGCTTTCCCAGGCACATGAGTAGGGAGCTAGATCAGAAGTGGAGCGGCTGCCGGCGCCATGGCTCAACAGGCTAATCCTCCGCCTTGCGGCGCCGGCACACCAGGTTCTAGTCCCAGTCGGGGCACCGGATTCTGTCCCGGTTGCCCCTCTTCCAGGCCAGCCCTCTGCTGTGGCCCAGGAGTGCAATGGAGGATGGCCCAAGTGCTTGGGCCCTGCACCCCATGGGAGACCTGGCTCCTGCCATCGGATGAGCGCGGTGCGCCGGCCATTGGAAGGTGAACCAACGGCAAAGGAAGACGTTTCTCTCTGTCTCTCTCTCTCACTGTCCACTCTGCCTGTCAAAAAATAAAAATTAAAAAAATTAAAAAAAAGAAGTGGAGCAGCCAGGACACAAACCCTTGCCCATATGGGATGCTGGCATTGCAAGCGGTGGCTTGATTAGCCTGTAGTCTGGATAGCAAATAGACTCATTCTATATTCACCTTTTCAGAATCACTTAAGTTCATTTGAGGACAAAAGCCAAATGAGGAATGCTGTGTTTTATGTTTCATATGTTAGAACATAAAATAAACATCTAATTAAGTGTCTTTAATGATGGGTTGAGCTTTGTTGATTACAGGATTATCCCCACACTCAAATGAGTCTGGAATCTCTAAATTTCAGAATCTAAACGCGTTTCAATTTCTTTCAAGTTCAGGTGCAAAACTCAAGCCAGAACAGAGAAATGTCACCCAGAGCAGTATTGCTTCACAAACTCGCCAACACGACTATGTAATCAGCACACCAGCTCAACAATCTGGACACTGCTGGCCTTGGCCTGTTACAGACAGTGTAATTTCTGCACATGAAAGATGCTTGAAAAGGTGTGAGACTCTAATCTGACGAACTAGCAACAAATGCCTTGTCTTACAACAAATGCCTTCTCTTACAACATTGCTTGCCCTAGTCGTCTGCTTATTACCACCTTCTTCTGATACACAGCATAGAGGAGACATAACCATTTCCTGGTTTTATTCTAGCCAGGAACTTCTTCAGGGTCTCCCCTATGCGTGCAGGGCCCCAAGCGCTTGGGCCATCTTCCACTGCCTCCCCAGGCCATTAGCAGGGAGCTGGATCAGAGTGGAGCAGGACCCGAACCAGTGGCCTTATGGGCAGGCAGTGACTTGCCCGGCTGAGTCACAACGCAGCGGGTGGGGAGGCACTTCCTGTTCTAAACAAACCCCTGGTCAGCCCTGGGAGAGCTATGGCGTATTACCGCGGGAGACAACCAGTACCTTCCAGGCGCTGGGTCTATGGTGTCTGCCAAGGCAGACTTGCCAACCCCTGCGGGAATGTCAGCATCAACCCCCAGTCGCACTGCGCTGCAGAGACTTCACACTTTCTAAGTTGGAACAGGATCCCAGCGGGGGGAAAAGGTAGCCAAATCCTGTGTGACCATGGCAGAAAGACCTAGACGTGAGAGTGTGGCTGCCCCCTGCCGGCCACACACCTCGCGCGCACTGCCCTGCGCGCCCCGGAGCTGCGTGGCCCAGGTTGACCTGGGCAGTCCCCTACAGACAGGCTCACGGTTTAAGGACACCCTCTGAGTGGCTCACGCTGTGACCTTCAGGTTAGAACGAAAGAAAAAGTCCTGCAAGAGGGAGGTGGGTGTGTACATTTCTTAGAATCCATCAAAAATGTTCCCAGTACAAAAGTTGGCAAAGCATCTCTCTCTCTCTCTCTCTCTCCCCCCTCTCCCTCTCCCTCTCCATCTCTTTCTCCCCCCCCCCCCCAAGCTGAACTTAGTAACAGGAGAAATTCTCTCACAAGGAGAGAGTGCCTGAGCCAAGTTTAACCAGAGGAACATTTTTCCAGTATGTCAGGGGTGGGAGCAAAGCTGACGTTCCATTAAGGAAAAAAAAAATTAAACATAAAAAAAAAAAAAAGCGCCGGAGTTCAGAGTAAGAGGGAAAGGACGCGAACTCAGACGGAAGGGCTCCGTTCCAGACGGGGCGGGAGTGGCCAGGCGCCCACGGGCCCGTGGACGTTTCCTGTTCAGCCTCTGGAAATCAAAGCCGAAGGTTACAAAACAGCCGTCTCCCAACGCCCCAGGGCCACCGGCGGGAGAGCGCACCCCGGCCCAGGTCAGGGGCCCTGGAGCCTGCGCGCCCCTGCGCTCCGTGCGCGGCTAGCGCGAGCCGGCGACCCCCGCGGCCGGCGGCACAGGTAGGAGCTCGGGCTGCGCGCACTCCCGCCCGCCGGTGGCTGCGCCCTGGCCCGGCCTGTGCCCGCAGGGGCGTGGTGGTGGCGGCGAGGGGATGCGGGCGGAGGCTCGGGCATGGCTACTTGCCCTCGCTTTCCTGGGTCCGTGGGAGCGCACGTCTTGTTGGGGGTGGGAAGGGTCTTTTGCGGATTTTTTGGGAATCAGGTGTGGCCGGTTCTTGTTTTGTTTTCTGGGTTCCCTGAAGCATCAAGGAGTCAGGAGCACCCAGGGTACCCCAAAATAGGGCTGGGAAGGGGTGTTCTCCAGGGAGCGCTCGCTGCCCCTGCGCACGTGGGGAGGTGGCACTGGCCCTTAGCCCACTGCTGCACGTTGATGGACAGATTACTGGTACTGTCTGTGGTGCAGCTACCTGGTCTACCCAGAAGCCTGCATGCTGGCGTTGGACTGGCTCGGAGAACTCAGCATGGCTGCCGCACAAGCAGCGCCGGAAAGCGATCACGAACCTACACTTTAAATGCCCTTTCTCTGAACGCTCTGGCTTTGTCCCTTAGCTGCCCGCCTAGTGTCTGGCACTGTTCTCTGTCATCCGCCTGTTAGTGACCGAGATGCAGTGCTCAACTCTCATTGCGCACTTGCGTACCAGGTGGCGCTCTAAGGGTGGTAGAGAGCATCACCATCGGTCCCATTTTACAGGTGGGAAAATTGAGGCTTCAGATAAAACTAATAAGCTTCAGAGGAGGGATCTGATTCGAGGCAGCCCGAGGCAAACTGGGATTTGGTCTTGGTTCCAGTGTTGTCCAGCTGGGTGGCCCTGGGCAGGTCAAATGCCCTCCACCTCGATGGTCTCATCTGTGAAATGGGATGATGGTAATGCTAGTAACTCCACTTTAAGGAAGTGTGTGGGACGTAAGTTAATGCTAGAGCATTGTTCTGCAGCAGCAGATGCACGGTGCACGCGTGCTGTGTCTCGCGTGGTCACAGTGGCCTGCGGTGTTCGTGTGCAGGGATCCCTGTCACCCGAGGAGCTTGAGCTCCCTCGGAGGCAGCAGCACATGTGCCTCTCCTGGGGGACTTGATACATCCCTTGGCAGCTCCATAAGGACAGGGTTCAAGTCTTCCATACGGGAGGGCTTCAAAAAGTTCATGCAATATGGCACCTACATTTCGGTCCCAGACCTTCAAAAGCCCTGCACAGGGCGGTGTGCCAGCCCGGCTTCCCCAGTCTTGGGGACGCGGGAGGGGCAGCTGGCTTGTGCTTGGGCCTGCCGGCTCCCTGAGTCCTTTCTCCCTACCTGACCGTGCCAGCAGTTACCTTGACAGCTTCCGATAGATCTTCCTTACGGAGAAGGGCTTAGTCATCCAACCCGTTTCTCAGATCAGCTCATGGAATCCTCACGGAAGCCCTGTGGGGCCCCCGCTCTGCAGAGAGGAAGGGCCAGGGGTTCCCAGCCAGCTGGCGGTGCAGGTGGGATGGGAGCCCTAATCCCCCCACCCCTACCCCGGGTCTGCGCACCGCCCAGCCCTAACAGAGCTGAGACGGATGTTGTGCCTGTAGTTCTTTTTTGTATTTTGGCAAAGGAAGCCCCAGAGAACAGACGGGGAGGAGCCGAGTCCCAGGACCGGGACAGAATGTTCTGTGGTAGGAAGCGTGCTTCGGTGGACAAGCAGAGTTAGGGTTCTCGTCCAAGCTGCATCCCTGGTAACTTCCTCTCTTCTCTCAGAGGTGGTGGACTTGAATGAGAGGGAGCCAGGCCCCGGAGCCAGGGTGCCTGGGTTCCAGTCCCAGCTCTGCCATCTCGGTTACATAGTGCATAGAAGGATTGCTCAATACCTGGGTTCTGCAGTGTAGACAGAGCTGTTGGGTTAACCTAAGGAGAAGTACTTTGGTGTAAGTCTGGAAATCAGTAGCTGGGGCCAGCATTGTGGTGCAGCAGGTTAAGCCACCGCCTACAACACTGGTATCTCATGAGAGCACCAGTTCCAGTCCCGGCTACTCCACTTCTGATCCAGGTCCCTGCAAAAAGGCCCCAAGGGCTTTGGGCTGCTGCCACCCACATGGGAGACCCAAATGGAGCTCCTGGCTTCGGCTGGCCCAGCCCCAGCTGTTGCCACCATTTGGGGAGTGAATCAGCAGATAGAGGATCTCCTTCCCACCTCCCAACTCTGTAAACTGTGCCTTTCAAATAAATAAACGAATTTTTAAAAATAGATTAGGGGCCGGCACTGTGGCATAGTGGGTAAGTGCCACCTTCATATGGGCACCAGTTCGAGTCCCAGCTGCTGCACTTCCGATCTAGCTCTCTGCTGTGGCCTGGGAAAGCAGTAGAAGATGGCCCAAGCCAGTACCTCAGCTCAATAGGCTAATCCTCTGCCTGCAGTGCCGGCACCCTGGGTTCTAGTCCCGGTCGGAGCACTGGATTCTGTCCCGGTTGCTCCTCTTCCAGTCCAGCTCTCTGCTGTGGCCTGGGAGGGCAGTGGAGGATGGCCCAAGTGCTTGGGCCCCTGCACCCGCATGGGAGATCAGGAGGAAGCACCTGGCTCCTGGCTTCGGATCGGCACAGCTCTGACCATTGCAGCCAACTGGGGAGTGAACCAGCAGATGGAAGACCTCTCTCTCTCTGCCTCTCCTTCGCTCTCTGTATAACTCTGTCTTTCAAAATAAAATAAATAATTATTTAAAAAATAAAATATAAATAAAAATAGATTAATGATGTTTTAAAAAGTAGCTGGTGTTGGAGACCATAAAGTCGATTCCAGCGAATGTGACACAAGTTCAGCTTGAGCTGGGGTGGGCGGGCGAGAGTACCCGGGTCCCAGCTATGAAGGAGCTGGGAGACAGCCTTGGACTTGTGGGAAAAACTCAGTTCTCCCAGGGGCTAAAGAGGAAAAGTAGAAAAAAATTAAAAAGCTAGTGTTTACGGTCAGCCTGTTCAATTGGATCCTTTGATCAAATGGAGTAAATATAATTTATTTATATTTGTATTTATGGAAATTAGTCCCACCTCTGACCTAATGTTATAAAAAACAAAACATATTTATATTTTTTTTAAAAAAATGAATAAATACCATTAGCCAAACAACTTGTGTTTTTGGAAAGATGATTTTAGGATCTCCAGCTGAGCTGAAAACTTTGAGAGCTAAATATAGCTAATTTAAAAAACATCAAGGAGATCATGACTTACAAAAGAATTTTGTGGCTTTTTCAAAGGGCAGATTTGTGGGCACAGTCTAAGTCTGGATTAAATTTATAATGATCTTCAAACAGCATGCATCTGTTTGCCAGCTTTTACTGGAAACAAGTCGGTGAGGGATAAGTCCCTGACTGGCATTTACTAAACACATCCTGTGAGCCAAGTGTCGTGCCAAATACCTCCCACACGTTTTCGTTTATCTTCATGGCTGCCTATGAGGTGAGTGCCACGAGGTACTTTATAAAGTTCATGGAAATCAATCCAGCTCCTGGCTAATGCGCCTGGGAAGGCAGCGGAAGATGGCCTCAAGGCTTGAGCTCCTGCCACCCCCATGGGAGACCAGGGTGGAGTGCCTGGTTCCTAGCTTTGGCCCAGCCCAGCCCTGTATGTTGTGGGCATTTGGGGAGTGAATCGCTGGATGGAAGATCTCTTTCTGTCTCTGTCTCTTCCTCTCCCTCTTTGCCACTCTGCCTTTCAGATAAATATGTAAGTATATCTTTTTTTAAAAGATTTATTTATTTATTTGAAAGGCAAAGTTACACAGAGAGAGAAGGAGAGGCAGAGAGAGAGAGAGAGAGAGAGAGAGAGAGAGAGGTCTTCCATCCACTGGTTCACTCCCCAGATGGCTGCAAAGGCTGGAGCTGCGCCGATCCAAAACCAGTTTCCACCCCGAACATGGGAGACTCAGATGGAGTTCCTGGCTCTTGGCTTCAGTCTGGCCCAGCCCCAGACGTTGAGGCCATTTGGGGAGTGAACTAGCAGACAGGATCTCTCTCTCTCTCTCTCTCTCTCTCTCTCTCTCTCTCTTCTCTCTCTCTCTCTCCCTCCCTTCTTTTTTTTTTTTTATTTCTTTTTTTTTTTTAATTTTTTTGACAGGCAGAGTTAGACAGTGAGAGAGAGAGAGACAGAGACAGAGAGAAAGGTCTTCCTTCCATTGGTTCACCCCCCAAATGGCCGCTATGGCCGGTGTGTTGCACCAATCCGAAGCCAGGAGCCAGGTGCTTCCTCCTGGTCTCCCATGGGGTGCAGGGCCCAATCACTTGGGCCATTCTCCACTGCCCTCCCGGGCCACAGCAGAGAGCTGGACTGGAAGAAGAGCAACTGGGACAGATTCTGGCGCCCCGACCGGGACTAGAACCCGGGATGCCGGTGCTGCAGGCGGAGGATTAGCCTAGTGAGCCTCGGCGCCGGCTCTCCCTCTCCCTTTCTAATAAATAGGATTATCCATATAATACCTCACATTCAGTTTTCCCTATTTTTAAAATTATTTATTTATTTATTTGGTAGAGTTACATAGAAGGAGAAGGAGAGGCAGAGAGGGAAAGCGATCTTCCATCCACTGGTTCAATCCCCAAATGGCTGCAACGGCTGGAGCTGTGCTGATCCAAAGCCAGGAGCCAGGAGCTTCCTCTGGGTCTCCCACGTGGGTGCAGGGGCCCAAGCACTTGGGCTGTCTTCTACTGCTTTCCCAGGCCATAGCAGAGAGCTGGATCAGAAGAGAAGTAGCCGGGACACTAACCGGCGTCCATATGGGATCTTGGCACTGCAGGCAGCGGCCTTACCTGCTACATCACAGCGCCAGCTCCAGTATGCCTTTTTTTTTTTAATTTAGTTTATTTTGATGCAAAAAATGTTGAAATCCATGCATAATATTTTCCAAATACGTATTTTCCATGAACTTTTAAAAGATCCTGCAAACGAATTTGAATTTTTTTGCCCTAAAATAAGCTCATCTTTTCATTCCAGTTATGCATATTTTTACATTTGTGAGAGTAGAGAGATGGGGACAAATAGACACAGAGAGAGCTCCCATCTGGTTCAGTCCCCAGCTACCCAAAACAGTCTGTCCTGGGCCAGGTCAAAGCCAGGAGCTGGCAACTTAGTCCCAGTCTCCCATGGGGGTATTAGGGACTCAGTCACCTGGGCCCTCACCACTGTCTCCCAGGGCTGCATTAGCAGGAAACTGGAGACAAGAGCTGGGAGTTGAACCCAGGTCCTCCAGGCCATGGGCATCCCAATGGGCAACTTATCCACTAAGTCATACGCGCCCATGGACTTTCTGAAGTTCCCTTGCTTTCTTATCCCAGTTTGCAAATCAGGATCACAGGGTTTAATGGAAGAACTGAGACACACAGAAACACATGCCAATAAGTACTGGCCTTGGGGTTCTAACTCAGGGCTGGGTGTGGGTGCTTAACTCTGACCTAATTCTAGCAAATCGCATCCTCCAGGATTGGTGCAGCTCCCTCTGTGGGGAGAGTGCAGTGCCGGGAGGTTGCAGGAGGCAGCAGCCGGCACAGCACTGGGTCAGGCGTTTGGAGAGCAGTGGGCAGGAGACGCCAAGGGCACCCGCAGGAGAAGTCCAGAGTCTCCGTGAGTGAGCCGGGCGTGGGGAACCACTGTGGGGCAGGTTGTCTTCAAACTCTTGCTTTCTGCCTCCTCACCCTGCAGATCCTCACTGTCTCCAGGGACTCCTCCTTCCTTTATCCGGGGATCTTGGTCACCCTCTGATAAGACAAGAGGGACCCGCTGAGCCCCACTCTGCACCTGATACCCTCAGATGCCCAAGATTCGTGGGACTCCCGTGGAACTTTGGAACGTGCCATGGTTTGACTTTCTGGCTAATTATTAGCATCTGCCGGGTCCTGGAATTTGCCAGTCCGGCAGGGCCTAATTGTCCCCGCCGCCTGCCTTCCGGTTCTCAGCGCCCAGTCCGGTCTCTCTCATCTTCCACAGCAGGCCTGAGACGGTCTGCACACCCTGTGCGGGCCCAGCCCGCCCCTCGCTGGAAGGCGCAGGGACAGCGTGCACCACTCACCTCACGCTTCTGTGGACAGAGATGCGTCATGGGAAAGGGAGGGCTGGGCGTGCTTGCCTGAACCAGCAGCTGTCAGGACTTGAGACGCGCCTCAGCCCAGCCTGGGAAAGCATCTGGTCTGCTTCTGGAGTCACGAGTGCCAGAGCTGAAAGGGGTCTTGGAGACTGTCCCAAACCCGTCCTTTGACAGCTGGGGAGCGGGAGGCTGCGGCGGCCACAGAGCTGGAATCCAGCGCACACAAGAGTGCGTGGTGTTGAGAAGTAGCGGAAGCTGCGTGGCTCTGAGTGTGCCGCTGGGCCTTTGCTGCCACTTTCTACCACCCGCGCTACACCCTGCTCAGTGTAGGCCCTCAGCACTCAGCTCCCTGCTGGGCCCTCAGACCTGGAGTGGTAACTGGTGGCTGACAGTAGTCCTGGCCAGTATCTGCCTCTGTGATCACACTGCCTTTCTCTCTTCTTGTCTCCCTTTTGAAAAACTGAGAGACAGAAAAACAGATGGAGAGCTCCCCTGTTCTGGCCCACCCCCCAAATGTCTAAAATAGACAGGACTTGGTTGGGCCAAAGCCGGGATCCAGGAACTCATTCCAGGTTTCCCACGTGGGTGGCAGGAATCCATGTACTTGAGTCATCGTTGCTACATCCCAGGATCTGTAGAAGCAGGAAGCTGGAGCCAGGACTCAAACCCAGGCGCTCAGACATGGGATGTGGGCATCTAAAAAGCTAGGCCAGGGCCAGCGCTGTGGCTCGATTGGCTAATCCTCTGCCTGCGGCATCGGCACACCGGGTTCTAGTCCCGGTCAGGGCACCGGATTCTGTCCTGGTTGCTCCTCTTCCAGTCCAGCTCTCTGTTGTGTCCCGGGAGGGCAGTGGAGGATGGCCCAAGTGCTTGGGCCCTGCACCCCATGGGAGACCAGGAGAAGGCACCTGGCTCCTGGCTTCGGACCAGCACAGTGCACCGGCCGCAGCAACCATTTGGGGGGGGTGAACCAACGGTAAAGGAAGACCTTTCTCTCTCTCTCTCTCTGTCCACTCTGCCCGTCCAAAAACAAACAAACAACAACAAAAAAAAAAAAAAAAAAAAAAAGAAAGAAAAAGAAAAGAAAAGAAATGTGGTTCTATGTAAAAAATAAATAAAAATAAAATAAAAAGCTAGGCCAAATGGCCATTCTGAGAAACTATTTTAAAAGTACTTACCAGGGCCAATGCTGTGGCATAGTGGGTAAAGACGCCACCTGCAGTGCTGGCATCCCATATGGGCTCCGGTTCAAGACCCAACTGCTCCACTTCTGATCCAGCTCTCTGCTATGGCATGGGTAAGCAGTGGAAGATGGCCCAGGTCCTTGGGCCCTTGCACCCACATGGGAGACCTGGAAGAAGCTCCTGCCTCTTGGCTCCTGGCTTTGGATTGGGGCAGCTCCAGCCGTTGCAGCCATTTGAGAAGTGAACCAGTAGATGGAAGACCTCTCTGTCTCTGTCTCTGTCTCTCCTTCTCTCTGTGTAACTCTGACTTTCAAATAAAATAAATAAATCTTCCTTCTGTTGGTTCACTCCCCAATTGGCCACAACAGCCAGAGCTGTACCGACCCGAAGCCAGGAGTCAGGAGCTTCTTCCAGGTCTACCATGTGGGTGCAGGGGCACAAGGACTTGGGCCATCTTCCACTGCTTTCCCAGGCCATAGCAGAGAGCTGGATCGAAAGTGGAGCAGCCGGGTCTTGAACCGGTGCCCATATGGGATGCCGGCACTGCAGGCAGAAGCTTTACTCACTACACCACAGCACCGGCCCACAGTACCTAGATTTCTTTTTAGGCACTTAGAAGATAGCTGTGGACAAGATGATGAGGTCTCATTGGCTGGTGGTGGTTATGAAGCAGTAGACAGAACCCACAGAGACTGTGGGAGGAGCTGAGATGATAGGGAAGGTGTATGGTATCGGGAGCTGCTTCCTCAGCTGTGCAGTTAGGAAAGCCTCGCTGAAGTCGTGGTGTTTGAGTGAGTCCCGAATGGCAGCCAGAAGCAGTGACATGGGGCGGGACAGAGCCGTCTGGGGAACAGTCACATGTCACTCAGTGTTCAAAGTTATTGGCAGGCAGATTTTACTAAATATAAGAAAGCACGTTTTTGGCCGGCGCTGCAGCTCAATAGGCTAATCCTCTGCCTGCAGCGCCGGCACACCGGGTTCTAGTCCTGGTCAGGGTGCGGGATTCTGTCCCGGTTGCTCCTCTTCCAGTCCAGCTCTCTGCTGTGGCCCGGGAAGGCAGTGGAGGATGTCCCAAGTGCTTGGGCCCTGCACTTGCATGGGAGACCAGGAGGAAGCACCTGGATCCTGGCTTCAGATCAGCACAGCGCATTGCCCATAGCGGCCATTGGAAGGTGAACCAATGGAAAAGGAAGACCTTTCTCTCTGTCTCTCTCTCTCTCACTAACTCTGCCTGTCACAAAAAAAAAAAAAAAAAAACCACAAAACGTTTTTAGTAATATAAGGGAGTATTTTCTAAATAAATTTTAAATTTCACAGCTGTGTTCGTCCTACAGATGAACTGTGGAGACAGGAGCCGGCCTTGTGGCACAGGGGTTATGATGCCTGCAGCCCACGTCAGGGCACCGAGCTGAGTCCCAGCTGCTCCACTTCTGATCGGGCTCCCTACCAATGCACCTGGGATGCAGCGGCTGCTGGCTTAAATGTTCGAGTTTCTACCCGCAACATGTGAGACTCAGATGGAGTTCCTGGCCCTTGGCTTCAGTGTGGCCCGGCCCCAGACGTTGAGGCCATTTGGGGAGTGAACTAGCAGATAGGATTTCTCTCTCTCTCTCTCTCTCTCTCTCTCTCTCTCTCTCCCTTTCTAATAATTAAGATTTCCGTATAATACCCCACATCGAGTTTTCCCTATTTTTAAAATATTTATTTGATAGAGTTACACAGAGGGAGAAGAGGGAAAGAGGGAACCATCCGCTAGTTCAATCCTCAGTCGGCCGCAACAGCTGGAGCTGTGCCTATCTGAAGGCAGGAGCCAGGAGATTCTTTCTGGTCTCCCACGTGGGTGCAGGGGCCCAAGGACTTGGGTCATTTTCTACTGCTTTCCCAGGCCACAGCAGAGAGCTGGATCAAAAGAGGAACAGCAGGGACTCGAACCAGCGTCCATAGGGGATGCTGACACTGCAGGCATTGACTTTACCCGCTATGCACAGCACCGGCCCCAACTTTTTCCTATTACTAACATTGCATATCTGTATGGTCTTTCTGTCACAATTATAGGGCCAATACTGACACATAATGACCCACTAAAATCCATTCTTTTTAAGGATTTCCTTGGTTTTTTTTTTTTTCTTTTTTCTTTTTTATATTTGACAGAGTTATAGACAGTAAGAGAGACAGAGAGAAAGGTCTTCCCTCCATTGGTTCACCCCCCAAATGGCTGCTACGGCTGACGCTGCACAGATCTGAAGCCAGGAGCCAGGTGCTTCTCCTGGTCTCCCATGCGGATGCAGGGACCCAAGCACTTGGGCCATCCTCCACTGCCCTCCCAGGCCACAGCAGAGAGCTGGACTGGAAGAGGAGCAGCCGGGACTAGAACCGGCGCCCATATGGGATGCCAGAGCTGCAGATGGAGGATTAACCAAGTGAGCCACAGCGCCAGCCCCATGGATTCCCTTGGTTTTTACCCAATGTCCCTTTTCTGTCCCAGAATCCCATCTAAGGTGCCATATTGTGTTTAGGAAACTTGACTTTTCCTCTTGGCTTCCGTTTCTCAGAATTTCCTTATTTTTGGTGATCTTGACAGTTTTTTGTTTTTGTTTAGTTTGAATTTTTTTGAAAGTCAGAGTAACAAAGGACAGGGAAAGACAAGGAAGAGGACAGTGGTCTGCCAGCCACTGTGTCACTCCCCAAATGCCTGCAACAATCGGCACTAGGCCAGGCCCAAGCCAGGAGCCTGCAACTCCATCAGGGTCCCTTATGTGGGTGTCGGGAAGCCAAGCACTGGAGCCATTGTCTTCTGCCTCCAGGCGCGTGAGCAGGAAGCTGGTAGGAAGTGAGGGTCAGGGCTTCATCTGAGGCACTCTGATAGCAGATGTGGGCATCCTAAGAAACGGCTGAACCATCTGTGCCGCCACGCCCACAACAAACTCGAAAGTACTCACATTTTTTAGAAAAAAGATGTATTTATTTATTTGAAAGTCAGAGTTACAGAGAGAGAGATCAAGATCCTCCATCTACTAGTTCTCTCCCCAAATGGCCACAACAGCCAGAGTGCTGGGCCAGGCTGAAGCCAGGAGCCAGGAGCTTCATCCAGGCCTCCCATGTGGGTGGCAGGGGCCCAAGGACTTGGGCCATCCTGGGCTGCTTTCCCAGGCCAGCCAGGACGTGAACCAGTGCCAGTGTGGGATGCCAGCCTCTCAGGCCACGCTTTACCCACTACACCACAACATGGGTCCCGACCTTGCCTATTCCAAGGACAGTTGGTACAGCGTCTGTGGAATGTCCCTCAAGTGGGAATTGTCTTGTGTTTGCCATACGTTTGAATAATACATAATATTATTTACAACATAATTATTTATTTATTTGCAATATTTATATTGTAAATAAATATTAAATAATATTTATATTATTTACAATATATTGAATAATGGAGTATCAAGGGTACTGTACACTTGATACACTGTATCAAGGGTACGAACTATCCACCCAACTGTGGCCCTTGATGGTGACCATCAGCCGACTGGGGTAGTGTTTATCAGATTTCTCCCCTGTAAAGTTCCTTTTTTCCCTCCTTCTCTCCATTTTGTACTCTTTGGAAAGAAGTCATGCTGCACAGGCCATGTTGAGTAGGGAGTCCAACACCACCTTTCTGAGGGTGCAGAAGCCACATAAATTATTTGGAATTCCTTTGTGGGGCATTTGTCTCATCTCTTCATTACTTGTTTAAACGCTTATTGATATTAATATGGTACTCATGGATATTTATTGGATTTTTTTAAAAGATTTATTTTATTTATTTGAAAGGCAGAGTTACAGAGAGAGGTAGAGACAGAGAGAGAGAGAGAGATCGTCCGTCTGCTGGTTCACTTCCAAAATGGCCCCAATGGCTGGAGCTGTGCCATTCCAAAGCCAGGATCCAGGTGCTTTCTCCTGGTCTTCCATGCAGGTGCAGGGCCCAAGCACTTGGGCCATCCTTCACTGCCTTCCCAGGCCACAGCAGAGAGCTGGCCTGGAAGAGGAGCAGCAGGGACTAGAACCAGCACCCATATGGGATGCCAGTGCTGCAGGCGGAGGATTAACCTACTGTGCCATGGTGCCGGCCCTGTGAAATTAATACAGTAGTGCTGGATTATAACTCAGAGCTCTGGCCATTGGGAGCTCCTTCATTTGGCTTCTGTGTCCCTTTGTTATAGCCCCACTGTGGTGGCATTTGGTGTTATTTTTTTTTTTCTTTTAAAGATTTATTTATTTACTTGAAAGTCAGAGCTACACAGAAAGGAGAGGCAGAGAGAGAGAGAGAGAGAAAGAGAGAGATCTTCCATCTGCTGGTTCACTCCCCAATTAGCCACAATGACTGGAGGTGAGCTGATCTGAAGCCAGGAGCCAGGAGCCAGGAGCCAGGAGCCAGGAGCCAGGAGCTGGGAGCTTCTTCCGGGTCTCCCACGCGGTGCAGGAGTCCAAGGACTGGGTCATCTTCTACTGCTTTCCCAGGCCACAGCAGAGAGCTGGATAAGAGGGGGAGCAGCCGGGACTCGAACTGCTGCCCATATAGGGTGCCAGGGCGTTAACCCGCTGCACCACGGTGCCAGCCTCCTTTATTGTTTTTTAAAGATTTATTTTATTTATTTAAAAGGCAGGGTTACAGAGAGAAATAGTGAGAGAGAGAGAGAGAGAGAGAGAGAGAGAGAGAGAGACTTATCTTCCATCTGTTGGTTCACTCCCCAAATGGTCGCAATGGCAGGGCCTGGACCAGGTTGAATCCAGGAGCCAGGAGCTTCTTCTGGGTCTCCCACAAGAGTGCAAGGGCCCAAGCACGTGGGCCATCTTCCACTGCTTCCCCAGGTGCATTAGCAGGGAGCTGGATCAGAAGTGGAGCAGCTGGGTCTCAAATTGGCACCCAAATCGGATGCTGGCGTCATAGGCAGCAGTTTAACCTGCTACGCCACAGCGCCAGCCCTGAGAAACAGCTTTTATCAGCCAGGTTGCACTGCCTTTTGTGGTTTCTTTTGCTTTTAATCTTCACAGGCTCCGCTCTCTCCCAGAGTTACTGAGGGCTGTCTCTTCCCCCCATGCTCCCTTCAGTGAAGTTGGTTTCATATGACGGTGAGACACATTGTTTTGTCACAGTCTGCGTTCCTTCCTGGGATCCCCTGACCTCCTAAGTGAATTTATGTACATTAAGGTTCAGTATTTGTGCTATAAAGCTCTGTGAGTTTTGATCAAAGCACAGTGTCATGATTCTGCCACTATAGTGTCATATACAATAGTTTCATACCCTAGGGGCCGGTGCTGTGGCACAGTGGGTTAAAGCCCGGGCCTGAAGTGCCGGCATCCCATATGGGCACTGGTTCTAGTCCCAGATGCTCCTCTTCCCATCCACCTCTCTCCTGGGAAAGCAGTGGAGGATGGCCCAAGTCCTTGGGCCCCTGCATCCACATGGGAGACCCGGAAGAAGCTCCTGGCTCCTGGCTTCGGGTTGGCGCAGCTCATGTTGTTACCTCTCTCTCTAACTCTGTCTGTCAAATAAATAAAATTTAAAAAAATAGTTTCACACCCTAGACAGTCCTTGTGGTTCCCGTATGGAGGGTTGACTGAGGAGCAATGTATAGGAAAGGCAACAGAGAGAGCCAGACCATGTGGAAGAAACTTCAGGCTGTGATGCAGCCATGGGAGCTCCACCAAGGTGAATATTGCCCCTTAGGGGAGCCCCGTGTTGGCCAGAAACAGGTATTTGTGGGACAGCCATGCTCCGCCAGCCGAAGACCCTGATCCCAGCTCCAAGGCTGGGACAGACCAGGAAGGTGCAGCAGCTGGAGGGCCTCAGCTAAGCACGTTCCTTGAAGCTGGGCTGTTGAGTCCCTTCCTGGAGAGGGATCGGAGTGTCTGCCGGAAGTAGCTTTGACAATTGGCAAGCAGAGCTTGGCTGCCCACCAGTCGGCAATGCGGAGCAGACAGTTCCCGCGGGCAGTGGGATTTGGGACCGCACGGTCCACAGGTCAGCTTTTGTGTCCTCTGGCCGCCCTTCAGTGTTGTGGTCCAGGCAATCCAGGTATTGCATTTCTCACATTCTGTCCACTTTGCTCAAGTGCCACCCCCCGCCCCTGCCAATTCCCTTCATGTACTGACTGTCTTAGTCTCTGCCTTGTTCTAGAAGTATGACTAGAATGCTTTTTTTTTTTTAATTTAAAGATTTGATTTATTTATTTGATAGGCAGAGTGACAGAGAGAGAGAGAAGCAAAGAAAGAGAGGGATTGGGGCTGGCGCTGTGGCGTAGTGGGTAAAGCCACTGCCTGCAGTACCGGCATCCCATATAGTCGCTGATTCAAGTCCTGCTGCTCCACTTCTGATCCAGCTCTCCGCTATGGCCTGGGAAAGCAGTAGAAGATACCACAAGTCTTTGGGCCCCTGCACCCACGTGGGAGACCCAGAGTATGCTCCTGGCTTCGGATCGGCACAGCTCTGGCTGTTGTGGCTATCTGGGGAGTGAACCAGCACATAGAAGATCTCTCTCTCTCTCTCTCTCTCTCTCTCTCTGCCTCTCCTTCTCTCTCTATGTAACTCTAACTTTCAAATAAATAAAATTTAAGGCCGGCGCCGTGGCTCAACAGGCTAGTCCTCCACCTTGCGGCGCCGGCACACCAGGTTCTAGTCCCGGTCAGGGCGCCGGATTCTGTCCCGGTTGCCCCTCTTCCAGGCCAGCCCTCTGCTGTGGCCCAGGAGTGCAATGGAGGATGGCCCAAGTGCTTGGGCCCTGCACCCCATGGGAGACCAGGAAAAAGCACCTAGCACCTGGCTCCTGCCATTGGATGAGCGCGGTGCGCCGGCTGCAGCGCGCCGACCGCGGCAGCCATTGGAGGGTGAACCAACGGCAACGGAAGACCTTTCTCTCTGTCTCTCTCTCTCACTGTCCACTCTGCCTGTCAAAATAAATAAATAAATAAATAAAATTTAAAAAACCAAGAAAGAGAGGGAGAGATTTTCCATCTGCTGATTGATTCCCTTTCTAAATGGCCATGACACTAGGGCTGAGCCAGGCCAAAATCAGGAGCCAGGAACTCCATCCTGGCCTCCCATATGAATGGCAAAGCCTTAAGCACTTGGGCCATCTGCTGCTGCCATTCCAGGTGCATTAGCAGCTCTTCCTTATGGGATGCCGGCTTAACCCACTGCACCACAACACTGGTCCTAGAATGGCTCATTCCCCCCCCCCCCCCCCCGGGGACCATTTACAGAGGAACCGAGGAGTCAGCAGACAGAATCTGTGGCTCTCCCTCCAACTTCTCACACCTTTTTAGATCCCAAATGCTCGAGAAAATGGCTATAGCATCCATAACGAAATAGGTCAAGGAGTTGACAGATATAAAAACTTTCTGGCTACAGGCAAGAAAACAGGAAAATCCAAAGCCAAGACTACACAAACCAAATTCTTTTTTTAAAAAACTATTTATTTATTTATTTTAAAGTCAGAGTTACACAGAGAAGAGAGGCAGGGAGAGAGAGAGAGAGAGAGAGAGAGAGATCTTTCATCAGCTGGTTCACTCCCCAATTGGCTGCAATGACTGAAGCCGAGCTGGTCCAAAGCCTGTAGCCAGGAGCTTCTTCTGGGTCCCTCATGTGGGTGCAGGGGCCCAAGGACTTGGGCCATCTTCTACTGCTATCCCAGGCCATAGCAGAGTGCTAGATGGAAAGTGGAGCAGCTGGGACTCGAACCAGTGCCCACATGGGATGCCGGCACTGCAAGCAACAGCTTTACCCACTATGGGATGCCCTTTTTTTTAAAAAAAAAAAAGATTTATTTTTATATTTATTTGAAAGTCAGAGTTACACAGAGAAAGAGAAGAGGCAAAGAGAGAAGAGAGAGAAACCAAATTCTTGTCTGAAGCGCCCCCTTCCTGCAACATGGAAAAGTGCAAATCAATGGCGTTCCGTTCTTTTAAAAAAATCGTTTATAAGGGCTAGTGCTATTGCATAGCAGGCTAAGCCTCCTCCTGCAGCACTGGAATCACATGTGGGTGCCAGTTTGAGACCCGGCTGCTCCACTTCCTATCCGCTTCTCTGTGACGGCCTGGAAAAGCAGTAGAAGATGGCCCAAGCCTTTGGACCCCTGTACCCACCTGGGAGACCCCAAAGAAGCCTCAGGTTTTGGTTCAGCGCAGCTCTGGCCATTGTAGCCATCTGGGGAGTAAACTAGCAGATGGAAGACCTCTCTCTCTCTCCTCTCTGCCTCTCTGTAACTCTGCCTTTCAAATAAATCTTTTTTTTTTTTTTTTTGACAGGTAGAGTTATAGACAGTGAGAAAGAGAGAGACAGAGAGAAAGGTCTTCCTTCCGTTGGTTCACACCCCCCCCCCAATGGTCGCTACGGCCAGCACTGCGCCGGCCCGAAGCCAGGAGCCAGGTGCTTCTTCCTGATTTCCCATGCGGGTGCAGGGCCCAATCACTTGGGCCATCCTCTACTGCCCTCCTGGGCCACAGCAGAGAGCTGGACTGAAAGAGGAGCAACCCGGACTAGAACCTGGCACCCATATGGGATGCCGGCGCCACAGGCGGAGGATTAGCCAAGTGAGCCACAGCATCAGCCCCCAAATAATTCTTTAAAATAAATAAATACCCAGGTCACTAAGCCAAAGTTATGGGAGACCCAGAGAAGTATGAGAGTTAATATTCCAAATAGCCACTTGTGGCTGCCTAGCCCTGCACCACAGGCGGGTTCTGCCTCAGAAAACAATGCCAGGGCACAGAAAAATAGCCTGCTTTTAAAAAGAACATCAATAAAAAGCACTCAAAGGGCACATTGTCCTTGAATGACTGTGTAGGAATAGAAATGACAAGTAGATGAAATGCAAAACAAAAGAAGGTTAAAAAAGGAAAATGCTGCCCTCATTCCTGTCCCCGAGAACACAGACTGGACGTGGGCACTTGGCAGAGAGGGCTGGGTCGCAGGTCTGCAGCACCAGCTCGTGTCTGAAAACCACCCCTGCTAGCAAGGCTGCTTCACCTTGAAATAAAGAGACAGAGAATTGTTTATGTCGTTCTGGCCAGAATTCTGCTAAAGAAGAAAAGCACAGTGTTAGAGGGGCTGGTGGAATCAGCCAGAACATTTTTTAATTTTTTTTTATTTATTTATTTATTTATTTTTGTGACAGGCAGAGTGGACAGTGAGAGAGAGAGACAGAGAGAAAGGTCTTCCTTTGCCGTTGGTTCACCCTCCAATGGCCGCCGCGGATGGCGCGCTGCGGCCGGCGCACCACGCTCGTCCAATGGCAGGAGCCAGGAGCCAGGTGCTTTTCCTGGTCTCCCCATGGGGTGCAGGGCCCAAGCACCTGGGCCATCCTCCACTGCACTCCTGGGCCACAGCAGAGGGCTGGCCTGGAAGAGGGGCAACCGGGACAGAATCCGGCGCCCCGACCGGGACTAGAACCTGGTGTGCCGGCGCCACAAGGCGGAGGATTAGCCTGTTGAGCCACGGCGCCGGCCCATTTTTTTATTTTAAAGATTTATTTTATTTATTTGAAAGACAGAGTTGCAGAGAGAGGCAGAGACAGAGAGAGAGGTCTTCCATCTGCTGGTTCACTCCCCAGATGGCTACAACAGCTGGAGCTGCGCCGACCCGAAGCCAGGAGCCAGGAGCTTCTTCTAGGTCTCCCATGTGGGTGCAGGGGCCCAAGGACTTGGGGCATCTTCTACTGCTTTCCCAGGCCACAGCAGGGAGCTGGATGGGAAGTGGAGCAGCCAGGACTAGAACCGGTGCCCATATGGGATGCTGGCACTTCAGGCCAGGGTGTTAACCCACTGCACCACAGCGCTGGCCCCCATCCAGAACTTTCTGAGTTGCCCTTAGGCAGGAAAGCATTTGGCTGGGAACTTGCACTGAAAACTTACTTATACAAGCAGGCACACAACAGTTACCTGACTCAATTCTCTTTCAGTCCCAAGGGTTCTCCCCCTCCCCGCCGCACCTCCAGGCCAGAGAAAAGGTTCTGGTCTTGGTGACTGGAGGGTTCACTCTTTGCAGTAAACTGAGAGGCCATGCAAAGAATAATCACCAAGGGTAACTCCTCCCATTGACACTAAGTGTAACTGGGAAGTGTTTTATTTTAAAGATTTTATTTATTTATTTGAGAGGTAGAGTTACAGACAGGAAGAGGGAGAGACATAAAGGTCTTCCATCCCCTGGTTTACTCCCCAAATGGTCTCAATGGCCATAGCTGCGCTGATCCAAAGCCAGGAGCCAAGAGCTTCTTCCGGGTCTCTGAAGTGGAGCAGCCGGAACTCGAACTGGTGCCCACATGGGATGCCAGCGCTTCAGGCCAGGGTGTTAACCCGCTGCGTCACAGCACCAGCCCCCTCCCCTTTTTCAGATTTATTTATTTATTTGAAAGGCAGGGTTAGAGAGAGAGAGAGAGAGAGAGAGAGAAACCTATCTTCCATCTGTTGGTTCACTCCCCAAACGGTTGCAATGGCAGGGCCTGGACCAGGTTGAATCCAGGAACCAGGAGCTTCTTCCAGGTCTCCCATGTGCATGCGTGGGGCCCAAGGACTTGGGCCATCTTGGGAAGTATTTTAAAGTGAAACAAAACAAAACAACAACAAAAAAAACCACACTGTATTAACAGAGCTGTAGTCTTTGGATTAAGTATGAATGAAGGAAATACTGATGAGGGAGAAAGAGAAAACCAGACTGTGGGGGTGGGTGGGAACCTCAGTCCTGATTCTGGCTTTGCCACCGAATGTCCTGGTAACCTTGGGCAAGTCCCTACCTTCAGCTGTGACAGGACCTTGATTTGCTTACATTAGCACAAGAAAGGGCAACGAGGTGGCTTCTGCTGTCCCTTCCAGCTCTGCTCTGTGAGTCCCTTTTTTGGCTTTGATTTTTTTTTTTTTTGGTTATAGTTAGGCAGCATCAACACCACGATGTGAGGATATGGATTTTGATGAGAGTCCTCTGGGACGGCTTCAGAGTGGGACAGATGTGAGAGTAGCATTCGGATGAATGAACGCATGACTCAGGACAGAGGGAGAAGAGATGCAAACATCAGAGGAACTCTGCAGTGGGGGTAGGTGTAGGAAGGCTGAGCGCTGGGAGCTTTGGCTGGACTGCAGGCCTCGGAGCATTAGGGGTGGGCTCAGCGCAGGGGAGGACTGGCAAGGCTTCCGCCCAGGGCAGTTCCTCTGGGACAGGAGTTTGATCACAATATAACAGGGCTGTCTTTTCCCCTGTTTAATGATCAGAGTATTGATTAAGATGTGATGTGGCTGAGTCTTACAGAAACTCAAAATAATACCGGCTATGTCATCTATGCTAATTTTTCTCCCACCTAAAAGAACTCTGTTGGTGGACGGTTGGGTTGGCTCTGAGCTCCCTGGTATCAGGGAGTCAGGCTCTGTCAACCTCAGCACGGAGCCTCCACCTCACAATTAATGTGAAGCTATTCAGAGTGTTATGACCACTCCTACAGAGAATGACTCTTACAGTCTGGGCACAACATACAGTGACCAGGGTACAGGAGAGGGAACAGAAATAGGTAGTCTCTGGTGCCGCCTGTCAGGTTAGATGGCTGGAGATGAGGAGCTCTCTCCCTCTCTCTAACTCTATCTTTCAAGTAAATAAATCTTTTGTAAAAAGAGTTTACTGGGGCTGGTGCTGTGGTACAGCAGGTTAAGCTGCCGCCTGCAGCACTGGCATCCCATATAGGCACTGGTTCAAGTCCTGGCTGCTCCACTTCCCATCCAACTCTCTGCTATGGCCTGGGAGGGCAGTAGAAGATGGCCCAAGTCCTTGGGCCCCTGCACCCACATGGGAGACCTGGAAGAAGCTCCTGGCTCCTGGCTTCAGATAGGCATAGTTCAGGCTGTTGTGGCCCCAATTGATTGATTTCAATATTGATTTATTTATTTGACAGAGTGACAGACAGAGGGACAGAGGTCTTCCGTCTGCTAGCTCACTCCCGAAATGGCCTCAACAGCCAGGGCTGGACCAGGTCGAAACCAGGAGCCTGGAACTCCATCCAGGTCTCCTACACAGGTAGAAGGAACCCAAGCACTTGGGCCATCTTCCGCTCTCTCTCAGGCGCATCATCAGAAGCTGTATGGGAGGCAGAGCAGCCAGAACTCAAACTGGCACTTCTATGTGGGAAAACAGCACTGTGGGTGGTGGATTAACCCTCTGTGCCATAACACCGATGCCTTATTTTAAATTTTATATGGGCATACGAAGGACCTGGAATTGCCAACCCACGTTCAGAAAGGAGAGCGGCTTGGAGCACCTCTGCTACCTGATTTCCAGGATAGGACGTGGCGCTGAAGGGATGGACCAGGTGTATCCTGTGACCTTGAGACGCGTTTACCTTCCAAGTGAGGAGGCATGAAGTGGCTCTGAGATACGCTGGCTCCTTTGAAGGGAATCCTCGTGTGGCATGATTGCTGAGATGAGAGGAAAGAAAAAAATCAATGTAGAAGATAAGCTTTGTAGTCCAGACACAACTGGTTTTATTTTTTTATTTAATTTTTTTTGACAGGCAGAGTGGACAGTGAGAGAGAGAGAGAGAGAGAAAGGTCTTCCTTTGCCGTTGGTTCACCCTCCAAGGGCCACCGCAGCCGGCACGCTGCGGCCGGTGCACTGCGCTGATCCAAAGGCAGGAGCCAGGCTTATCCTGGTCTCTATTTATTTAATTTTTTTTTGACAGGCAGAGTGGACAATGAGAGAGAGAGAGAGAGAGAGAGAGAGAGAAAGGTCTTCCTTTACCGTTGGTTCACCCTCCAATGGCCGCTGCAGTCGGTACACCGTGCTGACCCGAAGCCAGGAGCCAGGTGCTTCTCCTGGTCTCCCATGGGGTACAGGGCCCAAGCACTTGGGCCATCCTCCACTGCACTCCGGGGCCACAGCAGAGAGCTGGACTGGAAGAGAAGCAACCGGGACAGAATCAGGTGCCCCAACTGGGACTAGAACCTGGGGTGCCGGTGCCGCAGGCAGAGGATTAGCCTATTGATCTGCGGCGCTGGCTAGAACTGGTTTTAAATATTGGCTCTACCAGTTAGCTTTCTCCACCTCAGTATATTTGTCTTAAAATGAGGGTATGCAGTGTAAGGATGAAGGATTTACAGCCAAGAGCCCAGGCCCCTATCGGAATGTGAATCCCAGCTCTGCCAGTTTCCAGCTATGTGGGCCTGTTGCTGTTTAGCACTTCCATGCTTCAACCTACTCACGTGTGAAGTAAGAGCACTAAAAAGTGCTTACCCAGCGGGTTGTGCTAAGGAGTAAGTGAGGTGAAACATCTAAAGCATTTAGAGTCTAGCACATAAAGCATGCTAAGTATTTCCCAGGGTTTAATCCCAGGGCTGTGCGACCTGAGTGTGGCTTGATTCTGGAGGTAGGGTTTGATACTGCAGGATGTATTTGTCCATCTTAGAGACAATCCTGAGTTTCACTTTTTTCCCTTACGTTTATTTTAATTTAAAAGAATTACCTTACTGGGGGGCCACGTTGTGGCATGGCAGGTTAAGCCATCACTTGCAGCTCTGACATCCCATATGGGCACCAGTTCATGTCCCGGCTGTTCTACTTCTGATCCAGCTCCCTGCTGATGGCCTGGGAAAAGCATCAGAAGATGGCCCAGGTGTTTGGGCTCCTGTAGGAGACTGGGGAGAAGCTCCTGGCTCCCAGCTTAGGCCTGGCTCAGCCCTGTCCATTGTGGCCATCTGGGGAGTGAACCAATGCTTGGAAGATCTGTCTCTGTCTCTGTCTCTGTCTCTCTCTCTCTCTCTCGCTCTCTCTCACCCTCTTCCTCTGCAAATCTTTCAAATAAATAAATACAAATCTTAAGTACCTTATTGTGAATGAAAGCCTGGTTAGCTGGTTTCATTGGTTTATGCTGTGTGTATGTATTGAAGTATGGCACTAGATTCCATGGAAACGGACAAGTATTATATATTAATCAAAAAATCAAATAAGTATTCCACAATAAATAAATAAATAAAGTGCCTTACAGGGTAGGCGTCATGGTACAGTGGGTTATGTTGCTGCTTGCCAGGCCCACATCCTGGATGAAGTGCCTTGGTGTGTGTCCTGCCTCTGCTTCTGATCCCGCCTCCCCTTAATGTGCACCCTGGGAGCTGCAGATGACACTTAAGTGCTTTGGTTCCTGCCACCTCCGTGGAAGACCCAGGTGCAGCTCTGAGCTCTTGGCTTTGACCTGACCCAGCCCAGACTGCTGCAGGCATCTGGGGAGTGAACCAGTGAATGGGAGAATCTCTCTCTCTCTCTCTCTCTCTCTCTCTCTCCATCTCCCTCCCTCTCCATCTCTCTCTCAGTCACTCTGCCTTTCAAATACATAAACACATAAAAATACCACATTAACAGAATTATAGCACTCTAATGGAGACCTTAATACCGGATCCAAATCCCACCCCCCTGCGCTCTGTCTTGGGCCACCTGTCCCTGCTGGCCCCAGCTGGTCCTCTCGCTCAGCAGCCCACCGACCCGGAGACTCCCTCCCTCCCTTCTTCTTCTTCTCGTCCTCCTTTTCTGCTTCTGTTGCCACCAGGCAGATGTTACAGGACGTGAAAAAAAGAAGGCTTTATCCTAGCTGTAGTCTCTGTCAGATGGGATGCCTGGTGGTGTCCAGCGGTTAGCACCCTGCCCTCTGCTTGGTGGAGAGCGCCTCAGCTACACGGGTGGTCCTGAGCCCCAGAACTGACATGACGTTCATGCCTGGGGATAGGGGACAGCAGGGCTGCCGGCCCTGAGTGTACCACTTCAGAACCCCCAGGGCACAGGAGGCGCTTCATTTCCTCGGAGCAGAAATCAGGGCTCCATAGCAACGATTCTCTATCTCCCAAACTTCCCTGGTTTGGGAAGATGGATTTTAACCGGACCTCCACCGCTGTCTTGGTGGAGGTGCCCTTGGGAGCCTGTGAGCCAGTCTTTCCTCTCTTCCCATGTCTCAGCTTCCCTGTAGCACAAGGGGGTGTTAGCCTCACTCTCTCCCCTTTCTTTCAAGCCCTTTCTGCAGCCCCACCCTGGGCCTTCCCACACTAATTGTAACTAGACTGTTCCCATGGCCGTCTTGTCTACCTAAAGGAAGAGACATTCCCAGGTTCCCAGTGCCACCCTGCTTGCCTGTTTCCCCCTCCCATCCTTTTCTCTTGGAATGACCCACAGAGAATAAAGACCTCTCTCACCAGGAGAGGCTGAGTGCTCTCTGAAGGGAACCAGAGCTCTGACCCGGCTATGTTTGCACTGTCAACGGCACATCAATGACCAAAGTATTCCACATAGAACATGTGAAGAATTTGAATTAAAAATCATTTCCTAAGAGTCAACTTTTCTTTAGCTATTTGAAGTCCTTCCCACAAAAACCTCAATTCCCATCTCACTACGTTTTCATTATTAAATATTTATTTCCCTATCTCAAGACACTCTGCATATATATATATATATTTAAAGATTTATTTATTTATTTGAAAGGCAGAGTTACACAGAGAGAGAAGGAAAGGCAGAGAGAGAGAGAGAGAGAGAGAGAGAGAGAGAGAGAAAGAGAGAGAGAGAGGTCTTTCATCCACTGGTTCACTCCCCAGATGGCCACAATGGCTGGAGCTGCACCAATCCGAAGCCAAGAGCTTCTTCAGGGTCTCCAATGTAGGTGCAGGGACTCAAACACTTGGGCCATTCTCCACTGCCTTTCCATGCCATAGCAGAGAGCTAGATTGGAAGTGGAACAGCCGGAACTCGAACCAGCACCCATATGGGGTGCCAGTACTGCAGGTGGCGGCTCCACCTGCTACGCCACAGCGCTGGCCCCTAATATATATTTTTTTGAGGTTACTTCAAAAATCTCATGGGAAGTAGAATTAAAAAATACAATTTTTGGTATAAACATTTTTTTGAAAACCATGCATACAAGGGGTTGTTAAAAAGTTCACAGAAGGGGTCAGCATTGTGGTACAGCAGGCTAAGCTGCCACCCACAGAGGAGGCATCTCATATGAGCGACCTTCAAGCCCCAGCTGCTTCACTTTCGATCCAGCTCCCTGCTAATGCACCTGGGAAGGCAGCGGAATATGGCCAAAGTGCTTAGGCCCCTTAAACCCACGTGGGAGAGGATGAAGCCCCTGGTTCCTGGTTTCTGCATGGCCCAGCAGGGAGCTGGATTGGAAACAGCACAGCTGGAACTTGAACCAGTGCTACCAAATGGGATGCTGGTGTCACTGGGCCACAAAGCCAGCCCCTCATGTGAGCCCTTCCTGCCCCAGCAGGAAGCTGGGATCAGGAGCCAGAACCAGGAGTCAGATGAGGCACTTCAGTGTGGGACACCAGCATCTTAACTGGGCTCTTGACCGCCACGCCAAACACCCACCCCTAACTTATTTGGTAATTTCTGTTTTTCTGCAAACTTTAAAAAAACCCTCACACGGGTTTCTGCAGTGTGGCAGCATCCTGTTAAGTATGTTAAGTGTAACACTGCTAAGTACACCAAAGTTAGTGTATAAACTGGTAGCCGGAATGGGGCCCACAAAGAGATGCTATAAATATTGTCTCTATTTTCAGTTTTCTGATCCTGTCTGGACAAACTAAAAGGTAGCCACTTTTGTCTTTATTCTCTGTAGCCTCCTGTCCAGAAGGAGACTCATGGTGACTGCAGTTCTGTGTGCTTAGCTGCTGACTCATTCATTCACTCGGCAAATATTTACTGTGCATGAGCCAAGAGACAACCACTAGGATACAGGGGTAAGAACGTGTCCCTGGGGGCCGGCACGGAGGCACAGCAGGGTAAAGTCCTGGCCTGCAGCACCAGCATTCCATATGGCTGCTCCACTTCCGATCCAGCTCCCAGATAATGTGCCTGGGAAAGCAGCGGAGGACGGCCCAGGTCCTTGGGCCCCTGCACGCGTGTGGGAGACCCAGAAGAAGCTCCTGGCTCTCGGTGTTGGATTGGCTCAGCTCTGGCTGTTGTGGCCATTTGGGAAGTAAACCAGCATATGGGAAGACTTCTCTCTCTCTCTCTCTCTCTCTCTCTCTGTTTCCACTTCTCTCTTTCAAATAAATAAAATAAATATCTAAAATAGACAAACAAAAAAAGTGTCCCTGCCATTAAAGAACTCCTATTCTGAAAGAAGAGACAATTACAAAAATCCAGACTTTGGGGCTGGCACTGTGGCACAGTGGGTAAAGCCGCCACCTGCAGTGCCGGCATCCCATATGGCCGCCGGTTTGAGTCCCAGCTTCTGCACTTCTGATCCAGCTCTCTGCTGTGGCCTGGGAAAGCAGTAGAAGATGCCCCAAGTCCTTGGGCCCTTGCACCCACGTGGGAAACCCAGAAGAAGCTCCTGGCTCCTAACTTCGGGTTGGCACAGTTCTGGCCATTGTGGTCACTTGGGGAGTGAACCAACGGATGGAAGACACCTCTCTCTCTCTCTCCTTCTCCCTCTCTCTCTCTCCCTCTCCCTGTCTCTCTCCCCCTCTCTCTGTGTAACTCTTTCAAATAAATAAATAAATCTTAAAAAAAAAAAATCCAGACATTCAGCCTAACATAAGATGCCTGGGTCCCCTGTCAGAGTGCCTGGGTTCAAATCTCAGCTGTGGCTCCTGAGTCCAGCTTCCTGCTAATGCAGACCTGGGGAAGCAGCAGTGATGGTTCAAGGAATGGGCTCCCGGCACCATGTGGGAGACCTGGATTGCATTCCAGGCTGCTGGCTCCAGACCCAGCCATCGCCAGCGTTTGGGGACAGAACCAGCAAATGGGGACTCTCTCTCTCTTGTTCCCTCTCAAATAAATAAGTAATTAAAAAAAAAAATAAGGCTGGTAAATGCCACATTTGGGGGACTGGCAGGCACTGTTGGGGCACTGGGAAGGAAGATGATAACGGGGAACTGGAGCGATGCACGGGGAGGGTCCACTACACGCCAGTGTTGGGTGAATGGTGACACCAAACCCCTGTTTTCTGGAGAGTCAGGATGCCGAATGGCATGACAGGGGGAGGGCTCAGTGGGGCCTGAATAGGTTCTGGCAGAAAAGGACATTCCAATCTGTTCAAAAGAAAAAAAAAATCCCCCACGCTGGGGCCAGGACAGATGACAGAGTGGCATGGGGGTCAGCTGTGGGCGAGACAGCCCATGCAATATTATCCTCAGAAGGGAAAACTGGCAGGTGTCGCCAGATCGAAGAGGAAAGGGTGAGTGCATTATTGTTTTCTTTTCTTAAGACAGAGTTTGGGCACGATTCATTCCTCGGTGGTCAGAGCCAAAGCGGCCAGGGACATGAAGAGACACGGCTGGACACACGCTCTCACTTTACAGGTATAAAGAAGATGAGACTCAGAGAGAGTGACATGGCGTGTGCCACAGCACCCACTCCAGCGTTCTGTGCCCTTGGAGGGGCAAGGCCACGCCCCACCCGCGGGGCGGCCCGCGGGCCTCTTCCCTCCTCGGCCTCTGCAGACCCAGGGCGAGCGGGAAGAGAAGCGCCGCGCCACGGCCCTCCCGCCCGCTCCACCTGCTGCCCTCCGTCCCCAGGGCTCCCTCGCTGCCCGGGACGCTTCTGCAGCCCGGGCAGGGCCCCCGGATTTCGGCATCTCGCCGCCGGGCGCCCAAGGCCGTGCGCAGGCCAGACCCGGCCGCGGGCGGGAAAGTTGGCAGCCTGCTTCCCCGGACTTCCCCGGCGGCCGGGACCCCGAGGCTGGGCTCCCCGCCACTCCCGCCCACCCTCAGCCCCACCCTTCCTCCTCCCGCCCCGCCGCCTCCCCGCCCGAGGTCCCGGCTGAGCCCTGCGCGCGCGGTGCACAGGGGGCGCCGCCGGGGCGCAGGTTCCGAGCGATGGGAGGCTCACACTCGCAGACCCCGAGGGGCCGGGAACCCGCCGCGGAGAGGCCCCCCAGGCTCGGGGAGACCGCGTGAGTCCCAGGTCCCTCTCCGGGGGCCACCTTGGGGGGACTGCTTGCCAGCCTGGGACGGTCGCGCAAGACTTTCTGTCCCAGAAGGGCTGGGAAGGCCGGGGTCCGGCTCGCGGCACGGGGAGCTAGCATTCGCGGGGCGCAAGGGGCTGGCGTACGGGGACAGCTTCTCCCTGGGGCGCCGGGCCAGGGTCTCTGCCCCCAGGACTCCGCTGCGGTCTGGCGCTGTAGGCGCGCTGCGCTGGGGAGAGGAGGGGGCGAGTTTTGCGCAACGCGTCTGGGCAGGAGAGCGCACGTGTCCTGCAGGACCCGGGAACGTTCCCCAAGACAGAGCTGTGTTCAGGAAGGTGTGGGTGTTAGGACAGCTCGCCTTGGCCTTGGCGGCCGGGAATTTCGGCTCTGCGCCTGTCGCTTGCGAGAACTCCCTCTCTCGTGTTTGCTCCGAGGGCCTCATGATGAGCTCAGAAACAGGGCTGTGTTGTGGCAGCAGCAATTGGGCTTTTGTTCTAGGACAGGCACAGTTGGGGACGCCAAGTGCCGTCATGCGAGCCGTGAAGGGGAGTTTTTAGAAAACGTGATTTAGAGCAAGTGCCAAGATTTGGAAGATGGCAACTCGACAAAGACAGTGTGTTCATAACGGCTCGAGAACCCAAACAGTTTTAAATGTTTTCATTAAAAAAAAAAAAAAAAAAAACTCTTCAGAGTGTGCGCAAGTCTCGGAGAGAGGCCGCGCTAAGGAATCCACACCCTTTATCTTAATGCAGCCAAAGTCAAAGTGAGTTAGAGAAAGATGCACCTGCCCATCCTGTGGGCTGCCCCAGCCACACAGGAGAGCTTTCTGATGCTCTCCTGTGAGCCCACAGACTCCGGAGAGTCTTTTGAATGCAAAGTAGTGCTGTGAATATGTAGATACCAGCTGTGTTAGCTGTGCCTTCCCAGGTTCACCGGATATAAATCTAAACTTAATGGGGGCAGCTTATTAAGGTTAAGACCCATTGAGACTTATTGAGCGCGTGTGATGTGCAAAACACTTCTAAATAGTGTGTGTGTTCTTGAATCCCCAAGGACACTGAGTTAGTTTCTATTAATGTCTTCATTTTACTGATAAGGAAATTAGCACGGAGAGATCAAGCCACTTGTCCAAGGTCACATTTCTACAAAGTGGCGGCCCCAGTGTTGTCTTCATAGCTGGTGCTGCAGCCTGAGGTTTGGGGCTGTCCTAGGACAGTCTCAGCTGGCAGAATACACACCTGTTCCCTTGCTTTCCCCCCAAGTAAGGAAGGAATCAAAATTAACAACGTTTGAAAGAGAGAGAGAGAAACAGAGAAACAGCCAGCGCCGGGCCAGGCAGAAGCCAGGAGACAAGAACTCCACCTGGGTCTCCCACATGGGCTTCAGGGACCCAAGTGTATGGGCCATCATCTGCTCCTTCCCAGGATGCCTTAGCCAGAAAGCTGGATTGGACGCAGAGGCTACACACTTCCACGTGGGATGCAGGCTTTTCAAGCAGTAGCCTAACCCGCCGCACCACAGTGCCTGCTGCAAAGTCGATTTAACCTTTGAAAACCAAGGAGGCCGTGTAACACTGGGGTGAGGCAGGTAGCTGCGGCTTTAATTCTAGGCACTGTCCCTGAAGAGCTGGAGAGCTTCTATCTGTATCTCTGCTTTCTCAGTTGTGAAGGGAAATGATATCACCGACTTTCTGGGCTGTTCGGAGGTTGACATAAGATCATGTGTAGGAATCACGAGTTGTTTTATCTCTGAGTTGGTACAGAATATTGTTTAAGCCGATGATGAAGTTGTATTTCATCTTCGGGGCTGCGTGGCCAGGTTTCCTGTGCAACTTGGAAGTAAAACCAGGAATCGTTATTGGATGTGTGCTGAAAAAGTGAACCCAGGGCATTGCCTTTGCATTGGTTACCCAGAGGTTTGCCGATAGATGAGGTTCTGCACGTGCCTTACATTTTGCAAACCTTAGCTAAAAGTGATCCGTATAAAATCCCATCGTGGGCCTTGACCTAGGAGCACAGCCCTTCTGTGTTCAGGTGAACACATGGAGCGTGTGAACACGTGAAGTCAGCAGTGGGGTTACAGGTCTCATCAGCGCATGCAGGCTTGGCTAACAAACCACTTGGCGTGTACAGGTACAACTCTTTAGAAATAGAGACTCCAGAACTGTAATACACAGGGAAAGCAAAAAGTGTGCTTTCTATCTGAGTCTGTACACAGTACAGATACAAGCCCAAGTCTCTCCAGGGACCAGGAAAGTGGGGGATGCATTGTGAGGGTCACTGGCTGCAGGTTTCCTGCCGGACACATGGCTGTCGTGGATAACACTGACCGCAAGGAAGTTCAACTTTAGCTGTGGCATTTCCAAAGCCTATTGTTCCTTTCCTTTAAAAAGTACGTGGAAATCATATGCGCTGATGTTGAAATTAGGTTTCAGAATGCTCACAGTTTGTGTTCAGAATAATTTAATCAGATACTACCAGTTAACAGATACATCTCTTATAAGAATGCTATTGTGAGATATAACCAAGTGTAGATGAACATGAAATGTCTGATTTTAAGACTCCTTATTGCTGACAGTTGTAGCTGCCGACAGTCTCCAAGCTGGAGGAACAAGGGGCTGGCTCTGGTAAGGAAACCTCGATTGAATTCTTGGCTTACGGCTCAGCCGAGCTCTGGCTGTCACAAGCATTTGGGGAGTGAACCAGCAGGTGCAAACATTCTTTCTCTCGCTCCTTTTCTCTGTTTCTTTCTTCCTCTTAAATAAAATAAGTAGCTTTTCATTTGGGCAAATTTCTGCATCTTTAAAATGGCTGAAGTTAGGGGTCTAGTGTTGTGGTATACCGGGTAAAGATGTTGCCTGTAGCTCCGGCATCCCATATGGGCACTGGTTTGTGTCCCAGCTGCTCTACTTCCCATCCATCTCCCTGCTGCTGGCCTGGGAAAGGCAGCGGAAGATGGTCCAAGTGTTTGGGCCCCTGCCACCCACATGGGAGACTCAAATGAGACTCCTGGCTTCAGCCTGGCCCAGCCCCAGCTGTTGCAGTTATCTGGAGAGTGAACTAGTAGTTGGAGACTCTGTTTCTCCCTCTCTGACTTTCAAAACAAATAAATCATTTAAAAATAAATTTTAAAAATGGCAAAAGTGGTGTATATTATTAGCACAGGACCTGGCACCTAGTGAGTTACTATCAGTCCATTGATGTGCATAGGAACCTGTGCATTGAATGTTGTGCTGGGCTCCTTGGGCAGCATATTCATGAGTGAGCTGGGTGTCTTCTGAGGGGGGGGCTGATTTGTGTGCCATCACTTTTCTTTCTATAAGATTATTTATTTATTTATTTACAGAGAGGCAGAGTGACAGAGGGAGAGAGAGAGATCTTATAGCTGCTGATTCACTCCCCAAATGGCTATAACGGCCAGGGCTGAGCCAGGCCAAAGCCAGCTGGAACTCCATCTGAGTCCAAGCACTTGGGCCATCCTCTGCTGGATCAGAAGCTGAGCAAGCCAGGACTCGAACTGCTGCTCTGATATGGGATGCCAGCATTGCAGGCACTTGCCCTGTGATCACATTTTGGGGTGATTTTTCCAAATGTATTTGGGGGCCACAGTAGTTTGTAGAAATGCTGGGAATTGTGAATTCCTGAGTTGGCTATTATTTTTGACAGTGTGGCTGAGAGGTTTCTTCAAGCAGTTACTAACTGGTGGAGAGGTCGGGGAATGACATAACACAGAGCCTGGGATTCACTGGGGAATCTGGTGCTTGACTAATTCGCTACTGAGTAATTGTGTAGCTTGTTCGCCTGGAATGCAAGACAGGCACCTGTTGTTACTTCTTACTGGTTATATTTTAAGACCAGTGTTTGCATTTGGAACCTGGCATGAAAGAGTAGGCCAGTGGCAAAGTCAGGAGAACTTTCTGAAACCTTGAGTGGTTTTGCTGTGCAACATTCTGATCATGAGGATCCGATACATGCTGTACGATGTTTGGTGAGTGATAAAGTCAGCAACAGCTAAGCTGAAATGCCTTCTGATGGTGAGTCACGGTGGGACACATGGCTCTGACTTGAAGACAGAGGGGCTAGCTTTGACGTTTTAGACCCAAGAAAACATGGCCCAAAATGAGTAACATTATTTTTTAAGATTTATTTATTTGAAAGGCAGAGTTACGGTGGCAGGGATTGGTTGGGGGGAGTGGAGGAGGAAGAGGAGAGAGAGAGAGAGAGAGAGAGAGAGAGAGAGAGAGAGAGAGAGAGAGATGGATCTTCCATCTGATGGTTCATTCTGCAGATGGCTGCAGTGGCCAGAATGAGCCAGCCTGGAGCCTGGAGCCTGGAGCCTGCCTGGAGCCCGGAGCCTGGAGCCTGGAGCCCGGAGCCTGGAACTCTGAGTCTCCAGTGTGGGTGGAGGGGCCCAAGCTCTTGGGCCATCTCCCATTGCCTTCCCACCCACGTTAGCAGGAAGCTGGATCAGAAGTGGAGCAGCCAGGACTCAGACCAGCACCCATATGGGATGTGGTGTTGCAGGCAGCAGCTTACCCAGCTGTGCGGTAATGCCAGTCTCAAGGGATAAACAATTCTGAAACCTGTTCCTTTCAAATTTATGGCATTGTCCACCACCCTCACACCACCCAATTTTTATTGTCATTAAAAAACGTCAGTTCCCATTTGCTGTAGCTTTTAAAATGTGGATGTGGAAATGTGTGGTTTTTAAGGGAAAGTTGGCTGGCCCCATCTCCGTTGATATCAGTTCAAAAGGAAATGGTTGCAGGACAAGGGAATTACTTGTGCGAATGTAGTGAGTTTAGACACAACTTCTAGACTGTGATGGTCACTGAAATAGTAAAAAGAGTTGCTAAGGGAAGAAAAATCCCTCTCTACAAATCCTTAAAAGAGAAATCTTGGGCCAGCATTGTGGTGCAGCAGGTAAAGCCACCACCTGCAGCGCCCACATCCTGTATGGGCTGCTCCACTTCTGATCTAGCTCCCTGCTAATGCACCTGGGAAAGCAGTGCATGATGGTCCAAATGCATAGGCCTCCGAACCATGTAGAAGACTGGCTGACGTTCTTGGCTCCTGGCTTCCGGCTTCCGGCTGGCCAAGCCTCAGCAGTTGTGGCAATTTGAGGAGTGAACCAGCGGATACAAGCTCTCTCTCTGTCTCTCCCTCTCTGTCTTTCAAATAAATAAGTACATCTTTTTTTTTTTTTTTAAAGTAAGACAGATCTCCCACCCACAGCGCTACCTGAGTTCAGGTGCAACTCTGCTCCACGATTTCTTCCTTCTTTTAGCTCTAGTGGCCAGCTGCACCCCTTTCCCCAGAGCTTCTCCCAGCTGGCATATGTTTCAGTATTGAAAATCAAGAAGAGGAAAGAAAAAAAAAGCAAAAAGAAAACCCAGCCACGGCTGCTGCTGTTCTGAGCTAGGAAAGTGGACTTTCTGAAGGGGTTGGGTAGAAGCAGAGTGGTCCACAGAGTATATGATTTGGCCTGGGAATGAGCTGGTGCTGTGCTGCATGGCCGTGGACCATGGAGGTCCACCTTCTGAGGACTGTTTGTTAAAGAGCATAAAATTAATCATTGTAACCATTTTTAAGTGTACAGTCTGGTGACATGAAGTACACTGTACAACCATCGTTACTATCCATTCCAGAACTTTCTCTTCCGCTCAGGGATTTTGCGTCCATCACACGATAACTCCTGGGTATCTGTCCTCCCCCAGCCCCTGCTTCTTTTATCCTACTTTCTGTCTCTGTTTTCTGCTCTAAATCTCTCCGATAAGTGAAATCATTCAGTATTTGTACTTTTGTGTCTGGCTCACTTCACTTAGCATAATGCATTCAGGACTGACTTGAGTATCGGAATGTCATTCCTTCTTGCGGCTGAATGCTGTCTCTGTGTGTACCTGCGCCACACTCTGTCCACTCAGCTCTGATGGGGGCTTGGCTTGCCTCCTTCCATAGGCTCTTGTGAATAACTGTGTTTTGAACATTGGCGTACAGATTTTTGCCAGTTGGGGGGAATGTGCATAGGAGTAGAATTGCTAGATTATATGATAATCCTATGTTTAAATTTCCTTTTTTTAATCCTTTTTTTTTTGAGATTTAAAAAGCAACATTTATTAGAGTCAAAGACCCCCAATCAGAGCAGCACGGGGCAGGGGAAGGGGGCTTCCAAGAGAGGAAAAAACCCAAAGTGGTCCATGGTAGCTAGTTTTTAAGCATAATTTTGATTGACATTCAGTTACAAGGCAGGGACAAAACTCATCAAAAGACCTGATTTTCAATCCTTTATCCTTGCTCATGATAAAGGGAAGAGGAGCAGACGGGACTGGAACCGCGCCCATATGGGATGCCAGCACTGCAGGCAGAGGCTTAGCCCACTACGCCACAGCGCCAGCCCCAGGAAACTGACTCTTGCAGGAGTCTGAAGGGTGGAGCTGCAGGTGAAGGAAGCCAGGGAAAGGCAGTCCGGTGGAAGGGCAGCAGGTGCCAAGGTGGCCTGTGGTACCTGTGGGATGGTGCGATTCGGAGGAGAGGATGGAGACGAGTGGATTGGAGAGGCTGGGATGCAGTGAGTTTATAGAGCTGGGTGGGGCTGGAGGGTGCATGGGGGAGTCTGCTCCTAACTTCAGGAGCCAGAGGTGAAGGTTTTTTGACTAGGGAGTTGGCCAAGCCACTGTGGCCGTCCTGGATTGGACTTTGGAGAAGTATCCAGCACAGGGAGCAGCCCCACACAGTGCTGGGTGCCTGAAGCCACAGCTTCCTGTGATTGCCCACAGCTCCTCACTGCTGGTGCCTCGTGGCACACTGAAGGCTACGTTTCCCTTTTTCAACACTTAGCTTCTTAATGTTTGTTTATTAATAATTCAATAGCATGTATAAACATTTTCATGTTTTTCTGATTTTTCCAGATTTCCATGACATATATTCTTTTTATGATCAGAAAGTACATTTTGAAAAAGAATATCTAAAAATTTAGAGAACCCAGACTATCATTAAGAAAATAAAGCACCTCGCCCAGAGACAATTGTTAACATGTTGGCACATTTTTCTACAGTTTCTATTTTTTCCAGCAAATATTTTACAGAAAGAGAGTTATTTTTCCTTTAGCCATATAAGCATTTCCCCATATTATTTTTACTTAATTCAGAAATATTTAGGGGTCAGTACTGTGGCATAGTGGGTAAAGACATTGCCTGCATTGCCAGGATCCCATATGGGCACCAGTTCGAGTCTCGGCTGCTCAATTTCCAATCCAGCTCTCTGCTATGGCCCGGAAAAGCAGTGGAAAATGGCCCAAGTCCTTGGGCCCCTGCACCTGCGTGAGAGACCCAGAAGAAGCTCCTGGCTCCTGGCTTCAGATAGGCTCAGTTCTGGCCACTGTGGCCATTTAGGGTATGAACCAGCAGATGGATGATCTCTCTCCCTCTCTCTGCCTCTGTAACTCCACCTTTCAAATGAATAAATAAATATTTTTAAAAATATATATCATTTAATGTTTGCTTAGTGGTTCATTATCTGCAGCTACTATAATTTAATTTTCCCCTAAGTGGATGGTTAGAATTTCTGCTCATATAAATAATATGGTTAATAGACATCTTTAGAATGCTTTGTGCATCTCTGATTAATAACTTACATGCCTAGAGGTTCAATTACAGGGTCAGAGAATGTGAACATTCCAAAGATTGCTATTCATTACAAGTTTGTACCCTCAAAATAGTACCACATTGTTCTTCCAGCAGTATATGGCAATACCATTCTCACAGCATTCTTTCCAATACTGGGCACCATCTTTAAAAAAAAATTATTAGTTTTTTCTTACTTGAAAGGCAGAGAGACAGAGTGAAAAAGGGAGAGGGAAAGAGGCAAGAGACAGAGAGATATTCCATCCACTGGTTTGCTCTCCAAAGACTTGCAATAGCTGGGACTGAGTCAGACTGAAGCCAGGAGCCTGGAGCTCAGTCCAGGCCTCCTATGTGGGTCGCAGGGATCCAAGTACTCGAAGCATCACTTGGTACCTCCCAAAGTACGCAGTAGCAGGAAACTGGACTTGGAAGAAGAACCTGGACTCAAATCCAGGCATTCTGGAATGGGCTGCAGGCCTCCCAAGTAGCACTAAACACCTGCCCATGGGCACGGTCATTTTGCATCAGTTTGCTAAGAGAAAAAAAAATACATTTTTTGTCATGAATGAGAGCTAACTTTTCTCTGTATGTTTATTTGGCATTTTTAATTCCTTAATTTCTTGTTTATTTCTCTTTGCCAATTTTATACTAAGATATTTTTTTCCTACATCCCTTGATGATTTTTTCTTTCCATTTTCATCACCAAACAAATGATATTTCTTTCCATTTTCATTCACTCAACAACTTTTAACTGCCCACCTTCTTAAGTTCAGGTACTGTGAACATTATGTGGGAATTTACGTGAGCATAGGAACACATTTTTAAGTGTGTAAACTCTGAATACTCATTCATAATATTGGAGGCAGGACATATACCAGAAGGTCAGACAGGAGGCGGTGGCCTTGTGAACACAGGGGCATGTGTGGAGATTGGAAGAAAAGACCTCATTCGTTGCGCTTCTCATAGATTTTTTTTCTTTTCTTTTTTCTTTTTTTGACAGGCAGAGTGGACAGTGAGAGAGAGAGAGAGAGAGAGAGACAGAGAGAAAGGTCTTCCTTTACCGTTGGTTCACCCTCCAATGGCCGCTGCAGTCGGTACACCACGTTGATCCGATGGCAGGAGTCAGGTGCTTCTCCTGATCTCCCAAGGGGTACAGGGCCCAAGCACTTGGGCCATCCTCCACTGTACTCCCGGGCCATAGCAGAGAGCTGGCCTGGAAGAGGGGCAACGGGGACAGAATCCAGTGCCCCGACCAGGACCAGAACCCGGTGAGGATTAGCCTATTGAGCCGCGGCGCCTGCCGCTTCTCATAGATTTTACACTAGCCTGATCAACTGTTATTCCGTCATAAAGTCGCATTTTAAATTTAACTTCCTCTGCCAAAGTGCTGGTGCCTTTAGCAACTCTTGGGTCGTCTGGCTGCTTTGTGAGGCTCACATGTTTCATGGGTAGTCTAGAATATTTTTTATAATGATATGGGGAAAGTATGGGGGCTATATAAGAAATGGCAACTGGTCAACCACCTTGTCTATCCCTCCTTTATCCTCCAACCCTTTTACCTGTGGAGACTTGGTGACCTTGGAGAGTTATTAACCCCAGGAACCCCTCACTTTGACCACTTTCATTCTCAGCATTTTTAACTCCGAAGGATTTGTACAGAATTTTTGTTTTTGCTTGTATTATACATTAATCTTGACCAATCATACGTATGTCCATTGACAATATCATTAGTAACCACTCAAGGAAAAAAGAATAAATATTTAGCTTGCTTAAATTTGGAAATTGTCCCAAAAGTCATGAACTCATTGTTTCAAAGAGATATCTGCTCCACCATGTATATGGTGGCACTGTTCACAATAGCCAAACTGTGGAATCAACCCAGGCACCCATCATCAGATGAATGGATAAAGAAAATGTGATATATGTATAAAATGGAGTATTATTCAGCTATAAAAAAGAATGAAATTCCTGGGGTTAGCACAATGTTGGCTTCCCATATGGGTGCTGGTTCAAATCCTGGCTGCTCCACTTCCGATCCAGCTCCTTGCTGATGTGCCTGGAAAATTAGCAGAAGGAAGTGTGAATCCTTGGGCCCCTGCACCCACATGGGAGACCTGGAAGAGGCTCCTGCCTCCTGGCTTCGGCCTGGCCCAGCCCTGGCCATTTGAGCCTTTTGAGGAGTGAACCAACAGATAGAAGATATCTCTCTATCTCCTTCTCTCTCTCGGTAACTCTTTCAAGTAAATAAAATAAATCTTTAAAAAAAAGAATGAAATTCTATCATTTGCAAAATGGTTTCACCTGGAGGAAATGTTGAGTGAAATAAGCCAGACACAGAAAGACAAATATCTCATATTTTACCTTGTACATGGGAGCTAATTTTTTTTTATGATTGGGAATTGTCTTAGCCTGTTTTCTGTTGCTATAACAGAATACCTGAGACCAGATCAATTATATGGAAAAGAGGTTTATTTGGCTCCTGGCTCAAGGTCTGGCAGTCGCATCTGGTGAGGTCTTTCTTGCAGGCAGGTGCTCTTTGCAGAGCCCTGGGGCAGAGCAGGGCATCACATGGCCGGAGGGACACATAGGAGAGACAGGGCCAAACTGCCATTTTTTTTTTTTATTTGTTTACTTGAAAGGCAGGGCTACAGAGAAGCAGAGGCAGACAGGGAAAGAGAGAGAGAGAGAGGTCTTCCATCTGCTGGTTCCTCCCCAAATGGCTGCAACGGCCAGAGCTGCACCAAACCAAAGCCAGGAGCCAGGAGCTTCTTTCAGATCTCCCACATGGGTGCAGTGGCCCAAGGACTTGGGCCATCCTCCACTGCTTTCCCAGGCCATAGCAGAGAGCTGGATTGGAAGTGGAGCAACCAGGACTCCAACCGGCACCCATATGGGATGCAAACACTGCAGGTGGCAGCTTTATCCACTACACCACAGCGCTGGCCCCTAAACTGCCTTTTAAAACATACCCACTCTCAAAATAACCCATCAACCCATTAAGCCACGAGCTTATGAATGGATTACTCCACTACTAAGGCAGAGTCCTCATAACCAAATCACTTCTTAAAGATCGCATCTGTCCTACCTCATGCTGCTTCACAACATGAGTTTTGGTAGGGGTAGTCAAACCACAAGCAGGATTGTTACATGGAAACCTTAGAGTCATAGCTATAGATCCTGAAGGCAGGATCTTTCTGTTTCTTGGAAAACCTATACGTCTGTCTCAGAATGCAAATTCTCATAGAAACCTGAGTGCGTAGCATATCACTGCTAATGAGGAGCTCCTGGGACTCTATACTTTGCTGTAGAGCAAAAGATCTGGGTCATAGATCCCTTGGGTCATAGATCCCTTGATAATAGGATAAAATGTTTAGTGGTTTTTCCATGTGAAATATACATTTATATGAGATGTAAGAGTTGGGAATGTTAGAGACCCTGAGGGGCTGCTGATATGGCACAGTTGATTAAGCTACTGCTTATGATGCCAGAATCCCACTTCGAAGCACTGGTTCAAGTCCTGGCTGCACCACTTCGGATTCAGCTCCCTGGTAATGCATCTGGGAAAGCAGCAGAAGGTGGCCCAAGGGCTTAGGGCCTTGCCTCCCAAGTGGGAGACCCAGTAGAGTTCCTGGCTCCTGGATTCCGCCTGGCTCAATCCCAGCGGTTGCAGCCATTTGGGGAGTGAACCAGCAGATGGATGGTCTCTTTCTCTCTGTGTCACTCTTTCAAACAAACAAACAAACAAATCTTTTTTTAAACAAACCCTGAGTTTTAGCCCCTACATCATTTAATCCTTCCATGGGCTCTATGAAGTAGACATGCCTCCATTCTACAAATGAAGAAACAGGCCTGGGAGAGGGTGGATCTGGGTTCAGGTTTGATGAACCCGACTGAAGCAGAGGAGACACAATTAGCAGTCTTTTCCAGAAAGGGCTGGCTACCCAGGCAGCTCATAAACCAGCAGATGTTCCTGTTCATCTGCCTGAAGGTGAGTCTCTATGGCGCTTTCCCTATGCTAACGTTCCTTCAGGAAAGTAAATATTTGAGAAAGCACTGTCCAGCCCATTCTATAGACAATTACCTGTGCACTGTATTGCATTTATACAGAGCAGATAGAATGCCTTCCGTGGTTTTTATTCTGAATTATTTTTGTCTGTGAACTTTGCTTTCCTAACAACTGCAAAATGTTATGTTTCTATGGCTACATCAAAATCGTTTCTAAATATGGGTTTGAGAAAACAAAACCAAGAAGGCTCAGGCGAGATAAGGTGGGAAGATGACCGTTTCCTCTGCCTTCTCAAACCTGAGTCCACTGACTTACAAGCCTCTTTCAGCCCCATGTTGACCACATGAGAATCACATATGTGTGAAGACATGGCTTCTGATAAATGTCCGGTGGTCCACCATGATGACACAAGTCCCGAATAACAATGGGCCACCCTTACAGTTGATACCCAAAGCAGGGCATTGGCCAGTTCCCTTGAGGACGGTTAGAACTAAGATAGGCGCCCAGATTTCAGGAGTAGCTGGCATTCACCCTGCCCGAGAGAGGCAGGGCTGGTGTCTCCAGTGTCCAGCGGAAGGCGCTGTTCTCCAGTCCTGCCACCAGGGGGCGTGTGCTATCCTCCCCTGAGGTTGGGGCGGTAAGCAAGACTGGGCCTTCCACCTGCTCCTGTGCTGACCAGGAGAAAATGAGAAAGCCTTTCAAAGACAGTATTAATGTATAGTCCATGTAAGAGAAAATAGGGAACATAGGAGAAGGAGACGGGCCTTTTTGATATATCTGCCCAGTCTGTACGCCGGGGTGTCCCCTCTGAGGCGAGCGGTGGTGGTCTTACCTCCCGTGGGTAGAACATCCTTGTGGCTTTTGAGACACTGGTGGTCCTCCTTCTGCACGCTTGCAGAGGTGTTCACTGGCCGAATTGTGTGGAAACACCCACTAGCCTGAGAGGGGCGTTTTCGAGATCGGACCCAACAGCCCCTGGACTCACGTGACTGCAGCTCACACAGCCTCTGTTTGTTTGGTTCCAGGCTTTGTTGTCAGAGGCCTGAACAGGATGTGTGTATCTCCGTATGTGTGGAGGAGTGTGAGTGTGTGTGTGTGTGTGTGTGTGTGAGATGCTGGGAGTGTACAGGATGTGTGTATCTCTATGTGTGGAGGAGTGTGAGTGTGTGTGTGTGTGTGTATGACGCTGGTAGTGTACAGGATGTGTGTATCTCTATGTGTGAAGGAGTGTGAGTGTGTGTGTGTGTGAGAGAGAGAGAGATGCTGGGAGTGTACAGGATGTGTGTATCTCTATGTGTTGAGGAGTGTGAGTGTGTGTGTGTGTGTGTGAGATGCTGGGAGTGTACAGGATGTGTGTATCTCTATGTGTGGAGGAGTGTGAGTGTGTGTGTATGTGTGTGTGTGTGTGAGAGAGAGATGCTGGGAGTGTACAGGATGTGTGTATCTCTATGTGTGAAGGAGTGTGAGTGTGTGTGTGTGTGTGTGTGTGTGATGCTGGGAGTGTACAGGATGTGTGTATCTCTATGTGTTGAGGAGTGTGAGTGTGTGTGTGTGTGAGATGCTGGGAGTGTACAGGATGTGTGTATCTCTATGTGTGAAGGAGTGTGAGTGTGTGTGTATGTGTGTGTGTGTGAGAGAGAGATGCTGGGAGTGTACAGGATGTGTGTATCTATGTGTGGAGGAGTGTGAGTGTGTGTGTGTGTGTGTGTGAGATGCTGGGAGTGTACAGGATGTGTGTATCTCTCTATGTGTGGAGGAGTGTGAGTGTGTGTGTGTGTGTGTGTGCGTATGAGGCTGGGAGTGTACAGGATGTGTGTATCTCCGTATGTGTGGAGGAGTGTGAGTGTGAGTGTGTGTGTGTATGATGCTGGGAGTGTACAGGATGTGTGTATCTCTATGTGTGGAGGAGTGTGAGTGTGTGTGTGTGTATGAGGCTGGGAGTGTACAGGATGTGTGTATCTCTATGTTTGGAGGAGTGTGAGTGTGTGTGTGTGTGTGTGTATGAGGCTGGGAGTGTACAGGATGTGTGTATCTCTGTGTGGAGGAGTGTGAGTGTGTGTGTGTGAGTGTGTGTGTGTGCATGACGCTGGGAGTGTACAGGATGTGTGTATCTCTGTATGTGTGGAGGAGTTTGAGCATGTGTGTGTGACACTGGGAGTATACAGGATGTGTGTATCTCTGTATGTGTGGAGGAGTGTGTGTTTGTGTGTGTGTGTGACGCTGGGAGTGTACAGGATGTGTGTATCTCTGTATGTGTGGAGGGGTTTTAGTGTGTGTGTGTAACACTGGGAGTATACAGGATGTGTGTATCTCCGTATGTGTGGAGGGGTGTGTGAATGTGTGTTTGTGAGATGCTGGGAGTGTACAGGATATGTGTATCTCTGTATGTGTGGAGGGGTGTGTGTGTGTGTGTGCTTGTGTGTGTGTGTGATGCTGGGAGTGTACAGGATGTGTGTATCTCCGTATGTGTGGAGGGGTGTGTGAGTGTGTGTCTGTGAGATGCTGGGAGTATACAGGGTATGTGTATCTCTGTATGTGTGGAGGGGTGTGTGTGTGTGTGTGCTTGTGTGTGTGTGTGATGCTGGGAGTGTACAGGATGTGTGTATCTCCGTATGTGTGGAGGGGTGTGTGAGTGTATGTTTGTGTGTGTGTGTGTGATGCTGGGAGTGTACAGGATGTGTGTATCTATGTGTGGAGGAGTGTTTGTGTGTATGTGTAATGCTGGGAGTATACAGGATATGTGTATCTCCGTATGTGTGGAGGGGTGTGTGAGTGTATGTTTGTGTGTGTGTGTGATGCTGGGAGTGTACAGGATGTGTGTATCTCCGTATGTGTGGAGGGGTGTGTGAGTGTATGTTTGTGTGTGTGTGTGATGCTGGGAGTGTACAGGATGTGTGTATCTCCGTATGTGTGGAGGAGTGTGTGAGTGTATGTTTGTGTGTGTGTGTGTGTGATGCTGGGAGTGTACAGGATGTGTGGAGGAGTGTTAGTGTGTATGTGTAATGCTGGGAGTGTACAGGATGTGTGTATCTCCGTATGTGTGGAGGGGTGTGTATGTGTGTGTGTGCGTGTGTGTGTGTGATTCTGGGAGTGTACAGGATGTGTGGAGGAGTGTTAGTGTGTATGTGTAATGCTGGGAGTGTACAGGATATGTGTATCTCCGTATGTGTGGAGGGGTGTGTGTGTGTTTGTGTGTATGTGTAATGCTGGGAGTGTACAGGATGTGTGTATCTCCGTATGTGTGGAGGGGTGTGTGTGTGTGTGTGTGCGTGTGTGTGTGTGTAGCCTGAGTGCCCCTGTGCACGGGCTGCACTGGCAGCCCTGACTTTCCCACAAGGCCTCCTCACACAAAAGCTCCCCCTGCTGCGCCGTGGCGCCCCCATCGGAAGACCCAGCTCGACAGCTTGGAACCCAGCGTTCTCAGGTTCCCTCCATGCAGCCACTTTTGCCGCTGTGCTGCTGTCTCCTGGGTGGCTTTGGGGGCTGTGGGTTTTATCACCTGTCTGGCTCTGCCACCTCACAGCTCCGGGGTCTGCCCTCCCTCGTGGCCCCTCTCCCCACCCTCGGCCCCGTCAGCGTTTGACACCCTCAGTGGAAGCCGAGTCACACTGTTCCCTTTTTTGGGCATCGTGGAACTTTCTCCCGCGTTCATCCCTCGGAGGCCCCTGCCATAGGGGAAAGGAATCGGTTCCTCGTGTTTGGCTGCTTGCAGCCTGCTTGTTTCGCATGGTGGATTTAGGCCAGAAGAGGCTCCCGTGGTGAGCCTCACTCGTCCTCAGAGCCATGATGCTTCTGAATGACTGACCTTCCTTAAGGTGTAGATGTTAGGACAGAATGATTCTGAATATTTCATCGGGGAAGAAATCAGCATCTAAATGGAGGAAGGAAAGATGCCAGGACAAGGAGTCCAGTGGATCTCTGAAGGTCAGGGAAGGTCTTTCAATGTGGCCTCGATGGTGTTGGCGAGGGAATTCTGGGACTCTCCGGGGCAGCTTTTTGCCAAGCGGATGTGTCCGGAACCGTGGAATGGGCAGAGGAACATTGCCACACAACATCCGGGTCGCTGTTCCTGGCATCCGTTAGCCTGGGCAATCTGTCTGTCAGGGTAGGTCATTGCTACATCTTAGGTAAAGGGACTTGTGAAAAAAGAGGCTGGTGACGAATGAAACTGCCCATCTTGTTGGCTGATTCCAGGGCGGGGTCACATTTCTGCATGCACTGTCCCCTGGTATCAGGAAGAAACCTCACACTCTAGCATTCCTGCCAACACTCTGCGGTGACCGCGGCGCCATCCCCTCACCCGTCTCCCACACCGAGGATGCGGGATGATTTTGGAACCTGCCAAGGGCCTCAGATTTGCTGTAGGATGCAAGAGCGCAAGAAAGCTGGGGGAGGTTGTCAGGAGGCATTCATTGGATGGATTTGAGTTTCCTGCCCTTCGCTGAGTGTGACTGAGGGAAGCAGATCAGGGACACAAGGGGATGGAAGACGCTTAGTCAGGCCTGAGTCACTTTCCACCCGCTGCCTTGGGAGTAGGGGATGGAGCCAGGACGGCCAAACCACATGCACCCTGGAGCTGCAAAGACAGAACAGGAAGTGCCTCTTACAGCTGTGATTTGGCTCTGGAGCTTGGTGCTGGTGACGCTGTGAACCCCTGAGTTTTATTGAGGGGATTCAGAGTATTGTGGAAACAAGAAAACAGTAAATGGTATGCAATCCATAAATGATGTTCCTCCCGCTTTGGGGAGGAACTGTTGAACTTGCTGCTGATCAAAAGGCTTTTTGTCCCTAGCGGGGATGTTGGAGACTTGTTTCCTGTATGGAGAATGAGGTGCAGGGGTGGGGAATGTTTGGCACGTGGGCTGTATAAGGCCCGCAAAAAATCGCTTGGTCTGGCCCTGCCAAGATAACCGCAGGTGGGACTCGAAATTCAAAAAATCTCCAGCAGGCTAATTTTTCAGTTGATCATTTTGTACGGCCTGTGGATGATGTTACACAAATCCAAATGACGCTTGGCAGAAAAAAAGTCCCCACCCCGGAGAAACTGTGACTTAAGGCTCTCCAGTGTACGTGGGCACCAGCAGGGCTTAGGGGGACCTTGTCTGAAGTCAGATGGCCAAGCCCACCCTGAGTTTATGACTCAGCAGGGGAGGGGCCTCTTGGGAACTCCGCTGTGTTCCCTGGGTTGCTGCTGCCGGCCAGGGACCACACTTCAGTGAGTTAAGGTCAAGGGCTTAGCACTGCATTGACAAAAATAGGGAGAAGGGAAGGAAGGCAGGGAGGGGAGAGGAAGTCAGCCAATGGCTGGATAAACACATTCAGAGATGTTCAGACTTCATAAACAATCAATGTGTTCAAATACAACCAACAGTCATTGGCAAGCTGCCTATCTCTTCCATCCATTTGGCGAGATTTTTAAAAGACTGAGTGGAGCGAGTATTGGTTAAGGTTTAGTACACATGCTGACTCATACCTTGTGGATTGAAAATGACAATTAGTGCCACCTTTCTGTGCATCAAAATATAAAATGCATTTGTTTTAACACTACAATCCTACCACCAGGACTTTATGCTAAGACATTGCATGGATGCATAGGGTTGGTCACCACAGTTTCGTTTCTCTGAGGAACAGTGCCCCTCCTTAGGGAGCAAGTTAGGTGGATTATATGCACAGACGCACAGAGGCACGCCGTGCAGCTCAGGAGAGCAGAGCACTTGCGGGGGGGCGGGTCCCAGGGAGGGTCAGGGACATCTGGGCTGCGTGTTTTAGTTCTTTCTTCCTCTTATGAGGAGCAGCACATTATAATGAGAACAGGAGAAGTCATAACTAAGCACTCACCTTGAGCAGAGGACAATATGTGTATGCAAGACTCAATATATGTAGAAGTATCATTTATATGTTTATCTGTCCACCCATCATCATTCAACCTCTGTACCCAACTATCCACCCTTCTATCTTTTATTCATCCTTCCAGCCACATAAGTATATGCTTGTGTATAGGTAAGACAGGGGTTTTTTAAAAATTTTTTTTGACAGACAGAGTGGACAGTGAGATAGAGACAGAGAGAAAGGTCTTCCTTTGCCGTTGGTTCACCCTCCAAGGGCTGCCACAGCTACTGCGCTGCAGCCGGCGCACCGTGCTGATCCGATGGCAGGAGCCAGGTGCTTCTCCTGGTCTCCCATGGGGTGCAGGGCCCAAGCACTTGGGCCATCCTCCACTGCACTCCTGGGCCACAGCAGAGAGCTGGCCTGAAAGAGGGGCAACTGAGACAGAATCCGGTGCCCCGACCGGGACTAGAACCCGGTGTGCCGGTGCCGCAGGCGGAGGATTAGCCTAGTGAGCCGTGGCACCAGCCCGGGTTTTTAAAATTTTATTTGTCACCAATATTATTGAGCAAAAAAGTAAAAGATGGATATGATGCTTTTATGTTCGCAGAGCTTATTTCTAGTAGCAAGAAACATAGTACAAAAATATAGAAATAACTTGATTATAGAAGTTAAAAATACTTTGAAACAGATAAAAATTGGGTATATTGCTCACCAGCATTTTTAACAATGGCTGCTTATCAAAGGCAAAACTCTAAGTGAACTTATGAACTTTTCTGCGTTGTCAAAAATTCAGTTTCAGGAGCAGGTATTAATCACAGTGGTTAAGACGCCACTTGAGGAGCTGCCACCTGCTGCCCTCCCATGTGGGCACTGATTCAATTCCAGGCTGCTCCGCTTCTGATCCAGCTCCCTGCTGATGCACCTGGGAAAGCAATAAAAGATGGCCCATGTGTTTGGGCCCCTGCCACCCACATGGAAAAAGCTAAGAAGCTCCTGGCTCCTGGCTTCAGCCTGGCCTAGGTCTGGCTGTTGCAGCCATTTGAGGAGTGAACCAGCAGATGGAAGATCTCTCTCTGTCTCTGTAACTCCGACTTTCAAATATATGTATATATACATATGTGTGTGTGTATTTAAAGATACCACTTTAGATACCTGCATTCCATATTGTAGTGCACGGATTCAAGTCCTGGCTCTGCCTCTGATGTGCACCCTAGGAGGCAGCAAATGATGGCCCAAGTAGTGGGGTGCCTGCCCCCCACATGGGAGGCCTGTGCTGCCTATCTCTGGAGGCTTCACCAGGCCCAGTCTGGGCCATTGCAGGCATTTGGGGAATGAGCTGGTGGATGCAAAGAAGATCTCTGTCTCTCTGCCTTTCAAATGAATAAGTCCATTTTAAAAAACATCACTTTCAAAGACAGTGATCCTGACTGTGGTGGCTTGGCCTTGCTGACTTGCGCCTTTTCAACTTCTCCAACCTGAGCGCCTTGCTCCCCCTCTCCTGCCGCACTTTTGGGAGGGCAGGGGCTCCTTCCTCCAATTCTCTGCCACTCCCACCTGTCTCCCCAGTGAACTCCTACTTATCCTTGAGATCTCAGTGCATGTCCGCCCCAGAGCACCCTCCCTCGACCCCTGGACGCCTCCACTGGCCACCCCTCTTCCCTTTCTCAAAGCCCCAGTGACTCCTGTATTTCATACTGACCACTTACACAGTTACATAATTTTTGTTTACTTACAATCACTCATATGCAAACTCATGAGAGCAGGAACATAGTCTATTGTTGTTGGGTTTTATTTTTAGATTTATTTATTTATTGGAAAGGCAGAGTTACAGAGAGAGGGAGATATCTCCCATCTGCTGGTTCACTCTCCAATGGCTGCAACAGCTTGGGCTGGGTCAGGCTGGGTGGCAGTGGCCTAAGCACTTGGACCATCTTACACTGCGTTCCTGGGCACATTAGCAGGGAGTTAAAGGGGAAGAGGAGCAGTGGAGACTGAAACCGGCACTCATATAGGATGCTGGCGTCACAGGCCCTGGCTCAACCCGCTGCACCGCAACACTGGCCCCACACAGTGTTTTGTTCAACCAAGTGTTTAGCAAAGGTTAGCAGAGCTTGAGCTTGGTCACTGGTAAATGTGTGTAATGAATGAATGATATTTGTATTGTTTTGCCTTAAACAAAGGCTTTTAAAATTAAATACAAATGTATACAAAAGAATTTTATTTTTTAAAAATATTTATTTATTTAAAAGAATTACAGAGAAGAAGAAGAGAGAGAGAGAGAGTGAGAGAGAGAGAGAGAGGTCTTCCATCAGCTGGCTCACTCCCCAAACGGCAGCAACAGCCAGGACTGGGCCAGACTGAAGCCAGGAGCAAGGAGCTTCATCCAGGTCTCTCATGTGGATGCAGGGGCCCAGGCACTTGGACCGTCCTCTGCTGCTTTCTTAGGCACATTAGTAGGGAGCTGGATCAGAAGTGGAGCAGCCAGGAAGCGAACTGTCACCTATATGGGATGCCAGCACTGCAGACGGTGGCTTAACCCATTGCACCACAGTGCTGGCCCTGAAGTCTTTGCTTTATAAAGTACGTCACATTTTAAAACAAAGGTGAATTTGAGAAAGAAGTTGTATCCCTGTTACACGTACCAAGTTTGCAAATCTTTGGGGTGGGGAGAAAGTCTAGATTCAGACCTTCCCCCCGAGAGTTGAGTCCTAGTAGTGCAAACGTTGGTGCTGTCACACTCAGGCCAGCCTTAATGCCTTTTCCAAAAATATTTATTTATTTATTTGAAAGGCAGAGAGTTACACAGAGAGAGAGAATCTTCCATGTGCTGGTTCGCTTCCCAAATAGGGAGGAGCCAGATGCTTCTTCAGGGTCTCCCATGTGGTTGCAGACGCCCAAGGACTTGGGCTATCTGCTGCTGCTCTCCCAGGCCATAGCAGAGAGCTGGATCCGAAGTGGAGCAGCCAGGACTCAAACCGCCGCCCATATGGGATGCCAGCATGCAGGCGGCGGGTTTACCCCCTAGCTACAGTGCTGCTTCCCCCCCACACCCCTTTTAAGATTTGTTTATTTACTCGAAAGGCAGATTAACAAAGGGCAAGGAAGAGACACAGAGTTGCTTTTGGGAGTTCTATAGGATACATAACAAAATGACTTGAATAATTAATAATTATAATTATATATATAATAATAATAATTCTATATGAGTCTATAGAAAAACAATTTCTAGGCCAGCGCCAAGGCTCAATAGGCTAATCCTCTGCCTTGCAGCGCCGGCACACCGGGTTCTAGTCCCGGTCGGGGCGCCGGATTCTGTCCCGGTTGCCCCTCTTCCAGGCCAGCTCTTTGCTGTGGCCCAGGAGTGCAGTGGAGGATGGCCCAAGTACTTGGGCCCTGCACCCCATGGGAGACCAGGAGAGGCACCTGGCTCCCGGCTTCAGATCAGCGCGGTGTGCCAGCCACAGCGGCCATTGGAGGGTGAACCAACGGTAAAGGAAGACCTTTCTCTCTGTCTCTCTCTCTCTCTCACTGTCCACTCTGCCTGTCAAAAATTAAAAACAAATAAAAATAAAGAATATATTAAAAAGAGAAACAATTTCTAAAGGAGTGTTCTATGGGTAGGTGCTAGAAATAATCTCCAACACCAATTAGCGTTAAAGCCAAAGAACAACATGATTAATTTCTTTGTTGAATGTAGGTCAGGCAGTATTTTACCCTTAGAATCAGGGAAGTGCTCATCTATTATATAATATTTGCAACCTTAAGAAATCATATTATTTCAAGGAGATCTCCCCAGAGAAGGTGGTATCTGTCTTGCAATATCCAGTTGCATTCTACCTGGAGGACTTAGCCTCTGTGGGCCCTAAGTGTCTTCCCCTTTCAGCTTGTTAGTCCATACCTGTCATCCTAGGGATGCAACTGTCTAATTTCCAGAAAGTCAGAACTACTTCTCAGACCATACCGCAGAGGGAGGGTTGAGCTCAGCCCTGTTTCTAGGATAATTAGAGCCTTATCCACATGGCAGGCTCGAGCCTCATGGGTGGGGAATTTTCTGTCCCCAGGAAAATAACACTGCTGAGATACAAGATGAATTTCAGAATGGATCTTAATATAATCCTGCTCACAATGATGTAGAATGAATTTTTTAAAAAGATTTATTTGTTTGTTTGAAAGGCAGAGTTACAGAAAGGCAGAGAGAGAGAGAGAGAGAGAGAGAGAGAGAGAGAGAGAGAGAGAAATAGAGGTCTGCCATCTGCTGGTTCACTCCCCAGATGGCCACAAAGGCTGGAGCTGTGCCAATGTGAAGCCAGGAGCCAGGAGCTTTTTCTGAGTCTCCAACTTGAGTGCAGGAGCCCAAGCACTTGGGCCATCTTCTACTGCTTTCCCAGGCCATAGATCGGAAGAGGAGCAGCTGGGACTAGAACTTGTGCCCATTTGGGATGCTGGCACTGCAGGTGGTATCTTTACCCACTGTGCTACAGCACTGGCCCCTAGAATGAAATTTAACATGGGTTCTTTCTGCATCTCCATCTAAAGGAACGTAGATGTTGAAATGCCCCAAAGGAGACTTATGATTGGGGGAGATGTAGATGCCATTAACAAAGAGATCCAGTGTTCAGCATAACCTAGGTTCTTTTTTTAATTTTTTTAAGATTTATTTTATTTATTTGAAATGCAGAGTTACACAGAAAGAAAGAGATCTATTTGCTGGTTCTCTCTTCAAATGGCTGCCAACAGCAGTATCTGGGCTGAAGCCAGGACCAGGAGCTCCATCCAGGTCTCTCTCATGAGTGACAGGGACCTGAGCACTTGTACCATCATCCGCTGCCTTCCAGGTGCATCAGTAGGAAGCTGGGTCAGAAGCAGGTCCACTGGGATGTGGGCATGCACTTGGACACGGGATCCTAGGGTTGTGGCCCTGTCTGTCTCGTTGCTGAGCCTGGTTCTCATCCACATCACAGAGGTGGGCTCACCGTCAGCCAAGAGGATGCAAGACAAGCAGTTTTCTTTTCAAAGGCTTTGCCCCTAGCACGTGTGCCCACATCCCACAGGTGAGAACCAAGGCCAGGCAGAGATGCCCAGGAGGCTGGGACATGTGGCCTCTAGCTGGGTGGCTCTGTGCCCAGCAAAAACTCTGGGGCTTCTTTGATCAGAATAAGGAAATAATGGATGGAAGGGGTGGGGGTGGGGTTAGATCACCATAGTGATCTTGTGGAAATTCAAAGGGCCAAGGCATATAATGCTAAAGAAGCATTATGGTTTTTTTCTTTTCTCTCTTAATAATTAAAAGCATGTGTGTGTGTGTGGTGTACGTGTGTGGTGCTGTATGTGTGTTTATAACTGGTACAGAAGGAATACAACCCTGAGATCTGTTTCACAATCTGGGTAGGAGATATTGTTTGACAATTTTATCAAGTTTCTCAGAGTTAACATTTTTCATTTCCTCTAAGAAGACAGAGGAGGTCACTGTAGGCCTCTCCCTCAATAAATCAATATTTTCACTTGCCAAATTGAAGCCTGCTGGACCACTCTCAAGCCACAAGGGTCTCTTTTGCCCTCTGGGAAGAGCTGAATTGACCATAAAGCTAAAGTGACTTAAAGTTCAGACCCTACACTTGCTCCAGCTCCTTCTCTTCATCTTCCCTCTCCTCCTCTTCTTTGTTTTTGTTTTTTTTTTAAAGATTTGCTTATTTATTTGAAATTCAGAGAACCCAGCGCTGTGATGTAGCAGGTAAACCCGCTGGCTGCAGTGCTGGCATCCCATATGGACGCTGGTATGAGTCCTGCCTGCTCCACTCCTGATCCAGCTCTCTGCTATGGCCTGGGAAAGCAGTAGAGGATGGTCCAAGTTCTTGGGTCCCTGCACCCACGTGGGAGAACTGGAAAAAGATCCTGGCTTCAAATCTGCACAACTCTGACCGTTGTGGCCATTTAGGGAGTGAACCAGGAGATAGAAGATCTCTCTCTCTCTGTCTCTGTCTCTCTCCGCCTATCTATAACTCTGCCTTTCAAATAAATAAATCTTAAAAAAGAAAGAAAGAAAGAGTTACAGAGTTACAGCAGGAGAGGAGGAAGGGGGTGGGAGAGAGAGATCTTCCATCTGCTAGTTCACTCCCAAGATGGCCTTAACAGCCGGCGCTGACCCAAGCCAAAGGCAGGAACCTGGAGCTTCTTCAAGGTCTTCCACATGGGTGGCAGGGGCCTTAGCACTTGGGCCATCTTCTGCTACTTTTCTCAGGCCGTTAGCAGGGAGCTGGATCTGAAGTGGGGCACCCGTATGGAATGCTGGCATCACAGGTGGTGGCTTGATCAGCTACGCCACAGTGCAGGCCCCTGTCCTCGACTCCTTTCTTAGGCTCTGGCATTGTGCTTGTGAGGTCCTGTGGCATTTTTCTTAGAGAGCTACCCAAACTTTTTTTTTTTAAAGATTTGTTTATTTATTCGAAAGTCAGAGTTACACAGAAAGAGAAGGCGAAGCAGAGAGTCAGTCTTCCATCATCTGCTGGTTCTCTCCCCACCTGGCCGCAATGGCCGGAGCTGCTCCGATCCGAAGCCAGGAGCCCGGAGCTTCTTCCAGGTCTCCCACGTGGATGCAAGGGTCCAAGGACCTGGGCCATCTTCTACTGCTTTCCCAGGCCATAGCAGAGAGCTGGATCAGAAGTGGAGCAGCTGGGTCTCAAACTGGCACCCATATGGGATGCCAGCACTTCAGGCCAGAGCATTAAACCACTGGACCACAGCACTGGCCCCTCCTTTCTTTCTTTCTTTCTTTTTTTAAGATTTATTTATTTATTTATTTGAAAGGCAGGGTTACAGAGAGGCAGAGGCAGAGAGACAGAGAAAGGAAGTCTTCCATCCAGTGGTTTACTCCCCAAATGCCCGCAATGGCCAGAGCTGGGCTGTTTTAAAGCTAGGAGCCAGGAATGTCTTCTTGGTCTCCCCTGTGGGTGCAGGGGCCCAAGCACTTGGGCTATCTTCTACTGCTTTCCCAGGCCATAGCAGAGAGCCGGATTGGAAGTAGAGCAGCCAGGACTCAAACCAACACCCATACGGGATGCTGGCATGGCAGGTAGTGGCTTTACTGGCTATACCACAGCACTGGCACCCCACCATCCCCAAACTCTGAAGTGTCCTGCTTTACAAAATTTGGCCTTGGCCACCTATTCCCGAGGCCTGGCCGCAGTTTCTACTTTTCCTAGCTGGGAAGAAAGTCCCTCTAGTCCAGATCCATTTACCAACACGGTTTCTCAAGAAGAGACCATGCTAGAGGTAAGAATTGCAAAGAGAGAGCACCCAGAGAGATGGTCACATGAACCCCTGCATATCTCCCACATACAGCATGCCTTCTATGCGCTGGCCTCACTGTACGTGTCTGTGAGGGCTGTTGTAGCCCTAGAAGTCCCTGGCAAAATCTCCTTATGTGTAGCTCACTGGCTGTACAGACAAATGCCTCCTTGTGCTGAGCTCTGCATGTGCTGGTCACCAGCCACTTAGATTAGGCCCACAGGCTGCCTGATACCGCTGGCTGGCCCTGGGCCTCCAGAGCAGAGCACACCCTGACAGAGATGGTGAGCTTTGTTACACCTGCTCTCCTCCTTTCTCCACCCACCGGGTGCCCTCAAAGCTGGCTTTGTACTCAAAAGCACTTTTCAAAGTTCATGGAAGATTGGACTCAACAGGCAAGTTTATCTTGGTGCCAAAGATGAGGGCTTATACTAATGGGGTGGTGAGGATGGAATATGCTACTGGGAGGACATTGAGCACTATGGCCAGGTCAGATACGCAGAGACCCGGCAAGTATAAGGTGTGTCATAATAGGCGTTTCCCATGAACTGTTTGAAGTCCCCTTGTATTAATCTCTGGCAGGTCAGGGTTCCCCGTGAAAGAGCTCCTTTGACTAAAACTTCCTCATAACTGAAGAATTTTCTATTAATAAGTTACACCTTCAGATTTCAAAATTAAAGCATCAAAATACTGTTCCCAGCATGGTGCCTCAGTGTACATGGATAAGAAGAGGAGAAATTCGTTCAAATCCATGAATGTACTGCATGGCTTTTTTTCTTTAAGATTTATTTATTTGAAAGGTAGAGTGACGGAGAGGGAAAGACAGACAAAGAGATCTTCAGTGTGCTGGTTCACTCCCCAAATGGCCTCTTTGGCCCCAGCTGGGCCAGGCTGAAGCCGGGAGCCAGGAATTCCATCTGGCTCCCTCACGTGGGTAGTAGGGGCCCAAGTACATGGGTCATCATCCTCTGCTTTCCCAGATGAGTTAGCACAGAACTGCATCAGAAGTGGAGCAGCCAAGACTTAAACCAGTGCTCCAATATAGGATGCCGACATTGCAAGCAGTGGCTTAGACTGCTGCATGATAACACTGGCCCCACTGCATGACATTTTGGTCAATGATAGACTGGGTATAACTGGTGGTCTTGTAAGATTATATTGCTGGGGCCAGCACTGTGGCATCAGAGGGTTAAGCCTCTGCCCACGACGCTGGCATCCCATATAGGTGCTGGTTCAAGTCCCGGCTGCTCTGTTTCTGATCTAGCTCCCTGCTAAAGTGGCTGGGGAAGCAGCAGAAGTGGCCCAAGTGAAGCCGTTTTTCTTACAAATATTTCTGAAATGAATAAGCTGCATAGGTTCTTGCCACGTATTCAGAGAAGAATTCTGAATACTGGCTCAAACAGACCAGGCAGCATGGTAAGTTTTAAGCTTTTTATTTAGTAAGAGAAATGCATAGGGGAGTGAGGGCGTTAAGGGAGAAAGAAAAAATCCGGAAATTAAGTTGGGGTCCATACCGAGCGGAGAGCAGGCCAAGAGCCCCATGCAGCAAGCGGTTGGTTATGAGCCGTCACAAGCAGCTTAGCATGAGCAGCGAAGCAAAGGCGAAGAAGAGAGCATGGGTGACCTGAAAGCCATGTGCCCCAAAGGCACAGAGCAACAAGGGCAGTAAGGGCGAAGAAGAAAAAAGGCAGGGCCCGCCGGTTCCAGGCCTTTTATCCACTTCCAAAGAGGAGTGGTTTTTTGGCCTGATTGGCAGGTGGGCATACAGGTGGGGTCTGGTAGAGGGATGAGATCACACAAGGGTGTGGTAAAGGCATGGTCTTCCAGCTCACGAATCGAATTTTATCCTGTCTGCCTGCCTACATCACAAGTGCTTGGTCCCCTGTACCCACACAGATGACCCAGAAGAAGCTCTTGGCTCCTGGCTTCAGATTGGCCCAGCTCCAGCTGTTGCAGCCATTTGGGGAAGTGAACCAGCGGATGGAAGACTTCTCACTCTCTCTGCCTCTGCCTCTCTCTCTCCCTGTAACTCCACCTTTCAAATAAGTAAATAAATCTTTAAAAATTTATTTATTTTTTAAAAGATTTATCTATTTATTTATTTATTTATTTATTTTTATTTGAAAGTCAGAGTTACACAGAGAGAGGAGAGGCAGAGAGAGAGAGAGGTCTTCCAGATGGCTGCAACACCCAGAGCTGCGCTGATCCGAAGCCAGGACCAGAAACTTCCTCCAGGTCTCCCATGGGGGTTGCAGACGCCCAAGGACTTGGGCCATCTTCTGCTGCTCTCCCAGGCCATAGCAGAGAGCTGGATGGGAAGTGGAGCAGCTGGGACTAGAACTGGTGCCCAAATGGGATGCTGGCGCTTTAGGTCAGGGCATTAACCCGCTGCGCCACAGCACCGACCCCGTAAATAAATCTTAAAAACAGATCATATTGCCAAGTGACATTGTAGCCATATTAGTTTTTGCAGTTATACTCTGTGAAGTTTGCACAATGACACAATCACCTAAGCATGCCTGTTCTTAGGATGTATCCACAGTGATGCAGGACTGGAAAGAGACAGAGAATCTCTTGCCCACTGCTTCGTTCCCCCAAATGCCTGCAGTAGCCAGGGCTGGGCTGAGGTCACAGCCAGATTCTGGGAACTCAATCCAGGTCTCCCATATGGTGGCAGGAATTGAATTAGGTGACCCATCTCCATGGCCTCCCAGGATCTGCATTAGGAACCTGGAGTGAGCAGCCAGAGCTGGATACTGAACCCAAGTACTCTGCTGCGGATTGCAAGTGTCGTAACTGCTAGGCAGCATGCCTGCTCCCAGTAGCTTTAGTATTTTCTGTAGCCAATTCTGCCATCTTTATTTCCATGTGATTCCATCAGTTCCAAGTTGGACAGCCATCCTTTCTTTAGCGCTTTGACAGATTCTGTTGCTTTTAGATTGTTTCCTCTCCCTGGTTTGATTTGTATTATTTAGCCATCTAATCCATCTGGAATTTATCTTGGTATATGCTTTGAGGTAAGTGTTTAACTTGATCTTTCTTCCCATTGGAAACTAATTAGTCTCCAACTATTTCTTAAATTATCTTCCATCCCCCTCGATTCTGTAACATCTTTATCATGTAATAAATTCCTGACTCTGATAGGTTCTTTTTCTGGGCTTCTGATTCTGTTTACAGAACAAGTAGCTGCCTGTTTTTGTATAAATGTGTCTTAATATCTTGTGGAACTAATCCCCTTCTTAACTCTTGGTTGTTGCTTAAAAAAATTTTTTTAAGGCTGGCGCTGTGGCTCAATAGGCTAATCCTCTGCCTGTGGCACAGGCATACCAGGTTCTAGTCCCGGTCGGGGTGCCGGATTCTGACCCGGTTGCCCCTCTTCCAGGCCAGCCCTCTGCTGTGGCCCGGGAGTGCAGTGGAGGATGGCCCAAGTCCTTGGGCCCTGCATCTGCATGGGAGACCAGGAGAAGCACCTGGCTCCTGGCTTCAGATCAGTGTGGTGCACCGGCCGCAGAAGCCATTGGAGGGTGAATCAATGGTAAAGGAAGACCTTTCTCTCTGTCTCTCTATCTCACTGTCCACTCTGCGTGTCAAAAAAAAATTTTTTTTAATATATTTGTCTGAAAAGCAGAGATAGATGGAGCTCTCCTTCACTGGTCCACTTCCCAGTTGGGCAAAATGGCTGGGCCAGGCCAAAGCCAGGCACTAGGAACTTCATCCTGTCTCCCTGTGGGTGGCACAGTCCCCAGATTTTTTAAAAACCCAAATATTAACATATCACTCATTTTTCTCACTATTAAATCTAAATTAGGGGCCAGTGTTGTGGCATAGTGGGTCAAGCACCTGACACTGGCGTCCACATGGGTGCCTGTTCAAATCCCAGCTGCTCCACTTCTGATCCAGATCCCTGTTAATGCACCTGGGAAAGCAGCAGAAGATGGCCACCCATGGGGAGTCCAAGACGAAGATCCTGGCTGCTGACTTTGATCTGGCCCAGCCTTGGCTTTTGTGACAAGGGAGTGAACGAGCAGATGGGAGATCCTTCTCTGTCTCTTTTTCTCTGTCTCTCTCTCTGTCTCTCCCTTCCTCTCTCTCTGTAACTTTGCCTTTCAAATAAATAAACTAATCTTTAAAAAAATTTTAATGCACCCAAAAAAGACAGATCTTCCCTCTCTATGCTTTGAACTGTAACAAAAAGAATAATAAAAAGACATATTTCCTTCAATCTTCACACACGATATCATTATTAGCACCAAAGTAGCCGAGGAGATAAAAACTGGAATTTATGGGAGGCCACGTCTCACCTTGTAGAGTTTGCTTCTTAGTTGCCCATCTTCTTATATCTTTGGAACACAGGGAGACTGTTGTTCAGAAACACACTGTTTTACCATTACGTTACTGTAAGAAACCCCTCCAGATCCCCAGGGTGAGGCCCAAGGTGGGGGAGGTGGCCCGGCTGTTTTGGAAGCTTTTGGTGGTTTTACTCTTGCTTCTGGGTGGATTCTTCACCCACATCCTCCTCCTAGTGAAGTTTAGCTGCCCTTTGTGACCGCGTTCCCCATCTGTCACCTTCTCATTTTTTCTGGGGGCAGTGTTTCCTAAACCCGCAATGGGGACGTGTGATCTTGTGAAAGTTCCCACGTGTGTTTATGAGGACAGCGGGTGGAATGTTTGCTATCAGGGTGATCTCGGGAAGTCCGGGCTGAATGACTGGTGTTCTAGTCTTTGAGGATAAATTGTGGGATTTGGGCACAGGAGATGGAATAAAAGGGATACGATTGATTCTCTTCCAGTTTCCTAAATCCCTTCAGCCTCTATAAAACTCAAGCCTTGGCCGGCGCCGAGGCTCAATAGGCTAATCCTCCACCTGCGGCACCAGCACACTGGGTTCTAGTCCCAGTCGCTCCTCTTCCTGTCCAGCTCTCTGCTGTGGCCCTCGAGTGCAGTGGAGGATGGCCCAAGTGCTTGGGCCCTGCACCCCATGGGAGACCAGGAGGAAGCACCTGGCTCCTGCCTTCGGATCAGCGCGGTGCGCCAGCTGTGGTGGCCATTGGCAGGTGAACCAACGGCAAAGGAAGACCTTTCTCTCTCTCTCTCTCACTGTCCACTCTGCCTGTCAAAAAAAAAAAAAAAAAAAAACAGACAAATTCAAGCCTCAGGTTCTATCCTCCCCCAAACAGGTAAGCGAATCAAGCAGACATTTCAAATCTGGAGCAGCGCTCCTTGTTAGAAACTGGAATTCAGCAACAACTTAGGGGAGGTTTGGGGCGGTTTCCTTCTTGAGACTCTGTGTAGCGAGCTCTCCACCTTCTCCAGGCCTAATCTGTTCAAAAGGAATCTGAGTTCAACCAAAGGACAGAAAATGTGCTAAGTCAGTCAGAAGGATCCCACAAAGCGATCTTCCTGTTTGACAGGCTCTGTACGGGCAGCAGTGTAGTCTAGCAGGAAGGACCACATGCCCCCACCGGAATAGCTGTTCCTACAGGTAACGATAGCTCCCTTCTTCCAGAGGACGCTTGTGTTCCTGTTTGGTTTGTTTGTTTTCAGCTTTGGATTTGTGGTAATTGGGGGAAGGAATTTGGGATAATGTTGGGGTTCTTTTCCTCATTTAGAATAAACACACTGAGCTGTGTTTATATATTCTGGACTCAACAACTGCTTCTTGAATGCTCCTACAGCCCACAGAAGAGAACTAAAGTGAACTTTCTTATAAAGTAAAAAGATACATATTCACAGTATTCCATGGGAACAAGAGAGGACCTCATAGGACTGGCTTTTCAATGATAACGGTTTAGTGGCAGGGGTAAGGGAACTTTTTTTTTCTGCCAAAGGCCATTTGGTTATTTATTTCACCTGGGAGCCGTATGAAATTTTCAACTTAAAAATTAGCCTGCTGGGGTAGGCGTTGTGGTGCAGTGGGTCAAGTTGCTGCCTGTAATGTCAGCATCCTATATGGGCACTGGTTCCAGTCCCTGCTGCTCCACTTCCCATCCAGCTCCCTGCTAATGTGTCTGGAAAAGCAGTGGAAGATGATCCAAGAGTTTGGAACCCTGCCACCCATGCTGGAGACCTGGATGGAGTTCTAGGCTTATGGCTTCAACCTGGCCCAGCTCTAGCTGTTGTGGCCGTTTGGGGAGTGAACCAGTGCGTGGGATCTCTCTCTCTCTCTCTCTCTCTCTCTCTCTCCCCCCCCCTCTCTTGTAACTCTGCCCTTCAAATAAATAAATCTTTTTTTTTTTTTTTAATTTGCTTGAGACTGGTGCCATGGTGTAGCAGCTAAAGCCACCGCCTACAGGGCCAGCATCCCATATGGGTACCAGTTCAAGATCTGGCTACTCCACTTCCAATCTAGCTCTCTGCTATGGCCTGGGAAACAGTAAAAGATGGCCCAAGTGGTTAGGCCCCTGCACTCACATGGGAGACCTAGAAGAAGCTCCTGGCTCCTGGCTTTGGATCGACCCAGCTCTGGCCTTTGCAGTCTTGTGGGGAGTGAACCAGTGGACGGAAGATGTCTTTCTCTCTGCCTCTGCTTCTCTGTAACTCTGCCTTTCAAATAAATAAATAGATCTTTAAAAAGAAATTGTCTGCTATAGATTTAAGGAATTTTGAATCCTATCTGTAGTTGCCTTGGCAAGAGCAGGCCAAATGATTTTGTGGACTTCATACCACCCTGTTTAGTGTAAACATCATTAGTATGTTTTATTCCTGGGGTCTCCGAAAGCTGACGTGGTGTAACTCTATCTTGTGGCATTTCTGCTAATGGTTGATATGTGACCTGCACGGAATGCCATATTTCATGGGAATCACACTTTACTTATACGATACAGAATCGACTACATCGGAAGGTGGATGTGACAAGGGTTGCTCACCAGAGCATGAGCAGGCTCCAGGGCAGGCAGCTCGGCCCAGTTAGGTTTCTTGTTTGTTCAGATTTATTTATTTGAAAGTTGGTGGTGGAAGGGAGAGATTTTCCACTCAGTGGTTCACTCCCCAATGGCTGCAATGGTCTGGGCCAAGCTAAAGCCAGGACCCTAGAACTATCTGGGTCTCCCACGTGGGTGGCAGGGACCCACGTACTTGTGTCATCTTCCGCTGCCTTCCAGGGATTTTAGCAAGGAAACTGGATCAGAAGTGGAGCAGCCAGCACTCAATCAGCACTCCAATATGGGATGCTGGCACTGCAAGTAGTGACTTAACCCCTACAGCAACACACCTGCCACTCGACCCAGTCTTTTTTTTTTTTTTTTTTAACAGAGGTAGAAGTTAGAAGTTAGAGTTAGAAGTTTAAACAGTTAGAGAGAAAGACAGAGAGAAAGGTCTTCCTTTGCTGTTGGTTCACCCCCCAAAATGGCCGCTACAGCTGGAGAACTGCGGCCAGCGTGCTGCGCCGATCCGAAGCCAGGAGCCCGGTGCTTCCTCCTGGTCTCCCATGGGGTGCAGGGCCTAAGCACTTGGGCCATCCTCCACTGCACTCCTGGGCCACAGCAGAGGGCTGGCCTGGAAGAGGAGCAACCGGGACAGAATCCGGTGCCCCATCCGGGACTAGAACCAAGGGTGCTGGCACCGCAGGCAGAGGATTAGCCAAGTGAGCCACAGCACCAGCCCCGACCCAGTCTTTAATGGAAACAATCCACATCCCAGTTAATCTTCCATGAGTCCTGAAAGAGTATTAACTGTGGTTATAAGTCTAACTTTCCTCTTTTAAAAAATTAGAAGGGAGGCTGGCGCCGTGGCTCAACAGGCTAATCCTCCGCCTGCGGCGCCAGCACACCGGGTTCTAGTCCCGATCGGGGCGCCGGATTCTGTCCCGGTTGCCCCTCTTCCAGGCCAGCCCTCTGCTGTGGCCCAGGAGTGCAGTGGAGGATGGCCCAAGTGCTTGGGCCCTGCACCCCATGGGAGACCAGGAAAAAAGCACCTAGCACCTGGCTCCTGCCATCGGATGAGCGCGGTGCGCTGGCCGCAGCGCGCCGGCCACGGCGGCCATTGGCAGGAGAACCAACGGCAAAGGAAGACCTTTCTCTCTGTCTCTCTCTCTCACTGTCCACTCTGCCTGTCCAAAAAAAAAAATTAGAAGGGAGCTTCTCTTTACAGTATAATCTTACGTAAATGCATTGTCCAAATTTCCTGATTTGGGTGGTTTAGATAGTAGAAGCAGTGTTGTAGTTCTACAGATGTTTGCTTATAGGCAGCAGGTGGAAGATAATTAGGATAACATCTGATCTTGCAAGGTGAAGACTGCCATGTTAACATACCTGAATGTTGGCCGGCGCTGTGGCTCAATAGGCTAATCCTCCGCCTTGCGGCACCGGCACACCAGGTTCTAGGCGTGACTCTGTAACCTGTTCCAAATAAGAAGGAAGTCAGGACAGCAGCAGCAGCAAACTGAGAGGAGTGGTCCCCCTGATGCCATCGTAAGCCACAGTGTGGCTGCGAGTGTGTTCTGCCTCCTGTCAGCCCGATGCAGAGTAAACAGTGCTGAAAACAGGGGAGTTTGGTTCTGGGTTCCAGTCTGGCGCTAGTTACTTGTGTGACTTCAGACAGGCAACTCGCCCTTTCTGCTCCTGTTCCCTTATCACCAGCTGAGAATAAAACCTGTTCTGCCTACCTGAGACAATGATTACAAGGATCAGATGGAACTACTTGAAATGCTTAAAGGGCTATATTGGTATAAGGCACTATTATCACATCTCAGAGACCTGCACTTAAATAGTCCAGGATTTAAAAAGCTAAGGATAGGTAGTGTTTATCTCGTTGAGTGGGGGAGAGAACGTTCACTCGTCATGGGGTTGATAGAACAACCACATCCAGGGAATTCCCAGCACGTCTTAGAGAACTCATCCAGTCAGTGCACAGGATGGCTCTCCAAAGCAGAGAAGGGGAGTGGAGTGGGAGAGGGTCTGTGGAGGTCCCACTGAGGCACCTACTTGCCATGTAGGTTCCAATTTCGGATGGGCCTGTGTGTTTCCCAAGAGCTTCGGAGCTGCCCAGAAGTTTTGGTTGCATCATCAATCTGGCCTTCCAGCCTAGTTGAATTATATGTGTATTTTGCTCAGCATCTTCTTGGATTGTTAGAAAATATGGCTGAGTGGCATGGGTTTCCCTACCCGTCTGACCTTTCTGCTTTCTCAGCAGTTTCTTGACCTCTGTGGTCCCCAGTGTCCCCCAGGAATGTCCCATAATCCTTCTCCATTTCATCCACTCCCTCAACTCCGTTTCATACACGAATGCCTTTTCATTTCACTGGCTGTGAGAAACTCCGTTTTCTGAGCAGTAGGGATTTTCTTTCCTTCCATTGTATTAGTGTTCACGTTACACTTGGATTGCCTACAGCTTTCATACTTATTGAACAAGCGGAGGCAAAGACAAGGACACTAATTCCAATTCTGCTTCTACCTTTGTGAGGGCAACCGTCTCTCTTCATTAGGCAGTTTAGGGCTGGGAAATACCCCCCCCCCCCAGTCTCAACACCTTCCATTCCAGCTGCCAATGTGTTACCAGAATGATCCTTCTTTTATTAAAAATTTTAACTTATTTTCATTTCATTTGAAGGGCAGACAAGGAGAGACAGAGATATCTTCCATCCACTGGTTCACTTCCCAAATTTCTACAACAGCTAGGACTGGGAAAGGCCGAGGCCAGGAGTCAGAAACTCATTCTGGGTCTCTCATATGGGCGGCAAGAACTTAAATGCTTGAGGCATCACCTGTTGCCTTTCCAGGGTATGTACTAGAAAGAATAGAGGAGCTGAAGCTGTGACTCAAATCCAGACATTCCAATATGTGACACGAGCTTCCCAAAGCAGGGTCTTAATCTCTGTGCCAAATGTCCAGCCCCTAAAATGATCCTTTTTTTTTTTTTTTGACAGGTAGATTTATAGACAGTGAGAGAGAGACAGAGAGAAAGGTCTTCTTTATGTTGGTTCACTCCCCAAATGGCCCTATGGCCAGCGCTGCGCCAGTCCGAAGCCAGGAGTCAGGTGCTTCTTCCTGGTCTCCTATGCGGGTGCAAGAGCCCAAACCATCCTCCACTGCCTTCCTGCGCCACAGCAGAGAGCTAGACTGGAAGAAGAGCAACCAGGAATAGAAGCCGGCGCCCATATAGGATGCCAGCACCACAGGTGGAGGATTAGCCAAGTGAGCCACGGCCCCACAATGATCCTTCTAAATGGAAATTTTGCTTGCTTCAAAGCCTGATGCTTCCTACTTGCCCATCCAAGCTCCGTCTGCAAAACAGAATCACAGATGGCTTTTGTTTGTCCTGCAACAATTAAAGTTAGTAAAAGCAATTACAATATTGGAAAATGTCCTTAAAAAACAGGATTTTGGTTTTGCATGAAGATTGCTAAGGTAACTCTGGGCAGCAGGAACTGGATAGGGCAGTTGCTGTCCAGGTAACACAGATGTCACCCAGGCCCCTTCATTCCCTTCCAGTAGCTGGGAGGCCATTTGCATGTGCTCTCTCTACTACAGAATCAAGTTCTAACTCTTGTACAGGTATATGGAATCCTTTACAATTTGGCCCCGCCTTGCCTCTGACCCCTCCCTCTGCTGTATTCCCACAGTAACGATGCTGCTAAAGAGGTAGTCACTTGCCTTGTTGAAAACTTTTTAAAATTAAAAAAATTTTTTAAATGTTTTCTTGAGAGAGAGAGAGAGAGAGAGAGAGAGAGATCTTCTGTTCATTGGTTCATTCCCCAAGTGCCCAGAATAGTCAGGGTTGGGCCAGGCCAAAGGCAGAAGAGACTAAACTCCATCGGGGTCTCCTTCATGGGTAGCAGGGACTCAAGTACTTGAGCCCTCCAAGGTGTGCCTTAACAGGAAGCTGGGTTGAAGCAGAGCAGCCGGGACTCGAACCAGGCACTCCAATATGGCATGTGGGTGTCTGCACCACAACAGCGTCCCAGAAAACAGTTCCTTAGCACTTAGTAAATAAGGACAACTTCACTTAAGAAGGGTCTATCTCAACAGGCTTTCAGCAACTGAAGGAGAGATCTGGCTCAATTCTGAATACAACAGGACAAGCAGGGACTGATCAGTCCAGGGTCAGAGGAAACACCAGGGACAAAGGAGGATTCTGGCTAACCCAACTGGACAGGATTCTTGCAGAACGTGGGCTGCAGTGATGAAGATGTCAGAGGTGGGGGAATTCTCACTAGACTCCCTCGAGATTGTTAATAAAACTAGACCCCACCAGGAAGGACCCAAGCCTAAGGCTGAGGCTCAGAGGGCTTATGGGGCCTGACCAGAGTTAGGTCAAAGAGAGTCTTCCTCAGCCCTTTTGAGCTTGTTTACTTTTACAGTTTATTTATGTTTTTACCTTTTATTTATGTTTTACAAAAGGAGCCACTTTGCCAACCTAGCTAGAGGTATGAGCCTGGCCTGACCACCATTTGTGGAGTGTTTCAAGGGAGTTACATTTTAGATTTTCTTTTTTTTTTTTAAACTTTTATTAAAGGTATATGCAATGTATTTTTTTTTATTTTTATTTTTTTGACAGGCAGAGTGGACAGTGAGAGAGAGAGACAGGGAGAAAGGTCTTCCTTTTCCATTGGTTCACCCTCCAATGGCCGCTGCGGCCGGTGCACTGTGCTGATCTGAAGCCAGGAGCCAGGTGCTTCCTCCTGGTCTCCCATGCGGGTGCAGTGGGCCATCCTCCACTGCACTCCCGGGCCACAGCAGAGAGCTGGACTGGAAGAAGAGCAATCGGGACAGTCAGGCACCTCGACCAGGACTAGAACCCAGTGTGCCAGCGCTGCAGGCAGAGGATTAGCCTATTGAGCCACGCCAGCCTATGCATATGTATTTTTAAGCTCCTTTAAAAAAAAAAAAAGATTTATTTATTCAAAAGTCAGAGTTACATAGAGAGAGGAGAGGCAGAGAGAGAGAGAGAGGGGTCTTCCATCTGATGGTTCACTCTCCAATTGGCTGCAATGGCCACAGCTGTGCTGATCCAAAGCCAGGAGCCAGAAGCTTCCTCTGGGTCTCCCATGCAGGTGCAGGAGCCCAAGGACGTGGGCCATATTCTACTGTTTTCCCAGGCCAAGGCAGAGGGCTGGATCAGAAGAGGGGCAGCTGGGTCTTGAACTGGTGCCCAAAAGGGATGCTGGCGCTTCAGGCCAGGGCGTTAACCCGCTGCGTCACAGCGCTGGCCCCACATTTTAGATTTTCATGGAGTGTTGATCCCAAACTCCTTGGCAGGACAAGAAGCAGGGGAGGGAAAGAACAGCTTTGAGTTTAAGGTCATTTCCAAAACAAATACATTGTGTTTGATTACTTGGCTATGTATTTGCAGACATTCTCCTCAATGAAATGCAGGTGGTAGCAACAAAATTAGTCTACCTTGGTAGGATATCTATTGTCAAACATTGCCCATTGTTTTTCCAGAAGTACAGGAAAATTGATGTATCAGCTTCATTTCTATACTGCTGGGAAATAAAATCGTTTTAGGCTATGGAATAGTAACTTCATTGCTATTCACCCTAAGTCCATGAACTTGCACACAGGTGATTTTCAGAGACCTAGGCATTTGCTTCTCTGGGTTTAAGATGTTGCTGCATAGAGCAGACATTTGGTCCAGTTGGAGGACTCCACTTGAGATACCCACACCCAGAATTATGTTGCCTGATCCGAGTCCGAGCTCTGCTCCTAATTCAATCATTCTGCTAATGTGAACCCTTGGAGGCAATAGATGATGGCTCAAATACTTGGGACCCTCTCACCACCATGGGTGACCCAGATTGAGTTCCTGACTCCTGGCTTTGGGTTGACCCAGCTTTTGCTGTTGTGGACATTTGGGGAGTGAACCAGTAGATGGAAGATCACTCTCTTTCAAAAAAAAAATAAATTTTAAAAATAATATTTCAGGCTTTATCTTACTGGGGCATTACTGGTCCTGGTTTCTACTCTCTGCTGATTTAGAAATTTGATTTTCCCAGAAGTCAGACTTGAATTTGTCACACTAGCCAAAAATATAAGCATTATTTGTAAACAGCAATATTTATTTTTTACACATTTATTGCACAACTAAGTGTATGCCCCTGTCCTAATCTCCGGGGAAACACAAATGTATCATTCCTGCCCTTTAGAAGCTTATGGTCCAGAAGTAGGACAGATATGTAAATAAAAATGTTATGTGCAGTGGGCTAAGGGTTGAGGGACATTTGTACATTTGGCCTGAGACAGTCCTGGTATAACTATTGTTAACTGCCTGTTGTCCTGGTGTGACCATCAGCAGTGCTCCCTTCCACTAACCAAACCTTCTAAACGCCAAGGTGACAGTCTCTATGAAGGACTGGGGTACAGAAATGACAGAAAGGAGGGAGACACTTGGGCCGGACGAGGTAGCCAAGGACTGGGTAGCCAAGGACTGGGAACCTGGAGTGGGGTTGGGGGAGAGATTGTTTCCGGGAATGGGCGGAACTCTGCAGGAAAAGGTATTATTGTTCCAGAAGCAGCAATTTGTTGGTTCAAGCTAGGCATTGTTTCCCAAATTTACCTTGCAAGGATTTCCCAGGGCCTTTGGTCACACAGATTCAGAGGTCCTACTGGCAATTTTTTAGGAAGTGCTCCCCCACCAGATGCTTCCGGGGCATCCTTCACTGATTGTGGCTAGGAAAGCAAACGGACATGCAATATGGGAAGGGCAATATAGAGCACAGGTCACAGGTCAGCCAGGCAAGGGAGCCCAGGTACGAAAACCCTCAGATGTAAAAACCAGTTGGGAGACCTTCACCTGGTAGACCTATGAAAAATGGGGCGTGCAGGCAGGGGTGCGGAGGAATGAAAATACTTGACAACTATTGAGCAGGAAGAATGAATAGGACCTAGGGTATGCCAGTTACTGGTTTACCTGGCGTAATAATATTTCCAGGCAGTGGAACACGTGTCAAATCCAGGAACATGGGGGACCACGAATCTGGAGGTTTACTTGGTTAGCAAAAACCTGCAAGCAGCCAGCTAATGTGGTATGTTTCATGCGGGCCTAAGAAAGGGACTGCAGCCTACTAGTGAATGTTCTTGGCAGTCCCTAGAACACTCGTGAGGGCTGTGTTTATCTCTGGGCAGAAACTGGAATGCATTCCAAAGCATTCCCAAACTCTCGCCTTTTCTTCCTTTTTTCTAAGACTTCAGGCAGCAAGACTACCTGCCAAGCCCTGTATTATTTTTGCTTATGCGTTTGTTATCAGATGTGTAAGACAGTCATGACTCAGCCGTATTGCAAATTTCAGTGTGGGCTTCTCCCCAGATTTCGGAGATGGCTCTCTCCAGGGACATCTGCAGTCACCCCAGATTCACCCCCAACTCAGGAAAGCGATAAAACAGTGCCTACAACAAACACCTTATCCAGGTAGGAGGGCGACGAGCTCACTTGGAAGAGGATAGACGGCCAGTGCTGAGCACACCCTGCAAATGGAAAACGAAGGAAATCTGCTCCCCCGTTGCCTTCCGACACGGAGATGTTTTATTTTGAAGGCTGCCATCCGTCCTCAGGCCTGCTTGGCTTCAAACGACCGAAGCAGCAGTCAGCCAGCGACGGAAGCTTTGCAAGTTATCAGAAGGAAGCCTTAGCTGGGAGATCGGACACCCACAGGGCTGATTTCACAGGGTCAGTTAGCAGCCCTTTCCCTACACCTGGCCGCTTCGGCGACTCCACGCCTGCGGGCGGTGCGGCATCTGAAATTCCAGTCCTGGGCTGACGGATGTCCACACCCTGGGAGTGACAGGGATGGAGACGACCAGGCTGAACTCGCCCACGCCGTCAGTGTCAGGGAAGGGAAAACCGCCATCCGCCGCCGCCTCCAAGTTTTATTTTTATTTTTTCTTCGGAAGGGGTCTAACTTCGGTGCGGTACCATTAAGTCCCAGTAGCCACCCAGAAACATACAAAGGGAAGGCGGAAGAGCGCAGCGCTCACGGACTCGGAAAAGGGATCTCCAAGTGGTTCCGGACCAGGCCCGAGCAGCCCCGGGGCCGCCGGGGTCGTCAGCCCGCCGGCCGGAGGCGCAGCCGGGGAGCCCCCGTCCCGCAGTCGGGGCGCAACCAGCGCGGCGCCGCGGCGGGGGGGATCCGGCCGACGCGCCGCAGACTTCAAAGGCCCGGCGCGCCGCCGCCGCCCCCGCCCGCGCGCGCGAGTAGTACGGTCCGAGGGGGCGGCTCCTGGGGCGCGGCTCCCGCGGCAGCTGATGCGCGCCCGGCCGGCGGAGGGGCGGGCGCCTGAGACCCCCGGAGACCTCGAGCCGCCGGGCGCCGCGGGCCGGGCCCCTGAGGAGGTCGCCCCCTCACGAGAGACACCTTCACGGGCGGACGAGCCCGGCGCGGAGGGCGCCGCGGCCGCGGCCGCGGGGGGACGAGGACGAAGAGGAAGCGGGCAGCCTGCCGGCGGGGAGGAAGCGCTCCACCCGGGCCCCGACGGCGCTCGTTTAACCACATCCGCGCCTCCGCGGGCAGCGCTCACGGCCGCCTGTCACCGGTTCCCTCCATTTTGAAAGGCAAAGAAGGCTCTCCCCCCATCCTCCTGCTACCCGTAGGAACCGGAGCCGGAGGAGCCGCGCTCATGGCGTTCAGCCCGTGGCAGATCCTGTCCCCCGTGCAGTGGGCGAAGTGGACGTGGTCCGCGGTGCGCGGCGGGGGCGCCGGCGAGGACGAGGCCGGAGGGCCCGAGGGCGACCCCGAGGAGGAGGACTCGCAAGCCGAGACCAAATCCTTGAGTTTCAGGCAAGTACACAGCATCCCCGCCGAGACGCACCCGTGCCGCCGCCGCCTCCATCCGCGCCTCATTCCCGCCTGCCTGTGTGTGGTCGCCCACCCGCGGTAACCGTGTCTGTGGCGATGCTGCCTCCCTGCCCGTAGCCGGCTCCCGCGGCGCGATCGAAAGTTCGGGATGTTCTGTCTTCGCCTGTATTCTCTTTCCCCCTCCGTTTCGCTGTGAGCGAAATCTGCAGTCTCTCCGCATCGGCGTTCGCCTCGGTCACTTTCTCTCTGAGCTTCGATGTCCCGGCCCCCCACCCCCACCCCCCGACACACGCACAGGTCACCCCGGCTGGAATTTAGAGCCCTCCCCGTGGGGAAGAAGGCGCCCCCGGGCCCCCTACATGTGAGCTGTGTGTGGAAGGTCGCGCGATGACAGGCCCCTGGCAGCTGGGAGACATGGTGGGCTCCGCTGAGCTGTCACCGAATGATTGCAAAAGGCAGGTGACAGCCTTCTTAGCCCAGGGAGTTGCACACACAGGTAGAGAGGTCGGCCGAGGAATCAAGGCATGGCTACCAGCGGCTTCATCTGGGAGCGGGAGTGATACGGATTTTTACGCCTCTGGGAAGGGGCTCTTGTGAGAAAGGGAGTCGGTTGGAAAGCTCCTTTTTCGGGTGTCAGGGAAAGAGGACCTCACAGATGCGTGGCGCTCGAGACAAGCTCCATGGGGGAGGCCAGAGCGAGAAACCCAAGGAGGGCACTGGCGAAAACCCGCAGCAGCCTCCCGCAGGCCCATCTGTGCTGAGGATCAGCTGGCTCTAAAGTTAGACATGCCGGACGTTAGCCTTGGTGGCGAGGTGGCTCTTTAAAGGGTGTCGGAAATACCGTTGAAAGTGGTAATTCCTCATTTTTCCCCCTTGGCAGCTCGGATTCTGAAGGTAATTTTGAGACCCCTGAAGCCGAAACGCCAATCAAATCGCCCCTCAAGGAGTCCTGTGATTCATCATCAGAATTGGCAGGACCTGGGGCCAGAACCCAAGGTAAAGAAAAACTTTGATTTTTTTTTTTGTGCCTCTTGTGTTTTACATTTTTGAAATAATGTAAAAAAATGTAAATGAAGGAAGGAAAGAAGTGCTGACTTCAGACCCTTTGTGAGGGTGTGAACTGTCTCCTTACTCAGATAGAGCTGTTTCCCAGCTCCTGGCTTGATTGTAAAAGGTTTTCGTTTTTGTTTCTTTTAAGGAATGTGACGATCAGAGGTTTTCTTCTCTGAGTAGAGTAGGTGCATTGGCAATACATTATCATTAAACAGTAAAAACGTCTGTGTCATGCAGTGGTGAAGTTAGGTTTAGATCTGGCTTTACCAACTGCTCAGACAAAACCGCTTTCTACTGGGGTGTGGCTAGAGACCAAAATTATAGGTTCGTTTTCATAAAAATGTTGTGAGGCTGTTTCAAAATGGCTTACCTTTCCCTTTTCCACAGAGGGACAGTGGTCAGCCCCTTCAGCCTACCTGGAAAATCTGACGTGTACTCTCTCATGACCCCCTCAGAACCCTTCATCTACAACAGTTTCCGCTGTCCCATTTAATGAGTAGAAACCTTTTTTGGCTACCCAAATTTCACCTGACCTGATAGAATTCGTTCATTCAGTAGAGCCCTGATCTCACCGAGCTAACATTATGAAAGGGGATGAGCCTAGTAAGGGCTAAGCGCTTGTTTGTCAGATTGTGTTAAGGTGAAGCAGGGCTGGGGGGAGTAGGGAATATGGGGTAGGGCAGGAGATGCTGAGGGCAGTTAGGGGAACATCACAGATAAGGTGACTTACATGGAGGCCTGAAGGAAGATTGAGGAAGCAAGACCTGTAGATTCCAGGGTAAAGGATGCTTTCTACAGAGAATGGCACTCGCAGGGTCTGACATGAACAGCGTGTGGTGGCTGAGGCCTTGTGTTGAGAACCAGCAGGGAGGCCAGTGCAGTGGCTGGTGTGCAACCCCTGCTAGCAGGCAGTGACGGTCATGGTGGTGGTGGCGGTGGCGGGGCGGGGGAATGGTAGGAGCTGAAGTCACAAAGGTGAGAGGAGATCCAGGTCACATTGTCACGACAATTTGGTTTTCTTTCTGAGTAACACTGAAAGCCATTGGAAGGCATATTGACTTACTAGAGCTGCCATAACAAAGTTCCTCAACCTGAGAGGCTTACAACAACAGAAATTTATTCTCATGATTCTGGAGAACTGAAATCAGAACTAGAAGCAAGGTATTGGCAGGACAATCTTCCCTCCGAAGGCTCCTGGGGGAATCCTTCTTGCCCCTTCTAGCTTCTGGGAGTTGTTGTCAGTCTCCGGGCTGTGGTGACCTACCTGCGATTTCAGCCCTGGCCCATGACAGTCATCTCTGACTGTGTGTCAGTGTCTTCCTGTGACCTTTTCTGGGGGACTTCAGTCATTTAGGGCCCACTCTAATCCAGAATGACCTCATCTTAACTGGATTACATCTCTGAAGATATTTCCAAATAAGGTCATGTTTATAGGTACCAGGAGTTAGAACTTTAACGTATTTTCTTAAGGGACACAATTCAGCCCAAAACAGAGGGCTATGAGCAGAGAGATGTAAATGGCTGCTGTAGGGAGAAGAGACTCTGGGATAGATGTCTTTTCCTTGTGATATCTCTATTCCAGTGTCTGACGCTGTTATCCTATGATGACAGATAGAGCCAGCTTTAAGTTATCCAGTTTCATGCATTGTGTTTTATTGCTTAGTAACTTTTTTTTAAAAAAAAAAAGATTATTTATTTGAAAGGCAGAATTACAGAAAGGCAAAGGCAGAGAGAGGAGTCTTCCATCCACTGGTTCATAGAGCTGGGCCAATCCAAAGCCAGGAGCCAGGAGCTTCTTCTGGGTCCCGGATGTGGATGCAGGGGCCCAAGGACTTGGGCCATAGCAGAGAGCTGGATTGGAAGCAGAGCAGCCAGGACTCGAACCAGCACCCATATGGGATGCTGGCACTAAAGGCAGCGGCTTTACCCCCCTAGTAACTTCTCCAGTCCCTAGTGACTTCTTCAGTGGTTGCCAAGAAAGTCAAACCACTGTGGTGGTAGACTGTAATGGAGCTGGTATTAGTGGTAAAATGACATCAGCTTTTTGACATTTTTTGCTTTAGATTGTGAGCTCCTTGAGTGCATGCCCTACTGAGAATTCAGCAGAACCCTCAACCTGGAGGTGCATTTTACCATTGCTGCAGGGAGAGACCACATGGCAACAGACATGTTTATATCTTGGAGATCTTGTGCCTGTCATTTAGCTGCATAGCACTCTCAGTGACAGAGATGCCACTTGCTCCTCATAGCTTTCCTTTTCTTCTCTCAAGGTTGGCACATCAGAAAGGAGATTTAAAGGCCTGAAAGAACTATTTTTGTGGTCCTCCAACCAAATTTCTTTATTATTATGTTTATTTTTTGACAGGCAGAGTGGATAGTGAGAGAGACAGAGAAAGGGCTTCTTTTGCCGTTGGTTCACCCTCCAATGGCCGCCACGGCTGGCGCGATGCGGCCGGTACACCACGCTGATCCGATGGCAGGAGCCAGGTGCTTCTCCTGGTCTCCCATGGGCTGCAGGGCCCAAGGACTTGGGCCATCCTCCACTGCACTCCCGGGCCACAGCAGAGAGCTGGCCTGGAAGAGGGGCAACCGGGACAGAATCTGGTGCCCCAAATTTCTTTATTATTATGTTTTAAAGGTATACATATATATATATATATATATATATTTTTTTTTTTTTTTTTTTTTTTTTTTTTTGAAATGCAGAGAGAGGGAGAGACAGATCGATCTTCCATCTGCTGGTTCATTTCCCAAATTCCCTACCAGACTGAAGCCAGGCATCAGGAATTCCATCCGGGTCCCCCATGTGGGGCCTAAGCGCTTGAGCCATTATCCATTTCCTGCTAAGATGTATTTACAAGAAGCTGGATCTGAAACTGTGTAGCCAGCACTCAGATACTGGTGGGTGTCAAGCCACTGTGCCACAGTTCCCACTTCTCCCATCATATTTAAATAAAGCTCATCAGACATGTTAAGTAACTGTTTGAAAGCCTCTTTGACTTGCCCTCGACTTGGTCAGCCCTTCTTCATCATTTTGTCAGCTGTTTGATTCATCTGACCAGATTCTTTACCAAATGTGAATAGAGGCCTGGATGGCCTAGGCCCCGGAAGCCACAGAGACCCAATTGTTTTGTCTGTCTTGTGCCAGTGACTCTCACAATTTCCTTTTCATTCTCTCTAGGAGGAAAACTTTGAAACATTTTCCTTTTAGAGAGTCATGGGCTCAGGAAAACCCTTCCGGGGTAGGTCATGATTGCAGACTGTAATGGGTGGGAGTGGGGGATGTAGAGGGAATGGCATACAGCCTAGGAAATGACCTTCTGTGTTGAGAGATTTCTCAGTCTAGCTTCTTTAACAGTGGGATAATTGCATACCAGCTTGGTAGTGTCCTGCCTTCCAGGACTCCTACCCCAACATCTGGAGCTAGTCCAGAGTCTTGTTAATCACCTTGTCATGGGCTCGGCAAATGTGAAAGTGCAGCCAAGCACAGATCTGACCAAGTCTGGTGGGAAAAAATGCTTTAATAAGGGTCATCTCATGTCAAAATTTAATTTCAGGGGCTGGATGGTTCCTTTTCTCCTAAAATTGTTCATTCTGTGGTTCTGTGGTTCTGTGGTTCTGAGACGTGGTTGGACAGCAATTATAGATTATTTAAGATAGTATCTTCTGTAGGAATGACTTAATGATTTGCAAGTTGTGAAGAAGTTGGAGTTCTCATGTGTAAGGATTCTGTTTCCTGTTATATACTAATGTCCCTCAAATGTGTGGGCTGTGTGCCATCCACTGAACCTATGGCTCCCGTGTTGATTTCCAATAATTTGTTGAATTCAAGGAAGCATCTAAGTCTGCTTTGAAATGACTTTTCTTTTTACTGGGTCTATTTTAGACACTTACAATGTCTGAACTCTATAATGACTCTTCCTGTGACATAGTTGTATGCCATGGATTTTTATAAAACATTTGTTTATTGAGAGACAGAGAAAGAATGGTTCATTCCCCAAATGCTGGCAAAGGCTGAGGCTAGGTCAGAGCAGAAGCCATGAGCTAGGAACTCCATCCGTGTTTACAACATGAGTGGCAGGAACCCAATTAATTAAGCTGTCACTGCTGCCTCCCAAAGTGTGCATTAGCGGGAAGCTGGAATCAGGAACTGGAGCAAAGCAGGCACTCCTATGTGGGACCTAGGAGGGGATATAACTACCAGGCTTAATATTCTTGTGCCAGAAACTTAACAGTGGAGAAGGTTGTGGACTTTATTTATTTTTTAATACCTCAGATATAAACTGGTTTCAGCCCACCTGGTAATATAAAACTCTAGCCAAAGAGATTTCTTGAAAATATCAGACTAGTGACTTTTTTTTTTTTTTTTAAGATTTATTTCTTTATTTGAAAGTCAGAGTTGCAGAGAGAGGAGAGGCAGAGAGCGAGAGGTCTTCCATCCAGTGGTTCACAATTGGCTGCAACCGCCAGAGCTGCGCTGATCCAAAGCCAGGAGCCAGGAGCCCCTTCTTGGTCTCCCATGTGGGTGCAGGGACCCAAGGACTTGGGGCGTCTTCCACTGCTTTCCCAGGCCTTAGCAGAGAGCTAGATCGGAAATGGAGCAGCCAAGACTTGAACTGGTGCCCACATGGGATGCCGGCACCGCAAGAGGCGGCTTTACCCACTACGTCACAGCGCCGGCCCCTGGCTAGTGACTATTAATGTGTGGGCTAGGAGTTCTTATTTGCTGTCTGCTGGACTCCCCCCACTGCATGTCGTTTTAGCCTACAAAAACTGCACTGGAGCCCTTTGCCACTTGAGCTCCACCTCCCCACTCCTCCATACACACACACCTTTATTTACCTTTTTTTGAGAAAGAGAATCTTAATTAATGCAGAAGCTCTGTAGTTAAATTTATGCAGTTTGATATGTTAATTGGATGACTAGGTATTTCAAAGACATGCTGTAATCTTCTGGGACTAGAAGGGAAGAGATAAATGGGATCAATCTATACATATTTACTGTTGGAAGCCCTGCAGGGAATACTCTTGTTTGTTGACACAGTTTTGGTGGTCTAGATTAAGAGCAGCAAACCCTGACTCCAGAGGTTAAACCTGGCCTGTCACCTGTTTTTTGTGTGGCTCCCCAGCCATTATACTTTTGTTTCATTACTATTTTTTACAAATACTTGTTTTCTAAAAATTATTAATTTTTTAAAGATTTATTTATTTGAAAGGTGGAGTTACAGAGGCAGAAAGAGAGAGAGAGTGAGAGAGAGACATCTTCCATCTGCTGTTTTACTCCCCAAATGGCTGCAATGGCCAGAGCTGGGCCTATCTGAAGCCAGGAGCCAAGTGCTTCTTCTGGGTCTCCCAGGCAAGTTCAGGGGCTCACTCTGGATCAGAAGTGGAGCAGCTAGCTCTTGAACTGGCGCCCATATGGGATGCCGGCCCTGCAGGCAGAGGCTTTACCTGCTATGTCACAGCGCCAGCCTCAAAATTATTTTATTTGAAAGGTTCCCCACGTACGTACAACTGCCAGAGCTGGACCAGGCTGAAGGCAGGAGCTGGAACTCAATCTGGGTTTCCTGTATTGGTGGCAGGGATGCAGCTTTAGGTGTTTGACAATTTTTAATTTGTGCAGAACTCTTTAAAGTTTGAAATCGTATGTTTATTGGAATTTTTTAGACTTGTCAAAAGACAAATTACAACAGATTTAGTTAACATCTAATTGACTTTTATTTGCAGTTTATGAATGAGGCTGCTCCATTCTACAAAATAAAATAAGCACTCCCACTGGAAGGGGTTCTGTAAGGTTGGCACAAGGAAACAGAGCAATAGGGGAAAAGATTAAAATAAATTCCTCCTCCTATAAATTTTATTTAAAAAGCATATATGTTAGACCTAGAAGAGAAGTCTTGTTAGAATTTGAGCTTTAGATTTTTCCAGTGGTTACATTTACAGTAGTCTCCACCTTACCTAATGGGGGCTATGTTCAAGACTTCTGGTGAGTATCGGAAATCACAGATAGCACTAACCCTGTACACATGAAAGTATTTCAAGAAGTTTGTGGAAAATGGAATTAAAGCTAAGGTTGTGGGGTTGTTTTTGTTTTTTTCCCTATTTCTATTCATTTGACAAGCAGGCAGAGAGAGCTCCCATCCACTGACTTATTCCCCAAATGTCCACAATGACCAGGGCTGGGCCAGGCTGAAGCCAGGAGCCAGAAGACTCAATCTAGGTCTCCCATGTGGATGGCAAGGACCCAACTTTGGATCCATTGCCTGCTGTCTTCCAGGGTGTGTAGGAAGCTGGAGTCAGGAGCCAGAGCTGGGAATTGAACCCAAGTACTCTGATATGAGATGCAGGCATCCTAATCAGTGGCTTAAACCACTAGTCTAAATGCCTGCCCCTCCACATACTTTTTCGAAGTACCTAGCACCATGTTTTTTCTTTGGATATGCACTTATGTTAAAGTTTAATTTATAAATTAGGCACAGTAAGAGATTTACCTCAATAACTAATAGTAAAATAGAACAGTTATAACAATATACTGTAATAAAATTTCCTGCTTGGGCAGCATTATTAAGTGCAATAAGCGTTAACTTGAACAAGTGCTACAATACCATGACAGTAGTTGATCTGGTAACAGAGATGACTCCTAAGTGACCAGTTGGCAGGTAGCCTACACAGCCTTGATAGGCTGGACCAAGGGGTGATTCAGGCCCAGAGCAGGAGAGAATAAGACAGTGCAGGACAGTACAAGATTTCACCCTGCTAGTCAGAATGATGCATAATTTAAGACTTATGAATTGTTTATTTCTGGAATTTTCCATTGGATATTTTTATACTGTGGTTGACTGAGGATGGGGGGACTACTGTATAAGCAAATGCTGTGCAAATATTTTTCACGATGTATTGAAATATTGTATTCAGATTTACAAGTATGTCTGTCCAGAGGCTTAGGTATAACATCCTTTCCACACCCCCACTAAGGGATTGCTTTATTACAATTTCCTAGAGATAATAGCACTAATAAGGCCCCTTAACATTACCTTGCCTGAGTCTTGTTGCTCCTTTGACAGCATCCCAGACTAATGTTTATATTTTATTTTCATTAAAATTATTTTTGCTGTGATTGACTTTCACAGTTTAATTTTTTTAGCTTATATGATTTTATTTTAAGATAATGCAAGGGTTGAGAACCGTAGCAGCATGATGCAGTTCCATTTTTTGCAACCTCTCAAGTTGAAATTTTCAATTGATGAATGGGATTGGAACCAGGTTTTCTTTGTTGCTTTACTTAGGACAATATAACCAAGCCACAGAGGAAGCACCACCACTTCCATGTGGTGCTGCACCCAAGGGAATGTCTTCTTGGGAGGAAAAAGCTTAGTTTTTGCAGCAGAGATTTGAGGAATAGCATTAATAAAATAAACTCCAACGCAGGGCAGTAAAGTTGGCCTGCAGAAAGTGAAAATTTTCGTTCGTAAGTGTCAAGTAAGTATTTTCCATTTAGGTGAGTAATAACATCTCATTAAGATCTTAAGAAATATTAAAATAATTAAATTCATCTCAGAGTCGTAGTTCCCTGTTTTGGACTTACCTGAGCATCAGATAAAGCCATGTAATTTACTTTGGGAGCTTCTGGTGGCAGAGGCATTTTCCACATGGGTGTTTTGGGAGGCATCTGTCTTTCTAAAATCACATTGTCACCATTCAGGCTAGACCATCACCTAAAAAGTAGATGTGGTCTGAAGCCGTTTAAAAGATGGAGTTTTTTTTTTTTTTTATAACGCTTTTATTTAAAGAATATAAATTTCCAAAATACAGCTTATAGATTACAATGGCTTCCCCCCCCATAACTTCCCCCCCACCAGCAACCCTCCCCTTTCCCACTCCCTCTCCCCTTGCTAAGATGAAGTTTTCTTCTTGAGTGACCAGTAGTTCTGCTCCCAGGGAGCCTTGGGGTATAAACCAGTTTCTCACTATCTCCTCATCCCAGACTAGTGATGGGAGGTCATGGTTTATCCACTCAAAACAGCCATCTCACTGGGGATTTGATAACGGGGGGTTGCAAAATCACCTTGTGGTGGTTAACGTTGTCACAGGAAGACTGCTGCTTATGAGCTCACCATCTCACCCCTAACGTCTGCATATACAGGTGCCTAATTTTATGAGTTCAAACAAGTATGATTGGAGCCCCAGGGTTTAAATTGATGATCTAAAGATAGTAATGATATGGAATATTTTATTAATTCACGAATGCAAGCTGTACTTGATGCCTATACTCTCCTGGCCAGCCAAGTACCCTCTTTCCTATGTTATTGCCAGGAGTGAAGAAATGATTGATCTCAGCTTTCTCATCCCAGACTCCCAGCTTTCTCATCCCAGACTCCCACCTAGTAGAATACCAGCTTTCTGTTTCCACTCTGTTTATTTATTGCCTGTACTAGCAGCTGTGGAATTGATCTTTATAACCATGATGCTGCCAGATGTGTGATTTCCATTTCACAGATTGTGAATCTGAGGCCAGAGCGTTTACTACTAGGAGGCAGCCTGGGTCTTGAATTCAGCTTTGAAGATTACAGATCAGAGCTCTTTGGAACGTATTATACAGCTTTTCTCTCCAAGGAATTTGTGAAATATCTATTTGCTGTCTGAAAGGAAGACTTAACAGAGGAAATAAAGGTTCTGAAAACATTGCCAGAACAGGGTGTGTGGTAGGAACAGACATCCTCATCAGTATCCTGGGAAGTGATAGTAGTTACAGGAAATTAGCAGGAGATTCATATTCCATGTGTGTTACCTTGTAATATGAAGTGCATGAAGTATAAAAACATACATTAGGAATTCTGAGCATCAGAAGTTTGGAAGTTTGGATGGAGTAGAGTTTAGTTATGGGGTACTCACCAGAAGCAAAAATCATCACTGGGAAAGCCATGAAGTAGAATTAAAAACCTTTTGCCTCCTTAATGTTTAGCTTCAGTTCATCAATGAAAATTTTAAAAAAATTAGTAACAGCTTTTGCGTTCCTTCTCTACCTAAGTTATATATAGATGCGAAGAGTCAAGTATATGACAATACATGTAGCCTGTTTGGGACTTTGCACCTGTTTTGGGGTAGAAAGATGGGTTTTTAAGAAGCTTCTGTTGGTGATCTATTGCTACATAACAAATTAGTCCACGACTTGGCTTTAAAATAATAAATATTTATCTCTCAGTTTTTCTAAGTGGAGACTTCAGCAGCAGGTTAGCTGGGAGGTCTGCTCAGGTCATTTGTGAGAATACTAAAAGTTTGGTGTTGGTTGGGCTGCAGTCATTTGAAGACTTGATTGAGGCCCGAGGATCCTGTCCTAGGCTGGCTCACCAACTGCCTGGTCAGTTAGTGCTGGCTATTGGTGGGAGGTTTAGTTCCTCCCCAGGTGGACCACTCCTCAGCATTACTGGAGAGTCCTCCCTGCACGGTGGCTGGCTGTTCATAGAGCAAGACAGAAGCTGTGATGTCTTTATAATGTAGCCTCAGAAGTCACTCTGTTATTTCCGGTCTCCCTTTGGTTAAAATGGGTCAGCTCAAAGGCATGAATACCAGGAAGTGAGACTCACTGGGGCCTCTCCAGTACTTTTTTACTTTTAAAAAACTTGTACCAAACCGTGTAATTTCATAGTCCCCATTGCTTTCGTCCTTTGAGGTCTCTCTGCTGCCTCCCCTCCCCTTCCTTAGAGTGCAGGAGCTGAAGTGGCGGAAGTGACAGTGTCCTCAGGCAGGGTGTGTGTCCTGCTGTCCTGGTGGCACATGCCCCTGGCACACTGGCAGCCATTGCTCTGTCCGGAAGCTCCTCTCTAGCTGATTCCTCCCTCTTTTTCTTTATCTAGCATCAGCTTCCCAGCTCTGTGTGGGTGGTTGCTACTTTGTGAGAGAGGCAGTTGGTATTTTGAATCCTCCAGTAATTATTTCTGAAGAGATTGCACATTCTGGTTTGGCAGCAACAGATTGAAGTTACACAATTTCAGATCTCTGTAAAGGAGCCCCATCTGGCAGCACGTGCTCTTTCTCCCCTTGCACTTCCTGCTGGAAGAGTTCAGGATCCAGGGAGAAGTCCTGTGGGGGGAGGGGTCTCTTCTGACTTCTGTCTGTGGGAGGGGTTTCTACTCTGTTGTGAATGACACCTAACAATTCCAAATGGCTATGGCATCTCTGAACACCTCTGGATGGGAGAAGAGGGGATGTGTTCTTTGTTGGACTTGGCTTCCTGGTGGCCAGACACTTCCGGATTAGTGGGCCCCACCCTTCTATTTTTTAATCTTGGGCTTCAAAAGATAGAGTTTGAGTCTCTTTTAAAATGAAATAGCATGAAGCAGGCTTTTGGAAATTTGAAGTGCTTTCTTCATCCTTAGTACAAGCTTTTTCAGTTTATCAAGTGGATTTCCAGATTATTCTGTACCGGTAGAATCTTAGGTTTTACAAAGTGAGCCTCTTTCAGTAGTTAGACGCTTATCTCAGAGAACAGCAGGCAGCTGGTGCCCTGTCTCAACAGAAAGCAGCTAAACCTGCCTCCCTCAGCTCCTGGTTATGTTTCTGTGGGGTGCCTTTTTGGATGCTAGGAAGGAAGAGTTTGAAAAGTTAGTCTGTTGTCTCGGTTCCATCACAGCATGTGTGTGTTTGTTGTGTGGGGTATTTGTGTTTTCTGCTTTGGGTATTGAGACATCCTAAAATTATGTTGTATCTAAGAGGATAAACAAGCATCCAGAATTTTGGAAGTATTTTTCAGCTTCATGTCTGAGTGTCCAGGCCATGTGATTTGCCCCAGAGTTGAAATGTTCTCTGCCACTTAGTAAAGGGAAAGTAGACTCAGTGTGCTGCCCTCTGATTTGCCTCACCCACTTGCTCCCTTGCTTCTCGGTGGCCTGGATCCTGTTGGTTGTCAGGGGAATAAACAGGAGGTGTGCAGCCCACACCCTGAGGTTCCCCCCCACTCCCCCACATTCCTGGAAAAGGCCTTATTGTATGGTGGATTCTTTACTGGACCACACCCTGTATCTACTTCCCCATTTTAAGGTTGATGTCCTTGACTGAATGGCTGAGAACATGTATGAATAAAATACATTTTAACATTGGAACCAGAAGGATGGAAACTCAGACATGAAACACTGAAAAAAACTTCTCAAATTTTGGACGCTGGCCTATATGCTAACATAGGTCTTATTAACAGGCTCCTCAGGTTGGACCACTTGAGCAGAAATGGGTGGTACTAATACCACAATCACACTTGTTTCCAAGCGGAACCCTTGATTCAACACAGAGAGGAGGAGCTGGGAGGGTAAGGGGGGAGCAGAGTGGGGCCTTCAAAGGGAAGGGGTCAGATCAGGAATAAATGTTAATCCATTGCACAACTGTTGGTACAGAGCTGACCGTCTTCATCACTTACTACTTACTTACACTTTTTTCGGTATTAAAAAAAATGTGGTAGGAAGGGAGTCCTGTGTGTATCAGACTTTTGCTCCGCAGTGGACAATGATTGAGCCTCATCCTGTTTGGACACTGGGTTTCTGCTTCTAGAATATACAGAAGGAGTTGGGCATTGAGTCTGGAGGGAAACAAACAGGTTCTGTTTCCCAGACTTCTTGCCGTCCTCGGCATCCTAAGAAGCTTTAGCAGCAGCAGGCAGGGAGGACTTGGAAGAAGTTAAATGCTAAAGATTAGCCCCCCCCCCCCCCCCCCCCGCCATCCCACCCCAAAATAAAGCTTAGCAGTTGTCGTATCTCTGGGTTGTTTCCTATGCTTGGCTAAAGCTGGTGGAGAGAGGAATGACGTCATTTTCTTCACCTCTTTCTGTAAATAGGATTTATCTAGCACTTTGTGGGCTTCCTTAAGAGAGATTTAAAACCCAAAACCAATGTGATTAGGCCTAGCACCTTTCCACATGTGTGCCTCTACAGGTGACACATATGAGATTATTTAAAGCACGCTCTGAAATGTAAGTCTGTGTAAAGTAGCCAGAAATTTTAGGAGGAATCGTGGGACACTGCTCCTGCTCCTTGCCCCAGGGTCTGGGCATCCGTGTTCTTATTTCTCTCTAAGTTTTATTGAGATATAGTTCCCATGCCATACAAGTCACCCATTTTGAAGATATACAAGTCAGTGGCTTTTTGTATAACAACAAAGTTGTGTAGTAGTCTAATTTTAGACCATTTGTCACCCCCAAAGAAACCTCCACCTGTGAACAGTCACATCTTGTTCCTCTCCCATCTCACCCTAAGTCCTAGGCAACTGATATTTACTTTGTCTTGAAATAGATTTGCTTATTCTGGATAATTCACATAATAGGTGATCTTTTTTGACTGGATCTGTTCCTTACCATAATATTATCAAGGTTCAGCTGCACTACAGGATTGATTGTTTTCCTATTCATTTGCCTTATTATTTTAAAATATTTATTTATTTGAAAGGCAGAGTGACACACAGAGATCTTTCATCCAGTGACACTCCCCAAATTACCTACAATAGCTGGGGCTGGGCTAGGCTGAAGTTGGGAGCCAGGAACGCCATCCAGGCGTGTGAATGGCAGGGACCCAAATACTTGAGCTGCTGTCTGTAGTCACCCTGGTGCATTAGTAGGAAGCTGGTTCAGAAACAAAGAAGACTCAATCCCAAGCACTCTGACTCCCAAGAGTCAGCTTTCCCCACTGTGCCATGTCTTTCCCACCATCTTTAATTTGTTCGAATTTTTGTAGTTTTTAGAGTAATAATGCTTTTCTTTTGTTAACTTTATCTCTAAGTATCTTGTTAATTTTTTCAAGAATTTATTTATTTACTTGAAAGGCAGAGTTAGAGAGAGAGAAACAGATCTTCTATTCGCTGATTCAGTCCCCAAATGGCCGCAATGGCTGGAGCTTGGCCAGTCCGAGGCCAAGAGGCAGGAGCTTCTTCCAGGTCTCCCATTTGGATGCAGTAGTCCAAAGACTCAGGCCACATTCCTCTGCTTTCCCAGGCATATTAGCAAGGAGCTGGATCAGCAGTGGAACCGCTGGGATTAGAACCGGTCCCCAGTGGGATGCCAGTGCTGTAGTAGTGGCTTTATCCACTATGTCCCAATTTTTATATCATTATAAATGGAATTGTTTATATATTTTTTTTGAGTTTTCATTGCGGCTATACTTGTATAGGTGTAGTAGTTTTCAATACAGGTATAATTATATAGGAATACAATTGATTTTTACATATTGATTTTATATTCTGCAATCTTTTTGAATTCCTTTTTTTTTTTTTAAGATTTATTTATTTGCTTGAAAGGCAGAGTTACAGAGAGGCAGAGGCAGAGAGAGAGAGAGGTCTTCCATCCGCTGGTTCACTCCCCAATTGGCCACATCCACTGGAGCTGCGCCAATCCAAAGCCAAGAGCCAGGAGCCTCTTCCAGGTTTCCCATGTGGGTACAGGGGTCCAAGGACTTGGGCCATCTTCTACTGCTTTCCCAGGCCACAGCAGAGAGCTGGATGGGAAGTGGAGCAGCTGGGACTTGAACCAGTGCCCATACAGGATGCAGGTGCAGCGTTACCTGCCACACTACAGCACCGGCCCCTGCTTCTGTCTTTCTAGGAACTGATTTACCTGAGTTGTCTAATTTGTTAGTATATAGTTGCTCTTAATATCATTTTTGTTTTTAAAGGAGTTAATAAGGCTACTGTGCTTCATCAGTGGTAGGCCATGGTGGGCATTTGGTGCTGTGGTTAAGATGCCTCTTGAGGCACCTGCACCCTTTATCAGACTGCCTACGTTTGAATTCTGTCTCCACTCCTCCCTCCCTCCCTTCCTTTATTCTATTTATTTATTTAATTATTTGAAATTCAGAGTTACAGAGAGAGATCTGCTGATTCCCTCCCCAAATGGCTGCAGTAGCCAGTATTGGATCAGGTGGAAGTCAGGCACTTTATTTGGATCTCTCACACAGGTTATTTATTAATTTGAATAAATAAATGCACTTGGGCCATCCTCCACTACCCTCCATTGCCCTCCCAAGGAGCTGGATTGGAAATGGAGCAGCTGGGCCGCAAAATGGCATCCATGTGGGATGCTGGCATTTTAGGTGACAGCTTTACCCACTAAGTCACAATGGCGACCCCTGGCTCCTCTGTGATTTTAGCTTCCTGCTAATGTTCACCCTTGGAGGCAGCAGGTGATGACTCAAGTAGTTGGGTCCTTGCCACCCATGTCAGAGACCTGGGTTGAGTTCCATACTCTTGACTTTGGTGTGGCCTACCCCTGGAAATCGTGGGCATTCGGGGAGTGAACCAGCAGATGGAAGATACTCATTCTCTCTCTCATTCTTTCTTCTCTTTACCTTTCAAGTAAATAAAAATAAATAAAATTTAAAAAGGAGTAGGCCAATATTACCACACTGCAATTTATGAAATTTAACATTTATACCATGTTCTTACTTTGTGACTTGGCATTTCAGGGGAGAGTGTTGCTCTTGTTACCAAAGGAATGTGAACTAAGATTGGGTCAGAAGAGCTATTAAAGTGATTTTTCAGCTTATCTCTGTTGTGTAAAAGGTGGTAGAACATGGATTCTGTAATATCAGAGTCAAAGTGTTTCAGTGCTCAATTAGGAAGTCATCTTTAGGCTCTAACTTATTCAGCTCTTAGCACTAAGAGCAGCTATTTCCTTTTCCGAGGAAATGCTGAGCTTGGTCCACTCACTGACTCTCCAGCTTCTGTAGCTGTATTCATTCATCCCTCCTCTTCTCAGCTTGAAGTCAGTCTAAGGTCCTTTTAAAATACAGTCTAGCTGGCATTTGCAAATAATTATTTTATGTAATGCTTCTAGAGATTTCTGTGGGGTTTTTTATTTGCTGCATATGAAGGCAAATTTAAAAAGTAACTCATTTGGAAAGGGAAGTGGTGACACAAGAAACTGACTCTTTTAACATCAGAGGTCTAGCAGTGGCAATGTTCTATGTAGTGTTTTGTGAGCTGTAACGTGGTGATCATAATGGGAATTAGTGCTTACTCCCTCAGAACCCAGCATTTGACTGTTCTTTGAAGGGACTTTTGTGTCTCTGACTGGATTTCAACCTGCACGCACTTAGTTTTATGATTCCTTTGTGCCTCTGCCTAGCACCGTGTATGCTGCACAGGATAAGGAACTGTGGTTGGTTGGGTGATAGGTGTATTCTGTGATTTGATTTTAGGGCTTCAGGTCCTGACAAAGAAGCTACTAGTTTAATTGTTGAGTGCTCACATTGAACATCTGTTTTGGATCTTTATATAGAATTTCTTAGTACTATGGCTTGTAGTCAGTTACTTACTGTTATACATACACTTGCAAAATTTCAGTGCTGGGCCCTCCAGGTTTGAGGCATGTCTGCCTATCTGTCATGTGGCCCTCAATAACAGAGACCTGTGCTTAGGGCCTGAGTTCAGAAATGTTGGCCAGGGTCTTGGTAACAACTGGGGGACCTATACTATAGTTTAGAGGTCTGCTCAGTATGAGACATATAATAGTCTGGGGAGTTGTGGGAAGCTGTGTAATCACCTCTCCCAGTGAGGCCAGGTAGGGCAGTAAAGGGAACAGTTTCCTCTATTAGAGTTATCTGGCCTATCTTGGTTATACAGATTCCTTATCTTCTGAGCACCCGAAGCAAGGAAACTGGGGATTTGTTCCTAGAGGCTGCCCCTCTTCCATCCTCTCAGATGCCTGCCCCTTGATGGATGTGACAATGCTGAGACCCCGTCATACCACCAAGATTGAATGTCAACCTTGGAGCCCTTCTTCCTTGGCTTATAATCCCACTTTTATTTATTTTTTTTCAGATTCATCCAATAAATGAAGAGAAATTAAATTAATGAAGGTAGCTCTGGAATGAATTAGAGGGGCTCTATATCATGGTTGATTCATGACCTATCTCTGTTCAGACTAGTCCGTGTGTGTGTGTGTGTGTGTGTGTATGTGTGTGTATGTGTCTATGGAAGTGTAAGTTCTACTCTTTTGTCTTGTTGGAAGAGAGGTGGAGCTCATTGGTGTTGCCAGTCAAGTGTTGAAATGGAGACAAAGAAAAAATGGGTAGAAAGGGATTAGGTTTTGAATAATGAGATTTTCATGCTAAATAAGAAGGGTTCTAGACTTCTGGATGAGAATTGGCTCAATATGAATCACTTGTTTGCATATCTGTAGTGGTTTCTGTTTTCCAAGGTTTTAGTTACCCCTTGGAAACAAACTAACATGAAAGTATTTTTCCTTCTTTCTAATTTTACAAAGAGAAGATTTGTTTTTGCTGTAGATTTTAGCAACCTCAGCTTATGGTTTGTTGTTGTTTTTAACTTGTCAAGTCAAAAACTTTCCACATTTTTACTTAAGGGAAGCATGTTAAACTTTGGGCACATCAGTTCCCAGCATCACTAATCTTGAGCTTTGGGGCCATTATTAAGTAAACCAAGGATTACTTTAAGCATCGACAGTAGACCTAATACCAAGGTGGTTACATAGATGGGTAGGCAGATGGGTTGGTAAGTAAGTGGATAGACAGATAGACAAACCAGCTACATTCATGTAACTTTTATTATAGTACAGTCATCCGTGTAGTACTGCATGATGCCTGTAGGTAAATTACTCCAGAAGAGAGTACAAAGTTGTAGTCTCATAGTTTTATAGAAATTGGTTTCTTTAGCATATAGTGAACATCTTTGCATAACTACTTCCAACACCATCACTTTTAATGTTATTTTACCACAATATATTGTTTTGTTTTGCTTTGTTTTATTTTGATCTCTGAACTGAAATCGATTAGCAATGAAGAAGTTAGGTAGTGGCTGTGGGGGACATTTTTTCTTTCTTTGGAGGACCTGTAGGTTTCACTGCTGGAAATTTTGTGGTGCTTTGTTGTATAGGAATTTGCTTAGTTTCCCTTCCAGCCTTGAGTCATCGTGAAACAAAATGCTTTCTTCATTACGTGGGGACAGAATGTTTATTCCTACTCATACATAGACTATATTTCTCTGCTTAATCTGTGGCCACTCTATAACTTATAGGGTATATGGTGTCTTTTCTACACTAGTTCTCTGATTCTGCAGCAACACCTGCGTATTCAGCAAATCATTCCAATTCTGATCCTAACTACCTGGGGTTAACATCATGCTCCAGAGATTTAAGGGTTCAGTCCTACAAGACTGGCCTCAGTTCAGATGCTGGTGGCAAGTCTTAGGTCCCCAGGCTACCTATTCTCGTGTCTTACTTGTCTGTGACCACCCCCTTGGGTTTGATGATTCACAAGAACAACTCATAGACCTCAGCAGAACGTTTTACTTAACGTTCACTGGTTTATTATAAAGGATAAAACACAAGACAGCCAAATGGAAGAGATGCGTAGGGCAAGAAGACAATTTCCATGCCCTCTCAGGTGCCTCAGCACCTTGGTGTCTTCACCAGCCTGGGAACTCTTTCAATTCTGTTAAGAGTTTCTTTAAACCACTAATTTATTTGAGATAGAGAAAGAGAGAGAGCTCTCATCTGCTACTTCACAGTGGCCAGGCTGGGCCAGGCCAAAACCAAAAGCCAGGAACTGAATCCTGTGGTTCATGTGGATGGCAAGCATCCAAGTACTGGAGACATCACCTGTTGCCTCCCAGAATGAGGATCAGAAAGAAGCGGGAATAGGGAGTAGAGCCAGTACTACAACCCAGGAACTCCGTTATGAGATGGAGTCATCTTAACCAGTGGCTTAACTGCTGGGCAAATGCCCAGAGAGTTTTTGTAACTGAGTCTCCAGCCCATTCCCTCCCACCCCCAGAGGATGAGGGTGGGGTGAGCTGAAAGTTCCCTCCTTCTAACTGTGTGTTTGATCTTTCCAGTGGGCAACCCTTGTCCTGATGTTACTTGGGTTTGAAGTATTTGTGAGGTTTAAGTTTAAGAAGAGAGCCAGTGTGTATGTTTTTGAGATGCAGGAGGCTTGTTCCAGTTTTGGCAACTTTCTCTGTTGTTATAGCAGATATTTAGAAACCCAGAAAAGGCCATCTATAGCTAAAGGAGAGGAGGTGATGGACAGATCCTAAATAAGAACATAGAAAAAGTATATATATTTTTGAAGATTTATTTGTTTATTTGAAAGAGTTTCAGAGAACCAGAGAGAGAGAGGTCTTCCTTCTGCTGGTTCACTCCCCAAATGGCTGCAATAGCTGGAACTGAGCTGATATGAAGCCAGGAGCCAGGAGCCTTTTCTGGGTATCCCGTGGAGGTGCAGGGGCCCAAGGGGCCATATACGATGCTGGCACTGCAGGTAGTGGCTTTACTCGCTGTGCTACAGTGCCAGCTCCACATAATATTTTGCCATAAAGTTAAACCCCAGGGGCCAGTGTTGTAGCACAGCAAATGAAGCCACCACCTGCGATGCTGGTATCCCATGTCAGAGTACCGATTTGAGTCCTGGCTGCCCAGTTTCCAATCCAGCTCTCTGCTAATGTGCGTGGGAAAACAGCAGAAGATGCCCTAAGTACTTGGACCCCTGCCACCCACTTGGGAGACCCAGACAGGGTCTGGGTCCTGACTTTGACCTGGCCCACTCCTGGCCATTGGCAGTCACATGGGGTGGGGGGGTGAACCAGCAGATGGGAGATTTCTTTCTTTCTCTGTCTCTGTCACTCTGCCTTTCAAATAAATAAAGCTTTTTTTTTTTTTTTGAAAGTTAAAATCTGGGAGGGAAAAGTCAAGCATATTTGAAAGTAATGTGAACTCTGCTGTGTTAGATTCAGACCAATGATCCCTGACTTAGAACAAGTTGACTTAAGATTGTTCAACTTAAGATGACCTTAGGAAAGTACAGTAGAAATCATACCTCCAATTTTGAGTTTTGATCTTTTCCATGTGTGTTAGATCCTTTCATGTGACGCTGGGCAGCTTCTAGTCAGCTCTGATTGCAGGGAAGACAACTGACTGTACTCTGTAGTGCAGTGGCATGCAGCAAGCTGATTCCTGGAAGTAGTTTATTTGCAGTGTGCAGAGCATGGAATGGGCATTATCACTCAGACTCCCCGAGGGACTAAAAGGTGGTGCATTTCATAGGTTAAAGCCAAGGTTGAGCACTGCGTCATCAGCTGATGTGTGGGTCTCTGGTTGGTTCACAGCACTCATGTCCCTCCTTGGATTGGTCAGCTATAGGAGATCTGCATGTTCTTTTCAAGGTGCTGTGATGACCCAGTAGACTTTGGCCTGCCTGGGGTCTCTTTGATCAGGGTTTGAAGTTCCTGTGAAGCATCTCTAAAAGTCTAGTGTTTAGATATGAGCTATAGAGTGATCATTGGATTCTGTATCTTGTGGTCTGGGGTCTTGCAAGGCTGGCCTGACCTTTATGCCACTCCTTAGTGCATTTATCTTTAGTAGGAAATTGGCTTGTAATCACCACAGTGAAGACAGGAACTGCAAATCGAGGGAGAGAGATTGGGGGGATGGGGCTCACAATTGCACTGAGTTTATCTTGATACAGCCCCAATTTTAAGTCAAGGAGTATTGATGCTTTTTAAACTGATTGCTATATTAGCTCCCCTTAAATGATACTATACATGTAAGCAGTTAATTAGTGGAATACATTTATCAGAATCTCAAAAATATAGTATGTGATAATGGCATTTTTTCTAAGGCATTCAAGGTTTTTCATAAAGTTGTATTTTAACCCAGATGTGTGTGCGTGTGTTTGTGAGTTATATGTGTGTGCGTGTGTTTGTGAGTTAATTTATTTATTATTTATTTGAAAGGCAAAGTTACAGAGAGACAGAGGCAGAGAGAGAGAGAGAGAGAGAGAGAGAGAAGTAGAGGTCTTTTATCCTCTGCTTCACTCCCCATATGGCCACAACAACTGGAGCTGAGCTGATCCAAAGCCAGGAGCCAGGAGCTTCTTCCAGGTCTCCCACGTGGGTGCAGGAGCCCAAGGACTTGAGCCACCTTCTGCTTTCCCAGGTCATAGCAGAGGGCTGGGTCGGAATTGGAGCATACAGGACTTATACTGGTGCCCATAGGGGATGCCGACATGGCAGGCAGCGGCTTTACCTGCTATGCCACAGTGCTGGCCCCCTAACCCAGTATATTTTCAACATTCCAGAGTGCAGACTAGAATGTCAAAAGTGTTTACCTCAATCCTTAAAATATTGCATTCCATGCCTTTTCCTTTAAAAGTATGAAGGGGAAGATGACTTCTTACGTAAGAATAATCTGTGTTGGGTAAGCATCATAGGCATCTACTGTTTGAGAGAACCGTGGGTGATTCACAGAACCTTTTAGCTTTAGGGAAGGCTGATTGTTGAAAGGAAGAGTTTCATTAGGAGCAATAAATGTGGCAGAAGTGGAACTGCTGGACTATTTTTGGATTTCCTCTGTGTTTGCTTTGAATTCATCTACTGATCTAATCTCTACCGTCTGTGCTCACCCAGCCGCCAGGCAGTGCTGTGCTTGTCACAGTCAAACTCATCAAATGCATTCTAAGGAGAGAGCTTTTTGGCACCCAGGAAGGAGGGTTTTAGGGAACACAGGCTTTTTGTGAGCACAGAGAGGCACATAAAGGTAGGTTAGTTACATAACAGTGCTTTCAGATGAAAAGCCAGCACTGACAGCTGTGGCCACAACACTTAATTGGGAACTGGAGCTCACCAAGACTTTGGCTGTTTTACTTACTAGAAGTTACTTGTGTTGTGATACCTGATGTTTAGGTTCTGTTTCAGGGGAGCAGTACGTCTATGGGGGTATTGTTTGAGTTCTGTGTTTCATTTGGTTGTTTTGTTTATCTTGTTTTATGTCCTCATAGCTCCCTGCACTGGTATAAGTGAACGAGTAGTCCTCTCCCACCCATCTCTCTGCCCTGTTAGGACTTTCTGTTGGTGATGGAAGATTCTAGATAAAGGGGGAAAGGGTCTGCAGTGATGAGGTGTAGGACTGGCTAAGTTGTTTGCCAGGCAAGTGTCTGGCTGAGCTCCTTCAGCCATCTGCTGCACCAGGGGCCTGAAACCAGATGAGTGGTGTGTTTCCCTTCCCCGTTTCAGGCTGGCAGGGCAGCACACATTATGATATTGCAGTTGAGGCTCCTGTGACACCCACCAAGCCCCTAATTAAATCTCCTGATTCCCAGCCATTTGACTGGAGGTGGACACAGAAAACCTTACAAGGAACACGTGGTGTAAAGCTATTTTCCACAAAGCACTGATCTGTTTCCATAGCTGAGCCTGCCCCTCCTGGGTGTAGGGTGAGGAAGGAGTATGGGAGCTTGGGATGGCAGTTGAGGGGGTGACATAGCTGTCGACCCTTTGGTGGGCTATAGGTGTGCAAGGACAGTTGCTGGTGTGGAGCTGGGCTTAATAGTTCTGTCTTACACCGTGGGGTGTATCCCTTTTCCATTCCTCCTCCCGCCCCAGCTTGGAGGCTGCCTGCCTTGCTCAGGCCCTGTCTCTTGAGGCAACCCCCCCTCCTTTTTTTTCCCCCAAGAAACCGTTTAATTGATGAAGACAGACTTTATGCATTTCATAAGTACAACTTTAGGAATAGTGATTCTTCCCACCATACTTGCTCTACCACCCACACTCCCACCCTTCTTCCTCTTCCTCTTCCCTTTCCCATTCCTATTATTTATTAAGATCTATTTTCTTTTTCTTTCTTTTTTTTGGACAGGCAGAGTTAGACAGTGAAAGAGAGAGAAAGGTCTTCCTTTTCCATTGGTTCACCCCTCAGAATGGCTGCTATGGCTGGCGCACTGTGCTGATCTGAAGCCAGGAGCCAGGTGCTTCCTCCTGGTCTCCCATGCAGGTACAGGGCCCACTGCACGCCCAGGCCACAGCAGAGAGCTGGACTGGAAGAGGAGCAACCGGGACAGAATCTGGCACTCCCAACCGGGACTAGAACCTGGGGTGCCAGCACCGCAGGCAGAGGATTAGCCAAGTGAGCCGCAGCGCTGGCCAAGATCTATTTTCAATTAACTTTATACACAGAAGACCAACTCTATTCTAAGAGTTAAGCAATTTGCATAAAAAACAGTTGAGACAAGGGCTGTTCAAAGTCATTGTATCTTGAAGTTAATTTGACTTTTTTTTTGAGAAACTTAATTAACTTTAAAGAAGCACCCAAGAATAATACATCTTAGACACTTAGACACAATTATAATTTTTGAGAGATAAGAATTTCCTCCATTTAATACATTAAAAGAAAGTAAGTCCTTGAGAATAAGTTTTATCATTAATTAAGGAAGCACCTAAGAAAACAAGCGATGGAGTTGGACACTTAGGCATAACTAAAACTTATAGGACATAATAATATCCTCCACTTCATATACTAAAACAAATCAATCTTTGAGAACAAGTTTTACTGTTAACTATCATAATACAGCTCTTTGAGGACAGAGTCCTGCATGGGAAGTTGGTGCACAGTGACTCCTGTTGTTAACAATTAACGCTCTCATATATGATGTCAGTGATCACCTGATACTCTTTACATGAGCTAGCCTTTTAAATCCACAGACTCCATCAGTATTTAGCCAAGGTCATCAGCAAAGTAGAAGTTCCCTCCTCCCTTCAGAGAAAAGTACCTCCTTCTTTGATGACCACTTCTTTCCACAGGGGTTTTGCCCACAAAAGTCCTTCATGTATGACATTTTTTGCCACAGTGTCTTGGCTTCCCATGCCTAAAATGCTCTCCTGGCCTTTTCAGCCAGATCAGAATGCCTTAAAGGCTGATTCTGAGGTCAAAGTGCTACTTAAAGTGATTGTCATTCTGTGAGTCTGCTGTTTGGGCTGCTCCCCATGTTGGAGCATTCACTCCTTTTTAATTCTATCTATTGTTATTACCAAACACTTAATCCTATTTATATGATCACTTTAATACTTAACCCTATCTATTCGATCACTTTAACACTTGATCCTATCCATGTGATTACTTTAACACTTAAAATGCTATTTTCCCACCCAGCTTAAGTGGATTTAGGGTCCCATGGTAAGTTTTTAAACTACTCTTAAAAGTAAATCTGCAGGAATGTACATATATAGCTTTACAGTTACAGACTTCATAATTACAACGCATCCTCCCACACCTCTTCCTCCTCCCTTTCTTATTCCCACTCTTATTTTTTACTAAGATTTATTTTTATTTTTAAAATTATTTATTTATTTATTTACTTGACAGGTAGAGTTATAGACAGTGAGAAAGACAGAGAGAAAGGTCTTCTCTCCCTTGGTTCACTCCCCAAATGGCCACTACAGCTGGTGCTGCGCCAATCCGAAGCCAGCAGCCAGGTACTTCTTCCTAGTCTCCCATGTGGGTGCAGGGGCCTAAGCACTTGGGCCATCCTCCACTGCCCTCTCGTGCCACAGCAGAGAGCTGGATTGGAAGAGGAGCTACTGGGACTAGAACCCAGTGCCCATATGGGATGCTGGCACCACAGGCGGAGGATTAGCCAAGTGAGCCACGGCGCCAGCCCCATGATTTTTTTAAATTAATTAATTAATTTGAAAGTCAGAATTACACAGAGAGAGAAGGAGAGGCAGAGAGAGAGAGGTCTTCCATCTGCTGGCCCACTCCCCAACTGGCTGCAATGGCTGGAGCTGCATGGATCCAAAGCCAGGAGCCAAGAGCTTCCTCTGGGTCTCCCATGTAGGCGTAGGGGCCCAAGGACTTGGGCCATCATCCACTGCCTTCCCAGGCCACAGCAGAGAGCCGGACCGGTAGTGGAGCAGCTGGGACCCAAACTGGAGCCCACATGGGATGCCGGCACTGCAGGCGGCAACCCCACTCACTATGCCACAATACTGGCCCCACTAAGGTCTATTTTCAGTTAACTTTATTCACATATGATTAACTCTAAGAGTTCAACAAATAGTATGAAAAAAAAAAAAACTTCTTCAACAGTCAAGACAAGGGCTCTTCGAAGTCATTGCTTCTCTAAATGTCAGTTTCACTTCTACAGATTGCCTTTTAGGTGCTCTGTACACACCCCGTTCAAGAGTGTCAGCTCCCAGCATGGTCAGGAGAGAGGAGGAGGATCTGGGGGGAGGATTTGGGTAGATGGTGGAGGACGGTGGAGACTAGGGCAGGAACAGAAAGTGAGGAGAGGGGTGATTGAAAGGAGAGTCGTGAACTGCTTCCTGTGGGCAGTGTGGGAATGATGCTGATGGCACCAGAACCCCAGGAACTGGATGAGTCTGGGAATGGTAGGAGGCCAGAAAGGACTGCTGGGTCCCAGACTGCTCCTCTCTTCTCCAGTGCCCCCACCCCTGCAGGTTTTCTCAAGCCTGTGAAGGAGAACTGGGCAGTGTTAAAGAGCCAGGGACAGGGGAACTGGAGAGAAATTATGTAACTTAAAAAAAAACTTTGAGGGTCAGCATTGTGCTCCAGCAGGTAAAGCTACCGCCTGGGTCACCATTCCATAGTATGTGTGCTGTTTGTTTCCCAGTTGTTCCACTTCCCATCCAGCTCCCTGCTGTGGCCTGGGAAAGGCAGTAGAGGATGGCCCAAGTGCTTGGGCTCCTGCACCTATGTGGGAGACCTGGATGAAGCTCCTGACTTTGGCATGGCTCAGCCCTGGTCATTGTGGCTTCTTGGAGAGTGAGTCAGAGGGTGGAAGCTCTCTCTGTTGATGTGTCTCCCTCTCTTTCTGTAACTTTGACTTTCAAATAAATATTTTCTTAAAAAAAAACTTTAAAAAATATGATCAGTTTCCAACATGACACAAAAAAGTACAGCTTCTGTATTTCTATTGCCCAGATTAAATAGTTAACAGGATTCTGCTGTACCTACAACACCATCCAGATAGCATCTCATAAACATTTCCATATGCATCTTCAGTATGCTTGGGCATTTTCATCTGTAACTATGATTTTATTGTCAATAACATTCTTTTAATCTATGTAGATGATTAAAATTAATTGGATTCATCTTTTTTATTTAAATTTCTTTTTTTTTAAATCAACTTATTAAAAATTTAGATTTAAAATGTGTTGGGACCCAATGCTGAAAGTGTGGAGTAGAGATGACTTATAGTGTCGAGTGAACACTCAGAGTGACGTTGGCAGTAATCACACCTACATCCATGGCTTTGCTTATGTCAAATATTATTCCCAGCAGCTCTTTCTGAGCTTACTGCCTATTTAGCGTTTCCACTTCGAAGTGCCAGAGCAGCCTGCAACAGGTCCAAGGCCAAATGCATGGCCTCCCTCCAGCAGGCCCCCAGCACTTTGGCTAGTCTTCCCTGGTTCTCATCAAATAATACTCTCATTTCTAGTTTCAGAAGCTACAAACCGTGGCATCATCTTTGACACCTCTTTGTACTTCAGTCCTGTATCCAGCTTGTCACCAAGTCTTATCTAACCTCCCTGGTTGTTTTTCCGCCCCCCTCTCTTAGATGCAGGCAGCTTCTCTTCCTATTCATTAGCACCACCTTTCATCGAAGCCCCCAGGATAATGTATTAACTGTTTTTCTTCCATTTTGACCCCCTTCTAGTCCTTGTCCACATTGCCACTGGCTTGGGCTGTTTAAACACCCTGTGTGGCTTCCTTGAGCTCTTAGGGTAAAGCCATGACATAAGTGAAGTTATGGATATAGATGTAATTACTACCAGGTTGTGATGCTTTTCTGGTCTTTTCCAAGCTCATTTCTCCCCCTCATTCATTCAGTAATTATTTCATCAGTATCCCTTCCCTACTGGACTGCATGAGAGCTGAGACCTCATCTCTTTGTTTACTGTTACATTCCTGGTGCTCAGGGCCCAGTATATAAAAAAATACTCAAATATTTGTTGAATGATGACTCTGAACATGGGTGGGTGAGGGGCCAGCGCTGTGGTGCAGTGTGTAAAGCCACCGTCTGTAACACCACCATCCCATATGGGTGCTGGTTTGAGTCCTTGGCTGCTCCCCTTCCTATCCAGCTCCCTACTAATGCTCCTGGGAAGGCAGAGGAGAATGGCCCAAGTCCTTGGGCCCCTGCACTCACATGTGAGACCAGGATGAAGTTTCTGACTCCTTGCTTCGGTCTGACTAAGCCCCGACTGTTAGAGCTATTTGGGGAATGAACCAGAGGATGGAGGATTTCTGTCTGTCTCTCCCTCTCCCTCCCTAACTTTGCCTTTCAAATAACTAAAATAAATCTTAAAAAATAAAAAGAAAGAAATGGATGGGTGAACCACCCAGAAAACATGTTTACAGATTGTGAAGAGTCTAGCCATTTAATTATTGCACATCTCTTAAGTACCTGGATTCTCTGAGGGCTCTCAAGTGTTTTTTTAGCTCAGACTTGTTACGTTACAAATGAGGAGTCTGAGACCTACCATACTTATGTGTGAAACATCAGATTGGCTGACAACAAAACCAATACTATGGCTCAGGCTTCTGACCACCTACCTGTCCAGACATCTCTGCACTTGAGGCACGGCTCTTTTTGCGTGTCCAGAAGGAACTCGGAAGCATAAGGAAAGGCGTTACTGCCCTGAAGTGGCCTTGCTGTAGAAATTGTTTCTGCCTGGTAGGGAGCTGACTGTTTGCACTACTTGCTTTCTTGGTTCTGTTAGTTTTCTCTTCCTTTTAGTGAGCTGGAATCTTCTTCCCTCTTAACAATTCATCACATGACCCTAATTTTATCCTCTGAAGCCAAAATAATTCTAATCCCTTTTCCTCAAGCAGCCCTTAATATACTCGAAGACACGATACTATTTCTTATTTTTCTAGGCTACGTATAATAGATTGGTTTTTTTTTTTTTTTAAGATTTATTTATTTATTTGAAAGAGTTAACACAGAAAGAGGAGAGGCAGAGAGACAGAGAAAGAGGTCTTCCATCCGCTGGTTCACTCCCCAATTGGCCGCAACAGCTGGGGCTGCGCTGATCCGAAGCCAGGAGCCAGGTGCTTCTTTCGGATCTCCCACACTGGTGCAGGGTCCCAAGGACTTGGGCCATCTTCTACTGCTTTCCCAGGCCACAGCAGAGAGCTGGATTGGAAGTGGAGCAGCCAGGTCTTGAACCACCACCCATTAGAAATGCTTGCGTTTCAGGCCAGGGAGTTAACCTGCTGTACCACAGCGCCGGCCCCAGATTGATTGTTTATAAATATAACCATCTTGGTCTACATCCATGCATTCATTTTTACCTATGATTTTTATTTTATTTATTTATTTTTAAAGATTTATTTATTTATTTGAAAAAGTTACACAGAGAAGGGGAGGCAGAGAGAGAGGTTTTCCATCCGCTGGTTCACTCCAGAATTGGCCACAATGGCTGGAGCTGTGCTGATCCGAAGCCAGGAGCCAAGCTTCTTCTAGGTCTCCCACGCGCTTGCAGAGGCCCAAGCACTTGGGCCATCTTCTACTGTTTTCCCAGGCCATAGCAGAGAGCTGGGTGGGAAGTGGAGCAGCTGGGACTAGAACTGGTGCCCATATGGGATGCCAGCACTGCAGGTGGCAGCTTTACCTGCTACATCACAGCACTGGCCCCTACCTATGATTTTTAAAAAATGTTGTTTAAGAACTAGTTAACCTTTTTTAAAGAAGATTTTTAAAAATTTATTTATTTGAGAGGCAGAGTTACAGACAGAGGAAGAAACGTAGAGAGAGGTCTTCCATCCACTGATTCACTCCCCAAATGGCTGCAACAGCCAGAGCTGAGCCAATCCGAAGACAGGAGCCAGGAACCCACCCATGTGGTGCAGGGGCCCCAAGCACTTGGGCCGTCTTCTACTGCTTTCCCAGTTGTGTTAGCAGGGAGCTGGATTGGAAGTGGAACCCATATGGGATGCTGGTGTTGCAAGTGGAGGCTGAGCTTACCTCACCACAGCACCTTCCCACCTTTGGTTTTTTAAGATGAGAAATGCCAAACTGTGTTTAGAACCTAACTGAATTCACAAACCCAGATGTTATGATCAAAGAGACTACAGGACACTATTCTGGCTGCTAAGGGCTGCATCTAACAAATGTATGGTTTAACAGCCAGGCCCTGGAGTTGGACAGATTTAGGATTGCATATGGCTAAAAACCATTGTCTGGTTTAATAAAATAATCCAGGCAGAGCTCTCGGTAGCTCATTGCCTGGTTCATACAAGCCCTCGTGTATTTTACTTAATGCTGTCATGGGTGTTTTTGTTTACCTGTTAATGTTGTCTCAGGTGGAATTTGCTTTGTGCTCATTTATACCACAGTGGGATATATTGAGCTTGTAGTCAACTGAAAGCACATGTGAAAAAATACTGGCCAGACCTTAGCCAGTCTATCCCATACCTTGAAAAATGTTTATTTGTTTACTTTCATTTATTTGAAAGGCACAAGGACAGAGGCCTTTATCTGCTGCTTCACTCCCCAAATGCCCACAGCAACCAGGGCTGGGCCAGGCTGAAACCTGAGCCCAGAACTCAACCCAGGCCTCCCATGTGGTTTCAGGGACCCAATTACTTGAGCCATCACCTGCTGCCTCTCAGGTTGTGTGGTAGCAGGATGTTGAAGCAGAAGTGGAGGTGGGACTCAAACCCAGGCGGTCTGATGAGATGCTAGCATCCCAAGCAGCGTCTTAACCACTGTGCCGAATGCTCACCCATCCTATTTTCTCGGTGTTGCTGGTTGTAGGGTTCATCCTGTTGTATCAGAAAGTTTGTATGTTTGTTTCGTGAAGTGGCAGCACTTGACCCCAGATCTTTGAATGTGAGTTTCCTGTGAACTTTGGTGTGGATACTTCTGGTCTTAGGGCAGACACCCACTCAACCCAGCTCAACTATATGTTGTGAAGATGTGGGAGAATTTCCCCAAACTAAGCTGGGGTGAGTGTTGAAAAGTCATTAGGCACCGCTTTTCTTAGTCACCTTTCTGCTGGGATAACATGGTCTTCTGTCTGTTCTACCTTGCCTTCTATCCTCACCCTTGCACACATTCACTTACTGTCTACATTCAGATTTTGAGAGAATCTGATTACTATTTGTAGAACTTAGATAACTCTCATAGACTGTCCTTAGCTAAAGACTAAGCGGGTTAAGAGTGCACTGCAACTATACCATGTGATATCAACACATTGTAGGTTAAAACTGGTCTGCAGGAATCTTTAGACACAGTGGCTTAGGTACAAAGATGCAGATTGGCTGAGACAGTTCCCAGATACAACCTGACAGAGTCAATTTATGCAGTAAGTAGATCTGAATCTTTGGATGGTAAAACACAAGTAATCTCTATTCCACGTAATTTAAATAATCAGATTGTTTCAAAGAAACAGAGATGCTCCCATGGCCAAGTCAAAATCACCTTTCTGCAGATATAAAAACTGAAAGAACCAATTTTTACAAATGTAACTGGATAGCATATCCACAGCAAGTGAAAGGAAAGAGCTGTCATAACATTTGATATAGACTCTATTAATTTATGGGTAGACAGCAGTTTCAGTAAAGCTTACATATGAAAATATACATTTACTATCAGTACTTTAGGAGTATTTATTTTACCAAATTCTTCGTGTTTTATTAAGTAGCCACTTCTTTCAGTTTATCAGTTTAATTTGTAGTGAAAGTTTACTGAGACAGAGACTAAAAGGATGGGAAAAACAAATACCTTTATTGACTACCATGTGTGATACAATGCATACTCTGTTAATATAAAATAACTTTCCGTAAGGACAAACAGGACTGTTTCTTCCTTGTGGAGAGGGGAGCTCTCTCTGTGCTACCTGCCATTGTTGGGCACCAAATGAAAGACTTTATTTTTTTTCTAAAGATTTATTTTGTATTTATTTGAAAGAATTACAGAGAGAGGAGGTAAAACACACACACAGAGAGAAGTCTTCCATCTACTCGTTTACTCCCCAAATGGCTGCAATGGCTGGGGCTGGGCCAGGCCGAAGCCAGGACCAGGAGCTTCTTCCAGGTCTCCCATGTGGGTGCAGGAGCCCAAATACTTAAACCATCATCTGTTGCTTTCCCAGGCTCAATAGCAGGGAGCTTGTTTGGAAATGGAGCAGCCAGGCCTTGAACCAGCGCCCATATGGGATGCCAGTGCCACAGGTGGAGGCTTGACCTGTTACACCACAACACTTGTCCCCAGTTAAAGACTTTAAAAACAGCTCCTCTTGTAAATTTTTCATGATTTGTCACCTGCGGTAAGATCACTGGTGGTAAAATTGAGGGATGCTGAAGTTCTCTTAAAAGGTGGTATGTATAAATTCCTAGAAGGCCAGCCAGTTCATTCCCGTTTTCTTCATATCTCCATTTTTAGAGATGAACTTTCCCTTTTAACTGTAGTTTTCAAATGTTTTAGGCAGTAGAATCTTCTCCTTAAAATAATCGTGGTTGAAGGTGATATACTTTATACTTCCAAAGATTCAAACTATTAGTTTTAAAAACAGTGGGATGTATGAGATTGAAACATACAGGATAGCTAAATCCGAGTCTGATTGAAATCTAGTTTATTTAGTAGTATTTGGGTTTTGTGTTATTGAGGGAATTTTGACTGATGCAAATCAGTAGTTACAAATGCTTTTTAAAAAAATATTTATTTATTCATTGTAAAGGTAGAGTTACAAAAAGAGAGGAAAGACAGAGAGAGATCTTATATCTGCTGGTTCTCTCCCCAAATGGCTGCAACAGCTAGCGCTGGGCCAGGCCAATGCCCGGAGCCTGAAACTCCATCCACATCTCCCATCTAAGTGGCAGTAGTACAAGTTTTTGGACCATCATCCCAAACTTTCCCAGGTGCATTAGCAGAGAGCCAGATTAGAAGTGGAATAGCCAGGTTTTAACCCGGGACCCATTTGGGACCCACAGGTGGCAGCTTAACCTGCCGTGCCACACCACTAGCCCTGCAAATGATAAATGCTTGAGCAGTTCAGCTTAGCACCTGAGACTGTGCCTTAATCGACTATTCTAGAAGTCAGAAGGAGGAACAGGGGAAATTGATGTTTCAGAGTTGTTATTAACAATAACAATTTATCTAATTTATTTTCTCTCTCTTTTTTTCTTTTTAAAGATTTATTTATTTGAAAGAGAGAGAGAGAGGGAGAGACATATCCCAAGATAGCCAAAATAGTCAGGGCCAGGCCAGGTCAAAGCCGGGAGCCAGGAGCTTCATCTGGGTCTGCACATGTGTGCAGGAGCCCAAGCACTTTGGCCATCTTCCACTGCTTTTCCCCAGCCATTATTGGGAGCCATATTGGAAGTGGAGCAGCTGGGGCATGAACTGGCATATGCATATAAATGTTACAGTGTAACAGGTGGGAGCTTTACCCTCTATACCACAGTGCCGGCCCCTCATCTAATTTCTTAAATTTATAAATTTTGTAAAATGTAGAAGAGAACGTAAAGGGAGTTTAAATATTTTTGGTAGGAAAAGCAACGTTGAAATGTTTAGGTATCATTTTTTAGAAGTCTCAGCTGCTTGAGTGGCAGTGTCTATTAAATATTCACTATTTTGAGGCACATTTCTTAAGTTCTTAAGCCCCATCTGGGTGTGCAGCAGTTCAGTTCTCTGTCCCTATCTGTACAAGTGCTGAGTAAGTAAAGACTCTGTGTTACAGGGTTGCCCCCCTTCAGACACTAGTGGTCCCAGTACTCCTGACCAACTGGCTATTGATGTCATCATGACTCATATCACCTGGATAATGCGAACACACACAGTTTTGGTTAGGAAGATTGATTTTGGGGTTTTCTCTTTGAGGCAATGTTGCCATCCTTACCAGACTTTAGAGGTACATAATGAAAACTGAGGGAAGAGCTTTCTGTTTGTATATGTACATTCAGGAAGTAGGAAGTAGTGATCAGTTCCATAAGGATAATTCTTTAAGAGATTGCTTTTGTGTTTTGTTTTAGAATCACAAGAAGCCGATGAACAGCTGATAGCAGAAGTGGTTGAAAAATGCCCATCTGAGACTTGTTCTAGACCCTCAGAAAATGAGGTTCCACCACAGGCCATTGGTTCTCGCACAGTCAAGGATTTCAAAGAAGAGCCAGCACATGACAGTAGCAAGATTTCAGTGGTGAGGCCATTTTCCATAGAAACCAAGAATTCCACAGATACGCCGGCAGCTCTGGGAACAGAAGCAGCTAATGGCTGTGTGACTGTGGTCTTGGATGAGGCTTTGCCCTCCAGTATGCCAGAAGCCAACCACGGCAAGGCAATGACAGAAGGCAGCATGGGGATTATGCTAGAAGCTCCCACCGAAGCTGATCTCAAGGCTGGACGCTCCTGTCCAGAGCCTGTGCCCAGCAGAAGCAAGCTACGAAAGCCCAAACCTGTCTCTCTGCGGAAGAAAACAATAGGGCGAGAGTTCTCAGAAACTGAATCTGCTGTGGACGAATTGGATGAAAACCCAAACCCTTCTTTCCCAGGAGGCTCCAGGATCCAGAAGTCACTGCCCGACGTTAAAGGAACCTCGGGCACGCTCAGTAGCGACACCACTGATGGAGGGGTTGAGCTGCTGGAGGAGGCGAGGAGCTCACCTCTCAAACTTGAGTTTGATTTCACAGAAGATGTGCAAAATGTAGAGGCCAGAAAAGCTCTTCCAAGGAAACTTGGCAGGAAACTGGGTAACAAACTGACTCCCAAGATACAAAAAGAAGGTGTCAGTAAGCCTGTAGATATAGAGCAGCCTCCAGACCCAGCAGCCCAAGATGCTTCTCTCTCCCAAGCATCTTCCAGGCTAGGCCCTAGCGAGTGGGACAACCCCAACTGTAGCCCCTTTGGGAGCCGCTCCATCCTGCAGAACTCCCCACCCCTTTCCTCTAAGGGCTCCTACCACTTTGACCCAGATGACTTTGACGAATCCTTGGATCCCTTTAAACCAACTATGACTTTAACAAGCAGTGACTTTTGTTCTACCACTGGTAATCATATAAATGAAATCTTAGAGTCACCCAAGAAGGCCAAGTCACGTTTAATAACGTGAGTGACGTAGCGTGTGGTGGGTGTTGTGTCCTGTGTGTTCTCTGTGACTTTGCAGCTGACTGCTTTTGGTGTTGTTAAACTAAAGTTATCTTTGAGGTGCAGCAGGACAAATACAAAGCTTCTAGGTTTATACTGTGGTTTTTACTTTTATATAACTCTTGTGTGAACTCAGAAATACCAGGGGTTTCCTTTTAGAAATCTGCCTCTTTCCTACATCTTTGTCTTAGTCAGCTAAGCTCTTTTCCTCCACATCCCATATACTTATATATATTAGTGTGGCACAAGATGGGCAGGGAGGGATCAGATGGTTATCAGAAATTTTAGCTGGGCTATCAGGAATCAATTTATATACAGATTCACTGTATCGTAGTGTCACTGCTAGCCATCATTTTCAGATTCTCTGTGGTTCAAACAATTCCAAGCCTACAGATTACCTATCTAGTGTCAACAGCACGTGTGAAGTGGTCCAAAGAGGTCTTGTAGAAGTCTTTTTACTTAAACAGAAAGCTGTGATTTTTGTTGGAAACTCTACTACCACAAAGTATTGCTGAGAATTCCTGCCTCCCTATGTAGTTTCCAGTTCATTAGCAGAAGTGAATTTCTGTTGGGAGTAGATAATTTTTTATTTATATTTATTTATTTATTATTTTTTTAATTTGACAGGTAGAGGTAGACAGAGAGAGAAAGAGAAAGGTCTTCCTTCTGTTGGTTCACCCCCCAAATGGCTGCTATGGCCGGCGCTGCGCCGATCCAAAGCCAGGAGCCAGGTGCTTCTTCCTGGTCTTCCATGCAGGTGCAGGGCCCAAGCACTTGGGCCATCCTCCACTGCCTTCCTGGGCCACAGCAGAGAGCTGGACTGGAAGAGGAGCAGCCGGGACTAGAACCTGGCGCCCATATGGAACGTCAGTGCCGCAGATGGAGGGTTAACCAAGTGAGCCACAGCGCCAGCCCCTTTATTTATTTTTTTAAAGATTTATTTATTTGAAAGGCAGAATTACAGAGAGGCAGAGAGAGAGAGAGAGAGAGAGAGGGAGAGAGAGAGAGAGAGAGAGAGAGAGAGAGAGAGAGAGGTCTTCTGCTACTTCACTCCCCAGATGGCTGGAGCTGTGCCAATCCAAAGCTAGAAGCCAGGAGCTTCTTCAGGGTTTCCCATGTGAGTGCAGGGATCCAAGGACTTGGGCCATCTTCTATGGCTTTTCCAGGCCATAGCAGAGAGCTGGATGGGAAGTGGAGCAGCCAGGACTTGAACCGGTGCCCATACGGCATATGGAATGCTGGCACTGCAGGCGGCAGCTTTACCTGCTACACCACAGCGCCAGCCGCAAGAGTGTATAATTTTTTAGATGATCGTTCAACCTGACTGAATCAGTTGCTTAGTTGTTTGCTGTGTGGACCTGGCTGCCGCCTATTCCATTTCTTTTGGGGAATCTGGATGGACTCTCGCAGGGTCCTTGGAGTTTTCAGAGCAACCACCTCAGTCTGTGTTCCATGCAAGATTTCAGTTTAATCTTGTGACAGGATTGCATTTTGCAAAACTCAAGACCGAGTAGATGACAATACTATGTGTACTTTTGTGATCATGTGACATTTTACTAAGAATCAAATATAAAGAAGGCTGATGACAAGAAAGATGAGAGGTACCTCATTAGTAGTTGTCACTGTAGGTCGGTCAGGGACATCCTTTAGCATTACTGTGACTTAAGCCTGATGCCATGGTGAATTAAACCAGAAAGGAAATGCCCAGATGTTTATAGAAGTCCTGGTTTTGGCACCAAGAAGGTTGAACAACATAGGAGTCAGCTCTTTGGCAGCCCCAGCATGTCTAAAGGAACTGGGAATGGAAGCATCTGTTCTTTGATTATATGTGAGCAGCTAAATGGTTGTAGGAAAATACTGATCAGCGGTCTTCACAGTCCTCTTTTGGGGCATTTAAGACTAGTTACCTATGTCTAGACAAAGTTCAGGGAGGTGCTGGGCATGCTGCAGCCTTGGTGCTTCTTCCTCTAAGAGCAGGATGCTTCTGCCTACGGAATTGGTAGGAGCCATTCGGGAATCCTCCTCTTTCAGCTGTGTGTTGGAGACCTGTAGGCAGCACTCTCAATGCTAGGTAAGACTAAATCAAGGCCAAAGAGAGGGCAATTTATTCTATACTTTTTGCTCAGTAGCAAAAAGTATCCTGTCTTGAGTCCTGCCACCCTTAGCTGGTGATCTCATATACCTTATAGATTTTTTTTTTTAATTTCTTACACAATGAAAACTCTTATTCTTTCCACAAGAAAAGGGTGCTAACCTTCTTGTGTAACATTGAGAAATCCCTTCATTCATAGGAAAGATTGAAATCATATGTGAGGTCTTCATAATGTTCATGGAAAATAAGTATTAATGAAAAAACTAGACATGGATTTCAAACCTCTTTTTTTTGCACCAAAATAAACTTACCTTCCTTTTCTGTGATTTTTTTGAAGTGCCCTCATAAATATGGTGGTAGAGTCTCAAGAGAGTGGGGAGTTGTATGGGACAATCAAAAAGACCTAGAATTGGCTTCTCAGATTCTTCTGTAGAATGGGGACACCATGATATGACTGTTGTAGACCAGATATGATAAAATTATAGTCATAATTTACTGATGAAACATGTTCTGAGCAAGGCATCATTAGTCAATTCCATTGGCAAATATAGAGTGCACTTACATAAACTAGGATGGCTCTGGCATCACTCGGCATAATCATATGGAACCACCATGCCGAATATGCTATATATCATTGACCCAAATGTCGTTACGTAGTGCATGGCTGTATGTAAAATCATTTTAAGCTTCTTGGTGACACACACGTATTATAGAGGTAATCAGACACATTGCCAACTATATTTTTACTCATGTGTTGTCTTTGATCTGGGTGAGTAGACATTTAAGTGCTCAGTAGTGAAATACTGTTTTTATATACTTGCAAATATTGTGAAGTTTACTTTTCATTGTAAACTTGAACATATTTCTGAGTGTTTCTAGCACTCTTGCTGCATTAGAGTTGAGGTCCTGTTAGTCATTCACTCACCAGTGATAATATTCATAAGTATGGCATTTTTCATTTGTTTCTCCCCTCATAGAAAGAAATGTACAGCTCTTACATCTGCCAGACCAGAGATAAATATTCCAGTCTTTACATGATTTTTTTCTCCATCTGTCTGTCTCTTTCCTGTCTCTAATTTTGTTGGTGCATCAGGACTACTGAACAAGTGAAATTTCTCTGTTTTCTGTTGTAAGTACTCTTGCTGTTGTTTCTCTTTGTCCCTGGGACTTTGGCAGTTTCCTCTCCTAGCCCTGCCCTGGCATACCTACATAGCATGTTGGCTTCCATTTCTGAGTTTGATGATTCTCTGCATTTCATTTGCCACTTCATAAGTCAGCTTACCCTTGCAATTGTCTGTACCTAAAAGGAGTGGAGAACAGCCTTCCCTACCTTAGATGCTAGAGCTTGCACTCCCTTGGCTTGGCACGTGTCGCGTGGTGCTTTGACAATACCCAGAGCTGGCTTGGCCCCAATATCATCACAGCAATGGTTTGAGGGACTGCTCTGCTATTTAATGTTGGGAATAATTGGCTGTTCTGGTAGGATAAATGCTGGCCTGGAGCAGGTAATAAATTTTATTGGAGTCAACTTGAGTTTGGTGGTTGAGGTTAGCATTAGTAAGAGCATTAGTGAAAGAAAACTGTGAACTAATAGTCGCGTATGTTCCAGTAACTTTGGAAAAAAATCTTTTTTCCCCCTTTTTGGTTGGAGTGGTGTTTTTACTGGAAATTTTATTAGGGTCATTAAAACAGCAGAGTCTGAGTTAGTCTTGTGATGACAAATTGTGTTCCCAAAAATAACAGGTGGTCCAAGCTTTCTCCAGTTCCAGACTTTGCACAGTACATGGCATTCGTCTTCCATCTTGCTACTTAATAGGAATGGTAACAGGTTACTCAAGTGTTTTCATACTTTCTGTTGACCACAGTTCTTGTCTGTTACCACACAGGTCTAGACTGGAGCTGTCTTATGAGACTTCTGTGGCTTTTAGCAATAAAGGACTTCTAAAGAATATGGTCCAGCGTCATGCTTTTTCTAACGATGATATGTCAGAGCCAAGCAAGTAAAGATGAGAAGAATCGAGTGTCTAGCTGCTAAGGCTGTCCTGACTTCAGGCTTTTGGGATTAGAAACCACAGGGGTCAGAATACTGGTATTTGACAACCCTCAGAAAATGAGCCTCACTGTGGTTCTCTGCTTACTCTGTCTCTTGTGAGAAGATTCAGAGACATAAAAATTGTCTCTTCATCTCTGATGTGCAGATGTGTGATTCACGTGTGCTGTGTGCTTTGGCTTCTCTCTGCACATACTGCTTTCTGCTCCATCTCATACCTTGAAAGTTGTCAATGTGATTGTAAACTAGTTTGTTTGTGCTTCTTCTGTTCCAGGAGTGGCTGCAAGGTGAAGAAGCATGAAACTCAGCCTCTTGCTTTGGATGCAGGTTCTCAGGTAAGTCTGTGCCTATCACCAGAATGTCTCTTAGCTGCTGAGGGGTCCCCCAACTGGAATTTACCTTCTCCGGGGGCTGATTCACAAAGACCTTCCAGTGGGTGTCTGAGTACTCAACTTTAAGGAGGCCAATTTCCAGATCCTTAATATCCTAAAATCCTCCAGGAAGGCCCCTGAAGACAAGGGGACCCTTTGTCAGTGACTCTCATTTCACCTTTAGGATATGGGGCACTAAAACTCCTATTCTAAATCATGCAAAAGTGCATCACCACAGGGTATGCAAACCTTGGGGCATCAAAGAGAAGATTTGAATTGACTCTAAAAGCTGGATAATTCTTAAAAGTCAGATGATTTTCTAATTGCTTAAATTTTTCATTGCTTTTAATAGAATAGGGAGAACTGACTTGTGAGTTCATAGGTCATTTAAAATAAGTTTTGATTTTTTAAATTATTATTTATTTGAAAGAGTTACATAGAGACACACACACACACACACACACACACAGAGAGAGAGAGAGAGAGAGAGAGGTCCTCCATCCACTGGTTCACTCCCCAGTTGGCTGCAATGATCAGAGCTGAGCTGATCTGAAGCCAGGAACCAGGAGCCCCTTCTGGGTCTCCCCTGTGGGCACAGGGGCCCAAGGATTTGGGCCATCTTCAACTGCTTTCCCAGACCATAGCAGAGAGCCGGATCGGAAGTGGAGCAGCCAGGAGTCTAATCAGCACCCACATGGGATGCCAGCACTGCAGGCGTCGGCTTTACCCGCTATGCCACAGTACCAGCCCCTTGATGTTTTTTTTATGTGAAAATGGTTATCTTTTTATTTCAATACTGAGTGATAGGCAAATTTTCGATAAAAACAAACTTTCTTACCTTAAAATGTAAGTACAAAGAATTGAAAGATAACTTCTATTGCAGGATGTTCTGTTTCATCTGTATAGTTTCTTAGTGATTATAGTTGTAAATATGGAAAACAAGAATAAAATAAGTGCTGGCCCTGTTTTATTCTAGTAATAAATAAGCCATTGATGACTATGAATAAGTTGAGAAACACAAATAAAAAGCCAAAAAACCCAAGCCCATTTGATTGCTGTGATCCAAGATTTTTTTAAAAGGGGGTGGGGGGTGGGGCTTACAATCTGAGTTACTCATCTATTAAACAAATGTATAAGAGACCCTCAAATTCTGTTAATGTAAGCCACAAAAACAGTGAGAAATTTGCCTTTGGTTTGCTTAAACAAACTAGCATTGTACTGTAAAGCTTTTTAAATTATGGCAAAAATTATAATGGATATAAAATTTACTTTTTTAATTAAAAATTATATCACATAAAAAGTAAAAAAAAGACATACAGAGATTAGTTTTATTAACATGTTTTCTTTTTACTTATATTTAAAAATTTCAGAGACAGAGTTCCCATCCACAGGTTTATTCCCCAAATGCCCACAGTGGCTGAGGTTACGTCAGTGCCAAAGCTAGGAGTTTAGGTACACAGTGTAGGTCTCCCCCATGGGTAAAGGGAACCGACCACTTGAGCCATCATTGCTGTCTCCCAGAATGTGTCTTGGAAGGAAGCTGGGATGGGGAGCAGAACCGAGACTTGAACCCAGGCACTCCAGTGTTAGATGCAGGTGTCCTAATTGGTGTCATAAACATTAGACCAAACACTTACCCCAGAGTTGTGTTGTTTAACCCAATATGTACCTAGATATTTTTATCATCTGATAAGTATTCACAAACCATTGGGATTGCCTTTAGAAGTCTTTTGTTCTGGTATGAATTTTATACTTAGAACACATCTTGTTTCAAACAGGTCACATTTCAGATATTCATTAGCCACATATGGCTAGTTATTACCAACCGGATAGTGCAGGCTCTAGAACATGAAGATAATTTATTTAGACCAACACAAGTTATCATTGGTCTAAAATTTTAAAAAGGTTACTTATGAGAGGTGTTTTTTCTAACTCTTTTAATGTGTTGAGTTCATCTGAGTCACTTTTTTTTGTGGGGATAGACTTGGATGAGTTGAATCTGATTGGTGAGCTCTGTTCTTTCTGTACCTAGATAGTTGTGTCCTTCTCTATGTTTGGAAAATTTTCTGTTTCTATCTCTTTGAATGTGCTTTCTAACCCTTCACTATTCTCATGTACCTCTTGAACCCCAAAAACTTGGATATTTGCTCTTTTAATGCTATTCCTAAGTTTCCATAAACTTTCTTTGTTCTTCCTGATTTTTTTTCTCCTCTATATTTTCAAGTAGCCTACCTTTTAGCTCACTATTTCTTTTATTTGAATGATTCTGCTATTGATAGCTTCCTTGTGCTTTTTAAAAAAGATTTATTTGTGTATTGATTTGGAAAGCAAAGTGACAGAGATGGGGGTGCAGCAAGAGAGAGAGCTCTTCTGTTCAATGGTTCATTCCAGAACATGTGTAACACCTGGATCTACTCAGGCCAAAACCAGGAGCCAGAAACTCCACCCAGGCCTCCCACATGGGGTGGCAGGAATCCTAGGACTTGAGCCGTCATCTACTGTCCCCTGGGCACATTAGCAGGAAGCTGGATTGGAAGCACAGTGTAGCTGGAACTCAAACCAGCACTCCAGTATGGAATGCAAGTATCCCAAGCAGTGGTTTAAGTTGCTGCACTACAACACCTGCTCCTCTTTCAGGTTTTTAATTTTGTTTAGTGTACATTTCAGGGATTTTATTTAAAAATTACCACCAACTCTATCAAGTCTCTCTGTTAGCTACTAAATTGTTCTCTGTGTTCTGTTGAAATTTATTGAGTTTCCTTAGAATAGCTACCTTGAATTCTTCATCTGAGAATTTGCAAATGTCAGTTGCTGTCTGGTTGGTTTCTGGCACCTTATTTTTTTCATTAGATGAGGTCATGGTTCCCTGAAAGTTCTTTTCTGTTTTGCTTTTTGAATATTTACTTATTTACATAAAAGGCAGTTGGATCTATCCACTGGTTCACTTCAGAGATGGCCTCAACAGCCTGGGCTGCTGGGCCAGGAACCATAGCTCCATCCAGGTCTCCCATGTGAGTGATGGGCCCACTTGGGCCATCTTCTGCTGCTTTCCCAGGTACTTTAGCAAGAAGCTTTATCAGAAGCAGAGCAACAAGGACTCAAACTGGAGCTCATATGGGATGCCTGCATTGTAGGTGGTGACGTAGCCCCTTGTACCACAATGCTTTTTTTCCCACCCCTACCCTGCAAAGTTCTTGAAACTTGTTGGCATATGATGTTGAATGTGCATTGAAGAATTGGTTATTCTGTCCAGTCTTTGTAACTTAGTCTTATGTATGGCTGTCCCAGGTGCTCTGTGCAGTCTGCTTAGTCTTTCTGATCCTATGCACACTTGTACTATTTCAGCATTAGGGGACACCCTAAGTGGAGGCTTGCTGCAAGTTCATTGTTGATGTGTTGTCCGTGTTTTAATAGAGGATGCTTCAAGCCCAGATTTCTCTCAAACCCATAGTTGATGTGTTGTTCAGAATGAACTGGACAGTAACTAAACAGGGATAGTCTATCCCTAAAAGACTTTTCCGGGGCTGGGATCAGACCTGATGTGTGGTCCTGTTGCTGCCAACACCACAGTGCTAGGTCACAGCCCACAGCCTACTGAAACCATGCAATTGGGGGGAGGGGAGGACTAAAGCCCATTCATTGTGGTCTGTCTGCTGCTGACGTAGACACACAGCCCAAGATCACAGCAACAGCCAGACAGATGGTGTTGGCTGTGATTTAAGTCTTACCAGCTGGGAGCAAAGCGCTGCAGTTGGCAGCAGGGCAGGTCCAGAACTGTCCACTGGTACTGACTTGGGGACAGAGACCGTCAAGTGTCTGGTTAGGGTTGTTTTTGCCAGCCTAGCACTGAGTCCCAAGAAACAGTCCTGTGACTCCCTGCTGTCTGCTCAAGGTTGAGGGAAGGCTAGTCGTGGCAGTCTCAGGGATGCTCAGGCTGAAACTCTGCTGGGTTGCCCAGTCACTGGGCCCTGTGCAGTCCTGGGGGTCCGTGCCAGGCCCATGCAAGACTGGGGGCAATACATGCTGAGACAAGTCCATCCCCTTATGGTGGAAAGTAAGTGTGTCCCTTTGGGAGCAGGTCTGCAGCCGATGTGGGTAAGTGGAAAGGCTTTCCGCAAGCAGTGGCCTGGGAGGCATTTGGGTTGTATCAGGTGCTGGATCTCACTGCAGTAGGCCTGGCTCTGGGTTTCAAGACAGAGTCCTAAGCTTCCCTTCCTGCAGCCTAATCCTGGAAGTTGGAGTCTTGTTGCTGTCTGCCAGAAGTTATAGGAAGGTCCAAAGTCTCAGTCTTTGGGTACTGGCTTGGGGCCCTGTGTGACAATGGTTTTTATCATGGCGGCAGTGGTACTGAATTTCAAGTCTACAGTCTGGTCTTAACCCCTACTCTCTCTCCAAGTAGGAGGTGAAAAATCTCTTTCCACGCTACAGTGCTTAGAGCTGGAGGATGGATGGCACAGGCAGCTCTTTGCTTCCTGCCATCTCCTGTACGTGTTTTCTTACTTACTACTAACACTGGGCACTGGGGTCTCTCACCTGGCTTTCTTAGTGCTTGTAGAAGTGACTTAGTGCATGAATAGCTGTTAAAATTAGTGTCTATAAGGAGACGATCACCTGGCCCATCTTAACTCAGCCACCATCTTCCTCTGCCGTCTGAAAATTTTCTTTTGTGTTTGATAATATTTTGTGTTTGTAATATTTTGAAAACAAATTGTGCATTAGTAATTGTAATGGAGGAAAAAACTTTAACACTTAGAGACTTATGGTCAAAGAAAACATTTTTAGATTTATTTACTTGAAAGGTAAACAGAGAGATCTTCCATCTGCTGGTTCACTTCCCAGATGCCTGCAACAGAAGCCTGCCTCTCAGTCTGGTCTTCCAGGGGGTGGCAGGGGCCAAGTCCTTGCGCCATCGCGTGCTGCCTCCCAGGGCGTGCATTAGCAGGAAGCTGTGATTTGAAGTGGAGTGCTCCAGTATGGGTTGCAGGCATCCCAAGGGGCGTCTTAACCCCCTTGCTAAGTGCCGCCCCCAAGAGAAGAGAATTTTTCAACAACAAGGACGACTAGTGACCTTAAGATTTTGAATAAATGGCCGGCGCCGTGGCTCAACAGGCTAATCCTCCGCCTTGCAGCGCCGGCACACCGGGTTCTAGTCCCGGTCGGGGCACCGGATTCTGTCCCGGTTGCCCCTCTTCCAGGCCAGCCCTCTGCTGTGGCCCAGGAGTGCAGTGGAGGATGGCCCAGGTGCTTGGGCCCTGCACCCCATGGGAGACCAGGAAAAAGCACCTGGCTCCTGGCTCCTGCCATCGGACGAGCGCGGTGCGCCGGCCGCAGCGCGCCGTCCGCGGCGGCCATTGGAGGGTGAACCAACGGCAAAGGAAGACCTTTCTCTCTGTCTCTCTCTCTCACTGTCCACTCTGCCTGTAAAAAAAAAAAAAAAAAAAAGATTTTGAATAAATGATTCAAAATCTTAAGGTCACTAGTCGTCCTTGTGTATTTCATTGGAATAATTTCTTGATGGAAGTGGAGTGGAAATATACCTTCAGAGAAGGAAAAGAATAATGTAAATTTGTGACTATTGAAGAACCTGGTTGTATAGTTTTAAAATGGGCCATAGGATATTAAGCACTGGAGTAACTAGATTGCACTATGCAGGTTGGCTATTTAGACCTTGCCAGATACCTAAATATGTATCTTTTGCAATGCTGAAAGTTTTCAAATATGACTTGAAAATACAATAGGGCTCTATGGAGTTAAAAAACTTAGGTTTACAAGCAATAGATTTGAAAACCTCTGTCCTGGACCACTTAAACTGTCTGCTTTAAATGTAGGCCAGGAAAGCTGTTTTTCAAACCTCAGACTCCAGTTACAGGAGCTAGTTCTAGAAGCAGCACTCCGTATTGATGGTCCCCCTTCCTTCCGGTCGCAGCCAGGTCCGTGGCTAGCCCTGGGTTTCCGTCCCCGATGTCACTTCCCCGTGTGTCCTCTTCTCTGTTGCATTACGCAGGATGAAGGAGCAGTGATCTCCGAGCTCTCAGACATCTCTCATAGGGATGGCCACGCTACCGACGAGGAGAAGCTGGCGTCCACGTCGTGTGGTCAGAAATCGGCTGGGGCCGAGGGGAAAGGTGAGCCAGAGGAAGACCTGGAGTACTTTGAATGTTCCAATGTTCCCGTGTCTACCATAAGTCATGCGTTTCCATCCTCAGAAGCAGGTATGAAGTGCTCTTCATCTTTCTCTCATACGTAAGCATAGCAATGCCTGAAAGCCTGCACCAGGCGGTACCTTAGAGAGATTTGGGAATCGGGTCACCTGGAGGATGGATTTAGGATGGTGATTCACAAAGTGCTTATCCATGGATAACAGGAACAGATATCCAGAGACTGGTGGATGAGACTGCTCGAATGCCGTCGTAGTTCTGCTAATGTGGCTGTACCTTAACACAGAGTGGCCTGAAACTATGCCGTACATTTGGCTTTTCTTTTTCGTCACGATTATGCTCATTTTTAAAGCTCAGAGGAGTAATAATTAACATGGGTAGTGCTTTTCTGTGTGCAGGCTTTGTTCTCGGTGCCTCCTGGGAACTCGTTGCTCCTCACTGGGCATTGCTGCTTTCTCCTTTCTCTCCAGGGAAACGGGGTGAGACTCAGGAGTGACATAACCTGACTGACTCCCGGCTAGTGTGGGGAAAACAGGAATACCTTTCCCTTGCGCATTTGCAGGGTTCATGGCTAAGACAGATTAGCAAGAGAAATTATTTTTATGGACAGTTGTGAGGAAGCATGATTGGAAGTGGAGCTCATGGTCATACATGGGAGAATTTAGCAAGGCCTGTTGGTTCTGATCGTTCTTGTGTCTGTCTTTGGGGGTAAGGACATTCTTGTCCCCTGGGCACAGGAAGGACCCTGTGGGATGAGGCCCTTTAAGACTCTTTCAGAGGAAGGTCAGAATTTTCAGGGGCTGCTCATGGTAGAAGCCCCTGCTGTTTCCCAGAATCCCAGTGTCATATGGTGAGGCAGTGTGTTTGGGACCCTGTCACTAGTAAACGGCAGGCCTGGACTCGAACAGAAGCAGTTCCGTGGCTTTTCAGCCACAGTGCTGAAGTGTGAAGAGACTGTTTTCAATATAGCAGGCTATTAAAATTGCCCCTGGCACGGATGTGGTAGATTGAAATTGACCAGTGCCCTGTGAAGTCCTTCCTAAGTTCTGTTGAAGAACCTAGACGAACCTGAGCAGAAGCAGCCTCTTAAACGTGGGCTTGTCAGATCATTCTAGAGTGAAGGCCCTCTCTGGATCCCAGGCTGTATCTGTGACTTTAAAATTCACACAAGGAGACTCTAGAACCATGCTCCTAACTATGTTAAACATAACGAAAAATTCACACCTTTTAAATATAATTTTTCTTTATATATTTTAAAAGATTTACTTATTCGAGAGGCAGAATGACAGAGATGGATCTTCTACCTGTTCACTCACTCCCCACATGGCCACAACAGCCAGGACTAGGCCAGGCTCAAGCCAGGAGGCTGGAACTCCATCTGGGCTTCCCACATGGGTGGCAGAGGCCATCTTCCACTGCGTTCCCAGGCATATTAGCAGGGAGCTGGATCAGAAGCAGAGTAGCCTGGACTTGAATCTGCTCTCCAACATGGGGTGCCAGCATCATAAGCAGTGCCTAAATGCTGTGCAACACACTGACCCCATGGAGCCTATTTAATTTGTGGGCTTTTGTGTACTTAGAATATTTTTTTGTAAAGATTTATTTATTTGTTTGAAAGGCAGAGTTACAGAGAGGCAGAGGCAGAGAGAGAGAGAGAGAGAGAGAGAGAGAGAGAATGGTCTTCAAACAACTGGTTCACTCCTCAAATGACCACAACAGCAGGTGCTGAGCTGCTCAGGAGCCAGGAGCTTCTTCTGGGTCTCCCAAGCAGTGCAGAAAAGCAATATTGCTTTCCCAGCCCATAGCAGAGAGCTGGATTGAAAGTGGAGCAGCCGGAACTAGAACCGGTGCCCATGTGGGATGCTGGCATTGCAGGTGGTGGCCTTACCCACTACGCCACAGCGCCAGCCCCCTTAGAATTGTAAAAGTCATGCTCTGCCGTCCCACCAGAGGAGCAGGTGAGAGGACTGTGAACAGGTTATTTTCCTGTCCTGCCAGCCCCCGCAGATCTGTCTCCCATCCAGGCATCCCATGTGAATCCTGGGTACTCTTACTCCTGCATTTCGTTTGTTCTGTTTGAAATATCTGTCTGACAGTGCCTACAAAATTTCAGCCCATCCTTTCAGACCAGTTTCAAAGGTTACTTGGATCCTACCATGCCTGCTGGTCCCTCTTATTTCTCCCCACCCCTCCTGTTCCACGATGCTCAATGCAATGTATTATTGTATAGGGGTAAAAAATGATAGACTTCTAGAGGTTAGGGCCTATGAGACATTTATCTTTGAATTTCCTCTGGCACAGGTACACGGGCAATACTCCCTGAGTTACATTCTTTCTCACTAGAGGAAATGCCTTCAGTAAATCGCTAGAGAGCTGTGGCTTCTTAGACACAGCTCCATCCTCACAGTTAGTAAAGGCCAGTCTGCTTTGGGAAAGTGGGACAGATTTGAACAAGCTGTCACACTGTAATCAATCAGCTGTATCACCGGCACAAGCAGAGCCTGTGGTGGCTGGAGTGTGGGGGCGGCCTCTAGGTCTCTCCAGTGAATCAGAGACTTGCCTGGGGAGAGTGACCCTGGAGCTGGGTCTCGATGGATACACACATAGATGTTCTTCTGAAGATGAGACTCACAGCCGTGGGAAGGAACCTCCGTGTTGCTAAAATGCCCACTTTGTGTGAGTACAGGCAGGGACGTGGGAAACTAGCAGACCGGAGAATTTGCACTTGATCTTACAGGTCTGGGGGAGGCAGAGAAATGGTCCCATTTGTGTCTTAAATAACTGTTCACTGAAATGGTAATTGGTTATTGCTACATCAAGGATTATAGGTTTAAAAACGTCTATTTTTCTATGTTTTTAAATTTTTAATGAGTATATATATATATATTTTTTTGAAAGGCATAGAAAGCGAAAAAGAAATCTTCCATCTGCTGGTTCAATCCTCAGATGATCGTAATCACAGAGACTGGGGCAGGTGGAAGCCAGGAACCCAGAATTCCAAGTTGCTACTGTGGGTGGCAGGGACCCAAGTACTTTAGCCGTCACCTGCTACCTTCCAGGGTGCACATTAGCAGGAAGCTGGAGGGGAAACAGCAGGGACTTAAATTTAGGCATTTCAGTGTGGGATGCAAGTGGCGTCTTTAACTGCTGCCTCACAACACCCACCCCTGTTTTTATTTTTTAAGTGTTGTCTGGTGGTAGAGGAAAAGATAGATGTGAGACAGGAAACCAATTTGAAGAGTGTGGAAAGGCCAACGACTTCAGTTTTGCAGGCATTAAAGTAAACCTTATTGCCTTATCTGTTACACTAAGCAGATTGAAGGCCCCCTTCTGGGCTGGAAATTAAATTCACTGAGCCTGAGTAATAAAATGGCATTCAGTCTTTTCCTCGTTATGAAATAATCCATGGTTAGGACAACGCATCTGCTAGACTTTTTGTGGACACAAGGGGGCAGCCTTTGCTGTTCCTTGCTCCTGAAAGTGTCACTGGCCGACTAACCTCGTCCTCCCCTTCCTTCTGAATGTTGTGGAATTTTAACACTGAACTTCACAGGGCTCAGCAGAACCAGTGCTCCTTGTAAAATCTAGAATGCTGTCTGTGTTTGCAGTCATTCTGGTCCAAGAGGATGTCATGAGGAAGAAAAGGCACTGGCTTCTTGGGCTAACTAAAGATGGTTTCTGTGTTTCAGGCCTAGAGAGAGAGGCGTGCCGGAAGATGGAAAAAGACGGCTCTGCTGTGCCTGTGAGTCCCTCAGCTTGGAGGGGTGGGGTGGAAGTCGGGTGTGTTTGCAGTATCTGTTTTGAAGGCCGCATTAATCCGCTAAATGAATTCTAGTTTGTGTTAGCTGATGGGGTAAAACATTCAAAGTCTCTTCACTGGCAGAGCACGATAGCCAGCCTGACTTGAGATGTCCCAAACATCCAAAGTTTTTGAAGACTTCACACAAAAAGAAATGTCTCAAGGACTCTTTATATTGACTACGTGTTAAGACAGTAATTTTTTGGATATGTTGGGTTAACTAAACCATGTTGTTAAAATTAACTTTAACAGTTTCTTCTTGCTTTTTCATTGTGACCTTTTACATCACATAATAATTTCTAGTATATTTATGAAGAGCCCTACTGGTGGTAGATACATGATGTCAACCAGCAGTCATCACAGAACGGTTCCAGGGGCCGTGGACGCAGCGGGTGGCAGGTGCTGGGAAGGCTGAAGCTGAGCTTGTTAAAAATGAATGTGTTTCTAGGCTTTTCATTTTCAACTAGTTTTAGACTTGTAAAAATAGCACAAAGAATTCCTGTGTATCTTTCACTCATTCCTCAAATATTAACATTTTCACATAATCATGGTGCAGTTGCCAAAATCACTAATACTCTTTTTTTAAGATTTATTTATTTGAAAGAGTTACGCAGAGAGAGAGAGAGAGAGAGAGAGAGAGAGGTCTTCCATCCACTGGTTCACTCCCCAACTGGCTGCAACCACCAGAGCTGGGCTAATCAGAAGCTAGGAGCTTCTTACAGGTCTCTCACAGGGGTGCAGGGGCCCAATGACTTGGGCCATCTTCTACTGCTTTCCCAGGCCACAGCAGAGAGCTGGATCAGAAGTGGAGCAGCCAGGACTTGAACTGGTGCCCATGTGGGATGGCGGCACTGCAGGCAGCAGCTTTACCCACTATACCACAGTGCCAACCCCACTAATACTCTTAATACTGATACAGTACTGTTATAGAATATATAAACATTACAGATTTTATCAGTCACTCACTAACATCCTTTTGCTGGTACAAGGTCCAGTACAGAATCCCACATTGCATTTAATTGCAATTTCTTTTGTCGTCTTTAATCTCTGACAGTTCCTATTCCTCTGTATGTCGTAACTTTGACACTTTTGAAAGGTACTGGCCAAGTATTTTATAGAACACCCTTCAATTTGGGTTGCTCTGATGTTTCTTCATGATTTAGTTTGGCTTATATGTTGACACAGACATGACAGAGATGACAGCACTTTTATCAGCATGTCCCTTTACTGGTGGGGTTAGCTTTGGTTAGTTGGTTAATACAGTGTGAGGTTTTTCCAACTGAGCATGTTTTAAAGGAAGAACAGAGTTTGCCAGGCAGGTGAATCCAGAAAGTAAATTTCAGCCTATAGAGTTGGCTTGTGGAATGGCATAGATTGGGAAAAAATATGGATTCCTTAAAGGATTGTAAACATTAATCATCTCGTGTGATTGGCGGGTGCTGTGTGTGGTAAGCAAGGGCAAGCGAGTCCGGGGCTGTCGTAGCGCCCATAGCGCTGGGAGGTTCAGCATCCGTAGTAGAGATGGTAGGCAGCCACGGAGGCGAGTTCAGTAGGGGGCGCTGTGACCTGTGACAGGTGGGATGGAGGCGGAGGGGGATGTAGTAGGAAGAGCACTGCTGCTTGGTGTCATAATGACGCAATGGTGGCCTGGGTGGGTGTGGTGAGAGTGAGCTCAAGAGGATCCCTCGGAGTTTCTGCCTGGAGCATCTGAGCGGCCATTGTTGCTGTTAACCCCAGGAGACTTCTCTCAGCAGGTGGCGGTACTGGTCACCTAGCTGTCTAGGTGACACACCTGGAGTCACGTTGCCCCTTCTCTGCCCCTTCCTTATTCCACAGGCAAGATCTGTGGCCTCTGCATCCAGGATGTACTGTGAGTCCATCGGCTTTTCTTGAGCCCATGGCCAGTACCATTTTAAACACCATGGCCGTTTTTAACCAGATTTCTGTTGCCAGGCTTAGTTTCTCATCTTACTACAAAATGCAAAACTGATTTTGTTACTCTTTGCATAAACCTTTCCCTTTAGGAGAAGGTCAGACTCTTACTGGGTCCAATGCAGCCTTCTGTAATGGGGCAGTCTCCTCTTTCCCTCACGCATTTGAAGTTTTTCTATGAATTTTCTGTGAATTCTTTGAGACATTTCTTTGTTCTCCTTGCCTTTTCTGCAAGACGTTACACTAAACCCCAGCACTTAGCATGACAAATACTGTGCTGAGTGTAGGAATCCGTCAGTTAGGAATAGGAAGGGAGAGGAGGAGTGCAGTTCATTTTTAGCTGCGTGGCTTCGAGAAACTGTAGGGCCATTTCCTAAGTTCTATATCCAATAGGCAGTTGTAAGTATGTGACATGAGCTCAAGAAAAGTCTGGTTGGCTTTGATAGAGTTAGGACACAGGTGGTCGTTAACGTTGTGGGAGTACGTGAAGTTGTGATAGAAACATCTTGATCTGCAGTGAAAACCTCACATCTTGACAGTACATATATGAATACTTCAAAAAGTTTGTGGAAAAATGTAATTAAGATATGCTTATTTTGTTTTTAAAGATTTTATTTGAAAGTAGCATTAGAGAGATCTTGCATTTCATTGGTTCACTCCCCAGCTGCTCCCAACAGCCAGGGCTGGGCCATGCTGAAACCAGGAGCCAGGAACTCCATCTGAGTCTCTCACCTGGGTAGCAGGACTCAAGTATTTGAGCCATCATCTGCTGCCTTCCCCGGACACATTAGCAGGAGGCAGGATCAGAAGCAGAGTAAACGGGTCTTGAACCAGGGACTCTGAGATGGAATGCAGGCATCCCAAGCGGCAGCTTAACCCGCTGCACCACAGTGTCTGGCCTATCCCTGACCTTTTTGAAAACTCCTATGTGACTCATTATGACACATGCATTTGTATATTTGTCAAATGAACTGTACAAAACAACGTACCTTCACATGATTCACTCTAATACTTCCTATTCTCTCTCTCGTTCTTGTAATGCAGATGGCTTGTGCCTCTGAATCGTTTTCACGAGTCACTGTTTTGCTGTGAACACACTGTTTCCCTAGACCTAGAGGGTAGAGTAGGAACAGCTTGTGTAGGCCGACCTCTAACCTCTCAGGGCTGAGTGGAGGAGGAGCCTGTAGCAGGCTGGGCAAGGAGCTAGGGGAAGAAAAGATACCTAAAGCTTGTGGAATTGGGAGCATCACAGTGAGGTCTGTCCCTGGACTGATGAGAGGACGAGGCGCCCTCTGCTGCCAGTGTTGCAGGCACACCCTGGGAACCAGTTCCTTCTGTGGGCCCCCGAGCACTTCCGGTGTTTTCAGTGTGTGAGACTAGCAGAGGGGCATGGAGTGGGCTAAAGCCATGGCTCATGTGGCCGTAAGTTCAGATGGTTTAACCCCCCCCGATTCCCAGCTTACCAATAAAGTGAGTCAGAGTAGTTGTAAGGAGAAGATGCGACAGGTGGTGAGGAAGGCTCAGGCTGTGCAGGTGTGGTGTGGTTTTGATGAGGCGGGTGATACAGAGAGAACGGAGAACACTTACCTGTGTTGAAAGCTGACTGATGAAGAAAATATCCTGTGCTGTGGCCTTTTAAAAGAAACCCTGTTTGAACTTCCTGGCAACATCTAATTTCTGCTCTCTTAGAACGTTGAGTAAACATAGAAGTTTCAGTGTTCAGAACGTTGAATAGAGAAATCTGTTTCGTCCAGTGTGTACTTTAAGTCTTTCTGTGTTGCTTTGAAGTACATTCCTCTTACAGTGAGTGCCGTGCCAGTGCTAGGTAGTGGCTGGGACAAAACCAAGGCCGGGAGCATGGTAAGTGGAGGGCCTTGTCCCACATTGCTTTCCAGCCACTGGTCTGCAGTGTTTTTCACCCAGGAGTCTTTTTTTTCCTCTTAATTTTTTTTTTTTAAGCAGCAGAGAGGCAGAGCGAGCGAGTTCCAATCTGCTGGTTCACTACCTGAATGCCAGCAGTGGTCAGGACTGGGCCTGATGGAAGTCAGGAGCTGGTAACCCGATCCAGGTCTTCCACAAGGGTGGCAGGACCCAGCTTGAGCCATCACCTGCTCTGACACAGCATTTGTTGGCGTTGAGTTGTCACACAAGCAGGCACACAGAGTGCATTTTCTCCTTCCACGAACAGATGAGATGCTGAGCTCTAGAATGGATGCTAACATTGTCCTTACTAAGAAGACTTTAGGGTGTATTTCCCAAATTCTTTTTTTGTTTTTTTTTTTTGACAGGCAGAGTGGACAGTGAGAGAGAGAGACAGAGAGAAAGGTCTTCCTTTGCCATTGGTTCACCCTGTAATGGCTGCCGCGGATGGCGCACTGCGGCCGGCGCACCGCGCTCATCCGATGGCAGGAGCCAGGTGCTAGGTGCTTTTTCCTGGTCTCCCATGGGATGCAGGGCCCAAGCACTTGGGCCATCCTCCACTGCACTCCTGGGCCACAGCAGAGGGCTGGCCTGGAAGAGGGGCAACCGGGACAGAATGCGGCACCCCGACCGGGACTAGAACCCGGTGTGCCGGCGCCGCAAGGCAGAGGATTAGCCTGTTGAGCCACGGCGCCGGCCATTTCCCAAATTCTTAACTCCTGTATGGCCAAGGAGACAGATGGGCTGCTTCCTGGAGTTGACTAGGCCTTGGGACTCTGACTTAAAGCAACACAAACTGAAAAGACTGTGAAATGTGTTAACTCATAATTAGAAACATGACAAGGTGGGCTGACCGTGTGGCGCAGTGGGGTAAGCTACCATATTGGAGAGCCTGGGATCAAGTCCCACCTCTGCTTCCATCCCAGCTCCCTGCTCATGTACACCCTGAGAGGCAGCAGGTGACGGTTCAAGTGCTTGGGTTCCTGCCACCCACATGGGGACCCAGAGGGCTCTGGTGTTGGCCTGGCCCAGCCCAAACCAGTGGATGGAAGATACCTCTTATTTTACTTTCGCTCTGCCTTTCAAATAAACTTTAAAAAGCAGCAGAATGAGCCAGATGTGCCCGCTTCACTTAGTCTGTTACCTTCCCACCCAGCAGGTGTTATTGCAGCAAAGTGGTGAGGCAGTTTCATGGAAAGAAACAGGGCACAGGACAGTGAGCGCTCCGATGGCTGGGGTGGAGTAGTCACCCTGCCGTGTAAAACAGCAGACAGAATTACCTCTCGGTTTCTCTGGGTCAGAGGTCATAGGGCACGCTTGCTGGGTTCTGACTCTGGGTCTCTGTAATCAAGACACCAGCCAGGGCTACAGTCATCTCCAGGTATGAGCCAGGTAGGTCACTGGCTATTGGCAGGGACTCAGTTCCTTGCCACATGGGCCTTTCCATAGAGCAGTCATACATGGAAGCCAGAGCCTTTTTTTGTTTTGTTTTTAAAAGATTTATTTATTTATTTGAAACTTAGAGTTACACAGAGAGAGAAAGAGAGAGAGGGGAGAGGGGTCCTCCATTTGCTGGTCCACTCCTCAATTGGCCACAAGGACCAGAGCTGCACCAATCTGAAGCCAGGAGCCAGGAGCTTCTTCCAGGTCTCCCACGTGGGCATAGGGGCCAAAGAACTTGGGCCATCTTCTACTGCTTTCCCAGGCCATAGCAGAGAGCTGGATCAGAAGAGGAGCAGCCGGGACTCAAACCAGCACCCATATGGGATGCACTATGTCCTTTCCCACAGGGAGGAGATGACATGAGCAGATCAGAACTGGGAGGTGGGGGTGGGGAGGCTTGGGGGCCATTTTGGAGATACAGGTGCCTGGCTCTGGTGACCTTTCCCAGAAGACCAGAGAGGTTCCAGGAGACCTCAGACTTCTGCCAGCATGGTAAGCTGCCTCTCCGAGAGCCGCTGGAAAGTAGTTTTGTGTTTCCATTCACTGTGGCCGGAGGTGGGTTTCTGTATTGGGCCCAGGCTGAGGTCTGTGAAGCTGTACACTAACATTTTACGTGTGTGTGTGTGTGTGTGTGTGTGTGTTTCAGAAGCCTCCTTCCTGCTGTTTTTTTTTTCCCCAACGTGTTTGTAAAGGTTGTGGTCAGTGTGATGAAGAAGGGGTGAAGGAGAGCTGGGGTTCAGAAGCTGAAGACCGAGCGCCTTGAACATGTCCACCTCCCCCACAGGGACTGCTCGAGGCCTCCCCAGAGAAGGCCCCTGTGTCCGTGGCCTGCGGCGGCGAGAGCCCCCTGGACGGGATCTGCCTCAGCGAATCCGATAAGACGGCCGTGCTCACCCTGATAAGAGAAGAGGTAACGGCTTTCTTGTTGGCTCTGCTGTCGCCCTGCGTCTGGGTAGAGCTGTGCCAGCGGGCAGGTGCCATCTCTCTCGGCTTCAGCTGTTGCAGACTGGGAGCTCCCCTTTCCTGTAGCTTGTTTAGCTCGGGTCAAGGCCTCTGCCAAACGCTCAGTGTTGGCACTGGAGCCCTGACATTCTGGTGTCCGGGGAAAGCTGTGGTTCTGAAATATTCTTAAGAATTTTGTGCACCTCTTCATGGTTCGGCTTTGAAGTTTTAAGTGTCTAATTTTGCCAACTCTACTCCCGTATGTAACTGAGTCGGTGCCTTCATTTTACGAAGGATGTGTGCTCATGCTACAGTTGGAATAACACAAAAATGTTTACTACTTGACTCTTTCATTCTGTACTCAAACAGTTCAGCTCTTGGGTTCCTTCATTATGTCCTTGGAGCCTCCTCTGTTCAAAACTGATCGAGGCTGGACCTTTCCTGAGTGATGTGAAGATACACAGGGCACTGCCACACATCTGTCATCTGAGTCGTCTGTGCTGTGTTATGTTTGGTCTGCGTGTTTCTTCATGATTCCACTTTTTTTTCCCCAGAAGATAATTCCTTGGTACAGCACTTTTGTTTTTATGCCCCGGTGAGAGTAGTTAAGCGCCTTGGCCCATGGCCTTTTGAAGCTTCCTAGAAGAGTTGAGTTTGCTAATGCGGCACGTCCTGCTGTCGCGGTGGGGGCGGCGAGCAGGCCCGCCAGAGCCTCAGCAGTGAGGAGAGTGGCCTCAGCTTCCACTGACGGCGTCAGAGTGGAGAGGTGCCCGGTCTCCGGAAGCCTTCGAGCTCTCGAGGAAGGGCCCCCATCATGAACAAACCCACTAGGAAGGGAGACACAGCCAGGGGTGCACAGTACCTGCACGCCCAGGGTAAATGGAGCTGGAGTCCCCACTTAGCACGAGCAGCCCAAACGTGGCTGTGGGCTCCATGGAGCTGGAGTCCCCACTTAGCACGAGCAGCCCAAACGTGGCTGTGGGCTCCAGTCCGACCAGCGCATCCTGCCTGTCTGGATGGGGCCTACAGCTGGGTGCCTCGAGCCTGCAGCCTTAGACTGTTGAGCCCTTGTTCCGGCTCCATTCTTCCCAAGCAGCTGAAAGTCTCCATGGCGCAGAACATTGCATCTATTCCAGCTTCTAATACTCTGGTTTAGTAGCAGTTCCATTCTGTCATCCGACACAGGACGGGTGGTCTGGCATCTACTCTGCCAGTCAGATGCTCTGCTCTGGCTGTCCTGTGCCAAGCGGGGTTCTGGGCCGCAGAGGTAAGAGGCTCCCAGGTGAACTTCACAGAGCCCGTCGGTAGCCCTGGAATTCCTGGGAGATGTTTTCTCTTGAACCTGGTGGTGTCCTGTGTGGACAAGGGAGGACACTGTATGACATAAATGCTGATGTTCACATTCCTAATGTAGATTGGATTGGATGCCTCGTTTTAAATTTGGCTGTGTGTTGTGGTCAGTCTCCCATCTTAAATTCAAACTGTAATAAGATGATTAGGTAAAACCAAGCTCTTTATAATCCAGATAATCACTAAAGAGATTGAAGCAAACGAATGGAAGAAAAAATACGAAGAGACCCGACAAGAAGTCTTGGAGATGAGGTTAGTCTGGAGGTTTGGGGGAGGGATTGAATAGCTGTGTATACGTTATTGATTTTTTTAAAAAGCTTATTTATTTATTTTGAAAGTTAGAGTTACACAGAGAGAGAAGGAGAGGCAGAGAGAGAGAGAGATCGAGAGAGAGAGGTCTTCCTTCCGATGGTTCACTCCCCATCTGGCCACAATGGCCAGAGTTGCACTGATCTGAAGCCAGGAGTTTCTTCCTGGTTTCCCTCATGGGTGCAGGGGCCCAAGGACTTGGGCCATCTTCTACTGCTTTCCCAGGCCATAGCAGAGAGCTGGATCAGAAGTGGAGCAGCCGGGACTTGAACCCGCATCCATATGGGATGCCAGCTTTGCAGGCGGTGACTTTACCCACTACACCACAGCGCCAGCCCCCAGAGTACTCTTCTTAAAAGTTAATTATGCATGATTGCTTCAGATTGCATCACCACCAAATAGGTTTTAAAATGTTTGTTAGCAAGAAACAAGTCAACTTTAAATTGAAATCTTACGTTTTCTGCTCACTCCCTAGAAAGGAGAGTTATGAGCCATGAAGTGACAAAAGATGCATCACAGAAACAAAAGGGAAAGAAAGGACTAGTTCTCACACTGCACAGTAGCGATCAGGAAACGTTTTAAAGGTGTCCACTCTGATGGGCGGCTCCCGTATTTGTTTTCGGAGCATCTCCTCAGCTGAGCTTGATGAAGTAGAAGGGACAGCCCTGCAGTAGCCACCCAGAATAATTTGGATGTGGCGTCTAAAGTGACAGACGCCACCAAGGAGGGGCCTGGGAGGGAGGTGAGCTCGGGGAAGAGCATCTGACACCAGAAGTCAGGAAGACATCGCTGCACCCGAGAGGGCCACTGTGAAAATCTTTGGATAACTGAAATGCATTTGGAACAAGGACACAAAATGCCAGTGGATCAGGGCCCTGAAAGTCTGAACTCTCATCACATCTCTCGGGGAGCCCTGAAGGATGTCTTTCGCTTAGTTTGTGCAAGATTGTTTTGTCGAAACTGAATTTATCTATTGCCCTGAGGTATCCAAATAGATGTTAGGAAAAAGTAAAGGCATTTGTTTCTATCGCTATCGTAAAAATCTTGCTAAACATAAAGTCTTTTAAAAAGCTTTCTTGAACATTAATAAACTTTATGTAAATTTTAAAAAGTGAGAGCCCCACACAAATAAAAGGGTTATGCAAATTGTCAGCATACGTTAATATAGTTATTGGGGGCAGTATTTCTCTAAGTTGCATAGCTTGAAAATTCTGATCGTAACTTTTTTTCTTATTTAGGAAAATTGTGGCTGAATATGAAAAGACCATTGCTCAAATGATTGGTAAGGAGAAAGTTTTTTTCTCTAGAGTATGCAGCCGTAGAGTCTGTCATACCCTGTGCTGGCTGCTATTCCATAGTAACTGCCATAACTGGAGCAGCTTATAAGCAGCAGGCCTTGACTTCCCAGAGTTTCCAAGGTAAGACGTCCAAGATCATTTTTGGCCCCTGCAGATTTGGTGTCTGGCAGGGCCTGTTTTACGCCTTCTCGCTTTGCTTTGCCCTTACTTCCCTCTTGGGACTTCCTTGCCTCCTAAAAGGCGGGCACACCTTCACCTGGGAGATCAGTAGCTGGGTTCCTGCCGTTCTCATGGACTGGGCTCCCAGTTCCAGCCTGACTCAGCCCTGGCTATTGCAGACATTTCGGGAGTGAACCAGCAGATAGGAACTTGTCTGCCTGAATGTCTCCCTTTGTCTCTGCCTCTCAAATAAGTAAGGAAAGAATGTAAAGTTCATCATGATACAAAAAATTTTTGAAATGCATATATAGGAGAGATCTTCAAAAGCTCACACATGCATATTATGGAAAAATCTCTGCATGGATTTCAGAAAATTTTTGTACCAACATACCTTTAATTCTATTTTTATGAACTTTTGGACATGGCTTTGTATTACTGATTTATTAACCCTGAACTCACAGGCAGCCAGCAGCCGGGGGACAACAGCACTCCTGCACTACCCCTTGGGGACCACTATAAACACTGAGATCACCAGCAAAAAGTGCAGAGATGTAAAAACATGACACTGAGTAGACCACAAGAAGGACACTAGTTTGTAGCAGGAAACAAGGTGGCAGAGTGTCGCCTTGTTTGACCTCTGCTGAGAATGTATCAGGTGACTAAAAATTGTTTGCTGCTCTGTACATGTTCACAAATGACTGCAAAAAAAGCCCCTGGGTGTTGATTTTGGGGTTACAGACAAATTTTAGCAAGTAGGTGAATTTGCATGTACAGACTCCACGGAAAGTGAGCAGAGGCTGTGGTTGGGTTTGTTTTAGAGGATGGCATGTGGTGGATTCTGTGGAAAGGCCTTTTTTTTTTTTTTTAAAACAAAGCAACGCTGAGGGGTCCTCTCTGCATTGAACTTAGAGCCTCTTCTAGTCAATGTGGTAAGGACTGACTCCCCAAATCAAGTCAAGGCTGGTCTTTCTGCTGCCCACAGCACCTGACGCCATCCCAGCTCTGGGCCTGTGCCACGGCTGATGCTGTGCATGTTCCATCCTCCTCCAGGGTGGCTGTGTGGCTCCCACCTCTGCTCAGATCTTTCCCTTGAGGGAGACCTGTCTATAAAGACAGCAGCCCCCTCCTCTGCCTGGTTCTCTTGTCAATGGATGGGTATCTCCTGTAAGTCCTTGAGTGTGGGAACTTGCTGCATTCACAGCTGTGTGCCCACCACCACCCAGAACACTACTTGGCCCTCAACAAGAAGCTGTTAACTGGTTTCTGGTTTTTTTAATTTATTTATTTGACAGAGTTACACAGAGAGAGAAGGAGAGGCAGAGAGAGAAAGGTCTTCCATCCGCTGGTTCACTCCCCAGTTGGCCTCAGTGGTTGGAGCTGGGCCAATCCAGAGCCAGGAGCTTCTTCCGGGTCTCCCATGCAGATGCAGGGGCCCAAAGACCTGGGCCTTCTTCTACTGCTTTCCCAGGCCATTGCAGAGAGCTGGACGGGAAGTGGAGCAGCCGGGACTCGAACCGGCGCCCATATGGGATGCTGGCACTGGAGGCCACAGCTTTACCCACTGTGCCACAGCGCCAGCCCAGCTATCTTCTATTAAACGTGACATTATATGCTTTTTAAGTTGTTCATTATACACTTTTGTGGGATACAGCATGTGCTAATTAAATCATGGAGGTTAGCATTTCATCTCGTGTGATGCCGGCACAGAGGGTCCAGTGAGGTGTCTCAGTACTTAGAACACCATGTATACTGACCAAGTCAGGGTCAGTAGCATTTCCCTCATTCCCATCACTGGGTTTGGAGCTAGCGAGTTACTCGTCAGATACATACGAGGTTGTAGTGAACTCCAGTCCCCTGCTGTGCTGTGGACACTAGAACTTACTGCCTGACTCTGTTTGGTACCTGTTGAACAACTTCCATGCCGTCACTTTTGACTTGTGATTCTCCAGAAGATGAACAGAGGACGAGCATGACCTCCCAGAAGAGCTTCCAGCAGCTGACCATGGAGAAGGAGCAGGCCCTGGCCGACCTTAACTCTGTGGAGAGGTCCCTTTCTGATCTCTTCAGGCGATATGAGAACCTGAAAGGCGTTTTGGAAGGCTTCAAGAAGGTAGTGTGTCCCCGTCCTCTCAGCCCTAGCTGGTGGTGCACTCTTATGGCAAGGGATCACCGAACACAGGCCAGAAGTGTGGGTGACCTTTGAAATAGGGGGGCAGGGCCTACTGGCCTTGCAGCTTCTGACTCGCTGGGTGGCATGTCCTGGTCATTCCTCTACCGGCTCCCGAGTGGAAGCCTCAGACATGGTCCGAGTGTAACACAGAGCACAGCACTGGAGCTCTCCACCCAACGTTCTTTGTGCTAATTCACTTTTTCAGTGTTAGCAAAAGTAGAAGGGATTCCATATGGGAAAGATTCAACCTGTAGGTTCTAGAAGAAATTAAGTGTAACATTTCAAACAGAGATGTAAATAGGCATATTATTTTACAGCACTGAAAAATCTTCCATTTCATTTAAAAATAAAAGTGAGACTGGCCAATTTGTCTGAGAATGAAATTGCCATTAAGTTTTAAATAACTACCTTCCTAAGTACGTATGTCGGTGTAATTGAACCTTACTTTTGTCATGTTGAAATTATTACTTGAAGGAATTGTGTAGAATTCTTCAGTGAGAATTCTATGTGCCTGTTACAAATTGCCAGGGGTTTTAAATTAAGGGCGTCTGAATTGTTTTCCCATTTAAAACAATGAAACTGACACATGATATACTGCTGGTAAAGAACAAGACCGCTCATTTTAAGTGTTCACCTTGGAACAGAATGAAGAGGCCTTGAAGAAGTGCGCTCAGGACTACTTAGCCAGAGTTAAGCAGGAGGAGCAGCGCTACCAGGCCTTGAAGATGCACGCGGAAGAGAAGCTAGACAAGTAAGAGCCTGTAAATTCGACATTTCCCACAGTGCTGCGGGAAGACGTTCAGAGACACAGAAGCAAAATCCACTGTTTTGCAACTTCAGGTTGAATTTGTGTTTTATTTCGTTTTTTTTTGAACCACCTCCACATGGTTACAACATGAAAAACATAAAAAGGCACATGGTGTCTCCCTCTCAGCTCTGACTCACTCCCACTGAGGTTTCAGCTCCTTCCTCAGCCCAGGTACTGTCAGTTCGGTTTTCTCCTCCAGGGTGTACTTTTCTCCCCTTTATACAGACAGTTGTATACCTTGCTTTTGCTCAGCAGTCTGATTTTTTTTTTTTTAAGATTTATTTATTTGAAAGGCCAGAGAGATCTTCCATCCACTGGTTCACTCCCCAAATGGCCAGAGCTGGGCCGATCCAAAGCCAGGAGCTTCTTCTGGGTCTCCCACATGGGTGCAGGGGCCCAAGCACTTAGGCCATCTTCTATTGCTTTCCCAGGCCATAGCAGAGAGCTGGGTGGGAAGTGGAGCAACCGGGACTTGAACTGTCGCCCATATGGGATTCCAGCACTGAACGCGGCGGCTTTACCCACTATGCCACAGCACCAATTCCAAGCAGTCTGGTTTTGAAAATCTTTATGGGGGCTGGTACTCGCACTTGTACCCACATGGGACATCAGCATTGCAGGTAGCGGCTTAACCCGTTATGCCATGATGCTGGCCCTGTAGAAATTTATTTCTGTGGAGTAAAGTTACCAGGTATTTCTTCTACAGCTCATGTGTTTCCTGTCATAGGAAAGAGATCTTCACCATTCTGCATGGGAAATAATCTCTCTCCCATATTTCCCTTCTAATAGTGCTTTAATGGCTTAGGGTTTTGTTTTGTTTTCTTTTAAAGATTTATTTTGGGGCTGGCACTGTGGTGAAGTGGGTTAATCCTCCTCCTGCAGCGCTGGCATCCCATGTGGGTGCTGGTTCTAGTCCTGGCTGCTCCTCTTCTGATCCAGCTATCTGCTATGGTCTGAGAAAGCAGTGGAAGATGACCCAAGTGCTTGGGCCCCTGCACCCGCATGGGAGATCTGGAAGAAGCTCCTGGCTCCTGGCTTCAGATTGGCACAGCTGCAGCCATTTGGGGAGTGAACCACCAGAAGAAAGACCTTTCTCTGTCTTCCCCTCTGTAATTCTACCTTTCAAATAAATAAAATCTTTTAAAAATTTTATTGATTTCAAAGAGTTAGAGATCTTTCATCTGCTGATTTATACCCCATATGGCTATAATGGCCAGTGTTGGGCCAAGCCAAAGCTTCATCTGGGTCTCCCACATGGGTGGCAGAAGTCCAGATACTTGGGCTATCTTCCACTGCTTTTCCTAGGTCACCAGTGGGGAGCCGGATTGGAAGTGGAGCAGCTGGGATGTGAACTGGGATCCATATGGGAACTGGCTTTGCAGGTGGCTGTTTTACCCACTGTGCTACAATGCTGACCCCTGGCTTTTAAGGTGTATTAATAGGGCTGGTACTATGGCATGGTAGGCGGGGCTTTCCCGTGCAGTGCCAGCATCCCATATGGGTGCTGTCTGTGTACTGGCTGCTCCTCTTCTGCTAGTGGCCTGAAAGGGCAGTGGACGATGGCCCAAGTGCTTAGGCCCCTGCACCCACATGGGAGGCCTTGGGGAGGCTCCTGGATTCTGGCTTTGGATCGGCTCAGCTCTGGCTGTTGTGGCCATTCGGGGAGTAAACTAGTTGGTGAAAGACCTCTCTCTCTGTGTCTCCCTGTCTCTGTAGCTCTGCCTCTCAAATAAATAAAATCTAAAAGGAAAAAAAAAAAAAGACTTATTAACTTAATTGAATGGCAGAGTGAGAGAGAGTGATTTTCCATCCTCTGGTTCACCCCCTCAAACAACCGCAACAGCCAGAGTTGAAGCCAGATGCCAGGAGCTTCATCCTGGTCTCTCACATGGGTGGCAGGGGCGCATCCACTTGGACCAGCTTCCACTGCCTTCCCAGGTGCATTGGAAGCAGAGTAGCTGGGATTCAAACCTGAGAAGCTGGTTAGAAGCAGCAGCTTAACCCACTGTGCCACCACACTAGCCCCAATAGCTTAGTTTTTCTCTTACATTCTCAGTTAATCCTCACATCCAGTATTTGGAACTTATGGTGGGGAATGGTATTCTCTTAAGTAGAAAGTAGTCTGTACTTACACATTTTACCATTTATATTCCTATTTGTAAAACTTTTAACTGTTTCCCGCTCGCACAGGTACTGTTATTAAAGCTTTATTGACTATCCTTCTAGATCTTTCTTTGTGCCTGTCCAGAATGGTTTGGAACTTTTTTTAATTGGAGTCATGTTACACACATTTCCTGTTTTCACTGAGCGTTTACCAGGGCCGTTTTCCCACGCAGGCACTTGTAGCTCAGTCTTTGCCAGGTTACAGGACTTCAGCCGTTTCTTTCCTGGGAGGCATTTCTTAGTCCCAGCCCTTTTCCCGTGGCAAACCACGTGGCAGGGACCACGGCTTGCACTCACCGCGTGCTGATTGGATGTCTCTGAGGAGATCACGGAACGTGGGCTTGGGCGGCCGCGTTTCAGAGCGTCCTCGTGGGGATGGTGCCTTCCACAGGGCCAGGGCCAGTTCCATCTTTCCCAGCAGCACGGGAGTCTGCTCTCTTCTCAAGGACTAGGACGAGACCGCCCTTGTTAGTATTAGCCGTGTGGTGAATCCAAGCCTCTCACTCTCACCTGCACACCTCTGGCTGCGAGCAGAGTTTCAGCATCCTGTCGCCGTTCACCCGCTGCTTGCCCTCTGACGTTTCTGGTTGCTAACATTTCCCTCCGCATCTCATTCATCAAGTCGATGTCAGTGGCTAAACTGTGATGATCCCCAAAATGATCCAGCCCACTATTACACTGTTTTTTTTTTTTTGTTTGTTTTTTGTTTTTTTGTTTTTTTTTAATCTAAGACCATCATAGAAACTGGTTTGTAATTCTGTTTTCTTGTGAAAACATTGTGGTGCTTAGATTAATTGCGTCATTGGTTTGTGCCAAGGAAATTTCCTTAGCAGTTGTCCATGAATTGGGTTCTCACTGAGTTACGTCGGTCACCAGTTCTTTCTCTTCTACGCAGTCAGTCCTTTCGGGCCCGTGTCACATGGCTGTCCATGATGAATATCCTGACTCTGGCTGTGATCGGTGGCTAACTCTGCTTTTTCTGTCTTTCTCCTATAAACCAAACACCATAAACAGAGCCAATGAAGAGATCGCTCAGGTTCGGACCAAAGCAAAGGCCGAGAGCGCGGCTCTCCACGCCGGACTCCGGAAGGAGCAGATGAAGGTGGAGTCTCTAGAGAGGGCGCTGCAGCAGAAGGTACGAGGCCGGCGGCTGCCGTCAGTCCTGGCGCTGCTTAGCTTACAGTGGATCTCGGTATGCAGACCTCAACCCAGCTCCTCAGTGAACTGCTGCAGGTGGAGACAAAAAGTCGAAGCATTGGACTTCCAGGCCTGTCGTGTGAGACAGCCTTGGGCCGGGAGCAGAGGGGTCGTGGTGTTTGAAGTTTGGAGGACCAAAGGCTTCTTAGGGTCACGAGACCACCCTTGTTGTTTGTCATATGTGGCTGTGTCTCTTCCCTCTTCAGAGGTTGCAGTCAGTGGTTTCCAAGTGAGGGCATTGTTACCTTCTAGGGGATGTGGGCTGTGTCTGGAGATGGGGGGGTTGTCACAACTGGGAGCATCCAGAGGGGAGAGGCCAGAGATGCTGCCAGACGAGGACTGCCTCGCCCCAGAGCCAGCATTGCGAGGGCTGGGCAGCTGCTGCAGATAGAGAAGGTGAGTGGTGGCCACGGCCCCCGAGGCCTGCTGTTCAGCAGTCTGAGGCCTCGCTCTTCGACTGGAGTCTCTTGGGTTTCCTGTGTCTCTGCTTGTGTGTTCAGGCCTGTGGCTTGAGCAGGGTCCTTATTCTGACAGTTCCTAAGCCGGTGCTATCTGGGATAATGATATGCCTGAATCCCAGGTCCCAGAGACATGGAGGGCGATCCAGACACTTGTGGTTTTCACAGGTACCCCAGGGATTCTTATGCTAACAGGAACACTTGGAAGCTGAGGTTCCCCGGCTAGCTCCAGCAGCCTAGTGCCTGCCCCCACCCCCCACTCAGTCTAAACAGTGTTGTGAGCATGTGACCGTTTCTGGAGGAGGAGGTGCCCGGCCCTTGTTTCTTCACAGGGGCGGGGCACCTGATTCTGCCAAGGACCATTTGGATATTTACCACATCATTCGTGGGCCATGCAAAATGATCAGCTTAAAACATTAGCCTGCTGTAGTGGCCTTGGCGGGGCCCGACCAAGTGACCCTGTGGACGGGGCACCCCCACCCCGTGCTGTGCGAGGATCGCTGAATCACTGAATTAGGAGGTCTAGTCATACATAGGAATAATCAGGATGTCTGCACATGTGTAACATCTGGTCCGCCTGAAGCGGATAGCCTGTCTTGGGACTGCTTAGCCAAAGGAGCCTGCATAACCATGTCCATTGTCTTTCAGAACCAAGAGATTGAAGAACTGACAAAAATCTGTGACGAGCTGATCGCCAAACTGGGAAAGACTGACTGAGATTCCCTCCCGTAGCTCAGCAGATAGTGCATCTGGCTGCTTCTCTCGTGACCACAGTTACCTTGCCTTATCCAGGAGTAATCGCCCCTTTGCAGAGAAAAACTGACTTTGAAAAAGCACACGGCTACCAATGCCTGTCCCGCTTTGCCACGACGCCACAGCCCTGGGAGAAGCCCCGAGCTCCCCAGGGTCAGGAAGGGCGCCGCCCGTCCCCCCCACCCCTGCCAGCTGCACACAGTCAGACCACCACACACGGGCCTCCGACTCCTCGCTCTTCCATGGTTCTTACCCCAAGCGTGTTACATTTGTGATCTTGTGGCTTCTAGTTGCTGTCACTGCCTTTCTAAAACCACCTGATGATTTTGTGTGACCTATTGTTTAGTCTTGTAATTTCCAATGCCATTGGTTTTTCTTAAGGAGATAATTTGATCTGATCTTACTTGCAGTTTGCAAACAAGAAGGGGCCCCGAGTACCTGCACCTCCACGGTCACACGTTCCTCTCTGCGCAGTTCCACGTGCTGCTGCTTTTCCCTGAAGCACAGTCAAATAAGATCCATCGCGCAAGAACTGAACGTCAAACCCTGTTTCTAAATAGAGCCCTGGCCCTGAATGCCAACCGGAGGATGTGGGAGGCTGGGAAAAAGACGAGGAGGGCTCCTGGCCGTCCTGTCGTGGTCTCACCCCCTAGGGCTTCCTCCTCAGCCTCTGTGTGAACCATGGGGTTGGCCTCCTGCTAAGCTTGGGCTTGGCAGCTCTGGCATGGGGTCTCAGAATCCTCTGCTGCTTGTCACGGATGCAGAATCGACACTTCATCTTTGCTTTCTTTCAGATACACAGAGAAAACCAGCTCTGAAAGGTTTAGATGGTCTCATTTAATCAAAAAGTAACAGTAGCCCCATTATCCAATCCTAGGTGAAGAAACTTTTTTCAAACTTACCAGTGTGATGCACTGTTCTTCAGATATTTAAAAAACAACAAAAACCAACATCAGAAAGTCCTTTCAGAGTTAAGATAGTATTTTTAACTAAACAGGCAGTACAGATCCCATGAACCGCTCCAGAAATCGGCTCCTTTCGAATGTTTTCAAACAGACCATTTGGATACTGGGGAAGGAGAGCAGGAGGGAGGGCCAGACTCCCAGCACCTAGTCCCCGGAGCTCTCACTGCGCCCAGCGCAGCGTTAACCCTCCACTGCGAGTTTTCCATGGGACACCAGTGGATCCCCTCCCGTGTGTCAGGCAAAACCAGATCCACGCGCGTGTTTCCAGGCGCGCCCACCTCACACATCCTCACGGAGCCGCGCACTGCGGTCAGCTCTGCACCTCCCCCACCTCTCCTGCGAGACTGCGGCATGACCCGGCTCAGCAGTGCGTGTGCCTGGTGGAGAGCCTCTGTAGACGTTGAGAAGCCGCCTTTCCCTAGCAGAGTGTTCCCGGAGGTGCAGTCTTCAGCCCCAGGGAAGTCGAGAACACCGTTCAAAGCCAGAGGTCGCGTTTCACCAACACGCATTTATCATCATCGGTGCTTAGGCTGCGTTTTGAAGCCTATCATCTCAACATTTTGTACAAAAAAGAAAACAGGCTGAGGTTGGCGAGGTGGCTTGGAAGTTGTGGTTTCCCGTGAGCATCGCTCCACCTCCGTGTCAAGTGCAAGTGTCTCTCCTGCGGCCGGGACCCACCTGCTGCCTTGGTCTTCTCTACGACAAGAAAAATGACCTTGGCATTCTGCTGCAGGAAGTAGTGCCAGACCCCTCTGCTGCTGTGTTTGGGTGACGTACCCATGTCTGCTTGTCTGATGCTGATGTATTTAAGTAGGAGAGGCCCAGGTTGGCGTCCATTTACAGACTTAGCTACTCTAGAGGTGCAGTGTATGTGTTAGAACAGAGAGGGTGACAGTCTCTCCGAGGACCCCCTTAAAAACTAGACTCCAGCGAACGCAATGCTGCACAAGCACACGGGTGCCCGTGCTACGGCACAGTTGCTGCTGGCTGCTCAGCCACACTCTTAGAAGGCCGTGTGCGCCAGTCTAGACGGCTGCTCTCCAAGGAGAATTAAAATGTGTCTTACCCTTCAGGCGAGTCAAGAAAATAGACTAGGCAGTATGAAGCATGTTTACTTTCCATTAAAACCAAGCAAAAAAAGAAAGGTTTTGGAACTTTTGAATGTAGAATATATTTAAAATATATATAGAATATAGTCTAGAGGTTGCTTCAGCACATTTGAGGGCCTGATGTCACTTGCTCGTTGGGCAGTGCAGGGCCCCGTCACCACAATGCAGGGGGAAGGGGCAGCGGCCGCTGGCCTGCGTGTGGTTCAGGGACGTTGGGTGGTTTCTTGGGCTCCGGGTCCCGAGCCTTTGTCCTAGTGTTCGGCTTTGCCGAGGCGTGTGGCGTCCTTCCCTGCGGTGTTCTGATGGGAGACAGGCCTCTGTCTGCAGAAGCCCCTTAACCCGTGACCTGCCCGAGCCCCGTGTTCTGCAAGGCTGCTCTGGGAACACCGAGAAGCCCCGCGTTCCACACGTGGTTTCTGGCTTCTTCAGACCTAGCCCAAATTAGGAAGTGCAGAAGTACATGAGGGTGCAAGGCTCGGAGGGCCTGGCGGCCGGCCAGAGTGCTGTGGCCTCCAGGGGAGATTTACGTTTGGCTTTGGAGGACAGCTCACGCTGCCTTCTCTTTCCAGTCAGCTGCTCTCTGTGCCCGCTCCCCACCAGAGGACTTAGGTGGGGGACAGCCCTGGGTTGGTCCTGCCCACTCAGCAGCATGAACCCCCTGCAGGTGTCCCTGGGGGAAGCGTGCCCTGCCTGCAAAGGCTACAGAGGGCCTTGCGGCGACTCCCACGTGACTCCGCGCATCCTTTTTGAGCAGAGTGAGTCTCAAGCTCCCTCTTTTCTTTCCTTGGTGTCCCCGCAGTCGGTGAGCATCTCCTGAGTCGTTTGTAGGCGGCTATCGTCTGCAGCCATGAGCTGCGAGCCTGCACGCCGACTCCGGTTTGGGAAGAGACAAACTGGGGTTTGAAAGATGAAACGAGTCCAGCAAGGACTGTGAAGTGCAGATGTATATATTCTGAATAGTTTAAGAGAGACCAGATGTAGTCTGGGAGTCCCAGGATGTCAAGCCAAAGGTCTAAGAAGTCATCTTCAGAGGTTTTTAATAAAAGAGGTATTTTGAGGCGATTTCTGTCCACAGAGGTTTGCCTGGCTTCCAGATTCCAGTTATTTTGAGGAAGCAATTTACCACTCAAACCTGTAGCCTCCCAATTACTAAAAATAAGTTATTACAGACCCTGTGTCTGAGGGTCTCCTCTGGAGACCATCTGAGTGGCAGTGTTCTCCAGTGACCGCTGGAGCCCTGTGCCCGAGCTCGCTTCTGGAGACTAAAGATTGCACTTTCATAGTTGTTTTTCTTTTAATCCAAATGCAATCCCATTTCTGTGCCTCTTAGCATGCAGTTAGAGTTGGACACACAAGATTCCTAAGGAATGACTTTATCAACTGTAATATGGTTACAGCTACTACGTATGTATTCTGGCCATTGTCCTACCACGGGGATGCTGTGTGCAATGCTGGCCTGGGGCCATCTACTTTCATCTGAGCGGAGGCCAGGCTTGGAGCCTACAGTGGCCTGACTTCCCTGTATCGATTCTGAAGATGCCACTTTGTCCCCACTCTGCCTTTCAGTGGTATCTGAATTAGACTCCAAAAAAAGTACTTCCCCGTCACGTGGTTAACTGATACCCCGTATTTACGAATGACCTTCCGGTGGGCTCCAAAACCAGCCTCCGTGCAGATACAGGGAAGTGTGCAGGCCCCCTCCCACCGCCCGCCCCGCCCTAGCCTCTGTCTCCACCCAGGATCCAGGCTCTTCTCGATCTCAGCGGTAGCAGTCAGCTCTGTAGCGTTGCTGTTAGCCAGTGCTTGTTTGCCGCTAGTTCCCCACTGTACTGATGTGCCAACGAGTCCAGTGTCCACTGCACGTCCTGCACTGTGTCCCCTCGGGTGCCACGGGGCACGCGAGGACCCTCAGCGAGTGGGCGGGCGGGCGCTGCATTGACTACTGTCAGGATTGTGTCGTGTGGGATAATCATCTACATAAGTTTTATATACATAGTAATTTCCCTTTTTATATGTCAGGTAAATATTTGTAAAAGCTATACTCACACAAATGAAATTATAATGATTACTAATATATTTTTTCCATGTTTCATTGCCTGAATAAAAACTATTTACCACTGATTTGTGTATGTGAGTGTAAGTGGTCTTCCTGCCCCAAAGTCCCTTTATCCCCAAGAGAAATATGGCAGCCACACTTTTAAGAGCTCCATATTTCAGCCTAAAAGTAGGAAAGATGACATCTTCTCCACACTCATTTTCTTGAGTTTTATGCATTTGGTTGGGTGTGTAATTAAAAACAAAACACGCACTTTGGCATCCGGCCCTAGCTGTATAAATTTCCATGCCTTTGCATCTGTACAAACAAAGTTGGTAGTCTGCGCCTTGCTGGGTTTGCCCAGAGGCTGGTTGTCCGCCCTGGCATTTCCAAGTCTCCCCAAGTGCCCTGAACTCCGAGGGACACGGGATAAGCCAGAGCTGTGTAAACATTACAGAACAGCCTTCAGAGAAGAGCTGGCGTTTTGTGTTTCTTCTAGGTTAATACCCGGAAACACATTTTCAGTACCGGCCAGGCCAACTCTCCGCTTAAGGGGGAGGAGATGGGACAGGAAGTTTTGTGGGCTGAATTACAGGAAAAAATAAATTAGGGAGATAGTTGATGATGGGAGCACACTAAGGGCCGGCGCTGGCCCTTGGCTACAACCTGAGGCACTGCGGCCTCAGAAGCCTCTGAGAGTAGTTTCCCACCGGGGCACCCGGGAACCGCTAGGAGAGGCTGGGAAGAGCACCGAGGGAGGTGGCAGCACCATCTGGGAAATGCTGAGCCCGGTATCCTGCACCTGGAGAATTCCCGGCAGAACACGGTGGAAATGTGCCCCTCGGCTTCTCAGAAGAGTTCTGTGCTCAGATGACCCCAGGCCACCCGTGTTTTCCGTATCTTGACAAATGGGAGAGCATGGGGTTCGTGTTAGCAAGAGGCAGGCGGTATTTAAAAAGATACAAGGTTGGCCGGTGCCGTGGCTCAACAGGCTAATCCTCCGCCTTGCGGCGCTGGCACACCGGGTTCTAGTCCCGGTCGGGGCGCCAGATTCTGTCCCGGTTGCCCCTCTTCCAGGCCAGCCCTCTGCTGTGGCCCGAGAGTGCAGTGGAGGATGGCCCAAGTGCTTGGGCCCTGCACCCCATGGGAGACCAGGAAAAAGCACCTAGCACCTGGCTCCTGCCATCGGATGAGCGCAGCGCGCCGTCCGCGGCAGCCATTGGAGGGTGAACCAACGGCAAAGGAAGACCTTTCTCTCTGTCTCTCTCTCTCACTGTCCACTCTGCCTGTCAAAAAAAATTAAAAAAAAAAAAGATACAAGGTGATGAGCAAACGTGAGAGGGCACTGCAGTTAAGGGTGATAAGCATTGCTTCCAGAAATTTGTCTCAGATGTGAATGTGTGTGTGCAAGGTCAGGGCTATGACTGGTTATTATGCAAAAGCCTGTGCCAGCCATTTGCACCTGGACCAGGTCAATGCCACAGCCAAGATCACAGAGTTCGTGTTAGTGGGTATTGTTGCCCTCACACGACGGGCAAATGAATTGCTGTGTAGTCCTTTCTGGGCACCAAGTCCTCCAGACTTTGGGCAGTGTTCCTACTGTTTCCTCAGTTTGCAGGCTTTTAAGGATCCCTCAAATCTAGTGCCTTCCACAGCCATCCATCTACATTATTCATTACATTACCAAATGCATTCATAGAGTTTAAGCAGACAGAGACATTTTCATGGGACAGTGACGCCTCATCCCAGCTTCCTGCTAGCAAGCCTGGGAAGGCAGTGGATGATGGCACCCCTGCCACAGGCTGGAAGCTCCCAAACAGGACAAGATGTGGGGGGCGGAATTCAGGAGTGTGGCACTGGGCTTGCTGAGCATCTAACAGAAGGGACACCCAGACTGAGTGGAGCACCAGGCTGTATTGAACACAGACCTGCATTCAGAGCCTGGCTTCTCAGTTACTTCCCTTCCCGGACTCCTGGGGTCACAGTTCCCACCTCAATGTGACTCTGATGACCAAGCCTGGCCCTTCGGAAACTCTGTCAATGACAATTACCACTTGAAACTTGGAGTTTTAGAAATTTTCCAATGGCTCCCCCTTGAGGCCAAATGATTTTGTGTATGTTTTTGTAATGGACCCAATATAACAGCTTTGCAAACGTAAAGAGTTACCTAACTTTGTCAAAACAGGAATGGAAAACTAGCTGAAGAGGAGGAGATGCTAAAATTGGAGTGACTGAGCTATTCACTGGGAGACAGAAATGTGTGTTCGTGTGCTACAGCCCACGGCAAAACTCCCCAAGATGTATACCAGCCATCAAATACTAGATTTTTAAGATCTGTTTTCCTTTGCCAACCTGTTTAACTGATTCAGAGTGTGGCTCCCATGGGGATGCATATTCAAGAACAGACTGTAGGAGCTGGCACTGTGGCGTAGTGAGCTAAGCTGTCGCCTGTGATGCAGGCATCCCACAAGGGCCCCAGTCCAAGTCCTGGCTGCTCTACTTCCCATCCAGCTCTCTGCTCATGCACCTGGGAAAGCAGCAGAGGATGGCCCAAGTCTTTGGGCCCCTGTAGTCAACATGGGAGACCCAGATGCAGTTCTAGGCTCCGGGCTTTGGTCTGGCCCAGCGCCAGCCGTTGTGGGCTTTTGGGGAATAAACCAGCTCATGGAAGATCTCTGTCGCTCTATAACTCTATCTTACAAATACATTTCTTTTTTTTTTTTAATTTTTTTTAAATTTTTGACAGGCAGAGTGGACAGTGAGAGAGAGAGTCAGAAAGGTCTTCCTTTTGCCGTTGGTTCACCCTCCAATGGCTGCCGCGGACGGCGCGCTGCGGCCGGCGCACCGCGCTGATCCTATGGCAGGAGCCAGGTGCTAGGTGCTTCTCCTGGTCTCCCATGGGGTACAGGGCCCAAGCACCTGGGCCATCCTCCACTGCACTCCCTGGCCACAGCAGAGAGCTGGCCTGGAAGAGGGGCAACCGGGTCAGAATCCAGCACCCCAACTGGGACTAGAACCCGGTGTGCCAGCGCCGCAAGGCAGAGGATTAGCCTGTTGAGCCACGGCACCGGCTACAAATACATTTCTTTTTAAAGGACAGATTAAAGATCCATTGCAGTGAACAAATCCATTTTTCAGCCAGTAAAAAGGAAAGGGTAACTGACATGTGAGTGCCCCGCGCGCCAGCTCTCTTTACAGAGACAAGCATGGAACATCAACACCTCCATTGAAGGGGGATTGTGTTTCTTAACTGACAGAGGGAGGAGACTAAAAGATACCATCAGTTAGCTTGGGAGGCGGAGCTGGTATTGGAACCCAGGTGTCTGATCTGGAGTACCATCGTCCTTATGGCCACTACACAGGACTTCAGAAAGCTTACAGAGGGGCCCAGAATTTGACGCAGCAGTTAGGATGCCACTTGGGACCCCATGTCCCCTGTCAGGGTGCTTAGGTTCAAGTCCCTGCAGCACTCCGGACTCTAGCTTCCTGCTACTGTGCATCCTCAGAGGCAGGGGGTGGGTCCTTGCCACCCACGTGGGAGATCTGGATTGAGCTCCTGGCTCCAGGCTTTGACTTGGCCCAGCTCTGGCTGTTGCAGGAATTTGGGGAATGAAACAGTGATGGGAGCTCTCTCTCTAGTACCAACACGTGAATTTTTTAAATCTATGGAAAATGGATATTATGAAAAATCTATGGACTTCAAAATTGTTGCATCAAAATAAATTTACCTTTTGATTCCATTTTCCACAAACCTTTTAAGGTCCCCTCAAGTGTGCTGGGGCATATGCCAGAACAGTCTTCAGCAACACAGAGGGTGGTTTTCTATTCACTAGATAAATTCTCTTGCCTTCTCCTCACATCAAGGGGGAATATTTCAATGGATATTAAAGGAGCCTTTAGTAATCACAGCATCAAAGTGTAGTGTGGGACTAGGAATCCTAGTCAGACACAATACTAGAAAGACATTGTTAAGGAAAAACAAAACTCCATTTCTCCCTTCCTAGCACCCTTGGTTTGTGAAAGATCTTTAGTGTAGAAGTCTAAGACACGAGTTTTAGTCCTAAGGTTTTTTTATTTTTTTTTTGCTTCTTTTTTAAAAAAAGGTTTATTTTATTTATTTGCAAGGCAGAGTTACCGAGAGAGAGGGAGAGACAGAGAGCGAGGTCTGTGTCCACTGATTCTTTTCCCAAATGGCTGCAACAGCTGGGGCTGGGACTGTGCCAGGCTGAAGCCAGGCCTCTGACGTGGGTACAGGGGTCCAAGGACTTGGGCCATCCTCTGCTGCTTTCCCAAGAGCATGAGCAGGGAGCTGGATCGGATTGGAAGTGGAGCAGCCAGGACTCGAACCCGCACTCATATGGGATGCAGGCAGCAGCCTAACCGCTACCACACAGTCCTCGCTTTGATCTACAGCTTGTGGCAGCCCTGTAACAGCCTCATTTGCCCTGTGAATCCCAGAAATTGCCTTCCTATGATTTTGTAAGTTTCCATAAAGTGCGTACCATAAAACAAAAGATCCCCTGATTTTCCCTTCAAAATCATTGAAACACTTGCTAGAGATGTGTAGATAAGAATGGACTTGCCAGGGCCAGCGCCGTGGCACACTAGGTTAATCCTCCGCCTGTGGCACCGGCATCCCACTTGGGCACTGGTTCTAGTGCCGGTTGCTCCTCTTCCAGCCCAGTTCTTTGTTGTGGCCCAGGAGGGCAGTGCAGGATGGTCCAAGTCCTTGGGTGCCTCCACCCACATGGGAGACCAGGAGGAAGCTCCTGGCTCCTGGCTTTGGATAAGCCCAGCTCCGGCCATTGCGGCCACTTGGGGGGTGAACCAACCGAAGGAAGACCTTTCTCTCTCTCTCTCTCTCTCTCTCTCTCTCTCTCTCTCTCTCTCTCTCTCTCTGTAACTCTGCCTGTCAAATAAATAAAATCTTTAAAAAAAGAAAAAAAAGAATAGACTTGTCTTGAGCTGGCATTGTGGTACAGTGGCTTAAGCCACGGCTTACAACACCAGCATCCCATGTAGGAGCACCAGTTCCCCATGTAGGAGCCCAGTTCAAGTCCTAGCTGCTCCACATTTTTTTTAAAAAAAGATTTATTTATTTGAAAGTCAGAGATACAGAGAGAGGAGAGGCAGAGAGGCAGAGAAAGAGGTATTCCATCCACTGGTTCACTCCCCAATTGGCCACAATGGCTGGAGCTGCACCTAATCCAAAGCCAGAAGCTTCTTCCGGTTCTCCCACACGGGTGTAGGGGCCCAAGGACTTGGGCCATCCTCGAGTGCTTTCCCAGGCCATAGCAGAGAGCTGGATTAGAAGTGGAACAGCTGGGACTTGAACCAGCACCCATATGGGATGACAGCACTGCAGGTGGCGGCTTTACCTGGTACGCCACAGCACAAGCCCCAGCTGCTCCACTTTCAATCCAGATCCCTGCTAACATGCCTAGAAAGGTGACAGATGTTGGCTCAACTGCTTAGGCCTCTGCCACTCACCTGGGAGACCCGGATGGAGTCCTGGCTCCTGGCTTCCACCTGGCCCAGCAGACTGTTGCAGGCATTTGGGGAGTGAAGATGGAAGCATGCATGTGCTCACTCTCTTGCTTGCTCTCTGCTTTTCAAATGAAAAAAATAAAATAAAATTTGCCGTAACTTGGTGAATCCATGGGACTTTTTCCCATGTCTGCTTTGGCTACAGCACTCAGAGGGAGAAATTTGTGGGCAGCCCACATCACTCCAAGGGGAAAAGCCTGGGCTTCAACCTCAAGTTCACGTCCTCATTTGCCGCAGTGGGCTGCTCCTCTGGAGTTCAGTTTTACCCACAAAGCTGGGTTCTGTTCACTGAAGCCTCTCCACCGAGGCTGCCGCCCTCCTCAAGGCACGGTCCCCAGCGTTCTGTGATCAGCACACACACACACACCGTGAACAGCCCCTGGTGTGCCCACACACTCTACTCCACCTGCGTGCCCTGTGCAGGTGGCCAACCTGTCTTTCCTGCATTTCTGAGAGTTGACAAAATGTGTTGTGTTCTGAAGAATGTGCAAACCCATGATCACAAAAATTCACCCAAACAGATTCGGAAAGGCATTTCTGTTCCAGACATTAGAAATGACAACACAATTAGCTAATTCGATGCAATCAGGCATAATCACAATATTTTACAAAAATATTACAGAGTCCAGACAGTCCCTCTTGGGAGAGCAGTGATGAATGGCCTTCTATTCCACGAGGGGCCGGTGCTGGCTGTCATTTAGGAAGGCTTGATTTTTCCAGGCACAATTTTTTTCTTTCCTTCCTTTAGATGATTTTTATGGCCTCACCAGTCTGCAGCACAAATAAAATCTAAAATAGGATTTTACTTCCTCCATCAACTTCCAGTGCAAATGAGTGTGGATGCTCACTGGGGGGCTCCGCTCCCAAACGCTTAGCATCTCAGGCTGTGATGTGCAAACTGGGGGGCAAAACCCACCGCGGTTAGAAGCGACCAGTGAGTACTTGCTGAGAAAGCAGACTGTAGGTCAGTGCCGTTTCGTGAAACTTACTGTAGTCACTTGAACACCGGGTCTTCAAAAAGTTCATAGAAAAGGCAGGTGAAAGTATCAATTTATGTTGGTGCAAAATTTTTCATAATACATGGGAAATGAATATTATGAAAATACTATCTATGGCTATCGAACTTTTTTTGTACTAAAATATGCATTGAATGAATTTTCCACAAACTTTTTGAAGTATCCTTGTACAAGCACTGGGCCGCAATTTTAATTTTTGTACACAAAACTCAGAGAGAGAGGGAGAGAAGATACATACCTCCCATCTGCCGGTCCACTCCCCAGACAGCGGCGGTGGCCAGGGCAGAGCTGAAAGCCAGGGAACTGAATCCAGGCCTCCCACATGACTGGCAGATACACAGTTACTTGGTCCATTCCTGCCGCCTCCAAGGGCACACATCAGCAGAAAGCTGGAGTCAGGAGCGAAGGCAGGACCTGAACCAAGGCATTCTGATGAGACATGGGTGTCTCAGCTGGCGTCTTACTCTGAAGAGTAGGCCAGATGCCAGTGGGTTGTAATTTTAAATGCTGTCTGGTGCTGCAGCTCACTTGGCTAATCCTCCGCCTGCGGCACTGGCACCCTGGGTTCTAATCCCGGTTGGGGCACTGGATTCTGTCCTGGTTGCCCCTCTTCCAGGCCAGCTCTCTGCTGTGGCCAGGGAGTGCAGTGGAGGATGGCCCAAGTGATTGGACCCTGCACCCCATGGGAGACCAGGAGGAAGCACCTGGCTCCTGGCTTCAGATTGGCGCAGTGTGCCTGCCGTAGCAGCCATCTGGGGGGTGAACCAACAGAAGGAAGACCTTTCTCTCTGTCTCTCTCTCTCACTGTCTATAACTCTCTCACTGTCTCTCTCTCTCTCTCATTGTCTAACTCTGCCTGGCCAAAAAAATAAATAAATAAATAAAAATTAAATGCCTAGCATTGGGGATATGAAATGTTAAAAAAAATCCTTCAAGTTTAAATATCACGCGCAGGGGGTGGGCTCTGTAATGCAGGGGCTGAACTGCTACTTGAGACACCCACACCCCCCCTTCAGAGCACCTGCCTCAAGGCGCCGCTCCCCACCTTGTGACCCAGCTTCTTGCTAATGTACACCCTGTGAGGCAGCAGGTGATGGCTTCAGTTCTCAGACCCCTGCCACCCACATGGGGGACCTGGATGGAGTTCTGGGCTCCTAACTTCAGCTTGGTGCAGTCCTGGCTTTTGTGACCATTTGTGGAGTAAACCAGTAGACAGAAGATCTCTAATTCTGCCTTCCAAATAAATCTTTTTAAAAGTTCAGAGAAATGGAATTAAAGTTTATTTTGCTGCAAAAAGTTTCGAAATCCATGCAGAGTTTTTTCCCCCAAGATACATTTATTTTATTTTATTTTATTTTTGACAGGCAGAGTGGACAGTGAGAGAGAGAGAGACAGAGAGAAAGGTCTTCCTTTTGCCGTTGGTTCACCCTACAATGGCTGCCGCGGCCGGCGCGCTGCGGCCGGCGCACCGCGCTGATCCAATGGCAGGAGCCAGGTGCTTCTCCTGGTCTCCCATGGGGTGCAGGGCCCAAGCACTTGGGCCATCCTCCACTGTACTCCCTGGCCACAGCAGAGAGCTGGCCTGGAAGAGGGGCAACCGGGACAGAATCCGGTGCCCCGACTGGGACTAGAACCCAGGGCTGCAAGGCAGAGGATTAGCCTGTTGAGCCATGGCGCCGGCCCCAAGATATATTTTTTGAAGACTCCTCATGAGGGTTCTTCGTGCATGAATTTCAGGGTTTTCTTGCTCCAAAATTATTTCTCAAATATATTTATTTGTTTATTTAAGAGGCAGAGGGACAGAGGGATCCCACCCATGGGTTTACTCCCCAGATGGCCACAACAGCTAGGGCTGAAGCTAGAAGCCAGCATCACAGGACACCAATCATCTGAGCCACCGCCAGTGCCCCCGGGCTGGGAACGGACAAAGCTGTGTGTGATAGCTTGCCCCCTCGCTTTTCCTTCCTGCATCTACTGTGTGAAGAGGTTGAGTCAGATTGAGAAGAGAGCTGGATCCGGGCCTGTCCTGTGCAGTGGAGCTCGGGAATGTCACTTTAATTTGAAGGACCACTTTCCTCACCTGTCAGTGGACTGCAAAAAGTCACAGAAAATGGTGTTACAAGATGCACTTATTTTGGTGGCAAACATTTGGAAATCCGTGCATAGTGCCTTCATGATATGCATTTTCCGTGAGCGCCTTGAACACCTCTAGCATGCATCCTTTTCAAAATTTTCACACCAGAATAATCCTGTAGAGGTGGCCTAAGGGTTCAGCCCCGGTGTCCCGTATCAGAGTGCATGGGTTCAACTCCTGGCTCCAGCTCCAGACCCTGGGAGACAGCCGCGGGGGCTCAAGTGAGGGGTTCCTCACACACATGGGAGACCTGGATTATGCCTCCAGCCTTGGCCCTGGCCTAACCTCAGGCATTATATGCATTTGAGGAGTCACCCAGCAGATGGACGCGTGCACACACACACGCTCTCACTCTCTCTCTCTTTTTCTCTCTCATTGGCTCTCAAATTATTTTTTAAAAATGTCCTTTAGGGCTGGTGTTGTGGCACAGTGCATCAAGCTGCCACTCACAACGCGCACACCCCACATCAGAGTGACTGGTTTGAGCTCTGGCCACTCACTCTCCCACCCAGCTTCCTGCAAATGCACCCTGGAAGGCAGCGGATGAGGATTTATGTACTTGGGCCTCTGCAACCCATGTGGGCTCCTGATGGAGTCCTTGGCTCCTGGCTGTGGCCTGCCCTAGCACCAGCTACTGTGGACATTTGGGGAGTAAACCAGTGGACAGATGGATCCCTCTGTCACTCTGTCCTTCTAGTTTATTTCAAGGTAGAAATAGGCATGGGTGTTGTAGCCTAATGGGTAAAGCTGCCATCTACACCGGCATCCCATATGGGTCCTGTTTGAGTCCCAGTTGCTCCACTTCTAATCCAGGCTAAAGTGCCTGGGAAAAGCAGCAGAAGATAGTGTGAGCGCCTGAGCCCCTGCCACCCATGTGGGAGACCTGGCAGCCGCTCCTGGCTTCAGCCTGGGCCAGCCCTGGCTGTTGTGGTCATTTAGGGAGTGAGCCAGCAGATGGAAGAAATCTCTCTTTCTCTCTGTCTCTCCCTCTCTCTCTGCATCTCTACCCTTCAAATAAATTTTTTAAGAAAAAGATGAAAATAAACATTAACAAATCTTTAATTCCATTTTCCACAAACTTTTTGAAATACCTTCATGTATACCCATAAAATGCCAGCAGTTTGGGCTAGCTTTATGACTATTATTTTTAAAAGCCAACTTATAGGGGTCAGCTCTGTGGATGCTGGTTTGAGACCTGGTTGCTCCTCTTCCAATCCAGCTCTCTGCTATGACCTGGGAAAGCAGTGGAAGATGGCCCAAGTGCTTGGGCCCCTGCACCCACTTGGGAGACCCAAATGAAGCTCTTGGCTCCTGGCTTCGACCTGGTCCAGCCCTAGCTGTTGAGGCCATTTGGGAAGTGAACTAGATCTCTCTTTCTCTCTTTCTGCCTCTCCCTCTCCATAATTCTGCTTTTCAAATAATAAATAAATAAATCTTTCAGAAACAAAAAAGAAATGCCACTTCTTGTGGAATTCCTATTCAAAATCTCATTATTGACTGCTCTTGCTATATTACACACATTTTGATATGCTGTGTTTCCACTTTTCATTAATTTCAAGGATTTTTTGAGGAATATTTCCTTTGCATTTCTTCTGTGACTCTGCTCGTTCAGGAGCGTATTGGGCAATCTCCACTTATGGTTTCTAGAATCTCTTACGTTAATTTCCAGCTTCATGCCACTGTGGTCAGAAAAGACACATGTTATCAATATTTTTAAAAAATGTGCCTGGCATATGGTCTATCCTAGAAGATGTTCCCTGTGCTGGTGAATGCTCTGTAGATGTCTGCTAGGTCTGTTGTATATATTAGCTCCGATTCTGCATTTTTGTCTGGTTGATCTGTCCATTGATCACAGTGGGGGGTTAGAGTCCCCCAGTACTATTATTTTGGAGTGTATGTCTCCCTTTAGAATCCATTAACATTTATTTTATAAAATGCTAGGGTGCTGTAGCAATGGGTGCTTATCCATTTACCATAGTCACACCTAGTTGAGTTTATCCCTTAATCATTACATAATGACTTGTGCCAAGAGCAAAGTTTATAGCAATAAGTGCTTATATTAAGAGGAAAAGTATCAAATAAATAATCTAACAAAATGTCTCAAGGACCTAAAAATTAGGAACAAACTTGAGCCAAAATTAGAAAGAAAGAATAAAACTTAGAGAAAACAGAAATTTAAAAATATATAAGAAGATTAATGATGAAATTTTTCTGAAAAATTAACAAAATTGATAAACCATTTGCCAGACTAACCAAGAAAAAAAGCAGAATCAAATCTGAAAAAGGAGATACTACAACTGATACCACAAAAATACACAAAATAATTAGGAATTATTGCAAACAGCTATACCAACAAATTAGAAAAAATCTAGAAAACCAGATAGCTTTCTGGATATTTATAGTTTATCAGAATTGAGGCATGAGGAAATAGAATACCTGGACAGACCAATAACCAGGGCTGAGACTGAATCAGTAATAAAGAGCCTCTTAACAAAGAAAAGCCCAGGACTGGATGGCTTCACTGCTGAATTCTAGGAAACTCTTCAAGACCTAATATGAATTCTTCTTAAACTATTCAAAACAACTGAAATGGAGGGAATCCTTTCAAACTCAATCTATGAGGTCAGCATTACCTTAATTCCAAAACCTAGAAAGATACAAAAAAGAAGAACTATAGACCAATAACCCTGATGAGCATAGATGTAAAAATCCTCAACAAAATACTAGCGAAACAAATCCAGCAAAAAGATCTTCCACCCTGACCAAGTGGGATTGCTTCCAGGATGCAGGGATGGTTCAACATATGCAAATCAATAAACAGAATGAAGGATAAAAACTGTATGATTATCTCAATAAATGCAGAGAAAGCATTTGGTAAAAATATAACATCCTTTCATGGTTAAAAAAAAAAAAAACTTAAAAACATGGTACAGAAGGGATACAATAAAGGCAACATATGACAAGCCCACAGCCAACCTCATATTGAACAGGAAAAAGTTGGAAACATTTCCACTAAGATCTGGAGCCAGACAAGGATGCCCACTCTAACTAACCACTTTTTATTCAATATAGTTCTGGACGTTTTATCTAGAGTCATTAGGCAAGAAAAATAAATAAGTGGGATAGTAACTGGAAATGAGGAAATAAAATTATTCCCGTTTGCATATGACATGATTCTATGCAGGGAACCAAATTACTCAACCACGAGACTATTAGAACTGATAAGATAACTCAGCAAATTTTCAGTACATAAAATCAACCCACAAAAGCGAATAGCTTCTTATCCACCCATGACAATCTGGCTGAGAAAGGACTTATAAGAACAATACCATTCATAAAATATGCAAAAAAATTAAATACCTTGGGATAAATTTAACCAAGGATGTGAAAGATCTCAACAATAAAAATTCTAAAACATTAGGGCCGGCACCGTGGCTCAACAGGCTAATCCTCCGCCTTGCGGCGCCGGCACACCGGGTTCTAGTCCCGGTCGGGGCGCCGGATTCTGTCCTGGTTACCCCTCTTCCAGGCCAGCTCTCTGCTGTGGCCCGGGAGTGCAGTGGAGGATGGCCCAAGTGCTTGGGCCCTGCACCCCATGGGAGACCAGGAGAAGCACCTGGCTCCTGCCATCAGATGAGCGCGGTGCGCCGGCTGCAGCGCGCTGACCGCGGCGGCCATTGGAGGGTGAACCAACGGCAAAAGGAAGACCTTTCTCTCTCTGTCTCTCTCTCTGTCCACTCTGTCTGTCAAAAAAAAAATTCTAAAACATTAGTGAAAGAAAGAAAAATGATGCAAAAAATGGAAAGAATTCCCATGTGCAGAGATTGGAAGAATTAATATTATCAAAATGTTTATACTACCCAAAGCAACTTAAAGATTTAATGCAGTCTCCAAAATTTCAAGGACATTCTTTACACAATTAGAGAAAATGATCCTAAAATTTGCTTGGAAGCACCAGAGACCCCAGATAGTGAAAACAATCTTGAACAATAGAAACAAAGCCAGAGGCATCACAATACAAAACTTCAAGACATAGTATAGGAAGATTACAATCAAAACAGCATGGTACTGGCATAAAACAGACATGCAGACAAATGGAACAGCACCTACCAGCAACTAATCTCCAACAAACATGCTAAAATCATGCCCTGGGGAAAGAGCAGTCTCCTCAACAAATGGTATTGGGGAAATTGGATTTCCACATGCAGAAATTTGAATCATGACTCCACCTAACACCCTATACAAAAATCAACTCAAAACAGATCAAGGATCTAAACTTAAGAACTGAAACTGTCAAAATACTAGCAGAAAACATAAGGAAACACTGCAAGACATTGGCCTAGGCAAAGACTTCTTGGGCAAGATCCTCCAAAGAAAGCACAGGCAATTAAAAAAAAAAAAATAGATAAATGGGATATCTACCTAAAAAGCATCTGTACAGCAAGGAATCAATTAGAGTCAAGAGAAAACCAACAGAATGGGATAAAATATTTTCAAAGTGTAGATCTGATAAAGGATTAATACTTGGAATATATAAGCTCAAAAAACTCAACAAAACAATCCAGTTAAGAAATGGGCAAAGGATAGTAATACTTTTTTAAAACTATTTTTTATTTATTTTAAAGGCAGAATTACAAGGCTAGAGCTGTGACGTAGTGAGTAAAGCCATCACCTGCACTGCTGACATCCCATATATGGGATACCTGCGTGGGAGACCGGCAGAATCTCCTGGCTTCAGATTGGCACAGCTTTGGCCATTGTGGCCATTTGAGGAGTGAACCAGCAGCTGGAAGACCTCTCTCTCTCTCTGTCTCTGCCTCTCTGTAATCCTGCTTTTCAAATAAATAAATAAATCTTTTTAAAAAAATTGGCAGGGGCCAGTGCTGTGGCATAGTGGGTAAAGCTGCTGCCTGCAGTGCTGGCATCCCATATGGGCACCTGTTTGAGTCCTGGCTGCTCCACTTCTGATGCAGTTCTCTGCTATGGCCTGGGAAAGCAGTGGAAGATGGCCCAAGTCCCTGGGCCCCTGCACTCACATGGGAGACCTGGAAGAAGCTCTTGGTTCCTGGCTTCGGATCAGCTCAGCTCTGGCTATTGTGGCCAACTGGGGAATGAACCACTGAATGGAAGACCTCTCTCTGTGTGTAACTCTGACTTTCAAATAATTAAATAAATCTTTTTTTAAAAAGGCAGAATTACAGAGAGAGGAGGGTAGACAGAAAAATATTTCGTTCACTGCTTCACTCCCCAAATGGCCACAATGGCCAAAGCTCAGCTAGGCTGAAACCAGCAGCCAGTAGCTTTACCTGGGTCTCCTAGGTGGGTGTGGGGGCCCAGTCACTTGGGCCATCCTCCGCTGCTCTCCCAGGCACATTAGCGGGGCAGCTGGATCAGAAGTGAAGCAGTGAGGACTCTAACCGGTGCCCATAGGGATGCTGGCATCAGAAGAGGAGGCTTAACCTGCTTTCCCCAATGCCAGCCCCAAAACCATGCAGGATATGAACCATCAGGGAAATACAAATAAAAACCATGGTGAGGTATCACCTCACTCTAGTTAGATTGTCCATTAACATAAAAATTAAAAAATGCTCACAAGATTATGGAGGAATGGGTACCCTAATACACTATTGATAGGGACGCAAATTAGTACAACCATTATGGAAAACAGTACAAAGATTACTGAAAAAAACTAAAAATGGATCTACCATTTGATCCAGATATCCTATTTTCAGGAATATATCCAAAGGCAATGAAGTCAACCTGTGAAAGAGAGTTCTACACTCTTTCATTGCAGACCAATTCATAGTAGCAAAGACATAGAATCAATCTAGCTGCTCATCAGCTGACGACTGGATGAAGGAAAGGTAGGAGATGCACATGACAGAATGTCACTCAGCCATTGAAGAGAATGGAGTGCTGACATTTCCAATAAAATGAATGGAACTGGAGATCATTATGCTAAGTGAAATAAGCCAGGCACCAAAAGACAAACATATATTTTCTCTTATATGTAGAAACTAATATAGAGAGAGTACAAAAATGGCATAGGTGTCATTAAGTTACAAATATTGTTATAAATATAGTTACAATTTAGTTACAAATATTGTTTTCTCTGAATTATACCATACACAAGGTATATGGATATAAACATACCATATATGTGAGATCATGGATCTTACATTTTATATTAATATCCTTGTTTTCAAGAAAAAATAGTGCATATGTGTATGAATATTTCTATGTGAAGTAAATGTGATAAAATCTTAAAAACTGTTAAATCTTAACATTAAAAAAATGAAGTGCATCATCCAAATTAACAATTGCCTAGGCCCTGTGTGCCATCAGCTAACAGGCACAGACAGAACTGGAATTATGAGTCTCCAGGCAAAAATATAGATGTCCCTTTGTGTGTAACCTTAGTAACTGAATGTTCATGGAGACAGATCTTTGTGGGGGAGAAGGTTCACTTGGCTGGAGCAAATGCTTTTGTTCTGTCTGGGAGACAGTGTGAAGGGAGGGGGGGCGTGCACCAGGAGGCTCAGGGAACAGCATCTATGCCTCCAGTTGGGTCTATTTCAATTCTGTAGGTGGAACAAATCCTGAGTCTATCTCTGCTCTTGGAGACTCATCAGCCACTTTCCTTAATCTGGGAAATTCCTAATCCTGGTCTATGAAATTAATCAATGCCAGTATAAGAGAATTTGACCACTTCCCTAAGCTTGTCTGGAACAGGAATCATGTAGATATTAAAGATTTATTTGTGATTCCATTTTGCTCTAAAAAGAGTGTAAGGCAGTTTGTAGGCGGGCTATGAAACCATCAGTGTCAATTAAGATTTCAGTGAAGAGCAATTATGACAGAGAACTTGGTTGATGCATTTGGGACCAGCCACTGCCACCCCACCCACACACCAGGCTCGGCCAAGACAGCCATCATCTTGTCATCACTGCAAATGGTCTTTCTGAAATGATGCAGCAAATCACTCCCCCAAATATCTCCCTCTTGCCTTGATCCATGTGTAGCTTAATTCAACAAACTTTACACGGACACCTTTCACAGGAGATGGGCTAGACCTAAAAAGGTTATATGAATAAGGCATACGTCTCACCCCTGATCTGCCCATTATCAAATTCAAGAGTCCCTAAACTATGCCCCAGAGCCAAATCTGGCCCCCTGCCTATTTTTATTTGGCCCCCTTAGACAGGTTTTTGCATTTTGAAATGGTTGGAAAAAATAATAATCATCACATGGAAATGAAACTCGAATGTCAGTGTCCATAGATAAATGCTTACCGTGAGGCAGCCACGTTCATCTGTTTACCTAGTGTCCATGGCTGCCTTTGCACCACCATGCAGAGCTGAGTAGCTACAATGGACACTGCTGGGCCTGCCCAGTGTCTAGTACTTACTTTCTGGTCCTTTACAAAAAAATTTGCTAACTCCTCTTCCAGTTTGTCCACCATTCAACTAATTTATTGATTGTGTCTACTATGTTCCCCCCTGCCAAGAAACCTTTTATTTAAGGAATACAAACTTCATGCATTTCATAAATACAACTTGAGGAACATGGCGATTCTCACCACTGTGCCCGCCCTTCCACCCACACTCCCACCCCTCTTCCTCCTCCCTCTCCAGTTCCCATCTGTGTTTTCGCGTTTGCGTTCTTGGTGCTCAGCTCTACTGTTCTCAAGGCTGGGTTGCAAAGCTCCTATCCTAATGGACCTGGTGCCGTCGGGACAGAGGGAGTCTCATGAAGAGAGGCCCAATAACAATTAAATGTAAGGTGCTGAGAGCTGCAGTTCAAATAGTATCAAAGCTCACTGCCTCTTAAGCACTTCCCATGTGCTAGGCATTACTCAAAGGATTTTATATTCATTAACCCTCTTAAGCCTCCCAAGAACCCTATGAAGTGCTAAAGGAATTTTTAGAAGAGTGTGCAACCATGACTTTCATGGATTTATAAAATGAACACATGAGAGATTGAACTCATTAATCAGGAAGTAGAAAATATCATACTTGCTTCAAATGAGAATTCAAAGAACCAAGACACATACAAGGGATCTTAGAAAAAAAAAATACACACTGTCTGTTAATTCCACTTTCTGTTAATTTTTTGAAGTGCCTTTTTTTAGAAAATAAGGGATTCAGAAATAAATTTATTAATAGAATCACAATGGGTCTATCTTCATGGTAATAATCAACTGCATTTATCTCACCACTGGGTATATACTCAAAAGACTCTAATGCAATGCGTCAAAAAGTTACCTGCATCATCATGTGTTTAGCAGCATTCTTCACAGTTCCTAACTTTGGAATCAACCATCATCAAAGTGTCCATCATCAGATGACCGGATACAGAAAATGTGGTGTGTGTGTGTATATATATATATATATATATATATATATATATACAATGGAATATTATTCAGCTATAAAAAAGAATGAAATTTTACCATTTGTAGCAAAACTGATGCAACTGGAAGACATCATGTTGAATAAGCTAGACACAGAAAGACATGTACTGAATGCTCTCCCTTATATGTGGGAGCTAAAGTTAGAAAAAAAGTCTGTGTGCATCAGTATTACTGCAAATAGTTTTGTAAAACTGTTTTGTACCTTTGTGAAACCAATGGTTAAGAATGTTATAGGGGCCAGTGCTGTGGCATAGTGGGTAAAGCCACCACATGCAGTGCCAGCATCCCATATGGGCACTGGTTCGAGTCCCAGCTGCTCCTCTTCTGATCCAGCTCTGCTGTGGCCTGGGAAAGCAGTGGAAGATGACTTAAGTCCTTGGGCCCCTGCACCTGTGTGGAAGATCCGGAGGAAGCTCCTCGCTTCAGATTGACACAGCTCCAGCTGTTGTGGCCATTTGGGGAGTGAACTATCGAATGGAAGATCTCTCTCTCTCTCTTTCTCTCTGCCTTTCAAATAAATGTCTTTTTTTTTTAAATGTTATATACTATAGTTTTTATGATTTGTGATTACTTTAAAATTTACTCTATATGGGTGAAATGGTCATTTTTCCATTCAATTATTGTTTACAGCCATTGTCTATATTCCCACTAAACGAGGGTCTTTTTGCATTATTTGTTAAACTTCTTATTCAGGGCAGTATTAAGCCTTTTTACAGTGATATAAATTTAAAATAAGTCATCTCAAAAACTAAAAACAACAAAAGCAGAAGAAAGAAAGGCAGAAAGGAGGGAGGGAGGGAAGGAATATCATTATGTTCTTAGAATTGTATCTACAGGCCGGTGCCATGGCTCAATAGGCTAGTCCTCCGCCTTGCGGCGCCGGCACACTGGGTTCTAGTCCCGGTTGGGGCGCCGGATTCTGTCCCGGTTGCCCCTCTTCCAGGCCAGCTCTCTGCTGTGGCCCGGGAGTGCAGTGGAGGATGGCCCAAGTGCTTGGGCCCTGCACCCCATGGGAGACCAGGAAAAGCACCTGGCACCTGGCTCCTGCCATCGGATGAGCGCGGTGCGCCGGCCGCAGCGTGCCGACTGCGGCGGCCATTGGAGGGTGAACCAATGGCAAAGGAAGACCTTTCTCTCTGTCTCTCTCTCTCACTGTCCACTCTGCCTGTCAAAAATTAAAAAAAAAAAAAAAAAGAATTGTATCTACAACGCACCCTGAATCTGTTAAAAACTAATTACAAATTAAAATTTAAAAAAATAGGAAAAGAAATGCAGTCTAGTAGGATCCTGGATTGAATCTCAAAACAAAAAGAGGACATTAGTGGAAAAACTAGTAATGCTCTATAAGTTTATGGAGTTTTTTTGTTATTGTTCCAAGATTAATTTTCAAGTCCTGATATTTGTACAGTAGTTATGTAAGTTGTTAGCAGGGGAAAGCTGGGTGTAGGTTATACAGGAGCTCTCAGTGCAATTTATACAATTTGCTTTAAATCAAAGATTATTTCAAAACTTTTAAACTAAAAAAATTCATTTTAAAAATTACTTGCATTCTGAGACAGTTTGCATCACTATGAACACTAAGAATCCTGTTCATTAGCATCTTTTCTACAGTTTGCTGGGTTGAGGAAGAGCTCAACGAAAGATGGAGAAAACAGAGATGGGTGAACTATTTGGAGCACCCACTTTTTCCTATTTTTTAAAATTTATCCCCCACACACAAAGACACCTTTTATTTAAGGAATATAGACTTCACGTATTTCATAAGTACAATTTTAGGAATATAGTGATTCTTCCCACCATGTCTGTCCTCCTACCCTCTCTCCTACCTCTCCTCCTCCTCCCTCTCCCATTCCCAGTCCCACTCTCTGTTAAGATTCATTTTTTATTAACTTCATATATGGAAGACCAACTCTATACTAACTAAGGAGCTCAACAATTAGCATGGTAAAAAAAACAAAAGAACTGTTCCTCAACAGTCAAGACAAAGGTTATTCAAAGTCATTGCATCTTGAAGTTAATTTCTTTTTTTCTTTTAGAAACTTAATTAACTTTAACGAAGCACCCAAGAATAATACCTCTTTTGCTAGCAATTAAACTTACTTATAATACAACTCTTTGAGGACAGAGTCCTGCATGGGAAGTTAGTGCACAGTGACTCCTGTTACTAATTTAACAAGACACACGTATGTGTGATGCTGGTGGTCACTCAAGGCTCTTGCCATGAGCTGCCTAGGCTATGGAAGCCTTTGGATCCACAAGCTCTGTCAGTATTTAGACAAGGCCATAAGCAAAGTGGACGCTCTCTCCTCCCTTCAGAGAAAAATACCTCCTTCTTTGATGACCACTTCTTCCCACTGGGGTCTCACCCACCGAGATCCTTCATGTAGGACGTTTTTTGCCACAGTGTCTTGGCTTCCCATGCCTGAAATGCTCTCGTGGGCTTTTTAGCCAGAAGAGAATGCCTTAAGGGCTGGTTCTGAGGTCAGAGGAGCACACGCTTCTTTCTGCTTATCTCAGTCTTTGACAATTTTTTTCTGACGGGGAACAGTACTACAGTACATACTTAGTCTGTTTTTAATAGATTGCAGATATCCTTGACAACACTCTATTTGTTTTCAGACTTTATGGACACCCTGCATTTAAAAAAAGAGTTATTCATTTATTTGAAAGGCAGAGAGAGAGAGAGAGAGAGAGAGAGAGAGAGATCTTCCCTCTGCTGGTTTATTCTCCAGATGGTTGCAAAAGCTAGAGCTGGGCCAGTCTGAAGCCAGGAACTTCAGCTGGGTCTCCCACATGGGTGGCACAGGCCCAAACACATCTTCTGCTGATTTCCCAGGTACATTGACAGGAAGCTGGATCAGAAGCAGAGCAGCCAGGACTCAAACCAGCACTCATATGGATGCCTGCGCTACAGGTGGCAGCTTTACCTGCTATGCCACAGCGCCACCCCTGGACAACTTACATTATTATCCTTATTTTATAGATGAGGAAACCAGAACAAGTTGACTTGCCCAAGGACCTGATGCAGCATGTGACAGAGGCAGGGTTGGTGCTTGGCCAGCCTGGCTCAGAGCACCTGCTGTACGCATGTCATGAAGGAGCCTCGCGAGCACCACAGATGTCCTTGGGCAGAACACCTTGGATGTGTGCAGTTCCCAGAGGGCACTCCCTCCTCTTCAAGAAAGCATTCGGTGAGATGACATTGTGTGCCACCTGATCCTCACCTAAGAGTCTCCCTGACCCTTGAAAATAGAAGTGGGACCAACTTGAATCTTCATGCCGTGGTTCATGGAAAACCCAAGGTCTTCCCTGGATTGCTAATTCTGGGGGAGGCTGAGTTTCTGATGGTGAGCCTTGGCTCCAGTGACTTTTTGTTTCTCCCTCCTTATCTACTGGCTATTTATATACGCATCTCTGCTTGTGTTGGCTCAAATATAGATATTGAAGTCTTCTTTAAAAACCTTCACCAAGGGGCCAGCGCTGTGGCATAGTAGGCTAAGTCTCCGCCTGCAGTGCCAGCAACCCATAAGGTTGTCCCAGCTGCTCCTCTTCAGATCTAGTTCTGTGCTTGTGGCCTGAGAAGGCAGTGGAAGATTACCAAAGTCGTTGGGCTCCTGCACCCATGTGGGCTCCTGGCTATTGACTGGATCAGCTCCAGCTGTTGCAGCCATTTAGGGAGTGAACCAGCAGATGGAAGAACTTTCTCTCTCTCTCTGGACTCTACCTCTCAAATAAATAAAACCTTAAAAAAAAAGCCTTCACCAAAAATAACAATACAGGGGGCAGGTGCTTGGCAGGGCAGTTAAACTACCAGTTAGGACACTCACATCCCAACGTCTGGTTCAAGTACCAGTATTCCCGATTCCAGCTTCCTGCTGGTTTACATGATGGGAGGCAGCAGGGTCAAGTAGCTGGGTCCCTGACACACACATGGGAGAGCTGGATTGAGGCCACAGCTTCCAGGTTTGGCCTGGCTCAGCCTGGCCATTGTAGGTATTTGGGGAGTGAGCCATCAAATAGATGCTCATTCTGTGCCTCTCAAGTTTAAAAAAAAGAAAACAAATTTAAATACAGAAATCATGTGGCCATGAAGCTACCACAGAACAAGTTAACACCTAGAAACTTAACATACATTTGAATATTAGATAGGCTTTGGACTATCTAGTACTCATTGAGCTCATTATGTGCTAGGCACTACCCAAATATTTATGTGCACAGTCGGCCATTCCACAATATATGGGCTCAGAATTCTTCAGTCCCCCAAAATGCACGAGGGATCGCTGTGCAGTTAATAAAATGGCTACAGGAAGCTTGTGCAACTTGTTGGCCAGGCACGCCTGGGACGCCGGTCTGCTATCTGACTCCAGTCTATGGTCTGGCACGGACCCTCAGTGGCAATGACCATGCTGGCTCAAATATCCATGGGGTCAAGCCCTGGCCCTGTGGTCTAGCTGGCTTCCAGCATAGCAGCGGCAATTTCGGGACTCTGGGGGAGATGGGTTGGGAGAACCCTGGGAAGCCAAATGCCCCGAGTTGTTTTACGTTTCCCTCCCTTCCCCCAGAGGTCATAAGTACCTTCTCCCTAGGCCAGAACAGCTATGATTCTGTTTAATGCTACCAAGCTGTATACTTAAAAAAAGGCTAAAATGGAAAATTTTGTGCTGTGTATATTTCAGCACCATCAAAAACAAAATGGAAAACACTTTGGTTCAACCCTGGTTGAGACTGAGAGTTGGGCGGAGGAGGAGAGCAAATCACTGATTCTCTTCCAGCCAAATTTACTTCGTGGCAAGCTACAGCATGGGAGGTTTTACCAATGTGCACCTGGGCAACCTCACCTGGAATCCCCACCCAGTCCTAAATCGCACCACTATTCCACCTCTAGTTTCACCCATTTTCAGAAATATTTATTTATTCAAAAGGCAGAGTGACAGAAATCAATCTTCCATTGGCTGGATCATGTCCCTCTCTCCTGCCCCCAAGGGCCACAACAGCCAGGCCTGGGCCAGATCAAACCCAGTAGCTCGAAACTCCACCTTGGTCTCCCACATGGGTGCAGGGGCCCAAGCACTTGGGCCATCATCTTCTGCTGCTTTCCCAGGGGGCATTAGCTAGGAGCTGGATCAGAAGAATAGCCGGGACTCAAACTGGCACTCAGACACAGGATGTCAGGATCACAGCACTACTTAACCCTCTGCCCCACGCTGGTCCCCTCGATTTACCTCTTTCTAACAACAGAAAAATCCATTCTTTCCTATCTGATCTTTTTCTCACTGTGTTTTCAGTTGTATCTTAACACTTAAATTCCCTTCAAGGTATTTTTCTGAACAAAAACAATTCCCTCCTTCAGAGGGATTCCTGTGGAGAACTTTTTTTTAAAAGTTAGTACTGGGGGCTGGCGTTGTGGTGTAGTAAATTAGGCCATGGCCTGTGACACCGGCATCCCACTTTCAATCCAGCTCCCTTCTGATGGCCTGGGAAAGCAGCAGAAGATGGCTCAAGTGCTTGGGCCCCTGCACCCACGTGGGAGACTAGGAAGAAGCTCCTGGCTGCAGACTTTGGCCTGGCCCAGCAGTCATCTGGAGAGTGAACCAGAGAATGGAAGGTTTCTGTCTCTCCCTCTCTCTGTGTAGCTCCAACTTTCGATAAATAAACATTAAAGAAAAAGTACTGAAAGATGACTTCAGAGTCACTATGATTTTGGAGTGTTTGCAAAACAAGCACTTTCAGACTCCAAGCCCTCGGTTGTTTTTTTTTTTTTTTAATTAATTAATTTATTTGAAAATCAGTGTCACTCAGAGGAGGGGCAGAGAGAGAGAGAGAGAGAGAGAGGTCTTCCATCTGCTGGTTCACTCCCCAGATGGCTGCAACGGCCGGTGCTGCGCCAATCTGAAGCCAGGAGCCTCCTCCAGGTACACTTGGGCACCTTCCACTGCCTTCCCAGGCCACAGCACCCTCAGGGTGGCACGGACAGAGCCAAGTCAGCACGGGGCTGAGCAACTTGACTCCTCAGAGAGGAGGAGCTCGGGACATGCTGCCTTGGCACAGTGATTATGCCAGGCTGCAGGCACTTCCAAGGCCACAGAAGCAAGGACATCCCTGTCTCCTGTGAGAAAGATGCCATCCCGATACCAGGAAGGAGAAACATTCCAACTGCCAGGCACAGAGCCAAGAGCAAGAGAATTCGATACTGAGAAACCTTGTTCAGCTAACGCTTAACCTCCTGATTGCCACACGTGCGTTTTGTTCAGTTAGTGAATGGGCCATCAGCTGTGCCGCGTCTCTGGGTCTTCACTTTTCTGATGAGGCCTCCCAGGTACTTGCTAATAAAGCCTGAATGCTTTGCTGCTGTCGTCTCCTACGGCCGTCCCAGCTGCCAAACCTCAATTTCCCCTACAGAATCAATGGAAGAAAGTGACGGATGAAACCCCCCTGTCATGTAACTTATGGGTCAAAGAAATGCCAGTTTGTGATGATCAGAAAATAGTCTTCCTGGAGAGCAAGACTGTAGGAGATTATCTAGTCCCACTCTGTTATTGGGTTTTTAAAAAAATTTTTTTAAAGATTTGTTCATTTTATTTGAAAGTCAGATTTGCAGAGAGAGAGAGAGAGAGAGAGAGAGAGAGAGAGAGAGAGAGAGAGGTCTTCTATCTGCTGGTTCAGTCCCCAGATGGCCGCAACAGCCAGAGCTGTGCCGACCCGAAGCCAGGAGGTTTTTCCAGGTCTCCCATGTGGGTACAGGGGCCCAAGGACTTGGGCCATCCTCGAGTGCTTTCCCAGGCCACAGCAGAGAGCTGGATTGGAAGTGGAGCAGCCAGGACTTGAACCGGCACCCATATGGGATGCCAGCACTGCAGGCAGTGGCTTTACCTGCTACGCCACAGCACTGGCCCCTCTGTTATTGTTTATATTTACTTATTGGAAAGGCAGAGAAGGAGATGTGGAGGGGGACAGAGATCGCTCATCTGCTGGTTCAGTCTCTAAATAGCTACATGGGCTGGGGCTGGGGCTGGGCCAAGCTGAAGCTGGGAGCCAAGAACTCAATCTGGGTCTTCCACGTGGGTGTCAGGCAGCCAGTCACTTTAGCTATCATCTGCTGCCTCTCAGAGTGCACATTAGTAGGAGCTGGAATCAGAAGAGCTGGTACCTGACACAGACACCCTGATAAGGAATATCCCAAGTGGTGACTTAACCGCTGCACCAAACGCCCACACCAACAGCTATTTCACAGGTCAGAGACACGAATGGCAAAGTGACCTGTGCGTGGCTACTTAGTAACTTTGTGCCGGGGCAGGGCACCTATTACTTAGGTGTTCTTCCCATTCAACCATTTTACCTTTTTAATCCACAGAAGGAAAGTAAAAGATGTCTCTAGGTTTATTTATTAAGATAGATTTATTTATTTAGAAGGCAGTTACAGAGAGAAGGAAAGACAGAGAGATATCTTCCATCCTCTGGTTCACTCCCCAGATGGCTTCAATGGCCACGTCAAAGCCAGGAGCTTCATCTGGGCTTCCCACACATGTGGCAGAGGTCCAACTACTTGGGCCATCTTCTGCTGCTTTGGGCAGGCCATTAGCAGGGAGCTGGATTGGAAGTAGAGCAGCCAGAACATAAACCAGCTCCCGTATAGGATGCTGGTGTAGCAGGCTGCAGCTTAACCTGCTATGCCAAAATGCCAGTCCCAGATGTCTCTAATTTTTAAAGATGAGAGGTGACTTTTTATCATGAACACAAGAGGATTTCAAAAAGTTCATGAGAAAATGCAGTTACAAGATAAAACTAAAAATACATACTTTATTTCTCAACATAAACGCCATCAAGTTCAAGACACTTCTGTAAGCAATGATAGTAGCAAGTTCATCCGTCCCTAAAGAAAGGAGGTTTGGGGAAACTGAAACACATCAATGCAGTCTTTTTAACATTTTCAGTTGGAGAGAAATGAAGGCCCTTTAAAGATTTTTTAAGATTAGGAAACAGAAAGAGTCAGAAGAAGCTTAATCAGGACCATAAGGTAGGTGCCTAATGAAATACCTACTAAATGTCCTGGTTTGGTGAGAACATAGTGGTGGAGAAGGACTCTCTGGTGAAGACTCAGTGGGCATTTTTTTCCTAATGCTGTGGTCAATTTTCTCAAAACACTCTCCTAGTAATCAGATGTCAAGTTAACTGTCTTGAGCATCCCATAAAAATGTTACTGATTGGATTAAGATGGCGGAGTAGGGAGGGAGCTTACTGCTCTCGTCTAGAAGATAGCTTTAAAAAAGTGGAGGGAGTGCAGTCTCAGGAAGAGTTAGGGAGAAAACGGCAGAGGAAACTCCCTGCAAATCAGAGGGACACTGTGGACCCATGTGGAGGGTGTGGACGCCCATAGCTCAGGAGCCCAGCAGCCAAGAGTCTCTGCACCAGCTTTGGAGATTGAGATGAGACCAGACTGCAGTAGCCCAAGCCACTGGCAATAAAGCTGCCGGAAGTTGGGGCAGCACCGTGGCAGTAGGTTAATCCTTCGCCTGTGACTCTGGCGTCCCATATGGGCACCAGTTCAAGACCCAGCTGTTCCACTTCCAATCCAGCTCTCTGCTATGGCTTGGGAAAGCAGTAGAAGATGGCCTAAGTCCTTGGGCCCCTCTGCCCACATGGGAAACTGGGAAAGAAGTACCTGGTTCCTGGCTTCAGATTGGTGCAGCTCTGGCTGTTGTGGCCACCTACGAAGTGAACCAACGGAAGGAAGACCTTTCTCTCTCTCTCTCACTGTCTGTAACTCTATCTCTCAAATAAATAAATAATCTTTTTTTAAAAAGCTGCAGGAAGAGCCTGGGGGAAGCTCTGTGGGGGATAGTGTACCTGACAAACTAGAGAAAAAATGGGGGCACGTTTCCTTCTACCCCATCACCCTGCAATGGCATCCTGGAAAAAGCTGATAGAGAAAGGGTGCCATTTTGGACATATGTAACAGCTGAGCCAGCTTGTGTGCACTCCCAGCTGAGTGGAGACTCCTGAGTCTGGCAGGGTGAACTGATAGGGGGCTGGCTCATGATTGTGGGAGGCTTGTGTGCTGGGATTGTGAAAACACTGAGGCTGTGTGTGAGGGCTCAGTGTGTGGCTGGGACTTTGGGCAGTCACTGTGAGAGGCTCCACATGCTCAGAGCTCCCTGGTTCCCCGGTGAGAGACATTGCTGGGCAATCTCCTTATACCAAGGACTGAACAGATCATTTGTGTGGTCCTTGTGGCAATGCAGATGAATATTATACCCATTGGGGCTAGTGTCCAGGCACTGGTCTCCTTGGAGGAGAGGGAGTGAGCTGGGTCTATGCCAACAGAGCAGAACAAACCTTCCCTCTGATTAAAAAAAGAGATTTACCATGCCTAACCTGGGTGTCACCTTAAACACTGCCTTCATCCTGGAGCACTGAACAGAGCTCCCTGACTACACTCACCACATACCTCTAGGTATTCACTGAAAAAGTAGACACTCCACTAATCCACAGAGGAATAGTCCAAAGATAAAAGCCACCTCAGTGAAAAAAACCAACCAACAAGTGTCTTCACAAATGCTCAATAATAAACACACCAATTCAAGAAACAAGAATAAGGAACACAACTTGATACCCCCAAAACAATACAATACTTCAATATTAGATTGTGAAGATGAAGAGATTGAAGAAATGACAGAAATAGAATTCAAAAAATTTATCATAAGATTACACAAAGAAATTAGAAGCAAATGCATAAACTAATGAAATCCATACATGTCATGAAAGAAAATTTCTCCTTTGAAATTGAGATATAAAGAGAAATCAAAATGAAATTTTGGAAAAGAAGAATTCAATAGAATAAAAAATGCAGTGGAAAGGCTTAACAACAGAGTGGGTGAAGCAGAAGAGAGAATATCCAACTTAGAAGACAAATCAGAGGAAATTATACACTCAGACTAAAAACAAGAAATTAGAAAACTGAAAAAACACTGTTGGAAATATACAGAACACTATTAAATGACCCAACATATGGGTTCTGGGAGTTCCTGAAGGCATGGCAAGAGAGAAAAGATTAGAAGGCATTTTCAGTGAAATAACAGAAAACTTTTGTAATTTGGAGAAAGAAAGGGTCATCCAAGTATATGAAGCACATAGAACTCCTAATAGACATGACCAGAAAAAATCTCCACCACAACACATTGTAATCAAACTCACCACAGAAAAAAAATAAAGATCCAAGAGAAATGCCAGATTACTTTCAGAGGATCTCCAATTAGACTCACAGCAGACTTCTCATCAGAAACCCTACAGACTAGGAGAGAATGGTGAGACATATTTCAAGTCTTAAGTGAAAAAAACTATCAACCCAGAATAATGTACCCTGCAAAGTTCCCTTTTATGAATGAAAGTGAAACAAAGACCTTCAATAACAAATAGAAATTGAAAGAATTTATCACCACTTGTCCAGCCCTGCAAAAGATGCTTAAGGATATGTGGCACACAGAAACATGGTCATCACTCCAAGAGAAGGCAAAGGCAGAAAGTCTTCCAGTAACAATTCAAAGGAAACCCAAAGTAAACAATGGGAATATTTATGGAAAAATGGCAGGGCAAAGTTGTTACTTATCAATAGCCACCTTGAATGTAAGTGGCCTCAGCTTTCCAGTTAAAAGACACAGATTGCTGGATGGATTAAAAAACAAAACCCATCTATTTCCTGCCTACAAGAAACACATAACACCAACAAAGATGCATGAAGACTGAAAGTGAAAGGATGGAAAAAGATATTCCATGCTGACAGAAACCAAAAAAGAGCGGGTGTAGCCATCTTAATATCAGACAAAATAGACTTTAACACAAAAACTGTTAAAAGAGGCAAAGAAGGGAACTATGCAATGATTAAGAGATCAGTTCAACAGGAAGATATAACTATTATAAGCATATAGGCACCTGATTAAATTGCACCTGGCTATTTAAAAGAAATGTTAAGGGACCTAAAGGGAGACAGACCCAAATGCAATAGTAATGGGGGACTTCAATACCCTACTTTTAGCAATGGACAGATCAAACAAAATCAGCAAGGAGGGGCTGGCACTGTGGTGCAGTGGGTTAACACCCTGGCCTGAAGCGCTGGCATCCATATGGGCACTGGTTCAAGACCCAGCTGCTCCTCTTCCAATCCAGCTCTCTGCTATGGCCTGGGAAAGCAGTAGAAGATGGTCCAAGTTATTGGGCCCCTGAACCCGCAAGGGAAGTCTGGAAGAAGCTCCTGGCTCCTGGCTTCAGATCGGCAAAGCTCTGGCCATTGCAGCCATCTAGGGAGTGAACCATCAGATGGAAGACCTCTCTCTTTCTGCCTCTCCTCTCTCTATGTAACTCTGAGTTTCAAATAAATAAATCAATCTTTAAAAAAAATCAGCAAGGAAACAGACTTAATCAACACTATAGACCCAATGGACCTAACAGATATCTACAGAACTTTTCATCCTACAGTTGCAGAATATACATTCTTCTCACAAGTGCATGGAACTTTCTCTAGGATTGACCACATGCTAGGCCATAAAACAAGTCTCAGCAAATTCAAAAAAACTGAAACCATACCATGAATTTTCTCAGACCACATGGAATGAAGCTGGAAATCAGCAGCTCAGGCATTCCTAGAACATACGCAGACACATAGAGACTGAATGACACGCTCCTGATGACCAGTCAGTCACTGAAGAAATCAAAAGAAAAAACAAATTTCTGGAAACAAATGAAGAAACAATAGAACATATCAAAACTTATGGGATACAGCAAAAGCAGTGTTAAGAGGAAAGTTATAGCAATTTGTGCCTACATCAAGAAATTGTAAAGGCACCAAATAAATGAGCTATCAATGCATATCAAGGATCTAGAAAAACTACAACAAACCAAATCCAAAACTAACAATAGAAAGGAAATAATTAAATCAACAAAATTGAAACAAATAAACAAACAAAAAAAATTCAAAAGATCAGCAAAACAAAGAGCTGGTTTTTTTAAAAGGTCTTCCCTCCATTGGTTCACTCCCCAAATAGCCGCCATGGCCGGTGCTGTGCCAATCCAAAACCAGGAGCCAGGTGCCTCCCCCTGGTCTCCTAAGTGGGTGCAAGGGCCCAAGCACTTGGGCCATCCTCCACTGCCCTCCTGGGCCACAGCAGAGAGCTAGACTAAAAGAGAAGCAACCAGGACTAGAACTCAGAGCCCATGTAGGATGCTGGGGCCACAGGCATCAACAAAGTGAGCCACAGTGCCGCCCCAAGCCGTTTTTTTTTTTTTTTAATAAAATTGAAACACCATTGGCCCAAGTAACCAAAAAGAGGAGAGAGAAGACTCAAGTTAATAAAATTAGAGATGAAAAAGAAAATGTAATGACAAATACCACAGATATACACATAATCATACAAAGAGCTGTATGCCAACAAACCAGGAAACCTAATAGAAATGATAGATTCCTGAACACATACAACCTGCGGTGACTGTTCCTCGCCACCGCCTGAGAATGAGGCAGGCTGCCCGCAGCTTGCCTGGACCGAGGAGGGGAAAGTGCGCCACCCGCCACTCAGCCTTCCCCAAACCCCGGGGATAGTCAGGCTCCGTGTGGAGCCCAGTCACAGCAGGGTCTCGCTTAATTGTATATATAGCTGAGGTACAGAGCAGGTGGTACAGAGGAATGAATGGATGCGGGCGAGGGGTGGGGTGTTGTGATGCAAAAGGGTCCTAGCCACTCCTATTATACCACCTTAATGATCCTTAGGCAGAAGCGCTCTGGGGCTGGGGTGTTTGCCACCAGGGATTTGGAACTTAACAGACAAGTTTTCAATTTCAGGCAGGCTCAGGAAGTTTCCTCTAGTCCTCTCCGGATTCAGCTTCCCCCCCAACAACCTACCTAAATTGAGCCATGAAGACACAGAAAACCTAAACAGACCCATAACCAAGGCAGAAATTGAATCAGTAATAAAGTAATAAAGACACTCCCAACAAATTAAGCCCAAGACCAGATGGCTTTACTGGTGAATTCTATCAGACTTTAAAGAAGAACTAACTTAAATTCTTCTCAAGCTATTCAAAATAATTGAATAGAGGAAGTCCTCCCAAATTCTTTCTCTGAAGCCAGCATCACCTTAACTCTAAAACCTGAAAAAGATGCAACAGAGAAAGAGAACTATAAACCAACATCCCTGATGAGTATAGATGCAAAAATCCTCAACAAAATTCTAGCCAATTGAATCTAACAACACATCAGAAAGATCATTCACCCAGACCAAGTGGGATCTATCCCTGGTATGCAGGGATGGTTCAACATTTGCAAATCAATGTGGTATATCACATTAAGAAATTGAAGAACAAAAGCCATATTATCTCAAGCAGAGAAAGAATTTTAAAAAATACAACAGCCTTTCATGATGAAAACTGGGTATAGAAGGAACATTCCTCAACACAATCAAGGCAATTTATGACAAACCCATGGCCAGTGTCCTACTGCATGTGGAAAAGTTGGAAGCATTTTCACTGACATCTGGAACCAGACAAGGATGCTCAATCTCACCACTGCTATTCAATAAAGTCCTGGAAGTTTTAGCCAGAGCCATTAGGCAAGAACAGGAAACCAAAGGGATACAAATTGGAAAGGAGGAAATCAAACTATTCCTACTTGCAGATGACATGATTCTATATATAGGGGATCCAAAAGACTCCACCAAGAGACTGTTGAACTCATAGAAAAGTAGCAGGATATAAAATCAATACACAAAAGTCAACAGCCTTTGTATGCACAGACAATGCCAGGGCTGAAAAAGACTATCTAAGATCAATCCCATCCACAATAGCTACAAAAAAATCAATTACCTTAGAATAAATTTAACCAAGGATGTCAAAGATCTCTGCGATCAGAATTACAAAACATTAAAGAAATAGAAGATACAAAACAATGGAGCACTCTTCCCCATGTTCATGAATTGGAAGAAACAATATCATCAAAATGTTCATACTACTGAACACAATTTATAGATTCAATGTGATTCCAAAATACCAAGGGCATTCTTCTCAGATATAGAAAAAATGATGCTGAAATTTGCGTGGAAACACAGGAGATCCCAAATAACTAAAGCAATCTTAGACAACAAAAATAAAGCCGGAGGTATAATACCAGATTTCCAGACATACTGCAGGCAATTATCATCAAACCAGCCTGGTACTGGTACAGAAACAGATGGATAGACCAATGGAACAGAATAGAAATGCCAGAAATCAACCCACACATCTACAACCAGCTTATCTTTGACAAAGGAGCTAAAATCTGTCCCTGGAGCAAGGACAGTCTTCAACAAATGGTGCTAGGAAAACTGGATTTCCACATGTGGAAGCATGAAGCAAGGCCCCTACTTACACCTTACACAAAAATCCACTCAAAATGGATTAAAGACCTAAATGTATGACCCTATACCATCAAATTATTAGAGACCATTGGGGAAACCCTTCATGACATTGGCACAGGCCAAGAATTTTTGGAGAAGACCCCAGCAGCACCAGTAGTCAAAACCAAAATTAACAAATGGGATTACATCAAACTGAGAGGCTTCTGTACTGAAAAAGAAAAAAAGATCACTCAGGAAAGTGAAGAGGCAACCAACAGAATGGGAGAAATTATTTGCAAAGAATGCAACTGATAAAGGATTAATAACCAGAGTATATATATAGGTATATTCTTGGTATATATATTGGTATATATTCGTGGTGTATATATATATATATATATATATATATATATATACACCAAGAAACTCAACAACAACAAACAACCCAGATAAGAAATGGGCCAAGAGTGGTGCTGTGGCATAGTAGGTGAAGCTGCTGCCTGAAGGGCTGGCGTCCCACATGGGCACTAGTTCAAGTCCCAGCTGTTCTTTTTCTGATCCAGCTCTCTGCTATGGCCTGGGAAAGTAGTGGAAGGTGACCCAGGTTCTTGGGACCCTGAACCCACGTGGGAGACCTGGAAGAGGTTCCTGGCTCCTGGCTTGGCATCAGCTCAATTCTGGCCATTTGGGGAGTGAACCAGCAAATGGAAGCTAGCTTTCTCTCTCTCTCTGCCTCTACCTCTCTGTAACTCTGCCTTTCAAATAAATAAATAAATCTTTAAAGAAAAAAGAAAGAAAGAAATGGGCCAAGGACTTAAACATTTTTCAAAAGAGGAAATTCAAATGACCAACAGGCACATTAAAAAATGCTCAGGATCACTAGCCATCAGGGAAATGCAAATCAAAATCATAATGATGTTTCACTTCACCCAAATTAGAATGGTTTTCATATAGAGCTCAACAAACAACAACTGCTGGCAAGGATGTGGGGGAAAATGTACTCTAATCCACTTTTGATGGTAATGTAAACTGGAAAAGCCACTATGGATGACAATATGGAGATACCTCAGAAATCTGAATATACACCTACCATAGGATCCAGCCATCCCTCTCCCAGGAATTTACCTAAGGAAAATGAAATCAGCATATGAAACAGTTATGTGCACCCCCATGTTTATTGCAGCTCAATTCACAATAGCTAAGACATGGAATCCACCCAAACGCCCATTAACTGAAGACTGGATAAAGAAATTATGGTATATGTATACCATGGAATACTACACAGTGTTAGAAAAATGAAATCTGGGCCGGCGCCACAGCTCACTTGGCTAATCCTCCGCCTGCGGTGCCAGCACCCCAGGTTCTAGTCCCGATTGGAGCACCAGGTACTAGTCTCGGTTGCTCCTCTTCCAGTCCAGCTCTCTGCTGTGGCCTGGGAGTGCAGTGGAGGATGGCCCAAGTGCTTGGGCCCTGCACCCGCATGGGAGACCAGGAGGAAGCACCTGACTCCTGGCTTCGAATTGGCGCAGCGCCGGCCATGGCAGCCATTGGGGAGTAACCAACGGAAAAGGAAGACCTTTCTCTCTCTCTCTCTCACTGTATAACTCTCCCTGTCAAAAAGAAAAAAAGAAAAGAAAAGAGAGAAAGGAAGAAAAAAGAAAAAGAAAAAAAAGAAAAATGAATAAATTTGGAAGACATCATACTTAGTGAAATAAGCCAGTCTCAAAGGGACAAATACTGTATGTTCTCCCTTATCTGTGATAACCTAAAGCACCTAAAAGGAAATCTGTAAAAGTGAAATTAACACTTTGAGAAGCAATGACTTGAACAGCCCTTGTCTTGACTGTCGAGGAACAGTTTTTTTAATACTACTTGTTGAACCGTTTACTTAACATAAAGTTAAACATATGTGTATAAATTCAGTTCAGGCCGGCGCCGTGGCTCAACAGGCTAATCCTCTGCCTTGCGGCGCCGGCACACCGGGTTCTAGTCCCGGTTGGGGCACCGGATTCTGTCCCGGTTGCCCCTCTTCCAGGCCAGCCCTCTGCTGTGGCCCAGGAGTGCAGTGGAGGATGGCTCAAGTGCTTGGGCCCTGCACCCCATGGGAGACCAGGAAAAAGCACCTAGCACCTGGCTCCTGCCATCGGATGAGCGCGGTGCGCCGGCCGCAGCGCACTGTCCGCGGCAGCCATTGGAGGGTGAACCAACGGCAAAAAAAGGAAGACCTTTCTCTCTGTCTCTCTCTCTCACTGTCCACTCTGCCTGTCAAAAAAATAAATAAAAAAAAAATAAATTCAGTTCAAAATAGATATCAGTAAAAAATAAGAGTGGGAATTAGAGAGGGAAGAGGAAAAGGGCTAGGAGTATGGGTGGAAGGACAGGCACAGTGGGAAGAATCACCATGTTCCTTAAAGTTGTAATTATGAAGTTTGTAACTGTAAAGCTGTATAGTTCTGCATACATTCCTATGGACTTACTTCCAAGGAGACAGTTTAAAAACTTGCCATGGGACCCAAATCCCCTTAAACTGGGTGGTAAAAATACCTACTTGAGTGTTAATGTGATCATATGGGTAGGATTAAGTGTCTGGTAACAATAATAGAATTAAAAAGGAGTGAATGCTCCAATATGGGAAGCAGTCCACACAGCAGACTCATAGAATGACAATTGCATTAAGTAGCACTATGACCTCAGAATCAGCCCTTAAGGCATTCTGGTCTGGCTAAAAAGCACCTGAGAGCATTTTAGGCATGGGAAGCCAAGACAATGTTGAATAAAATGTCCTATATGAAGCATCTCAGTGGGTGAGATGCCAGTGGAAAGAAGTGGTCATCAAAGGAGATACTTTTCTCTGAAGGGAGGAGAGAACTTCCACTTTGCTTATGGCCTTGTCGAAATACTGACAGAATTTGTGGATTCAAAAGGCTTCCATAGCCTAGGCAGCTCTTGTCAAGAGCCTCGGGTGATCACTGACATCATACATTAAGAGTGTTAATTGTTAAATTAACAGGAATGGGGGCCAGCACTGTGGCATAGCAGGTAAAAGCCTTGGCCTGCAGGGCCCAGCATCCCATATGGGTGCCGGTTCTAGTCCCAGCTGCTCCATTTCCAATCCAGCTCTCTACTATGGCCTGGAAAAGCAGCAGAAGATGGCCCAAGTCCTTGAGCCCCTGCACCCACGTGGGAAACCCAGAAGAATCTCTTGGTTCCTTGCTTCAAATTGGCGCAGCTCTGGCCATTGAGCCAATTGGGACAGAACCAGCAGGTGGAAGACCTCTCTTTCTCTGCCTCTCCTTCTCGCTGTGTAACTCTGATTTTCAAATAAATAAATCTTCATATATATAAAAAAGCAAGTACAGACCTGCGGACCAGAACAGGGTTCTCAGGATGAAGTCTCAACCACAGAACATCAGGTGGCTCAGATGTCCTCCACGGCACACAGGGTGACTCAGGGGACATGAGCCAACTCTCAACATGGTGGCCTGACTTCACTAACAAAAACAGAACACTCATTTAAAAAAGAAATTGACAACAGAGGTCACTGTACACTAACTTCCCATGCAGGACCTCTGCTCTCACAGAGTTGTATTATAAGTATGTCTAAGTGCTCCCAAAAGATGTATCTTCTTGGATGCTTCTTCAAAGTTAATTAAGTTTCAAAAAAAATTAACTTCAAGATGCCGTGACTTTGAACAGCCCTTGTCCCAACTATAGAGAAACAGTTTGTGTGTGTGTGTGTGTGCAAATTGTTGAACTATATATACACAATTTATAGAGTTGATCTTCTGTGTATGAAGTTAATTGAAAATAGATCTTCATGGAGAATGGGACTGGGAATGGGAGAGGGAGGAGGTGGAGGGGTGGAAGTGTGAGTGGGAGAGCAGGTATGATGGGGAGAATCACTATATTCCTAAAGTTGTACTTACAAAATGCATAAGTCTGTGTTCCTTAAGTAAGTGTATTCTTTGGGGGAAGAAAAAAACTGCTGTGACCTTTGTGTTTTGTTTTCTTAATATTTATTTATTTGAACAGCACAGCAACAGAGAGGGGAAGAAAGCAACAGAGAGAGACCTTCTACCCACTGATTCAGTCTTCAAATGCCTGCAATAGGCAGGGCTGGGCCAGGCCAAAGTCTGGATCTCCCACATGGGTGGCAAGGACCCGAGCCCGTGGGCCAGCATCTGTAGCTTTCCCAGGCACATTATCACGAAGCTGGATTGGAAGTAGAGCAGCTGGAACTTGAACTGTCACATCAACACATCCTTGGGCCCTTGTACCCAAGAGGGAGACCAGGAAGAAGCTCCTGGCTTCAGATCGGCGCAACTCCAGCCATTGTGGCCATTTGGAGAGTGAACCAACAGAAGGAAGACCTTTCTTTCTGTCTCTCTCTCTCTCTCACTGTCTATAATTCTACCTGTCAAAAAAAAAAAAAAAGGAAAGACAGAGAAAGAAGTCTTCCATTCACTCATTCACCCCCCAAATGGCCGCAATGGCCAGAGCTGGGCCAATCAGAAGCCAGGAGCTTCTTCTGGATCTCCCATATGAGTACAGGGACCCCAAGCACTTGGGCCATCTTCCACTGCCTTCCCAGGCCATAGCAGAGAGCTGGATCAGAAGGGGAGCAACTGGGACATGAACTGGTACCCATATTGGATGCTGGCACCACAGGCAGAAGCTTTAGCCTACTATGCTACAGCGCCAGCCCCTACATGTCCATTTTTATGCCAGCATCATGTTTAGGTTACAACATCCAGTAGTATGTCTTTTTTTTAAAAAAAAAAAAAGATTTATTTGAAGGGCAGAGGTAGAGATAGATAGATCTTTCCTCTGCTCGTTCACACCCCAAATGCCAGCAATGGCCATGGCTGGGCCAGACCGAAGCTAGGAGCTTCTTTTGGGTATCCCCCCTGAGTACCGGGGTCTAATCTCTTGGGTCGTTCTCCACTGCTTTTCCAGGTACATTAGTAGGGAGCTGGATCAGAAGTGGAACATCCAGGACTTGAACCAGTACCCACATGGGATGTCGGCGCTGCAGGCGGTGGCTTAACCCGCTGTACCACAGCACCGGCCCCTCCAACAGTCTCTTGGTGGAGTCTTTTGGTTCCCCTATGTACAGAATGATGTCATCTGCAAACAGAGATAATTTGACTTCCTCCTTTCCTAGTGATTTGCATGCCTTTAATTTTTTTCTCTGGCCTAATGGCTTTGGCTAAAACTTTCAGAAGTATATTGACTATGAATGGCTCATCCCTTCTTAAGTTATCCATTTGTAAAATTGCACATGGGGGGTCGCTGTCCCCCTAAACTTTTCATAAGCTCAGTGATCTCATTTTTTCCACCCAAACCTCACTATCAAATGGATGTTTGTTCTTCTTTCAACTTTTGCAGAATTCATGTTACTGATAAGGGTGCCTTTCAGACTGATGTCTTATGCTTCTTAGTGTCTCAAACTAGATGCTGCCCAGGCATATTATAACAAGTTAGTACAAGTTTATTTTGGTCCAAGAAGTTTTTGAAACCCACACGAAGTTTTTCCAGAATGAACACATCTCAGGAGCTTTTTGAAGACACCTTGTTTACTGTAGGGAATGTACGGAGTGCCTCCTAGAGGCATGCAATGGCCAGCCTCGGTGGCTGTTCCTGGTGACCCGGAGAGAGGGACCTGTTTCAAAACTGAGAAACAGCACAGTGTTTGATGAGGATGCCTGAGCGCCCGGACTGCATGTCCAGCTCTGGCTCCTGATGTCGACTCCCTGCTAATGGAGACCCCTGGAGACAGCAGGCGATGGCTCAAGTAACTGGACTTCTGCCACCCACATGGGAGACCTGGATTGCATTCCTCCCAGGCTTTGGCCCTGCTCCAGGTGGGCACTGGAGGAGTAAACCGTTGGATGGGAACTCTATTTGTCTCTACAAATATTCTTAAAAACCCTGAGAGATAAAGAGTCTGTATTAGGAAAACCAAACCAAATTCATCACAGCGTTTGACAGCAATGTTCAAAGAAGAGGCACAAGGGGGAGACTTGCCCTCCTGATCTCACAAAGAGCGAGTGAGCTCTTGGCTGGGAGGAAGACTTCACTCGCCTGCTTCCATGTTCGTGACTGCCGGGCCCTTCCAGGCACGGGGTGGGAGGCTCTGCTCCCCTCTGCATAGTCCTTTGTCTCACTCCAAACTCATCTTGTTGGTCCTGAGCCTCCTCTCCAGGCAGGACAGGCCTCCCCTCTGGGGGCACCAGGCCAAGATCCTCCTGCTCAGTCTTCCTGATCTCACCCATCACAATAAGCCGCCCTTCACCACCCCCAGCCCCAGGGAACAACACAGAGAAGTGGAAGTTTCGAGAGCTGGGGAAATAGTTTGACCAACGACACAATCGGTTTGAATTTGAGCTGCTAAGAAAGGGGGAAGCTGGTCAGGCAGAGAGAGAGTGGAGTTGGGGGTTAGCAAAGGGAACGGGATGGGAACCAACGTGACTGGACATGGCAAAGAATTTCCTTAAAAGCACGAAAATAATTCTGCAGAGGGATAGCGACACAAAAAGCAATCTAAAGAAGAACAACTTACACACCAAAACCTCAATGTCACTTGACTCCCAGAGGGCAGGAGCTCAGACGTTCAAAGGAGGGGCATCCTTGCCAACTGCTGAATATATTTTTAACAGCCTTTTGGGGGTTACACTGGTTCCGGGAAGAGGACAGGCCCTACCCCGGGGAGGCATCTTTGCTGATGCTATGAGAAGGGCTGAGGAGCTCCCTGTTCAGAGCGAGGTGGCCTGCGCAGAGGGCACAGAGGTCACCCAGAAATACTCCAGCCATGGTGTGTTCAGCCCAGAAATTCAGCCAGATTTTCAGATCCAACACTTGGAACTTGCGAGACTCCCCGTGGGGCTGCTCTTGTTTATCCCACTTTGGAGCTCAGCGAGTGACATCATCGAAGGAGCTTAGAGAGCACGTCCAACTTTTGCAAGGCGCAATCTTCGGAATGGAAAACAGCTATGGGGGCTGGTTTGAAAGAGTCATAAATAAAATCCTGAGCGGGCAGCCTCCACAGGGGCACCGCCTGCACGGTGGAGGAAGCCCAGCGGGCGACTGCCCCATTGCACACACTCCGCTGCTCCCTGCAGGGGGACAGGACCAGGTTGCTCCCAGTTGCCGGTCTACTCCTTTCACTATGAACTGGGTCCTATCGGATCCAAGTCAGCCCTGTAGTAAGGAGAAATAGAGAAGTTAAGAGAGAAATGAAGTTAACTTCTGAACCAAGTGCAGACCAACGCCCAGCTCCCCAGGCACCATGCACATTCTAGACGTCTAAGCAACTTGTCCCCATCCAGGACCATCAGATCCAAGACAGAGGCTGCCAACCCAGCCAGGAGAGGAGCAGGGCTTGGGGAGCCTGGAGACCATGAGCTCAGGAACTGGTGGGTAGGCAACCCTTAGAGGCGTGGGCATTCTGGCGACTTTTACTTCCCTCTCTGCAAAACCTCCAACTTCCTGCCCCCTAGGGGCTGGTGCTTAAAGGCCTCTCTCTAAAGCCTCATCTACTTCATTCCTCATGTCTCTGTTCTTCAGCAACACTGAGGCTGGAGGAGGTCATTTTACTGCTAGAGTCAAAGGCCACACCGGTAATTCTACCCCCCCCCCCACCTCCCACCTGCAACACACCCGTTTTTTTTTTTTCTCTTGCGGTTTTATTTCAAAGCCTCCAAAGTTTGATTACCGATTGACTGAGGGTATGCTTCGCTACTTCTGAGTCTTCATCAGTTTCCACTCATTCAACATGCCTTGATGGATGGAGGCGCTTTTGCCATATGGGTGTTACCCTAAATAACAGGATTCCAAAGCCCTGTTCCCATCCCGGGTGCCCTGGTGAGAGGAGTCAGGGAGTGAACGGCTCACGTCAACAGCTCCGGTCACAGGGCCTTTTTTCAGAGGTCTGGTGAGGCCACGGCAGCCCGGAACGGTGCCTAGCAAGGAGGGGGTAGGGATGCACACAAGAGGTACTTTGCAGGAGATTTTAGCAAGGCACAATCCTGCAGGTAGGATACAGCTAAGAGGGGACAGAAAGGGCACTATAAACCCAGGGACAAGTGTGCATGGACGAACCAGATGGGGGGGTGGCAGTGCCGCGGGGGACCTAGTCAGGTAGATGAGGTAGCAAGAGGTGCACCGGAAGACGCTCCTAACGTCTGCCTCCAGTTCTGTAACTCCGCTCCCTGCCCGTCAATCCAGCAACGCCCACTTTCCCCCGTGCACCTGTTTCATCCGCAGCCAGAAAGGAGGCAATGCCGTTGGCTACGTGGAGTGAAGCTCGACAAGACTCCCAGAAAGCCGCGCACGTGCTGAGCTCCGCCCAGACTCCACTCTGTTGCATATTTGTCGGGGCCCACCACCCGCTACCTCCTAAAAGCAGCTGTTACACGTGGGAATGGCTCCTGTTTGCGTTTCGGCTTCTGGCCCTTGCTCTGGGTCCTTCTCTGGCCTCCTCCCACACTCTGTCCCCACAGGCAGCTCTGTGGTCCACTCGTGCTGGGCAGCTCTGCGTGGAGTGGCCTACACTCACCGTGTACCTGTTCACGCTCATAAATCCTGCCTTCTCTTGTGCACTGTGTGTGTGTGTGTGAATTATCTCAGCAAGGGCCAAGATGCTGGTGCCCATACATAGCAGGAGACAGTAGAAGTGGCAGTGAGAGCAAACCAGGAAGGAAATGGTGAGCCAAGAGAGGCTTCTGAGCAGGAGCCGGAGCGATCAGATTTCTGTTTTAGAAAAGTCCCCAGGGGTGGGACGCCCACATCCCCCCGAGACTGCCTGGGAATGAGTCCCAGCTCTTTCCCAATCCCAGCTTCCTGCTTGTACCCTGGGAGACAGCAGGTGACCGGTCCCTACCACCCACTGAGTCCTTTGCCTTGGCCCAGGCCTGACTATTGCAGGTGTTTGGGGAGTGAACCAATGAATGGACGATCCTTCTCTCCCTCTGTCCTGCTCTCCTTCCCTCCCCTGGCCTCTGAAACAGAAAAAAAAATTATACACACACACACACACACACACATTTTAATCCAACAGCCCACCAGACTGGAGTGGGAAAAATCAATTGATGGGGAGGTGAACCCGGAGGCAGATCCCCAAGTGGCTTCTCTGTGACTTTTGTCCCATTAGAGCAGCTCGATCCTTGCTGAGTGGGTCTAGTAATCTCCCTGGGGAAACCTCTACGGAGGCCTCTCCACAGATGAACTACTTGGAGTTGAATCTACTTTCCTAGTATCTTTCCTAAACCCCAAATATAGTTCCAGGTAAGAGAACCTGAGGGTTTTTTTTTTTTTTTTTTTTTTTTTTGCTGAAGGAAAGAGGAAGTTTATTCTAGCGACTGAATGAGGATGTAGCAGACAAACGCCTGAAGAGCAGCACCCTCCCAAGTGAAGACAGTTCCGGGTTCTTAAGGGGCTCAGAGATGGGCGCTGTGCTGGGGGAGGACATGACGACAACACGGCAGGAATTAGTGGCGGGGGCCAACCAGAGCCATTTCCAACAAATTCACGGCTGTGGGGGATCTTTCGAAAACTGTATTCTCAAGCCCCACCTACTACCCACAGAGTCAGGAACTTGGGGCCCAGGCAATTCTGATGTGAGGCTAACGTTTGAAAATCTCTCCCTGATGGCATCACAGAAGGTTGTATGAACAACTGATCCCCAGGCTCAGAAGATTTCAGAGTTAGAGAGAGAGAGAGAAATCTTTCATCTGCTGATTCACTCCCCAAATGGCCACAATGACCATGGTTGGGCCAGGCCAAAGCCAAGAGCTTCTTCCTAGTCCCTCATGAGGGTGGCAGTGGCCCAAGTAATTGGGCTACCTTCTGCTGCTTTCCCAGGCACGTTATCAGAGAGCTGGGCTGGAAGTGGAGTGGCTGGGACTTGAACCAGTGCCCACATGGGATGCCATTGTTGCAGGTGGCAGCTTTAGCTGCTGCACCACAATGCCAGCCCCAGAAGATTCTGTTTTTAAGAGAAAAACTTCAAGTTCAGTGAAAGTCATCATCAAGCCACTGAGAAGTCTCATGTGACAGGCATGAAATTATTATTTAACAAACATTCAGCAAATGATTTGTCGTTCCAATTTTAGCAAATGTGCTGCTGAAGCGAGCACATCAGCAAGTGATTTGTGAGACTCACCATGTTGGCCGGCACTGTGGCTCACACTGCTAATCTTCCACCTGTGGCGCCGGCATCCCGGGTTCTAGTCCCGGTTGGGGCACTGGTTCTGTCCCGGTTGCTCCTCTTCCAGTCCAGCTCTCTAATGTGGCCCGGGAAGGCAGTGGAGGATGGCCCAAGTGCTTGGGCCCTGCACCCGCATGGGAGACCAGGAGGAAGCACCTGGCTTCTGGCTTCAGATCACTGCAGCGCGCCAGCCTTAGTGGCCATTTGGGGGGTGAACCAACGGAAGGAAGACCTTTCTCTCTGTCTCCCTCTCTCACTAACTCTGCCTGTCCAAAAAAAAAAAAAAAAGACTCACCATGTGCACTATACTCTGTGTGAAGAGAGAGAGAGAAAAAAGCACAAGGTTCCCAACTATTGTGGGATTCCACCACCACCTTCTTCATTTTCAAGAAATATTTTTAACACCAATGATAGTCACTTGTAGAAATTACAGCCCCATAAATACTAGGAGCCTTCAAAAGGTTCATGGAGAATGTGTATTATGAAAAAGCAATGCATGGGATTCCAAACTTTTTGTACCAGAATAAACTTATTTGAGAGGCAACAGAAATACAGGGAAAGAGAGCGCGAGTGAGTTAGCCAGCACATCTAAGAGTCAGAACTCTTACCTGCTGGTTCACTCCCCAGATGCCTGCAATGGCATTAGGCCAATGCCAGGAACTGGGAACTCCAACCAGGTCTTCCACTTAGGTGGCAGAAACACACTGACTTGAGCCATCCCGGCTGCCACCCGGGGCTGGCATTGGCAGGAAGCTGAGGTCAGAAGGCAGAAGGGAACTGAATCCAGGCACTCCACCAGGGGATGTGGGTATCTTAACTGCCTACTTTTTAATTTGATTTTTTCCAGCAAGTTTTTGAGGTATCCTGTGATGTACAATCACTCAGCATAATAATAATGTAAAAAATACTCTGGCCTGAGAATCAGCCCTTAAGGCATTCGGATCTGGCTCAAGAGCCCATGAGAGTATTTTTGAAAGCCAAGACACTCTGGAAAAAAAAGAAGACCTAAATGAAAGATCTCTGTGAGTGAGATCCCAGTGGAACGAATGGGGCCATCAAAGAAGGAGGTACCTTTCTCTGAAGGGAGGAGAGAACCTCCACTTTGACTACGACCCTGTCGGAATAAGATTGAAGTCGGCGAACTCTAAAGGCTTCCATAGCCTCGGCAACTCATGACTAGACCCTAGGGAGATTACTGACGCCATAAACAAGAGTGTCAAATTGTTAAATCAACATCAGGAGTCACTGTGTACTTACGTCTCATGTGGGATCTGTCCTTAATGTGTTGTCCAATGTGAAGTAATGCTATAACTAGTACTGAAACAGTATTTTACACTTTGTGTTTCTGTGTGGATGCAAACTGATGAAATCTTTACTTAGTACATACTGAATCAATCTTCTGTATATAAAGATAATTAAAAATGAAAAAAAATCTTGGTGTTAAATTGGAAATTGCATAGAAAATTAATCAATTTAAAAAAATATATCATGTAGGATCTCTGTCCTTAATGTGCTATACATTGTGACTTAATACTATAACTAGTACTCCAACAGTATTTTTCACTTTGTATTGCTATGTGAGGGCAAACTGTTGAAATCTTTACTTAATATATACTAAACTGATCTTCTGTATATAAAGAGAATTGAAAATGAATCTTGATGTGAATGCAAGGGGAGAGGGAGTGGGAAAGGGGAGGGTTGCGGGTGGGAGGGAAGTTATGGGGGGGAAGCCATTGTAATCTATAAACTGTATTTTGGAAATTCATATTCTTTAAATAAAAGCATTATTAAAAAATAATAATAATAATGTAAAAAATATAATTACTCCGCATCAATAATTAAAAAAAAAAAGAACCCTTATAGGAGACTGCATCGGGGCTTACAGAACTGTGTGCCCAGCCCTGTGCCCTCACTCTGCCCCACAGGCGATTGATTTTCTATCTGGCTGAAGCAGCCACCATGCCCGAGGTGGCCAACAAACACAGGCTGAATTGTGACAAGGAGCAGAGCCTGGGTTTCCAGACTCTTCTGCAGCTACACTCGCGCAGCTCTCGTTTTCACCCATGCCCCAAGGCCCGGGCATTCCCCTTTCCTGTTTCTTATCCCAGATAGTGCCGATCACAGACGACAAAGAAACACAATGTCAGCCCCCTTTGACCTCTCATCCCTCTGAACTCTTAACAATTTCCCAGACTGCTCTTCCAGGATCCCAAAGGGAGCATCTGGCCTACAGGACCCCAAATATTGACAAAAGGAAGCTGAAATTTCCCAGGAATCAGACTCACACTCCTCCCAGCTGTTGGGTCACGTGTCCCTGGTCAGGAGCACCCAGCTGCACCTCTGGGGCCACAGAGGAAGCGGAAATGCTCGGTGGTTAACCTCCTTGGAATTTGGGCCTCCCAAGGGTTTGCCCCGTGAAGACAAGGGAGTCTTTCCCTGGACCCCTGGCCTTTAATTCCGGAGCACTGGGCTACCCCCACCAACTATTCCCAAGGGAGTTTTTAAGGAGATGGCAGCTGCAGCATTAACAGATGACTCCAGGCAGGAGGGGAAGGCCTGATCTATAAATAGCACACCGCTCCTGGGTGATGCACTGCCGGCCTCCCCACTCCCACCCGGTCACCTTGTGACTGTCAGGGCAGTCTCAAGCCAAGGGATTAGTGCAATCACAAGGTCAACAATAGATACCCTGTCCATAAATACTCCTGGAGAGCTTTAGTCATGGTCCAGGAACCAGGAGGAAGAACCGGAGAGGGGGTGGGGAGCCGCAAGCCTGCTAGGGCTTGGGTTTTTTCTTCTTCTTTTTAAAAGGCCCGACTTTCCACCAACATGTGAGATAACACGATAGGGAGCAGAGAGGCCGGTTCCACAATAATATTCTTGCTTTCAAGGTGGCCCTTCTGCTGCCCGGAGCAAAAGGCAGATCCCCAAATTCTTTGTGAAAAGAAACCCAAGAGCTGGAACCAGCCGACATTTCAGAATCTCTGTAATCACAGACTGCACATTATAGCTCAGGGCCCCTGCACTGAGGAAGCCGGGGAATGGTTTTGTAGTTCATCTCCCTGGATGTGCAGACCAATGGAGCAGAAACAGCATCTGCCCGAGGGGCTTGTTCCAGGGGTCCTCGCCCTCCTTTCGGGTGGGGAAACGCAGTCGGGAGCTCCGTGGGGGAACACGTTGCCTGCCAGCTTTGTGCCTAAATAAAGAAGGCTATGCTGTGCTGGTGCCACTGGCACAGCCCTGATATTGTGCCTTTTCAGCAGACAGAGGGGAGGACAGGGGCGGGCGGGCTTCGCGGCACAGCAGAGACAGCCTCCGGAGCCGCTCGGGTGAGTCATCTGGCGCCGCACACCGAGCGAGCACTTTAAATATGGGTGATGGGGGTGGGGAGAGGCCAGTGATGACAGCTGACGTGGGTACCTCAGTTTTGGACGCCGTGGGTCTAGTTCAATTATTGGTCCCTTCTGTTCCCTTTTAAGTGAGACTCACCTAAAGATAGGCTCCCTCTGGGCTTACGTTACAGGAGGTTAAAAACTGAAGTTATTTTTATTTATGAAAAATTTTGTAAATGTATTTATTTGAAAGGCCGGGATGGAGGGAGGAAGGAGGAAGGGGGGAGGGGAGGGTGGGGAGAGAGAGAGAGAGAAAGAGAATCTTCCACCTGCTGGTTCATTTGCCAAATGCCTGCCATAGCCTGAAGCCAAGAGCCTCCATCTAGGTCTCCCACATGGGTGGCAGGGACCCAAGTACTTGAGGCATCATCTGCTGTCTCCCAGGGTGCATGTTAGTAAGAAGCTGAAACTGGCAACAGACTTGAACCCAGGCGCTCCGCTATGGGATGCAGGCGTCTCAAGCAGCATCTTAACTGCTGTGCCAAGCAAGTACCCTACCCCAAACTGCAGTTATGTAGGGTGACGTGGCTAAGGCAGGTCTCTAACCAAGTAACAAAGTAGCTCACTGAACATAGCCACAAATATTATTAACATCAACTGTTATTAACATCTTGTACTTTTTAAAAACCAAGGTGTAGGTTCTCAGCTGCAGAGTGAATGATGTTTACAGATGGAATTCAGAGCAAAAATTTGGAACCCTGCCTACGCCCCCTCCTTGCTTGGTATCCATGTTAGGTGGAAAAACAGATGTGACAAGTTGTACCAATTCTTAGCCGCAGAGAAAAGCTGCGGACTCAAACTCCACATTTGCTTTTGGAGACACAGCCTCTGTCTCTGTAGAAAAGATTAAAGATGATTGTGATCAGGCAAATGGAATGCAAGCAACTCTTAAGAGAGGTCAAAAGCTAGCTAAGTATAGCTGTAAAACGCTCTGTGTGTGTGTGTGTGTGTGTGTGTGTAATCAGAACCATGTGAAGATGAATCTCATGTAAGGTGATAGTCAATCAATATTAAGTGTCTAGAAAGCCCAAACCCGATGAGACAGTCAAGCCACAGAGGTTTTTAGATCTTAAAAAATGCAAGCTTACTGTGCACTGTGCACTGCACAGGTCCCCATGCTGAGGATGTCATGTCTTATGTGTCAGGTTGGATTGGTGAATCAAGAAGTAAATAACTAAAGCTAAAAAAATGTCAGCTGAAATTTTGCACCATTAGTGAGGAGAGGCACTGACAGATATCACCAGAAAAGCTGCGTTTTGCTGGCTGCTTGAGACCAAATGATGTCAGCATGGGAAGGATGGGCTGTCATAACCTGCAGCTTGATTTACTGCTTTTAGATTTTTTTTAAACACATGTTGGTAATGATTCCTGTCCTCAGCCCCAGCCAGCTGCCCTCTACGCCCTTCTGCCACTTGGCAATCCCCACGCAGGCCGTGACGCTTTTGCTCAAAGCCTCTTGCAAAGTTGTTGCTGCTGTCTGGGGAGCAAGAGGACTTAGCACCAAGGGTTCCCTCCACTGGTACACATTCAGCTATGGTGTCCTGCTGGTAAGAACTCATGAGAAATCAGTGAGAGCAGCTCTCGACCAAGGCAGGGGGAGTGGACACACAGCATGAGCGCCAGGGGTATTTCCTGTGGCTCAGCCAACCTTGCACCACCTCGCTCCTCCAGCTCGGTTTCACACCCTCCACTGCAGCTGTGAAAAGATGGGATGGGCAAACATTCCAAAGGCACCTGTCGGAATGCGGCAGGCCCTTTGACAAGCAGCAGAGACAGGACAGGAGTGCCCTCTGGCTTCAGTTACCCAGTCCAGCATGGACCCAAAATAATGCAATGGAGAATTGCAGGAATGAACAGGTCCTAAGATTTAAATAACATGCGCTACAGTACACTGTTAGACTTGTTCAATTTTCATTATTGTTGTTCATGTGCTTAATTTATAAACTTTATCATAGGTGTGTACATGCAGGAAAATACGTCGTGTCCACAGGGTTTGGTGCTCTGTGGTTTCAGGAGTCCACCGGGGGTCGTGGAACAATTCCCCCATGGATAAGGGAGGATGCACTCTGAGCGTTTGGCAGAGTCATATTCTGATTCTCTTTTGGTTCATCCTCAGGCAGGACCCAGCTCATGGTCAGCAGATACAAGCTGGTAGGAGCCACGTACTGACCATCAACATCAAGGGCAAGAGGCTTTGAAAAGAAGTCTACAGTATTTGGTGATTGGACACACCATCCAGTACTGTATAGTATCTTCTAGAGTTTTGTCTTGCCTATCAGTGTATCAGATGACAAAGAGTGGGGTGGCATCATGAAGCAGCATGTTAAGCCACTGCTTGCAATGCCGGCATCCCATATGGAAATGTTTGTTCAAGCCCTGGGTGCTACACTCCCAACCCAGCTCCCTGCTAATGCACTTGGGACAGCAGTGGTGGTTGGCCCAAGTGCTGGGCCCCTGGACCCACATGAGACCGGGATGGAGTTCTTGGCTCTTGACATGACCCAGCCCCAGCTGCTGCAGCCATTTATGCACTGAACCAGCAGATGGAAGATCCCTCTCTTCGTTTCTCCCTGTAACTCTGCCTTTCAAAATAAATAAATTTCTAGAAAACAATGACAAATAGCAACTGGTGTGTTCCATGGACATAGTCATGATCTGCCTTCCCCAAACATGAGGGAGAAGTTATTTTTTAAAAAAGATTTATTCATTTACTTGAAAGTCAGAGTTACAAAGAGAAAGGAGAGGCAGAGAGAGAGCGAGAGCGAGAGTGAGAGAGAGAGATCCATCCACTGGTTTACTTCCCAGTTGGCCTCAATGGCCAGAGCTGAGCTGATTGGAAGCTAGGAACTTCTTCCGGGTCTCCCACATGGGTGCAAGGGCCCAAGGACCTGGGCCATATTCTGCTGCTTTCCCAGGCCATAGCAGAGAGCAGGATCGGAAGTGGAGCAGCTGAGACTCAAACCAGTGCCCACATGGGATGCTGGTGCTGTAGGCTGTGGCCTTACCCTCTGTGCCACAGTGCTGGCACCAAGAAGTTATTTCCTTTGTTTTCTAGCACATATACTCTACCGCGCTGAGCACTGAGCTGGAAATTAAGAAGCTACATGCTCATCTCCAACAGTCCCGACTCAACAGCAGCTGACAGACCCCTTGTTCCACCCATTACTGGACAAACACTGCAGAGACATTTGAGGGTGTGGGTGGTGTGCTCTAAGGAGAGGTGGCTGAGGAGCAAACCGGCATCAGAACAGCTCATGCCCCACAAATGCTCTTGCTGCTCAACCTCCTCCCCACTTCACCTTACAAATGATGGATGCTGATGTAGATAATATGGAATGCTGGTAGCCCAAAGACAGGCAGAGCTGCTGCCTCGTCTGACATCTTCACGAAAATTCTGAGCTCCAAGCATCTGGGCTCCTGCTGCTTGGCAGAACGAACATGTGTAATCTCGATATGCAAAAGGGAGGGCGCTCCATCTGTTTATACAAGAAGAATTCCAAACTTTGCTAAGTGGTCCGGAACACACATGCATAGAAAGGGTCATGTGTAAACAGGGGAAGACCCCTGCCAACAGGGGGATCATGTGGGGTCCATCCAGTGCGCACTGGGGACCCACAGGAGGGAATAGTTCTTTCTGCTAGGGGGAGGGGGCACTGATCAGGAAAGAGCACACAGATGGAATGGTATTTTTTTTTTTTTTGTAACAGGCAGAGTGGACAGTGAGAGAGAGAGACAGAGAGAAAGGTCTTCCTTTGCCGTTGGTTCACCCTCCAATGGCTGCCACGGATGGCGCGCTGCGGCTGGCGCACTGCGCTCATCCGATGGCAGGAGCCAGGTGCTAGGTGCTTTTTCCTGGTCTCCCATGGGGTGCAGGGCCCAAGCACTTGGGCCATCCTCCACTGCACTCCCGGGCCACAGCAGAGGGCTGGCCTGGAAGGGGGGCAACCAGGACAGAATCCGGTGCCCCGACCGGGACTAGAACCCGGTGTGCCGGCGCCGCAAGGCGGAGGATTAGCCTGTTGAGCCACAGCGCCGGCCGATGGAATGGTATTTGATCTTTGTCTTGGCTGATGAGTAGATTTGTGTTTGATGATAGGATAAGGAGCACTGTGTCCAGAGTAATACATGGGTGAAGTCATGGTAGAACCCATTAGGCAATGTGGAAATTGCTGTGGCCAGACAGAGGGCCACAGGGAACCCAGGGAGAAACAAGAACGTGGCGGGTGGTCTAGTGGCTAAGGCGCCAGGTCCTGGTTCCAGCTTCCTGCTAATGCAGACCCTGGGAGACAGCAGCGATGGATCAAGCATTGGGCTCCTGCCCTTCGTCTTGGGAGACCTGGATTGAGTTCCTGACTTCCTATTTTGGCCTGGCCTAGCCTGCCTGCTCATTCACTCTGTCTCTCTCAAATTAATTTTAAATAAATTTTTTTTAAAAAAAGTGGAGAGAGAAATATGGGGCGAGACCATGTTTAGGTTCTACAGTAGGCGAATGGAAGTTTTTAAACTCCAGAGAGACCTACTCAGATTTTTGTCGCAAAATCAACCTAGATCAGAGGGCAGGGGGAAAAAAAATCCACGGAGACCTGTCACTCTCCTGATTACAGTCTTCCACGAGCCTGAACCCAAATCCAGACTCGTCACTTCCCAGCAGGGCCTACCTGCCATCACTTACCACTTTCCCTCCCTGGTGGTACTGCTGCACTCGGTCCCTGTTCAGCTGCTCGGACCCAGCAAGCTCTCTCTACCCCAGGACCTTTCCATTCACCTGCTGTCACTCATGCCTGGAGAGTTTGTTCTTGGTCTCTCCCATGAGATCCTTCCCAGTGGGTTTTCTCGTTTTTTTTTTTTTTTAATTAAAATGTATTTTTTTGAAAGTCAGAGTTACAGAGAGGCAGAGAGAAGGAGAGACAGAGAGATCTTCCATCCACTAGTTCACTCCCCAAATGGTCATAACGACCAGGGCTGGGCTTCTTCCAGGTCTCCCATGTGGATGCAGGGGCCCAAGGACTTGGGCCATCTTTTGCTGCTTTTCCGGGCACATTAGTATGGAGCTGGATCAGAAGTGGAGCAACCAGGACTCAAACGAGCACTTTACCCACTATGCCACAGCGCCAGCCCCTCACCATACTGAAGATGGTTACATCCTTCCAATCACCTCATCATATTCCAAAGGTGTGGTGACTTCTCTTTATCGCCACAAATGTGCTTCCTGAGGGAAGAGGTCACCCTTGTCTTATTTAACATCATGTCCTTAGAGATTGCATGAACGAATGAATGAATGAATGATCAAAGCAAGAGATCACAAGGCCCTGAACCAAGGCAAGGAGAGAGAACAGGAAGGAGGGAAGGAAAGATGTGACGCTGTGAGAATTAGCGTAGCCTGGTGACTACTTGGGTGTAGGTGTTGAGAGAAGAGGAGGAATGAGAATGACATTTAGGTTTCTGGCTGGGTGGATGGTTTTATCCTTATAGAGACAGGAAATGCAAGAGAGATAGGTCTAGGAGGCAAAGTAAATGAGATCAGCTTCAGGCGCAAGAGGGTACTTCACAAACTTGCGAAAGTTTTACAGTATCTTTTAATCTTTTTCCATGAACTTTTTGCAGTCCCTTGTCACTTTCCTGCACAAATGCACACATATGTGAGGATACTTGGAAAAGTTTATGGGAAAACGACTTTTGTATTAGTGGTTGAGATACCTATATCCCACATCAGACTGTCTGGGTTCGATATCTGGTTTCAAGTCTCAATTCCACCTTCCTAATTTGGATTCTGGAAGGCACCAGCTGGTGGCTCCTGCCACCCCTGCGGAAGACCTGGCTGGAGCTCCTGGATTTTTGGCTTTGGCTTGGCTCTGTCCCCATTACAAGCATTTTGTGAGTGAACGACTGGCTGGTAGCTCTCCATCTCTCTTTCTCTCTACCTCTCAAATATAAAGAAGTTCATGAGGAAAAAAAATTAAAAGACTAGGTGTATTTTGGTGCAGTTTGAAATCCACATGTAGTTTCCATAATATGCATTTTCCATGGATTTTTTTTGAAAACCCCTCACATATACAAGTTCAAAATTTTCATGCATTCATTTGAGATCTAGGGATACTATGGTGTCTTTTAGTTCAATTTCTATGAACTTTTTGAAGTACCTTCATATCAAGTTTGGGACATACAGGGGTAGAAGATAAAGAAGAAATTAGACATAGGAGTCTGGAGGCAAGGAGAAAGCCACAACTCAAGATAAGTATTTAGGGGTATAAATGCAGATGATACTTAAAGCAAAAGGTACTGTGACATAGAACGTAGGCATTTTAGCTGCTGTACCACAATTCCCTACCCCTTCTCTAAGTATTGAAGTAGCACCTTGAAAGTAGGGACTCCATTTTGGAGCACTTGAGGCTCCATTCTGGGAAAGCACCCCCCCCCCCCCCGTGAGACTCTGGTCTGAAACTATGATCTCAAATAGTCGGACAATAGCAGTGCACTACATCACCCTTGGCAGAGTATAGAAACCCCCTAGCATAATTGTTCAAGCTTGAAAGTAGAAAGGTTACACCTGGGTTAATGATAAAAATGTAATTTGTCTATGTCCTAACCAATACCTGGATTAATGTCAGGATTATAAGATTGTAACTGGTATTGTCAAGATTATAATTGATACTAGTTTTGCATAGGTTTTAGGTCAGCTTGACCCCGGTAACCATGTATTCCCCCTGTTCCTAGCAACCATGAATTCCCCTCCCGATTTTGTGGTTTTTGCCTTTATAAACCCTGTTACTTTGGGCTTCAGGGTCGAGAGTTCTTTAGGGCATGAGCCCACTCTCCACCGCCGGCAATAAAGGACCATCAAATTTTATCAATGTGTGGAGCTCCTTTGTTTGCACTCGCTCAGGTACAACATTTTGGAGGCCCCAGCGAGATATGGAGACCACCTCCGGGAAGACCTCGCTCCGATCCTTCCAGGTTGGTGCTCTGGCCATAGGGGAGGCGCCCCCTGATGATGTTCCAGGGCCCCATGTCCCGATTCATCGACCTGGGAGGCTCGGCTCGACCTCTTCACCGACCAATTGGCCTTAGGTCCTCTGGTAAGTCGACTCCTGTCTTCTGGTGGCGCCTTCTGAGTATTGGCAGTCTGACGAGACACCAATACAGTCTCCGTTCCGTTTAAGTGCGACGGCATTAGGACGGGAGACTCTGGTCTGGATAAAGAAAGGCCTTTCCTGGATGTACTGGTTTCTGTTCCTGTTTCGTGGCCACTTTCTGATGTACTGTCTGCATCCTCAGTCCTGGGAGGTAAACTCTTTTTCCTGTCCTGCCTGTTTGTCTCCTTTATTCCCTTGTCTCTGGAGTCTCTCTGTCCCTTCCCTGAGCATGGGCTCTGCTCAGTCTAAGGGGACACCTTTTCAGTGTATGTTCAAAAATTTCTCTCTTTTATCTAAAAAGATTGCTGCCTTAAAAATTGCCTTGTAACTTGCCAAAGTTTTGTGGCTTGGTTTTTACAGATCTGGATGAAAAATAATAATGGGTAATCAACCATGATGTGGATTTTTCAATCTCTGGTTTATGTCATTAATTTCTAACTGGAGTTTTATAAAAAGAATAAAATTCCATGTAAATGTAATTTTAACATTAATTCAGATAAAGGTATGATACAATATCAACATGTTAAGTCACTGAGGTATAACTGCTAAATATAAATTGGGTAAAGGTAAATGAGATAAATGTGTCTAATAAAAATGTCTTCATTAGAGTCCATATATAAAAAATAATTCAAGACTGCTTAAAAGTAACTAAGGTTAAAATTTAATGTGTTATTTTATTTTAAAAATGTTGTCTTAATTTACAGGTTTTTGAAGAATTATTTCCATATAAATCTAAAATCCAGCAGATAAAAAGGCCACAAGTATAAAACTGTTATTGGTTAAAAAAAAAACAGGTTTCAGTTATAAAAAAGGTTTGTAAAAAAAACAAGTTTAAATTGAAAAAAGTGTAAAAAGGTCACAAAAGGTAATAAAAATTTTCTAAATACAAAAACTATTAATTAAAATATAATTCTCTTTTAAAACAATAAAGTTTTTGTAATACATATATGTTAGTATTTTTAAATAGTCTTTAAAATTTGTTATTCTTTTAATAGTTTTTATTTAATTGGTGACTCTGCCATTTTCAAGGCGGATCCAGTAAGCTCTCTTCTCTTTCCTGGTTCTGACACTGTTAAAATTGTTCCAAGTTACAGGATGATTCCATGGGCTAACTTGTATTTAAGGATTTTATTTCCGATTTCATTGACAAAAAAAAAAAAAACATCAATTTTGTATCCTATTGGTGTTCTCTCTCTTTTAGTCCTGATAGTTTAAAAACAGCTGTGTTTTTATTAAAAAATTAAGGTTTGGTCAAATATATACTCATTCTAAAACATTTAAGTGTTCACTTTGTAACAGTAAATCTGGTCTACTCAAACAAATGTACAAAAGTTACAAAAGTCTAATAATTTTACTGTGTTATCAGTCACGATGGCTATCTTAATAAAAGGAGGCCCAGAGAACTAAAAAGGGATAAATGGTTAAAAAAATCTTACAGGTACTTTCTAAAATAGTGTGTGGAGTAAACAAGTGCCTCTTCTTGTTGTCTAGTAAGTTTTATAATTTTAACCATGACCACTTAAAGCCTTTTGTCAGTCACAGTTGCTACTCATAAAAATTAAAACATTGTTGGTCATGTGTTTAAGTGTGTTCTCTTTTAGGTTTCAAAGGACTTCTTTTTCCTACCTACCTAAATACATCTCTGTCTCAGGTGTTTTAAACTTGGTATTTAAGAAAAACCAAAAATTTTTCAAAGTCATTCACATGTTTATGCTTGGGTTGGCTTGTCAAATAAGTTACAGTTGTGTTAGATAGTAAAAAATATTTTCAACTACAAGTACTCTTATAATTAAAAAAAAAAAACTTTAAACTTTTTGGTAAGTACTTTTATAAGTTATTATTTAACAATTAAAATTATTTACTAATATTAAATTATTAAAATCTTCAAAACTTATAAAAGTAATAACTAACATTTTTCTGTCATTGTGCCTGGCCACATGTAACAGCTAAATTTATTTTGCCATGGATACAGTAAACAGGCAAAACCCCCCTTTTCAAACCAAACTAATAAAAAAAATATTAATTGGTTAAAAATGGTTTAAATAAAATGGTCTTCATGTTTAATCTTATACATGCCTGTGACAACACATTTCTAGCCCAGGCCACCAAAGATTAGTGATGGGATTAAACACCCCCCTTGGCTAACATCCTAATGGCCTCTATGGTCTACTTTAACAAAAACAAAAAAAAAAGTTAGCTGGACAGCAGGAGCAATGTAAGGATAGGCCAATTAATAACAGCTGTACACAGCAACCTGCCATCAAGGAGACCCAACAGGCCAGTCCACCCTAAATGGCATTGGTTTTCGATGTGGAAAGCCAGGGCTTCGGACACACATCAGTCACGACAGAAGCCAGCCTCTAAAGAGCTCCAGCAGCTCTGACAGCCAAGAGCTGGGTCACTAAAAACGGAACTGCCCTGGAGTCGAAGGACTCCTAGGTCAGAGCCGCAGACCTTGTTGGCTCTAAGCTGGAAAGCCCTTCACTCTGCTCAGTTTCCAAAGTAACCACCGCCATAGGGGGATAGCCTAGGGTCAGTAACATTGTAGACAAAGTTATAAATTTGCTTACAAAGATTCTGCCTATTCCATACTGACCTCCTATTCAGTCCAGCTCTGCTCCCAGGCCAGCTAGAAACTGGGAGTCAACAGGGTGCATGCCCTAAGGAGGTTCACACCTCCTTTATGATGTGTCTTCCTGTACCCCATGTAATTAATAATGACCCTGTCCTTTGTTTTAGACCCTGTGTATTTAATCTGCTTGTTAGATTTGTTTTCTCCAGATTTAAAGCAGTATGACTCTTGATGGCCATGCACATAAAACCTTGGATGAAAAGTTCTACAAGCTGACACTGTAGCCCCCTCAAGAGGCCACCTCCTGTTGGAACCCTGTTTTGACTGCCACTCCCCACTCCACACCCTAAGGGGCCCCCAGGACAACGACCCCCTGTCAGCAGGAAGTAGCCAAGATGAGATCGACGCCCTGGGTCCCTACAATAGTAGGGTGTGGATTTAAAGAGGAGGAGGACTGAGACTGTCTGGTTGGGCTAAGTGTGGGCCTGTCAGGCTTTAACAAAATGTCTTGTATATACAGACTGTAAGCTGTAAACAAAAGATTTACTCTAAGACCTGACCTTAACTCTCCCCACTGTGATATTCCGTACCCAAATCTAGCAACAAGGGGGCTGGGTCCACCAAAGCAAACACTAGCTCTTAACACCTCCCATTCCAGCTGTCACCAAAAGGCCCCAGGTTAGTTCTGGTCCTAGCTGGGTCCAGTGTGGCAGGCACTGCTGCCCTCAGCACAGCAGCCCTGGTTCTGGGTGAGCTAAGTCCTCCCCAGATGCCAATTAATGTTACACAGCCAGGTAAAGTCTCTTAAAGGGGTTGTACTGATTGTAGGCCCCTACATTCTTAGCCAGTTACTAACAAAACTCATGTATATACATACCTGTTACTCTACTGTGAATATCCTTCCTGATCCATATGATGTGACTGAATCAAGGATTTGATTAGTCTCAAAACAAAAAGGGGGGAATGAAGTAGCACCTTGAAAGTAGGGACTCCATTTTGGAGCACTTGAGGCTCCATTCTGGGAAAGCACCCCCCCCCCCCGTGAGACTCTGGTCTGAAACTATGATCTCAAATAGTCGGACAATAGCAGTGCACTACATCACCCTTGGCAGAGTATAGAAACCCCCTAGCATAATTGTTCAAGCTTGAAAGTAGAAAGGTTACACCTGGGTTAATGATAAAAATGTAATTTGTCTATGTCCTAACCAATACCTGGATTAATGTCAGGATTATAAGATTGTAACTGGTATTGTCAAGATTATAATTGATACTAGTTTTGCATAGGTTTTAGGTCAGCTTGACCCCGGTAACCATGTATTCCCCCTGTTCCTAGCAACCATGAATTCCCCTCCCGATTTTGTGGTTTTTGCCTTTATAAACCCTGTTACTTTGGGCTTCAGGGTCGAGAGTTCTTTAGGGCATGAGCCCACTCTCCACCGCCGGCAATAAAGGACCATCAAATTTTATCAATGTGTGGAGCTCCTTTGTTTGCACTCGCTCAGGTACAACAGTATATATAAATAACAGGGCTGGCTGCCGCTTGAGAGATGGGCCCCCATGTCAGAGTGCCAGTTCGAGTCCCAGCTGCTCCACTTCTGATCCAGCTCCCTGCCAATGCTCCTGGGAAGGCAGCAGATGATGAACCAAGGGGCCACCCACGTGGGAGGCCAGGATGGAGTTCTTGGTTCCTGGCTTTAGCTTGACCCGGCCCTGATCCTTGCAGCCATTTGGGTCAGGAACCAGCAGACAGATCTTCTGTCTCTTCCTCTGTCATTCTTCCAAATAAATATTTTTATTTTTCATTTTTATTTATTATTTTTTTTATTTTTTGACAGGCAGAGTGGACAGTGAGGGAGAGAGACAGAGAGAAAGGTCTTCCTTTGCCATTGGTTCACCCTCCAATGGCCACCGCGGCTGGCGTGCTGCGGCCAGCGCACCGCGCTCATCCGATGGCAGGAGCCAGGTGCTTCTCCTGGTCTCCCATGGGGTGCAGGGCCCAAGCACTTGGGCCATCCTCCACTGCACTCCCGGGCCACAGCAGAGAGCTGGCCTGGAAGAGGGGCAACCAGGATAGAATCCGGCGCCCCGACCGGGACTAGAACCCGGTGTGCCGGCGCCACAAGGCAGAGGATTAGCCTGTTGAGCCACAGCGTCAGCCCCAAATAAATATTTTTAAGGTAATCAGAGAACTCATTTTCTTTCTTTCCTTTTTTTTTTTTTTTGACAGGTAGAGTTATAGACAGAGAGTGAGAGACAGAGAGAAAGGTCTTCCTTCCATTGGTTCACTCCCCAAATGGCCATGCCACGGCTGACACTGCGCCGATCTGAAGCCAGGAGCCAGGTGCCTCTCCTGGTCTCCCATGGGGTGCAGGGCCCAAGCACTCCACTGCACTCCCTGGCCACAGCAGAGAGCTGGACTGGAAGAGGAGCAACGGGGACAGAACCTGGTGCCCCAACCGGGATTAGAACCCGGTGTGCGGGTGCAGCAGGAGGAGGATTAGCCTAGTGAGCCACGGCGCCAGTCACACAGCACTCATTTTCTAGGGCTTCTGTAACAAAGCACCACAGACCTGGTGGGTGAAACGCTGTGAGTGCATTGTTTCCTGGTTCCAGAGGCTGCAGGTTTGGTTCCTCTGGGCTTGCAGAGCCTGTGTCCTCACATCCTCTCCCGCTGTGTGCATCCCCACCCTAAAGGCCTCCTGTGAACAATCACTCATTTAAAGGCCCTTCTCTACTCACACAGTCACATTGTGAGGTATTGTGATGAAGACTTCAATATAGGAATTTCTGGGAAGAGGAGAACACAACTCAGCCCCAAACAAACGATGTATCATTTTTAAACCTGCATTTCAGATTATTTCCTTTGAAGTTACTTGGCCAAAAAAAAAAAAAAAAATTTAAAAGCTTCTGAAAAATTGTCTTCTCAAGAGACTAGAATAATTGGTGTGCCATAACCTGCTTAAGTTTTTTTTTTTCTGAAGATTTTATTTATTTTATTTAACAGTGAGAGGGAGAGACAGAGAGAAAGGTCTTCCTTCTACTGGTTCACCCCCCAAATGGCCGCTACGGCTGGAGCTATGCTGATCCGAAGCCAGGAGCCAGGTGCTTCCTCCCGGTCTCCCACGTGATTACAGGGACCCAAGGACTTGGCCCACCTTCTACTGCTTTCCCAGGCCACATTACAGAGCTGGATCAGAAGTGGAGCAGCCGGGACTAGAACCGGCGCCCATATGGGATGCTGGCGCCACAGGCGGAGGATTAACCCACTGCACCACGGCGCCAGCCCCCTGCTTGAGTTTTATTTAAATAAGTGGATGAATCAATTAAGGTTCTTGAAAGGGGAAATATATGTATGTGTGTGCAATGATACATCAAAAAGTTCACGGAAAGTAAATAACCTATTTTGATGCAAAAAATTTTGAGGGGCAGGTGTGTTGCACATGGGACACCCGAATCTGATATCCGAGTGCCTAGTTCGAAGCCCAGCTACTCTGCTGCCAATCCAGCTTCCTCCCAGTGCTCACCCTGGGAAGCAGCTCATGTGCCTGGGTTCCTGCCACCCACATAGAAGACCCAGATGGAGTCATAATAACGACCTAAAATAGCAATGTCCCTGTGGTTTGAGTTGCTGATGTCATGGACACCTCTCTGGTTTCTGCTGTTCTGCCCTCCATCATTTTTAGCACGGCTTCCACACCCTGGCCTTTGCACCTGCTCCTCTCTCCATCTCTTACTCCGACTTTCCCGTGGCTGGCTCCCTCTCTGCCTTGAGGGTTTTATTCAACATCACTTTCTCAGTGAAACATTTCCTGGCCACCCTATCTGAAATATCTCTTCCCCCTTTCTACCTATCCCCCTTTTGTGTTACATTTCTCTTTCTTTGCATTTATTATTACTTAACATGTTTATTATTTTTTTCTTTCTCATGTAGAATGTAAGCAGCATGAGGACAGGAGATTTGTTTTGTTCATTATCAGATGTATGTATGGGTTTGTTACTTCAACAAGTTTGTGCAGGGGGCTGGCATTGTTGTGTAAGGGTTTAATTCACTGCCTACAATGCCAATATCCCCTATGGATGCCAGTTCTTGTCCCGGCTCTTCCCCTTCTGATCCAGCTCCCTGCTAATATGCCTGGGAAAACAGAAGATGGCCCAAGTGCTTGGGCCCCTGCACCCCCATGGAAGACCTGGAAGAAGCTCCTGGCTTCAGCCTTCCTGTTGTGGCCATTTGGGGAGTGAATCAGAAGATGTAAGTTCTGTGTGTGTGTGTGTGTGTGTGTGTGTGTGTGTGTCTAACTCTGACTTTCAATTAAACAGATCTCTAAAAAAAATAAAGCTTTTTATTTTTGTGCAGGGGGCCAGTGTTGTGGCATAGTGGGTAAAGCTGTTGAAGGCAACACCAGCAGCCCATATAGGCACCAGTCTGTGTCCCAGCTACGCCACTTCAGAGTCAGTCCTTGCTAATGCCCGGGAAAGCAGCAGCAGACCCAAGTGTTTGGGCCCTGCCACCTATATGGGAGACCTGCATGAAGCTCCTGGCTCCTGCCAGGCCCAGTGCTGGCTGTTGGAGCCGTCTGGGAAGTGAACCAGCAGATGGAAGATCTGTGTTTTCCTCTCTCAGTAACTCTGATTTTCAAAATAAGTAAATCTTAAAAAAAAAAGTTCATGCAAAAATAGAATTAAAAACTAAGTTTACTGTGGTATAAAAATTTGAAATCCATGCATAGTTCTTTCAAAATGTGCATTTTCTAGGAAACTTTTGAAGACTACTTTGTATACATGGACAAAAAGATTTTCTAAACACTTAAAATTTTCATATAATTTTTATTTTATTCAATAGAAAAAATTATTCAATCTACTGGTTCACTCCCCAAATGCCTACAACAGCCAGGGCTGCATCAGACTGGAGACAGAAGCCAGGAACTCCATGTGGGTCTCCCACGTGGGTGGCAGGGACACAAGCACAGGAGCCGTCATCTGCTGCCTCCCAGGGTGAGCACTGGGAGGAAGCTGGAGTGGCAGCAGAGTAGCCGGGCTTGGAACTAGGCACTGGGATACCAGATGCACGTGTCCTGTGTGCAACTGAAGTGCTGTTGCCACACCCCTGCCCCCAATTTTTTTTAACACCAAAGTAAACTAAGGTTTTATTTATTTTCCATGAACTTTTTTTTAAAGGTTTATTTGAAAGTCAGAGTTACAGAGAGAGGAGAGGCAGAGAGAGAGAGAGAGAGAGAGAGGACAGAGGGGTCTTCCATCCACTGGTTCACTGCCCAAATGGCCACAACAGCTGGAGTTGTGTTGATCCAAAACCAGGATCCAGGAGGTCCTTCTGGGTTTCCCCACACAGGTGCAGGGACCCAAGGAGCTGGGCCATCTTCTACTGCTTTCCCAGGCCATAGCAGAGAGCTGGATTGGAAGAGGAGCAGCTGGGACTCAAACCCGGCGCCCATATGAGATGCCAGCACCGCAGGCAGCAGCTTTACCTGCTATGCTGCAGTGCCAGCCCCTCCATGAACTTCTCGATACATCCTATTGTACATACATATATTTCCACTTTCAGGAAAAACTAGACCTGAGCTGACTGACTTCCTCTCTCTTTTTGATGCCTCCAAATTGTGAACTAATTCCAAGTTTACATGGAAAGTTAATGAGAGTCAGAAGAACCTAAACTCTCATTGCTAGAGTTTTCTGCTGTTCTGCCATTCCTAAGAGAGGATATCATAGACCATGAAGGTGTAAATGTAGTTTGCTGGCTGAGTTTACATTTGACAGAGCTTTTTGAAACAGAACGCTGACTAAGCCATCTTTGAAAGTCAGTAGGACAGCATTTCCAAACCTCTTGACTATGTTTGCTGAATTCTGGGGAGGTAGGAAAGTAACACTAGTGTGTATTATTATTCTGCCATCTTTATTCAGCTCCTGATTAATCAGTTTATGTAAGCAAATTATTTGGTTGGCTCTAGAATCAGTAGAAATTATATTGTTAATCACGATTTTTAGCCAATTCTGAGAAACTATTTGAAATTTAAAATTGCAATAGTCTAACAAGTGGGGAGAAAAGTGGATTTAAGAATCTCTTATATTTATTTATTTATTATTATTTTTGAGAGGCACAGGAGACAGGGGAGATAGACAAAACTTCTGCCTGCTGGTTCATTCCTCATATGCCTCCAAAAGTCAGGACCAGGCCAAAGCCAGGAACCAAGAACTTAATTCAGATTTCCCATGTGGGTGGCAGGGACCCAAGTACCTGGGTGATCACCTGCTGCCTCCCAGGATGTTCATTAACAGAATCTGGCATTGGGAGCAGAGCCGGGACTTGATCACAGGGACTCTGGCATGGATATGGGTATCTCAGGCAGCTTTAAGACTTTATTTATTTGAGAGGCAGAGTTACAGACAGAGGAAGAGACCGAGAAAAAGGTCTTGCATCCACAGGTTCACTCCCCAAATAGACACAACAGCTGGAGCTGAGCCAATCCGAAGCCAGGAACCAGGAGCTTCTTCTGGGTCTCCAATGTGGATGCAGGGACCCAAGCACCTGGGCCATCTTCCACTGTTTTCCCAGGTCATAGCAGAGAGCTGGATCAGAAGTGGAGCAACCAGGATGCAAACTAGCACCCACATGGGATGCTGGCACCAGAGGCGGAGGCTTAGCCGACTTCATCAAAGCTCCAGCCCCCTCAAGAGGCATCTTAACTGCAATGCCAAATGCCTACCCCCAGAATGCAGATTCTGAAACCAGTTAGGGGTGGCTATATGGCACAGTGGCTGAGAAGTCACTTGAGATGTCCATATTCCCATGTCAGAGCGCCTAAGCTTGAGTCCTTGCTCCATTCCTGATAATGCACACCCTGGGAGGCAGCAGGTGAGGCTCAAGTACTTGGGTCCCTGCCACCCACGTGGGAGACCCGGATTGGGTTCTGGGCACCCAGCTTTGGTCTTGCCCAGACTTGGGTGCTGTGGGCATTTGGGGAGTGAACCAGCAGATGGAAGGTTTCATTCACTTTCTTTTCTGCTTTTCAAATAAGGTAAAAGTAAAAAATTTAAAATAAACGAATCTATCTGGAGCATTAGGTGGGACTCCGTTATAAGGAACAGAAACAGCTCAAGGAGAAGATGGGCTTTTACTTTTCAGATGTCAGTGGGGCTGGACCACCAGGGAGCAGGGACCAGTAGTCTAGCACCCCGTTTTCCTGCCTGGGGCTTTGATCACTCAGAACATCTGTGGGTCCATCAGCTGAGCAGGTGGCTGGGGCACCACACGTGCAGTAGGTTAAAGCAGGTCTCTGCTGGCGATGACGCCAAGACCCCCCTCTGAAACCACAGCAGGGCTCAAGAAAGAGCGATTCTCAGGAGAGGTGGCCTGAGGGAGGCTCCCTACCCGAAGACCCAGTGTGTACCAGCGCATTGGGCAGGCCAACTCCACTATTAGTTTACCTCCCTTCCAGAGCCCCTTTTGTCCCATCTCAGCCCCGCTGGCTTTCCCCAGAGTCACCAGCAAACCCCTTCAACCTCAGCGGCCCCCATGGAAACAGGTTCACGACTGCGTTCTGCAACCTCTGGGCTCTGCTGTGCTGGCCAGCGCCAGCCACCTGCTTACCCACTCGTCCGAAGTGAGGTGAGTGCAGTGCTCAGTCCGTTACCAATTATTCCACCTGCGTTTGGCTGCATCTTTGCTTCCCTTTTCACCTCTGTTGCCTGGCCCAGCCCCGTGCCACCTGCTGCTAGGATTCCTCCTCTGATAGCCCTGATGATCAGGGCCCCAGCAGTCCCACCGACACGACTGCCCACCTGCCCGCCTGCCAGCAGGCCCACCTCCTGCAGTCTCAGCACCGGAAGGACCTACTGCAAACCAGCTCCCCCAATCCTTTTTATTTTGCGGAGGTGGAAAAAGGAGGCCAAGCGGTCGCATCTGACGTCCTTAGAGTCAGCGGCAAAGCATGAAAAAGCTTCGGTATTTGCTGGTTCCTAACACCCAAGTGATGTCTCCGGAAACTAGAGAAAGCCACGGTGAAAAATCGCAACAGAGCCCAGCCGGAGATCCCCTCAGGCAGTTCCTCGGGTTCTTGGGCCCTGGAGCCTCACCCCTTCTACTCTTTTGAAACAAATGGATTCTGTGGCTGCGCACCTGCGAGGTGGCACCCTCCCGGGACAGGCCTCCCTCCACGCGGTCAGCACACAGGTGTTCAGCACCCATGTGCTCAGAGGACAACGCCTTAGCTGTGCCCTGTCTCAGCCCACCAGGGCTGCTTCAGCAAAGTACCGTGTAAACTGTACACGGTAGAAACTTAAAGTTGTGGAGGCTGAGGTCCTGGGCGTGGAGAGAAGGCTGGCTTGGTTTCATAGCAGGCGTCCTCTCTTCCTCCAGAAAAAGCTTTCTATGGTGGTGGTGGGGGGTGGACTCTGGGATAGCAACCCCGCCCACGGGGTAAACATCTTAAGTAGCAGCTGGTAGAGTGGGAAGGTAAGCGAAGGCAGCTGTGAGCTGATGGCCTTGTGGATCAGTGGGGAACACCCCCGTGAGCCAGTTGTGCTGTTTTGCTATTTAAACGCTGTGCACTCTGGCCAGGTGGTGTGGATTACCAAGCCACATCTTGCCCATTCGGACTGCCAGTGCTTTCTTTGAAATTAATGGATGTTACGTGTGAGCTCTTTTGGACTCTGGGCTCTTGGAGTGCAACACCAACATTCAGGCCCTAGCATGTCCCACTGCCAGAAACAGCCTGTTTGGGAAGAAAGGCCAACAAATCCATCCTGGAGAGACAGGGCCATTAAAGTGCAGGGTGGGGTAAGTCATCGAAGGATGACAAGAGAGCTTCCCATCCTGTCCTAACCCTTCACATCTTGTCATAGGGTATAAGAGATAATGCAATAAAGAAATTTCTCCCAAAGTTCTTAAAGACGACCCCAAAGTTCTCCAGGCTACCCTACTGGTTGAATAAATATAGATTTTGTGGAAAGGGGAGAGACATCCACTGCAGGGTTTCAGAAGACCCAGAAGTGGAGACTAGGGCAACTCCACAGATGGGCTCTGATTATCACCCCACTTCCTGCAAGGAAGCCCCAGCATTTAATGAACAAGAAACCAAGAACCTGTAGCATGAAGAGACAGGTAGATGTTGGGACCAGAGCTCAGAATGCCTGTTTTGTTAACTTTAAAATTATAGAAGAAACAGATGCACACAGTTTTTAAAAATCAAACATATGTAGTACTATAAGACTTATAAACAAAAAATAGCTCCTTCAGGCACCGTCTTCACGTGGGAAGACATTACTTAGCTCTTTCTTAGCTGTACCTCTGGATCTTATGCTCTTTACTTCCTATTTTTAAAAATTATTTATTTATTTGAGAAGTTAGGGGATGGAGGTGGAAGCTAACAGCAGAACTCAATCCAGGTCTCCCACGTGGGGGCAGGAATCCAATCATTTCAGCCATCATTTCTACCTCCCAGGGTCTGCACTGGCGGGAAGTTGGAGTTAGGAACCCAAGCCAGGTGTGGAACCCAGGTGTTCCTATGTGGGATGAGACCATCTTAAACACTAAGCTAAACACCTGCCCCCCCCCCCTTTTACCTTGTCGGTTTCATATAGCAAGCTCATGTTGCAGGTTCTTGATGTTTCCCCACGGGTATCTTCTGCAGTGTGGGATTTAGCTTTCTACTTTAGCTTCCAGTCCCAGTCAAGGTCTACATTATTACTTATGCAAACATTGTGCAGCACAGAGCTGTGTAGGAAGTTATGAAGACTTCTTTCCTGTGTAATGTACTACATTTCCTGGAACTTATCACTGCCCTGTTTTTATTGTTGCTTAATCGGTTTTCGATGTATCTGCTATGAATTCATCTTCCAACTTTCTGGTAGGATTATAAAATCCTTCCCGGTACTTTCAAACATGTCAGTGATGTCTCAGTTTCTCCTTTTTTTTTTTTTTTCCTTTGAATATCTCTAAGGTCCAGCAATTGGCTCAGCTATTATTCTGAACCTCCTCTTCACTTCTGACCTGGGAATTCCCTCTGCTGTGTTTTCCTTAACTTCCCATAAATCTTCCCATTCCTCTCTCTCTTGCTGTCCAGGTACACATCTTTCAGTAGTTTCTTAAGAATGGATGAATGGGGACCAGTGCTGTGGCACAGCAGGTGAAGCCTCTGTCTGCAGTGCCAGCATCCCACAAGGGCACTGGTTCAAGTCCTGGCTGTTCCACTTCAGATCCAGCTCTCTGCTATGGCCTAGGAATGCAGTAGAAGATGGCCCAAGTCCTTGGGCCCCTGTACCCATGTGGGAGAGCTAGAAGAAGCTCCTGGCTTCTGATTGGCCCAGCTCTGGCTGTTGAGGCTTATTTGTGGAGTGAATCAGCAGATGGAAGACTTCTCTCTCTGCGTTTGCCTCTGTGTAACTCTGCCTTTCAAACAAATAAATAAATCTTTTTTTTTTTTTTTTTAATGGATGAATGGGAAGTGAGCTTGCTGAGACAATGTATGTATGAAGAGTAGCCCATCTTTACGGTTGCTTCTTACTTGCGTAGAGAAGTCTTGTAGGTTACGGCTCATTTTTCCTTTTCAAGGTCTTGTTTTCTTTTCTTCTTTTTTCACAGGGAGAGACAGAGAAAGACATCTTCCATCCTCTGGTTCACTCCTCAAATGGTCACAACAGCCAGTGCCGGGCCAGGTCAAACCCAGGAGCCTGGAACTCCGTCTGGATCTCCGTCTGGGTGGCCAGAGCCCAAGCACCTGGGGCCATCTTCCACAGCTTTCCCAGGCTCAGTAGTAGGGAGCTGGATCACCAGCAGAGCAGCCAGGACTTGAACTGGTGCTCTGATGCCACAAGTGGCAGGTGAACAGGCTGAGCCACAGCCTCTGGTACCCCTTCTCAAAGCCTTAAGGCAACAGATGATGGCTCAAGTATATAGGTCCCTGCCACCCATTTGGGAGATCCAGATGGAATTCTCAGCTCCTTGCTTTGGCCCATCCCAGCCCTGGCTGTTGCAGTCATTTTGGGGGGTGAGCCAAGGGTTAGAAAGATCTCTCCATGTATTTCAAATAAAATGAAATTAAACATTTTTTAGAATATTTATTTATTTATTTGACAGGTAGATTTACAGACAATGAGAGAGAGAGAGACAGAGAGAAAGGTCTTCCTTCCATTGGTTCACTCCCCTAATGGCTGCCACGGCCAGCGCTGCGCCAATCCAAAGCCAGGAGCCAGATGCTTCCTCCTGGACTCCCATGAGGGTGCAGGACCCAAGCACCTGGGCCATCCCACTGCCCTCCTGGACCACAGCTGAGAGCTGGACTGGAAGAGGAGCAACCGGGACTAGAACCTGGCGCCCATATGGGATGCCGGCGCCGCAGGCGGAGGATTAGCCAAGTGAGCCACGACACCAGGCCCATAAATAAAAATTTTTAACAATTAAACATAATTTTTTCCGAGCCCGTGTTGTGGTGCAGCAGGTTACACTGCGGCCCGCAATGCCAGCATCCTGTGTCACAACACTGGTTTAAGTTCTAGCTGCTCCACTTCCAAGCCAGCTCCCTGGTGCTGTGTCTGGGAAGGCAGTGGAAGATGGCCCAAGTGCTTGGGCCGCTGCCACCCACATGGGAGACCCGGATAGAGTTCCAGGCTCCAGGTTTCAACCTGGACCAGTCCCAGCCATTGCAGGCATTTGGAGAGTGAACCAGCTGATGGAAAATCTTGCTCTGTCTCTTCCTCTCTCTCTCTGTCAACCTGCCTTTCAAAAAAATTTTTAAGTGCATCTTCCTTAGTATGGTAGATCTTCCTCCCCTTGCCTTGTCTTTGATTTTTCCAAACTCCCCCTTCCCCCTATGTGTCTGTCCTGATTTATCTCTTGGGCAGGAGGATTGTCTCAACAATTCATGGAATTTGCCGATTGGTTTGCATTCATGAGTGAGGTGCTCAACACCTGTATGAAAGTGGGGAGCTCGTGTCAGGGGTCTGAAGACAGGTGGGCCACACCACAGAGGCTGCCTGGGAGAAAAAGACCTGACTCTGAACAGTTTTTCTCTTGAACTAGACAGTTTCCCATGAGTTTACTCCTGCACTGTGCTGCCTGGGGGATAGAGCTTGCCAAGGTGTCTCTCTCTCTCTCTTGCCATTTGTTCTCCTTAAAAGGCATCACGAGACTGATATTCTCTGCTCTTTAAAATTCCTTGAATAGAAATAGCACCTTGGACTCTTGCTTTGATGCAAACATTTCACATCTGTGCAATACATTCAGAAATACCAACAACCCCAGATTCTGCTGCCTGCTGCCCTTCCTCTGTGCACATGCTCGGAGCACCCTCTCCGGGTGCCTAGGAGGTGCAGTAATCGGTATTCAGTCGGGCAACTTTGCTGCAGAGTTTGAGTTCTAGGACCTTGATCTGGGGAGTGATGGTCAAGAGCATGGGGCCAGGGTAAGTGTGGGGCCAGGTATTCATAAATGGATGAATTCATTCATTAAACATGTATTGAGAGTCTACAGGATGCTCTCTGCTGTTGTAGGCAGAGGTGATTATAAACATGAGCAAGACATTCAGATTCTAGTGGGAAAGACAAACAGGTAAACAAACACATTACCAAGCCATGCATTCCTTTCCTGCTTGCTACATGTTTAGGGTCTGCCATATACCAGACACTCCACTAGGCATCTTCCTTTTATTTATTCCTAACGCACAATTACATGTGAGGCATTATTACACTGATTTTACTATAAGGTAATTGCCCAAGTAGAGCAATGTATGATGCTAGGGAAAAAGAGGTGAGACCAGATACCCCCAAAGAATCCCTCCCTGGGCTCAAAGGTCCACAGTCCCTGGAGGCAGCGGTTTGAGTATTGTAGGAGACCCAGCCTGAAACTGGTGTTCATCCTCCGATACACCCCCACCTCTGTCACCTCCTGCTTGACTCCAACTTCTAAGAGCAGAGGAAGAAAGCATCATTCCTGTGGGGAAATCAACATTTTTTTGAGTACCATCTTTAGCACAGAAAGACACAGAGGGAAAAACATCTTGAAGATGTAAACTGAAATTGTCCCAAACCACGGCAAGCGGAGATGTGCAGCCTCTTTTCTTCTTCCCATTTCTTGCCCTTTCCGCTTTTGGGGGGAGAGGGGAGGGCACTAACATTGACCAGGGGTCTCAGGCCTCAGCTGAGGAATGGCCCTGAAGGTGGGGTGCGGTTAGGACAAGAGTTAAGTTTGAGACAGGAAGAGCAGCCGTCCCCCAGAGGACCATCAAGGGGTCACGTGGGCGAGCTGGGGCGAGGGAAAACCTCTCTGAACATAATCAGTTGTTAAAACTCTGTCTCTGAAACAGGAACTAGCTTGGGTCTCCTGAACCGAAGAGCACAGACCGTGCCTTCCTCTTTCTGTGTCACCTTGTCTTTTGAAGCTGTCGGTCCTGCCCTGGCCAGTGCGGAGCTGCCTGCCTCCTTGGGCCAGGGGGCCCCCTTGTTCCAGCAGCAGGGCTGGGTAAGTGGAGGCTGCAGAGCCGTGGGGTAGGGGTAGGGCTGGGGACAGGTGGGGAAGGCTCTCTGGGGCTGGGGAGAATCTGTGCTCCTTTGTATTAAGAAAAGGAGGTGAGGGCGGGGTGCAGAGACAGAGAGATTTTGCCAAATTGCAGATGGAGCAGATGAGATCCAGAACACTTCCCACAGGAGGTCCCTCCCACGCCCACAGGAAGGCCAAAAAAAAAAAAAAAAAGAGGCTTGAAATTTACATTATTTTTGGAAAGGAGAGGGCAGTGAGAAATGGCAGCAGTGGTAAGCAGGGCGGAAGGGGAAGAGAACCATGGGCTCTGTGGTCGGCCTCCTTCCCAAGGAGCAGCTCAGGAGGGCACCCGTGTTAGGAGAACGTAGCTGGGCTTGAGGGAGATTTGTGCACAGGTGTCTGCTGGGCCAGACGGTAAAGAACATTCACATGTTTTAGATAAATTTAGCATCTGCTTGGGAAGACATCACCGCCCTCCCCTCCTTTCTGGGGGGGCCTCTCTGACAGGACAGGAAGGAGGTGGGGCTGTACTGTGTCCCCAGCTCTGGGCTCCTCAGAGAGCCTCTGCCCTGCCCTCCCATCCTCCCAAAGCCTCCCCTCTTCCTGGTCGTGTGGTCAGTTTCCTTGTTCTTTCTGCTTGCATTTTTGCTTTGCAGCAAAGGATGGGCAAACAGCATGATGAAAGATGAGACAGCACTGGACAGTTGAGTTGAGGGAGAAGGGCGAGTTCCCAGTTCAAGTACTCTATTCTTATTAGGCCTCTGTTTTTCTCATCTCTTAAAAAGAATGATTTGCATTGCATAGGGTTGCCAGGTAGGCAACTGGATGCCCAGCCGGTTAAATTTGAATTTCAGACAAATAGCAAGTCAATAAAATCTGACCTTACAATTCCTTTTCCGTCTGCCATTTTTTAAAACTTTCACTTTGCAGTGTGAGAGTACATACTTTAAAAATTTAATGGAAAAGCAGATTTATTTTATTTAGGCACACAACCTATTTGAAATCCATGCAAAGATTTTCCATAATGCACGCTTTCCATGAACTTTTTGAAGATCCCCTGGTCCGTCTTGCAGGAGCTTCCCTACATAAATGCATAAATGTTTCTGACATCACAGTTCTGTGCATTTGAGGTAGTTCTTCTTAAATCACTTCTGCCCGTGGGGTTTAACGGGAGAGCCCGGGAGGGCACAGTTTGTAGGCAAGTCGTGTCCAGTAAGACAGTGAGTGCTGTTTTCAGCCTGGGTGGCTCACCTTCCCACCTCCCTTCCCCTGGAGCCCTGGCTTTCTTCTAAAACAGGAAAGAAAGGCATTGTCCTAGGTTGTAAAAACCTCCAGGAACAATTAGAAATATCTTTGTTTGTGCTGAGAGCTGAAAGGCTTCTGCAACTGAGCTATAAATCATTGCACAAACGGGGAGGGGAGGTTTCTAATTTATTATTCTATAAAACTCGGAGAGGCACCCTGAGTAGCTCAGGGACCAGAATAATCGTCAGAATAACTTTTGTTTGGAAAACAGGCTTTACTGTTGAGAGCAGTTTGGGGTTTGTGGCACAACTGAGAGGCAAGCATCCTGCCTCCACCCTTGCCCAGGCCGCAGCTCCTGGCAGAATAACTTGAGAGAGATCTCCAGTGGCTCATCTCACTCCAGGGAGTTCAGAGAATTCACTGATGTTGCCAAAGCGAATTTCAGGGTCCCTGCAAAGGTGGACTGGCTGGGATCGTCCCACAGGTTGGTGCTCACGGGCGATTCAGTCATTCCAGACCTGCCCTGGAAGCCACCAGCCCTATTGGGTTACGTCCCTGTTTCCCTTCTCCCCATTAGGCCAAACATTGTCACAACAAAAGTCCTTCTAAGAACCCCACACTACGATCTCCACTAACACTTGCAGCCCATCCACTTATTAATGTAAGGCTTCTCAGAGCTTACCTTCATGAAAATGAGAAATAGGGAGAGGGCATGCATGCTAAACTCTGCTCTTTCAACCTTTAGAAAAGGCTTATTATTATTATAATTAAATGTTTTGTTTATTTGCAAGAGGGAGAGACAGAAAGAGATCTTCCATCTGCTGATTTACTCCCCAAATGGTTTACTCCCCTGGGCCAGGCGAAAGCCAGGAACTTGGAACTCCATTAGGGTCTCCCATCAAGGTGGTAGTCCATGTGCTTGGACCATCTTTTGCTGCCTTCCCAGGTGCATTAGTGGGAAGCTGAATTGAAAGCAGAGCAGTTGGGACTGGAACCAGAACTCCCATATGGGAAGTTTGCATTGTAAGTGGTGGCTTAACCTGTTGTGATACAACATTGGCCCCAAGCTCTGCTTATTCTTGCAAAAAAATATAATAATCAGTTAGTGCTTAAATTTATGAATATATATATACATTTAAAATACACATTTAGAAATCTCATAAAGAGAATAATCTCCAATATTATGTTAATATTTTATGTCTAATGATCAATATGATATATATTTATCTTTTATTAATAATTTTAAAGATGACTTAGTCTCAAAAAAGTTTTTACCACTATAAGCCTATGGACAGCAGATTTTTTAAAAATTATAAAATCAATTTACGTGTTCACTTTTGTTTCAGAAAACATGACAGAGCAATCAATAAAAGATGTTCAAGCATAAAAATATCTGACACTTGGATACAATTCTTTAGGGGAAGTGGAAGGTGAAGTTCAAGGAGGAAAGGGAATGATGTAATATTTCTGTCAAAGAGCTTCGTGTTCATTTTTAAAAATGGGCAGTGGTGTCAAGTTACTACAGTACTTAGAGTCTATAGATACATTTAAAGGAGTCATGTAACAAATTTGTTTCAAAGCATCCCATGCTCACAAAAGTACAGAACCCATCCTTTGCAAGCATTCAACCTACAATTAAAATTTACAGATGCAGGGTCAGCATTGTGATACAGCAGGTTAAATCGTCATGTGCAGTGCCAGCATTCCATATGGGGTCTGGTTTGAGTCCCAACTGCTCTACTTCCAATTCAGCTCCCTACTCATGAGTCTAGGAAAGTAGTAGAGGATGGCCCAAGTCCTTGGGCCCCTGCACCCACACAGGGGACCCAGATGAAGCTCCTGGCTTCTGGCTTAAGCCTAGTCCAGTCCTAGCCATTGTGGCCATTTGGGGAGTCAACCAAAGGATGAGAGACTCTCTCTCTCTCTGTGTGTGTGTCTCTGTCTCTCTCTCTCTGTCTTTGACTCTCTGTAACTCTGCCTTTCAAATAAATAAATAAACCTTTAAAAAATGTTACAGATGTGGAGGACTGAATTTAGCCTAGCTGATGCAGATTCTAGAATGGCTCAATAATTAGTTCCCTGCTACCCACATAGACGACCTAGCTTGTACTCCAGGCTCCCAGCTTTAGCCCAGATCCAGCCCTGGCTATTGTAGAGTAAACCAACAAATGGTAATGAGATATATTTCTCTCTCTCTCTCTCCTCTAATAAATAAATGAATTTTTAAAAAGTTACAGATATTGGGGCCAGCATTGTGGTATAGCAAGTAAAACTGCCGCCTGCAATGCCAGCATCCTATATGGATGCCGGTTTGTGTCCCAGTTGCTCCATTTCCAATCCAGCTCACTGCTAATGGCCTGGGAAAAGCAGGGGAAGATGGCCCAAGTGTTTGGGTTCCTGCTACCCATATGGGATGGAAGAAGCTCCTGCCTCCTGGCTTTGGCCCTGCCTAGCCCCGGCCATTGAGGCCATCTGGGCAGTGAACCAGCAGATGGAAGATCTTTCTCTGTGTCTCTCCCTCTCTCTCTCTGTAACTCTGCCTTTCAAATAAATAATCTTTTCTAAAAAGTATAGACGTCAACTCAAAAATCTATCAAAGGATGCATCATTTTTCAGCATGTTTTAGGGGGTGTCAGATGGGAAAAGTTTGAAGACCCATGCTTTACACCATTCTCCTACTGACAATCCCCAGCCCTTCACAAGCAGGAACAATAGAATTTGCATTGTTGTACCTGCCATTTCAGAGGACTCCTGGTCCATGGTTCTGTGTACCTCACCTTGCTGCCCATGGGTGGTAGTTACAGGGTCATAGGACTGTGGCTTACACTGGAGAAAGCAGCAATAAGTCAGCCCCTGGACCTCACAGCTGAACTATTTCAAGAATGTGCAGTCACATCTCAGTGGCCATGGTTTGACTCATGGTGCACCCAGCTGTACCCTAACGGACTTCTCCTAATGCTCGCCTGTCACCTTCTGAATGCCGGAGGCCTCAGCAGCATTTCATGGTCAGTGCACCTTGTCAGGCGATGGTCTGAAGGACTTTCTCCAAGCACTGAAAACTTTCTTTATAAGGCAAGCAGAAAAAGGGCTGGAAGCCACCGTGTACCCAAGTGCAGGGAAGTGCTTGTGTATGTTGGAGGGGGTGGCTGGGGGGAGGGCAGATATGTCATAGGGATTGTAGCAGTTGAGGTGGGACAGGAATGAAGCCCTGCTGTTCATGTCAAAACTAAAACTGAAATGCTCGGTCACCACAATTTGAGCACAGGCGGATGATAAAATCTGCACCTGCTCCAAGTCATTAGTGGCCGGTGCTGTGGTGCAGCGGGTTAAGCTGCTGCCTGCAGTGCCAGCATCCCATATGGGTGCCAGTTCAAGTCCTAGCTGCTCCACTTCCAGTCCAGCTCCCTGCTAATGTGCCTGGGAAAGCAGCGGAGGACGGCCCAAATGCTTAGATCCCTGCACCTGCATGAGAGACATGGAAGAAGCTCCTGGCTTCTGCCTGTCCCAGCCCCAGCTAATGCTACCATTTGGGGAGGAAACTAGCAGATGGAAAATCTCTCTCTCTCTAACTCTGCCTTTCAAATATATAAATAGATCTTCAAGAAATCATGATAATTGCATATGACCTGTGCATAATCATGTGTAGGTTACTTATAATATCTAATGCAATTTGTGAACACAATGTGAATAGTTGTAACACTGCATTTCTTAGGGAACAGTGACCAAAAATAATCTGTTGGTGTTCAGTACAAAGCAATTTTTTTCCCTTAAATATTTTGGATCCTCAGTTGGCTGAAGCTGAGAATAGGGAGTGTGTGAATAGAAGGCTGAGAGCCAGCAGTCTTGTTAGCCACAAAATGCAGAACTGGGCTTCGCCTGTTTCTGTGGGACTTCATAAGTAGCGATGCTTTCGTTATCTAGGACCAAGAAGGATATGTTTCACCACAAGTGATTTTTAAAAATAGATAACATACATTTGAGCAGACAATTCTCACAATACTTCTTTTTAGCTTTAAAATTCTTTCTTAGGGGGCAAGCATTATGGTGGAGTGGGTGAAGCTCCCACCTGTGATGCTGGCATCCCATATGGGTGCTGGTTCATGTCCCTGATGCTCCACTTCCAATCCAGCCCCCTGCTAATGGCCTGTGAATAGCAGCAGAAGATGGCCCAAGTGCTTGGGCCCCTGCCACCTACGTGGGGGACCTAGATGAGCCTGCTGGCTCCTTCCTTCTGCCTGGCCCATCCCTGGCCATTGTGGCCATCTAGGGAGTGAACCAGTGGATGGAAGGCCTCTCTGTCTCTCTTATAAACTGTTGTATGATATCACAACCAGAATACAATACAGCCAAGACATAAAACACCATGGACAGCATGAGGTTCCCCGTGTTGTCATTTTATAACTACTCACTTTCTTCCTACCATACCTACTTCTTATCCCTTGGCAACCATTAATCTGCTTTTCATTTCTGCAATTTTACCATTGTGAAATGTTACATAAATGGAGTCTCACAGCATGTGAACTTTTTAAAAGTTTATTTGAAAGAGTTACAGAGAGAGAGAGGAGAGAGAGAGAGAATATCTTCCTAAGGCTGGTTCAGTACCTAAATGGTACAGGCTGGGGCTGGGTCAGGCGAAAGCCAGGAGCCTGGAACTCCATCTGGGTCTCCCATGTAGGTGCAGGGCTCCAAGCACTTGGGCCATCTCCTGCAGCCTTCCCAGGTGCTTACAGGGAGCTGGGTTGGGAGTGGACCAGCTGGGACTCAACATTCTCACGGTGGGATGCTGGGATTACAGGCTGCCTACCCCACCACACCACAACAATTCTTTGTTGTTAAAGCCTTTCCTGTGGGCATTAAATAAAATACTGTTATTGAGAAAAGGATGCATAAGGCACACAATATTGGAAACATATAAAGGAGCTTCCATAATGGTCAGGTCAGCTCTTATCAGCCAACCCTCCTGCCAGCAACACCATGAAACATTTGCCGTCTGCAACAAAGACATCCCTCACAGTTCAACCACATCTTCCTGCTGCACTGCAAGGTCATTAGCAGGAACGAAGAAGATTGTCTTGTATCCTCTGGGAATGGGAGACAGCTTTTCTTTCTCTTCTCATCTTTCATATTTTGTGGGAGAATTGATACATAACACTGGCACACACTGACAGGGTGCAGTGCAATAATTCAATATGTGTGTGAGCTATACAATGTGTAGTGACCAAGGCAGGCTTGTTTAACTTTTCTCTCTCTTCCTTTGCTCTTGTCAGCTTTTCCATTTATGGGCATGGGAATGGGCTGGCTAAATCACTCACTCCTCCACACTTTCTCCTCCTGCCCTCCCCAGCTCTGATGGCTTCTCCGTGCTCCTGCTGTTTCTGATCTGCTGAGGTTTGGGAAACAATTGAACAAGGCCTTCTGAAATTAGATATTTGATCAAAATCAATAAGCACTTTGGCCAGCTACTCAGCGGCTCTTCTCTTACCTGGGAACTCCAAGCTCGTCCCAGAGAGGGCAGTTCTGTGCCTGTGTGGGTCTTGGCCTTCAGCCAGCCCTGGGGTCTGTTCAAATGCTGATTTAGTTGTTTATTCAGTTAGAACCCCCACAGCTGGTTCTGGCCTAGGTGCAGGCTGAGTCTGGTGTGTTACAGCTGAACTGCTCAATGAGGCTATTAAACCGGACTGGGCTTACTCTCTAGCCCAGTGCTACTCTTGATGTTAATCCAGTTTGAGAGACTCGGTGGGTCATCACACAGATCATGAAGAGATCTGGAGGAAGAGTCCTGAGCAAGCGCCCTGTTTCCCGTGACTCACGATGAGTTTCACGGGGACTCAGCTCAAGCAGCTGGTCAGGTGGCAGGGATTTTAATGGGAATGGATACAAAATTGGCTACAGTTTTTAAAAAATGTAGTCACAGACTAGCAAATATTGTGGAGGATGAAGTTATTTTCATTTTAATCACAAAACAGTTATAAGATCTCCAAGTTATTTTCATAGTAAAAACTACTTATTTTCACAATTTTTCTCATCATAAACTCATATTTATTTTTTTAAAGATTTATTTATTTATTTGAAAGACAGAGTTACATACAGAGAGAAGGAGAGGCGGAGAGGCAGAGAGAGAGACAGAGGTCTTCTATCCACTGGTTTACTCCCCAATTGGCCTCAATGGCCGGAGCTGTGGCAATCCAAAGCCAGGAGTCAGGAGCTTCATCCAGGTCTCCCATGCAGGTGCAGGGGCCCAAGGACCTGAGCCATCCTCCACTGCTATCCCAGGCCATAGCAGAGAGCTGGATCGGAAGAGCAGCTGGGACTCGAACCGGTGCCCATATGGGATGCCAGCACTGCAGGTAGTGGCTTTATCCACTATGTAACAGCACCAGTCCCTCTCATATCTACTTATTGAAGATAACTTGCAGACCCAAAAGTAAAGAGCTTTTTAAAAGTTACCCTTTAAACTGCCACTCAGATAATTACTGTTAACATTTTTAGGTATATCCTTGCTAAACAATATTGATTTCAAAAAATTTTTAGTGGGGCTGGTGCTATGTATAGTAGATGAAACTGCTGCCTGAAGCCCCAGCATTTCATATGGGCACTGGTTGGAGTTTTGGCTGCTCTGCTTCTAATCCAGCTCCCTGCTGGTGACTTGGGAAAGTGGGGGAAGATGGTCCAAGTGCTTGCACCCTTGTACCCACTTGGGAGACCTGGAGGAAGCTCACGGCTCCAGGCTTTGGATTGGTCTAGCTGTGGCCATTGCAGCCATTTGGGGAGGAAACCAGAGAATAGAAGACCTCTCTGTCTGTCTCTCCCTCTATCTGTCTATAACTCTGCCTATTAAATAAATAAATAAATAAATCTTTTTAAAAATTTTATTTATTTCATTTTACTTGAAAGGCAAGAGAAAGGAGAAACAGAGACAGACAGAGATCTTTCTCTACTGGTTCACTCCCCAACTACCTGCAATACCTGGGGTTGGGCCAAGCTGAAGCCAGAAGCCAGGAATTCAAAGCAGGGTGGCAGGGACCCAAGTACTTGAACGGGTGTACATTAGTAGGAGGCTAGAACTGGAGGCAGAGCTGGACTCGAACCTAGACACACAGATAGCAGTCTACAGGCATCTGAAGCAGCATCTTAACTGCTCTGCTAAATGTCGGTCACTGAATATTGATTATTGAACACACTAATTGATTATGGCCAGGAAAGAGAACAGTATGTTTGGGGAACAAGGCTGGAATAAATATTGCTTTCACATTTATTACTTAGTACTTTTTTTTAAAAAAAAATATTTCTTTTATTTATTTGAAAGAGTTACAGAGAGGTAGAGCCAGAGAGAGAGAGGTCTTCCATCCACTGGTTCACTCCCCAAATTACCACAATGGCCAGAGCTGAGCTGATCTGAAGCCAGGAGCCAGGAGCTTCTTCTGGGTCTCCCATGTGGGTGCAGAGGCCCAAGCAGTTGGCCATCTTCTGCTGCTTTCCCAGGGAGCTGGATCGGTAGTGAAGCAGGTGTTACAGGCACACCACAACACCAGCCCCATCTTTTGGACCCTTTGAACTCTGTACTGTGTGCAAATATTTCCTAGTAACAATAATGGAAGGACATAAATCCATATATCCAAATAACCTTTTGGCTTTTCTTTGTTTTCTGTGTTTTGCAATCCACTTACCAATGTTGAGAATCACCAATTTAAAGTGAATCCACTTCACTGGCTAGCATAGGCATCTGTTAGAATAAACTGGATAGAATTTTTCCCTGCTAATAACACTGACTATAGTCAAACAAAAGTACTCATAGTAGGTACCCTCTGTGTGCACTTAGTGCTGGACAAGGCCATTGTGTAACCAATCTAAGCAAAAATAAAGTCAACATATAGTGGTCATGTTTGGTCACAGATCCAAAGCTAAGACATGGATTCATTCTCTCGCTCTGCCCTGGGAAGGCCCAGTTCGTGCTGTACAATCCCAGGCGTTGCAGGGCACACAAGCATCCTGGTGATGCACTGCACTTATTCAAACTGACGGGGAGACAATGCCATCAGTGTGAATCAATAGGAGTGGTGCATTTGGCCGGCAGACTGTTATTCCTGGGAACAGGATGCACACTCAGTTTTGAGGTTTATATAGTGTCAGACTGAGCAGTCTTGCAATGCTTTCCAACTTTGTTACTGGGAAATGATTGTGGCATGTGTATGTGTGTAGATACATACGTGTGTGTGTATGTGTGTGTGTGTGTGTGTTTATATACATTTATCTCCTGTTTATATTTTGTTTTATCTTATATACAAACTTCCAGGTGTTCTGCCAAAGTTTTATCTTTTTTGATTTTACTTTATTCTTGTCTCTCACTGCTATTTCCTTTATCCTATAAACAGAAATTTCCGAAGTTTCTTCCTCTCCGTGTCATTCCCTCTCTCAAGGTTCCAAGGATTTGAGCTAAGAAAAAATTCTAAGTATTGGGCAGGGATCCCTAAAATATGATTCAGAACTAATGGATTCTAATCATGCCTGGCTATGTGATTCTGAGATTGTATCTCCTTAAAAATCTAAATTCTTCCATCTGTAAAAGATGAAAAATCAATAATCCTCTGAGAGTGTGAATAAAGAATAGTCTATCGTGTAATGTTAACACTTTGTAATGAAAGTTTCACAAGGAAATACAAAGATTTAGTACTGTTTTGTGGGTTTTTAAAAATAAGATCTATTTTATGTACTTGAAAGGCAGAGTGACAGAGAGAGAGGGAGAGACAGAGATCTTGCATCTACTCTCCAAATGGCTGCAATGATCGGGGCTGAGCCAGGCCAAATCCAGGAGCCAGGAACTTCATCCAAGTCTCCCACATAGGTGCAGGGGCCCAAAGACTTGGGCCATCTTCTGCTACTTTCCCAGGCGCATTAGCAGGGAGCTGGATGGGAAGTAGAGCAGCCGGGCCTTGAACCTGCACTCTGATCTGGGATAGTGGTGTCCCAAGCAGCCATTTAACCTGCCGCATCACAACACCAGCCCTGGGATCCTGGATTTTAAAGATTAGCAGGCATTCTCAGCACTTACTGTGTGCCCCAACACAGTACATCAGTTCCAGCAACAATGGCATGATCTAGTTATCTGTTGTTATCCCCAACTGACTGCTCCAGGGCTACTCTGCTGGTGAGCAACAGCACTGAGAGTCAAGCCCAAGCATCCAGGTGCTAGGGGCTGGCTCCCGGGCAGTCACTGACTATGAAATTGCTGCCTCTTCTCTTGAGATCGCTTCCCTTTCTTGCTCAAAAACTTCTGAAGCCTAAAGTGATAAACAAAGTGATACATAAATTGCTTGACTTAGCAATAAAGATCCTCTAGCCACTTTTTTTTCCTGTTTGATTCCCCCAGAAAAATGCTTCATGTGCCTCCTGTGTTTAGCAACACTTTCCTGAATAGATCCAGGCCTCTGCACTGTGTTTTCACCTTTCTACATTTTATCATTTTATCTTTCCTTTGGGGTCCTTCCAAAGGACTATCTTCTCCAAGCGTTTCCTCCTGCACCTCTCAATCGTACCTGGCTGATAACTTTTCTAGAGAATTTCCTCTCTCTGCAGGTGTCCATTTCTGGCCTTTTTTTTTAAGATTTATTTTATTTATTTAAAAGACAGAGTCAGAGAGAGAGAGAGAGAGAGAGAGAGAGAGAGAGAGAGAGAGAGAGAAGGAAATATCTTTCATCCACTGGTTGACTTCCCAAATGGTTGCAATGGCCAAGTCTAGGCCAAGTCGAAACAGGAGCCAAGAACTTCATCCATGTCTCCCATATGAATGGCAGGGGCTCAAGGACTTGGGCCATCTTCCGCTGTTTTCCCAGATTAGCAGGGATCTGGATCAGAGCTGGAGCAGCTGGACTCAAACTTGTACCCATTTGGGATGCCAGCACTGCAGGTGGTGGATTATCACATTGTACCACAATGCTGGCCTCATGTTTCTGGCTTTTATGAAAGTCATTTCTGGGGCCAGTGGTATGGTGTAGCAGGTAAAGCCGCCACCTGTGGTGCCAGCATCCCATATGGGCACCAGCTGCTCCACTTCTGATCCAGCTCTCTACTATGGCCTAGGAAAGCAGTAGAAGATGGCCCAAGTCCTTGGGCTCCTGCACCCTCGTGGGAGACCTGGAAGAAGCTCCTGGCTCCTGTCTTTGGGTTGGTGCAGCTCCGGCTGTTGCAGACATCTGGGGAGTGAACCAGCAGATGGGAGCCCTCTCTCTCTGTCTCTGTCTCTGTCTCTATCTCTCTCTCTCTGTCTTAACTCTACCTCTCAAATAAACAAATCAATCTTTAAAAAAAAAAAAAGATTGTACGGCCGTGTTAATATTTACTTGTTTAATCTCTTGTTCATAAGTATGGAAATGATTTCCAATTTTCACTGTTAGGAACAAAACTATAGTGAATACATATGAAGTCTTCAAAAAGTTTAAGGAAAATGCATATTGTGAAAAAGTTACACATGGATTTCAAAACTGTTTCGCACCAAAGTAAATGTACCTTTTAATTCTATTTCCATGAACTTTTTGAAGGCCCTGATACATAGGAGTGTGTGTGCATATACTCGTATAACTACATAGCTTTCTGCAGGACATTGCCTTGGGCACAGAGTTGGTAGGTGATAAGGGATGAGGATTCTAAATGGTGATATTAAAAATTGGAAAGAGAAAAGAATGTTATGTTATGCCTTTCTGTACCTTTTAGAAGGCCTAACATTGTATCTACAGTGTTGACTCAGTGGTAAGAGGGCAGGATCTGGCAATAGCCTGCCCAGGGTTTGTATCCAGTTTTCATCTCCATAAAATGTAACCCTACTTAGCTCCTAGTGACATTGTAAGACTTAAATGAGATAATAAGTGTAAAGCAGCTGGCATTTAGTAAGTACCTGAACAATCAGTAAATGCAAGATATGTAAAGGGAAAGTGGTACCAGGTTCAGAAAATTCTTTGTGGAAGGAAAATGACTGAACGGAACAATGGTCGTTTAAGTAATCTTTCTAGAAATGAATGGTACAGAGCCATTCATGCTTTGATCAATGGCAAATATTTCTAAAATGACCAGCTAACATTAGATGTACAATGTGTACCCTGAAGCAATTATCTCTGTGCAAAATTAACTGGCCTGAACCAGGACACAACCAATGACCTTGGCCTCCTCAGTCTCACATTTTGCCCTAACTAACTAGCCCAGGCTGCAGCCTGGTACCTTATATAACAGGTATTTTCTGAGGACATGGAATAATACAATTAATTCCCTGGAGGGTACACTGGCTCATCTAGTTAACCAGCCATTGACATTGCACATTAGTGGAAAGAACATAAATAAATGGCTAGACTATAAAGCTTTCTGTTGTGATTTTTAGGTTCTGAGCCGTTGTCTCCTAAGACCACAGGTTTTTGGGGGTGCCTCACCCCGGTTCTAGAATCAGCTCTGCCACTGACTGGCTGCAAAGCCTTGAGCCATTGTTGAACCTCATTGAGGAGACTGAAATCAATGATGTTGCACACACATATTTTTAAAGACTTATTTATTTATTTGAAAGAGTTACAGAAAGAGAGAGAGAGAGAGAGAGAGAATCTTCCATCTGCTGATTCATTCCCCAGAAGGCTGCCACAGCCAGGGCTGGGCCAGGCTGAAGCCAGAAGCTTCTTCCAGGTCTCTTATATGGGTTGCAGACGGCCCAAGTGTCATCTTCTGCTGCCTTTCCAAGCCATCAGCAGGGAACTGGATCAGAAGTGGAGCAGCCAGGACGTGAACTGATACCCACAGGGTTACTGGTGTCATAGGTGGTGGCTTTATCTGCTCCACCACAATGCCAGCCCCAAATGGCCTTTTTTCTACATTGCCTTCTCCACAGTACCTGTCTCATGTTAAGACATCACAAATTTTTATTGCATTAAAAATTAATGCATAATCAGACAATGAAAATAATTTCAAAACATTGTCAACCAAGGAATGGCAAAAGTATGTATAAAAAGCTAGACTTGAATGGTCACAAATTGTTTGGTCTCCCACATAGGGAATATAAAAAATAGGCCAATGCATGGACTAGCAGGGAGGTAAGGTGGCAGTTACTAGAACCTGGAGGAAGAGAGGAGGGGGTGTGACTGCTAAATAGGTGTGGGGTCACTTTCAGGAGTGAGGAAAATGGTTTGGAATTCGATGGTCGTTGGCTGTACAACACTGAATGCCATAAAGCATATTGCTAATCTGCAGCTATACTTTCGAATGATTGACATGGTGACATTTGTGTTACATGCAATGCACCAAAAGCAAAGAGAGAAAGAGGGCAAAAGGACAAAGCACAGGCTCAAGGGACCCCTGCTCTGTGGTGCTCATGAGAAGAGAAGGGTAGGGATGCTCTGACAGGGACCAGGGACATGGGAGTGGACATCAGTGCAGAAACTGCCAATAGCTGGGGCCAGGAACAAATGTGGCTGGACACAGGCCTCCCAGCATGTACTGACTGTCCCCTCGCCCAGCCTCACTGGAGTCAACCTGTACCCATCTTCTAAGGCTTCTGGAAAGCCCCCCACTGAGAGGCACCTTGAAGTCCCAGCCCTCATTCTCTGTGCCAGGAAGGCACAAGCTTCCCGTGCCTCCTTCTAGAAGTGCTCGTATCTCCCAGGGAGGCCCAGGGCCTGAGTCCTGTCTGCCTCCCAGGCATCTCATACAGGAGTGCTCAGACCATTTCTGTGGCTCTGGGGATGAGTGAGTCAGGCAGGCTGGACACACAGCAGTTTTATGGGTTTCAATATGAACCATATCATGAAATCTGAGACTTTCATCTCATTGCCCGGCCCGGTTACCATCAGTTCCTGCCGGATTTGCAGGTAGCTAGATGACATTGTCCTTTTCACACTAAACTGGTCATCTAATTTTAAAAATTAAAAAAAAAAATTTACAAAGAACCTTCATGTTCCACAGCAGTCTGGACACTTTAGATGTATTAACTCAGCCTTTTTTTTTTTTTTTAAGGTTTAATTACTTATTTGAAAGGCAGAAGGAGAGAGAGAGAGAGAGAGAGAGAGAGAGAGAGCGCGCTTTCATCCACTGGTTCAGTCCCCAAATGGCCATAATGGCCAGAGCTGGTCCATGCTGAAGCCAGGAGCCTGGAACTCCATCCAGGTCTCCCACGTGGGTGCAGGGGCCCAAGCACTTGGGCCATCTTTCACTGCTTTCCCAGGCCATTAGCAGGGAGCTGGATAGGAAGTGGAGCAGCTGGGACTGAAACCAGCACCCATGTTGGATGCTGGCGTTGCAGCTGGGAGCGCAATCCCCATGGATTCAGAATTCTAATTGTGTATTATTCTTAGCCGCGGACACTGAGTGGCAAACAGTTTCCCCGGGGATGGGGGCTGGAAAGAGGCAGAGAGGAGGATTCAAGCCCAGGCTTTTTGCTTCTGCAGAAGGTGCACCTTGCACAGGTGGCAAACAAAACAAAAAACCCCACCCTGATTCATGCATGCATGTCAGGGGACCTGTTGCGTTTTGTTTTTTTCTTGTGTCCTCCTTTCCTTCCTCATTCAAAGCAACATGTTCTAAAGCAAACCGCCTTTTTTCACACCTGAGCGAGCCGCACGGCTCATTTCTGCTTTGTTCATCAAAATGGTAGAGGAACCGCTTGCGGCTTCCTCACTGGGGCTTTCGAGGGCGTGGGCTGGGGCTGGCCGTCCTGCCTCCCTCCGGGTATCCCGGCAAAGCCCCGCTGTCAGACTAGGAGGTCCTGCCTTTCCCCAACCCGCAGCCCCTCCTACCCGCCCGCCAACCCAGGGTTCACCCTTTTTGTTTAGTTATTTAACATATATTTATTGCAAAGGCAGACTGAAAAGGAGAAGAGAACTTCCATGTGCCGTGCACCTCCACAAGCGCCTGCCAACAACCAGGGTTGGGCCAAGCCCGAGCCAGGAGCTCCTCTGGGGTCTCCCACGTGGGTGGCAGGGACCCGAGTCCTTGAGCCACCACCTGCCGCCTCCCTATCTGCGCATCAGCAAGCAGCTGGAATCGGGAGCGGAGCAGGGGACTGGATCACGGGCACTCAGTTCTGGGGTGCGTGGGGGGTCTCAGGCGGCGGCCAGGCACGGCGCCCACCCCTCACCCTGTAAGGAGCCAGGCGCGTGCGCCGCCTTCGGAGTTCCCAGTCGGCCGTTCCCACGGCGAATCCCCATTACTGGTGTTTCCAGGCTGTCTGCCCGGGCTTTACGGTCCGTGTTTCTGTCCCCACGCGGGCGGCTGGAGTCAGAACCCGACAGACCTGCGGCTGGCCAACCTGGGGGCCCAAGAGCAAAGCCCTGCAGCGCTCCGAGTCTCGGTTTCCTCGTGCTCAGGAGCGGGGCCGGCGCCCACAGGTGCCCGAGCGCATCCAGGCGGCGGCGGTCCCTGCCTCTCCCACGCCGCCCCGCACCCAGGGCACCAGCGGCGGCCGTCTGTGCCCCCGTGCACCCAGACAACGTCCCGCCAGGCCCGGCCGCGGAGAGAGACGGCCCCCTGGGCTCCGGAAACCCTTCGGGCAACCCGGAAAAGATCCGCTCCTCGTTTGCCCCTAACCCTAACCGAACTCCTCGGCCCGGAACGAATATAAAGTCCAGGGCTGAAGGCGCGGGGTGCGGCCTGAGGACAAGCACTAGGGGCTGGAGAGGAGCTTGCGCCCCAACTAGGAGCGAGGATGCGTGCAGTCCGGACAGCTCTCGCCCGCGCTCTGGGGCTGCAGGCAGAGCGCGCGCCGCTCCCACCTGCACGCCGCGCCCCCTCGCAGCCTCGGCGCCCCGGCACCCCTCTCCTCCCCCCGGCGGAGTCCGCTGAGCATTGTACTCACATCCGGGGCTGGGTTTTGCTTTCACGCGAAACGTAATTAACCCGGAAAAAAAGGGCCGAGAGACAGGAGAGGAGGAGGGGGCAGGAGGTGGGACAGGCACCGAGAGTTTGGCGGCGACGCCGAGAGACACCCCCTTACCCCCGATCCCCACACCCACCGGGGAGCAAGGACCCGGCGGCGGGGGACGCGGCCGCGCCCCCGATGTAACCCACCCTGCGCGAGCCCCCGGCCCGGCGCGGCGGGGTGAGTGCGGGGTCCCGGCGCGAGCGGGAGCCGGGGCCCCAGGGGCGCGCGTCTTTGGGGGGCCGGCGTCGCAGCGGAGGAGGCCTCAGCCCCCGGCGCCCCCGAGGGCAGCCCCTCCCCCCGCGCCCCGGAGCGTCCGGGGTGGCCAAGGTCGCCGCCGCCAGGGGTCGGGCTGCGGGGGTGGGGCCGAGGGGGCGGGCGGGGGCGGGTGCTCTGCGGAGCTGCGTTTTCTCACGTTGGCAGCGGCGAAACTTCGGCGCGGGCTGTGGCGCCGGGGCACTGGCCCCGCAGCGGCTGCGCGGATAGGGGAGAGCGCCGACACCGTCCCAGGCAAGTCCCTCGGGCCCGCGGCGGGCGGCGGGGACTCGGCAGTGCGTCCCGCGACCCGGCCGGCCTAGCGGGCGCCCGCTGGGAGACCCCACCTCAGTTCCCTGCCTCGCGCTACGGGCTCGGCGGGGTCGGGGCCAGGCTGGGTAAGCCCCTCGAGGCGCGCTGCCTTGCTCTTCTCACCCTCTTAACCTCCGCACCTGCACCTTTACCATCCCCCCCCCCTTTTTTTTTGCTCCAGGCCTGCAGACTGTTATTTCAGCAAAATTTGGAAAGGAATTAATAATAATAATAATAATAATAATAAAGAGTGGCGGGAAGGGATCAGAGGGTGCGGGGGCGAGAAGCGAGGCCGAGTGGGAAGGAGAAGTGTCCCGTGCCCCGCCCCGCAGGTCTCCCAGAGGAGGCTCGGCGGGGCCAGCCGCGCACCCTGGCATCTCCTCCCCCGAACCGGCCCTGCCCCCAGCCTGTCGCTTGAAGACTCGCACAGGTTCAAGATGCATCTTGGCCTTCTGACAATGTCATCTGCCTTCCATCCCACAACTCCCTCCCCGCACACACCACCCTCTGACTTTCTTTTTTTCCTTCGGTCTTTCCAGAGGAGAGTAGACGGGAGAGGAGAGGAGGGGGCTGCTTCCCACCAGGACCCCACCCTGAACCGCACAGCGGGTTGCTTTTGGGGCTCAGGTTCCAGATCGCTACCTTCCTTGTTCTTGATCGCTCTGCCCGAGCCTCCCCCGTGCCTTCTTCTGTCTTGATTGTTCGCCTTCAGCCACTGTAAAGCAGGAGATGCTGGATTTCTGTTTCAGTTGCGTGCGGTTGGCGCGCAGGGGGTGGTAAGGACTTCGCAGGGCAGAAATGAACGCATAGCAGCTCCTGGGTGGAGGGAGCCGGCCGTCGGGGGGGGGGGGGGTGGGACAGCCTGTTGGTACCCGGAACACCATGTGGGAGACCTCCTGTCCGCTTATTCTGATAAACTAGAGGGTACTTTTAAAAAGCACCATGGTGGTCGTATCAGACGTACCAGCCTTCTGCCTGGCCTAACTTGCAGCCTGGAGTCTGTGACCTAAGCATGACATCTTGTAGCTGCAGACGGAATGTTTGTTACATGAATGAATGATTTGTTTGCGATCAGCCAGGCAGTGCCTCAAGCCTGCAGGAAATGGGTCCAGCACGCTGGTGTGTGGCTGACTCAGGCTGTTGCCTGTAGATCTGAGTTTCCTTTGGGCTTCTTGGTAAACCCTGCTTTTTAACCAGCTGTTCGGTGGTGTTTTTGGCTCGCCGACAACGGAAGCCTGGCTTGCTTCACAAATGCGTAACCACCTGGGTATTGATTTGGCAACTGCTTGCCCTTGAGTATTGAGAGTTTGCAGACTTTGATTTTCTCCTTGTCGTGAATGCTGTCTTTGCTGTGTAAGGAAGGAGGGCCTGGGAATCTCATCGTGGTGTCATCCTGAGCCGAACCAGTCTTCAGCCTGGTTAAAATAAATCCCAAAGACACACAGGGTTTGACGGGTGCCACCACGGAGAGATTCGGGGTTCTGAGGAGACACGGGCGGCAGCAGCATAGTCTGTGCTGTGCGAATGCAGTGGGCACTTGGTAGATGTCCTTCCCTCTTCTGGGGCAGGTGGACGGGTGGGCGGTGCCCCTGCGGCAGCCAGGATGACTCAGAGTAGGTCTTGGTGTAGCCCACGGTGCCTAACAACCACTCCTGATCACCGCCATTACCAAGGCTCTGCCACTTCTGGCTGATACAGACCCCAGACTGGCTCCTCTGCCTTCCCGGTTCCTTACTTTCAGTTTCCAATGTAAGTGAGCTGCATAGGCCTTCAGCCATCTAATCTGTTAGGCTTTGGAAAGGAAGGAGGCAGAGCAAATATCGTAGCGTGACAGCCTCTGGGGGGAGAGAGTCCCAGCCCTGCCCGGCCTAAGTCCATCACTGAGACGGGGAACTGGACAGGCGGGCAGGCAGAGCTGGCCCTGTTGTCCTCACACTCCTGAGAAACCCTGCAGGTCAAGTGCAGAGGCTGGGACTCCACTTACAAAGCAGCTCTGTGCTGCTGTGCTCCCCTGTGCGTGGGGCAGGAGGCAGCTCCAGGGCCCCTTCTCTGAAAGTCATGGGCATGGCTGGGTCCCTTACCTTCCAGGGCAGCCTGGCCAAGGCAGGGTCTGTGGGTCCCTTGGGTAATTTTTTAACCTTTTGGAGACTTTTTAAAAGATTTGTTTTATTTGTTTGGCAGGTAGAGTTAGAGAGGGAGAGACAGAGATCTTTCATCCGATGGTTCACTCCCCAAATGGCCACAATGGCCAGGACTGGGCCAGGCCGAAGCCAGGAGCCAGGAGCTTCTTCTGGGTCTCCTATGTGGGTGCTGGGGCCCCAAGCACTTGGGCCATCCTCTGCTGCTTTCCCAGGCACATTAGCAGGGAGCTGGATCAGAAGTAGAGCAACCAGGACTGGAACCTGTGCCCTTACAGGATGCCAGCATCGCAGGCGGCAGCTTTACCCGCTATGCCATGATGCTGGCCTCTCTTGGAGACTTGAGGGATGTAAAATGCGACGGTTCTTGCAGGAGAGAAAAGAGTAAGGGGAATTCACTGGTCCCTTTCCTGCTGAGGGGGATCACAGTGGCACATTGCCTGCCGCTGCTGATCCTGTGCTGAGTAACTCTGCAATTGTTGTGGTAGCCGTAACATAGCGTGTGCACACATGCACACACACACACACACACACACAGAGTAATACACACTGGAACAACTGCAATATGTAGCCAGTGCTTTCTTTTTACTAGTCCTTGCGTTAAGCAGTTTCCTTACACTATTTAACCCTCACATTGCCTTTTGAAGTAGGCAAAGTAGGAAATGAACCTTGAAGAGTAAATTAGCTTGTCCGTATTTGCTTCCGGGGCTGTGTGGCTGTAAAACGCGTGTTCTTTTCACTTCACTCTCCTGCGCGGGTATGATGGAAACCAGCACGCCCTTTCAAATGGTCATCTTCTGAAAGCGTGCAAGTGCAAGTTCAGAGTAACTCCTAGTGCACATCCTGCTCGCCAGGTGGCACTTCCTCTTTCCCCAAATGAATGATTTGTTTGCACTTGATGAAACAGGAGAGGAAAGATTAGCCAGGCAGTGCCTCAGGCCTGTAGGAACCAGGCCCTATAGGAGACGTCATTTATTTATTTAGTTTTTAAAGATTTATTCATTCAAAATAGAGTTGGTGGGGGAGAGAGGTGTGTGTGCGGGGGAAGATGTGCTGGTTCACTCCCCAAGTGGCTGCAAAGGCCAGGGCTGGGCCAGGCTGAAGCCAGCAGCCAGGAACTCCGTTCAGGTGCATTAGCAGGGAGCTGGATTTCAAGTGGAGCTGCTGGGACTCATTTGGGAGACTTCGGAGGGGCACACCCAGGCGTGTATACTCCCCCCTGACACTTTGCGAGAGAGCAGCAGGCAGGAGAAATCATGGTGCTGTCTATTCATCCTCTGGTCAACAGGTCTGATAGATCTGAGGCTCTCGCATGGCTGTTGTCGGGAAGGCTTACGTGAAGCGGAACCCTCTAAGTGGGGACTCAGGATTCTGTACGTCGGATATGTCAGCTTTTCTAGGCTATTTATAAGCCGAGTGTGGCTGCCTGCTTGCCTGCCCTGGTGATCTTTCTGGTGGGGATGGCCTAAGCACGCCTTTAGCCACAGATCGCTTTTGTTTCCTGCAGGCTCCCAAGCCACGTTTTCTTTGAACATAGAGGAGGCTGCTGTTAAGGGAGGTCAGGAGCCTTTAAAGTATTTTGTTGTTTTTGGCATTTTTAATTCAGTGGAATCAATTTTCAGTTACTCCTGCCTTTTCCCTCGTGCTTTTTTTTCTCTTTAAAAAGTTCCTTCTTGAGTGTCTCTTGCCCTCTCCACTCTCCCCACCCCAGGTCCATTGTAGGGTGCAGGGTTAACTCACACCCCCTCTGAACCTACCCATTCCTGTAGATGTTTGCATTCCTCACCCTGCACTTCCGCTGGGAACTGTTCTCAGTACATTCCCTTCTCTCTGATGTTATTCTCTGCCTTAGACGATCTGGAATTTGCTTTGAGGACAATTTCAAAATGCAGCGGTGGATAGCACAGGACATGGGTGCTCTTAGGCTGCCCCCACCCCCACCCCCACCCCCGAGGTAGCGTCTTTGGCTGGTTCTCAGGCTCTGTTCTGAAATCGGCTGTGCTCCTGAGTGAGCGTTATTGCTTTTGCTGGGCCGGCAGCACTGTGGCTCCGGAGCACACACTTCTGCAGGCTGCGGGTGTAGACGTCCATGAACCATCCTCTGGCAGTAACTGTGTGACTGCTTCTACCCCCACGCCTCAGTTCCCATCCGCAGTGCTACTGTCCCCGCCGGGGCATCCGAGGTCGCTTCCTGTTACAAGTTCAGCAATTCCCTCTCGGGATCCCTTGTGGCCACTCAGGGCTGATGTCGCTTTCTCCAGCTTCTTCTTCTTCTTTTTTTTTTTTTTTTAAAGATTTATATATTTATTTGAAGTCAGAGTTACACAGAGAGAGAAGGAAAGGCAGAGGGAGAAAGAGAGAGAGAAAACACACACACACACACACACACACACACACAGAGGTCTTCCATCCACTGGTTCACTCCCCAATTGGCTGCAACGGCCAGAGCTGCGCTGATCCGATGCCAGGAGCCAGGAGCTTCTTCCAGGTCTCCCATGTGGGTGCAGGGGCCCAAGGACTTGGGTCATCTTCTACTGCTTTCCCAGGCCATAGCAGAGAACTGGATGGGAAGTGGAGCAGGCAGGTCTCGAACCGGCGCATGCCCATATGGGATGCTGGCACTGCAGGCGGCCACTTTACCTGCTACGCTGTGGTGCTGTAGGGTGGCATGACCTGTGATGAACTTTTTGTGAGCCCTGCTGCATGCCAGGAATCACCTTCCAAAATCCTGCTCATGGGACAGAATCTTGAATTGTTAAAAATGAGTTAATTTTTTTCCATTTTTGAACTGATGTGATTGTAAATTGTTTTGTAACAGGGCCAGTTCCCTTTAAGGGCTTTGTGTTGTGTTGTCTCCTTAGACATGTTGGAATAGTTAGAGGAATCTCCCTTATTTCATGTTATTCTTTCCTCTGTCTCCAAACTATTAGGGGACTTCAGAAAGTTCATGGAAAATGGAATTGAAGGATGTGCTTATTTTGGTGCAAAATATTTGGAATCTATGTGTAGATTTTTTTTAAAGATTTATTTATTTGAAAGAGTTACAGAGAAGCAGAGGTTGGGGGGGTAGGGAGGGGAGAGAGAGAGAGAGAGAGAGAGAGAGAGAGATCTTCTAGCTGCTGGCTCACTCCCCAAATGGCCACAATGGCCAGAGCTGGGCCAATCTGAAGCCAGGAGCCAAGAGTTTCCTCCGGGTCTCCCATGTGGGTGCAGAAACCCAAACACTTTGGCCATCTTCCACTGTTTTCTCACCAGATGCCTTAGCAGGGAGCTGGATTGGAAGAGGAGCAGCCAGGACTTGAACTGGCACCACTACAGGTGGTGGCTTTACCTGCTATGCCACAGCACTGGCCCAACATAGTTTTTTGTTGTTGTTGTTAAAGATTTATTTATTTAAAAGGCAGAGTTACAGAGAGAGAAAGAGACAGACAGATAGACAAAAGAGAGACTTTTCCATCCGATGGTTCACTCCCCAGATGGCCGCAACGGCCAGGACTGAGCCAGGCCGAAGCCAGGAGTCAGGAGCTTCTTCTGGGTCTCCCACGTGGGTCAGGGGCCCAAGCATTTGGGCCGTCTTTCGCTACTTTCCCAGGTGCAACATTAACAGGGAGCTGGGTCGGAAGTGGAGTGGCTGGGACTTGAACCTGCTCTCTGATACGGGATGTAGGTGTCACAGTGGTAATTTAATTGGCCGCACCACACCGTAGGCCCCTGCTTGTCATCTTTCCTTCTTCCTTTCTTTGTTTTTTATCCATCTCTTTATTTATCCACTGAGCCATTGATGAAAAAGTGTCAGCCCCTTCTCCCCAGTTCCAAGAAGGAAAACTACAGAGGGTTCTTGTCAGGGCCCCCGTTTCTTTCCCAGAGCACTGGTCATGGTGTGGCCCAGGTGCTGTAGCAGGAGAGGACACTGAGTCACACGCTTGGTGTGGAGTCAGGCCTGAGTGTCCGGCTGTCCCTGAGGATGTGGACACCTCTGTTGCCGACCAGAGCATTCAGCCAACCAGAGGGGAAAGGGAAGTTGCAGCAGGAAGTAGGAAACCCAGCTGGGTTGGAGGGTGCTCAGGCCGTGGGCAGGTTATCTGGCTTTGGGTGATTGTGATGTGTGAGGTTGATTTGTCGGAGTTGGGTCCTTGAAACACCAGCAGAATCCCAAGAGAGCTACAATTCAGGCCAAACTTTTCTTTTTAAAGATTTTTAAAAAAATTGATTTGAAAGGCAGAGTTACAGACAGAGAGGGAGAGGCAAACAGAAAATTCCTCCACCTGCTCGTTCACTCCCCAAATGGCTGCAACAGCTGGAGCTGGGCTGATCTGAAGCCAGGAGCCAGGAGCTTCTTCCGGGTCTCCCACACGGGTGCAGGAACCCAAGGACTTGGGCCATCTTCTACTGCTTTCCCAGGCCATAGCAGAGAGCCGGATCGGAAGTGGAGCAGTTGAGACTCAAACTGGCGCCCATATGGGATGCCGGCACTGCAGGTGGAGGTTCAATCTATTACGCCACAGTGCTGGTCCTTCAGGCCAAGTTTTGTGTTTTTAAGGAGTCTGGAAGATGGAGAAATTTACTGTCTGCTTCAGAATTTAGAGACTGGTGAGGCAGTGCATGTGGAAGACCTTTCTCTCCTGCTGAACAAAGTCACACATTTCCTGTAGAAAATTTGAAAATAGGGAAAATATATAGCAGTAAGTGGAACTTGCCCATAACCCATAGGTAGTAACAATATCTTGATGACTCTATATAGCTAGTATTTTTTTTAAGATTTATTTTATTTATTTGAAAGACGGAGTTACAGAGAGGCAGAGGGGGGGTGTCCTCCATCCGCTGGTTCACTCATCAGATGGCTGCAACAGCTGGAGCTGGGCTGATCTGAAGCCAGGAGCCAGGAGCTTCCTCCAGGTCTCCCGTGAGGGTGCAGGGGTCCAAGGACTTGGGCCATCTTCCACTGCCTTCTCAGGCCATAGCAGAGAGCTGGTTCAGAAGTGGAGCAGCTGAGACCAGAACCGGCCCACATGGGATGCCGACACTTCAGGCCAGGGTTTTAACCTGCTGTGCCACAGCGCCGGCCTCTATAGCTAGTCTTTTTAAAAAATCCACATATAGGAATATAAATTACTTGAAAACCTTGTATTTGTTATTTGAAAGTCAGAATGACAGAGAGAAGGAGAGACAGAGCAAGAGGTCTTCCATCTGCTGGTTCACTCCCCAAATGGCTGCATTGGCAGGAACCGGGCCAGGCAGCAGCCAGGAGCCTGGAACTCCCATCCAGGTTTCCCACATGGGTGTTGGTGGTCCACGGACTTGGGCCATCTTCCGCTGCTTTCCCAGGCACATCAATAGGGAGCTGGATCAGAGGTGGAGCAGCTGGGAATTGAACTGGTGCTCCAGTATGGGATGGGAGCATTGCAGGCAGGGGCTTAACATACTGTGTCCTAATGCCAGCCCCCAAAGATACCTTTACAACAATTGTGTAGCGTTTCTTGACCTGAATGTCCTGTAATTTATTGAATTATTCCTTAATCATTGGAACATTCTGGGTATTTTCACTGTTTCATGATTACTCATAAATTCTTTTGCAATTGCCATGTTTTTACTTTAATCTCTATATGCATCTTTATTTACTTGGGTGGAATTCTGGAAGCAGAATTATTGGGTCAAAGGGTATGAACAGTTTTAGCTGTCTTGTTGCATAGTGCCAGATTGTTCTCCAGAAAGATACACATTCCTGTCCCTCATGTGTAAGAATCCTAGGATTTTTTTTTTTTCTGGAGCGGACAACATCTGTTTTAAGCTACAATCCTCCCTTTACTGTCTAGCCCCTGTGTCTCATCTGCAGTATATTCTGTTTTCTCATGTCTCACTCCCAGCTGTCTCTTGTGTTATGATACAGGATTGATAAAGGTTTCAGTTTAGGGGCAGTTTTATTCTGGGTTGGAATCCCTGATGGTGGAACCTCAGGCACTCGAGAGGGCAGTGGAAGAGAGGATTGGGGCAGGGATGCCTCCCAGGGCCCTGCCTTTCATGCCAGGTGGGCAGCCACTGCCTCTTCCTTCTGATGAGCATCTCTGAAGAGCAGGCAGAGGTCCTCCAGGAATCTTGGGCTAACTGCCAATCAACCTGCTCCCTACCACTGGTGGATGGGTTGCTCCATGCAGACTCTCTTTCTCCAAGTTCCACTTTTACCAGAAATTAAATAAGTATTTTCATTTACAACACATGTTTAGGAAATGGTATTCTACTAAAGAAATCTGCATCCTGTTAAACTGTACTTTTTTATTTTACTTTTCATTAAAAGGCATTATTTAGTTCTTTGAATTACATGGGACCATATTTTGGTTTGGTGAGTGTGTGTGTGTGTGTGTGTGTGTGTGAGAGAGAGAGAGAGAGAGAGAGAGAGAGAGAGAGAGGAGAAGGAAAGAAAGAGAGGATAGAACTGGGGGGAGATGATGTGCATATACTTTTTGATTTACTTTTGACAAAGTCCAGGAGGTAGATGAAATAGGAAGCAAGCAGAAAAAATTTTCAACATCCTTAGTCATCATTATGTACTTGAAACTGACAATAGTTAAAAATAAAAACATTCTATGTATGTAAAATTATAGTGATGGTGACAGTGTATTGCTGGTTGCAATATAAATAAAATATCTTTAGAAAGCGATTTTGTAATTGGTCTCAAGAATTATTAAAGATTGGCCGGCGCCGTGGCTCAACAGGCTAATCCTCCGCCTTGCGGCGCCGGCACACCGGGTTCTAGTCCCGGTTGCCCCTCTTCCAGGCCAGCTCTCTGCTGTGGCCAGGGAGTGCAGTGGAGGATGGCCCAAGTGCTTGGGCCCTGCACCCCATGGGAGACCAGGAAAAGCACCTGGCTCCTGGCTCCTGCCATCGGATGAGCGCGGTGCGCCGGCCACAGCGCGCTGGCCGCGGCGGCCATTGGAGGGTGAACCAAAGGAAAAGGAAGACCTTTCTCTCTGTCTCTCTCTCTCACTGTCCACTCTGCCTGTCAAAAATAATAATAAAAAAAGAATTATTAAAGATCATAACCTGTGATCTAGTCATTTTATGTGGGACGTAGGCTCTAATTTTTTTAAAGTGAGCCTAAACAATGCACAAAGAAGTCTAATGTTTAACTACATTAACTTTTTTTAAAGATTCATTTATTTATTTGAAAGTCAGAGTTACACAGAGAGAAGGGAGAGAGAGAGAGAGAGAGAGAGAGAGAGAGAGAGAGAGGTATTCCATCCGCTGGTTCACTCTCCATTTGGCCGCAATGGCCGGAGCTACGCCGATCCAAAGCCCAGAGCCAGGAGCTTCTTCCGGGTCTCCCACACAGGTGCAGGGGCCCAAGGACTTGGGCCATCTTCTGCTGCTTTCCCAGGCCGTAGCAGAGAGCCTGAAAGGAAGTAGAGCAGCTGGGTCTTGAACCGGCGCCTATATGGGATGCTGGTGCTTCAGGCCAAGGTGTTAATCCGCTGTGCCACAGCACCGGCCCCCAGAACGTAGGCTCTTTTTGTGTAAAAGAAGAAATAAATAATGAAATTATTGATGTTATTATCCAGTGAAAAATTACCAATAGCTTAATGGTCTAATGATAAAGAAGTGGTTAAGTGAGTTTTAGTAATTTAATGTTATGCAACCAATAGAAACACCATGTTATACAAACACCATGTGGCAACATGGAAAATGTGTATAATATCATGTTAGGTTTAGAAAAGGCTGATTATATGGATAGCAATATGAAAAAGCATGCAAAAGTGAAAACTGTTGGCTGGGGTGATTTTTATTTTAAAAATTCCAGAATCCTTATGATTTTTGCAATAAAGCCAGGGAGCCCTGCCAGGGAGATGTGGTGTGGTTGGGAAGACAGGGTCCCATCTCACTCTATGCTGACAGCCACGTGTTGGAAGGCTAGGGAGTTTTATTAGGTCAGAGGCGAAGGGCCTTGCTAAGGAGAGCGGGTTTTGGTGCCTGGCACAGTGTGAACATCTTCTTTGTGGTTCCAGCAGACAGGGGAGAGTCACTGTTAGGATGTGAGGCCCAGAGCTTACCTGGAGGGGCCTCTCCTAGGATAAACCACCCTGTGACACCTTCTAGTCAATATTTTTACTGTGGGGAACTCAGGTTAAAGTGAAATTAAAGATAACAAATGATTCTGGGGGAGTCAGAAGACAAGTGTAACCAGAGTAGTGTGTCTGTGAGTTGGAAAGATATTTTGAAGCATGGGACCTTGAATATTTAATGCAGAATCTGTGACATTCTCCTGGATTCTTTAAGTCTCTGGATGACTTGTAATACCTAATACATTGTAAATGCTATGGAAACAGTTACTAGTGGTGTTTAGGGAATGGCCAAAAAAAAAAAAAAGGGGGGGGGTATGTACATTGTTCAACAGAGATGTGAGCTTTTCTGCTATTATCTCCTGTCTGCATTTGGTTGAATCCTGGGATGTGGATCATAGGGAGATGGAGTGGCAGCCGCATGTTGTGTGTCCATCACATCGTGCCCCTTCAGTACCAGTGGCTCCCACTCCCTTCTGCCACTGTGTGTGGAGGTTGGGGATGGGGTGGCATACGTAATTTTCACAGAGGCCCCTGTGAGGAAGAGGAAGAGCCAGGAAGACTTGGAAGATGGTGGGGACGTGGGTGCAGACGCTAGGAGACCGGATGTGGGGCGGCTGGGGCTGCAGGCTCTGTGTGCTAGATCTCAGCAGCTGTTGTGACAAAGGGAGATTGGAACAAAGTGGCAGAGGGCTGGGGTTTAGGGCCTCAGGTTTGTGTTTTGTGCACCATGTATTGAGCGAGTGGCTCCTGGTGGTGGGTGGATTGGAACCACATTTCTGTGTGACGCGTTCTACTGCAGCTGATCCTGCTCTGTAGCTCCCACGTTCTTGATGAGCTCTGTGACTCAGCTGCTTCTTGGGACATCCAAGCAGCTTCTTCCCACCCTGCACCCCTCGGTGGAAATAGATCTGCAGTCAGGAGAGGTAACCAGAATTCTTCTGACTTTTTCCTACTGTCTGCAAGGGTCCTCTTGCACCTGTGGATACACTCAAACGGGAGCCCCTCAACAAAAGTGGACTTCGGCAGGGTTGTACTGAGTGTCTGATGTAGCAAAAGACAGACATTGATTAACCTGCAACAACCAGGATTGGGCCAGGCTGAGGCCAGGATCCAGGAGCTTAATCCAGGTCTTATGTGGGTGGCAGGGACCCAAGTACTTGAACCATCACTTACTGCCTCCTGGGGTCTGCCTTAGCAGGAGGCTCAAATTGGGAGCACAGCTGGGACTCAAACTCATGCACTCTGATATGGGATGTGGGCATCCCAAGAGGCATCTTAACCACTGTGCCAGATGCCTGTCCTTGAAGGGGGAAATATGAAAGTAGTATGCGGCTGCGCACTCTGACTGCCAGCTGGATCCAGAGGTGGCCAGCTCTCTTCTCCCCCTGCAGTTTGAATGTTTGCTGTGAGAGATGTCACTGGAACAGAAATAGGCCTGCAGCTCCCCCCCACCCCCCGTTTCCCCTCAACCCTGGAAATTCTGTCTCTAGGGCTGATTTGCCTTTGAGGAGATTCACCCCTATCCTGGCCACATAGCTCTGCACCATTAGTGGAAGGCAGACCCAGCCTTTGGCATGGGACTCCCGCTGTCCTGGATCAGCTGTTGGTGGGGAAGTGTGCTCCCTTCCCCAGCTGATGCTGGGCCTCTCTGCTTGCTGTCTCTGGCCCTGTCTACTGCAAGACTTAAGTAGGTCCTGTTCCTAACTCTTGATGTGCACCCACCTCTTTGGTTTTGCTGCAGTCTCGCTCCATTGTGAAACTGGAGCTGGGGCAGGAGCTGGCTTTCAGCTGGCACTGAGCTGCCTGTAATCAGCGGGCAGGTTCCTCCGAGGTGGGTGCTGTTAACTGTGCTACGGCATGGTCCGTCTCACCCCCACCCTGCTGTTGGCCTCCACTGCCCCTCTGCCGCCATCTTTTTACATTTTTTGATTTAAAGATTCATTTTATTTTTTTGAAAGACACACACACACACACACACACACACACAGATGGCCATGATGAAGCCAGGAGCCTGGAACTCCATCTGGGTCTCTCACATGGGTGCAGGGGCCCAGGCTGCTTTCCCAGGCGCATTAACAGGCAGCTGGATGGGAAGTGGAGTAGCAGGGAATGAGACTGGTGCTCAGATGGGAAGCTGGCGTAGCAGGTGCCTTAATCCGCTGCTCCACAGTGCCAGTCCCTCCACCACTGTCCTTGTAAAAACTCCTTTCCATTTTTTGTCCTTCTCTTAACTCCTCTTTTCTGCCATTTTCACTTTTTTTTTTTTTTTTTAGCTTTATCCCATTTCTCTGCCTACTTTACTCCTGTGTGCTCCCCTCATTGCCCAGTGAGTAGCCCTTGGGATGCTGGCCTGGCCTTACCTGGCGTCCATGTGCTTGCTCGTGTGTGCCACATTTTGGGGGGGCAGCTCTTCAGCACTGCAGGGCCCCTTGGGGTGGGAGAGACAGGCCCCTCCCTCCAGTAGCTCTCCTTGGAATCAGCCTGACTGCGTGGGACTTGCCTACTCCACAGCTTACTTGCTGACCAGTGTCAGGTCACAGCTCTGCAGACCCAGGACCACTGTGGGCTCAGGCCACTATGCATTTTGCTCTGTTGGAGTCAGGTCAAGCTCAGTGGTGGGAGTTGACTGTCCTTAGAAGTCTGTCGCATGGTGTTTTATAACCCTGGTGGCATGGCTGTGCCTTGCTGCCTGTGAGAACAGAGCGCACATTGCCTTGGCCCCTGAGAGGCCCAGGGAAGTAACGGGATGGGAGGCAGAGATCCCAGGGCTTGGCGCTTTTGTCTGAGTCTTCCTCCTTGCAGTTCTGAGGGGCTTCTGGACAGCCGTGTTGGCCAGCCCAGGCAGCCGTTACAAAACCCCGCACGCGGAGGGCTCGGCCAACAGAAACTTGCTTTTCACAGCCCTGGGGGCTCAGGGTTGGTTTCTCCTGAGGGTCGTGAGGGAAGGTGCTGTTCCCGACCTCTCTCCTTGGCTTGTGCATGGCTGCCTTCTTCCTCTGTCTTCACATTGTCTTCCCTCCGTGCCTATCCGTGTCCAGATTTCTTCTTGGAAGGATGTCTGACCAAGGGCCAGGGCCCGTCTCATGACTTTCTGTGAACTTAATTTACCTCCTTAAAGTCAGATCTCCAAATATGAAGGCACTTCAAGAAGTTCATGGAGGGGCCGGCGCTGTGGCGTAGCAGGTAAAGCTGCCGCCTGCAGTGCCAGCATCCCATATGAGCTCCAGTTCAGGTCCTGGCTGCTCCACTTCTGATCCAGCTCTCTGTTTTGGCCTGGGAAAGCAGTAGAAGATGACCCAAGTCCTTGGGCCCCTGCACCCACGTGGGAGACTCAGAAAAATCTCCTGGCTCCTGGCTTTGGATGGACACAGCTCTGGCCTTTGTGGCCATCTGGGGACTGAATCAGCGAATGGAAGAGCGCTCTCTCTCTCTCTCTCTCTCTCTCTCTCTGCCTCTGCCTCTCTGTAACTCATCCTGCAAATAAATAAATAAATCTTTAAAAAAAAGAAGTGTATGGAACATGGACGAAAAGATAAATTTATTCAGGTGTAAACATTTTTTAAATCCATGCATACAGAGAGGGTCTTGGGAAAGTTTATAGAAAATGTATATTACCAAAAAACTAGCCCTGGATTTTAAACTTTTTTTTTCTACAAAAAAGTTATTTCACTTTTTTTTAAAAAACGTTTTTGAAAGGAAGGTGGTTTAGAATTAAAAAAAAAAGAAACCTATTTATTCTTCTTTATTTGAAAGGCAGAGGGATAAAGGGAGAGAGCTAGAGAGAAAGAGCTTTCTTCTGCTGGTTCACTCCCTAATGTCTGCAGCAGCAGGCTGGGACCAGGCCTAAGGCAGGAGCCTGGAGCTTGGTCTGTCTCCCACCTGGATGGCAGGGGCCCAAGTACTTGAGCCATCATCTGCTGCCACCCAAGGTGTGCATTAGCAGAGAGAGCAGAGCTGTAATTCAAACCCAGGTACTTCCATATGGGATGCGAGCTTCCCAAGTGGGGTCTTTTTTTTTTTAAGATTTTTTATTTGAAAGGTAGAGTTACAGAGAGGCAGAGGCAGAGAGAGAGAGAGAGAGAGAGAGAGAGAGAGAGAGAGAGAAAGAGAGAGAAAGAGAGAGGTCTTCTATCTGCTGGTTCACTCCCCAGGCCAGACAGGAGACTGGAGCTTTTTCCAGGTCTCCCACATGGGTGCAGGGCCCCAAGGGCTTGTCTGTCCTCCACTGTTTTCCTAGGCACATTAGCAGAGAGCTGGATTGGAAGTGGAGCACTGGGACTTGAACCAGCACCCATATGGGATGCCAGCACTGCAGGTGGCAGTTTTACCCAGTGCACCACAACGCCAGCCCCCCAAGTGCTGTCTTAACCACAGCACCAAATGCTTATCACTCAACCTTTCTTGCCTTAGAATAAAGTTACCCTTTTTTTTTAAGTTTTTTTTTTTTTATTTTGTTTTGAAGGCACAGTGACAGAGAGGGAGAGACAGAGAAAGAGATCTTTCACATGCTGGTTCCAAATGGCAGGGACTGGACCAGGCTGAAGCCAGGATCCTGGAACTCCATCCAGGTCTCCCACATGGGTACAGGGACCCAAGGACTTGGGCCATCTTCTGCTGCTTTCCCAGAGGCATTAGCAGGGAGCTGGATAGGAAGTTAAGCAGCACAACACTGGCCCCAATAAAATTCCTTTTTAATTCCATTGTCTTTTGTGCGGAGAGTTTGGACTTTGGCATATGGGTTTTGAGGGGACACATCTAGCCCATACTATAAGAGCTTTTAGGTGAGGGTGGAGGGAGCGGGAAGGTTCAATAATCTGGGCACACCAATGGGATTTGAACCCAGGCCCCTGATCTGGAATCCAGGCTTATATCCTCTAAGGGAAAGTGCCTGATGCTGTGTTGACACAACCAGGAAAGACGGTTCAGGACATGTGAGTGGAGGTTAATGACTGCTTTCGGGGCCGAGAGAGGTTTCTAGGGTCTGTCTGGGGTGGAGCGCTGCTCGGCTTCTCCCAGTCAAGCCGAGCAGAGAGAGGTGCCTGCACCAGGTGCCCAGGCACAGCCTAGCTTTCCCCCTCCTCACCAGCGCCTCCCTCCTGCCATGCAGGGTGATATGAGCAGAGCCCAGGAATGCCTTATGTGGATCGGCAGAACCGGATCTGTGGGTTCCTGGACATCGAGGAGAATGAGAACAGCGGCAGATTCCTGCGGAGGTACTTTATTCTGGACACCCAGGCCAACTGCCTTCTCTGGTACATGGACAACCCCCAGGTGAGCGGCAAAGGGGGAGGGCCAGGGTGCTGGCTGCCCACTGCTGCCCAGGAGGGAGGCAGGTGGGCTTAGCCTTTGGGGCTTTGTGACTTGGGTACCTCCAACCTGCTACTGGTCAGAAGGTGGGAGAACGCCACCCTTCCCTTGTGTGCATACACACACGCACACACAAATGCACACAAAGCAGCCCATCTCAGATCTTAGCTCACAGAGCAGAAAGCCCTCCTGACTCTGGGGATCCTATGTCTTTTTGCACACTTGCGAAAGCCAGGCAGGGGCCAGCCAGGCTGGATCTGGGCTCCAAGGCCTGGCCTGTTTCCTGCCTCTCATCAGGGCCGTGGCCTGCTTGCTGCTCCTGCTCTTCCGGTCTGGGGCCCCTCCCCAGTGGAGAATGTGTCCTGGCTCCCTGAGCTGGACCAGTGTTGGACTGCTTCTGAGTCAGAAAGTCATAGAAGCCTGCGTTGGAGGTGACTTTGGAGGTCACCCGGTATTGCTTCTTCATGGGGCAGATGGGAAAACTGTCACACATCGCGATGGGCCAAGGTGGGGGGGGGAGAGCGTCCCAGCCCGCAGGCCGGAGGAGGCCCAGAGGATCGTTTGGTCTGGTTCTGCCACGGCTACCATGGGTGGGACTAGAAATTCAATAAATCTATATAACAGGCTAATTTTTAAGTTGATAATTGTGTACAGCCCGTGAATGATGTTATAAATATCCAGTTGGCCCTTGGCAGAATGAAAACCTCTCCACCCCCCGACAAGGTCACGACCAGAGTTAGGTGACTTGTTTAGCATTTTGTGGAGATCAGAGAGATAAGGGCCACCCAAGTTTTATCGCTATGCCCGGGAGTCCCAGAAGGCATCACGGGTCTGGGACAAGCTGCTCTGCGCCTGATCTGAGTGCTCTTGGCGCTTTTCCTTCCCTGTGTCCCAGAGCAGTTTGGTGGGGATGAGGCCACAAAGACTGGCATGGACCCAGAACAGCAAGATCCCGGGTCATGGCCAGTGGGGCCTGGTACTTGGCTGTGATTCAGAAGCCTGCATGGAGGACAGTCTGAGTGGGGGAGTGGAAGACGTCGTGTGAGCCCCTAGCTCGTTGTCCGGGGACCTGTCCCCTGGAGGCCTTCGACGTTTGTTTTTTAGAAATGATGACTGGGAAGTCAGTGGCTGCTAATCGCCTCCTCCAGGAAAGAGCCCCAAACAGAGCCACACTCCATGTTTCACCCCATACAGCTGTCACTCACTCTCATCCCCATACAGCTGTCACTCACTCTCATCCCCATACAGCTGTCACTCACTCTCATCCTCATACAGCTGTCACTCACTCTCATTTGAAGTGTTGCGTATTCAGTGAATCCCACGCACGGGCACTGTCACAGCTTCTGCTGCACCTGGAACTCCTGCCTTCGCGCCCTGCACCGTGGTTTTCCCTGCCTCGGCTGTGCCCGGGTGCCCATCACCAGGTCACAGATCCATGGCAGAAGGAAGGAAGGAAGGAAGGAAGGGATCATTTAAGGTACCTCTTTTGGCACTGTTGGAGGAGCTTGGAGTTGAGTCTGTTGCTGGTACACGAGGCTTCTGCATGCCTAGAGTTAGCCTGGGTGACTTATGGTCCCTGGGTCTTACCCTTCCTTTTCCATTTTCCCTGCTTCATGTACCTAGTTCTCCCATTCACCTGCCAGCTTACTGCAGTCATTTGAATGTATTTTTTTAAAAAAATTATTTATTCTGAGTTACACACAGAGAGAAGGAGAGGCAGAGAGAGAGAGAGAGAGAAAGGTCTTCCATCTGCTGGTTCACTCCCCAACTGGCTGCAATGGCCAGAGCTGCGCCGATCCAAAGCCAGGAACCAGGAGCTTCTTCCGGGTCTCCCATGCTTGTGTAGGGGCCCAAGGACTTGGGCCATCTTCTACTGCTTTCCCAGGCCATAGCAGAGAGCTGGATCAGAAGTGGAGCAGCCAGGACTCGAACTGGTGCCCATATGGGATGCCGGCACTGCAGGCATCTGCTTTACCTGCTGTACCACAACGCCGGCCCCAGTTGAATGGATTTTTGTCTTGATTTACCTGTTTTGTATCATGCCTTCCATGAGGGCTAGTCTTTCTAAAAGTATTATTTTAAAAAAATTTATTTATTTGAGAGGCAGAATACTGAAAGTGAGGAAAGACAGAGAGAGAGAAAGAGAGGTTCTGTCTTCTGATTCACTCCCAAATGGCCACAGGAGCTGGGCCAGCCTGAAACCAGGAGCATCTACTGGGTCTCCCATGTGGGTGGCAGGTGTTTCCCAGGTACATTAGCAGGGAGCTGGACCAGAAGTGGAGCAGCTGGGACATGAACCAGTGCCCATGTGGGATGCCAGTGTGACAGTCAGTGGCTTAACCTGCACAACACCGCCTCCCCCCAAATAATTTTTTTGTTTAATTTGAGAATCAGAAACAGAGTGACAGTTCCCATCTACTGGTTCACTCCCCAAATGCCTGCAGCGGCCTCAGGCCAAAGCCTGGGAGTTGGAAGCTGGAAACTCTATCTAGATGTCCCCCATGGGTGGCTAGGACCCAAGTACTTGAGCTATCTACCTGCTGCCTTCCACAGTCTGCATTAGCAGGAGGCTGGAGTTGGGCGTGGAGCTGAAACCTGATCTTGGACATTGCCAATTGTCAGGATTCCCCTAGCTCTGACCTACTCTCTGATTCGATTGTCACTTGCACCTAGAACCTGCCGTAACCTTGGGTGCTGTGTCTCAGGCCACCATACTGGGCTCTCTGAGGTCAGCCTCTCCACCAGATCCACCCTGCCTGGGCAGAGCCTTGCCCCTTCCAGACAGCAGGCAGAGCCTTCTTTGAGTTTGAATTACCAAACAGAACCTGTGGCTGGCGGCTGTGGAGTCTACATTTTCTTAGGAAGTGGTAGATTGCAGCTGGCTTGTGTGATATAGGTGTGTAAAATATTCCATCGTGTGTCTAGACCACATTTTCTTTATCTGTTCATCTGATGATGGACACCTTCGCTGATTCCATGTTTTGGCTGTTGTGAACATGAGGCACCAGCTGCTGATGGGTGGGTGGGATTGGAGTCATTAATACTCCAGAGTACTCACATGTGCGTAGGTTTTTTGGTGTGTGAGATGTTCACTTACAAGATCTATTTGGCTTGTTCCGTGTCCCTTCCCTTAAGCAGAGGTGAAGAGGAAGAGGAGGGGATCAGCTCTCACTGTGGAGGCCGAGGAGGGAAGGGGAGCACCCCTGGTTGGAGGAATGTGTGAGATTGGGGTCCTCAGAGAGAGATGAGGGTGTCTTGGCAAGTTCTTCGTTAGGAAGGTGTTCCTCGGGAATGTGCAGAGAGCTGGAGAGGCAGAGTGGAGCTCAGGCAGAGGACACGAGTGTGGGTGTTAGCCTGGGCCAGCAGTCATTCTGAGAGAGCTGAGTTTGTGTGTGCCATGCTAGACAGACCCTGGCCCTGGCTCTGCCGGTGTGGATACAGTGGTTTCCCCCAGCCCCAGGGCAGTCTCTGGGGGCAGCAGAGGTTGGCAGAAAGAGATCTGAGGGAGGTGGGGAGGCCAGCAAGAGTGTCTGCTGGAGGGCTATGCCGTAGGGCCATGCGAGGGGCCAGAATGTGGCCTGCACCAGTGAGGCTGACTCTCTGGCAAAGTGGAGAATCAAGGTGATACAGTAAGAAGTCGAGGTTTGCCATGCAGGCAGGGGTGACACCAAACCCATACAGGACAACACTCATTAGCTAAAAAGGATCCTACAACTGTTCCAATATTATTGACTATGGCTGCTGATTTATCTAATGCATTTAAAAATTAATATGCTGAACCTATCAAGGAAGCACTTTTTGGTGTGGTTGTTGTAGGAAGAACATTTAGCATGAGATCTACCCTTTTGATCAATTGTTAAGTACCCAGCACCATATTACTGTTTGTAGGCACAACGTCACACTGCAGATCTCTCTCTAAAGCTTGTTCGTCTTGCATGCAAATTTTTATTTTTTTAATTTTAATTTTTTAAAATTTTACTTTTTTTATAGAAACTTAATTAACTTCAAAGAACCCAAGAATGATACATCTTTTGCAAACATTTAGATAATTCCTTTTTAAACATTTACTTATGGGGCCAGTGCTGTGGCCTAGTAGGTGAATCCTCTGCCTACAGTGCCAGCATTCCATATGAGTGCTAGTTCATGTCCTGGCTGCTCCTCTTCCAATCCAGCTCTCTGCTTATGGCCTGGGAAAGCAGTGGAAGATGGCCCAAGTGCTTGGGCCCTGTAGCCATGTGGGAGACCCAGAAGAAGCTCTTGGCTCCTGGCCTTGGATTGGCCTAGCTCTAACCATTGTGGCCATTTGGGGAGTAAACCAGTAGATGGAAGACTTCTCTGTCTCTCCCTCTCACTGTCTGTAACTGCCTCTCAAATAAATAATCTTTGTAAAAAAATTTATTTATTTATTTGGCAGGAAGAGGGATGGGGGTGGGGCAGAGAGAGAGAGAGAGTCTTCTTTTTGCTGGTTCACTCTCCAAATGACCTCAATGTCCAAAGCCAGGAACCAGGAACTCCACCGAAGTCTCCCACATGGGTGACAGGGGTGCATGCACTTGGGCCATCATCCATTGATTTCCCAGGTGCATCTGCAGGAAGCTGGATCAGAAGCAGAGCAGCCAGAGCTTGAACCAGTGCTCCAGTAGGGGATGCTGATGTCGTAAGTGGCGGCTTAACCTGGTGTTAACCTGCTGCCAAGCCCAACAGATGATTCTTGAATAGAAACAACCATTGGTTGTATTTTCCTTAGAACGTGACTAGGATATAATGGCTGTAGCACTTGTATTTTAATTTAACGTGGGTCACTATTATGTTAGAGGAGATGGAGCTCCTTAAGTAGGGCTGCTGTACTTCATTCCAGTGACTTAGAGTAGGTGGCAATGGGGTTAGTCACACAGCAACCTTCCTAACCTGCATGTGGCTAAGTCCTTTGCAAGACTCAATTATATGGCCCGAAACAGACGGTGCACAGGTGCCTGAAAGAACATTGCACTACTTTGTTGTTCTTATCACATGTGCTCTGGGACAAGTATTTTCTGTCTCCTCCCTGCCATCAATATTTAGATGCTGTCCTTTGCAAAGGGCACGGTGTGAATTATGGATCATGATCATAGTATTCAGAGGGATTGCATCTGTCCTGGTAGCTGAAACCACAGTGAAAGCCCTTTGCCTTTTCTCTTTTTTAATAAGCTGAAAGCAGTTCTTTCCATTGGGAGAGACAAAGAGCTTCAGTAGTGTTGACAATAAGATGAAATTTGACTGCATTTTAGTCAAGAGAATATAAACACGTGGGATATTATAATGGGCAATACTGCTGTCTTCAAGGCTAGGGGAAAACTCCTGTTTTTGTAAATTACACTTTCTGTATAAGGAAACTTTCTAAACAAAATTTAGCTGAAATCCAGCAATATTGAAAATACTTTTGTATCATTTACTTCACCCTGTCAAAATGCCAAAAATTAGTAAATAACTTCCTTTGAAAAATGATGGAGCAGACATGTAGAATAGCGAACAAAAACAGGGTAAGAGCCCCATATTAGGGTGCTTGGCTTCAACACTTGGCTCTGCTCCTGACTCCAGCTTCTTGCCTACTGTAGACCCCAAGAGGAGGTGGCGGTAGTTCAAGCCCTCAGGTCCCTGACACCCATATGGGAGATCTGGATTGAGTTCCCAGCTTCCAAGTTCAGCCTGGCCCAGCCCTAACCCCCTGCAAGCACTTGGTGAGAGAACCAACATAAACACTTAAAAATGGTCAATAATGCTATGTGCACGTGCCTGGATGTGATGACAAGTCCCTTCATGTCTGTCCAGAGGCATTCTGCATATGCACAGCGTCATGATGAGTTTCTGTTATTTGGACATTTTTTAATTTGTGGATATGTTCTGGTAATTAGCATATTAACTACCCATACGGACCTGAATTCAAGGGTTAAGAGGAATTGTTGTATGATTTTATTTATTTGCATTAGAGTATGAATGCAGAATCTTTTGGGGGGAAAATCCCAAAAAAAGATTTTAAGCAATAGATTTGTATTTTCATGAAATACAAATTGTGCCAAGGATAAAGTTATTAAAACATCTTTTAGAATTAAGTTATTTGTGGATTTTCTTCCTTCTTGTCTGCTAATGGCCACCCCAGGGGATGTAAGAGAAGTATAATTTTTTTTGTGTTTTCCATACTAGATTTTTAAAACAAGGTGTGTCTTTATAACAGGACACAGTTTGTCTAAATTAAAAAAAAATTAAAGCTAAGAAGCACTTTGGGATAATCATGTTAATAGCACTACTTGGTGTTACAGTCCAAGCAGCTAAAAAATAGAAGCTGTGAAACTTCTCAGTGATTTTACTGTTGCAAAACCATGATGATGGCGGCCCTGAGTTTTCTTAAAACTCTCTTTTGTTCTAGTGTTATATTTTGCCTTAACTTTTAACCTTCAACATTTGCTTAATAGATCTCATCTGCATCCATATATGTTTATGTAGCTAATTATGTACAGAAGAATGCCATTTTGTTTATTTAAAGGGGAAAGGGGAGCAGAGGAGAGAACAGATCTTCCCATGTGCTTCTTCAGTCTTCAGATACCTACAACAGCTGGGGCTGGGCCAGGGGCCTGAGCTCAGTCCTGGTCTCTCACATGAGTGGCATTGAGCCATCACTGTTGCCTCCCGGGGTCTGCATTGGCAGGAAACTGGAGTCAGGAGCCAGGATGAGATACTGGGCACAGGCACTCTGATGTAGGGCTTGCACATCTTCACTGATGTCTTAGCTGCTAGGCCAAATGCTTGCCCCAAGAATGCTATTTTATTATTATTAATGAATTATTAATTATGTATATTTGTTATAGAATTTATTGCTAAATAAAATTGTGTTTCTAAGACAAAGCAGAGGAACTGCATGCTGGATTTTCTGGAGCACAGACCAAAGGAAGAAAAAGGTGGCTGGCAGAAGGGGAAGTTCAGTCCCTGAGAGTTTAGTGCCTGACTGCAGAGAACATGGGGCTGCTGGGTGGAGGGAGGGACAAAGGGCCAGGGGTGGCTTCTACAGGTTAAGGTTTTAGAACGTCAGAGTCTGGAGACCTACCTGTATGCTGCCGGTTTTCTGGAACCTACGCCTATAAGACTCTATTACCAGGTTGGCAGAAGGAAATAAAGGGGCCTAGGGATGTGCTGGCCAAGAGACTTAGACAGCATGTAGCGCAGCCTGCCGTGGGCAGGTGCTAGTGGGTGTCGACCAGAACGAGACACCAGGCAATGGGATGAAAGCATGAAACCGGCACGGCAGCTCATGATACGGAACCGAAAGAATAAGGAGTAAAGCCATGGATGTTTCCTGTTTCCTTAAGTTAGTATCAGGAAGTGGAGCTTCAGGGTAGAGGGGAGAAGATGTGTTGGCCACGGCGGTGAAGCCACTGCCCAGGCCTCCTGATGCCGGGTTATTTTCCTTTTGGTTATTCTTGTGCCAGGGAGGGGGCTTTGGTAAGGGGACAATTCACATCATTCTCCTTAGGCAAGTTCTTTTCAGTGAGCCCGGATGGCCTTGGCGTTTGGCGGTTTAGCTATGGTTTCCGCTGGCAGCCAGCCGCATTGGCGTGTGCGCTCGTGGTGGGATTGCCACATCCATTCGCCTTCCTCCTTCTTCCCTGTCTCGAAGCAGCGAGCTGGTTTGTAGCACCTGCTGCATGCCTTGCTGTCTACTGGGCACCCCTGGGAGTGTCAGAACGTGAGGAGGTGCCAGCATCTCCCCTTCCTTCCCCACTTCTGCTCTCTGAATCCCTGGCCTTGTGGAGTTTGGCACACGACAGCCAGTTGGACCAGTTCCTGCCCTGCCCAGTTTTGGGCAACCATCTCGAGTTCCTCTGGTGTAGCCCTGCTGGTCCTGCTCTGGTATTTGCCTTTTGTTGATGATCAACTTGTGGGAGGTGGTGTGGCCTTGAAGGATTTGGGAATCAGCAGGGCTTGGGTATGCGTGACTGTCACATGGGTTGTATAGGGTTAAGGGACAACGTGTGAAAGTTCCTAGCAGCAAGCCCAGCCCATAAATACATACGGGCTTCCTTCTCTCCAACCAAGCTCTAGATAGGTGTTAGGAGTGGTAACCCTGTGTTCATCTGACTGCATGAGGAAGTCACTTCCCCAGCTGAGCCTCAGAGCGCTTGTGTGGCGAATGAAGTCAGCAGACCCTCTTAGGGCTGACATTCTGTGAATTTTTAAAAAGACATTTTTTTATTTGGAATGCAGAGTCACAGAGGAAGAGAAAGAGATAGAAAGAAAGATCTTCCATCTGCTGGTTCACTTCCTAAATGCACACAGTGGCTGGGGCTGGGCCAGGCTAAAGTTGGGAGCCAGGAACTCCATCCTGGTCTCCCATGTGGGTGGCAGGGGCCCACGTACATGGACCACCTTCCACTGCTTTTCTAGGTGCATTAGCAGGGAGCTGGATTAGAAGTGGAGCAGCCAGGACATGAACTGGTGCCCGTATGGGATGCTGTTACTGCAGGTGGTGGCTTAATCCACTGTGCCACAATGCCAACCCCTCTGTGAATTTAAGTCTATACTTGGGTCTTCTAGGGAGAGGACTCCTTCAAGGTCCTTAGTGGCAGAAAAGAAGACAGTGACAGTGACGTCATAAAGCCTTCAGCCTTGTTACAGGAGCCTGTCCTGGGCCCCGCACTGCTCTGGAAATGTTAGAAGTCCGAGGAACAACTAGGCTGCTCCTGGTTAGACAGCCTTGTGCGGGTGGCTGCTGTGCCTGGCACAGGGTCTCGTTCCCCCTCCCCACCCTGGCCCTCCTCTTCCCTTCCTCCGCCCTATTGACTGCATCCCTGAGGCTTCAGGCTGGGTGTGGCCTTTTCTCTCACAGCTGCCGTGCAGTGAGCAGGGCCAGCTGGTGTGGGCAGCACTGGCTGTCTGACCTGGAGGAGCGGTGCTGTTACCTGCGGGCTGGAACAGCCTGCAGTGCTGGGTCCCTGTCTCACATCACTTACAACTCTGGGGGTCAGTGTGCTTAAAAATATTCCCAGGGGCATTCAGCCTGGTGGTTTTTTTAAAAAAGATTTATTTATTTGAAATTCAGAGTTACAGAGAGAGAAAGAGACAGAGAGAGATCTTTCCTTCTTTGGTTTACTCCCCAGATGGCCACCGCAGCCAGTGCTGGGCCTTTTGGGCCAAAATAAATGAATCTTTTAGTTCATACCCCATAAACATGTATCATTATTACATGTCAATTACAATTTTTTTCTCCAAGCCACCCCTGCTGAATCACACATGTATTAGTGAGCCTTTTGTTAACTAAAATCCCCAAGAGGCACTTCTTAGGAAGGAGGAAGGTTGATTTTGGCTCACAGTTTGGGAGGCTCACAGTGCAAGATCAGTGGCCCTGGTATTCTGGAGTCTGATGAGGGTAGCAGAATGTGTGCAGAAGGGGGTGCCCATGGCCAGCAGGACTCAGAGAGACCCAGGGGCACACTCTTCCTCTACCTCGTGTTCTGTCATGGGGCTGCACCCTGGAACCTAATGCGACCCATCACCTCCCACACTCCGCCTTCTCGTTCCCACGTTGGAACCCGGGAGATGTCTTCCTAGAGAAACACATTGTGCTAACGGTGGGCAGAAGCTGCATGGTCCCCCAGTACTTTGTGTGTGTGTCTCTGTGTGTGTGTGTTTAATGGAATAGAGTGGGAATGTCCCCACCATGCAGGCGTCATTCTCATTGAAAACTGAGGAGTCTGCTGTGGAAAGCAGTGATTCTACCTGTATCCTCCATATGCTTAGTTTACTAAGAGGAGACCTAAACACCAGGAGGCTGGTGTTATGACATTGCAGGTAATGCCGCTGCCTGTGGTGCTGGCATCCCGTATGGGTGCTGGTTCATGTCCTGGCTGCCCCACTTCCAGTCCAGCTCCCTGTTGATGAACTGGGAAAAGCAGCAGAAGATGGCCCAAGTGTGTGGGCCCCTGCAACCCACATGGGAGAGCCAGATGAAGCTCCTGGCTCCTCAGCCAGGAGATGAAGCTCCCAGCACTGGCCATTGTGGCCATCTGGGGAGGAACCAGGAGATGGAAAGATCTCTCTCTTTTTCTCCCTCTCTTATTTCTCCTTCTCTCTCTGGCTCTGTAACTGTGCCTTTCAAATAAATAAATATTTTTTTAAAAATAACATGCTTAAATGCAGAATACAGGGTTAGATTTTTGTACTGTAGACCAGCTGTTCATATATATATATATATATATATACACATATATATATTTATTTATTTATTTGAGGGGTAGAATGAGAGAGAGAGAGAGATATCTTCCATCTGCTGGTTCACTCCCCAAATGGCCGCAACAGTCAGGATTGGGGAGCCAGGAGCTTCTTCCACATCTCCCACATGGGTGCAGGGGCTCACACACTTGGGCCATCCTCTGCTGCTTTCCCAGGCTAATGCAGAAAGCTGGATTGAAAGTGGAGCAGCTGGGACTCAAACCAGTGCCTGAAAGGGATGCTGGCACTGCAGGCCACAGCTTTGAACTCGCTGAGCCACAGTGCTGGCCCCAGACCAGTATTCTTAGTCTTGGGCCTATTTAGGGATCATTGGGGAACATTTTTATTCTTTTTTTTCTTTGAGAGGCAAAAAGAGGGGTTGGGGGAGAACAGTTCCAGCTACTGCTTTATTCCCCAAATGCCCACAAAGGTCAGGACTGGACCGAGTGGAAGCCTGGAATTCAATCCAGATCTCCCATGGTCGTAGGAACCCAGTTACTTGAGCCATCATTTCTCCCTGCCAAGGTCTGCTTTAGGCTGGACGCTGGAATCAGGCCCATACGGGATGTGTCAACCTCACTGCTAGGCCACGGCCTGCCCTGGGGAACGGGACGCTTGGTTCTGACTCCGTTTCGCAGCAGAAGCTGGGACCTGGGTTTTTGCAGAGAAGCTCCCCAGCAGATTCTCGCATGCACCAAAGTGAGAAAAGGATCTGTGTCATGAATTCAGAGAGGCGAGGTCGGGGCAGGCTGGGTGGGTAGGGCAGGCTTTGTGAAAGAGTTTGCTCTTTGCCCGGAGGAGTCAGAGCTGGGGCTGCGGCTCCCACCCCTGGCTCTGATCCCCAGCCTCCCCTGGGTTCCTGCTCTGACATCTGGCCGCCTGGCCCTCAGCTCAGGCATCTTGGCCCAGTCTTCCTTCATCAGGAACTGTCTGCCAGGGGTTTGCCCGTGTGCTACTGTGGCAGTGAGCTGTCACCATTAATTTTCTAGGTCCAGTAACTGCAGTGGACACTGAGTGTCACTTTGGATCAAGCCCCGGGGATCATGTGTTCCTTGGGTGGAGTGCATGAAGGGGTGAGGGGTGGGGGCGGCCGTGTTTTCAGACATTCGTCATATTTCCCTGGCTTCTCACTGGTGGACAGGGGTGCATCTGAGCCCAGGAGCTGCCTGGGTGGTGTGTGGGTGAAAGGGGTGAGGACTCCCCACCCTGGCCTCTGGGGTATCCTGGCCTGGAGAGCTGCTACCGTATGCTGCTCTCTGAACCCAGAGAGCTGCGAGGCAGGGGACAGGGTACAGAGCAGCCTGCATGGCCATGGCAGATGAAGTAGATACAGTCAGACCAGGCTCGTATCTGTCATTCTATGTTCTGCACGGGTCCCATCTGAATGGCTCTCCAAATCCCACTTCTTTGCTCACAATTCACGACGGGGCTCTGGAGGCCTCTGGGCCATGCCTCTGTGTGAGAGCAGCCCTGGGACCTGTGGGAGGGGATATACCGCCCCCGGTACAGTTGGAATTCCTGCAGCTCCGGCTTCCTGAGTTACGCCCTGCTGCTTCTTGGGAGTAGGCCTGGAAGCTGGGAGACTGGACTTTAGTTGAGGCTCTGCCACCGATTTTGTGGCCCAGGACAGTTCCTCTTGCTCATAACTCACCGTCCTCAGCTGTAAAATGGGGTGGGGAGTGGAACAGCCTCCGTTCAGCCTCCGGCAGAGGCCTGTGGCTTCGTGGGCTACCAGGAGACCAGCTTTGGGAAGTCTAACAGAGCCGAGTTCCCTTTACCCATCTCTAGGGCAGTGCCCGTCACTCATGTGCCTTTTGGGGAGCGGTGGCTTCTCTCTGGACTCTGATCTAGGAGTTACAAGGCCTGTCTCTCTTTACATGATAGGGCTTTTCCTGAAAAAAAAGGTTAGAAAATTGCTGTGTAGTTGGAAATCAAGTGTAAATGTCGTCCACATGTCAAATGTTGGTCTGAGCCGGTGCCGCAGCTCAATAGGCTAATCCTCCGCCTGCAGCACTGGCACACCAGGTTCTAGTCCCGGTCAGGGAGCTGGATTCCTTCCTGGTCGCTCCTCTTCCTGTCCAGCTCTCTGCTGTGGCCCGGGAGTGCAGTGGAGGATGGCCCAAGTGCTTGGGCCCTGCACCCCATGGGAGACCAGGAGAAGCACCTGGCTTCTGGCTTCGGATCAGCGCGGTGTGCCGGCTGCAGCGGCCATTGGAGGGTGAACCAATGGTAAAGGAAGACCTTTCTCTCTGTCTCTCTCTCTCACTGTCCACTCTGACTGTCAAAAAAAAAAAAAAATGTTGGTCTGGCCGCTGAAGGCAGAGTCTTCTACGTGCCGAAGGAGGGAGATGGAGAGTCTCTTATTGCAATTCTAGTGTTCTATGGTTCCTTTCTTTTTCTTTTTCTTTTTTTTTTCGAGATTTATTTTATTTATTTGAAAGAGTTACAGAGAGGTAGAGACAGAGAGAAAGGTCTTCCATCTGCTGGTTCACTCCCCAGATGGCCGCAACAGCCAGAGCTGCACCGATCCGAAGTCAGGAGCCAGGAGCTTCTTCAGGACTCCATGTGTGTGCAGGGGCCCAAGGACTTGGGTCATCTTCCACTGCTTTCCCAGCCATAGCAGAGAGCTGGATCGGAAGTAGAGCAGTTGGGACTTGATCCAGTGCCCATATGGGATGCTGGGGCTTCAGGCCAGGGCATTAACCCACTGCTCCACAGCGCTGGCCCCTTTCTTGTCTTTTTAAGGCAGGGTGGCAGAGAGAGAGGGAGACACGTACATACACACACAGATTGAGAGAGAGAGAGAGAGAAAGAGAGAGAGAGAAAATCTTCACCTGCTGGTTCGCTACCCAAATGGCTGCAACAGTTGCAGCTGGGTCAGACTGAAGCCAGGAGCCAGGAATTCCATCTGGGTCTTCCAGGTAGGTAGGCAGGGATCCAGGTACTTGGACCATTTGCTGCTGCATCCATTTGCTGGAGCATGAGCAGAGAGCTGGATCAGAAGCAGAGCAGCCAGGACTTGAACCAGAGTTCCCATATGGGATGCTGGCATTGCAAGTGGTGGCTTCACCTGGTGTGCTGCAATGCCAGCGCCTTGTGGCACAATTGACGAGGTCACCAGGACTACGGACAGATTCTCAGGTTCATGAGAGAGTGGATTTTCTAGATAATACATGGGAAACACCACAGCTGTGATTTCTAATCCTGGCTGTTACCCTGTAATGTTTCTGTCCCTGTGGTTTCATTGCTTCATCCCCAACAATGGGGATATTAAAAAGTGAAAGAGGTGATGTCAAGGTCGCATACGTTTCCAGGCATGGCGCCTGTGTCTTGCTGTTTTAATAATATGCTGACCTAGTGCTTTATGGTGTACGGACGTCACTTCATACGGTTCTCATAATGGTCCTGTGAAGTGGCTGGACAGATAAATTATTTATTTCCATGTGATGTGATTTTTGTATTCTGTGTTACAAAAAGGATTTTGGAGGGGCATGGAACTGGACAAAGTAAACAAGATCAGAGCAAACGGGGCAGAGAAACCCTAGTAGCTAACACTTGTTGGGAATCTTCTTCAGGCCTGGGACAATTCCAAGAGCTCTGAAATGTAGAAGTTATCCTGACAACCCTCTCTTGTTGTCATTATCCCCATTTTTACCAAAGGGAAGACGCAGGCTCCGTGGTTAAAGAAGCCGTTGACAGTCCACTGGCAGAGCACGTGCTTTTAACCACGGTACCAGAACCTCTGTCTATATAAGTGAAGAGATGATTAAATAACAATAGTTTCCATCAAGGACCTAAGTTGTTATCACTGCTTTGCAGGTGCGGAAAGGGGGATGAAGAATGGTTCAAAGCCAGGGCGTGGCATCCTCACACTTGGAATCTCCATTTCTGTCTCTCAGTGCTGTACTGCTGTCTCATGTGGCATCTTCCTTAAAATGAAAAACCTGTGTCTTTCAGAACCTGGCAGTTGGTTCCGGAGCTGTTGGATCTTTGCAGCTGACCTACATCTCGAAGGTACTGTTGGCCTGGAGCTCTGGGGATACATGCTAAGTAGGTTTAGGATCTAAACAACAGCAAGTGTCAAGTCCTTTGGGCCTGAGCACTCCGGGAGTCACGTGACTTCAGTCTGCGCCTCCTCCCCAGACGTGGCCTGTGGAAGAGTCGCTGCTGGCTGGGATGGGGGTGTGGGTGGTTAGCAGCTTCTCAGAGGGTGGGCAAATCAGGAAGTGTAGGTGGTGGTTGAGCTGGGGGTCAGGGTGGGACATGACCCTTCTGTGTGATTGGAAGAAAAAGGCACACCGAAGACAACCACTCCGAACTGTGAAGGGTGCAGGCAAAGAGGGACAGCTGGGAAAGAGCTGGACTTGGCTGGAATGCCGTCGTCAGCCACCTGGGGGGAAGGCTGAGGGTGCCCGGCTGTGCCAGGAGAGCTTTCAGGGCTGGTAACTGCTGCAGGGTCCCGTGCTGAGCTCGGGAGGGAGGAGGGGGCTGGCTGATGACGCCATCACTGCTGAGTTCAGCTCCTTTGGGCGGCCCCTCCCGGGGCAGGCACCACTGCTGACCCGTGATGCAGCAGCGATCAAAAGGCCGAGGGATTTAGAGCCTCCCCAGAAAGAGGAACTCTTTGTACAGAGAGGAGAGCCAGGTGGCACCCAGCCAGCACCCAGGCTCCGGAAGTCCTGTGCTCTGCGTGCCCGGCGCTCACATCAGGCCTGGGGTGGGGGTGGGAGTGGGGCTTCTGCTTCCCTGCATGCCCCCTCCCCCAGCCTCAGGCTTGAGACCTGGGTGGGGAGGGCCCCCCCGAGGGGGGGGCAGGGAGCGCAGGCCAGCTTGGGCTGCAGAGGGTGCACAGACCAGCACAAAGGCAGGAGGTGCTGGAGGTGTCTGCTCAGATTAGAGAGGGGAGATGCTGACCTCAGGGGAGGGGGAAGGGTCTCTTAAAGCACAGCTTTGCGAGCACAGCTGTGGGCAATTTGCGCCTGCCTTGTGGTCAGAAATGAGGCTGCTGGGCCTGCCAGCCCAGGCGGAGGCCTGCACCCTCCTCCCTCTCCTCTCCTCCCCACTCCTCCCCTCCCTGCTGAGCTCACGAACTCCTTTGTCCAGGAGGTTCAGAGACACAGCACTGAGCGATGGGGAAGCAGAGAACCTCTTCATCCATGAAAACCGAAACTCTCCTGTGTTGAGAGGGTTTGGAGGGGAAGAGTGAAGGCAGTTTCCTGCTGAATCATGATTTATATAAATGCAGCCCAGAGGGGGATTTTTTTTAACAGCTCTCAGCTCTGGCAGCTACCACATTTCCAGAAGGATGGAGCTGCCTTCTAGCCCTTCCCCAGGGAGAGGCAGGCAGAACCCACAGCTGCCTCTGGGTTGGGTTACACAGACTCGGGAAACCTTTAACTCCTGCCTGACCCAAAGCCAGATGCAGGGGTTTCCCAGAAAATGTTCAGTTGAGTGCTGGGGTCCAGTGTGGCCTTCCAGGTTACTTCCTGTTAACCCTTGGGTAACCCTCCCGAGGGGAGCGACTGCCACGGGCTCAGATGGTCCTGCTGATGTCCAGAGCTGCACCTCTGCAGCTGTGTCCCGAGGCCAGTGCTGGGGTCATGGGAATGGGCATGAGGTCCTTTTGGGAGGCTGGGAGATGGAAGTGCTGGCTCTGATGCTGGCCAGGGGTCCGGCTCTGGGGCACCACCCAAGATGGCCCTTTCTGTTCCCCTCCAGCCGTCTCTGCACAGCTGGGCCACCGCGCCACCCCCACCCTGGGTCCCATTAGTTACCTATCAGGAGGAACTTCTGGAATAATGGTTCTTAACTGTTTTTGGTGGTGGTGGGGTGAAGTGGGGGTGGGGCATGAGTTCTTTTGAGTCTGATGAGAAGTGGGGGGACTCATTTTCTAAGTGAGTGTGAGTTTGTGTGTCTACACCCCGACAGTCTAGAATTTCAGGGGCCCAGGAGACCACCAGCTTGTAACCCCTGTATCATTATGTGTCAGTGGCCTGTTCTCCACACCACTTCATGGAGCATGGTCACCACAGACCCTGAGGCACAACTGTACCATGCCAGGGGCTCCCAGACCTACACACTGGCTGCAGCTCCTCCTGCCAGAGGAGACTTTCAGCCAAGGGCAGATGGGTGGGGCGGGCCCCTGCGGGCAGCCTGCTGCTGACAGCCTGCTGTTCCTGTGGTCAGGGTTTGATCTGATAAGACCCAGTGCCTGAGTCTGTTGAGTTGTGGAGCAGCCCTACCTGGGTCAGCCTCCTGGTGGCCTGCACCCATTCCTGTCCTCACAGCCTGATCTCCTCTGGCCGTGGGGCCTGCCGTTAGTCACTGTGGTGCAGCCACACCACCGTGGCCACCCCAGTGCATGCAGGAGGCTGCAAGCGGTATCTGCCCCCAACTGTGGCCACTCTTCTTCTTCACCGTGTGGGCAGGAGGCTGGGAGGCTGTCGCAGCCTGGTCTCCTGCAGGCGGTGGGAGTGCGTAGAGTGTAATCAGTACCTCCCACAGGGCAGGCTGTCACATCAGATTCTCTGTTGGGTCACAGCAACAGGTAGATGTCATTGCATTTTCCTCTTCTGCCATTCTGTAACTCTGAGAGTGGGCTGGTATTTTCACTGTGGCTTTTACCCGTTGGGAAGCTGCTCAGAGACTTGGAGGGTCTTGGTACACAGCCTCCCAGGACAGAACTAGAACTGATGCTATTAATTCAGCCTTGAGTTGCTTTGCCGAGCTCCTTCCGTAGAAAGGTGTGAGGTGTGAGGCGAATTGTAGATGTATGTGCCTGCACACTGAAGACATAAAAAAGCGGAGTAACAACAAACCAGGCTATCTCTTTGGAAGGTTCTGCTCCCTCCACAAGCACACGGGGGCGTTCCCACAGTGTGGCCTGGCTGATGAGTTGGGGTGGAAGCGGGCCATTTGTGATCCAGGTGGGGTCAACAGCATCAGTCAGCGCTGCTCTCTGTAGTCAGTGATACCCAAGTTTCCTGAGAAAGGACACATTTTCAGCTAAACCACAGAGGGTCTAGGAGTGCTTGGCTTCTCTTATGTTGTTCTCATTGTTTTGCTCTGATTTATTTTCATTTCCTTTGAAAGGCAGAGGGTGGGAGGGAGACAGAGACAGATGGAGAGACATCTTCCCCTCTGCTGGTTCACTCCCCAAATGCCTGCAACGTTGGTCAAAAACCAGAGTGACCAAGCATTTCTGGGGTGGTCAGGATTGTGCAGAAGCCCAGGGCCTGCCTGACCAGCAGAGTCTTACAGACAAGAGGAAACCTGGCAGCATGGATGCTGAGGGATGGAATGAGAAAGTGAGGCACTGACACATCAGCACATCCCACCCAGCAGGATAAAGGCACGCAGTGTGGTTCACGTTGAAAGTGGGCACAGAAACCCAGGAAAGCCAGACAGCATGGGGGATGCAACTATTGGTTGTAGAAAGCCAGGGTCCTGCTTGTTGCCTGTGGAGTTGTGAAGACTGAGGTTGGGAGATCTGTGTAGGGTGAGTTTTCCGTTGCTTAAACCATCTCAGGGCCTGTGAGCACCATCCGACACCAAAATGCACCCATGTACCTCACGGAAAGTATTGCATTGACTGTAAAACAGTTGGAAGGATTTTCCTCATTTTACTTTCAGAAAGAACTCCCTGTGAGTAACTCATCTAACTGAGGATTGGCTCAGAACTTCGGGCAGCCATCCTGCACACACGCTCAAGGAGTCTTATCAGCTAAGAAAATTTAAGCTACTGATCGTTTCCAAATGCAGTGACTTTTTTTTTTTTTCAATTGCTTAGTTGAAAATGAAATGAAATTGGCTTAATGTGATGTCTTGTATACATTTAATGACTTTCAGTCAGGTTGCTACAATGTTATGCAGACATGTTACTGAGTATTTATCAAGCTTGGATATTGCAGGATTTTTTTCCCCCACATCTTATACCTATTTTTTTCTGGCTATGAGAAGCTTGTGGGATCACAGTGTTTTGTTCATGTTTCCAGCGTGGCACTGCCTGTGTTAATGTGTGGGATGGATTTTTAAAGGAAAAGAGATGTCAGGAGCTACAAATGGCCCTGTATTTTATATTAAATCCTCAGGACAACCCTATGAAAACTTGACGCTATTTCTTCCGTATTTGATGGGACAGGGAATGGAGGTCACACAGCTGGGACACCGGACACCTGTGATTGACATTGTATCCCGGGCCTGGGCTGTACTGCCTGTCTTTCTTTTGATCTTTTATAGGTGTTGCCTCAGTTCCCAGTTGAGTATATGGGGCAATATTAACTCTGGAATCTGGGCAGGTCTTCAGGAAGAACTTAGAGCCCAGAGCTAGAACTCAGCTGTCTGACGAGCCAGTCATGATTAGACCCCAGCAACTGTGATCCCTGAAGAGACTTTAATTTTAACTCAAGATTTTTCTTAACTCCTGGCTTCTAATTTGAAGATACTTCTAAAACGTTTGTGGAAAGTGGAATTAAACGATAAGTTAATTTTGGTGAAGATTTTTTTGAAATCTGCACATAGAGGAGTTTTCAAAAGGCTTATGAAAATAAGTATTATGAAAAAGAATTTTGAAAAACATTTCTAGACCAAAATAAAGTTACCTTTTATAACTTATTTTTTTATTTTTAAAAAAGATTTATTTATTTGAAAGTCAAAGTGACAGAGAGAGGGAGGTGGAGGGGTAGAGAGCATGCTTCAGTCTACTGGTTCATTCCGCAAATGGCCACAACTGCTGTGTCTCCTGTGTGGGTGGCAGGGGCCCAAGTACTTGTGCCATCATCTGCTGCTTTCCCACATGCACTAGCAGGGAGCTGGGTCAGAAATGGAGCAGCCAGGACTCAAGCTGGCATTCCGATGTAGGATGCTAGTGTCCCAAGTGGCAACTTAACCCACCATGCTACAACACTGGCCCTTAAACTTACCTTTTAATTCCATTTTCCATGGGGCTAGCATTGTGACATAATGGGTAAAGCCACTACTTGCAATATTGGCATCCCATTTGGGTACCAGTTTAAGTCCCGGCTGCTCCACTTCTAATCCAGCTCCCTGCTAATGGCCTGGGAAAAGGCAGTGGAAGATGGCCCAAGTGTTTGGGTCCCTGCATCCACATGGGAGACTAGGATGAAGCTCCTGGCTCCTAGCTTTTTGCAGCCATTTGGAGAATGAACCAGCAGATGGAAGATCTCTCTCTCCACTCTGTCTCTGTGTAATTATGATTTTCAAATAAATCTCTTTTTAAAAAAAATCCACTTACCAAACTTTCCATAAACTTAAAAAGTTTTTAAACTTCTCTTTAAGAGGCAGAGAGAGGCCAGTGACGCAGCTCACTAGACTAATCCTCCCCCTGTGGCCCTGGCACCCTGGGTTCTAGTCCCGGTTGCTCCTCTTCCAGTCCAGCTCTCTAATGTGGCCCAGGAAGGCAGTGGAGGATGGCCCAAATGTTTGGGCCCTGCACCTGCATGGGAGACCAGGAGGAAGCACCTGGCTCCTGGCTTCAGATCGGCACAGTATGCCGGCAGCAATGCACCAGCTGCCACTTGGGGGGTGAATCAACGAAAGGAAGACCTTTCTCTCTGTCTCTCTCTCTCTCACTATCTAACTCTGCCTGTCAAAAAAAAAAAAAAAGGCAGAGAGAGAGGGAGATGTAAGTGGAGATAGATATTAGAGAGAGAGAGAGAGAGAGAGAGAGAAAGAGAGAGAAACTCTTATTCCTTTGGTTCACTCCCCAAGTGTCTGCAATGACATGGGTCAAGGAACTGGGAACTCAACCCTGGACTCCCACGTGGGTGATAGGGACCCAGGTGTGAACGGGCCCCAGCCTAGGTCCCATGGAGAGGGGCCTGCCTCTCTTCGGGATCCCATGTATGATAGGGGAGGCCTGCTCCAGGGGAGCTCGGCCTTCCTCAAGGCTCATCTCCTAGTCTTGTGGGCACGTGATGGAACGTGGCTTACTACCTTTAACCCTTCAGCGTGTCTGAGCCTGGATGACGTGGGCTCACATGTGCAGACACTCAGGAACGCACATGCAGGGGGTAGGGTGGCCAAAGCAAGCTGAAATAAGGCAACAGGAGGCATAAAGCACTTCCTCTGGCCCGTGCCCTTCCCTTACACACATAGGTCCTCTGATTCCCTCCACCCCACTCTGGGCACCAGGACACTGTCTACTGTGGTGGGGAAGCAGGCAGAGAAGAAGGAAGGGCAGCCAGTGAGTGCGTCTCAAGGCAGTGAGTGGCGGGGAGGGAGGGAGTCATCTTTCTGAGAGTTCACCTTGTAGCCACTGCATATTCAACCTGGGGAACTGTTTCTGTAGGCGGATGTGGCCAGTGGTTGAAAACAGAGTGGAATCCTAGCAGGTGCGGAGGGGGCCAGGACAGGTCTGTGAGGACTCAGTGGCTTCTTTAAGTGTTTTTTGCAGAGCCATCAAGATAGCAGTTATCTCTATGGGTGGAGATTCTGCCCGGAGGGGCACACAGGGAGCTTCTAGGAAGCAGGACTGATAATACCTATTTCATAACATAGACGATGAGTGCAGGGTTTCACTTGGTCTTCACAATGTCCTCGCATGTTTGATAATGCTTTTATATAAATTGAAACATTTAACCAAAAAAAAATTGCAAAACTTTTTTTTTTTTGCTTGATTTAGGTGAGCATAGCGACCCCAAAGCAGAAACCAAAAACTCCATTTTGCTTTGGTAAGTACTGAGCCAGGGCCGGGTTTTCTTCATGCTGTGCAGTGACTTCCTCTTTTGTTTGTGATCACGTGTGACTGTACTCTGTGGTGTGAGTGACTGGACTCACAGTGATGTTCCTGCATGTCAGCTGATTCCTCTCTTTCTTTGGCTTGGCACAAAGACTGCTAATAAGGGCAGGATGATACATGTAACATTTCAGGTTGCTGATGCCCCAGGGGGAGAAGTTTGCAGGAGCCATCCTGTTAGAGCTGAGTCCTGGTGTGCTCAGGAGAGGTGGAGGCTTGCTGCAGTAATCAGTTTTCTGTTACTATAATGAGATACCCCAGGCTGGGTAACTTCTTAAAAAGAGAGTGAGAGGTTTATTGAGCTCACAGTGTTGGGGACTGAAAGTCCAAATAGCACGGCACAGGCTCTGGTGACGGCCTCCTGGCTGCATCAAATCATGCAGATGGCATCATGATGGGAGTACTTGGAGGGAGGGTGTATGAGTTACAGGGAGAGACAGAGACAGAAGTTCCATCTGCCTGTTCACTCTCCACAACAGCCAAGACCAAAGCCAGAAGCCAGGAGCTTCTTCTAGGTCTCTCATGTGGGTTCGAGGCCCATCCCTTGGGCCATTTTCGGCTGCCTTCCAGGTCCATTAATGGGAAGCCGGATCAGAAATAGAGCAACTGGGACTTAAGCCAGTGCTCCAATATGGGCTGCTGGTGTCCAGTGTCTGACTCTTTTTTTTTTTTTTTTTTAAGATTTATTTATTTATTTGAAAGAGTTACAGAGAGAGGTAGGGACAGAGAGAGAGGTCTTCCATCCTCTGGTTCACTCCCCAGATGGCCGCAACAGCTAGAGCTGAGCCTATCTGAAATCAGGAGCCAGGAGCTTCTTCTGGGTCTCCCATGCGGGTGCAGGGGCCCAAGGGCTTGGGCCATCTTCTACTGCTTTCCCAGCCATATCAGAGAGCTGGATCAGAACAGGAGCAGCCGGGACTCAAACTGGCACCCATATGGGATGCTGGGGCTTCAGGCCAGGGCCACAGTGCCCTGTTGTGCCACAGTGCCAGCCCCCCCCCCCTTTTTTTCTTTTTCAAATATTTATTTTATTTGAAAGAGTTTCAGTCTACGGCCATACCACCCTGAAATCGCCGATCTTGTCTGAAAGACAGAGTTTCAGAGAGAGAGAGAGCGAGAGAGCGCTCTTCCATCTGCTGGTTTACTCCCTAAATGGCCACAACAGCCAGGGCTGGGCCAGGCCCAAGCCAGGAGCCAGGAGATTCATTTGGATCTCCCTTGAGGGAGCAGGGGCCAAGCAGTTGGGCCATCTGCTGTTTTCCGAGGTGCATCAGCAGGGAGCTAGATTGGAAGTGGAGTGGTCGTGACTTGAACCGGCGCCCATATGGGATGCTAGTGTTGCAGGCAGCAGCTCAACTCATTATACCACAATGCTGGCCCCAAGGCTCCTCACCTCTTAAGATCCCACCACCTCTTGTCGTTGCCAGACTCCAGACTGGAGACCAGACTTCCAACGCATGAACTGTTAAGGAACACACCACATCCAAACCATAGTAAGACCTCAGTTGTTGCCAAATGAGTGACAGCACTGGGAAGCAATAGCATAGGAAGCAGAGCCTATCCTATAGTGGATACTTCAAGTCGCTGAATCATCAGTGAATTCAGTGACTCAGTCATATAATTCTTTTTATTTTATTATTTTTAAAGATTTATTTGAAAGTCAGAATTACACACAGAGAGAAGGAGAGGCAGAGGGAGAGAGGTCTTCCATCTGCTGAATCACTCGCCAATTGGCCACGATGGCTGGAGCTGAGCTGATCCAAAGCCAGGAGTCGGGAGCTTCCACTGGGTCTTCCTACATGGGTGCAGGGGCCCAAGGACTTGGGCCATCTTCTACTACTTTCCCAGGCCATAGCAGAGAGGTGGATCAGAAGTGGAGCAGCCAGGTGTCAAACTGCCCCTAATCCTTTTTTAAAAAGATTTATTTATTTGAAAGGCAGAATGACAGGGTAGGGGGGCCGAGAGGGAAAGAGAAAGAGAAATTTTCCATTGCTTATTCACTCCCCAAATGTCTGCAACAGCCCAGCCTGGGCCAGGCCAGAGCTACAAGCCTAGAACTCCATCTGGGTTTCCTACATGGGTGGCAGGGACCCAAGTACTTGGGCCACTCTCCGCTGCCTCCCACGGGAAAGCTGGATCAGAAGTAGAAGAGCTAGGACTCAACACTCTGATGTGGGTGGGATGTGGGCATCCCAAGCGATGGCTTAACCTGCTGCCACCTGCTTGCCCCAGTTGTATAATCCTTGTTTGGCTCTCCCTGTGGTCTGAGAGCAGTCCGAAGTGCTCTGAGCAAATACCCCGTGGTCCTGAAGGTAAGCTTCTTGAAGGAAGGGATATCCCTCTGCCTTCTCACAGATTCTCAGCACTCATACAGTGATTCCTGGCACACAGAGGGTACTAAGTAAATATTCGTTGAGTCAATGAATGAACTAATGAATTTTATGTCTTACCCATGATATTCTCTTCCTATTATTCAGGCTTATGCTAGGAGAATAAAATAGTCCCTTTGAGCTGTCTTCTCTCCCAAATCAGATTTGTTCAAACCTTTTGATGTTCACTTCTCTCTCTCTTTCAAAGAATTATTTATTTATTTGAGTTTTTGAGTTACGAGAGAGACAGAGAGAGAGAGAGAATCTTCCATCTACTGGTTCACTTCCTAAATGGATGTAACAGCTGGAGCTGGACTGGCCTGAAGCCAGGAGCCAGGAGCCAGGAGCTTCATCTGGATCTCCCACATCGGTGGCAGGGTCCCAAGCACTTGAGCCATCTTTTGCTGCTTTCTCATGCCATTAGCAGGGAGCTTGATTGGAATTCGAGCAGCCAGGACACAAAGCAGCGCCCATATGGGATGCTGGCATCGCAGGCAGCTGCTTAACCCACTATATCACAATGCCTGCCCCCTCAGTCATTTCTTTCAAATATCGTTGCTAAGCCCAAAAATGACCTTCAGTTTTTGTGGTCAGCAGACATTAAAAAAATTATGAACCCAAAGGAAAGAACAGGTTGAGAATGAGGCCACGTTTATAGATTTGATCTCGGGCAAACTTTGTACTATTTTCCAATCCCAGCCAGCTGTGCCAGTGGGAAGAATACATTGGGTCCAAAATCATGTGTGTATCATCACAACTGTCAATCACAGTAAAGCAGTTCACGGGGAGTCTTAGTGAGGACAGACCAGCAACAGCCTCTCCGTGACCACAGAGCAGCACTTTAAGACTGGTGTTAGTGCTGTCAGGTGTCCTTCTTGTAGCCACTAAATAAGTCTTACTGAATAAGTGGCAGGGTGAACACTCGCCTCTGGCCTGGTGAGTTATTTTAACAACATTTTCTTGGTCTGCTTTGCGGGGTTGATCTGTCTCTGCTGCCTCGAATTTCAGCTTTGTGGAGTCTTGTGTTGCTGGTGTTCTGATCTGGGATCTCCTCCCTTCTTCTCTGTGACTTTTGTAGTTATCAACGCCCTGTCTCAGAGATACTTTCTTCAGGCCAACGACCAGAAAGATCTGAAGGACTGGGTAGAAGCCCTGAACCACGCCAGCAAGATCACTGTATGTATGGTTTCTTCTCCTTTCTGAGGGTAGTGAAAGTGCCCCCTGCAGCAGGAGGGGGTGGGGATAAATTCAGATGGTGGCAGTACTTTCGCCAGGAGCCTGGTCCTGTCCCCTACCTCTTGTACCCAAGCTGAAAGGCCACAAGTTGGAACTGAGGGTGTGAGTTTGAATCAAGTTCAAAGGGAAGTCTGTGGAGGGTCCCCCTGTGTGTCCTGGTAGGATTCCTGGGCAGACCTGTTTTGGGTAACCTGGGATGCTGATCCAGAATGTGGGAGCCCTGAAAATGGGCTGCTGACTGGGACATAGCAGCAAAGGAGCACATGAGGAAGGAAGTCAGAACTTTAAAAATGTTACTTGACACTCAATAATGATACATATTGGCAGAGAACGACACTTCACTGTAGGTACATGATGTGTATCGGTCATGTCTGGAACCACGGGCATAGCTATCATCTCAGACATTTGTCATTTCCATGTGATGGGAACATTTGAAATCTGCTGTAGTAGCTACAGAAGTCAGAACTTCTTCCTATTGTAGGATATATTTTTCTTGCTTCAAAGGGTTGCTTGGACCCCCATGAGCCTGTCCTGGGAAAGCCATCCATTTGAAAGCATCACAAGGGGAGGTTGGGTGTTTGGTGTAGTGGTTAAGATGCTTCTGCCTCTCCGCTTTCATTGTCCCTCTTCCCGGTCTGTGTGGCTTCTTTTCTTCTGATGGGGACATCAGCTCTGGACATGATGCCCATCCTAAATCACTACGTCCTCATCTTAATTCAACTAAGTACATCTCAAAGACACTATTTTATTTTATTTATTTTTTTTTTAAATTTATTTATTTGAAAAGCAGAGTTAGAGAGAGATCTTCCATCCACTGGTTCATTCCTCAAATGGCCATAATGGTCAGGGCTGGAACAGGCTGGAGTCAGAAGCCTGGACCTCCATCTGGGCCTGCCAGGTGGGTGGCAGAGGTCCAAGCACTTGGGCCATCTTCTGCTGCCTTCCCAGGTGCATTATCAGGGAGCTGAATTGAAAGTGGAGCAGCTGGGACTGGAACTGATGCTCATGTGGGATGCTGGCATCAGAGGCGGCAGCTTCACCAGCTATGCCCCAATGCCTGTCCCAGACCCTATTTTCAAATAAGATCACATTCTGAGTTACAGGTGGATGGTGGGGGGGGGGGAGGGAGACATTATTCAAGTTTCTACATTTCCCAAGAAGGTGGAATATGGAACAAACTCAAACATAGCTTTTCCCACAAAACTGGATTTTTTCAAAATTTATTTTCAATTTGTATGTGTCTCATAAATACAACACTATGTCCATTCCTTATGGTTGTTTGGCCATGCTCAACGGGAAGCAAGATGAGTCCATGAAGATTTCATTTTCATTGCATACCTGCCCATCGGGAACACCCCATGGTGTCCCCATGGTGGGTGGAAGAGGGAACACCTTTCTTTTTAAAAAAATTTTTTTTTATTTGACAGAGTTAGACAGTGAGAGAGAGAGAGACAGAGAGAAAGGTCTTCCTTCTATTGGTTCACTCCCCAAATGGCCACTACAGCCGCGCTGATCCGAAGCCAGGAGCAAGGTACTTCCTCCTGGTCTCCCACACTGGTGCAGGGCCCAAGCACTTGGGCCATCCTCCACTACCTTTCCGGGCCACAGCAGAGAGCTGGACAGGAAGAGGAGCAACCTGGACTACAACCCAGCGCCCATATGGGATGCTGGCACCACAGGTGGAGGTTTAACCAAGTGAGCCATGGCGCTGGTCCCTGAGGGAACACCTTTAAGGAGTCCACTAGGATGTGAGCAGACTGCATGAACGCCCCTGTTTTCAAGTTCTGAAGTTTAGTTACAGTTGAGCATGTCCTCTATAGGCTGCTTTAGTCTCAGGAAATAGAAACAGGCTTGGGATTGAGGGTGTGAAAGCTGAGTTGTGTGCAGAGCAGCCCAGGAGGGAGGGACCAGACGCTGTGGGTGGGCCCCCCAAGTTCCAGAGACAGCATAACCATCGAACTTCTAGGATCCCCTTCTGACCACTGAGAACTGGAAAGAGTTGCTTCCCTCCTCTGCTGGGTTCTGGGAATTGCTTGGGTGATTTAGGGGAATTTCTGTGGTGCGTGGTATTGATAGCGCTAAATACCCCAGCCCTAAACAAGTTGATTCCACAACTGCAAAACTCACAGGAAATTAGAAATGATGACTTAAGGAGGTGGTAGTATTGAGCAACGCAGGGAACAATTTTCTTCGTTTTTGTAAAAAGATTTTATTTGAGAGGCAGAGTTACAGAGAGGAATAGGCAGAAACAGAATAAGAGAGAACCTCCTTGTGCTGGTTCACGCCCTAAATGGCCAAAACCAGGACCCAGGAGCTTCATCCAGGTTTCCTGTGTGGGTAGCAGGAACCATACACTTGGACCATCTTCTGGCTGCTTTCTCAGGTGCATTAGCAGCGAGCTGGATCGGAAGTGGAGCAGCCGAGACTTGAACCGGTGCCCATACGGGATGTGGCACTGTACTCCAGCAGCTTCACCCGATGCACCAAGGCACCAGCCCCCATCATTCTTCGTTTCCATGAACTTTTTCAAGTTCACCCCCTCTGTAAAATGGAGGATGTTTGCTTGAAGAGCAGAGACAATGCAGTAATGCAGCAAAGAGCTTAGTACACTGCTCGGCACTCAATGGGGGCCAGGAATTGGCACCTGCCACCACTCTCAGCCAGCCGGAAGGAAGAGAAGGCAGACACAGCTGGCCTGGGCCCGAGAGGTGGGGGCAGGGGCCATCCTTCGATTTGCCGGGCCTTCAAAAACTTCATGGGGAAGGTAGATGGTGAAATCACTATACGTGAATTTCAACTGTGCTTCTTTCATTGAAACAAACATCTTTTAATTCCAGTCTCTGCTGAGTTTCTGTAGTGTGCTCCCAAGTGTAGACAGGGTGCTCAATCCAGTCTGTTGTGGGCAGTTCTCTGGCGCTCTAAGGTTCTGTGTCCTTGGGTCTGAATGTGAAGGCTGTGCAATGGCGGCAGACAGCCACGCAGTTGCTTTGCTGGCCCAGGGCGACTGTGTTGGGTTCTCGGATGGGTGGCGTTGCGAGGCCGTTTGCAACGTGCTCGCCGTGGGAGGCGTGGTCTAGTCTATTCAGTTCATCACGGCTCTGGGCAACGGATGTAACTCGTCCCTGCTCCAGCCCTCTCATTTTGCAAAATGAGAGATTTCCTCACAGTTTGCGGAATCTAGTACAAATGGGTGAAGTGGCAAGCAGAAGAAATGGCAGCAGAAAGATGGATACGTGACGTTTAGATGGAACACCTCGGTAGAGCAGAGAACGGTAGGGACTGGGCCAAACTAGCCTGCGTTTCTCGGGTAATGAGGAGGGAACTGCAGCTGAGCTGGATTTTCATGTGAATATCTCAGCCTTTTGGTGTAGATTGAAAAAAACACATTCTAAAGGACAAACAGGCATGATTTGGGTAGAGTCGGCCTACCTGTGGGCCGCCAGTTTGGAACCCCTGGCCTGTGGCTTCCAGCTCATTGTGAAAGTTCTCTGTTGGATAGGAACAAAGAGAACTCATTCTTCCAAAAGGACTCTAAATTCTAGTGCCGTGTGTGAAGCGTTAATTAAATATTTTGCCATATCTTTGGGTTTCCAAACTGTTTCAATTTGTATACTCTGTCATTTATCAGCACAGCAACTCTTGGGATGTACACCTCTTCTCTCTTTCCTCTTTGCACATGAGACACTTGAGGCTCAAGAGCTTCTGTGATTTTTCCAAAGCTGCTCAGCCCGAAACTGGGAGGTCCTCAGCCACAAGGCTCGTGTGCCCCTCGTTCTCTAACTTACACAGGTTGGGTTTCCTTATCTGAAATGCTTGGGACTAGAAGGGTTCCTGATTCTGGATTTTGGGGTTTTGAATATTTGCATGTATATGGTAGAATTTCTTGGGGATGGGACCTAAGTCAAAACATGAAATTCACATATGTTTCAGATTCACCTTGTACACTTTGCCTGAAGGTCCTTTCATACTGTATTTTTAGTGCCCCTGTGTTTTTACTGTGCCCTGTCACATGAAGTCAGGTGTGGAATTCCCCACCAAGTCCATGCTCAGAAAGTTTGGGATTTTTGTGGGTAATCCTGTACCTAGCGGGGAGTCTGCCTGCCCTGCCCATGCAGAAGGTTTTGAGCATGGCACACCATGCCTCCTGGGCAGGACCCCACAATCTGACTGCTGGCAGGTGGCGGGAGCCCCCAGGCACTTTTCCCCACCTGTTAAAGGGCTCTGTAATTGCCAATCAGGTAAAGAGCTCCCAGGTGTGGCCGAGGCCCATTAAGACCACCTGGAAGGCTATCTTAGCTATGTGACCTCCAAGCTGATTAGAGAAGCATAGAGACCCCAATATCGGTTCTATCCTACAGAGTTAGTGTTGCCCTGAATTAGTTACACCCCTTCTGCCTGCCCTTTAAAAAGCGTGCATGGTCATTAATAAAGCGGCCGGCCGTGTTCACGGAAACTTGTCTTCTTGCAGTGCACGGGCTTCCCGGGTCGAGCCTGCAGGATGTTAGAGCTTTTTGGGTCTTGAGGTTTTCAGATTAGGGATGCTCAGCACAAGAATTTTTAACTGCTCCACCTGCGTCACAGACTTCCTCCCCTCTTTTCTCCTGGCTCCTTTCTTCCAGGCTGCTGTTCAGTCTCTCTACCTCTCCCTCCCCCTCTCCCCTTCTCCCCCTCTCCCCCTCCCCTTCTGCCCCCCCCCCCCCCCCCGCTCTCGCTCTCCACCTACCCTACCTGTCCACTTCATTTCAGGGAGCCCCTTTACTGCTCTCTGTCCTGGCTCCCACTACACTCACTGCCATTTGCAGTTTCTCTCTTCTTTTGCTACTACAGGTTTTGTTACGGTTCTCCCCCAGAGCATGTAAGCACCATGTTTATATCTTGTTCGATACTTGATCTTAGGTTTGTAGCCCGAGGGACTGGCTTACAGTAGGTGTTGAGTGCATTTGAGTGTGTGTGTGTGTGTGTGTGTGTGTGTGTGTTGGGGGGTGTGGCTGGCTGAGTTCTCCGTGTTCAGATATGGCTCTGTTGTTGGGCTGAGGTGAAGAGAGAGCAGAGTCTCACTTGGTACAGTGGCTTTTCTTACCCCTACCCCCAGCCCTGCTTTGGCCTTCTGACTTCTCCAGGCCTTCTGTTCCCTGCTGACCATGCTACCCTTCTTCCCAGGTACCCAAAGTTGGGACCTTACCCCTGTCGACTGAAGTTCTCAAAAGCTTAACAGCTCCTCAGGCCCTGGAGAAGAAGCCACAGGTGGCCTACAAGACCGAGATCATCGGAGGGGTGGTGGTGCACACGCCCATCAACCAGGTGCTGGGGCCCGGCTGACGCTGCCAGGGGGTAGTGGGTATTGGCAGTGCCCGTGATGTGCTGGTGACAGACACAGAGGCCTGCAGCGTGGGATGGGTGGATCGCATGAGGGGAGCTGGTGCCCATGGGGCCATCGGGAAGATGCAGGGCAGGGATGGGCCGGAAGGATGGCAGTGTAGACAGTGAGGTTGCTGCCACTTGAAGGTGGTGGCACCTGTGGTTGAGCTCAAGGAGATTGCCTTGTAAAACCCATGGGAACTGGGTTGACAGTGCAGGGAAGGCTGATAACAAGCCCAATGTCCACCCCTTCTTCTCTGCGTGTGCTTCGTCCTTTCTCCTGGGTCTCCCCAGCCTCCCCAGGGACCCAATAGAGTGCCTGACAGCAGCAGAGTCACTGTCTGTTTTCTTGTCTACTTCTTCTTGGAGCAACCCAGTCCAAGAGGCAAGGGACCTGGCTGGCTAGATGGCTGGAGGCAGACGAGGGCTGCAGCTGCATACAGGTGTGAGAGGGAGGTGCTAATCCTGACCCCGTTTCCTTCTAGAATGGCGGGGATGGGCAGGAAGGGAGTGAGCCAGGCTCCCATGCCATCCTTCGGAGGTCTCAGAGTTACATCCCCACGTCGGGCTGCCGTGCTTCCACGGGGCCACCCCTCATTAAGAGCGGCTACTGTGTGAAGCAAGGGAACGTGGTGAGTGTGTCAGCCCCAGCCGGACTGGGGTTGTGGTGGCTGCACGCGGCCAGTGGGCATGCAGGGAGTGGAGGCAAGAGGAGACCGGAAGAAGCAGGGACACGTCCTCAAGTCCTGCCCTTTATTTTCCATTTCAGCGTAAGAGCTGGAAACGCCGCTTCTTCGCACTCGACGACTTCACCATCTGCTACTTCAAGTGTGAGCAGGTTGGTAGCAGTGTGGGGGCCCTGGTGAGAGACCTAAGAGGCATATGACTACATCCCAGGGGAGAGCGTGCGTGAACAGGCACCTGGGCACACGCCCAGATATCAGGAGCGGCTCTGACTAGCCCCAGCCCTCTCATGTACGTGACTTCACAACGATGTTCAGGTGGCCCTCGGGCTCCCGGGTAGTCAGAGCCACCAAGCACTTTCTCTGTAGATTGATTGAGAGCAGGCTGTCGGCGAGGCTGGGTGGAGGCAGCAGTTGGAGGAGGGAACGGGCTGGCTGGTCTGGGTCATGGTGCCTGGTGCACAGCCTCACTCATCCACGGTTGCATCTTCCCTACCAGGACCGAGAACCGCTGCGCACCATATTGCTCAAGGATGTCCTCAAGACGCACGAGTGTCTGGTCAAGTCTGGGTAATTCCCTCTGCTTACTGTTTCTCTCGTGGCAGCTGCACCTGCCTTCTGCAACCTTCTTTATGCAGATTGTCACTCACTGCTCTCCTGAGGCCACGTTCATGAGTTCCTGTCTTCTTCCAGAGTGAGGGGTGGAGCCCAGCGTCCTCACTTGCTGCGTGCAGGCTGGCACGGGGTGCAGTCACGTAGCCTCTTCTGATGCCTTACTCTTGCCACTAAGCCGTTGAGCCTGTCATCATTTCAGGTGCAGGGGCTGGCACTGTGGCATGATTGGTGCCACCTGTGATGCCGGCATCCCATATGAGCACAGGTTCAGGTCCTGGCTGCTCCACTTCTGATCCAGCTCCCAGCTAATGCACCTGGGAAGGCAACAGAAAGTGGCCCACGTGCCTGGGCTCCTGCCACCCATGTGGGAGACCCAGCTGGAATTCCAGGCTCCTGGTGTCAGCCTGGTGCAGCCCTAGCCATGGAGGCCATTTGGAGAGTGAAACTAGCAGATCTTGTTTTTTCTCTGTGTCTCCCTCTCTCTCTGTCACTCTGCCTTTCAAACAAATAAAATTAAAAAAGGAATTTCAGGTGGAGGGAAAGAAAGATGTAGAAATAAAGAAGAGAGCAGAGCTTGGTGCTTCTTGGGTGCTTGATGCTCAGTCTTCAGAGGAGGGACTGAGTCTGTAAGTCGCCAACACCTGCTCATGCTGGGGCCTCTTTCCTGACTTCTTATGCCTTTTGTCTTCTCTTCCTTTTGGCCCTCTTGTCCCAGCAATACAGGGGTGACTCATGGCATCTCTCTGTTACCCCACTGGGAATGATTCTAGTAGGAGATGATCACCTTTCAAGGGCCTGGTGCATAGAGGATGGGTTTGGGACTTGGCAAGGGATCCCCCATTTCCAACCCCAAATGCAGATGCACCTAGAATTAAACTTTAGAGACCCCCCCAGTGTTTCTGGGCATCTGGAAATCCTCTGTGGGGCCATCTGTACATAGAAGGCCTGGTGCATAGAGGATGGGTTTGGGACTTGGTAAGGGAGCCCCCATTTCCAACCCCAAACGCAGGTGCACCTAGAATTAAACTTTAGAGACCCCCTCAGTGTTTCTGGGCATCTGGAAATCCTCTTTGGGGCCATCTGTGTGTGGTCTCGAGAGATTGGGCATTTGTGTCTCTCCATCCTGGGGGCCGCGCTGGTGGAGCCTGCACACATCGCCTCAGGGCTACCAGCAGCAGGCGGCCTGTTCTCCCATGAAGGCGTGGGTGGTCTCACATGAAAGCAGGGTTCTGTGACCCAGGGAAGCAGGGACAGAGGCACTTTGCTGAGTCTCACAAATGACAGCTATTGTAGAATACAGATTACGGAGGTTTCCAGGCCCATTTATAATTCACAGAAAAAGCTGTAGGCGGAAGCATCAGCATTGTGGCTCCAGTGGTGGGCAGTGAGCAGAGGGAAGACTGGGCGTGGCCAGATCCTTGGAGGTCCCTGAGTGTTCCCGACTCTGGAGGGCGCCTGCACATGTGGGGCCCCTTAAGCATTCTTTTAAAGATTTATTTATTTGAAAGACAAGGAAGAAGGGTGTGTGTGTGTGTGTGTGTGTGTGTGTGTGTGTGAGAGAGAGAGAGAGAGAGAGAGTGTGTTAGAGTTAGAGAGAGAGAAGTCTTCCATCTACTGGTTCACTTCCCAAATGGCTGCAACAGTCAGGGCTGGGCCAAGCTGAAGCCAAGACCCAGGAACTCCATCCTGGTCTCCCACTTAGGTCATCTTTTGCTGCAGCTCCAGGTACGTTAGCAGGAAGCTGAATTGGAAGCAGAGCAGTCCTGCTGTGACTTGTTACTGTTGCATGTACCCATCTCCTCCACTCCTGGGGCGTGTTGGCACAGCTTAAGGAACCAAGGGTGGGGGTTCTATCCTAGGAGTGATTTAAGCTTTCCCTAAATCTCTGCCCCTCCAGAGTCATCTTAAAGTCTGAGTGAAAGAAGTAAGGGAGCAGGAGAGGAAGTCTCGGGTGCTGGCTGGTGAGACTGTGACCTCCACAGAGCCCAGTCATGCGGCTTTGGCACATCTGAGTAACCCATGAACATTTGTTCGGTTGCACTGAATTGAGCTGAAAGCAACAAGCAGATGTGAAAGGGTGGGGATTTCCTGCCTGCTTTGGTTTTACCACCATCGTCGTTGAATTTGTGATTGCTCTGCTTATATGTGCATGAAAGGTTTGAACGCTTGAAGCATTTTAGTCAGGAAGAAGAGCCATCTCTACTCAGAAACAGAAAGCAATAATAGTGGAGTGTGTTCCAGGTGCCTGTTAACCTGACCTGCATTGTAGCAGGTGCTTTTGTCATTGATGTTTGTGGTGACCAGCCTGATAAAGGAGGTTGTTTCACCTCCACTTTGCCCTTGGGAGTTACAAAGACTCATGGTATTTTTATTTTAAATTAAAAATTATTAAAAAATTAAAAATTATTAAAAATTTATTTATTTTGAAAAGAAAGACACACACACACACAGAGAGAGAGAGAGAGAGAGAGAGAGAGAGACGGAGAACTCTCCTCCAGTGATTTACTCCCCAAATGCCCAAAACAGCCAGGGCTGGGCCAGGCCAAAGCTGGGAGCTGGGAACTCCATCCAGGTCTCCCGTGTGGGCAGCAGCAGTTCAAGCACTTGAGCCATCACCTGCTGCCTCCCAGGGTGTGCGTTAGTAGGAGGCTGGAATCGAGAGTGAAGCTGAGACTCACAGCCCTGCACTGTGATAAGGAATGTGGGCGTCCCAAGTTATGTCTTTAACCACTGCGCCAGATGTCCACCCTTTAGTGTTTCAGCAACAGCCCCAAATGCCTTTTCCTTAGCCAGAGTCAGGGCTAGACCTGAGCCCTGTCTGGCTCCCTTCAGCTTTAGTCTCCCGCTCCTCTTCCTTCTGCCCGGTGCCCATGTCACTGGCCAGTCCCCTGCCATTTCCTTCCATTTTTTTTTTTATTTTAATGAAGGAAACCCTGACTGTGATCACTTCTTTCTTGGAATTATTTTACCTCTTGGCAAGTACCATGCATCCAAACATCTGCTTGTGTAGGCCTGCTTTCTTATGTTCTTTTACAGGGTGGGAATTAGATCTTGGACTCCTTATGTCGCCCTCCCAGTGACAGCATTCACACCGCAGATGTTTCCCACCGTAAATAATTTGGGCTAATTGGAGGTTTGTCTTTGGGCATCAGCTGCTTCTTGCCTTTGCCCTGCAGAAGTCAGCATTTTTCTCTTCCCAAGCAGTCCACACTCTCCTGCCTTTTCTCCTCCTTGGCTCCTTGTCTGCGTGGGCTCCGTGCAGTGAGGCAAAGTGCAGGACCTCAGTGGGGATGATGGGGTTGCTGCTGAGGCGGAGGAAGGTTTTGGCAGAGGAGTTGGCTCCTGCAGGGGTGATTAAAAGCGCAGGCTCTGAGGTTGGACCTAGGTTTAAATCTGTGACACCATATGTGAGTCTTGTGAAGTCTTGCAGCCTGGTTTTCCTCATCTCATGGAGAAAATCTTAAGTGCTGGGTTTTTGTGGGAAAATAAAAAGCACTCAAAATAGGCCTTTAGGGGCCCAGGTTGTGGTGCAGTAGTTAAGGCACCAGTGGATTGAGTGCTGGCTGCTCTGCTTCTGATCCAGTTGCTTGCTAACACACCTGGGAAAGCAGCAGACGGACCAAGTACTCGGGCCGCTGGCACCCACATGGGAGACCTGGATGGAGTTCTGGGTTTCTGGCTTTGGCCTGTTCCAGCCCTGGATTTTGTGGTCATTTGGACAGTGAACCAGTGGGTGGATGATCTGTCTCTCTTACTGTGTCTCTCCTTGTCTCTGTCACTCTGCCTTTCAAATAAATAAAGTATATCTTAAAAAAGAAAACCCAGTACTTTTATATATCGTCCCATGCGTCTTGAGTACCGAGAGAGACAAGTGTGGGAGGTGGGTGGATCTTGGTGAAGGGGAAGGGGCTTTACCTTCTTGCACTGGGGTGTGTGGGAAGGTCCACCAGGATGGCAATGCCTCCTGGGAGCCTCAAGGAGGTGGAGCTGCAGGAAACCCCTTGAGCGTTTTCAGCAGGGGCTGAGGGAGAAATGGCCTGGAAACTTCCACTCTGCCATAGTGACAGGGGGCCCTGGTGCCCTGATGTAGGACAGATCAAGTCCTTGGTGTGGATGCCTGCAGGCTGGGTAACTTCCTTTCTCTTTTTCTGTCTAGTGATCTCCTAATGAGAGACAACCTGTTTGAAATAATAACAAGCTCCAGGACCTTCTACGTACAGGTAAAATGCTCACTCTGAAGGGGGTACTGAGAGGAGAGCCTTTGCCCTTTGCTTTGCTTTCTGTTTCCTTTTGCTTGACGTTCCTAAGGGATACGTGTAGCCCCCGAGTCTCATTTTATTCTAAACAGGATGTTTGCCAAAGACTTCCCAACCATAAAATAATAAAAGCAGGTTGAGCCATTTTACTGAGGGAATATGAGTTTGTAGCAGCTGCTCTCGGCTGCTGGGCTCCAGCTAAGCAGAGAAAAGGGGAACCGGTCGGTGATTTCACTTCTCCTTTGGAGGGTATTTATAAGTGCCGTCTGTGTGTGGACATCGCTGTGTGCGGAAGGACAGAAGCACAGAGGGCCCTGTGCGGGCAGCAGGTGCAAGGCCCAGCTGCACAGAGAAAGCCGTTGTTTGGGCTCTGACGGGTCACTTGTCAGGAGCTCCTCTTCCACCCACGGCGTTGGAGTTCTCCCAACTCCTTCCAAAGCCATAGGAACTGGAAGGCCAGATTTCCCACCAGAGCCTAGACTGCCGGTGCCGAGTCCCCAGCCCAGGCTGCCTGGTGGTGTGCAGGGAGGGCATGGGTTTGTGGCATTGTGGTTGTGCTGGATTGCTGGCATTAAGATGACAGTTGTGTGTTGGCTTCTGTGTGCTGAGGGCTGCTGCCCACTAAACACCCTCCCTTACACTTCTTAGGCTGCAGATCTTCCAGCCTGAGCCTGGCAGGCCCTCTGGAAGGCTTAGTCATGTGCGGCCCACGCTCAGTGGGACCAGCGCCTGCCATCTGGGAAGAGGTGCCAGAGGGGAGACTTGGGAGCACACTGGAGCTGTAGAGAGTTTGCTGCGGGTATCAGAGCTACTCATTTGTTTACTGCTTATCTATTACTATTATTTTAAATGATGACCTTTTTTTTTTTTTTATTTGAGAGGTAGAGTTATGGACAGTGAGAGGGAGAGGCAGAGAGAAAGGTCTTCTGTCCAAATGGCTGCAATGGCTGGAGCTACACCAATCTGAAGCCAGGAGCCAGGAGCTTCTTCCAGGTCTCCTACGTGGGTGCACGAGTCCAAGCACTTGGGCCATTTTCTACTGCTTTCCCAGGCCAGAGCAGAGAGCCAGATGAGAAGAGAAGCAGCTGGGGCTAGAACTGGTGCCCGAATGTGATGCTGGCACCATAGGCAGAGGATTAACCTACTGCGCCACAGTGCCAGCCCCAATCTATTATTATTTTTAAAAGATTTACTTACTTATTCAAAAGGCAGAGTTAGAGAAAGAGATCTTCCATCCACTGATTCACTCCCTAAGTGACCACAACAGCCAGGGCTGAGGCAGGCCAAAGCCAGGAGCCTGGAGCTCCATCTGAGCCTCCCATGTGGGTGGCAGGGACCCGAGTACTTGGGCAATCTTCTGATACTTTCCCAGGATTATTAGCAGGGAACTGGATTGGAAGTGGAGCAGCCAGGACTTGAACCAGTGCTCATATGAGATGCCAGCATTGCAGGTGGCAGCTTAATATGCTGAGCCAGAATGCTGACCCCTAAAACTACTTATTTAATGGCAGTATTACCATTCAAGGACCAAGTTTAACCTGTAGGTATAACAAAAGGTTTTCTAGTCCTTGAATTCATTAGATAGCTATGGAGTATCCTCAGAGTGCCAGGCATTTTATCTCAGTCTGGGGACACCGTGTGAAGCAGAACTAATCCTGAATGCAAGAGAGAGAGTTAAAGCCAAGGCAACAGGTTAGAGCCATGTGATGGACGTGAGCCGATGTTGGGTAGGTGAGGCACAGGGGAGGGATGGGGCAGTGAAGCTGTTCCGTATGGTACTGAATGGTGGCTACGTGACACAGGGCAGCACAGGACTCAACCTTAAGATATACAAATTGAAAAAAAATTAGGGGCTCAGGTGGTGCCCGTGTGAAATGCAGAATGCAACGAAAGAAGGTAGATGTTTACAAGTAAGTATGTCACAGTCTCCCTGAAGGGGATGGGAGACTACAAAACAAAATCTACAACTGAAAGCCAAAGAGACGGTGTGATCAGGGCTGCCATCAGGGTGACTGCAGTGGCATGGACTCATCAGAAGGGCCCCTGGCCCAGTCCTGGGGAAGGGCCAGGCGGGGAAGGCTCTTGAACCCTAAGCAAGGCTGGTCGGGAGAGGAATGGCCCAGGTAAAGAGGATCGCACTGCTGAAAAGAATCCGGAGACGAATGGAGGGGAAGGAGCAGGGGGCACAGGGGAGGCTGGACAGCCAGGTCCAGAGGCCTGTGGAACTGTGTGCCTTGTTGAAGAGCTCGGCTCTTCTCTTGAGAGTGAGCTCCCTTAGAGCCTACTTGAAGGGACTGATGTGATCAGGTTTGCCTTTCAAAAAACAAATGCCTGGGGCTGGCACTGTGGCGTAGTGGGTTAAGCTGCTGCCTGCAGTGCCGGCATTCTATATAGGCATCGGTTCAAGTCCCGGGTGCTCCACTTCCAATCCAGCTCTCTGCTATGGCCTGGGAAAGCAGTGGAAGATGGCCCAAGCGCTTGGGCTTCTGCACCCTGTGGGAGACCCAGAAGAAGCTCCTGGTTCCTGGCTTCAGATTGGTGCAGCTCTGGCCATTGCAGCTATCTGGGGAGTGAAGTGGCAGATAGAAGACTTCTCTCTCTCTCTCTCTCTCTCTCTCTCTCTCTCTCTCTCTCTAACTGTGTCTTTCAAATAAATAAATAAATCTTTTTTAAAAAAAATACGACCTGGGCAAGTTAGTAACTTGGAGAGCCTGTGGTTCCTCTTCTGTAAATGGAGGAAACCAGCCTCCACCCCAGTCCTTTAGTGGTATGCTGCTGTCTGTAGCTCACCTGGCCAAGTGCAGTGTGCAGGGTGGATAAGAAAAGGGTAGGGGAGGTAGTTCTGAGGCTGTTGTAATAATTCTGGTGAGGCACAGAGGAAGCCGGAACTAGGGTGAGTCGAGAAAGCAGAACATGCAGGAGACACGAAAGAGGGAGACTGCCCAGGACTTGGGGTGTGGCTGGTTGTTCAGAAGGAGAGAGGAGAGGCAAGGTTCGTGCCCAGGTGTTTGGCCTGAGCTTCAGGTGATGGAAGGCATGGTCACTGCACTGGGAGACAGGAGGAGGAACTGCAGAGAGGAAAGAGGTCTGGCATGGGTGGTTCTGAGTTGACGGTGCCTGGGGGACATCCGAGGGGACATGTTCTGAAGCCATATTCTATGCAGTGCTTGACACCCTGGTGATGCTCAGTAGATGTTTCTCAAGTGGATGATACTGCTGGTGGGAAGAGTTTGGGAAAGAGCTTTGCACTGAAGACATGCAACTCAACAACAACCAAAAAAACTCAAAATCCATCGTGACATCTCCGTGACCATGTGCGCGTGTACCGGGAGAGTCTCTTCGCTCCTGTGCGCCTTTGCCTTCTGCACCCCCACGTTTCTGCAGCATTGCCCTGAACTAACAAGAGAACAAATGGACAAACCTATTTATAGCACCTAACTCAGAGAGAATGGGAAGTAAAAGCATACTGTAGACTACAAAAAGTCACTAAAAGTATTTATTAATTCACCTAAAATAGCCATTGTAAACTCTATACATTACTACAACATATTTTATGAAAAAAAATTTGTTTACAAAAAATAGCAAGAAGACTTAGCATTGATTTTCTATTTCTTCATAGCCCTTCAATGGCTGACTTAATTTGAAGACAACGGAATTCTCATATCTGCTTCTGAATTTTATCTGTAGCCATATGTTGTTTTGATTGAGGAATATAAAGACAATCTGGCCTCACACAGATTTGCAAAAAGAGAGGAATTTTTTTTCTTTTTATTTTTTTTTAAAGATTCTATTTATTTATCTGAAAGTCAGAGTTACACAGAGAGAGAAGGAGAAGCAGAGAGAGGTCTTCCATCTACTGGTTCACTCCCCAGTTGGCCACAATGGCTGAAGCTGCACCAATCCAAAGCCAGGAGCCAGGAGCCTCCTCAGGTCTCCCATGTGGGTGCAGGGGCCCAGGCATTGGGCCATCTTCTATTGCTTTCCCAGGCCATAGCAGAGAGCTGGATTGGAAGTGGAAAAGCCAGTCTCAAACCGGTACCCATATGGGATGCCAGCACTGCAGGCGGTGACTACCTACCACGCTACTGCGCCAACCCTAGAGGAATATTTTAATAGCCTTTTTAGATCATTGTGGATAGTCTTTGATTCTGTTACCAAAGCTTGACAAACAGTAATTTCTTAATGTTTAGATGCAATGTGGAAACTCAAGCCATGTCTACAGACTATCACATTTTTAGATTAAAATCCACTGGTGGATTCTACACTTGAAATGGATATTTTTACTTAGGCATGATTTTTTAGCAGTGTGCACTGGTCATTTGGAAAATGGTGCTTTCCAAGGTATGCAGATCTAACAAATGTTGACACATCTTCCAAATTTTGTCGCAGAATCACACTTATTTTCATTGCTGCTGATGTTCTGAGCAGTATCTTTAAGTACAGAAAACTATGAAGCTCATGAAGCTGGATAGAAGTTTTCTGAAACTCTAATTTTTTGCTTTGAAAGGTCAAAATTTGTCATTGGCAAGAAAATATTGTCATAATTTTCCCTCTAGGTTATAGGGTCATTTCTTTCATTTGGAGAAAAAAGTCTGCAAAAAATCTGAGTCTGAGTAAGTTTGTATACCAGCCATCTTTCCCAGGTGCAGAAGGTGGAAGAATGTGACTGTCTGTACAGTGTGGTGCTGAGGCACCAGCAGTGTTGCCCACTGCCCTGCTTCCTGGGGGTATGCCCCGTAAATCGGCCAGGAAGAGCCGTTTGTCCTCAGTGTCTGGTGAGACAGACCAGAGAACAGGGCTGACCTAGGCAGACAAAACACCTCCTTAGAAGAGAAAGAAGTAGGCTGGATTCTGACTATGCACATGTTGGTCATTTAGCTTATGTGTCCTACTTATGTACAATTTGTGCCCTGTGGTCTTTCTGTTTATTGGACACCTGTGTGTCCCAGGCTCAACACCAGGCAAACATGCAGGCAGCCCGTCATTGGATTCTCCTTAGTCTCGAAGCCATTTGTATTTCACACATGGGGAAACAGAGTCCATGGTGACAAATTACTTGGTTACTTGAAAAAGTTCATGGAAAATGGAATTAAGAGATCAGTTTATGGGGCTGGCATTGTGGTGCTGCAGATTAAATTGTGGCATCCCCTATGAGCACCTGTTTGAGTTCTGGCTGCCCCACTTACAATCCAGCTTCCTGCTAATGTGCCTGGGAGGGCAGTGGAAGATGACCCAAGTGCTTTGACCCCTGAACTTGTATGGAAGACCTGGATGGAGTTCCAGGCTCCTGGCATTGGCTTGACCCAGCCCTGGCTGTTGTGTGGCTATTTGGGAAGTGAATCAGCAGATGAAAAGTCTTTGTGTCTCTCCCCATCTCTCAGTAACTCTGCCTTTAAATAAATAAATAAATAAACCTTTAAAATAATAGATAAAAGATAAGCTTATTTTAGTGCAAAAATATTTTGAAATCCGTGCAAATGAGGAGTCTTCAAGAAGTTTCTGGTAAATCTGTATTATGAAAAAACTCTAGATGGATTTCAAAAAAGAATTTTTTTTTGTGTACCACAGCAAACTTATCTTTTAATTTCATTTTCCTTGAACTTTTAGAAGTCCCCTTGCATTTCTCCATATCATAAACCAAGTAAATTATAGAACTACGGGTCGGCACTGTGGCCCAGTGGGTTAAAGCCCTGGCCTGCAGTGCTGGCATCCCACATGGTTGCTGGTTTGAGGTCCAGCAGCTCCACTTCCAATCCAGCTCCCTGCTAACGTACCTAGAAAAGCAGCAGAGGATGGTCCAAGTCATTGGGCTCCTGTACCCAAGTGGGAGACCTGGAAGAAGCTCCTGGTTCCTGGTTCCCAATCGGCTCAGCTCCGGCCATCGCAGCCATTGGATGGAAGACCTCTCTCCCTCTCTCTCTGTCTCTAACTCTCTCTCTGTAACTCTGTCTCTCAAAAAATTAAATAAATCTTTAAAAAGTAAAACTGAATGGGAAGTTCCAGGTGCTAGAATTAGACTTGACCTATGTTAAGAGTAACCTGGTCCAGAACCCAAGATGTAGAGAGTGTGGCTGCAAACAACCAGTGAAGTCTGACTCTATCAGGAGAGTGGAAGTCCGGCTGCGTATTAGGGGAGACCACCTTGGGATAATTGGGTGTCTGGATGGATGGATCGTGGTGACCACAAATCCAGGCTCTGGCAGTAATCCTGTATCCAGGCAAATGGAAAGGTAGGTGATACTGACAAGTTGGTTAGCAAACAGATAAGTGAGATTTTAATTCTTGGGTTATAAGCTGAGCAGTGCTCACCACTTCCCTATTTTGCAGTCAAGTCAGGGGTGTTAGGCAGCTTATCGAGAGGAGAATCAGTTACTCAAGTTGAGAAATGCAGTACAAACTTGTCTTGGTAACTTGATACTAGCCCAGCTGCTTGGTGTAGGGTGATGTGTCAAGTTAAGAGTTAGGGGTCCAGTGTTGTGGCAAGCAGGTTCAGCCACGGCCTGTGACACTGGCATCCAATATGGGCACGAGTTTGAGTCCTGGCTGCTCTGCTTCTGATCCAGCTCCCTGCTACTGTGCCTGGGAAAGGAACAGAAGATGCCCCAAGTGCGTGAGTCCCTGCTACCCACATGGGAATCCCAGATGGAGTTCCTGGCCCCTGGCTTTGTTCTGGCCCAGGCCTGGCCATTGGCAGCCATTTGAGGTGTGAACCAGCAGATGGAAGATATCTTTCTCTCTGTCTCTCCACCTTTCAAATAAATAAAATGAATTTTTATAAAATGGAGTAGCAATAGGGGAACTCACCAGCTAGTCACAGAGTATGGGCCCAAAGCATTTTGGATACTTAATGTTTAATTTAGATGGCAAGGTGAATGATATCACCTAGCACTATGAAGTGCACAGTCTGCAGTCAATGCAACAAGGCTGTGTCTCATCATGGGATTGGTTCTCAGGAAAGGAGCAGAAGTAATCAGTCCTCCGCTGGGAAGGTGGGAGCTGCCTATGTATTTTGGACAGGGGCAATGGCAATAACCAGAGGTGGATATTGGAAGCCTTTTATTGTTGACCTCTAGAATGCATTGCTTCCAGCCATTGCATCTGTTGCAGTGCCGGGCTCACAGTAGATACTCCATATGTCTCAGACTGCCACGAAATCACAGTTACAGCGATTCATTTTAATGCCTTTGGTCTTATCACCTGAGTAACTGCCCTCAAGGTTGGGAACCCAACTGTTTTGTCTGAACCAAGTGTCAGAAACAAATGCACATACCATTTGCACACCAGGTGGTGATGAAGGTATGAACTTAGCACCTCCTCTTTTTTAAAAAAAAATTATTATGGTTATAGACAGAGGGAGAAAGAGAGAGAGGTCTTCCATTCACTGGTTTCATTCTCCAAATGGCCACAACGGCCAGAGCCAGGCTGATCTGAAGCCAGGAGCCAGGAAATTCTTCTGTGTCTCCCCTGTGGGTGCAGGGGCCCAAGCATTTTGGCCATCTTCCACTGCTTTCCCGGTCCATAGACAGCTGGATTGGAAGAGGTGCAGCTGAGACATGAACCGGCGCCCATATTGGATGCCAGGGCTGCAAGCAGAGACCTAGCCCCTGCTGGCACTGTTTATTGAGATTCTGATGAAAGCTAAGCACAGGCTTTCTGTAAAAGATAGATATATGCTAGAGTACTTCAAAAAATTCAAAAGTGGAATTCAAAGATAAATTTACTTTGGTGCCAGAAAGTTTTGAACTCTTGTTTCCTCAGGGTCTTCAAACAGTTTGTGGAAGATGTGTGTTATGATAAAATTATGCATGGTTTTCTAATTATTTTGCACCAAAATACAGTGAGCTTCTAATTCCTTTTTTCATGAATGACTTTCTTGAAAGGCAGTGATAGAAAGGGACAGATACATACAAACACGATTGACCATTTACTGGGTCACTCCCTAAATGTCCACAATAGCCAGGGCTGGACCAGTCCAAAACCAGGATCCTGGAATTCCATGTGGGTTTCCCACATGGGTGGCAGAGACTTACGTACTTGAGCCACTCACCACTTGCTGCTTATCAGCAGGAAACTGAATTGGAAGTGGAGAGGAAATTCAAACCCAGGCATGTGGGCATCCCAACTGCCGTCTTTACTGCTTTGCCACGTGTCTCCCCCTCGAGAACTGGTTGATACCCATCATGTATTATTTGGCCCCACTGAAAATGTACACTAAGATATGGAATGTACACTATGATATGGAAAATATGGAAAAGTACTAACTTGTAGCATTATCTTATTTAGAAAAAGAAAAATGAATAGCAATGAGGTTGTCAAAGTATCAGTGTTTGTCTTTAGAATTTTATGAAGTTTTAGGGTGATTTCAATTATTTATTTACCAATATTTATTTTCTTATTGTCATTCATGAGCCTTTATCCACATGAAAGTAGGTGAAGAGAAAAAAAATAGCAAATTGCATTAGCAGTGCCAGCGTCCCATATTGGAGTGCCAGTTGGAGTCCTGGCTGCTCCACTTCTGATCCAGCTCCTTGCTGATGCACTTGGGGAAGCAGGGGATGATGGCCCAAGTACTTGGAGCCCTGCCACCCACATGGGAGACCCTGATGGAGTTCCAGGTTCATGTCTTTGTATTGGCCATAGCCATTTGGGAATGAGCCAGTGGATGGAAAATTTTCTCTGTCACTCCTGCTTTTCAAATGAATAAATATTTTTTAAAGATTTTGTTTATTTTTATTTGAGAGGTAGAGTTACAGACAGTGAGAGGGAGAAACAGAAAGGTCTTCCTTCCATTGGTTCACCCCAAATGGCCGCAACAGCTGGAGCTGCGCCGATCCGAAGCCCTGAGCCAGGCACCACCTCCCAGTCTCTCATGTGGCTGCAGAGGCCCAAAGATTTGGGTCATCTTCCACAGCTTTCACAGGCCATAGCAGAGAGTTGGATGGGAAGAGGAGCAGCCAGGACTAGAACCAGTGCCCATATGGGATGCCAACGCCACAGGTGGAGGATCCTACTGTGCCACGGTGCTGGCCCCAAATGAATAAATGTTTAAGAAAAAAAGAGGAGCCTGCGTCCTCAGATGTTAAATCAGGTGGTTCCTAGTTTTCTCTGATCCAGTGATTCCTTGATGAGTGAAGACTGCTTCTGCTAATGGGTTGGTAGTTCTGAGGAAAGGAGAGTCTAGTGGTGAGACAGAGCAAATCAGACAGGTGGCCTGTGGCTTGTGGGGTGAAATTTCACATGGCGGAAGGAGTCTAACAGTAGCTCAACACTGTTGGACAGTGATTGTGGGATTGCCATCCAGGGATTTCCAAGTCTTTTCCATGGAAACGGGAGACATCTGTTCTTCCCTCTACTCCCCTCTGTCTTCTATCCTGCTCCTACCAAATCCTCCTCCGCCCCTCCCTCCCGAAGGGGATTCTAGTACATGCTTTTCTCCTCCATCTCCTTCAAGTTCAAAATAACCCCTTTCTGCTGCAGATCTTTTATTTGATTCCAAGGTAGGAATTATCTGCAGTTTGAGGATTAGATAATGGAAAGCAAACCTCAGGCACGTGTGTGTGCTGGTGGATTATAAGCCTACATTTGTTGCTCTTATATTGGATCATAATAGTAACAAACACAACAGCTAATACAGCAGTGTCCCGAGTGTGTGTCAGGCACTGGTCAGATGGCTTCACCCGGTTGAGCGTTGAATTCTCCCAGCACTTCTCCTGAAACAGCCTTGGCCTGGTGGTCTGTTTTGGACCAGGGTTGCATTTGTCTTTTTCTTGGGAAGCCACCATTCTGTTGTCATGTACAGAACTGGAAGAAAGCCAAGGAGCGAGGGAGTACAGAATTAAAATTGCAGGTGGAGTCCACGTGCAGAGTGCCCCCCCCCCTGCCCCCGGTCCCCTGCACTTGCTATTGGTGCTTTTCTGAGCTTCCCTTGTGAGTGTCTCGTGCACACATCTAAGCAGCCAGCATTTGGTATGGGGGGTCCCAGGAAGGAGTGGAAATGCAGGCTTGACGATTTAAAAAGAAACTTGTCATGTTTATCTTGACAGAATGAGAAGAGGGAAAGAAGAAATCGAGGGGAAGATGTGGAGAATTTTGGGGGTCAGTGTGGGGTGTCTGCAGCCACTCCTGCTGCACGTGGGCACAAATGCACACCTCGGTGCTTGGAGGGAGGCGAACACCTGTTAAATTTCTGGAGGTTGGGAATCACTGAGCCACGGGCCCATCTCTGTGGCCAGCACCTGAGGCCATGTGGAATTCAGGTTTGCTGAGTTCCCTTGAACGGAACCCCACACAGTTGGAAAGTGCTGAGAAGCTCAGGGCCAAGCCTCCTGAATTCCCTGCCTTTCTTCCCAGAGCCGCTGCTGCCCTCTCCTGGGGTTGGTTGGTTGTTTCTGGGATGAAGTAGTTGCGTTCCCCAGCGCGTGGGCCACATGTGTTAAGCCTGGCTCTCCAAGTCCCTCCACTCTAGAGGCCTAGATGGAGATTCCAGACAAATCCAAGTAGCTTGTGCTTCAAGAAAAGCCTCTTTCTGAACATCACATATATGATGACACTTCAAAAAGCTCATGGAAAATTGGCATTAAAAACATATTTTCCTGTAGAACATTTCTGAAATCCTTGCGTAGCTTCTCCACAGCACTCGTTTCCAGAAACTTTCTGAAGACCTTTTATATGCATGGGTTTCAATTCTTTTTGCACCAAAATAATCCCTTCCTGGCTTGACCCAGAGCCCAGAGCACAAGGTTTATGGCTGGTTTAGGTATGAGTTCAACTCCCTCCCAGTGTAGCAATCTTTCCACTCTGATTATCTGAACAGAATAATCCACTTTTAACATCAGCCCCATGAAGCCAAATGTCTCTGCCAATCCTTTTGAACTCAGCTGTTCAAGAAATGGAACTATTTTGGTGGTCGGTCCCTTCAATAGTGGACAGGGCACTAGGCATTCCCCTGCTCCATGGCCTCTAGCCCACCTTAGAGCAGCCCCCCTGGCTGCTTTATCTATTGGGTGTTACATAAGATATTGTAGGGGAAGGTAAATGCCCTCAAAAGTCAGAGAGCCACTGGGCTATATGATTTCTGAGATCCCTTCCAGCTCCAGTGGTGTGATTTTATGAACTTAAAATTGAGTCAGAGCCTTGAAAGCTTAACTCACAGTGCCAGAGCTTTGTGTGTAAGTGCTGTGGGTATTTCTGCAGGCGGACAGCCCGGAAGACATGCACAGCTGGATCAAGGAGATCGGGGCAGCCGTCCAGGCCCTCAAGTGCCACCCCAGAGTAAGTCACTTCCTTTCCACTGCACACGGACAACTTCAGACATGCCATCTCCTCAAGTGAGCATATTTTATTTGGTGTTGTAGGTGGCAGTTGAAGCCCAGGGTGTCTTACTTGGTTTTCTGTTTCTACTAATTTGTGTACAGATTTTCCTTTCTCTGGTTGTTGCAGGAGGTGAGGTAGGGTTGGGTAGAGAAATGGGGTTTTCCGATGTGCTCAGGTCTCCCTGCCAGGCAGACTGTGACACATGGGGCACGAATTCCACTGAGCCGATTCCATTTCTTTAGACTGGTGCCCCTGGATCCAAGAGGTGGTAATCCTGGGTGGGGACTTGGGATAAACATCATTGGGAGAAACCCTTATTTTACTCTCTCTCTCTCTTCCCTTTTGTTTTGATAGGAAATATCCTTTTCTAGATCCATTTCTTTGACGAGACCTGGAAGTTCCAGCCTCTCGGGTGGACCCAACTCTGTCTTGGGCAGGGGGCGTCCACCTGTGGAAGAAAAGAAAGCCCTCTGCAAAGCCCCCTCCATGGCCGCCTCGTGGCAACCCTGGACACCTGTGCCCCAGGCCGGGGAAAAGCTGCTTCCCGCCGAAGAGACACCAGAGGACTCTTTGTTCTCGCCGCGGCTTGGCGAGAGCAACGCTGCTGGGGTGTTGCCCAGCTCCCGGATGAGGCACAGATCAGAGCCCCAGCACCCCAAGGAGAAACCATTTGTGTTCAACCTGGATGATGAGAACATACGGACCTCTGATGTGTGATGAAGCCCGGAGCCCTGGGAGGGAGGGAGGTTAGGAGGACTAGAGAGAAAGTGGCTGTGACTCAGTTTCTCTGCCTTGTTGGAGGGTGGCCAGAGGCCTTTGTGGCACCCATGTTCCTGTGGGTGCTCTGTGGGAGGGGCCCATATGACTGGCTTCCCCCTCCCCCCTTTGTAATATCAATGCAGTGTATTTAATTTGGGAAAGTCAGTAGGCTAGACATGGAGGCATCCTCAGGGGGAGAGCAGGTTGCCTCTTGTTGAACTATTCCCATGTCTTCTGGGGGAGGGGTTATTGTAGCAGTGCCTTTCTGGAGGAGGGTGGGAGTCCAGTTGTACCGCCCCAAGCCAGTTTTATTTCCTTGTTCCTTGTTTTAGTTTTTTCATTGAGTTTCCAGTCCAGGAAGAGAGTCCTATGCCAGTCACCTGGTTTTATCCCATTCCTGTTTGTTGGCTGAGGCTTGTGCAGTGGGTGGGTGAGAACTAACCCCAGTGGAAGGTAGAGAGATGGTGGAAGAGCCAGGCCTCAGCTTTGCTGGGATGTATTCTGAGAGGTGCTGTTAAAAATCTCTGGGCTGGAGGGCAGCTGCTGGGGCAGATCCTTAGGGGAAGAGATGGGAGGCCCCTTGTAAGGTGTGGGGAGTAATTTGCCCCCAGTGCATCAGTCAGCTTTGGAAAGCCCTTTCTTCTCCAGATGCTCTTTGATCCATCCCAGGTACTATAGATGCATGCAAAAGACCTACCCAATCCAGTTCCTGCGTTGGGCCCCAAGGATGGGTTTATCAGTGTTAAACGTTATTACAGTGGACAACCTAGCATTTCCCAGGACACGGTGTTATTTGGGATGTGTGGAGGGTTGATGAGTGTGTGATGATTCACATGTGTGATAGATGGAGCTCTGAGTTTCATGGTAACATTAACACAGGTGCTGGGAAGGAATGGATTAAAGTTCATCCAGCTAACCCTTGTGATCTGTGTTTTCCAGACAGCAGGAAAATCCTGTTTTGGCAAAGGTTATCTTGAATCCTTGGGCCTCACGGTTCTTTTTGCATGGCCCAACATTAGCATACTTTTAAGTGCTGTGTTTTGTAGACCCTGAAGATCGACTTTCTTTGCTTTTTATTATTTGAGAGGCACACACAGAAAGACCTGGATAAGACAGAATGCCCATCCGCTAGTTCACTTCCCAAATGCCCATGACAAGCAGGTCTGGGCCTGGTAGAAGCTGGGAGCTGGGAGCCCAATCCACATCTCCCATGTGGGTGGCAGGGATTCAACTGTTTGAGTCATCACTGCTGCCTCCTAGGGTTTGCATTAGCTGGATGCATCAGGAGCACAGCCAGGACTTGAACCCAGGAACTCTGATAGGGGACATGGACATCTTAACCCTAGGTCAAACACCCAACCGGCTTTCATTTTTTATTCTTTGTGTTGCTCTTTGAATGAAGCCTTCTGTGCATGCATGATCAAACCCTGTAATCCGATGAAGGTTCTGTGTACTTAACAGTAGAGAGATGCAAAGATAACCTTGAGATACCTGTGTTTTTAATGGAGTGGAAATTAGGCCAGAGAAACATTGAATCTGAGGTTACAAGTTGCTGGCTAGGGATTTTCCAGGTAGAAGAACATAGAAGATTGAGTTTCCTTTCCAGATTTCAGGACATTATTTTCTTCCATTTGGTGAGAAGACACCACTTTCTGTGGCCCCTGGGAGAACCTTGTCCAGCCAACATACATGGTGAAATGCCACTGGAAACTCTTTAGGGGTTCCCTAAGTAGAGAGAGAACTTAGCTCACTTCTGTCTGCAACTTTTACCAGCTAGGTCATTTAATTATATGTTGTAATTAAAATTAGTGATTAGAGGAAGGAGACTAAGAGAAGCATTTTTACCGAAGTATATCCCTCTCCTCCCATGTCCATACCTGAAGCAGAGGGGACACATTTGATGAGAAAAGTCCCTATGCCTGGGGGGAACTGTGTTTTCCTGAAGTTTGTGTCCCTCTAAGAAGCCAGTTTCACTGTGCTGCATTGGAGCTGCCCCTCTCCAAAACGAAGTTTGATCTGTTGGTCCTGGCATAAAAACGGAAATTCACTGCTGTATCTCTTCCTCCTTCTGTTTCCTCCGTCTTTTCTGTAAACTCATGTACTCTCTGTCCTCAAATGCTGGCTTATGAATGGTCAAGGTACAACATGAGTTAAGTGGGCTGATTTCCTGAAGCCATTCTTAATTCCTAAAGTTCCTTGTCTCTGGCTTCACCTTCACATTTTCTTAAAGAACATTCTTCAGCTACTCAAAGTACACAATGCATTGTAGAAATCATGAAAATAAACTGGGAACATTTGCTGTTTCTTTAGACATTCCCTTACTCATGGAAAAGACGTCATCTTTTGGTGTTTAAAACTGTGAAACTCTACCCATTTCTCCCTTTTTAAAAATAAACTCTGCTAGATTGCTATTCTTAAACACATTGGCTGTTAAAGTGATAGTGCTCTTAATCAGTATGAACTACTTTGAGAATGTGTCAAACATATTTATAATCCAGATTGTATTGTCTTGGTAAAGGGACAACAAGAATTCTGATTATCAAATACTTGGGAATTTCAAGTTACCACATTGTCAGTGTAGTTCCAGTATCAGATAAATACAGTTATCTCCACAGGCATTCTCTTTTCCAAATCTTATTTCAGGATTCCCTTTCTGTCCATATTTCTTAGCTTCTAGAAGATTTCACACCATAGTCTTTCAATTTGAGCCAAAGATGGTGCATGCATGACCAAAGCATTTAGCTTTAAATGTCTATAACAGAGCCAAATAGAAAAAAACAGGGTGAGGATAGGTTAGTGGTTGAGTGCATATAGGCTTGGGAACAAACGTGAATTTTAGAAAAAAGGAATAGAAAAAAGGTACTGCATTTTCTCTGGAATAAAAACCTTCTCTGAGTTGGGCTCTTTCTTAGAAGGCTTTTGAAGTGGTCTTGACGTCACTGTTTATGATAGTATTTCAAGTGTTCCCCTCACCTCTCTGTCCTCCTCGAAAGCTTTGTAGACTTGCTTACCCAAGGTCTGTTGCTAGATGCAAATAGTTTGATCTTTTGCATTCTGTAAGGTACCACAAGGATGCTAAGGGTACACAACCACCTCAGGTCAAGATAGTGGACTGACACATCTGTTTCTGAGTTGAATGAGAGAGTAGATTTAACTTGCTTCTTAGTTTACTTGAAGCAAACTATGTTCTCCTTTTTGAAAGTTAGAGGCCAAAAAGACCGCATAAATAAATAGCAGATTCAGCCTAAGGTTAGCAGTCGGATTTGATTGGTTGGTTTTCAGTGTTAACAAGGTCAGCAGGCATATGGAGGCAGTGGCCTCTCCGAAAGTGAGTTTCCCAAGTCAGCTTTACTGAGCATGGCAGAAGTGGACAGGGTTTTTGGCAGCCACTTCCCCTCACTCCCCGCTCCCCTTTTCTGTCTCTGTGTTAACTGCCTGCAGCAATTACAGTCACTCATGCTAGGTAGCCTGCAGATTCAGCGAAAGTTGTGTGTCTGCATCCCCTCTGGTCAGGGAAGGTGTGGCATGATTGCGTTTTGAACCAGTGTGTTCCAGCCATGAAATGCACTGGTTGTAAAGTGCCGGCGAGCTCAGCGTATGGAACTGTACATGCTTCTCATTTGATGTGATCTAGTTGGTATGTAGCAAAAAATACTTTTCTAAAACTGTTTCGTTGCTTGTTTTGTAATAAAACCATGTGAAATACTGAAGCATGGTCGCGTGTTTTTCTCATACTGGCCCTCTGGCCGTGGGTGGATGATTTCTCTGGTCAGTCTGCCCCCACACCCCACCCCGAGAGGTGGGTCCATGTGCAGGCCAGCGCTGGGGACCTCCAGGGCCGGGGGGGGGGGGGGGGGATGGTACAGGGTGTGTTTCTGAGGAGCTCTGCCAAGGTCCGCCACTTAAAGCCTGGGACCTGGCAAAGGCGGCGTTCCAGCCCAGAGAAAGTATTGCTCATCCCAGAGCCACTTCGGGGCCAGAGTGAAGTAACTGGAAAAGTGGACGCAGGCAGAGAAGAGAGCAGGATGCCCAGACCGCAGCGGCTGCCCGCTAGGCTCGGGCCACTCCTTTGGCTGGGGCTGCTGCTGCTGCTGGGCCCCGGGCCTGTCCCCAGCGTCGAGGCGAGGAGGTCCAGGGCCTCGATGCCCTGTCCCGCAACCTGCGAGCCGACGCGCTGCCCGCCGCTGCCCACCTGCTCCGCGGGGATCACGCCGGTGCTCGACCGCTGCCGCTGCTGCCGCATCTGCGCCGCGGCCGAGGGCGAAGCTTGCGGCGGGCTGCGGGGCCGGCCGTGCGCCCTGGGGCTGCAGTGCCGCGCCGAGCGTGTCGGCGGCGCCTGGCACGGCACCTGCGGCTGCCCGGCGGTGGGGGCGGCCGTGTGCGGCAGCGACGGGCGCACCTACCCGAGCCTGTGCGCGCTCCGTGCCGAGAACCGCGCCGCGCGCCTCCGGGGCGCACTGCCGGCGGTGCCCGTGCAGAAGGGGAGCTGCGGGGACTCAGGTGCGCCGGGGACGCTGATGGAGTGGAAGTCACCTTATTCGCGGAGGGGGCGGGGGTGTTCTCTCTGCTCAGTTCTTGCCTCCTTAATTGAAGGTGGAGGAGACGACAGAGAGAAAGGAGAGGGGGAGGGGAGCCAGGGAGGGAGAAGGGAGACTCCAAGTAGCGGAGCGTTTCTTCCCAGGGACCGGAAGCGCAGGCCGGCTCAGGAGCAAGTACAACTTCATCGCCGCGGTGGTGGAGAAGGTGGCGCCGGCTGTGGTTCACTTGCAGCTGTTCCGCAGGTAAAGGCAGTGGCAGGAGGACCCAAAACTCCAGCCGACTGTTTTCTGGTGCCTCCGGGCCCTCGCCACGCCTCGCTTAACCCCAAAAATCGGTTTGGAGAAACTGAGGCTCGGGGTGATTTAGCCAGAGAGCAGAGGCACTGGCAAGGACTTCGGCTTTCAAAGCTGAGCCGCTCCTGTACACTTAGGGGGCTGGGATGTCTTTCTCCCTCACCTTCCATCGGCAATATTTAAGGCCCGATGTAAGAGCTGATAGGCATTGTGGTGGGGGAGTCTCACCCAACCCCCTCCTCTACCTGCAAGGAAATCAAGTCCCCAGAGAGAAGGATTAATTTGTTCTAAATACAAGGCCAGTAGGTAGCCAGAACTTTGATTGCTTTTCCCTGATGCTGCGGGGCCAGGCCCACTTTTGTCTGTGGTATCCGGAATGGGATCAGCAGCGTAAGCCCCTGGGGTGCTTCCCTGAGCAGCCTGGAAGAAGAGATTAGTGTCCTATAGAAAGGGAGAGTTGATGGCCAGGGCACTCTGGGCTTGGCCCATTTGTACATGGAGGGAATGAAAACACAGATAGGGAAAAGTAAAATGTCCCAGGAAACTGTGATGTGTGTGTGTTTAATAAATGTGACTTTTTGACTCACAGCCTGGGAGCGGCTGCTCTGGTTTCACTGCCCTGTGCTTACCTGGTTGTCCTGTGGGGACAGGTCACCTCTGAGCAGCAAGGACATTCCCGCATCCAGTGGCTCCGGGTTCATAGTGTCGGAGGATGGACTCATTGTCACCAACGCTCATGTGCTCACTAACCAGCAGCGCATCCAGGTGGAGCTCCAGAGTGGGGTCCAGTATGAGGCTACTGTCAAGGACATTGACCACAAATTGGATCTTGCCCTGATTAAGATTGAGCCAAATGTGAGTATTTGAGGTCGAAGAGTTAAGAGTGTGTGTATCTGAAGATTTTTCATCTATGTGCCGATGTTTTCTTTCTCACTCTACGGCTACGCCACAGCTTTCTTAGCTAGCATGAAAGGACTTCAAACAGTTGGTGGGAAAATGGAATGAAAGATAAGTTGATTTTGGTGTCAAACATTTTGAAATCTATGCATAGTTTTTCTCATAATGTGCATTTTCCACGAACTTTTTGAGAAGTCAAAACTTTCTGATGATTTTTTTCCCCTAGATTCTGTTTTTTGCTCTCTCCTGAGTTTAACAATTTCAATGAACCACCCAGTAGTCAACAACCCCTCCCCACCCCATCTTTTTTTTTTTCTCCTGTAATTCATTCTTCAACAGATGCTGCTTCTGGGAAAATTATGTCTGTGCTTGTCTCAGCGTACCAGATATTATTGCTATGAACTCAAAGCTGCTAAGAGATATTTTGAGGTCCTGGCTGCACAAAGTATGGTCTGCACTCCAGAATGTCGATTGACCTGCAGAGGATATGCAGACAGCTTTATAGAAAGGCAGATTTTCAGAATGCACCCAGCTCTCCTGACTCAGAATCTGTATTTTAATAAGATCCCTGGGTGATCTGTGTGCACATTTATTTGAGACGCCTCCTCCTCCCGGGGAGCTCTCCTTTCCATTTGTGGCTTTTTCACGCTGTAAGTTTTGAGCTGGAATAGTGCTACATAATTGCTAAGGTCAGTTAATCTTTCTCAGTTCCTTCCCAGGTGCTTTATTGATACTAACTTCTATAAGGCAGTAATTTTAGATCTTAGAGGTGCCCCTGATCATCAAGGAGTGAGGGCTTGCAGAAAGTAGTGTGGGGCAATCGTTGAACCTGCATGGATGGGTGCATTTTAGATGATGAAGGCTAAAATGTTAGTGGTGGGGTCACATGTGTGTTACATACAAATGCCAGTCAATTCCGTCTTGATGTATTCTTTGAGTCTTGATGTATTCTTTGCCTGTCTGTCCTCCTGGCCCTTCCTTGCTTGTGTGCAGACTGACCTTCCTGTACTGCTGCTGGGAAGATCATCTGACCTTCGGGCTGGAGAGTTTGTGGTGGCCTTGGGCAGCCCGTTTTCTCTGCAGGACACAGTGACTGCAGGAATTGTCAGCACGACACAGCGAGGGGGCAAAGAGCTAGGGCTGAAGGATTCGGACATGGACTATATCCAGACCGATGCCATCATTAACGTGAGTCACGAGGAGGTCCTTCTTCAGCCCGTAAGATCCTGGAAGTGCAGTGAGAAAAGCAGCAAAATTCGAGAGCAGCCTCTTTTCCCTGTGGCTTCTTTGGAGGGATGTCCAGAGTTCAGTTAGATCACCAGGAGAAGAATGCAGTGCCCTGTTCTTAGAGACTAAGCTGTTGGATGTGGTGATCAGGGGTCAGGATTCTGGGTGGTCTCTGAGGCTGTGTCCTAGAAGTCACAATTGATGTTGACAGAGGTGGTCCTCAGCTGTCCCTACGCTGACTGCAGTACTGGTTGTGATAGGGCACACATTTGCCTGCCCTGGGGGAAACAGGAGTTTATAGCTTATGGTAACCCTCTTTGGGAAGTATGTGTAAATGACAAGGAGAAATGTATTCAACTGGCCTTACTGATGCTTTTTCCAAATTCTGTCTCTAGCACGGGAATTCTGGTGGGCCTCTGGTGAACTTGGTAAGTGGCCACTTTCCCTGCTGCTTCATGTTTGTTCCTAATTTTCAAAGACTTTTTCCGAATGCTGTGATGCTGATGTATGTGCTACTCTTGCGTGGAGAGTTGTGGGATGGTGCTTTGCTATCCTTGGATCTTGAGGAGGAGGTCAGGAGATAGTCAAGGTCTGTGATGGATGGTCTTGTCCCAGCAATAGCACCAGGGTTCTGACTCTGGCTTGCTTCAAATTTTTTTCCTTCAACACATTTTCTGTTTTCTTTGGAGAGTTACCCAAAGCCCTGGATATTAAACCCAGATTAATGCCAAATTTCCAACTGTGCTGTGTCATGTATATCCTTAAAAAGTCTCTGTGGCTGGCCGGCGCCGTGGCTCAACAGGCTAATCCTCCGCCTTGCGGCGCCGGCACACCGGGTTCTAGTCCCGGTCGGGGCACCGGATCCTGTCCCGGTTGCCCCTCTTCCAGGCCAGCCCTCTGCTGTGGCCCAGGAGTGCAGTGGAGGATGGCCCAAGTGCTTGGGCCCTGCTCCCCATGGGAGACCAGGAAAAAGCACCTGGCACCTGGCTCCTGCCATCGGATGAGCGCGGTGCGCCGGCCGCAGCGCGCCGGCCGCGGCAGCCATTGGAGGGTGAACCAACGGCAAAGGAAGACCTTTCTCTCTCACTGTCCACTCTGCCTGTCAAAAAAAAAAAAAAGTCTCTGTGGCTACATGTGAATAACTGTCTGTCATCTAAAATGCCGATTCCCTCACAAACCTGGTCTTCATCTTGACCCACTTAGAGGGACGAAGGGCCACAGCCAGAACTCATTGCTGTCCTGTATTTTGTTCTTCAGTTTTTGTCTGTAGTGGAAAGGCCATGGATTCTAGTTGCTCAAGTGTGAGGGAGTGCAGTGATCTTTGATTCCCAGCCTGGGATTGTGTTTCCCAGGCCCTTTTGAGCTGATTGTTTTGGATCTTCTTTAAATACTGCATTTTTTCTTTGCTATTTATTCATTATTTATTTGAAAGGCAGAGAGACAGAGAGAGATCTCCCATCCACTGGTTCATTCCCCAAATGTCCCCAATAGCTGGGGCTGGGCCAAGTTGACGCCAGGAGCTGGGAACTCCATCCAGGTCTTCCATGCAGGTGGTGAGGACCCAAGTACTTGAGCTATCATTGCTGCCTCCCAGGGTTACATTAACAGGAAACTGGAGTTGGACCCAATATGGGATGCGGTGTCTCAAGCAGTGACTTTTTTTTTTTTTTTTAAGATTTATTTATTTGAAAGAGTTACAGAGAGAGAGAGAGAGAGAGAGAGAGAGAGAGAGAGAAGGGAGAGAGAGAGGTTTTCCATCTCTTGGTTCACTCCCCAGATGGCCACAATGGCCAGGTCTAGGCCAGGCTGAAGCCAGGAGCCAGGGGCATCTCCTAGGTCTCCATGTGGGTAGCAGGGGCCCAAGCACTTGGGCTGTCCTCTGCTGCTTTTCCCAGGCCACTGGCAAGGAGCCAGATTGGAAGAGGAATGGCAGAGACAGGAAGCTGTGCCCACATGGGATGACAGCATTGCAACCAGCAGCTTTGTCTGCTGTATCACAACACTGTGCTCTCAAGCGGTGACATAATTGCTGCACCCAGTGCTCACCCTGCACTTGCTTTTAAGAAGATGAATTGTATGTGAAATGATTGAGTGCTTTTAACTCATAACACTGCATGTAACTTTTTGTGCCTGCTTTTTTATTTAAAGAAAATACAATGAGTTAGTGAGAGCAAGTGTGAAATACAGAATTTCAGGTTGCTCTTCTGAATGATAATCTGTATTTGAATATGATGAGAAATCTCTTTTCTGTCTTTTGCATTGTCAAAGGCTAACAGATGATGAAGTACATTACCAGGAAAGTATTTTCTACTTTGTATCTTTATCTTATGTGACCTTAGTTGCCTAAAGTCAATCCCAATTTCTTCTGAATGGCTTCCTTGAAGTGTTGCTACAACTCCAACAAATTTTTGCCTTTTTTCCATGCTTATTTTTAGTCTCATTAAAGTAATAAAAAGGCAAATACTCCTTGTGTTTTTATTTATTTCAAAGCACAAGCCATGACTCTATTTTAAAGTCAGTGTAACTTACTGAGGGAAAAAACATGAGCTCAATATAAAAAAAAAACCAACATTCTCAGCTGCCTTGACCCTTTGACCTTGAAAGAAAAGGTAGCTTTGCCCCTGGGCAGCTCCACTCTGCTATCCCACCACATTACATGCCCTGGAAAGTAACAGCCATTGCTGTCTAAAAATTCCCTCTAGTTCTGAACCTAAGTGATGAGCGACACCCCTACCTCTGCTTGCTGTGGCTTGCACTGCTCAGTTTGCAAAACCCTGATTGAAGGAGGTCTCTTCCCTTGCCAGGACGGGGATGTGATCGGCATAAACACGCTGAAGGTGACCGCAGGCATCTCCTTTGCAATCCCCTCAGATCGCATCCGACAGTTCTTGGCCGACTACCACGAGCGCCAGTTGAAAGGTAAAGGCTGTTGGGATTGTCGCGGTGCCCTCGTGTGTTTCATTCTTTGGAGATAACCGCTTGGACACTGTGTAGGCCTGGGCTACTCAGATTACAGAATGTGGGCATGGTGGCAAAGCTGAGCTTGAATTGTACCCAGAAGTACTTGGATCAAACCGGGTGAGGGGATGAGCGCGTGGGGTGGAAGTGGGGAGCCGGGTGGGAGAAGCGTGGGTGCTCGTGACGATGCTTCTCTGAGCCATGCATTTCACCGTGGACAGATAGCAAAGAGGGTACCTGGGTCGGTGTCTCTGCAGTTCTGTCAGAGGGAGGGAAGTTTTGTGGTTCGTAAGGCATTATCATTTCCTTTTCCAGGAAAGTCTCTTTTACAGAAGAAATACCTGGGTCTGAGGATGCTGCCCCTCACTATGAAGTAAGTATGAGTGCGAACATGTGTGTGTGTGTGTGTGTTTAAGATTTATTTATTTGAAAGAGTTACACAGAGAGAGGAGAGCGAGGTCTTCCATCCGCTGGTTCACTCCCCAATTGGCTGCAATGCCAGAGCTGTGCTGATCCAAAGCCAGGAGCCAGGAGCTTCTTCTGGGTCTCCCATGTGGGTGCAGGGGTCCAAGGACTTGGGGCATCTTCCACTGCTTTCCCAGGCCACAGCAGAGAGCTAGATTGGAAGTGGAGCAGCCGGGTCTCGAACCCGAGCCCATAAGGGATACTGGCACTGCTGGCCAGGGTGTTAACTCACTGTGCCACAGTGCCATCTCCTTTCCCCCTCCCTTTTTTTTTTTTTTAACAGGCAAAAGTCATAGCTGGACAGTGTTCAGGAAAAGTGAAAGCTTTGGGCTACAGTAGGCACTGTGGTGGCCAGAGGCCCAATTTTCACAGGGTATCTGCCTCGGCCTGCACATTGTGTCTCTCACTGTGGCTGCATTAAATGATGTCCGGTGGTTCTAGGCTTTGTCTGTGAGTGGCCTGAGGCCATGCCGCTGGTGCCTGGAGCCTTCAGCATAAAAGCACCTGTTCAGAGCTGCAGGCTTTTGCCAGGGCTCAGGGGCTCAAGACACTGCTTCCTAACCTTTCCACTTTTCACAGCCTTCTTCAGGAAATGAAACGGCAAGATCCAGATTTCCCTGATGTGAGTTCTGGGGTTCTAGTATACGAAGTGATTCAAGGAACAGCTGCTGAGAGGTGAGAGGCATGCTCAGCTTCCTTTGTTCCTTCTAGATCTGTGCAGTGGGAAATGTGGGTGGGATCTAGACGAGCTCTGTCCACAGTGGTGGCTACTACCTATATGTGTGTTAAACATTTGGAATGGATTTAATCAGTTAAAAAAAAAAACAGAAACACTGTACATTTATTTTTATTTGATAGGCAGAGAGATAGAGAGAGGACAGACAGAGAGAAAGACAGACATACAAAGAGACAGAGAGAACTCCCTTCCTCTAGTTAACTTCCCAAAAGCCTGTAGTGGCTGGGTCAGGCCTGGCTGAAGCTGGGAGCTAGAAACTTAATCCAGGTCTCTCACAAAGGTGGCCGGGACCTAGGTACCTGAGCCATCATCTGCTGTCTCCCAGGATGTGCATTAGCAGGGGCCTGGAATCAGGAGTGGAACTGCTCCTCAAACACTCTCTGATATGAGCTATGGGGGGGGGGGGGAAGTCCCCACTGATGCCTTAACTACCAGACCAAATGGCTGCTCCAGTGTAAAATATTCCCTCACTAAACATACCTTTTCTATTTTGGAAGGATTGCGTTTCACTATGGAAGATGCTGTTGTTTTATATTGAGTGTGCATATTGTTGAGTGGATTTCAAAGGCTGATATGAACAAGTCTAAAATGTTTATTAAAGATATAAAGTTATAGTGATAATATCTTAGATATAGTTAAGTAAGATACATTATCAATTTAATCTGAGAGAGAGATCCATCCGCCAGTTCAATCCCAAATGGCTGCAACAGCCAGGGCTGGGGCAGGCCTTAATCAGGAACCTGGAACTCCATCCAGGTCTCCCACATGGGTGGCAGCGGCCCAACTACTTGAGCCATCCTCTGCTGCCTTCTCAGGCACATTAGCAGGGAGCTGGATTGAAAGTGGAGCAGCTGAGACTCGAACTCATATCCATATGGGATGCAGCTGTCACAGGTGGCAGCTTAGCTCTGCACCACAATGCTGACTCCAACGTTTATTCAAACATATAATTATTTAAATAATTGATGATTAATAATTTTTCAGAATGGGAGGAATCCTAGGTGCTCTCACTTTTAGTATATATTTTAGGCATTTTCATACCCTTTTTTCCTGTATAATAAAGTGAAAGGTAGAACAGCCCTCAGAGAAGGTTCTCCCCCTGATTTTGCTGTTTCTTTTAGGAATTTATTTAGCTGAAAGTCAGAATTACAGAGATAGAGAGGGAGAGACAGAGATCTTCCATTTGCTGATTCACTCGCCATGGCCAGGGCTGGGCCAGGCTGAAGCCAGGAACCTGGAACTTCTTTTGGGTCTTCCACATGTTTGCAATGGCCCAAGGACGTGGGCCATCCTCTGCTGCTTTCCCAGGCACATTAGCAGAGAGCTGGATCAGAAGTGGAGCAGCTGGGACTCGAACTGGTGCCCAAATGGGATGCTGGTGCTGCAGGCTGTAGCTTAAGCCATTGCACCTCAGTGCCATCCCAACTCTGCCTTTCAAATAAATAAATAAATCTTTAAAAAGTACTGTTTAGCACAGCTGTTAGGATGCATGTTATTAAAGTGGGCTTATCATAGACTTTTCCAGACTTTCCTGGCTCCTGGCCTGCTCTGCCAACCCCCTCATTATTTTAATTTCTTATTCGTGGCTAGGGTTGTATTCCTTTGAGTTCTGTAAGTCCTTGCTATTGAAAATGTGGTCTGTTATCTAGTAGCTTTGGCATCAACTGAAGCCTTTTTCAGAAATGCAGAGTCTCGGGCCCCACCTTCGAGCCACTGAATCAGAATCTACTGTTTTAACAAGACCCACAGGTGATTAATATTCACTTTCAAATGCAAGAATTACATGGAAGTCACAGACACATGTGAATCTGGCTTTCTGGCATTTATCCCTAATGATAATGATAACAGCTGGCACTGATGAAGCATTTACTCTTTGTCAGGCACCATTTTTTTTTAAAGATTTATTTATTTATTTGAAAGGCAGAGTTACAGAGAGGCAGAGGCAGAGAGAGAGCGAGCTTCCATCCATTGATTAAGTCCTCAGATAGTTGCAATGGCTGGAGCTGGGCCAATCCGAAGCCAGGAGCCAGGAGCTTATTCTAGTTCTCCCACATGGGTGCAGGGGCCCAAGGACTTGGGCCATCTTCTACTGCTTTCCCAGATGCATCAGCAGAGAGCTGGATGGGAAGCAGAGCAGTGTAGACTCAAACTGGCACTCTGAAATGGGATGCTGGTGGCTTAAGTGGCTGTGCCACAATGCTGTCCCCAATCTCCATTTATATATATTAAAGATTTTATTTATTTATTTGAGAGGTAGAGTTAAGAGAGGGAGAGAGAGAGGTTTTCCATCCACTGGTTCATTCCTAAGATGGTTGCAATGGGTTGAGCTGGGTCGATCTGAAGCCAGGAGCCAGGAGCTTCTTCCAGGTCTCCCATGGAGGTGCAGGGGCCCAAGCACTTGGACCATTACTGCTTTCCCAGGCCATAGCGGAGAGCTGCATCAGAAGAGGAGCAGCCGGGACACAGACTGGTGCCCATATAGGATGCTGGCACTGCAGGTGGAGGCTTAGCCCACTACACCACAGCACCGGCCCCTAAACTCCATTTATCTTGATAATCCTTCCACACTATCATTCTTCCTTGAACTTCTCATTTCTCTTAACCGGTGTCTCCTGAAGCCATTTAAGTCGATGGTTTTCTTCCAGCCTATTTTCGCCTTTAAGATGAAGCAGCAGCATAGCTATGTATTTCTTGCAGTTTTCTATTTGAACTGGTTTTTGTTTATGGAATGCATTTTCTATGTGAGGAAAAGATGATGGAGACTGAGTATAACCCCAACTATGGGGCAAAGGAGCGTAGACTCAGAGCTTTACTTGTTTTAGACTCGGAGGGTTGACTAGAAGCAGAACTTCTGCAGTGCCGCTCAGCGTGCACTCCAGTTCCACAAGCTGTGGGGGAATTGCGCTTTTCACTGCTGCTGGTGAGTCTGGGGTGCGCTTGAGGTTCCCAGGGGCCGGAGATGAACAGCCAGTGAAAGCCATACCTCTGTTCAGAGCCAAATGCAGCATTATGTGGGAGGAGTACACTTCTTAGGTGAGATTCTGATAGGATGTCATTCTTACAAACATCAGGAGGGTGGCTGTCCTTCAGGGTTCTCCCAGAATATTTAGAACACTAGTTCTAGTTTCCTGGTTTGTGTATGTTCAGTGCCAACAAAGTAGAAATACCTTAAGAAAGGAGATGTTGGATTTTAGACGGGGATAAATATGCTCTTCCTATATTTTCATGGTCTTTTTATTTCTGTATTTATTTTCCCTTCTCTCCCAGCTCTGGGTTAAGAGACCACGATGTGATTGTCAGCATAAATGGGCAACCTGTTACTACCACCACTGATGTCATCGAGGCTGTTAAGGACAATGATTCCCTTTCTGTCATTGTTCGTCGAGGACGTGAAACCTTGTTGCTGACGGTCATACCTGAAATAATCAATTAAATTTCTTGCTTTAAAGAGAGCTTATCTCATAAAACCAAAGTTATATTATCTGGTTTGTATTGAAGATGTGCCAAAGATGGCAAAAGATGTTAAAATCTTTTGTATAAAGAAAAATGGATGCTTTCACCACATACATGTCCAGAGATCATTAGATTAGCCTGGGGGTGTGGGTGCTGCAAAGCCTTATTAAGCCAAGTGGAAGAAGGATGTGGTTCCAGGAAGTCTGGGGAGCTGATAAAATTTTATTCAAAGAAAAGAAATAACTAAAAAAAAAAAAAAAAAGCACAGTTGCTAATTTAGCCTTGACAGAGGATACTTCAGTGTTTTTAATTTTCTCTATAGGCACAAACTAGATGCAACACGTAGATACACAAATACACTTATCTACCAAATATTAAAAAAAAATCCACCTAAATCTGGGTTGCCCAGTTTTAAATAATACTCTGACTCAATCAGTTCTTCAGGTTGTATCACAGTTGGCCAGGGTTTGTGGCTAGCAAAGAATGGGCATCATTTAGAAATCAAGTTGAAACAGACAATTATAGGTTATCACACAGGAGTATTACTGATGATTCTCAAATTGTCACTGTAGCAGTGGAAACAACTTTGGTCTCCAACAGCTTTTCTGACCGTGGGAAAGACTCCTATCTCATAGCTTCTAGAATAATTTACAGACTTTGAGCTTTTAACCCAAACTTTTCTTCCTGACAACATTAATGATTTAAGGTCTTGGAGCTGCCAAAGTTTATTTCTTTTAAAGAAAACAACTTTTGATGGCATTTATGAATATCCTTAGGGAGATTTAAAGATGCATGTGGGATGAGGCAGGACTTTTGACTTAAAGTAGTATTTTATTTTGGGAGCGATTTTAATTTTAGTTTCTGTTGTTTCCCAGACTACCCTTAAAAGTGTAGTTTTTTTTTTTTTTTTTTTTTTTAATATATGGTGTTCTTGAGCCCCCTTAAAATCTATACAAAATTTTGTGTGTGGTTTTTTTTTTTTTTTGGGGGGGGGGATCTAGTCTCTTCATGACACACAATAAAAAAAGTGCCATCTTAGGGGAGGGCATTGTGGTACAGTGGTTAAATCACCACTTCTATGGCCCAAGTCCTTGGGCCCCTCCCCCTTCACGGGAGACCTGGAAGAAGCTCCTGGCTTCAGATCAGTGCACCTCCAGCTGTAGTGGCCAATTGGGGAGTGAACCATTGGATGGAAGACCTCTCTCTCCCTTTCTCTCTGCCCCTCCTCTTTCTGTGTAACTCTGACTTTCAAATAAATAAATACATCACCACTTTGATGCTGGCATTCCACACTGGAGTGCTGGTTCCAGTGCTAGCTGCTCGGTGTTTGATCCAGCTTCCTGCTAATGCATCTTGGAAGGGAGTGGATGATGGCTTAACGTGCTTGGGCCCTTGCCACCCATGTGGGAGACCTGGGTGGTATTCCTGGTTTCCTTCTGTGGCCTGGTTGAGTCTGGGTTGTTGCAGCCATTTGAAGAGTGAACCAGTGGATGATGGAAGATTTGTCTCTCTCTTTCTCTCTCTTACTCTGCTTCTCAAACAAATAAATCTTTAACAAAATACTGCCTCAGGGTATAGAGATTATGAGCCAAAGTCTACCAGTAATTACTGTTTTAAGTAAGATCAAGACTCATGTAGGACTGAACTTTTAAGACAGACAAAATAATTTAATTTTTTACACAAGTGCCACCTTTAATGATGGTAGATGATAAAGCAGAAACTTTTAGGAACACATCCAGGAAACTACTTCAACTGTGATTCTCGGTCTTGAAACCAATTATGATGACAATAAGTTCTGGGTAGTTCTACCTTGGTTGTTTCTAGAACTTGGAAGTTATTCCAGATAGCAGGCTCTTTCTGTGCCTTGGCCGCAAATTCCATCTTGTATTTTAACAGTCCTCTTCAACTTAGATTGCAAAGCATGGGCAGCAAGTTTTTGAAAACGAAGTATAATCTGGAACATTTCCTTTTATCCCTAGTGCTTTGGGAGTGCAATAGCTTGACTGTATCTCTTTGATTGCTGTAGTTGACTGTGACAACTCTTAACATCATGCTTATTCTGACAGAACAGGTACAGTTTCTCTTTGCCCCCATAAATCACATCCTAATTCTACCCTGGTATTCACTGTCTTTTAAGGAGAAGTGGGTTTACCTTTGCCAGGGCATGATGTGTCTCACTTTATCTTACCCAGCTGTGGAGAATGGTTTTACAGTTATTTGTATGGTGTTATCAGCTTACAAGACAGGTGACATAAGTTGGTAAATAATTTTTAGACGGGACAACTTTGCTAGGAGGAATAGTTCATCTCACATATGCATGACACTGTTGGCTTTGAAAACGTGGCTGGAAGGAGGAAACTTCTGTATGCATGGACTGCCTCTGGAACACAATGGTGAGAATGGGGTTATGGATTGTTTCGTATACCTAGGTACCAGCAAAACAAATGTATTTTTTTGAGTTTCACTCTCTCTACTACAATATTCACGCAAACTCCCAGGTTGGTGAAATTTATTCTGCAACTTAAATTCAGAATTTCAGTGTGTATTAAAATCCACAGCCATTTCTTCTTCTGCTGAAGATTTTCATTGGCTACACTTGAAATCTCAGGGTCACAAAAGGCACATGGAAAAAACCATTCATTTTGCTCATCCTGTAGGGTTCTCTTGCTCCAAAGGACTGAAGATAAAGCCATCTATAGAGACAAAGAGGATGGAAACCCTTTTGCCGCTTATAAGTTGGTCATTAGGCTTTCTATTTCGTACATGAGGAAAAGTACACATTTGACTTCCATAACACTGTATGTTACTTCTGGGCTTGCACAAGGTGAAATTTGGGTTGAAAATCCAAAGTCAAAGAAGCTTCTTCACCAAACCTATTCCTCCACAAAAGGGAGAGTAATGTTCAGGTCTGCTGTCAAAGCAGAGTTCTGAGCCTGCAGAGATGAATTCAGGTGCAGCATTCCCCTGCCTCTGGGCTGTACCAGCAGCTCTTCTTAGTAAATAGTGCACCAGTTGCTGCCATCACTTGGCATCAGTCCTCCAGTGATAAGCAAAATAAGGTCGACAAACCACCAAATCCCAAGTCCTCCGAGTGTCAACAGCTTCCCTACTGCTGTGCCGGTGTGTCCCAGACAGAAACGATCCACTCCAAAACAGCCCAGGAAGAAGGAGTACAGCAGGGTGGTTATGAAGTAGTGTCCGGTATACCTGGACGAAGGGAATCAAAGGGGGCATGTTTCAACATGGGAAAAGTAAAGCGTGTCAAGATGGATGAATTTAATGCATATGACGAGATGTTGCAGCAGTCCCTCTGTGGCCTCTCAGCTGCCACTGTGTGTTCTTTTAGGAGGTTGTCAGGCAGGAGTAGCCACCGAGGAGACATGGGAGAATCTCAGAAAGAACAAGAGGTTATTCTACTTGTAGGTCTTAGAGGCAGGAGGCATGGGCCACCATGCAGGGTCACACGGGAGAGAGACCACGGTGCTCAGAAGACAGGAACAAGGGGAAGCCTTAGATTACTGCCTTTGCTGGGGTTTCTGTAGGCAAGGCAAGGAAGGGCCGGGCAACGGTTTGGGACTGGCTACGAGAATAATTTCCATGGGCTCTGAAAGGAAGGTGGCTCCAGCGCTGGCACCTGGCCCTGGGGTGAATAGGCAGAAGTGCTGTCTCCTGGGGTGCACAGGCCTGGCTCTGGATTAGGCTACATATCAAAGACATGCTCCAGGCAGGACCCTGTGCTGTCTCAAGGGTTGACTCAGGAAAAGGAGTCTCTCCCCAACCAGAAAAATTTTGAGTGTCAAGTATCGTAATAGACACATACACACTTTTTTTTTTTTTTAATCACTGGCCCCATTCCCCACCACTGACAAAACAAATCTCTGGTTAGTATAGAGTCTCAAGAGAGTAAGTATTTGCTAAGATAGAGAGGACTACTAGGAACAAATACTGACTTTTACAGAGTTGGACCGGATGAGAATCAGGCACACTTGCCTTATAGGCATCCTGGCGGGAGAGCAGTCTGGGCTCCTGTCCTGTACTGCAGGCTCTGAGACCCAGCTGGCTCCCTCTGAGTATTCCTTAAATGAACATCTGATCTCCAGACACCTTTCCTCCTGTTTTGGGGGCAGCTACAAGCGAGGGCTTCTTTATAAGGCTTCTTTCCTTACAGCCTTAGCTACAGTTGCTCTACTATCACCCCTCAATATGGCCTTAAGGAAACCCTACATTAGTTGATGCTATAAGAAAATTCTGTGTCTTCAAACAGAATTTACAGAAATGACCTGAATCCTTTAAGATAATTTGATTCTCAGGCTGAGGAGCCCACATTTTTATAAAACCTTTATTTCTGAAACGCTAAGGCAATTTTCATAGAACTTAATATCTACGAGAGGGAAGCAACTGGTTTAACCTGTTCATTTTGTAGATAAGAGAACAGACTAAGTATTCAAGGTACTTAGTCAGTCAGTGAAAGAGACATCTAGAACTCACAACTTTTGGTCTCCTATCCAGTGTCTTCTCTACTATAAACACGTGGCTATGTAGATACTTGATGCACAGTAATCATATGACTTCTTTAACATTTAAAAGAAAATGCACATAAAAAGATCGTAAGGAAATGGCTTACGTTCACGCAAGTACCAACTACCCCATTCAAGGTTGCACTTACTTTATACATGGTTTATTCTCTCGTAGGAAGGTTCTAGGACTAGCGCACTCAATTCCATCGAGGGCTCGGCACTGGACCGAGGTGTGTTCCACATCACTGTAGGCCTGACCACCGAACTGTGGAGTAACAGCCAAAACCAAAATAAAAGCCAAAATCATCAAACGAAGGAACACAAAAACATATCTTGTGTCACTAATAAAAGCTGCCTCAGGACTGCAGTTACTCGTACAAGGCTGGGGCAAAATTGTGTTTTAAAGTATGGAACTGGGTGACATGCTTCAGATGATTTCAGATTAGTCCATCTGAAATGTACATTCTTAAACCCATTCTTCTTCCCCTTCATGACTGGATTCTTCAACACAATACAGGTGAAGCACCCTGAATCTGAACTCCGAAAATTTTCCAAAATCCAAAACTTTCTGAATACTCCAGTGTTACAAATGTAAAGTTACATACCAGACCTCCTGGGACGACGATGTAGTCTAAACACAGATGCACTGGAAATATTGTATAAAACGACCTTCAGGCTATGTATATAAGGTCAATATGAGAAATACACTAATTTTATGTTTAGACTTAGGTCCTATCTCCAAGATATTACGTTTATGCAAATATTTCAAAAACAAAACCAAACAAAATCCAAAATCTGAAACACTTTTGGATACAAGCATTTTGAATATGGAATAATCAACCTATAATATGAAAAATATCATTAATTTTATTAAATGTCACTTATAAGAGATGACATAATGTTTTAATTATCCAATATTTATGGGAAAAAGAGTACGTGACTGAGCACCTGACAGTGGGTATTTCAAAAGTCAACGTGTGTTAGAAGTCTGTTTTATATCCATTATAAATGAACAAGATTAGGACATAATACAGAATTATCATCTGATGCAGGATTTTATTTATTTTTAAATATTGATTTATTTGAAATGGAGAGAGAGAGAGAGAGAGAGAGAGAGAGAGAGAGAGGATCTACTGGTTTACTCCCTAAATGCCCATAATAGCCAGGGTTGGGTAAGGCCAAAGCTAGGAGCCAGGAACTCCACCTGTGTCTCCCATGTGGGTCGAAGGAACACAAGTACCTGGACCATCACCTGCTGCCTCCCAGGTGCATTAGCAGGAAGATGGATCAGAAGCAGAGCAGCTGGAACTTGGATTGGCACTTCTGATATGGTATGTGGGCTAAGTGGTAGATGTTAAAATTTTATTATTATTATTTTTAAAGATTTATTTATTTGAAAGTCAGAGTTACCAAGAGAAGGGGAGAAACACATAGAGAGAGATCTTCCATCCACTGGCTCATTCCCTAGATGGTCACAGTGGTCAGTGCTGTGCCAGGCTGAAGTCTGGAGCCAGGAGTCTCATTCACATCTCTCACATGAGTGGCAGGGGCCCAAGCACTTGGGCCATCTTTCACTGCTTTCCCAGGCCATTAGCAGGGGGCTGGATTGGAAGTGGAGCAGCCTGGACCCTAACCAGTGCCCAAATGGGATGCTGGCATTGCAGGCAGTGGCTTTACCCACTAATGCCAAGTGGCAGCTTTAAGTGGCTGCACTACAATGTCTTCCCCAGGATTTTAATAAGCAAATAATGAACATGTGATTGTTTGAGCTTCTGTTTTTGTTGGCTTCTTCCCCAACGGGATGAGTCTGGGAAGTAAGAATGCTTCCTGTACCTCTTCCAGGACTCAGGACTTCCAGGACTCTTAGTCCTTTAGGAGTTCTGGGTCCTGTGAGAGTTTGAGCTTCTGGATAGGATAAACTCAGTTCTTAATAAAAATGGGCAAAAGTAAGTGATCTCTATACAATGCAAAGTGATCTCTATACAAGGCAAATCAAGTTTTTGTTAATAATTATCAATAGACAAACATTTCATTGCATTTAAAATATTTCTTTACATACAATTTTAGAAAGACTCACCTTTTTGATCTTGATATTGTCAGGTTTATTTCTCTGTGTCAGATTTAGTATAAAAAATGTTCTTGCCTAATTCTCTTATTACCTGGCGTCATGCAGCATAATATGAGTCTGTGGCGGGGTCTGGGGATACCTGGACTTCACTGGTTTTGTAGAGCCTGATTAGGATTAGGGATGTTACTCATGGGCATGAATGGCTTCTTTTCATTCCAAGAGGCCATTTTTACCAAAGGCTTCCCCTGCATATGTTAACCTCCTACAGAGACATATGCTGATAGACTATTTCTAAGTACAATGTGGGGCCTGCTCGCCTGGTGAAAAGAAAGGCCATGGATGGGAGAGCTCTGCCCCAAATGCACATGTCACAAAATGCATCACAGTGTTAGAAACTGCACAGCCGCCTTCTTGTTCTTTAAGGAGAGTGCACACTTTGGAAGGATCCCAGGGTAACATTTTAGCTTCGCATCTGTCAGTCTCAATGGCCAAAGAACCAAAGACAGGTTGGTCTTTGCTCCCAGGTGGTTCTGGCATAGGGAATGCTCTTTTGCGAAAACCAAATGTCTGGCTCAGCCACTGACCCCAGCGGTGCAGGACATTTACAGTAACAGTCACTCTGCTGGGATCTTACAAAAAAGTGATTTTACATTGTGGTTTCCTGCACCAGCAGTTAGCCAGTACTCCTCTCTACAAGAGCTTGCTGACACCTCCAATCAGAAACTCACCTTGAGACAACCATAACCAAGCTCCTGGGACGCAGTTGCATTTCCAATATGGTCCACTGGGTCTTCACATTCTATAAATTCATCGGGTCTGCAAAATAGCCAGGAAGATCACATCACCGTCATCTCTGCAAACTGCTCTTACAGGGACATAATCCAAACAGGCAAGAGGCTTCTTCACCAGCTTTTCTGGGACCCATTGCATTCTGTGGACCCTTTTCCAAACCAAGGGGCTGCGCCAGTTAACTGAAATACAGCAGGCGAAACTGACAGCCACACCAAAAGGCTGTTTTTGTTGGGCAGGGGAAGTAGCGATGTCTCGTCCTGTTTCTGTATGGATTTTACCTCTGCCATAGCTTCATCTTTTCCCTAAGCCAACATCGCAAGACTATAGGGGGTGCATTTAAGCCAAAGGAGCCTTAGTTCTTTTTGTACTTTCCAAATGCTCTCTTCTTATTTGATAAAATAGACATGTTAAAAAAAAAAGGCTAAGTTTCTGCAAAGGTAAGGATATTAAAAAAAAAAGCTTCGCCGGCAGAGACAAATCATTCACCCCACCTGTGCCCTACTCGGGTCGGGCGGAAGGTGCACCCTCGCACCCCTCTTCCAGAAGCCTTGCCTCCCTCGGGGGCCTCCCTCGGGACCCCCAAGGCTCCTCCGCCGGCACACAAGGTGTTTCGTCGTCTGGGAGAGGAGCCCGAGACCTGTCACGGCATTTACCTCCAGCTGCCTCCCCCCCGACCGGACCCCGACAGCCCGACCTCCACCTCCGACCGCCTCGCCCACCGCGTGGCTTACAGGTAGGAGCACAGGATGACTGGAGACTGGGGGTCGCTATATTCCCAGCTCGGAGCAGCGGCGGGGCTCTCTGGGCGGTCGGCGCCCGCGGCGGACATGAGCTCCGACTCGGCGGTAGCATTGTGCGAGTGGCTCCGAGAGACACAATGCAGCAGCAGGAGATTCCCTAGCAGCAAAGCAGCCTGGCCGCACAGAAGCAGGTAGCTCACCGGGCAGCCACGCAGCACCATCTTCCTGGGCCCAGGGCGCCGGGAGACCCGGCCTCACCACACACCCCAGGCCGGCTCCACCAAACCCAGCCCTGCCTGTCAGCGCTCTGCGTCGCCGCGCTCCTCGCTGCCAGGCAGCCAATGGGCGCGCACCTCGACGTCCCGCCCATCCAGCCAACCAACCAGAGAGACCTGAGCGGGGCGGGGCGGGGCGGGGCTGCGCTTCGCTGCGCCGCTGCCCCAATTCCTCTTCTGGGTTTCACGCTCCACCTCCTTTTGCCCCCGCGAGCTTACCCCAATCGGCTCCTTCGACCCCGAAAGGAGGCGGGGCTAGGAGCGGAGGGGGCGTGGCTGATGGTGACTGGGCGGGGCAGGTGGAGGCGAGAGGGAGCTGCGGGTTCCCAAATCCTGTTCTCCCGCCGGGCACTGGCTTTTTCCCGACGTCAGCGTAGCGGGCGTGATGTCGGGCGCGAGCTTGGACCGAGGGCCGAGTTGCGTCAGTGCCGCGCGCGTGCTCGTCCCCGGGCGCGCGCGTCCCGGCCAGCCCTGGGGCCCCCGGGAGGGTTGGAAAATGATGGGAGAGGCGGAGGCGACCGAGTGCTGAGCGGGACCTGCCGACTCCGCCGCGATGCGGTCGGGCGCCCAGTCGCCGAGCGGGCCCCTCCGCGTCCAGTGGTTGCTGCTGTTCGGCCTGGTGGGCCCGGTCCTCGGTGCGGCGCGGCCAGGTGGGTGTCTGCCTCCTCCCCCCCACAGCCCGGGGTCCTCGGGCTCGCGGGTTTGCTGGCGCTGGGCGCCCGGAGCTCGCCCGCGGGGCCGGGGCCGCGGTCGGGAGGCGCGTGGACAGCGCTCGGGCCGGACCCCGCGGTCGCCTCAGCCGCGCCCGGCTCGGGTTGTGCGGAGCGGGGCGGCCGAGCCCTCTGCGCCACCGCCGCGGCGCGGAGCCCGGGTGCCCGGCCGTCTCGGGACGCCTGTGGGTGGACGCCGGCCCGGGGCGCGGGGCTGGTGCTTGAATGAGGCGGGAGACGGAACTTTGGCTCCGGGTTCTCCGAATTTGAGGTTTTTATTAGCAGAGTCTCTGGGTCCGCGGAGCTAAATTTAGTGATGGAATAAAGGGGGGCTCCTTGTCCATGGGCCATTTTTTGGAAATTTTAGGAATAAGAGTACTTTTCTTTTTTTACATCTCTATAGGCAATCTTTTTATTTATGTTTCTACCGGGTTTATTGTCTTAAATTCGCACACGTCGTCTTTCTTCTGTTTTAACTCCCAGGGTTGTCGTTAAGAATTAAATCATCCGCGTAGAATGAATTTTGAGTTGTGAAACTTGCCCTGAATGTGTAAGAGATTTGAAGATAGCCGGGCGTAGTGGGAATAAGTCACCAACATTCTCGCGTCTTTCTGCAAGCAAGTTCCTTATTTTGCCTTTTGCATTAGTGTTTGCATGGCTGTTGGAGTGTTTTCTCTGTTTGCAATGGATATGATGGAGAAGGGAGGTTTTTTTTTTTTTTTACCAAATCTTTTCCTTGAATGTTGTTAAGGGGTGATCTGAAGACTGCTGACCTTCCGGAAACTCGATACATTTTTTTCTTACCGCAGGCATAGTCTTTAAAGTTAATTTTCCCCAGAGAATTCTGAAGGTCTAAATATATTGCATTTTTTTGGGTGGGAAGTTGCCAGATCTTTTCTGGTTAAGACTACTTTTTCTGTGGTTAGCATTTACCTGTTTTAAATTATTCATCCAAAGTTTTAGGAATCCTTGATTCTGTGTGTCTGTGAACGTTAATCAGGCCAAAATTTTCATGTTAATGTATGTGTTAATGATTAACAAATCTGCATGTATATATGGAATAATGGAGTATCCGGTTATTATCTGTAACTTCAACAGGTTGTGGGTGGCCCAATGTGTTGAGTTTATCTGAGGGAAGTTGGGGACGGTTTTGTTAGAGAAAATGATTGACTTTAGCTGAGCTGTCGCAGGGTGGGAATGCTGTCTCTGCAGCAGTTTTTGTAAGAGTCGGGGGGTGTAAAAGCTGGGCTTCTTGGGAAGTGGAGTCACTGTGACTTCTTGCCATCTTTGTGAAAGGGTGGGATGGAAGATTCAGCTAGGGTAGGTGGGTATCAGCTGGGGAGAGCCTTGGAGGCAGGATTTGGATTTTATCCTCTAGAATGTTCTTTGGGCAGTGAAGGTTTACTTAATCTCAGTTTTGACCTAACAGGGCAGGGAACACAATAGAGGATACATTGTGGGAAGGAGAGACTGGAAGCTGGGAGACCAATTGAGAGGCTTTGCAGTGAGTGTGCAGTGAGTCAGCTCCAGTTTCCCAAGGGGAATGTTCTCTCAAAATCAGCTGACGACATTTTTGCAATACAGGATGTTTGAAACATACACTGCAACATTTCCTGTTAATGAAAGAGGAATTTGAGGACTTGATTTGCCATGCAAAGTACCAGATACATTAGGAATTAGTGGTTTGGTAAGAGTTTTACCAACTTTATCACATTGTGCCAATGAGAAAATGCAGTATAGTTTCCAAACAGCTGACTTACAGTAAACTTTTTTAAACTGGGGCCATCAAAGGGTAACTTTGTGTCATTGTGAAAAATAACAAAAAAAGTGTTGTGATTTTTCTTTTAAGGCACTCAATATGTACACAGACTTAGACTTTCATTTTTTTTTTTAAGACTATCATTCTAAGGTTTGAAAGCTTGTTTATGGTGAATCACAGTTAAAGGAAGTATATAATAACACCTTGGGTCCACACTAACCTTGTTTTTAGATGCCAGCAAATTCTTTGAATGTAATCTTTGGGTTTGTGGTTTACAGGAGAATATAGCTTTACATGTAAAGGCAGCTTGTTTTATAAACTAGCAAGTAGGAAACACTTATAATTAAAATATATTCAAATGTAGTTGCTAGGTCCCAAGGCCGTTTTCAAAAAAAGCTTTTTTAAGCTTGTAGGTTAAGCTGCCACCTGTGGTGCAGGTATCCATATCAGTGTTCAAGTCCCAGTTGCTGCACTTCCAATCCAGCTGCCTGCTGGTGCACTTGCGAAAGTGGCAGAAGATGGCTCAAGTGCTTGGGTTCCTGCCACTCATGTGGGAGACCCAGATGGATTTCCAGGCTTTGGTTTGGCCCAGTGCTATAGTGGTTGTGGCAACTTGGGGTGTGAATATCTTGTAATGAATGGAAGATACCTCTCTCTTCTCTCTGTCGTTCTCTGTTACTGTAACTTCTTTCAAAAAAAAATCTTTAAAAGAAAGACAAAATTTTGCCTTGACTTTGGCTTTGCTCATTGTCAAAAATACTGGTTTATTAAAATCCTCCTGAAGATCCAAGGTCTAAGTAAGTGGAAGCTTTTTCTTGGAATATCCACAAGCTCAAACGCATGGCAGAGATATTCTTAGGATGTTTCTGTTTTCTCCTTAACACTAGTTCTGTACATACCAGAGCCTCGGAGTGATTCCATCCTTGGAGCCTGTGCTGTGGGATTGCCTCATCCATAAATCCAGTCCTTTTGGTGCCTCAGTAACTAATCCCCCACTACCTTTGCATGGGTCCGACGTGGACCCAGCTATGTGGTTTTCGTCAGATCATTTTCCCAAAGTGATCAGATGTGGGGCACTTCTTGAGTCACATTGTAACAGGGAGTGCAGGGTGTAGGCAGGAGAGGGCCCTGAGCAGGGACAGGGACTCTGACTTGATTCATCAGAGTTTGTTTTGTGAGGAGGTTCCTGGAAGGCTGCGTGCACTATGGTGCTCAGAGGGACCCCTCAGAGGGGCTCCGAGTCTACCCGGAACAGGAAAGCAGCAGGAGAACAGTCTGAGGCAGAGTTTTGAACATTGGCTGTATGAAGACTGCTTGAGCAGGAAGGGCCTTCTGCACCCCGAAGACTCCCTTAACTCTTGCTATATATAAAAGCCCTGCCAAGCTGCCTCTCTGGGAGCATCTTTAGGGAACTCCACCTCCCCGCTGTCTCCTTTATTTGTCAGAAGTCAATAAAGCTGTCCTCTGAACAAGTCCCACCAGAGGCTGATTATCTGGTGACACCCCAAGCAAACAGGCCCCTCGTGTCTGCTAACAGCATATTCTGAGAGTTAGGAAGTCTTAGCAATTAATTTGATCAGTTTTAAAATATGCAGTTTTTTATTTTTGTATCTTAACATAAGAGGGCAATAACACATATTGTAAGTATTACAAGAAAATGGTATCGGGCTGGTGTAGTGGTGAAGCAGATTAAGTTGCTATCTGCATTGCCCACATCCCATATGAGTGCTGGTTTGAGTCCCAGCTGTTCCACTTGAATCCAGCTGCCTGCTGATGGCCTGGGAAATCAGTGGAGGATGGCCCACGTATTTGGGCTCCTGCCACCCAGAGAGGAGACCCGGATGAAGCTCCTGGTTCCTGTCTGGCCTGGTCCAGCCCTGGCTGTGATGGCCATTTGGGAAGTGAGCCAGCAGATGAAAGATTGCTCTCTCTCTCTCTCTCTCTCTCTCTCTCTCCTTCCCTGTCTGTAACTCTTTCAAATAAATAAGTAAATGCATTCACTGCCGAAAAATGTGAGGCAAAAGCCATTCCTTCACATGGGGAATATCTCTGACATATTTTTTCTGTAATAAGATTTTCCGTGACTTAACTCATTTTAGCATGATTTTTCCTTTCTGTTTTGTAGCTTCCCAGGGCCCACATGCACATAGGCCCCTGAAGAGCCTGCCCCTGATTAGTCTCTGAAACCTTAGCATCCCTCTGACAATAACACTCTGGGCCAAGCTCCCATATCTGCTGGTTACAAGGAGTGTTCAGCAGTCTGGGGACATAGCATTATAATGAAGTGTGGTTTAACTACTAAGGAGACAAATGTGTGGGCCATGTGGATTCATGGAGAAGTTGATCTGAAAGATGTTAATGATCAAAGCAAGGCTCACTTTCAGTCGTATGTGATAATTAACAACCATGAGCACTACATGTGTGTACACAAACACAGCTGGAAGGATGTGGAGATGTTATTTACTCAGCACGTATTATATTGAATACCTTGAAATACATGTGAGTGAAACACAGTCTTTGGTTTCAAGGAAGTTACATTTCTTCCTGGAGGAACTTATATTTTCTGGAGCATTAAATCTTAAGCAAGTTTGGTATTTTTCCAAAAGGAGCATTTCAAAACAAACAGTAGGAGCTATTGCTTTTTAAATGTAGTTATGGATAAATGAAAAAAAAAAAAAAACAAGACCCCACTCAAATCTAAGAGTGTCATAAGTATGTTTGAAGGTGGCTATTGGTATGTGATATGTGTTTCTCTGGAATTGACTTCGTAAATAGAATGAACAGTCACTTTGTGACTCAAAGTGATGTGGATCTAATTATAATTGCTCTTCAAGAAATATATTAAACTACAGAATTACCTCACCCAAATTGAATGTGGAACCCTGGTTTATTTCCTGTAGTGAAAGTACTTAGGTAGGTATTTATTGACGTGATAGGCAGGAAAGAAAGGAGGAAGGCCCAAGGTTTGAAGTTCACATTTGTTTGCTTTACAATTAAAGAGAATTCTCTTTAGCTCACTTCCCTCTACTACAGTTACTGTTAAGAAAAATATACTTAGACTTCCTGGCAAACACAGAACATAAATGTATCTAAGGAGTTAGAAGAAGGAAAAAGTGCAACTAACAGTTCTTCCTTTTTTTTTTTTTATTGAGGGAGGGACACTGCGTTTCATGTTTCAAGCTTATTTTTATTGTCAGTCCATGTTTTCTAGTAGTGTTATGTTTGACAGTGTGTTTATGTTGTCAGATTCAAATGTGGTAGTTTGTATTCCCCACAAAGTTGTTTATATTAAGATTTTAGTTTTCACTGTGAACTGTGTCTGTAGACCAGTGGTTTTCAGCCGGAGTGGAGGGGAAGGCCTTTGGTAGATACTTTGCTGTCACACTGAGGGTGCTGTTAGTGCTGTCATTAGTAGAGACCAAGGATGCTGCTGAACATCCTGGTGTCTACAGGATGGCCCCTCCCCCACAACAATTCCCCAGCCCAAGCATCAGCAGTGTGGAGGTTAAAGTTTTATGCAAATGATGTTAATGAACTTCTTTTATCATAGTAACATAGGGGGAAATTTACTGTGGTTCCTGTGGAAGGTGCAGCTATTTGGAATTAAAAAAGTTGAATTTGGAAAAAAAAAATTTAGTATGAACAAAGCAACAACAGCAACAGCAACAACAGACTGAGAGATGAAAGGAATTTGAAATAGTGCAAGAAGGATTTTCATATATAACTGAGACTGAAACCCTATAGTAATATCCCTGATGTAGAAGCAGGACCCAGCCTATTGTTTGTCTCCCTTTAGCCCAAGGTATCTTTGCTGGTCTTAGGATTAACCACTTATCAAAAGGAATTCACCAAGTTGAGGGACTAACCACATTTGCTTCTCCAATAAGACCTTGTTGGCCATTGTTAGCAGAATTCTAGGTCTGGGGCAGAAGGTAACTACCATTTACATGTATTCACCAGACCAACTAAAGCCCACCTGCCTGTCATAAAAATTTCCTAGAGAACTGACGAATTAGAGGAAGGTCATGAACACTACTCACCAGCCAGGAACATGGTCATGAGCTGATCACGCACCTCTCATCCCCAATGTCAGTGTATAAGAACCTTCCCATCTAAGTCCTTGGAGAGCCCGAGAATTAAGCAGTATCTGCCTGGCTCCTTGCTCTGCACTTTATGTAGGAAGTGAAGACCCCCAATGCTGAATAAAGACACAAGAGAGACAAGGATACCTGGACAAGGCCGTTTAAGGTTGGGTAGTGGCTCTAAGTCGAGATGGCAAGGCTACACAATAGAGAAAAGAAAGTATATATATTCTAGTGTGCAATTCCCTCCCCTCTTTTCCCCATTGTCTGGGTACCCAGAAGCACACAGTCTTCACAACGCCTCTTAAAGTAGGGCATCCGTCTCCCTCTTTTCCATCTACTTATCACCTAAGTTTTATGGCTCAGAAATGGGCTTTTGTTCTGTGAAGTTGGCCCATCTCCCATTTTAACACACAAACCAGTATTTTTTGCTCTACTTTGACATCCAGTGTCATGTAACAGTTTTGTGTTTGTAACCCCATCTGCTAGCTGTTAGAAATTTTTCCTCTTGGAGCTAAGTGTTTTATTCTTTGTTTTAAGAGAATTCTGGGGGCCGGTGCTGTGGCATGGCGGGTAAAACTGCTTCCTGCAGTGCCAGCATTCCATATGGGCGCAGGTTTGAGTTACAGCTGCTCTACTTCCCATGCAGCTCTCTGCGATGGCCTAAGGCCTTAGGCCCCTGCACCTGCGTGGGAGACCTGGAAGAAGCTGAAAGAAGCTCTAGCCATTGCGGCCATCTGGAGAGTGAACCAGCAGGTGGAAGACCTCTCCCTCTGCCTCTGTGTTAACTCTGCCTTTCAAATATATAAATGAAATCTACAGCTGGTGCTGTAGTATAGAAGGTTAAGCCTCTGCCTGCAGTGTTGGCATCCCATAAGGGCACCGGTTTGAGTCTCAGCTGCTCCACTTCTGATCCAGCTCCCTGCTAAAGCACCTGTGAAAGCAGCAGAAGGCGGCCCAAGTACTTGGGCGCCAGCACCCATGTGGGAGACCCAGAAGAAGCTCCTGGCTCCTGGCTTTCACCTGGCCTAGCCCTAACCATTGCTGCCATTTGGGGGGTGAACCCCCGGGTGGAAGATATCTCTCTTTCTCCCTTTCTCTCTCCTCCTCTCAAATAAATAAATCTTTAAACAACAGAAAAGATTACAAAGGCTAATACACTATTAAAACTTACTTGCCTTTTGACAGTGAACCATGCATTTCTACTTTTCATATACCCCCTTTTTTTGTTTAAGTTTCTGTTCCTTTTTTTTTTTTTTTTAAAGATTTAATGTATTTAAAAGTCAGTGTTACAGAGAACGAGAGGGAGAGCTAAGTCCATGTAAGACAGAAGAGTTGGCTCCTGGTCCTTGCCTGAGACTACAAATGAGGACTCTTTAAATATCTGCCTGCCCATGAGAACTACAGATATTCTCTCTTCAGAGGCTTTTTTTTTTATAGTCTGTGAAGTTTGATCTGAGTCCTGATGAAGACATTTCAGTTTCTTTGCAGGTTCTTTAACCTCTAGTGTAACAGTTGTCTGTACCTACACACACACACACACACACACACACACACATAGTTGCCTGTAATGATTAACTTAAACTATTATTTTGACATTTCTAACGTTGCCTGAGGTTGGGGAGAAATATATGGGATGATTTACTTTGTATTACATAGAGCTCCTGTTCCTGCCACCAGCCACTAGAGGGACTGTCCTACAACCTGAACAATTACCATGATCTACAATGAAATTCGTAGGGATATTATTTAAGCTGTGTTTTTAGGAATTTGAGAAAACCAAAGGTCATTGAAAAGTTTATTTTGCATGAAGAAATAGCTTTATACCTCAGTTAATTTAGGACTAAGGGTATTTCTGCCTATTAATGTAAAACCTGTGACTTTCTTTTTTTTTTTTTTTTTTTTGTTTATTTGACAGAGTTAGACAGTGAGAAAGAGAGACAGCGAAAGATCTTCCTTCCATTGGTTCACCCCCCAAATGGCCACTACGGCTGGAGCTATGCTGGTCCAAAGCCAGGAGTCAGGTGCTTCCTCCTGGTCTCCCATGCAGGTGCAGGGCCCAAGCACTTGGGCCATCCTCCACTGCTTTCCCAGGCCACAGCAGAGAGCTGGACTGGAAGAGGAGCAACTGGGACTAGAACCTGGTGCCCATTTTGGATGCCGGTGCTGCAGGCGGAGGGTTAACCAACCTGTGACTTTTTTTTTTAAAGAGGATACATCTTCCCTTTTTAGAAAAACATTTATTTATTTATTTGAAAGGTAGAGTTAGAGAGAAAGGAGAGACAGATTTGTGTGTGTGTGTGTGTGTGTGTGTGTGTGAGAGAGAGAGAGAGAGAGAGAGAGAGAAAGGGAGAGAGAATCAATCTTCCATCCTCTGGTTCACTCCCTAAATGACCACAATGTTCAGGGCTGGGCCAGGATGAAGTCAGGAGCTTTAAGCAGTCTCCTGTGTGGGTGGCAGGGGCCCAAGCGTGTGGGCCATCTTGTGCTGCCTTCCCAGGTGAATTAGCAGGGAGTTAGATTATAAGTGGAGCAGCTGGGACCCTTAGCAGTCGTCCATATGGGATGCTGGCACTGCAGGTGTTGGATTAACCTGCTGTGCCACAGCACCAGCTCTGAGCTTGCGACTTCTAAGTCTGTGAGTTTTTTTGACATGGTTCCCCAGTTGACAATTTGGTCATGATAAGTCATACATAAGCCTTGGATCAGTCCATGGCTGCTTTTATGGGAGTCTGATTCTGATGTATTCATGTGAAACCACGTTTAGACAGTATAATAGGCCATAGTGTAGAGATATAAGGGGTTGATGGGAAAAGAGTTTTAAAGGTGTTAATATGGCATACATTATTACTGGATGTAATTTATGCTTTCCTGTTTGCCTATTTTAAATCCTAAACTCAACAAGGTTATAAACCTTTTTATGTGCAGTATAATCTTTGGAAAAGTTGGTTGTAAGCACTTCATCATAATCTGAGTTTGAGAAACCCAAGGGGCATAAGGCAGTTCATGAGTGAATGAACATATAGACTGGATCAAGGAGGAGAGGTAGGTACAATGGCATCACAGTACTCTTGAGCTGTGTGATGGAAAGGAAGGAGCTGTTGGAAGAGGTGCTAGGTAATTAGTACTTTTAAAACGCTAGCTTTTGCAGTTTATAATGCTCTTTTTAACCTTTTGATTTCAAAAGTAATATGAAGGTACTCCAAAAAGTTCTTGAACAAATACAGTTAAAAGTATTTTGGCTGGCTAACTAGGCTAGTCCTCTGCCTTGCGGCGTCGGCACACTGGGTTCTAGTCCCGGTCGGGGCACCGCATTCTGTCCCGGTTGCCTCTCTTCCAGGCCAGCTCTCTGCTGTGGCCAGGGAGTGCAGTGGAGGATGGCCCAAGTGCTTGGGCCCTGCACCCCATGGGAGACCAGGATAAGCACCTGGCTCCTGGCTTTGGATCAGCGCGGTGTGCTGGCCGCAGCGTGCTGGCCGCAGCGGCCATTGGAGGGTGAACCAACGGCAAAGGGAGACCTTTCTCTCTTTCTCTCTCACTGTCCACTCTGCCTGCCCCCCCCAAAAAAAAAGTATTTTGATGCCAGTTTTCAAATCTATGCATAGTTTTTGTTAATATGCATTTCCACGAACTTTTCAAAGTCTGTTACTTTGGTGAAAAATGCACAGTAATTGTAGCAACAGATTCAAACAACACCGGAAAACAGAAGTGCAGGAAATGAAAGATTCAAGTCATTTTTTCATTACTTCCCTGCTTCTGCACCATAATGGTACTACTTTAAACAGTTTAATTATTTATTATATTTACTTTTGTTTTGATACATCTTATAGTCATTGTCGTATTCATAATTATTATAATATAGCATTGTACAGAGTAATAAGTATAATTCTCTTTGTCATTCCACTCCCTATAGGTAATTAAAAATAATTATTTTATTACAGGATTTTTTAAAAAAGATTTTATTTATTTAATTTATTTGAAACGCAGAGTTACAGAGGGAGAGACAGAGAAATCTTACACATGTTGGTTCACTCCTCAGATGGCATTTACAGTTAAGGCTAGGCCAGGCTGAAGCCAGGAGCCAGGAGTTTCAACTGGGTCTCCTTCGTGGGTGGCAGGGGCCCAAGGACTTGGACCATCCTTTGCTACTTTCCCAGGCCATTAGCAGGGAGCTGGATTGGAACCACTGCCCATAAGGGATGCTGGCATTGCAGGTAGCAGCTTAACCTGCTCTACTACAATGCTGGACCCAGGAATTTTTAAACATTCACATGAGTAGAGAGAAGAGTCTTGAACTCCTGTGTGTCCATTATCTGGTTTTAATCTTGTTGCATATGTTTCTCAAACACATACTGAATTATTTTAATGAAGACCCTAAATATCTTATGTTGTTATTGAATAGTCAGAATGAATCCAAGACACAGAGATGTCAGACCATACCCAAAATATGCTTATTATACTTTATTTTTTCCAGCCAAAGCTGGGAGCCAGGAGCTTCTTCTGGGTCTCCCTTGTGGGTGAAGGGGCCCAAACACTTGGGCCATTTTCTGCTATGTTACCCAAGCTGTTAGCAGGGATCTGGATCAGAAGTGGAGCAGCCAGGATGTGAACCGGCACCCATATAGGATGCCAATGTTCAGGTGGCGACTTCTATGCTATATGCTGGCCCCAAGATTTATTTTATTTATTTGAAAGGCAGAGTGACAGAGAGGGGATGCACACATACTCACACACACAACACTCTCTCTCTCACACACACCACAGATCTTCTATCTGCTGGTTCACTTCCCAGATGGCCACAATAATGGCTGGCACTGAGTCAGACTGAAGCCAGGAACACAGTACTCCATATGTGTTTCCTACATGGATCGTATGTAATGTAGTTGGGCCATTTTCTGTTGTTTTCCCAGGTGTATTAGGGAACTGGATTGGAGGTAGAGCAGCTGGGACTAAACTGGCGCTCTGATGTAGGAAGCTGGCATTGCAAGTGATGTCTTTTTTTTTTTTTTTTTTTTTAAGATCTATTTATTTGCTTGAAAGGCAGTGTTACAGAGAGGCAGCAGTAGAGGCAGACGCACACACACACACACACACACACACATATGCACCATCCACTGCTTCACTCCCCAGATGACTGCAATGGCTAGAGCAGGCCCATCTGAAGCCAGGAGCCAGGAGCTTCTTCTGGGTCTCCCACGTGGCTGCAGGGGCCCAAGGACTTGAGCCATCTTCCACTGCTTTCCCAGGCCATAGCAGAGAGCAGGATTGGAAGTGGTGCAGCCAGGACTCAAACTGGCACCCATATGGGATGCCAGAACTGCAGGTGGTGGCTTTACCCTCCACTGCTGGCCCCCTGACATTCTTTTTTAAGAAATACGTATTTTTCTCCTCATACTTATCAAGTACATTGCTATTTTTCATGTAAACCTTTCTGTAAAGCTCTATTTTAATATAGGAATGTCAGGGTTTCAGAATTCAGCTTTTGATTTGTTCTGTTTTGGGACCACGTTGTTTTCCAGGTTCACCTGTTACACTTGCCCTTTCGCTTTTCTGCAGGCTTTCAGCAGACCTCACATCTCTCTTCTTATGAAATTATAACTCCCTGGAGATTAACTAGAGAACGTCGGGAAGCACCGAGGCCCTCCCCAAATCAGGTGAGTTCCCTGTTGAGCCTGTGTATTTACTTAAAGATCTTTGTTCCACAAAGATGTAATTTGTAGCAGTCATTGCTTCTGGGAGTTATTAGTCAGCTAATTAATTGGTTTAGTGCCATGTAGTACTGATGTCCCAGGGATGTTATTCTAGTAAAAGCAACACAATTAGCTTTAGTACCTTTTTTTCCCCCCAAAATCAAAATGATCAACTTGAAATATAACAGGATGAAGTAGTTAAATAGAACTCTATAACCTGGAAGTTGGTTACATTGATTTTTAACCCTAACTGACAGTGGTCACAGCAGTTTGATTATAACAAGAATGAACTGTACTTAGTGTGTGTTAGAATACTTTGTGCTGTATCTTCACTGACTCTGGAAATTAGTGATATGTTTAATGCATATAGTTCATACCTGGGAATATATACTCAAAAATGAGTTTTATTTCCATTTTGAAAGGAACTTATTGTGCTGTAAGTGGGATAACTAATGCACAAAAAATACTTTTATACTATTTTCTCCTAGGAAGTTTTTTCAGAAATCATATATTTGGACTTGAATTGATTTTGCAAGTGCATCAACTTTATAGAAGTATAATGTAAGTCTATTTTAGTTTAGCAGTGAGAGATAGTGAAGGATACAATTGGGTTTATTTATTTATTTATTTATTTATTTATTTATTTTTTGACAGGCAGAGTGGACAGTGAGAGAGAGAGACAGAGAGAAAGGTCTTCCTTTGCCATTGGTTCACCCTCCAATGGCCGCCGCGGCCGGTGCACCGCGCTCATCTGATGGCAGGAGCCAGGTGCTTCTCCTGGTCTCCCATGGGGTGCAGGGCCCAAGCACTTGGGCCATCCTCCACTGCACTCCTGGGCCACAGCAGAGTGCTGGCCTGGAAGAGGGGCAACCGGGACAGAATCCGGCACCCCGACCGGGACTAGAACCCGGTGTGCCGACGCCGCAAGGCGGAGGATTAGCCTGTTGAGCCACGGCGCCGGCCACAATTGGGTTTATAACCTCTGAATTGCTGATACACTCATTCTTGCAAGGCACCTTGCATGTCATTTAGGAACTAGGCCTACTAAAAGGAACCCTGCATCTAAAATCAGGAGCTTTTTGGGTTGGTTATTCAACTCCGTTTACTCCTTCATCAGTGAGGAAGAAATATCTTTAAGATCTCTAATAGAGGCCGGCGCTGTGGCTCAACAGGCTAATCCTCCACCTTGTGGCGCCGGCACACTGGGTTCTAGTCCCGGTCGGGGCACCGGATTCTGTCCCGGTTGCCCCTCTTCCAGGCCAGCTCTCTGCTGTGGCCAGGGAGTGCAGTGGAGGATGGCCCAGGTGCTTGGGCCCTGCACCCCATGGGGAGACCAGGAAAAGCACCTGGCACCTGGCTCCTGCCATCAGATGAGCGCGGTGTGCCGGCCGCAGCGCGCCGTCCGCGGCGGCCATTGGAGGGTGAACCAATGGCAAAAGGAAGACCTTTCTCTCTGTCTCTCTCTCTCACTGTCCACTCTGCCTGTCAAAAAAAAAAAATCTCTAATAGAACAATTTATGATTTTTTTTCCTTGTTCTTGGCTTGAACTGGACTGCCTACCCTGTGATGATGTTTTCCCCTTAAAGTGGAATTACTCTCTGATGGCTCATTGGTCTTCTTTCCTAGATGATGGGCTTTTTAGCACAGGGACTATGGTTTCTTCTTTATTGTGTTGGGGGTTTGGAGGGGAAGCTGGTAGTGGTAGAGTGGGGGGCGGGTTTGAGAAGGTGACTCTGGAGTAAGGACCGGAGGAATGGACTGTTGGTGGACAATCTGGGTGGACAGAGGGAAGGAATAGAGTGTCACAAAACAATTCTCACACTCTCAGATTTCTTCTTAATGGAGATAGCAGTGCTGTTTTGCATCTTGTGCTTGGCCAAGAGCAGGGAGGACAGAAGAACATAGACCAAAACTGTGGTGGTGGAAGGAGCTTGGTGTTGCTGATGTCTGTGAGTAACAGTTTCCAGACTCCTGTGCAGGATGTGGAATGCCAGGATCCAGACGTTGGTCCAGTCAGAGAAGTCAGAGGTTGTTGTGCCATGGGAGAGGAGTAGACTGTTGGCAGAGTATGAACAGTGAAGAGTCAGGAATCCATAGGGAAAATTAGACACACGTGGTAGTGTTACTTTACTTGTTGAGTCCCTCCATGACTTTTGCTTTGATTGAGGAGTTTAGGCAAAATGGAATCTCCTGGTTCCAGAGAACACATTAAGCACTGGTTAATGGGAATGGAAATGATGTTTCCCCTTAGAGAGGAATTAGTCTCTGATTGCTTCATTGGTCTTCTTTTCTTTCCTAGATGGTGGGCTTGTTACACAGGGACTATGTTTTCTTCTTTATTGTGTCTCTGGTGATACCTTCATCAGTACTGCACACCTAGAGACTTGTGGCTGTAGTAAATAACTGTCGTTTATATCCTTTGGTAATTATCTGGGAAAGTGGCATGGAAATGGAGGGCACTGGGGGAGTTGCCGCAGAGTAACTTGATGTAGGGAAGACAGTCACCTCAGCGTGTGGATGTGCATGCAAGTCGCCTAACTCATTGACTTCAGGTGCTGTCAGTTGAAAGACACTTTTTTTAACGTTATTGTGTGTCCCACTAGCAAGCTGAGGTATTGCCCGTTAGATTGCTCTTCTTTGTATGACACGTCCTTAGTTCAGAGATCTTACTATAAGAGGGGAAAAGTACATTTTAGAACTGATGAATGAGGGAAGCCTTGGAGAGGTATATAGTCACAAAAGAGTGTAAGTTTCTTTTCAGATTTTGGGTAACTAAAACTGGGGGTAATCTCTTGAAACTACGAGATTTGTTTTGTTTAAAACAAAAGGAAGATACTGTAGGTGGTAGTGGGATGTCTCTGATGTTATAACCTCTTTAAATAGTAAATAAATTTAAGAAGAGTTTAGGTAAGCATGCAGGTGAGTTTCCACCATCCGTTATTAAAGGGCGCTAGAGATGATCACAATGTCACAATGTAGTTCTTATTATTTAAGGATAGATAACAAAGATTATTCTGTAAAATAATTGGAGTCAGTACCAAATTATTCAGATTCAGGATGGAATTTCCTGTGTCTCAGAAATGATGTTTTGTTGGAAATTCACAAGATGGGGTTTTATTGTTCTTTTCTCCTCTGTGTCTAGGTATCTTACGTCATTCCGATTGAAGGCAAGGAGCATGTTATTCACTTGGAGAGGAACACGTAAGATTTCCTTTGGCTTTTTAGTAATTTTCTTCCAATAGTAGATTGATTTCTTTTTTAGTTACTGTTTGGTAGATACTGAACCCAGGATGAAAGCAGGTTTGGCTGTTCATCGTCAGCTCTACACAGAGGCACGCCTGCCTCTAGAGAAGCATAGTGGAATCTGTGCTTTGACTGGGTAGGCAGTGACCTCTAAGGAGGAAAGAGGGCAGAACAACGCTAAACATTGCATTTATTTTCAAATTCACTGCTCACGGGAGCAGAGGGTGGGTGTGTTTCGGCGAATAGGGGGAGATGGCAGTGCCTGAGCAGGGTCAGACTGTGGAAAGAACTCGAGATTCTACAGGCTGTTCACATAGAGTTAGTGAAGGTAAAGGAAGCATACAATGCATCAGGACAAATCAGTGCAGGTCATCATGTGGAGTTTGCAGACAGCTGAGGACCACATCAAGGGTCCTTCCTCAGTTGCGCAGATGTACTTTGTCTTCAGATTCTGATATACTGAGATGTGTGTGTGTGTGTGTGTGTGTATGTGTATGTGTGACACATCATATTTTTACAGGAGCCCAGCACATGTTCACTGAAGGGATCTTTCATACTATGCTGGCCATATAGCTAAAGTGAGGCTATGTAACTAATTAAACCAAATGAAAACCGTCAATTTATCCATCTCTAAACAGTTTAGACATGATTGTGCTGGGTGCCTTCAGGAGACTTTTGAACTTTAAGTAGCAAATCCTAAGTCACTAGTTTGTATGTTGCATCTCCTTCCTTGTCCATAGACCTGGAGATAAGCACAGAGCTGCTCCAGTCCTGCTTGCATGAGAACCCCATGTAGCTGCTGCTGCTGCTGCTGCTGCTTTTTAAAGATTCATTTGTAAGTCGGAGTTACAGAGAGGGGGGCACACATACATGTATGCACAGATCGATTTTCCATCTGCCTTTTCACTCCCCTACATGGCCGCAGTGCCCAGTGCTGAGTTTGGCTGAAGCCAGGGGCAGGAGCTTCCTTTGGGTTTCTCCCATGTGGGTGGCAGGGGCCCAGGCATTTGAGCCATCTTCTGCTGCTTTTCCCAGGCCCTTAGCAGGGAGCAGGATTGGATGTGGAGCAGCTGGGACACAAACTCGCTCCCATAATGGATGCTGGTGTGCCACGTAGTGCCTTTACCTGCTACTCCACAATGCCGGACCCTCTGTGTGGCTTCAGGATTCAAATATTCTTTCCTTTGACAGCTGACCCAGAATTTTACCTCTGTACTTAGGTTAAGGCATTTAATCTTAAATGACTGTAAAAAACATTTGATTTTCTTCTATTAATATGAGGTTCTATCCATAACCTTATGTATACTATTTTTGTGAAATGTATCAGAAAAATTTAGTGACATAATTTATGTTGTATTATGTTGTTTGCAACCAGCAATTTATGACCATAAGAACAAATACGTGGCTTAGTTACTTAAGGGTAATTCTTAAACTATTTCACATTCAAATCTGTTTATGAGTTTCTAGTTTTATAGTAGCACATTCTTTATGTAATACTAATTTATCAGATGAAACTTTTTATTCACTACTGCTTATCTCTTTGAGGAATAATGCCTTACGAATTGTGTCTTCTGTTGTAAATAGATTACATAAATTGTGTCTCTTGTTCCTCTTCCAGTGACCTTTTGCCTAAAGATTTTGTAGTTTATACCTACAGTGAGGAAGGGGCTCTGATCTCTGACCACCCCAACGTAGAGGTAATATATTTTCCTTTTCATGTATAGTAAAATTTAAAGCGATTACAATTTAAATTCTATTCAAGTACCTGGGACTGTTACATAGTACACCTCCACAGGACACCTTAACATTAAAATACATGTGCTCTGGCAGAAGTAGATGCATTTATATAGACTATCCTGGATTTTACAGGTCTCCAAGGGCTTAAGGATTTTTTTTAAAGATTAGGAAAATGATCTTCTATTTAATGATAATCTTTATTGATTATGAAGGGGGAAAGATTCATGACTAGAGCCTAGGGAGATTACTGATGCCATAAACAAGAGTGTCAATTTGTTAAGTCAACAACAGGAGTCACTGTGTACTTAGTTCTCATGTGGGATCTGTCCTTAATGTGTTGTCCAATATGAAGTAATGCTATAACTAGTACTGAAACAGTATTTTTCACTTTGTGTTTCTGTGTGGGTACAAACTGATGAAATCTTTACTTAATATATACTAAATCGATCTTCTGTATATAGAGAGAATTGAAAATGAATCTTGATGTGAATGGAATGGGAGAGGGAGCGGGAGATGGAAGGGGTGCGAGTGAGAGGGAAATTATGGGGGGAAAGCCATTGTAATCCATAAACTGTACTTTAGAAATTTATATTTACTAAATAAAAAAAGGGTTAAAAAATGAAGGGGGAAAGTTGATATGTTTGAAAAATAGGAGTTACTTTTGCTTTGTTGAATGTTAATATCCTGAAAAGCAGGGGCCAGTTATGCAGTTAGTGACCCCTGCATTCCATACTGGAGTGCTGATTCAAATCCCAGCTATGCTACTTCTGATCCAGCTTCCTGCTGATGTACCTGGAAATAGCAGATGTTGGCCCAAGATCTTGGGCCCTTCTTCCTACATGGGAAGTTCCTGGTTGCTGGCTTTGGCCTGACCCAGCCCTAGCAGTTGTAGGCATTTGGGAAGTGAACCATTGGATGAAAGATTCTTTCTCTCTGTCACTCTGCCTTTCAAATCAAATCAATGAATCAGTCTTTAAAAAAGTATCTCTAAAAGCACATCTTACTTCCTTCTTAAGCATTTTTTTTTAAAGATTCTATTTATTTGAGAGGTAGAGTTACAGACAGTGAGAGGAAGAGACAGAGAGAAAGGTCTTCCTTCCGTTGGTTCACTCCCCAAATGGCTGCAACTGCCAGAGCTTCGCTGTTCTGAAGCTGGGAGCCAGGAGCTTCTTCCTGGTCTCTCATGCAGGTGCAGGGAACCAAGCACTTTGGCCATCTTGTACTGCTTTCCCAGGCCGTAGCAGAGAGCTGGATTGGAAGAGGAGCAGCCAGGACTAGAACCAGTGCCCATATGGGATGCCAGCACCACAGGCAGAGGATTAACCTATTGCGCCATGGCGCTGGCCCCCACGTTTTGATTTGCCATTAGTGTTTAGTAATTTTTCACTGAAAGCAATTTTTTTAAAGGTTTCTTTATTTATTTGAAAGTCAGAGTTACACAGAGGTAGAGGCAGAGAGAAAGAGAGAGAGGTTTTCCATCCACTGGTTCACTCCCCAGATGGCCACAATGGCCGGAGCTGCACCGACCCAAAGCCAGGAGCCAAGAGCTTCTTCTGGATCTGCCACGTGGGTGCAGGGGCCCAAGCAATTGGGCCATCTTCTGCTTTCCCAGGCCATAGCAGAAAGCTGGATTGGAAGTAGAACAGCCAGGACTTGAGCTGGTGCCCATATGGGATGCTGGCACTACAGGCAGCAGCTTTACCCACAGTACTAGCTCCTGAAAACAGTTCTTTGTTAAAGAAGTATAGTTCTTTCTGCATCAGAGAACAGACTACACTGGGTACATGACAAACCAGGAATATTTGAAATAATACTCTAAATAGTAAAATATAATACTCAAAATAATACTTGAATTTGACTGTGGTCTTTTTCTACTTAGAGCATAAACATTTCTAGTTTTGTTTGAGAAGAGTATATTACAATTATTTTAAATTTATTTTAAAGGATTTTATTTTATTTGAAAGGCAGAATTAGAGAAAGGAGAGATATTGATCTATCTTCCATCTGTAGGGTTCACTCCACTAATGGCTGAGTCTAGGAGCTTGGAACTTCATCCGGGTCTCCCACGTGGGTGGCAGGGACCCAGGTACTTAGGCCACCTTCCACTGTTTTCTCAGGTGCATTAGCAGGGAGCTGGATCAGAAGTAGAGCAGCCAAGACTTGAACTAGTACTTATATGTGATGCCAGCTTTGCAGGCAGCAGCTTAACCTGCTGTGCCACAACACTGGCTCCTATTACAGTCCTTTTTAAGGATACTATACATTTTTTCCTTCTGCAGTTTTCTTTTCTTTTTATTTTTTTGACAGGCAGAGTGGACAGTGAGAGAGAAAGACAGAGAGAAAGGTCTTCCTTTTCCTTTGGTTCACCCTCCAATGGCCGCTGCGGCTGGCGCACCTTGCTGATCCAAAGCCAGGAGCCAGGTGCTTCTCCTGGTCTCCCATGGGGTGCAGGGCCCAAGCACTTGGGCCATCCTCCACTGCACTCCCTGGCCACAGCAGAGAGCTGGACTGGAAGAGGGGCAACCGGGACAGAATCTGGTGCCCCGACTGGGACTAGAACCCAGTGTGCTGGCGCTGCAGGTGGAGGATTAGCATATTGAGCTGCGGCGCCGGCCCCTTCTGCAGTTTTCAAGAGAAAACTTTGTTTCCTGAGCTTTGTAATACTGTGATAGATTGAATTGTTACGCACTTTTTGCAGCATTTTTCAGATAAATAGAAGGCAAAATATTTACTGTAGATTAATTATTAGTACTTAAAAAATAACAAAATGTTAACTTAGCCCTATTCTTTTCTGTTTCACTACCAAACTGCTTTAACTCCTTTATCTTAGTGTACTGTTTGTCCATTGTGGGGTAGAAAGTTGGCTGAGGAATTTAAATTTACGTTAGCATAAATCAGGTAAAAAATAATCTGTTTATTCACATATCCGGGGATTGCATAGGCAAGAGGCCAAAGACCACACGCTTTATGCCACTTGACAAAAAAAAAAAATCTTTTTTTTAGAGAAAGAGGGAGAGATGTTGATCTATCTTTCATCTGTTGGGTTCACAGAGAGAAAGGTCTTTTTTTTTTTTTTTTTTTTTAACAGGCAGAGTTAGACTGTGAGAGAGAGAGACAGAGAGAAAGGTCTTTCTTCCATTGGTTCACTCCTCAGATGGCCACTACGGCTGGCGCTGCGCTGATCTGAAGCCAGGAGCCAGGTGCTTCCTCCTGGTCTCCCATGCGGGTGCAGGGGCCCAAACACTTGGGCCGTCCTCCACTGCCTTCCTGGGCCACGGCAGAGAGCTGGACTGGAAGAGGAGCAACTGGGACTGGAACCCGGTGCCCATAAGGGATGCCGGTGCTGCAGGCGGAGGATTAACCAAGTGAGCCATGGCACCGGCCCACTCTTAATGTTTTAAAAAGATTTATTTATTTATTTAAAAGAGATATGCAGAGAGAGGATGAGATGGGGGCGGGGGAGAGAGAAAGAGAGATCTTTCAAACACTGGTTCACTTCTCAAATGGCCACAACAGCCAGGCCCAGCCCTGCCCAGCCTCCTGCCCAGCCAGAGGCAGGAGCTTCATTTGGATCTGCCACATGGTGTGCAGGGGCTCAAGTACTTGGGCCATCTTCCACTGCTTTCCCAGGTACATTAGCAGGGAGTTGGATTGGAAGTGGAACAGCTGGGACTTGGACTAGTGCTCAGATGGGATGCTGGCGCTGCAGATGGCAGCTGAACCCACTACACCACATGCCAGTCCCAGGCTTTTAATCTTTTGCCTTCAGTGTTCATTTGCAGCTGAACCCACTACACCACATGCCAGTCCCAGGCTTTTAATCTTTTGCCTTCAGTGTTCATTTATATTTAGGGATATTAATCATTTACCTATGATGTCAGTTTTTTTGGTATATTTTTCTTCAAATGTGTCAGTTGTTTTTTGACCTTTGCTGTTTCTAATTGGAAGCTTAAAATATTTTGTTGTAAGATTGATTATTCCTTATCCAAAATACTTGGGACCAGAAGTGTTTCAGGTTTTTTTTTTTTTTTTTTTTTTTTAAATATTTGCATAGACTGTATCAGTTGAATGTCCCTAATCTGGCATTTGACATTCAGAAACTTGCAAAATTTGGAACATTTTCAGATTTTTGGGCTAGGAATGTTCAACCTGTGTAGTAAAAATCATTAATATCTTTCCAAGATTGATTTTATTTATTTGAAAGTTGCCTAGAGAGATAGAGACAGAGGAAAGGAGAGTTCTTCCATCCATTGTTTCACTCCCCAAATGGCTGCAGTGGCTGGATCTGAGCTGACCTGAAGCCAGGAGCCAGGGGCTTCTTCTAGGTCTCCCACATGGATTCAAGGACCCAAGGACTTGGGCCATCTTCTACTGCTTTTCCAGGCAGGGAGGTGGATCAGAAGTGGAGCAGCCGGGACTGGAACAGGCACTCATGTGGGATGCCGGTGTTGCAGGAGTTGACTCAACCTGTTATGGTGCAGCACTGGCCCTGGTTTGTTTGTTTCTTTAGTTTCCTGATTCGTTTTGAGTTTGTTCTTCTATGTGGTATGAAGTATGGATCTATTTTCATATTTTTCCAGATGTTGGCAAGTCCATCACTGCCCCCGTGGTTTGAGATGCCATTTCTATCATGTCAAATTCCGTTTGTACTTGGGTCTATCTAGAGACTTTCTAGTCTGTTCCAGTGCTTGGTATCTTTGACAGTGCAGCAATATCATGCAAGATCTAGTGGTGACTCTTAATGTCTGGTAGAGGAAGTGCTCCCTGCCCCTGGGCTGTTCTATTTTAGTACTTTATAATTGTCTTAAAAGTGAGAAAGTCTGATTAGGTACTAAGAAGGTTAGTATTTCTAAGTAATTTTACCTTGCATTTTTACTGGGTGATTTCTTGTTCAAAAGAAGCAGGTAATTGGTGAAGTGGTCAAGACTGGCATGGGATGCCCATGTGCCATACTAAAGTGCTTGGGTTCAAGTTCTGCCTGCATTTCCTCTCTGGCTTCCTGCCAGTGCACACCCCAGGAGACAACCGTTGATGGCTTAAGTACATGGGTTCCTGTCACCTATGTGGGAGACACAGATTGAGTTCCTGGCTCCTGGCTTCAGCCTGGCTTAGCTATATTGTTGAGAATGTTTGGGGAGTGAATCGGGATCTATCTGTCTGTCTCTGACTCTGTGTCTCTCTGCCTTTCAAATAAAAGGAAAATAAATAAATATAAATGAAAACAAAACTGAAGGGTAAATGTCTAAAGTTTTTGAAGACAGCTAAGCTTATAATTAATAACAATATAGTACAAAAAAAGGAAATCCTTGGGTCAAAATCACTTTTTTCCCTTTGTACTAATTATTTTTTCTGGGCCCTATTGTTTTTTTTTTACAAGATCCTCTCCTGTGTTAGATATCAGTTGCCCACTGCTGATTCTTGGATTGGACTGCAATTTAAAATGTTAAATATAATATAATGCTGTCTGTCCTGCTTCTGGGTAGGACATTGGCACAGAACTGCCTCTGCTCAGTTTCCCTGGAACTCTGCCCACACATTCTTGTGCTTGTGGGGTGATAGCACAGGGCCTGCAGATAGTCTGTAGAAGGCCACGTGATATTATGATATGCCAGCATGAACAAAATGTTTTAGTTTACTGGACTTGAGCAATTTTGTCTGCTCTGTAATTTCCATGATTGTTTTCCACTGATTTAACAATATTTGAAGATAATTCAGTATTTTTCATTTAGAATCATTGTCATCATCGGGGCTATGTGGAAGGAGTTTATAATTCATCTGTGGCTCTTAGTGACTGTTTTGGACTCAGGTAAGAAACTTTCCCTATGTTTTTTTTTTCTTTACTCCGTTTCTTACCCCATGTCCTATCCCTGTGTCCAAATCAAGTCATTTGGACACTTAACAGTACTGGCTTTTACTTTGATGTTACTGAAGGTCTTCACAGCTGTGTTTGAAAAATTCTTGGCATATGTATTTAAGGAAACATTATTGTTGATGAATTTCAATATCTGAAGAGGAAGTTGCATTCTTTGAGACTACTAAATGGTTTTTCCTATTTAAAACATACGTTAAATTTTGGTATTACTTTATAAATTTTGACCTGTATTTTTCATGTAAGTCTCATAATGACTGACAGAGTACTCGTTTTCTTCATGTTTCGATGAATAAACTAAGCTTAGAGAAAGTGTGCCACACATCAAATGAGGTTACAGTGTTCAGATTACATTTATTGAGGGTCTGGTCGTGTGGCACTGTGCTTGTTGGTTGATTGCAAGATTGCTTGATTGCTTGACTAGTAAATACTGCTTTTAATTCTCAAATTAAATATTTGAAACTAAGGTACCTATCTATGATCACCTTTATTTAGGTAATAACAGTTTTTGAACTGCTATATGAACACAGTGCTCCAAGTGTTTTGTGCTTATGAACACTTTAATCTTTAGCGCAGTCTTGTGCACAATGCCTGTGAGGCAGTGGTTAAGTCCTGGAGCTCCAGATTCTTCTCCTGGCCATTACTTTATAGTGCCTCCATTTTCCAGTATGCACTCAGGTCAGTTAGTAGCCTACGGTCAGCAATGCTAGTGAGCAGCATCCCTGTGTTTCAGAGTTAACGTCCATCTGACTCCAAACCCTCCAGTTTTCCTCTCTATACTATGCTACCTTTTTTTTTTTTTTAAAGATTTATTTATTTATTTGAGAAGTAGAGTTACAGATATAAAAAGGGAGAGACAGAGAAAGAACTCCTCCATTTGCTGGTTCAACTCTCCAAATGGCTGCAACAGCCGGAGCTGGGCTGAACGGAAGCCAGGAGCCCAGAGTTTTCATCTAGGTTTTCCATGTGGTTACTGGGGCCCAAGGTCTTGAGCCTTCTTCCACTGCTTCTCCAAGCCATAAGAGAGCTGGATTGGAAGTGGAGTAGCTGGGACATGCTCTGGTGTCCATATGGGATGCTGGCATTGCAGATAGTGACTTCATCCACTGCATCACAGCTCTGCTCTCCCCCCTCCCCTCCCCGCCACCATTTTTACACTTGTTAAACTGGGCCTTGAATTCAGATTTTTTGTTTTCTTTTCCTGTGTTTTTTTTTTTCCCTTAAAAATCGTTTATGTGAATGCAACATTTAGAGGATTGCTGCATTTAGAGGATACCAGTTATGGAATCGAACCCCTGCAAAACAGTTCTGACTTTGAGCACATATTTTATCGAATGGATGATGTCCACAAAGAGCCTCTGAAATGTGGAGTTTCCAACAAGAATCTAGAGACAGAAACTGCAGAAAACCAAGAGGAGGAGCCTCCCAGCATGACTCAGCTACTTCGAGTAAGGAAATCATGTAATTTGTCATGATTCAGATGAGAGGTTTAATAAAGTCATGTGTTCGTTAAATCAAGTTATTATAACTGGTCATGTTTCCCTCCCTCCCTCCCTCCCTTCCCCATTCCTTCCTTCCTTCTTTTTTAGTTTTATTTTTAAAGAACACAAACTTCATGTATTTCATAAATACAGCTTTAGGAATACAGCGATTCTTCCCACTGTACTCACCCTTCACCCCCACACTCTCACCCCTCTTCCTCTTCCCTCTCCTATTCCCATTCTTATTTTTACCACTCTGTTTTCAATTAACTTTATAAATATACGATTGACTATACTAAACCAAGAGTTCAACAAATATGAAGAAAAAAAAGCTGTTCCTTAACAGTTGAGACAAGGGCTGTTCAAAGTCAATGCATATTGAAGTATTGATTTCACTTCTATAGATTACCTCTTATGTGCTCTATTAGTTATCACAGATGAAGAACATATGGTATTTGTCCTTTTGGGACTGGCTTATTTTACTAAGTATGATGCTTTCCAGTTTCATCCATTTTGTTGCAAATGTCTGGATTTTATTTTTTATAGCTGTGTAGTATTCCATAGTGACATATCCCATAATTTCTTTATCTAGTCTTCAGTTGACGGGCATTAGGTTGCTTCCTTATATTAGCTATTGTGAATTGAGCTGCAATAAACATGGGGATACAGATAACTCTCTTATATGCTGATTTCATTTCTCTTGGGTAGATTCCTAGGAGTGGGATGGCTGGGTCATACGGTAGGTCTAGTTTCAGATTTTGGAGGTATCTCCATACTGTCTTCCATAGTGGCACCAGTTTATATTCTCATCAACAGTGGATTAGGGTACCTTTTTCCCCACATCCTCGCCAGCATTTATTGTTTGTTGATTTTTGTATATAAGCTGTTCTATTGAGGGTGAGGTGAAACCTCATTGTAGTTTTGATTTGCATTTCCCTGATGGCTAGTGATCCTGAACATTTTTTCATATGTCTGTTGGCCATTTGGATTTCCTTTTTTGAAAAATATCTGTTGAAGTCCTTTGTCCATTTCTTAACTGGGTTGTTTGTTTTGTTGTTGTGGAGTTGCTTGATTTCTTTGTAGATTCTGGTTATTAATCCTTTATCAGTTGCATAGTTTGCAAATAATTTCTCCCATTCTGTCAGTTGGCTCTTCCTGTTGCTGACTGTTTCTTTTACAGTACAGAAGCTTCTCAATTTGATGTAATCCCATGTGTTAATTTTGGCTTTGATTGTGCCTTTGGGGTCTTTTCCAAGAATTCTTTTCCTGTGCAAGTGTCTTGTAGGGTTTCCCCCATGTCCTCTAATAATTTGCTGGTGTCAGATCATAGATTTAGGTCTTTAAACCATGTTGAGTGGATTTTTGTGTAAGGTGTAGGGTAGGGATCTTGCTTCATACTTCTGCAGGTGGAGATCCAGTTTTCCAAGCACCATTTGTGGAAGAGACTGCCCTTGCTTCATGGATTGATTTTAGCTCGTTTGTCAAATATAAGTTGGTTATAAGTGATTAGGTTGACTTCTGGCATTTCTATTCTGTTCCATTGGTCTATTCATCTGTTTTTGTACTGGTACCAGGCTGTTTTGATTATAACTGCCTTATAGTATTTCTTGAAATCTGGTATTGTGATGGCTTCGGATTTGTTTTTGTTGTATAAGATTACTTTAGCTATTTGAGTTCTACTGTGTTTCCGTATGAATTTCAGCATCATTTTTTCTAGATCTGAGAAGAACCTCTTTGGTATTTTCATTGATATTGCATTAAATCTGTAATTGATTTTGGAAGAATGGACATTTTGATGATATTGATTCTTCTAATCCATGGACATGGAAGAATTTTCCGTTGTTTTGTATCTTGTTTTGTTTCTGTCTTTAAAGTTTTGTAATTCTCATCGTAGAGATTTTTGACATCCTTAGTTAAATTTATTTCAAGGTACTTGATTGTTTTTGTGGATATTGTGAATGGGATTGATCTTAGAAGTTCATTCTCAGCCTTTGCATTGTCTGTGTATAAAAAGGCTATTGTTTTTTGTATATTAATTTTATACCCTGCTACTTTACCAAATTCTTCTATGAATGGAGTCTTGGTAGAGTCTTTTGATCCTATATATATCTATATATCTATATATCTTTTGATCCTATATATATATATATATATATATATATAAAATCATGTGGTCTGTAAATAAGGATAGTTTGACTTCTTCTTTCCCAATTTGTATCCTTTTGATTTCTTTTCTTGCCTAATGGCTCTGGATAAAACTTCTAGGACTGTATTGAATAGCAGTGCTGAGAATGGGCATCCTTGTTTGGTACCAGATCTCAGTGGGAATGCTTCCAACTTTTCCCCATTCAATAGGATGCTGGCTGTGGATTTCTCATAAGTTGCCTTGACTATGTTGAGGAATGTTCCTTCTGTACTCAATTTGCTGAGAATTTTCATCATGAAAAGGTGTCTTGGGGCTGGCGCTGTGGCATAGCAGGTTAACGCCCTGGCTTGAAGTGCTGGCATCCCATATGGGCACCGGTTCTAGTCTTGGCTGCTCCTCTTCCAATCCAGCTCTTTGCTAAATTTTTTAAGCTCTTTTGCTATAGCCTGGGAAAACAGTAGAAGATGGCCTAACTCCTTGTGCCCCTGCACTCATTGTGGGAGACCTGGAAGAAGCTCCTGGCTCCTGGCTCTGGATTGGCGCAGCTCTGGGCATTGTGGCCAATTGGGGAGTGAACCATTGGTTGGAAGACCTCTCTCTCTCTCTCTGCCTCTCCTCTCTCTGTGTAACTTTGACTTTCAAATAAAAATAAATAAATCTTTTAAAAAAAAATAAAAGATGTCTTATTTTATCAAATGCTTTCTCTGCATCTATTGAGATAACCACATGATTTTTGTTCTGTAGTTTGTTAATGTGATGCATCAGTCACATTGATTGATTTGCAGATGTCGAACCATCCCTGCATACCAGGGATAAATCCTACTTGGTCTGAGTGAATGATCTTTCTGATGTGTAATTGGATTCAATTGGCTAGAATTTTGTTGAGGATTTTTGTTCTGTGTTCACCTGGGATATTGGTCTGTAGTTCTCTTTCTCTGCCTCTTTTGCAGGTTTAGGAATCAAGCTGATATTGGCTTCACAGAAAGAATTTGGGTGGATTGCCTTCCTTTTAATTGTTTTGAATAGCTTGAAAAGAATTGGAGTTAGTTCTTATTTAAATGTCTGGTAGAATTCAGCAGTGAAGCCACACAGTCCTGGGCTTTTCTTTGTTGGTAGGGTCTTTATTACTGATTCAGTTTCCATCTTGTTTAGGTTTTCTATATCTTTATGTTTAGGTTTTCTGTGTCTTCATGGCTCAATTTAGGTAGGTTGTATGAGTCCAGGAATTTATCCATTTTGTCTAAGGTTCCCAGTTTTTTGGCATATAGCTCTTTGTAGTAATTTCTGATGATTTTTTCCCTGTGGTATCTGTTATATTTTCTTTTTCATCTTTAATTTTATTGATTTGGGTCTTCTCTCTCTTTGTTTTTTTGTTAGTTTGGCCAGTGGTATGTCAATTTTGCTTATTTATTTTTTAAAAACCAGCTTTTTTATTTCACTGATCCTTTTAAATATTTTTTATTTCAATTACATTCTCTAATTTTAATTATTTCTTTTCTCTTATGAATTTTGGTTTGTTTTGCTGTTGTTTTTCTAGGTCCTTGAGATGCATTGATAGCTCATTTATTTGGTGCCTTTCTAATTTCTTGATGTAGGCACCAATTGCTATAAATTTTCCTCTTAACACTGCTTTTGCTGTATCCCATAGATTTTATATGTTGTATTGTTGAGCATGGTAAATCAATCTCTCTCTCTCTCATATACACACACACATCTTTCTTTTTAATCAGAGGGGAGATTTGTTCTGCTCTGTTGGCATATTCTCATGCTCACCTCCTCTCCTCAAAGGAGACCTATGACTGGATACTAGCCCCTGTGGGTACAGTTTTCATCTGTGCTGCCACAAGAACCACACAAAAGATCTGTGCAGTCCTCGATGTATCCTGCAGCAATGACCTTTACCAGGGAAACAGGTAGCCCCAAGTATGTGAAGCCGCTCATACTGGTTGCCCAAAGTACCAGCCACAGTTTGTGCCCTCAAAGTCCTGGCACACCAGGCTCCCACAGTCACAAGCACTCAGCCTCCTGTCAGTTCTCCCAGCCGACTCTAGTGACTCCCTTGGCTGGTTGCTAGACATGGACATGAGCTGATGCAGATGTTACATATGTCCAAAGGTGCCCACTCTCTCTCTCGGCTATTTACAGGATGCCTGTGTTGGGTGGTTTGGAGAGAGAAACGTACCCCATTTTTTCTTCTCTAGGTTGGCAGGTACAGCGTCCCCCACAGGGCTTCAAGCCAGGCCCATGTCAGACTCTTCCTGCAGCTTTATCGCCAGTGACTTGGGCTGCTGCAGTCTGGTCTCACCTCATTGCAAAGCTAGTGCTGGGCCTCTTGACTCTGGGGTCTTGAGCTGTGTTCCTCCACACCCTCCATGTAAGTCCACAGTGTCCCCCCAATAGCGTGGAGTTTCCTCTGCTGTTTTTCCCCCAATCTTTCCCTGAAATTGCACTCTCTCCACTTTTTTTTTTTTTTTAACTATCTCCCCTAGACTGGAGCAGTAAACCCCTTCCCTATTCTTTCACTTTCAATTGGAACCTTCCTTTTTAGTTTGCCTGTTACATGCCAGACGTTGTGATAGGTATTAGGCGATAGAAAGATGAGCAATATGCAGTTCCTGCCACCAAACTGGTGGAATTAAGACTTTGTGTGCTTTGGAAACCAGGGCTTAAATCTTAAACAGTAACTGTATTTAGCATTGCTATATAATAGTCATTACACTGTCTTCCAGAGAAAAATGGAATTTAAAAAAATTTATTTATTTATTTGAAAGGCAGAGTGACAGAGAGAGAGAGAGAGAGAGAGAGAGACAGGGAGGGAGGGATGGAGGGAGGTGTCTATCATCTGCTGGTTCACTCTCCAAATGACTGCAATGGCTGGAGCTGCACCAGTCTGAAGCCAGGAGTCAGGAGCTTCCTCTGGGTCTCCCATGCGGGTGCAGGGGCCCAGGGGCTTGAGCCATCTTCTGCTTTCTCAGACATACCAGAGAGCTGGATAAGAAGTGGAGCAGCTGGGACTTGAACCGGTGCCTATATGGGATGGCAGCACTGCAGGCGACGGCTTTATTCACTACGTCACAGCGCCAGCTATGCAATGGAGTTTTTATTTAGATACTTCATACTCAAACTAGCGTGGTGATTCTTGGGCTCTAGAGTAGAGAATCAAGCAGATTTGGCTTTAGGACTTATTTCAGCTATATCTCAAGGACACTCATATCTCTTTCTTTTTTTCTTTTCAGTTAATTTTTAAAATTTCAGTTAATTTTTTTTATATAAAGCTTTTATTTAAAGAATATAAATTTCCAAAGTACAGCTTATGGATTACAATGGCTCCCCCCCTCCACAACTTCTCTCCCTCCCCTACCCTCCCCTTTCCCGCTCCCTCTCCCCTTCTGTTTACATCAAGATTCATTTTCAAATCTCTTTATACACAGAAGATCAATTTAGTACATATTACGTAAAGATTTCAACGGTTTGCCCTCACACAGAGACACAAAATGATAATACTGTTGGAGTACTAGTTATAGTATTAATTCACAATGTACAGCACATTAAGGACAGAGATCCTACATGATTTTTTTTTTAAAAATTGATTAATTATCTATGCAATTTCCAGTTTAACACCAAGATTTTTTAATCATTTGCAATTATCTTTATATAAAGAAGATCGATTCAATATATACTATGTAAAGATTTCATCAGTTTGCACCCACTCAGAAACACAAAGTGTAAAAATACTGTTTCACTACTAGTAATAGCATTATTTCACATTGGATAACATATTAAGGACAGATCCCTCATGAGACGTAAGTACACAGTGACTCCTGATGTTGATTTAACAATTTGACACTCTTGTTTATGGCGTCAGTAATCTCCCTAGGCTCTAGTCATGAGTTGCTGAGGCTATGGAAGCCTTTAGGGTTCGCCGCCTTCAATCTTATTCCGACAGGGTCATAGTCAAAGTGGAAGTTCTCTCCTCCCTTCAGAGAAAGGTACCTCCTTCTTTGATGGCCCCGTTCTTTCCACTGGGATCTCACTCGCAGAGATCTTTCATTTAGGTCTTCTTTTTTTTTTTTTTTTCCAGAGTGTCTTGGCTTTCCATGCCTAAAATATTCTCATGGGCTCTTGAGCCAGATCCGAATGCCTTAAGGGCTGATTCTGAGGCCAGAGTGCTATTTAGGACATCTGCCATCTATGAGTCTGCTGTGTATCCTGCTTCCCATGTTGGATCATTCTCTCCCTTTTTCTTTCTATCAGTTAGCATTAGCAGACACTAGTCTTGTTTGTGTGATCCCCTCGACTCTTAGACCTATCAGTGTTATCAATTGTGAGCTGAAATTGATCACTTGGACTAATGAGATGGCCTTGGTACATGCCACCTTGATGGGATTGTATTGGAATCCCCTGGCACAATTCTAACTCCATCATTTGGGGCCGTTCCGATTGAGCATGTCCCAATTTTTACATCTCCTCCCTCTCTTATTCCTACTCTTATATTTCACAGAGATCACTTTTCAGTTAAAACTTAAACACCTAAGAATAATTGTGTGTTAATTACAGAGTTCAACCACTAGTACTAGGATAAAAAAAAAAATACTACCAGGGATAAAGTATTACATTGTACAACAACAGTCAGCACAAGAGCTGATCAAGCCACTGTTTCTCATAGTGTCCATTTCACTTCCACAGGTTTCCCCTTTGGTGCTCAGTCAGTAGTTGCCAATCAAGGGAAACAAATGATATTTGTCTCTTTGGGACTGACTTAATTCACTCAGCATGATGTTTTCCAGATTCCTCCATTTTGTTGCAAGTGACCGGATTTCATTGTTTTTGACTGCTGTATAGTATTCTGTAGAGTACATGTCCCATAATTTCCTGATCCAGTCTACTGTTGATGGGCATTTGGGTTGGTTCCAAGTCTTAGCTATTGTGAATTGAGCCACAATAAACATTACTGTGCAGACGGCTTTTTTGTTTGCCCATTTAATTTCCTTTGGGTAAATTCCAAGGAGTGGGATGGCTGGGTTGAATGGTAGGGTTATATTCAGGTTTCTGAGGAATCTCCAGACTGACTTCCATAGTGGCTTCACCAGTTTGCATTCCCACCAACAGTGGATTAGTGTCCCTTTTCCCCACATCCTCTCCAGCATCTATTGTTGGTGGATTTCTGAATGTGAGCTATTCTGACCGGGGTGAGGTGAAACCTCATTGTGGTTTTGATTTACATTTCCCTGATTGCTAGGGATCTTGAACATTTTTTCATGTGTCTGTTGGCCATTTGGATTTCCTCTTTTGAAAAATGTCTATTGAGGTCCTTGGCCCATCTCTTAAGTGGGTTGTTTGTTTTGATGTTGTGGAGTTTCTTAATTTCTTTGTAGATTCTGGCTATTAATCCTTTATCTGTTGCATAGTTTGCAAATATATTTTCCCATTCTGTCGGTTTCCTATTCACTTTCCTGACTGTTTCTTTTGCAGTACAGAAACTTTTCAATTTGATGCAATCCCAGTAGTTAATTTTGGTTTTCAGTGCCTGTGCTTCTGGGGTCTTTTCCAAGAAGTCTTTGCCAGTACCTATGTCTTGCAGGGTTTCTCCTATGCTCTCTAGTAATTTGATGGTGTCGGGTCGTAGGTTTAAATTTTTAATCCATGTTGAATGAATTTTTGTGTAAGGTGAAAGGTAGGGGTCTTGCTTCATGGTTCTGCACGTGGAAATCCAGTTTTCCCAGCACCATTTATTGAATAGACTGACCTTACTCCAGGGACTGGTTTTGGATCGTTGATCAAATATAAGTTGGCTGTAGATGTTTGGATTGATTTCTGGAGTTTCTATTCTGTTCCATTGGTCTATCCATCTGTTTCTGTACCAGTACCATGCTGTTTTGATAACAGCTGCCCTGTAGTATGTCCTGAAATCTGGTATTGTGATGCCTCCGGCTTTGTTTTTGTTGTACAAGATTGCTTTAGCTATTCGAGGTCTCCTGTGTCTCCAAATGAATTTCAGCATCATTTTTTCCAGATCTGAGAAGAATGTCCTAAAATTTCAGTTAATTTTTAACAGATTCAATATAGTTCATAGATACAATTCTATGAATATAATTACATCCACTCTTCCTTCCCTCCCTCTCTTTCCCTTCCTTTCCCTTTCTTTCTTTCTTTCTTTCTTGCTTTTTTCTTCCATTTTTGAGATAACATTTTAAATTTACTTTACAGTCAAAAGCTTAATGCTTCATCAAATAAGCTTAATAATTAAAAAGCAAAAAGGCCCTAGTTTGATGAGAATGTAAATAAGTATAACAATAATTGAGTGGAAACATGTCCATTTCACTCATATCTAATACATTTTAAAGTGATCACAGATCACTAAAACTATAGTAGTATAGCACTCTTAACCTTGGTTTGACAAAGGTATAAAATAAGGATTTACAAAACTATATTTGTAGCAGTACTGATACACAGAAGTGTTTCTTTTGTTTATTAGATTTCTTTCTTTTTTTTTTTTTAAATTTCAGCTGCCACATATAAGGGAGAACATGTGCATTTGTCTTTCTGTGTCCAGCTTACTTCACTCAGCATGATGTCATTCCGTTGTATCCATTTTGATGCAAATGGTAGAATCTCATTCTTTTTTATAGCTGAGTATTATTCATCTGTGCTGTGTGTGTGTGTGTGTGTGTGTCTACACACACACACATATATATATATATATATATATATGTAACATTTTCTTCACCTGTTTAACCGGTTATGGACACCTTGGTTGATTCCATATTTCAGATGTTGTTCATCTCCCTGCTTTGACTTCTCTAGGATTCCCTGATTTATTCTTGACCTGGGTCTCTTAGACCCTCAAGGTTCTTGGATTAGCTCCACTGCAGCTGCAGGAAATGTGTCTTTCTACAAATGAGGTTGCTATTGCCGTGTCAGAAGTGTGTTTCTTGATGAACTCGTACTAGTTTATGGCATTATGTTTATTGCCTCTTTGCCATCTGTTCTTTTCGATTATACTGTACTTTTTATATTAATTTGGTTATATACAGAGGTTTATTTATATGAAAGGAAAAGTTATGGGGGGAGGAGAGAGAGAGAGAAGCAGAAAGAGAAAGGTCTTCCATCTTTTGGTTCACCCCCAGATGGCAGCAATGGCTAGGACTGGGCCAGGCTGAAGACTCCATCTGAATGTCCAATGTGGGTGTCAGGGGCCCAAGCACCTGACCCATCTTCTGCTGCTTTCCCAGGTGTGTTAGCAGGGAGCTGGATGGAAAGTGGAACAGCCAGGGCTCAGACTAAAGCTCATATGGGATGCCAGCATTGCAGGCAGTGGCTTAACCTGCTGTGCTGTGATGCTGGCCCCTGTACTTTTTAACATTAAACATTGGGAACCGTGGAGGTTTTTGCTTTTTCTATTTTGTAGGAGTTTCTGTAAGATGACATAATTAGTCATTTTTTAAAGTGCCAATCTTGTCCCAGTTTCTGTTCTGTGGAATATTGGTGGATATTCTTTTTTTCCTCTTTCAACATAAGTAACTAGACTTCTTATTAAAATGTGTGTTTGTGTCTAGTTTTTATTTTAGAAAGTCAGTAGTTCTTCTTTGTAAACTTGAATAACTCAATGTATCTTTAGCTGGGATTTTCAGATAAATTCTTTAAAAAACATGTTTTTATTTTATTGGTCTAGGATATAAGACCAGGGGTTAGCGTATGATCATTAAGTATGAAAACATGTAGCCTTGCCATTTTCCTATGTCTTTAAAATACTCTTGTTTCTGACAGAGAAGAAGAGCTGTTCTGCCACAGACCCGATATGTGGAGCTTTTCATTGTTGTAGACAAGGAAAGGGTAAGATTTGTCACAGTTTTTCTTTTTAACGAAAAATGACTTTCCTTGAGGGAAATATAAAATATATTTGTATTTAATTTTTCCTTTTATTAAAGATTTATTTTATTTATTTGAAAGGCAGAGAAAAAGAGAGATGGAGAGACAAAGACAGATATCTTCCGTCTGCTGGCTCACTCCCCAAAGGACTGCAACGGCCAGAGCTGGTCCAGGATGTAGCCAGCAGCCTTGAACTCCATCCTGATCTCCCACGTTGTGTCAGGGGCTTAGCACTTGGGGCATCTTCTGCTTTCCCAGGCTCCTTAACAGAGAGCTGGATCAGAAGTGGAGAAACCAGGACTCAAACTGGCACTCACATGGGATGTTTGTTGCAGACAGCATCTTAACCCACTGTGCCATGATGCTGGCCACTGTATTATTTTTTATTTAATGGTAATTTAAAAATTAAATGGCTTTCCCTCCTTAATATCATAACATATCACCAGAAACTGAATGTAGCAAATGAAATGACCTTTTATTTAATTTTTGGCTAGTGATTTTTTTTTTTTTTTTGGTGTTTATATGTGCTCTTCTTGGTGATTTGCTGATGTGGAATTGAATTCTTTTCTAAAATATTAAAAACAAATTTTACTTATTTGAGAGGCAGAGAAAAAGAGAGAGAGAGTATGCTCCCAGTCACTGCTTCACTTCTTCAGATGTCCATAGTAGCTGAGACTGGGCTGGGCATGCAACCCAGGTCTCTCACTTGGGTGGTAGGAACCCAATTACTTCAGCCATCAGTTCTGCCTCCTGTGGTCTATATTAACAGGAAACAAGAGCAGGAGTCATGTCTTGAATCCAGGTACTCTGATGTGGGATGCAGCTGTCTTAACCTCTAAAATGCTTGCTCCTCATGGCAGAATTTATTGAGGAAGAATGTGTGTAGTATCTTTCATTTAGAGTCTTCAGAGCTTTTGAGTAACTGTTGCTATATACTAGGTTAGTCAGGCATTGCTTTGTGCCTAATAAAATTACTTTGCTTTTTAGAATTTCAGCTAACTTATCATATTAAGAGATAGAAAACTTCTAGATTGTGATGTGCATTAGAAAGGAATAGTACTAATTTCAGTGTATAATAGGCCATAAAGCAAGTCTCAGCAAATTTAAAAAAAATTGAAATCAAACCATGCGTTTTCTCTGAGCTTAATGGAATGAAGCTCAAAGTCAGTAACTCGAGAATCTGTAGAACATAAATGCAGACGCAAGGAAACCTAGCAGCATGCTCTTGAGTGAAGAGTGGGCCTTGGAGTAAATCAGAAGAGAAATAAAAAAATTCTGGAAACATGAAGACAATACAAAATATCACAACTGATGGGATACAGCAAAAGCAGCGTTGGAAGTTTATAGCAATTGGTGCCTACATGAAGAAACTGAAAAGACAGCAAATAAAGAGTTATCAGTATATCTCAAGGACCTGGAAAAACATAGCAAAACAAACCAAAACTAGTAGAAGAAAAGAAATAATTAAAATTAGAAAAGAAATGAACAGAATTGAAACCTAAAAGTGATAGAAAAGATCAATGAAATAGAGCTATCTTTTTGAAAAATTAAAGAAAATTGTTGCACCATTGGGCTAACTAACAAAAAAAAAAAAAAGAGGAAGAAGACCCAAATCAATAAAATTAGAGTTGGAAAAGGAAGTGTAACAGCAGATACTACAGAAATAAAAAGAATCATCAGGAACTACTGCAAGGAGCTGTATGCCAACAAATTGGGAAACTTAGAAGAAATGGATAGATTCCTGGACACATGCAACCTACCACAATTGAGTCTTGAGACTTAGACAACCTAAGCAGACCAAAAATCAAGATGGAGATTGAATCAGTAGTAAAGACTCTCTCAACAAAGAAAAGCCCAGGACTGGGTAGCTTCACTGCTGAATTCTACCAGACATTTAAAGAAGAACTAATTCAATTGTTTTCAAGCTATTCAATACAATTGAAAAGGAGGGAATCCTCCCAAACATCTATGAAGCCAGCATCATCTTAATTCCTAAAGCAGAAAAAGACACAACAAAGAGAAATGCAGACCAGTATCCTTGATGAATATAGCTACAAAAATCCTCAACAAAGTACTAGTTAATCAAGTCCAACAACACATTAGAAAGATCATTCACTCAGACCAGGTGGGACTTATCACTGGTATGTAGGGATGGTTCAGTATTCACAAATCAATCAGTTGATATATCACATTAACAGACTGAGGAACAAAAACCATGTGATTATCTCAGTAGATGCAGAGAAAGCATTTGATAAAATACAACACTGTTTCATCTTGAAAACCGTAAGCAAATTGGGTATAGAGGGAATATTCCTCAACACAATCAAAGCAATTTATCACAAACCCACAGCCAGCATCTTATTGAATGGAGAAAAATTGGAAACATTTCCACTAAGATCCGGAACCAGCAAAGGATGCCCATTTTAACCATTGCTATTCAACATAGTCCTGGAAGTTTTAGTCAGAGCCATTTGGCAAGGTAAGTAAATAAATAAATCTATAAATCAATAAATCAGTAGCCTTCATAAACACAGGTGATGCCATGGCTGAGAAAGAACTTGTAAGATCAATCCCATTCATAATAGCTACCAAAGATTAAATACCTTGAACTATATTTTTTAAAAGATTTTTATTTTTATTTATATGAAAACCAGAGTTACAGAGAGAGAGGAGAGGCAGAGGCAGAGAAAGAGAGAGAGGGGTCTTCCATCTGCTGGTTCATTCCTCAATTTTTCGCAATGGCTGGAGCTGCACCAATCCGAAGCCAGGAGTCAGGAGTATCTTCCAGGCCTGTCATGTGGGTGCAGGGGCCCAAGGACTTGGACCATTTTCTACTGCTTTCCCAGGCCATAGCAGAGAGCTGGATTGGAAGTGGAGCAGTTGGGATACAAAACAGCACCCATATGGGATGCCGGCACTGTAGGCAGCAGCTTTACCCACTAAGCCACAGTGTCAGCCCCCTTGGACTAAATTTATTCAAGGATGTCAATAATCTCTAAAGTGAAAATTATAAAACACTAAAGAAAGAAATAGAAGAAGACACAAAAAATGAAAAATCTCCCATGTTCACAGATTGGAACAATCAGTATCATCAAAATGTCCATATTCCTGAAATCAATTCACAGACTCAATGCAATCCTAATCAAAATACCAAAGAAATTCTTTTCAGATTTAGAAAAAATGATGCTAGACTTCATATGGAAACACAAGAGACCCGAATAGCTAGAGCAGTCTCATAGAATAAAAACAAAGCTGGAGCCATCAAAATACCAGATTTCAAGACATACTACAAGTTCATCAGAATAGCCTGGAAATGGCAAAAATAAAACAGACATGTAGACCAATGGAACAGAGTAGAAACTCCAGAAATCAATCCACGTATCTACAACCAACTTATCTTGGAAACAAGAGCTAAATTAATCCCTGGAGCTAGGACAATCTCTTTGACAAATGGTGCTGGGTAAACTGGGTCTCTACCTGCAGAAATATGAAACAAGACTCTTACCTTATACCTTACATGAAAATCCACTCAAAATGGGTAGAAGACCTAAATGTACAACCTGATACCATCAAAGTACTAGAGAACTTTGGGGGAACCCCGCAAGACATTGGCATAGGCAAAGACTTCTTGGAAAAAAACCCCAGAAGCACAGGTGACCAAAGCCAGAATTGACAGAAAGGATTATATCAGATTGAGAAGCTTTGCACTGTAAAGGAAACTCAGCAAAGTGAAGAGGCAGCTTAAGACCAGGAGGAAATATTTGCAATCTGGGAAACTTGTATTTTGGTTGATATGTAGAATGTATAAAGAGCTTGAGAAAGTAAAAAATAACAAAACTAACAATCCAATTTTTCAAAAAGAGGCATTTTTCAAAAGAGGAAATTCAAATGACCAATAGACACATGAAAAAATGCTCAGGATCGCTAGCCATCAGGGTAATGCAAATCAAAACTACAGTGAGGTTTCACCTCACCCCTCTTAGTATCTTCTTACTATCTGTTGAACTCTTTACTTAGTGTAGGGTTAATCTTATGAATATAAAATAAACTGAAAATAGACCTTTTTAAAAAATAAGAATGGGAATAGGAGAGGGAGGAGTGAGAAGGTTGGGAGCATGGGGTGGGAGGGAAGTTAAGGTGGGAAATATCACTATGTTCCTGAATATTAAATACATGAAGTTTGTATACGTTAAATAAAATTTCAATGTATAGGATCACATGGGAGTATTTTCCTTGTTTATACTTAAAAAACAGCTTTATTCAGCTATGAGAAGTAATGTGTCTATTTCAGGTTTATAGGATTATCAATAGTAGATAAAGTTGCTATATAATTTAAAATATACACTGTTTGGGGTGTTTATCATAGTAGTTACGAATCCAGTTTAGATATCCTCATCCCACACTGGAGTACCTGGGTTTGATGTGTGCTCCCTGCTCCTGGCTCCAACTCCATGCTGATGCAGATCCTGGGAGGCAATGGTGAGGCTCAAGTAATTAGGTTCCTGCCACCCACCTGGGAGACAGTGGTGAGGCTCAAGTAATTAGGTTCCTGCCACCCATTTGGGAGACCTGGACTCAGTTTCTAGCTCCAGAATTCAGCCTTGCTCAGCTTTTGTGGATATTTAGGGGAATGAACCAGTGGGTAGGAGCCCTTTCTTTCTTTCTTTTTTTTTTTTGACAGGCAGAGTGGACAGTGAGAGAGAGAGAGAGACAGAGAGAAAGGTCTTCCTTTGCCATTGGTTCATCCTCCAATGGCCGCTGCGGCCAGCCCGCTGCAGCCAGCGCACCGCGCTCATCCGATGGCAGGAGCCAGGTGCTAGGTGCTTTTTCCTGGTCTCCCATGGGGTGCAGGGCCCAAGCACTTGGGCCATCCTCCACTGCACTCCTGGGCCACAGCAGAGGGCTGGCCTGGAAGGGGGGGAACTGGGACAGAATCCGGCGCCCCGACCGGGACTAGAACCCGGTGTGCCGACGCCGCAAGGCGGAGGATTAGCCTGTTGAGCCACAGCGCCGGCCATGGGTAGGAGCCCTTTCTGTCAGTCATTGACTCTTTGCCTTTCAAATAAACAAATGGACTGTTTGAAATGTTTTGTATGTCTTTTATTTCACCTTTGTTGTTTGTGAAAAAAAAGATCAGCAATTCCTCTCATCTAAATTACAAAGACAATTTGGAGGATTTTTATGATTAAGAAAAATTCCTTATCACATGTAGCTTAGAAATAAACAAGCCATAGGTATTACGAGATAGAAGGTAACTTGTATTTGTTCATTAGGAGAATGATGATAAACTGTCTTAATTAATAAAATTATACTCATATTCTGATATTAAAGCCTTTATCATAGAGCAAAATAAGAAACTCTGAAAATTTTTCTTAGTAGTAAGTGTACAAAATACTGTTCAAATGGATATATTTGGGTTATTCCAGGTCTCAAAAAGAATCAATCATATGAATTATTTGGCTTAATATGACTAAACTGTTTATATTTCTATCTGTATTTTTAAATTAGTGATCATTGATTAATCTCTCATTAATTTAGCCTACTATATAGAGATGGTTTATTGGTAATGTCATTAAGCTAAGAAGTGAAAGGTGTAGGGAATCCTCTAGATTTTCTTTTGCCTGGGTATTTTCATTGTTTTAAATTCTACCTTTGCAAAATGCTTGAAAATATTTTTGTATTGAAATAAAAAATATTAAGAATAAATCTTTTAAAGTTTTAGTAATTTGAAGAGAAAGAAAACAGTGCTTTTTCCATTATTGTTTTATACTTGTTCCTGTTTTTATTTTTCACTAAAATATCCTTTCCATTTATCAATTTTAGGTGTTGATAAATGTCCAAATGCCTCAATTTTTAGTTCAGAGGAAATTTTGGATTCTTATCTTTATTGTAACAGATTACAGACATTTTTCTTCTTAAACTACCTTGGAGATAATGATTTTCTGTTTGTGCTTTTCCAGTATGACACAATGGGACGAAATCAGACGGCTGTGAGAGAAGAGATGATTCGTTTAGCAAACTACTTGGATAGTGTAAGTTGTATTTTCTGTAAACTAGAATTACTCCATCCTGTCCTTTCATGGTCTTAGACCAGGATTTAAAAGTTTATTCATTTGGAGCTCTGATTAGATAGGGGCCTAAATGGCTATCTTTTAAAGGTCTGGTTTATAGTATGTTTTGAAACTTTAAAAAAATATTTGAGAGGCAGAGAGATAGACACACACAGAGATATGGAGAGGGTGTGAAAGAGAGGGAGGTAAGGAAGAAATCAGGAGGGGAGGGTTTCCATCTGCCTGTTCATTCTCCTTACTCCCTAAATGTCTACAGTGGTCAGGGCCAGAGCAGGAGGTCAATCCTGGTATCCCATGGGGTTGGCAGGGACCCAGCTACTTGAGCTATCACTGATGCCTCCCAGGGTATGTGTTAGCAGGAGGCTAGAATTGGGAGTGGAGCCAGGAATTGAACCTACCACCCTGATATGGGATGTTTGTCTTTGAGATGAAAGTCTAAGGGAAGAATTTTGATAAGAACAAGAGATTTCATATAGGCATCTACTTTATCTTCAGAGTAGAAAGATCACTTATGAAAACATCTATGAATTTTTATTAAGAGAATCTTGCCTTAAATAAGACTGCCCCCTACCCTGAAACCATGAAATGACAGTATTAATTTGTGCATGTGTATGTATTTGTGATTCGGTTTGAGATTTTGGAGTTCACCCAGTGGGAGTGAAATGGATACATGGTTTTATACTTTCATTCATAAATCATGCCCCTAATATGAACACCTATCGCATTATAAGGATAAGGATGATGAGGAGGTGGATGATAGTGTTCTACTGAGTACTGATTGTGCTGGAAACTTAACTGGTACTTTCATTTAATCACCTAGTTAATCCTCACAGTGTCACTATGAAGTAGGTGTAAAGGTACCACACTCTTTTACCTGGGGTACCTTTGGGGTACCTTTAGGTTTTTAGCTAAGAGTTCTAATAGGTAATATGGTTCACTGTTTGCTGTGTAACACCTCCAATAGGATCCTTGTGGAAGCACCTTGTGTTTAAGCGCATTGCCATTTCTGCAGTGAAAGGGACTGAATAGCTTGCATTTCTTCAGGAGAAGTTTGGAAACACATTTTCTGAAAGTGTGTAATTTCCAGAGTTTGTCAGATTTTTAGTATGGAAGATAGAATGGATTTTGAGTCTCTGTTAGTATCATTTTATGAGTGAGGAAACAGACTTTTTAGAGACTAGAGTCTCATTGTATTGAAGGAAGGATTTTTGGGGGCAGTGTACTATTTTTAATTTAAGTAGTTGTGCTACTTCATGTGACAAAAGTTTTTTCTCATATTCATGAACTTTTTGTATACTTTAATTTCTCTTTTCTTCCCAGATGTACATTATGTTAAATATCCGCATTGTGCTCGTTGGACTGGAGATTTGGACAAATGGAAACCTGATCAGCATAGTTGGAGGTGCTGGTGATGTGTTGGGGAACTTTGTACAGTGGCGGGAAAAGTTTCTTATAACACGTCGAAGACATGACAGTGCACAGCTAGTTTTGTAAGTGATTTTTTTAAGGAAAAATCCTATTAATGATGAATACGTCAGAATAACAAACTTTATTTACTCTTTTGTATTAAACTTACCTTTTCATAAGGTCTTTGGGCATTTGTTTAAATGAAGAATGATACCTTAGAATAAATGTGACATAAAAATGAAACATGCCTTCTATGTTAGGTTCTTTGTCATCTATATCCCAAGTCCTCTTCTCTCTTGGGTTTGTTTCCTTAATTTGATACATCATGTGATCCCATTGCTTTTTGTGAAAAGTTATATAGAAAGAAAAAGTTTGGACCACTTGCATGTTTGAAAAAGGAATTTTCACATTTGACTACGATTGAGCTCTGATTATCCTAACCAGCTTGGAGATGTGCTTTTTAGTTTGTTCTGTAAATGTTTGATTATTTGTTTGACTAGAATTCTTGACTTGGAATCTTTTCGTTTTTCCCTTGAAGGCACTGATTGTTGTTTTTTGGCTTTTACTATTATTAGTATCTTGAAGCCATTCTGATTCCTGATTGTTTGCACATGTCCTGTATTTTTTTCCTCATCACTGGAAATGTAGGATCTGAGGTTCCCAGTTGCTGGATTTTTCCTGATGATGTGTTTGGTGTAGGTATTTTATCATTTACTGCATTGTCTTCTTACCTGGAAACAACCTGCTTCTTTCAAGAATTTTTCTTGAATTATTTTGTAGATGATTTTGGCCTCTATTTTATTTTTGTTCTTCATTTCTTCTGGATTCTTTTTACTTGGCTGTTGGGTTTCTTTTTGTGTCCTCTAATTTTTTTTTCAAAATTTAATTTTCTCTTGTTAATATGGGTTGATTTAAAGCAAGGTATTGAGCATGTCTAAATGGACTTTTACAGCCCCATATTTGCAAAGGCTTGGTCCTGATCTTTCTGTTAATTTTTATAAAATTGAACATGCAAGTGTGCAAGTATACCAGTGAAAATGCCATCTTGTTCACAAAAGCCCAGAAGGAACAGGCATCAGACATACTCACAATACCTTTCTCAGCTACACCTACAACTATCCTTTCCCCTCTCTCTGGTCTCCATCTTACCTGTCAGACAGTTCCCAGATGATTGATGATTCTAGTTAACAATGGGATACTAAGCAGCCTTTTGGAAACTTTGTTAACCATAAGTGAATGAGTCTTGGACCCGTGTGATGAACTGCCGTGATGTGGCTGGAATACTTCCTTAGCTATGCCATTATGTCAGAACATCTAGTTGTTTTCACCAGGCTGATCAAATGCCCCAGAGAGGGATTTATTCATTCAGTTAAAGGTATTTAGTGGACATATACCCCATGTATTGGGAGATAGCAATGAATGAAATAGAGAAAAATTCCTGCAGTCCTGGAGTTCCTATTCTGGTGATGGAGATTAGCCATAAATGAGATAAATAAGTATGTGGAGTATCTTGAGTAACAATAGCTGGTAAGGAGCAGCTGTAACAAAGAGTGGCACAGATCAGAGAGGAGACAGGATACGACTCACAGCCAAGCCAAATTTATTCTAAGAAAATAAATAGATTCACAGAGGTGGTGATGACCAACTGCTGGCATGCACACAGACTGAACATGTGGCAGAGGGCCTAGACCCTAGCAGTCTGGACCTTTTTATATCTTAGGTGGGTTAGGGGTCTGGAGGGGAGGCGGGGTGGGTTTGGGGGGGTCAGTGAGAGACAGAGATGAGTTCCTTCATACAAGTTTTTCAAATTTGCCACCTCTGATTTCCAAACCTGGAGAAGAATGCAGGAGGTGTAGTGGGGAACCATACAGAGCATGAGACTGCTTTGGCATGTAGGGGTAAGGGATAAACTCTGGACTTCAAAGGATGGATGGATAAAGGATAAATTTCCGATTTTATCTATTTTTGGGTGGACATGTGCCCCATGTATTGCAAAATAGCAGTGAAGAAATAGAGAAAAATTTGTGCTGCCCCAGAGTTCCTGTTCTGGTGTTGGAGATTGGCCATAAGTGAGCTGAATAAGTATATATGGTATGTTAAGTAATGATAGATGGTAAGGAGGAATAGTAGCACCAGCAAGAAACCCACTGAGTAGAGGTGAAAGTATTGGAGGAGTGCGGTTGAAATTTGAGGTAAAATAGCCAGGGAAAGCCTCAGTGTGGTGAGTTTTTTGGGCAAGCACCTGCAAGGGGGTGAGGGAATAAGTGAGGGCAGGTCCTGGGGAGGAGAGCTCCAGGCAGAGCACCAGGACCCGAGGGACAAGTGTGTTGGGCATGGCTGAGGAGCAACACAGAGAGCTTTGACTCTTCTGCTCACTGCTCTCACTGCCTTGCGGTTTCCTGTGTGAATGTATTGAGTTGATATGTCTCCTCAATACAAATTGTTGAATAAATACAGGTAAATTTAGGAAATGCTTTCATCCAGATGGTGAAACAAACAAACTTGACTTGATATCTATAAGGTATCATTATCTGTCTGAAAAAAAGTTTCAGAATGCATTTGTAATATTAATCTCCATTCCATGATAATAAAGAGATCAGAAAAATGTATTCTGATTTTAAAATGTTATTTATCTTTGCCATTTTTTCCTAGTTTTTGTAGGTTTTACCAATCCAGGTAAATAGGAATAGGAGCAATGCGATTCTTTTTTCCCCAGGTACATTTTATAACTTTTATCTTTTCTTTTAGAAAGAAAGGTTTTGGTGGGACTGCAGGAATGGCATTTGTGGGAACAGTGTGTTCAAGGAGCCACGCAGGCGGGATTAACGTGGTACGTTGTTCTTGATATTCAGCTTTGGATATCAACGTTAGGACAGTATCACACACTTACTGACTACATACTTCCTCCCTTAATCCTTCAAGCAATGTTTTGGCTGCCATAAGAGGACACAGTAGAAGCAGCACGTGTGTTCTTTCCCTGAAAATTAGATTAAGCTAATATTTCTAATATTTGTTGTTAGCTCCTTTTTTTTTTTTTTTAAAAGATTTATTTATTTATTTAAAAGGCAGAGTTAGAGAGAGAGAGAGAGAGAGTGAGAGAGAGATTGAGATTGAGAGATTGATCTTCCACCTGCTGGTTCACTCCTAATGGCTGCCATGGCTGGAACTAAGCTTAGCCAATATGAAGCCAGGAGCATCTTCCAGGTCTCCTATGTGGGTGCTGGGGCCCAAGGATTTGGACCATCTTCCACTGCTCTCCCAGGCATATTAGCAGAGAGCTGGATGGGAAGTGGAGCAGCTGGGACTCTCAAGGGATGCTGGCACTGCCCGCTGTGGCTTTCCCTGCTACACCACAGTTCAGGCCCCAGCTACTTACTTTTGATGAATGAGGAAGGACTCTCCATTTGAGACAATTAAATAAGAAGTGTCAGTTTGTTTTTTCTTAAACTCTTCTGAGTACTCTGTTGATGCTAAAGTAATTGATACATTGTTTAAGGGAGCCATCTCTATCATCATTGTGTGAATCTTACCACTTTCTTACTAGATTGAAATATATAAGAAATGTTGCTAAATGCTTAGTTGATCATGTGAGCTGTGGATATTGTAGTTAATAAATGTGTTTTTGTGAAAAAATAATCTGAGAAACATTTCCTTTTTGTTCAGAAGCCTAATTACTACCTTCCTGTGTTTGGACAGTTTGGACAAATCACTGTGGAGACCTTTGCATCCATTGTTGCTCATGAATTGGGTCACAACCTTGGAATGAATCATGATGATGGGAGAGATTGTTTCTGTGGGGCAAAGAGCTGCATCATGAATTCAGGAGCATCGTGAGTAACTGACTTCCTTCTTGTTCTTATATGAAGAAGATATTTTAGACCAGTGTTTCTTAAACTATGAGGGATTTTCATGTCTACATTGAGAAAACAGGAAAAGTTATTCCCGGTTCCTTGAAATAAATTACATGATACACCACTGAAGTGCCAGCTTCTTAAATAATCCGCAGAGCTTTAAGGAGAAAACATTTATATATGCACAGCTCTGTAACTGTCCCCTCCCATAAACAGAATGCTAGGCCAAAAGAGTAAATGGAAAAGCTTACATCTGATTTAGAAACTGGGGAAATTTCTGCTAGATTCACTACAAATTAAAGGACTGAAAAATTTCCTTACCAACCTCTTTCTGAAAAAATGCTGCATTGTCACCATAAGTAAAACAAGAAATCTTAATGTACTCCTATGAAAAATCCCTGTTTTATAGAGATAAGGGTGGGAAACAGGACAGAGAAGAGAAAGAATAGCTAGTAGTAAGCTCTTTATTTGTGCAGGCACAGTTCCTGGCAGCATAAAAGATACTGTGGACTCACTGCTCACCGGTCTGAGGGCGTGTTGGTGGTGTTTTGTTATCTCCATTCGTGGGTGAGGAACCAAGGTCACATAGGCAATTTCTGACTGGGGTTTGAAGTGAGGAAGTCTGGGTCCAGAGCTTATGATCTGATCTTAAACACCCTCCTTTGCTGGAGTTCAAAAATAATTACTGCAGAGGGATCAAGGGTGGGTGGGCTTCTTTCTTACACAGTTTAAATATAATGCATCATTGTTCCTTCTTAATTTAGCAGGCAGTCATCCTAAACAGAGCTGAACATAGCCACAGTGCATATGTGGGCTAAAGCCGAGCCTGAGAAGAGTAGGTGCTAGAGATGAGCATTGTAAGGAACACAGGTGAACGTTTCATGCGGGAAACAGCTGTGCCACCAGGGTCCACTCACCTTCACACTTCCTCAGGCTGCTGAACACTTGACAGAGTAATAAAGACTTCTCTTAGCCAGCTCTGCCGATGAAGACCTGAGAGTTCAATTCTAAAGGGAAGCACTCAAGTGGAATTTACTTTCTTTTTGAGTACATTCTAGGCTTAAGAATGTATGTGAAAGAATTAAAATAGTGGTTATGGGAACACTACCCGTCATAAAAACATAAACGCATAAGAAAAGCCGTATGTTTGTAAAAGATTTCCTGTAAGAGAGGGAAATAAGTTTACCATTTGCTTTGCTTGGCAGTAAATTTGAGGAAGACATGAATTCAGGGAACAAATGAATACTGAACCGTGAGATCAGGCATGTGATTAAAATGAAAAAAAGGAGTATTCGAAGTTAAGGAAAGAATGTCATAAAACAGTGCCACAGTGGCACAGTGTTGGAGATTGTTTTTTTCTTTTTAAATCTTTTTTTTTTTTTTTATTTTTGACAGGCAGAGTGGACAGTGAGAGAGAGAGACAGAGAGAAAGGTCTTCCTTTGCCATTGGTTCACCCTCCAATGGCCGCCGCAGATGGCGCGCTGCGGCAGGCGCACCGTGCTCATCTGATGGCAGGAGCCAGGTGCCAGGTGCTTCTCCTGGTCTCCCATGGGATGCAGGGCCCAAGCACTTGGGCCATCCTCCACTGCACTCCCAGGCCACAGCAGAGAGCTGGCCTGGAAGAGGGGCAACCGGGACAGAATCCGGCACCCCGACCGGGACTAGAACCCAGTGTGCCTGCGCCGCAAGGCGGAGGATTAGCCTGTTGAGCCACGGCGCTGGCTTTAAATCTTTTTTTTTTTTTTTTTTATTTGGAAGAGTTAGAGAGAGGGAGAAACAGAGAGAGAGAGAGATCTTCTGTCTGCTGGTTCATTTCCCCATATGGCTTGCAACTGCCAGGGCTGGGCCACGCTGAAGCCAGGAGCCAGCAGCTTACCCAGGTTTCCTACAGTGGTGGCAGGGGCTGGAACACTTGGGCCATCTTGTGCTGCTTTCCCAGGCCATTAGGAGGGAGCTGGATCATAAGTACAGCAGCTGGTGCCCATATAAATACCCATAGAGGATGTCAGTGTCTCAGGCACAATGCTGGCCCCCACAGTAGAATTTAAAATGATGTAAGAAGAAAGGAAGTGTGAACCTGTGCTGTATTCATTTACTTATCAATTATTTACTGAGTTGATCATGTGCCAGACTTGATTTAGACATTTGAGTTAGACAAAGACTTGCCCTTGAGACAGTTATATTAAAATTGGAGGAAACAAACTACAAGTATAATCAGTAAGGCAGTAATATAGAATGTTGGGAGGTGAGAAGTATTGTGGGAATAAAACAGAGCCAGGATATGGAGGGTTGGAGGGCTGAAATTGGTACACTGGTGTTAGTGAAACAAATGGAACAGGCTTCACTCTCTCACCATGGTGAGATAAAACTAGACATTAATATCTCAATGAGCTGGTAATTTAAAAGAAATTTTTTTTTTTTTTTTTTTTACAGGCAGAGTGGACAGTGAGAGAGAGAGACAGAGAGAAAGGTCTTCCTTTTTGCCGTTGGTTCACCCTCCAATGGCCGCCGCGGCCGGCGCGCTGCGGCCGGCGCACTGCGCTCGTCCGATGGCAGGAGCCAGGAGCCAGGTGCTTTTCCTGGTCTCCCCATGGGGTGCAGGGCCCAAGCACCTGGGCCATCCTCCACTGCACTCCCGGGCCACAGCAGAGGGCTGGCCTGGAAGGGGGGCAACCGGGACAGAATCCGGTGCCCCGACCGGGACTAGAACCCGGTGTGCCGGCGCCGCAAGGTGGAGGATTAGCCTGTTGAGCCACGGCGCCGGCTAAAAGAAAATATTTCTTTAAAAGAGATTTATTTATTTATTTGAAAGTTATAGAGAAGGAGAACCAGAGGCAGAGGCAAAGAGAGGGAGAAAGATCTTGCATCCGCTGGTTCACTCCTCTGTTGGTCATAATGGCCAAGTCTGGGCCAGGCGGAAGCCAGGAGCCAGGAACTTCATCTGGGTCTCCCACGTGGATGCAGGGGCCAAGAACTTGGGCCATCTTCCACTGCTTTCCCAGGTGCATTTGCAGGGAGCTGGATTGGAAGCGGAGCAGCTGAGACTCGAACAGGCACCCACGTGGTATGCTGGCACTTCAGGCAGGGCCTTTATCTACTATGCCACAGCGCTGGCCTGAAGAACATCTTTCCATGAAACCTAAATAGAGGGAGAATGATTTATGAATATCATATTTAAAACTTCTTACATATTGAAACTTAAAAACATGAATATAAGATTATCTCAGATATGCAGGTACTTAAAAAAGATCCCTGCAAAATGAAATTAAGATAGATTTAATGGTACAAAAAATTAAATCTGTGCACTATTTTTTTTTTTTATAATATGTACTTTTCTATGAACTTTTTGGAGATCTTCTTGTATGCCTGGTTTTCAAAATTTTTTATACCAAGTATCTTTCAATTCTGTTTCCCAGGGATTTTTTTTTAAAGATTTATTTATTTATTTGAAAGTCAGAATTACACATAGAGAAAAGGAGAATCAGAGAGAGAGAGAGAGAGAGAGGTCGGTCTTCCATCTGCTGGTTCACTCCCCAAGTGGCAGCTTTGGCCAGAGCTGGGCCATTCTGAAGCCAGGAGCCAGGAGCTTCTTCCACATCTCCCATGCAGGTGCAGGGGCCCAAGGACTTGGGCCATCTTCTTCTGTATTCCCAGGCCATAGCAGAGAGCTGGATCGGAAGTGGAGCAGCTGGGACTAGAACTGGTGCCCATATGGGATGCCGGCACTGCAGGTGGCGGCCTCACCCTCTATGCCACAGCACCGGCCCCTTCTATTTTTCTTACTGTTGATTTCTAGTTTTATATGTTTGTGGTTTGAGAAGATATATGGTATAGTTTTATTTTTTTTAATATTCTGAGGGTTAATTTGTGGCTTAGTATATGGTCTATAATGCATAATGGTCCATGTGTTGATAAGAAGAATGTGTATTCTGTAGTTGTTGGGTGAAATCCTCTGTGCTGCTGAAACGTCCATATGCTGCTATAGTTCATTTTTTGTTGATTTTGTTGGGTGATCTCTCCGTGGATGACTGGGATGTTGAAGTTTTCCACTGTTATTATATTGACATCTCTCTTCCTGTAACTCTGATAATAATTGCTTTATATATTGATGTCGTTTTGTGTTGGTTGTGTATATATTTATGATCTACCTTCTTACTGAGTCGATCCTCTCATGAATGTATTTGTCCTTCTTTGTCTCTTTTTACAGATTTGACTTAAAGTATATTTTATCTGAGTGTGGCTACTCCAGCTCAATTTTTTAAAAGGTTTATTTATTTATTTGAAAGGCAGAATTACAGAGAGGCAGAGACAGAGAGAGGGAGAGGAGAAGGGAGAAGGGAGAGAGGTGTCTTCCCTCTGCTGGTTTATTCCCTAGATGGCCTCAATGGCCAGAACTGGACCAATATGAGCCAGGAGCTTCTTCCAGGTGTCCCATATGGGTACAGGGGCCCAAGGACTTGGGCCATCTTTTACTGCTTTCCCAGGCCACAGCAGAGAGCTGGATCAGAAGTGGAGCAGCTGGGACTCAAACCAGCATCCATATGGGATGCCAGCACTGCTGGTGGTGGCTTTACCCACTACGCCACAGTGCCGGCCCCTCCACCTGATTTTTTTGTTTCCTTTCCCTTGATGTGTCTTTTTCCAAACTTCACTTTCAGTTTATGTATATTCTTACATGTAGGATGATTTTCTTGTATGGAGCTTATAGTTGTTTTTTCATCCGTTCAGTCAACCTGGATCCTTTGACTAGAAAATTTAATTCACTTACAATCAAGGTTAATACTGATGGCTAACAACTAACTCCTGTCATTTTGTTCATAGGTTACTGATTATATTTGCTCTGTCAGTGAATCTTGTGTTTTCATGATGGTTCTTTCTTTTTTTTTTTTTTTTTCTTTTAAGATTTATTTTTTATTTATTTGAAAGACAGAGTTACAGAGAGAGGTAGAGACAGAGAGAGAGGTCTTCCATCTGCTGGTTCACTTTCCAGATGGCCAGAGCTTTGCCAATCTGAAGCCAGGAGCCAGGAGCTTCTTCTGGGTCTCCCACGTGGGTTCAGGGGCCCAAGGACATGGGTCATCTTCCACTGCTTTCCCAGGCTATAGTAGAGAGCTGGATAGGAAGTGAAGCAGCCGGGACTCAAACTGGTGCCCATATGGGATGCCAGTGCTTCAGGCCAGGGCTTTAACCCACTGCTCCATAGCGCAGGCCCTATGGTGGTTATTTCTAATGTAGGACTTCTTTCAGTATTTCTTGTAAAGTTGGCCTGGTGTTTTTTCTTTTTTTCTTGTCTAGGACATATTTATTTCTTCTCCACTTTTTTAAAGTTTATTTATTTTATTTTATTTTTTAAATTTATTTGACAAGTAGAGTTACAGACAGTGAGAGAGACAGAGAGAAAGGTGTTCCTTCCGTTGGTTCACTCCCCAAATGGCCGCCACGGCCGGCACTGTGCTGATCCGAAGCCAGTAGCCAAGTGCTTCCTCCTGGTCTTTTCCCATGCGGGTGCATGGACCCAAGCAGTTGGGCCATCCTCCACTGCCCTCCCAGGCCACAGCAGAGAGCTGGACTAGAAGAGGAACAACCAGGACTTTTTACCCAGTGCCCATATGTGTTGCTGGCGCCACAGGGAGGGGATTAGCCAAGTGAGCCACGCCGCTGGCCTCCTGTCCCCAATATTTTTAACACAGACTTGGGAGAAAAAGAGTAAGGAAAACAAATCTTTTTGTTATTTGTCAAAAGCCTTGGTCTAGATTCTTTATTTCCTTAAGTCAGAATAGTGTCTCTGTTTCCTCTTGAGAGTTCATTTTTTTTATCTCCTTGTCAGTCTGTTTTAATCATTTTAAATCATTCAACCTCTCACATTCAAAGACTCTTGTCCAGTAATAGTTAACAGTAAAAAAAAATGGTCTAGACAGACTGCTTTCCAGTCCCAAGATGAGGTATGTCTAATTCCCTGGCAAAATGTTTTACAAAAAGAATGTTCAGGTTCTTCTCACCTATAAGAGACCTGGCCATGAATATGGATGATTCCTTAATAATTGTATAATGCAGTGTAGTTTCCACTCCTGTTCCTACTTTTGGCATCATTACTCAATTTGAGTAGAAAGAAACTCTACCAGGGCACCAAATTTCCCTGATTTTTTTGAATGTTTGAACATTACAGCTTATAGTTACAGTATATAGCATTTTATTTTATTTATTTTTTGTTTTTTTATTTTTTCATTTAGTAAATATAAATTTCCAAAGTACAGTTTATGGATTACAATGGCTTCCCCATAATTTCCCTCCCACTCGCACCCCTTTCATCTCCCGCTCACTCTCCCATTCCATTCACATCAAGATTCATTTTCAATTCTCTCTATATACAGAAGATCGATTTAGTATATATTAAGTAAAGATTTCATCAGTTTGCACCCACTCAGAAACACAAAGAAGTGTAAAATACTGTTTCAGTACTAGTTATAGCATTACTTCACATTGGACAACACATTAAGGACAGATCCCACATGAGATGTAAGTACACAGTGACTCTTGTTGTTGACTTAAAAAATTGACACTCTTGTTTATGGCGTCAGTAATCTCCCTAGGCTCTAGTCATGAGTTGCCAAGGCTATGGAAGCCTTTTGAGTTTGCTGTCTTCGATCTTATTCCGACAGGGTCATAGTCAAAGTGGAAGTTCTCTCCTCCCTTCAGAGAAAGGTACCTCCTTCTTTGATGGCCCCGTTCTTTCCACTGGGATCTCAATCGCAGAGATCTTTCATTTAGGTCTTCTTCTTCTTCTTCTTCTTTTTTTTTTTTTCCAGAGTGTCTTAGCTTTCCATGCCTAAAATACTCTCATGGGCTCTTGAGCCAGATCCGAATGCCTTAAGGGTTGATTCTGAGGCCATTTAGGACATCTGCCATTCTATGAGCCATGCTGCTATTTAGGACATCTGCCATTCTATGAACCTGCTGTGTATTCCGTTTCCCATGATGGATCGTTCTCTCCCTTTTTCATTCTATCAGTTAGTATTAGCAGACATTAGTCTTGTTTGTGTGATCCCTTTGACTCTTAGACCTATCAGTGTGATCAACTGTGAACAGCAGTTGATCACTTGGACTAGTGAGATGGCATTGGTACATGCCACCTTGATGGGATTGTATTGGAATCCCCTGGCTTGTTTCTGTTCTCCCTGATCGGCGACAACTAACTGAGCACCAAAGGGGAAACCTGTTGAAGTGAAATGGACACTATGAGAAACAGTGACTTGATCAGCTCTTGTCCTGATTGTTGATATATAATGTAATACTTTATCCATTTTAGTATTTTTGTTTTGTTTTGTTCTAGTACTATTGGTTGAACTCTGTAATTAACACACAATAATTCTTAGGTGTTTAAATTTTAACTGAAAAGTGATCCTTGTTAAATATAGGAGTGGGAATAAGAGAGGGAGGAGATGTACAATTTGGGACATGCTCAATTGGACTTGCCCAAAGTGGTGGAGTTAGTATATAGCATTTTAATATACATAAAGATGATAATGGGTTACTGTAATTAAGCAAATAAGTATGTCCTTCCCACACAGTTAGCTTTAAAAAAAAAATTGTGGCAAGAGTGCTTACAGTCCTTTTAGGAATAATCCCGAATACGATTCTATTTTATTAACTATAATCCTCAGATTATATATTAGATCTCTAGACTTCTTCATTATATATCTCATATCCTTTGACCTACATCTTTCCATCTTCCACGTCACTGTTACCACTGCTTTGATTTCTTTCCTTTTTTTGAGTATTTTATTTTTTACTTAGAAAGCTTTTATTTAAGGTATATAAACTTCATGCATTTAATATATACAAATTTAGGGACATAGTGATTCTCCCCACCTGACCCTCCCTCCCTCCTGTACTACCACATGTCTTCCTCCTCCTTCTCCTTTTCCATTTTTATTTTTTACAAATATTTATTTTCTATTAACTTTATATATAGTAGATTAACCCTATACCAAGTAAAGAGTTCAACAAATAGTATGAAAAAAACAAAAACAAAAAACTGTTCCTTAACAGTCAAGGCACCAGCTATTCAAAGTTATTGCATCTGGAAGTGTTAATTTCACTTTTATAGATTACCTTTTAGGTGCTGTATTAGTTATCACAGATAAGTGAAGCATATGATATTCATCTTTTTGGGTCTGGCTTACTTCACTAAGTTTAATGTTTTCCATTTTCATGCATTTGGTTGCAAATAACAAGATTTCATCTTTTTTCACAGTAGTATTCCATGGTGTACGTATTCCACAATTTCTTTTTTTTTTTTTTTTGACAGGCAGAGTAGACAGTGAGAAAGAGAGAGACAGAGAGAAAGGTCTTCCTTTGCCGTTGGTTCACCCTCCAATGGCTGCCGCGGTCGGCGCGCTGCGGCCGGCGCACTGCGCTCATCCGATGGCAGGAGCCAGGTGCTAGGTGCTTTTTCCTGGTCTCCCATGGGGTGCAGGGCCCAAGCACTTGGGCCATCCTCCACTGCACTCCTGGGCCACAGCAGAGGGCTGGCCTGGAAGAGGGGCAACCGGGACAGAATCCGGCGCCCCGACCGGGACTAGAACCCGGTGTGCCGGCGCCGCAAGGCGGAGGATTAGCCTGTTGAGCCACGGCGCCGGCTCACAATTTCTTTATTCTATCTTCAGTTGACAGACATTTGGGTTTATTCCATATTGCAGCTATTGTTGAGCTACAGTAAGCAGGGGGTTATTGATGCCGCTTTCTTATGCTGGTTTCATTTCCCTTGGTAAATTCCCAGCGTGGATGGCTGAGTCATATGTATTCAGATTTCTGAGGTATCCCCATACTGTTTTCCATAGTGGCTGTACCAATTTTCGTTCCCACCAAGAGTGGATTAGAGTACATTTTACCCCACATCCTTGCCTTCTTCTTTTTTATTTGTTGGACTGTAAGATTTCCAAAGATTTGTCTTTTAGCTTGGATATTCTTTGTTGTGCCTCACCAAGTTTGTTGTTAAGGGTTTCCGCCACATTTTTCATTTGATTTGTTGAATTTGTTTTTCATATTTGATTTTTATTACTCTTGAAAATATCACTTTCATGGTAAAAATTTTATTCATGTCATGTATGGATTATGGATTATTTTAATTCTTGTGTTTGCTTCTGATTGCTTCTGAGTATTTCTATGATCAATCTTTTGATATCTGTTTCCTGCATTTCATCATCTCTTTGTCTTCACATTCTAATGTTGAATTGTTGTTGTGTTTTTTTGAGGGGGTCATGTTGTCTTCTTTATTCTTGTTTCTTGAATTTCTGTGTGGATTTTTGGCATTTGTGGTATGTTGGTTTTTTTCCACTTGATTGCTTTTATCTTTGGACTGTGCCTCTGTGGCTTGGTGGAGTTTCTGTTCTTTCATTGAATACCCAGAGATGTGTGCTGGGTGTGGTCTGGGAGCTCTGGTCAGTCTCCAGGGTGCGGTGACTATCAAAGGTGATGCCCAAGTTAGGCATTGTAAATCTACTCTTTTTCAGCAGAAGATTGATTAGCTTATTGATTAGCTCTCTGGGCATAGTTACTCTTTCACCTCCTCTCTTCTATGGTGAGCAATGCCCATCTGGGTGTTAGCCCACAATGGGTACAGTATTCTCTGCTGTCCTGTATGAACCTTGCAAAGGATCTGTGCAGTCCTCAGTGTTAGCACGGTTCCCATTGCAGTGACTCATTCCAGGCAGTCAGGGAGATCTGAGCACATGGAACTGCTCATAATGATTGTCCATATATCCCTGCTTTGCTTTCTACCTCCGTGTAGTTGGCATTCTTTTTTTTTTAGATTCCATACACAAAAATCATACAGTATTTTTTGTTTTTGTGTCTGGCTTAGCGTTATTTCTTCTAGTTTCATTCAAGTTATGGCAAATGACGGACTTACTTTATAAGACTGAGTCATAGTCCATTCCATTATATGTGTGTACGTGTATGAGTATTGCGTTTAACCATTCATGCATTGATGGACCTTAGATTGTTTCTCTATTTTGGCTACTGTGAATAATTCTGCACTGAAGATGGGATTGTAAATATCTTTAGAAGGTGGTGATTACATTTTCTTTGGGTGTATACTCAGAAGAGAGATTGCTGACTATATGTTAGATCTATTTTTAGTTTCTTTATGTGTTTTCCACAATGACTGTACCAATCTGCATCCCCACCAGATATAAGGATTTCCTTTTGTGTACACCCTTACCAGCATTTGCTATCTCTTGTTTTTTTAATGATGGCCATCCTAACAGGTGCGAGGTAATACTGCATTGTGGTTTTGATTTGTATTTCCACTGATGATTAGTGACATTGAATACTTTTCATATACCTTTAGGCTATTTTTATGTCTTCTTGCAGAAATCTCTATTCAAGTCATTAGTCTACTTTTACTGGTTGTTTTGTCTTTCTGTTGTTGAGTTGAATGAGGTTTTTAATAAAATATAGTTTGGATATTAACCCCTTATCAAATACATGCTTTGCAGATGTTTTCTTGAAATACATAGACTGTATTTTCATTTAGTTTAGCTTCTGAGGAAGCTTTAACAAGTAATAAAAAACACGATGGTACCTACAGACAGATAGACCAATGGAGCAAAATAGAAATCAGTGCAAACATAGAGGATGGCCAACTCATTTTTGATAAGGGCACCGTGAAGACATAGTTGGAAAGGATACTATAAAATTGATTTCGACATGTAAAAGAATGAAAATTTGACCCTCATTTTACACCACATACAGAAATCAACTGAAAATCACAAAATACCTAAATGAAAGACTTGAAGCCATAAAACTCTTAGAGAAAACACCAAGGAAAAGCTCTTGGCCTTAGCAATGATTTTTTTGGATATCACACCAATAATAAATAAGTGCAATTATCTTTGATAAAATTTTAATGTGACTTGGATTTTCAAAGCTCTGAGATGTATAGGTGTATTTCCTAGTAGTTTTCAAAGCTAAAATTAGCTAGTATGACTATCTGAAAACATTTTTTTAAAGATTTATTTATTTATTTGAGAGGCAGAGGCAGAGGCAGAGACAGAAGTCTTCCATCTGCTGGTTCACTCCCAAAATGTGTGCAATGGTCAGAAGTGAACCATTCTGAAGCCAGGAGCCAGGAGCTTTTTCTGGATCTCCCATGCAAGTGCAGGGGCCTGAGGACTTAGGCCGTCTTCCACTGCTTTCCCAGGCCATTGCAGAGACCTGGATCAGAAGTGGAGCAGCCAGGGACTTGAACTAGCACCGATCTGAGATGCTGGCACTACAGGCCATGGCTTCACCTGTTTTGCCACAACACCAGCCCCTTAAAAATATTTTATAGTTACAGAGTAAAAGACCTAAACAAACCCACGTATAACATATCAAAATTATACTTATATAAAATCTAACATAGACAAGTTCTAATTGGACAATTTTTAAAGCCCATCTCTTAACCATGATTCTCAGGAATTACTATAAAATCATAGCTCAAGCTGAAAACCAGTCATATGAGGAGTAGCTGAAATTCTGCCCTGTGTAGTCTGCCTCTTGACTTTCTTTTACAACATTCCCAATAATAGCGGGAAGGAGGGGAAACAATATGAGAATATTATCCTGCAAAATGAAAAGAGAATGGGACAACATACAGCTAGCTTCCAATATTTGAACTTTCACTGTGTTAGATAAATAAATTAGTCCTGTCCTATAGAACTAGATAATTTATAAGGTTTCTTGTTGCTGAGAATTTTGATTTTGTCTTTCAGTATAAGTGATATCTTTGAAAACTGTTTTCTTGGAGGTATAATACATTACAACCAAAAATAGTGAATTATTATGTGGTAGTTGAAGTCATGTCTGTATTTATTATCAATGGATACTAATTTTCATTTCTGTGTACTTTTGTTAGCTTATTTTCTACCATTTAAAATACTCATTTCTTGTTAGTGATGACTTAAAACGTTTTAAGAACGAGTAATCACTGTGACATACTGTGACATAAGGGTTTTTTTTTTTTTTTTTGATGTTTCTTTCAGAGGTTCCAGAAACTTCAGCAGTTGCAGTGCAGAGGACTTTGAGAAGTTAACTCTGAATAAAGGAGGAAACTGCCTTCTTAATATTCCCAAGCCTGATGAAGCCTATAGTGCTCCCTTCTGTGGGAATAAGCTGGTGGACCCTGGGGAAGAGTGTGACTGTGGTAATCCAAAGGTTAGTTGAGTTATTTATCTTGGCTTTGTAAAATTACCATGATATACATAGAAAGTAACATGGTTTGACCTGAGCAATTCTTTAGGAGCTAAAGTAAAATCTATTGCCAAAATGAAGTTTGTTGTTTTGTTCCTGCGGATGTATACCTGGGATTGGTCATCTGCTCATTGTATAACGAATCCATCTGTTTTATAGTCAAAGAATGTGCCATATTTCTTCTCCCCTTTTTTTTTTTTGGTTCTCTTCTACCATTTCTGTTATGGTTATTGGCTTATATATTTATATTAAAAATCCAATATGTTTTTATGTGGCTCTTTACTTGATATTTTTCACCATTCTGCACTGCATTGCAGAAATATCTATTTCAGTTGGATTTATTTTAAAAATAAACTGAAGCTGACCTATTAGCCAGAATCCTTCAGTATCAAAATACTTGCTGCTCAAACTAGAATTCTCCCTTTATTAACTCTCAGTTCACTTACTGCTCTCTGCCCTTAAGAGTCACGGTGAGTTCTTTTTTTTCTGACTGCTTTCAAAGTTCTGTCTTTTGATACGATTATAATGTTTCTTGTTGATCTTTCTGATTCATTTTATTTGAGGTTTTTTGGGCTTCCTGGAACTGGATGTCTATTTCCTTCCCCAGATTTGGGAAATGTTTCTTTGAAGATGCTTTTTGGAATTCTCTCTTTGCTCCTGTGGGACTGCCAGCTGCTTAATGGTGGTCTATGAGTTCTTGCAGCTCTTTGCACATTTCTTTCTTTCTCCTATGGCTGATTTACAATGATCAGGGTTTGATGTTGTGGAGTCTTCTGCTTGCTATAGTCTGCTGTTGCATTTTTTCTTGTTTTTTTTTTAAAGTTATTTTTTATTATATTTTTTATTTACTAATACACAGAGAAGAGATTTCATAGATACCATTCTAAGGATACAAAAATACTTTCTTCCTCCCCTCTCTCTCCCTTCCTTTCTTTCCCTTTTTTCTTCTGATTTTTTTTGGTGATAACATACTTTTAATTTACTTTATAATCACAGAGTCAGTACTCCTCTAAACAAAGAGCTCTACAAGTAGAAAGTAGAGAGACTACTGTTCTGCAGGAATACAGAAAAGGGTTATAAGTGATAATCAGATCACAGGATGGATGTTTTGCTCACATTTGTTAAGTTTTTTTTAGTCTTTATATTAGCTACCACACATTGGAGAAATTGTCTTTTTGAGTCTGGCTTATTTCACTAAGCATAATGGTCACAAATGCATCCATTTTGTTGCAAAAAACAGGATTTCATTCTTTTTTATAAATGGCTGAGTAGTAGTCCATTGTGTATACTTACCACTTTTTAATTTTTTTTTAATCCAGTCATCAGTGATTGGGCATCTGGGTCGATTCCGTTTACTTTACTAAACCACGATGAGGAACTGTGGCCCACCTCCTAGTTTAACTTGCTGTCTTGTTTCTCTGTAGCCCCCAGGGGTCTAATGTATTCTAGGTTCTAAAGGTGCTCAGATAAGGTGGAATAGAAGCTTTCTCCTGATTGTATGTGCTGTGCCATGGATTCAAATTATGGCAAGGGAGTGTCTCTAATGATTCCTTGGTTGTGGTGTGGCTGGGTTTTGCAGTTTCCTGGGTTTGGTAGGCCCTTAGCTAGTTTCTGAGTTTCTCACTTATGGAATCAATCAGCACGTTGCTGTTGGACAGATGCGTGTGTGGTAGGAGAATATGATTTCTGTTTCACCACCTTGGTGATGACACTCTTTGATTTTTATGCATAAAATATCAGACTTAATATCTTATGTGTACATTTTTTTCTCTTACGGTATGGGATGCTGGCACTGCAGGTGCTGGCCCCCAGATTTTCTCTTCTTTCATGAAATCATCTGTCTATCTTGGCAATGGTTTTGCAAAAAAAATTATATATATATAAAACAATGTATATTATATATATATGTAATTTACAGTGTCAAATAAAAACAAGTTTAGATTTACTTAGGGAAATGCTTTATTTGGAAGAAAGACTTTTGCACTAAGGACAGTGCTGCGATCTCAGAAATATTCAAGAATCTCAAAATCACAGAAAAAAAGTAAAAAAAATTAATAGAGGGCAAGCAGAAATAAGGAGAATTTTTGTAAATGGTAAGCTGTAGACACTAAGAGAAATGGCCAGTGATGTTCTAGTAAGAATGTGTCTTCTGTGGCCAGTTTCCAGGAGAAGATGGCGGGGGGGGGGGGGGGCAAGTTCTGTCTTTGTGTGTGTACACATGCAGAGTTTATGGTTCTGTAGGAAAGAGGGAAGGCTAACTAAAGTTTGGTCAAGATTAAACAAAGGAAAAGAATTGGCCAGTTGTGTGCATTTATTTATTTTCTAAATATTTATTTATTTGAAAGGCAGAGTTATAGACAGACAGAGGTACAGAGAGAAAGATGTCTTCCATCTGCTGGTTCACTGCCCAAGTGGCCAGAACTATGCCGATCCGAAGCCAAGAGTCGGAGCTGCTTCCCAGTCTCCCACGAGGGTGCAGGAGTCTAAGCACTTTGGCCATCTTGTACTGCTTTCCCAGGCCATAGCAGAGAGCTAGATTGGAATTGGAGCAGCCAGGACTGGAGCCGGTGCCCATAAGGGATGCAGGCATTGCAGGCGGCAGCTTTCCCGCTACGCCACAGCACTGGTCCCTCAGTTATATGTATTTAGTCAACAGTAATCTGAATATTTTTAAAGTGTACAGACTGATAAGTTTTGTCTCTTGGATATTTTCCTATTTCCTACTTTTTAGATCGCTATTTTTAGACATTTGAAACCATCAGGATAATGAATCTGCTTTCACCCCCCAAAATTTTCATGCCCTATTGTCATCACTTCTGCTTACCCCTTCCAGTTCCCCCTTTTTCCTCAGGTAACTGCTGTTCTTTATATCACTATACATTATTATGAATTTCCTAGAAACTTCCACCAATGGAATGCCGTTTTCTTTTGGTCAGGCTTTTTCTCATCATAATTCATTTGTGTGTCAGCTGTGCCAGCAGCTCGTTCTTTTGTTGTTGTTATTATTGAGTCCTGTGGATATATTGCAGGTTGTTTTATAATCATTTGTTGATGGATGCTTGCATCATTTCAGCTGTATTACAAATAAAACTTCTGTATACATTCATATGTAGTCTTTATGTGGACTAAGGCTTTTATTTCTCTTGGGTAAATACCTAGGAGTAAAATGACTTGGCTATATGGTGGTTGTATATTTAACATTTCAAGAGACTTTCAAACTGTTTTCTAAAGTGGTCATACCATTTCTTATTCCCACCATCAGTGTATGAGAGTTCTGCTTCCTCAATAGTATTTCACAGGGGCAGTCTTCAATTTTAGCCATTCTCTTAGGTGTGAAGTGATGCTTCATTGGGGTTTTAATTTGCATTTTCCTCATGACTATGGATATTGAACTGATTTACCATCTGAGTGTCTTGTGATGATGTGTGTCTGCAACTCTCTCATATAAAAGAATTTATTATTTGTTATTAAGTTATTTGAAAGTCAGAGTTAAGGCCGGCGCTGTGGCTCAATAGGCTAATATAGGCTAATCCTCCGCCTTGTGGCGCCGGCACACCGGGTTCTAGTCCCGGTCGGGGCGCCGGATTCTGTCCCGGTTGCCCCTCTTCCAGGCCAGCTCTCTGCTGTGGCCAGGGAGTGCAGTGGAGGATGGCCCAAGTGCTTGGGCCCTGCACCCCTGGGAGACCAGGAGAAGCACCTGGCTCCTCCCTTTCCGATAGGTGTGGTGCAACAGCCACAGTGCGCCGGCCGTGGCGGCCATTGGAGGGTGAACCAATGGCAAAAGGAAGACCTTTCTCTTTGTCTCTCTCTCTCACTGTCCACTCTGCCTGTCAAAAAATTAAAAAAAAAAAAAAAAAGAGTTACACAGAAAGAGGAGAGGCAGAAAGAGAGAGAGAGACAGAAAGAGAGAGGTCTTCCATCTGCTGGTTCACTCCCCAATTCTCTGCAAGAGCCGGAGCTGCGTCAATCTGAAGCCAGCAGCCTGGAGCTTCCTCCGGGTCCCCCACATGGATGTAGGAGCCCAAGCACTTGGGCCATCTTTCATTGCTTTCCCAGGCCATAGCAGAGAGCTGGATCAGATTATGGAGCAGCTGGGACTCGAACCCGTGCCCACAATGGGATGCTGGCACTGCAGATGGTAGTTTTACCCACTATGCCACAGTGCCGACCCCACCTTTAACTTTCAAATGAATAATCTTTTTCTTTTTTTTTTCTTCTTCTTCTTCTTCTTCTTTTTTTTTTTTTTTTTTTTTTTTACAGGCAGAGTGGACAATGAGAGAGAGAGACAGAGAGAAAGGTCTTCCTTTTGCCGTTGGTTCACCCTCCAATGGCCGCCGCGAATGGCGCGCTGTGGCCAGCGCACCGCGCTCGTCCGATGGCAGGAGCCAGGAGCCAGGTGCTTTTCCTGGTCTCCCCATGGGGTGCAGGGCCCAAGCACCTGGGCCATCCTCCACTGCAATCCCGGGCCACAGCAGAGGGCTGGCCTGGAAGAGGGGCAACCGGGACAGAATCCGGCGCCCCGACCAGGACTAGAACCCGGTGTGCCGGCGCCGCAAGGCGGAGGATTAGCCTGTTGAGCCACGGCGCTGGCCCAAATGAATAATCTTTAAAAAAATAAATCAGACTCTGGGGGCCAGCGCTGTGGCACAGTGGGTTAACGCCCTGGCCTGCAGTGTCGGCATCCCATATGGGCCGGTTCAAGACCTGGCTGCTCCACTTCTGATCCAGCTCTCTGCTATGGCCTGGGATAGCAGTAGAAGATGACCGAAGTCCTTGGGCCCCTGCACCCACGTGGGAGACCTGGAAGATGCTCCTGGATCCTGGCTTCGGATTGGCGCAGATCTGGCTGTTGCAGCCAATTGGGGAATGAACCATCAGATGGAAGACACCTCTCTCTCTCTCTCTCTCTCTGCCTCTCCTCTCTCTGTGTAACTCTGACTTTCAAATAAATAAATAAATCTTTTAAAAAAAATCAGACTCTGAGCATAAGGAGAAATGCACTCATGGATGCTTACGTTCCTTTATTATTAAGCATACAGTTAGGAACTGAATGTTTGTTTCTCCCCCAAATTCATGGGATGAAGTCCTAATCCACCAGCCTGGCTGTTTATGGAGATGAGGCCTCTAAGAAAGTAATTAAGGTTAAATGAGGTCCTGATGGTAAGACACTGGTCTAATAGGATTAGTGTCCTTTTAAGAAGAGACCCTTGCTGTCTTAGTGTGTGTATACACTGAGACAAGGCTGTGTGAGCACATGGGAAGAAAGCCGCCATCTGTAAGCCAGGAAGAGAGCCCTCACCAGAAACTGAATTGGTAGGAACCTTGGTCTTAGACTTCTAGCCTATTTTATTGTGGTAGTCTGAGCAGACTGAGGCATACATCTCTTTGATTTTAGTCTTTTGAAATGCACATATTTTGAGGTCTGTTTATTGTTGAAGAGATATTGATTAAAATCCAGGATGTAAGTGGCTGTTACTGGGGTAAGAATGATATGAATTTTAGTTTTAAAAATAAGAAACGTATTGGGAAGGTGTTGTGGCATAGTTGGCTAAACTATTAGTTTGCATGCCTGCATCCTGCTGAGTGCTGATTTGAATCCTGGCTACTCTGCTTACAATCCATCTCCCTGCTAATATGTCTGGGAAGCAGCAGAACATGGCCCAAGTATTTGGGTTCCTGCTGGCCATGTGGGAGACCTAGATGGAGTTTCTGGCTCCTGGCCCAGACCTTGCAGTTGGGCAGACATTTAGAGGAGTGAAGGAGATGATGTTTGAAAGTCTGATTCCTTTCTGTTTACATTTCTCTCTTTCTCTCTCTTTCTTGCTCTGCCTTTCAAATAAATAAATCTTAAAAATAATTTATTAATACATTATGATGCTGATAATTCATTTCTCTTATTGATGGTCATTTTTGTATTCACAGGAATGTGAATTGGACCCTTGTTGTGAAGGAAGTACTTGTAAGCTTAAATCATTTGCTGAATGTGCATATGGTGACTGTTGTAAAGACTGTTGGGTATGTAATTCCTTCCTATTAGGACAAAAAACCATAAAATTAATGGATTTCAAAATTTATTTTCTAAGATCCCTTAAAGAGCAGTGTTTTTATTGTATTACTATAGGATAAAGTTTTATGTCAGTTGTTTGTGATTTGGAATGTTTTCTTGAATGATGAATGGTGTATTGTCTTTTGATTTTTTTTAAATGGAAATGTCTTTTTTTCTCCTGGTTTTCAAAGTAATATATGTTTGTTAAAAAAATTCAACAATGCCAAAGTTGAAGACAGAATAGAATGTAGAATATGAAAGACGCTTTGTCATTTTATACTCTTCAGTTGCCATGTTTTATAATTTATGGTTAACGGCCGGCGCCGTGGCTCAACAGGCTAATCCTCCGCCTTGTGGCGCCGGCACACGGGGTTCTAGTCCCGGTCGGGGCGCCGGATTCTGTCCCGGTTGCCCCTCTTCCAGGCCAGCCCTCTGCTGTGGCCCAGGAGTGCAGTGGAGGATGGCCCAAGTGCTTGGGCCCTGCACCCCATGGGGAGACCAGAAAAAAGCACCTAGCACCTGGTTCCTGCCATCGGATGAGCGCGGTGCGCCGGCCGCAGCGCGCCGACTGCGGCAGCCATTGGAGGGTGAACCAACAGCAAAGGAAGACCTTTCTCTCTGTCTCTCTCTCTCACTGTCCACTCTGCCTGTCAAAAAAAAAAAAAAATTATGGTTAACATTGTCACTCTTTCTATATAGGGGTGTGTGTGTGTGTGTGTGTGTGTGTGTGTATGTATATAAGTAGGTGAACAAAGATACTTTTTTTTTTTTAAGATTTTTTTTTGAGAGGTATAATTACAGAGAGAGAGAGAGAGAGAGAGAGAGAGAGAGAGAGAGAGAGAAGAGAGAGAGAGAGAGAGAGAGAAAGGTCTCCCATCTGCTGTTTTACTCCCCAGACAGCTTCAATGGCGGGAGCTGTGCCAATCCAAAGTCAGGAGCCAGGAGCTTCCTCTGGGTCTTCCATGTGGGTGCAAAGGCTCAAACACTTGGGCCATCTTCCACTGCTTTCCCATGCCATTCACAGATAGTTGGATCAGAACAGGAGCAACCGGGACATGAAGCGGGGCTCATGTGAGATGCCAGCACTGCAGGGGGAGACTTTAGCCCACTACGCCAAGGTGCCGGCCCCCATAGATATGTATTTTTACCTCCTGCATTTTTCAGAAAGATATTAGATACCTTTTTTTTAAATTCATGTAGTTCTACATGGTTATATGTTAGTACTCCTTTGTATAACTACACTATAATTTTTTTATCTAGTCAACTAATGATGGGCATCTAGATTGTTTATAAGAGAAATTCATTTTTCTGAGTATGCATATTAAAATTCTTATATATATTTTATATATTTTTCAAGAAATGCACCAATCTTCTACCAACAGTGGTATCAAATAGTTATTTCCTTATGGTAAAATTGGTTACTAGCCAGTGCCATAATCATAATTATTTCAATAGATGTCAGATGTTTTGTTTTTATTTGATTTACATTACTTTTCATTACCAATGAGATTTTTTTCATTTTCCATATTTATATATTTTATATATATCATGGTTATGATTTTTATGAGTTGCCTGTCATTGACTTTTATTTAATTTTCTTTTGAGTTATTTAATTTCATGTTGTTAAAACCCTTTTAGATATAAATACTCTGGTTTTGGACTTGAATACTATGTGGAAATTGTCCTGTTATTCTTGTTTAACTTAAATTTTATTACCCTAGTTCCTTCCAGGAGGTTCTTTATGTCGAGGAAAAACCAATGAGTGTGATGTTCCAGAGTACTGCAATGGTTCTTCCCAGTTCTGTCAGCCAGATGTTTTTATTCAGAATGGATACCCTTGTCAGAATAACAAAGCCTATTGTTACAATGGCATGTGCCAGTATTATGATGCTCAGTGTCAAGTCATCTTTGGCTCAAGTAAGATACTGTTACTTACACTGATTAATTTTCTTCATTTTTTTTGCATTGTAGTCTTTAAAAAAGGAAATCAGACATTATTGATAAAGTTGAAATTGTATTGTTTCCTGTCTCCTATCATATCTTTCTTCTTTCTCCAGAGGCAGTCATAGCCATGAAGTTACATTATGCAGACTCAGTTGGTGCTTTTGCTTTTCCCATCTCTCTATGTTTCGTGTGTAAAACTTACCCTTCCCCCAGCACATATGTGCATACACACAAACATACACAGTATCACTTTCTAGTTTACATAATGTGAAGCTGTATCCATGAGTTTTCTGTTTGCTGTTGGTCACTCAGAATGTTCTTGAGATCTATCTATATTGATACATTAACAGTACATTACTACCATTGGTTGAACTCTTTAATTAACACTCAATTATTCTTAGCCGTTAAAATTTAACTGAAAAGTGATCCCTGTTAATATAAGAGTGGGAGTAAGAGAGGGAAGAGATGTATAGTTCGGCACATGCTCACTTGGACTTATCCCTAATGGTGGAGCTAGAAATGGGCCAGGGGATTCCAAATCAGTCCCATCAAGGTGGCTGTACCAATGCCATCTTACTTGTTAAAGTGATCAGTTTAAGTACATAATTGATCAAAAAGATAGGATTAAGTGACAAAGGGATTACATAAATAAGACCAGTGTCTGCCAATAATAATTGATAGAATTAAAAAGGAGACAATGATCCTACATGTGAAGCAGGATACGCAGCAGACTCATAGAATGGCAAATGCCCTAAATAGCACTCTGGCCTCAGAGTGAGCCCTTAAGGCATTCGAATCTGGCTAAAAAGCCCATGAGAGTTTTGCAGGCATGGAAAGCCAAGACACTGTGGTTAAAAAAAAAAATCCTAAATGAAAGATCTCTGCAAGTGAGATTCCAGCGGGAAGAATGGGCCATCAAAGAAGGCAGTACCTTTCTCTGAAAGCAGGAGAGAACTTCCACTTTGAATATGGTCTTGTCTAAACAAGGTCTGAGTTTGTGAACTCAAGAGGCTTCCATAGCCTTAGCACCACATGACATATGACAAGGGTCTCTGGTGATTACTGACATCATAAAAGAGTGTCAATTGTTAAATCAACAATGGGAGTCACTGTGCACTTGTTCCCCATGTAGGACCTCTGTCCTTAATGTGTTGTACTATGTGAATTAACGGTAAAACTAGTATTCAAATAGTACTTTACACTTTGTGTTTCTGCGTGGGTGCAGTCTTTTGAAATATTTACTTAATATATACTAAGTTGATCTTCTGTATATAAAGATAATTGAAAATGAATCTTGATGAAGAATGGGATGGGAGAGGGAGTGGGAAATGTGATGGTTGTGGGTGGGAGGGAGGTTATTGGGGGGGGAAGCCACTATAATTCAAAAGTTATACTTTGGAAATTTATATTTATTAAATAAAAGTTAAAAATAGTACATTAGGTTATTCCATTAGATAAGTAGATGATGATTTAGTTATCCCTTCTTTTAATGCTAGGTATTTAACATGTTTTGAATTTTTCCCCATTTTTCCTTTATAAAGTTTTTATTTTATCAAAGCTATAGACACAAACAGCTAAATTACTGTCTAATGTTTACTATGAAAAAATAAATCCTATTACTACACAATATCTATATTCTTTGAGGCAACCTCTTTTAGCTGATATTTTTGTTAGTTGCTCTAGAATTTAGATAACTTTTGATAATGCTACTTTTTGTTTTCACCATTGTAGGTATTAACTATTAATTTCTCACTATGGAAGATGAAGGATAGTTTTCTTTCTTCCTGTTCTCTAAACCTTTGACAATTTTCTTTGTACTCATGTTCATTTTCTATTATCCATCTTTCTGGTTTGGGTTGACTATCTAATTTTAGTTATAGCTGTGTTGACTATTCACAACTGAAATATGTAGTATATTATTTTTCTCTAAAGGTAATAACTAACTCCTGTCCCTCCCCCAATTGGTTAGTTTTCTAATGTTTCTACTTACCATTATCTGAACTAGTGATTGTTAATTGGTGGCCTGGTATTGCCTTGAGATGATTAGAGGGATCATAAATTCTACTAATTTAAAACTGTTTGAAGAAGTGTGAATAGGAGGCCCTTATTTTTCTTCAGTTTTGAGTGATTTCCCTCTAAATTAGCCAAGTTTCTGTATTGAATTAGAATCTGTAGGGTGTGTGTATGTATGTGTGTATGTGTGTGTATGCAGTCAACCTTCTATATCCTTGGGTTCACATCTGCGTATTCAACCAAACTTGTTTAGAAAATATTAAAAAAAAAAGAAATTGTATCTGTATTGAACATGTACAGGTCTTTTTGTTATTATTCCCTGAACAATACAGTATAATAACTTATTCAGCATTTAAATTATATTAGGTATCACAAGTAATCTAGAAATTATTTGAAGTATACAGGAGGATGTATTTGGCTACAAGCAAATACTATGACTTTTTATATACTAGACTTAAACATCCTTCGATTTTGTTATCAATGAGAGGTGGGGGAGTCTTGAAACCAGTCCTGCATAGATATTGCGATATAGTGTTCAGTGTACTCAATGACCCAGTAGCAGGAGAAGAGCCATTTCTTTTTTTTTTTTTTAATTTATTTTTTAAGGAATACAGATTTCCTAAGTACAACTTTAGAAATATAGTTATTCTTTCCACCATAATTTTCCTCCTACCCATACTCTCACCCCTCTACCTCCCTCTCCCCTTGCCAGTCCCATTCTCCATTAAGATTCATTTTCAATTAACTTTGTACACAGAAGACCAACTCTATACTAAGTAAAGATTACAACAATTTGCATACACACACATACACACAAACTGCTTGAGGACTAGTTTTACAGTTAACTCTCATAATGCAACACACTGAGGACAGAGGATGTGCATGGGGAGTTAGTGCACAGTGACTCCTGTTGTTAATTTAACAGTTAACACTCTTATGTATGATGTCAGTGATCCAAGCCTCTTGACATGAGCTGCCTAGGCTATGGAAGCCTTTTGAGTCCACAGACTCTCTCAGTATTTGGACAAGGCCATAAACAGAATGGAGGTTCTCTCCTCCCTTTAGAGAAAAGTACATCCTTCTTTGATGGCCACCTCTTTTCACTGGGGTCTCACAGAGATCCTTCATGTAGAACATTTTTTGCCACTGTGTCTTGACTTTCCATGCCTGAAATGGAAGAGCCATTTCTTTCTTTTTTTTTTTTTTTTGACAGGCAGAGTGGACAGTGAGAGAGAGAGACAGAGAGAAAGATCTTCCTTTGCCGTTGGTTCACCCTCCAATGGCTGCCGCGGTCGGCGCGCTGCGGCTGGCACACCACGCTCATCCAATGGCAGGAGCCAGGTGCCAGGTGCTTTTCCTGGTCTCCCATGGGGTGCAGGGCCCAAGTACTTGGGCCATCCTCCACTGCCCTCCCTGGCCACAGCAGAGAGCTGGCCTGGAAGGGGGGCAACCGGGACAGAATCCGGTGCCCCAACTGGGACTAGAACCTGGTGTGCCGGCGCCGCAAGGCAGAGGATTAGCCTGTTGAGCCACGGCACTGGCCAGAAGAGCCATTTCTTAAAAGGAGAGTAGTTACCTACAAGGATGGCAGGGCCTGCTTCAAAATCCTAAAGGCCTTTACTATGATTCACCCCTAGGGATTGCCAAAAGCTCTAGATAGCATTCCTATTTGCCCCTAAAAATTAAGTACTATTTGATCTGCTGGGTCAAGTGGCCTGAGTAGCAGATCATCTTGTATAGAAACCTGGACGTGTTCTGGGCCCTCCTAAAAATTAGTATCTTTTTGCCCAGTGAGTGAATAGGCTGAAGTGACAACCAAATGAAGAATGTATTGCTATTGAAATCCAAATGACCACCAGTCATTATATGACTGTTGGTTGTGGGATTGACCAGATACACTAATTTAGCATTTGCCTTGGAAGACATACATTAACATGTCTTATACCACTGGACCCATAGGCATTTCACTGAGGAAGAAGGCCCTTGAATTTTTGTTAGCTTTGTTTCCTACTTTCTATCCTACAAATGTCTTACTAATGTCAAAGTGGTTGCTATTTCTTACTCACTAGGTCCAATGGGTATTACATCTTCAATGTAATGGACTGGTGTGAGATTTTTTGAAAGGTAGAGGCAATCATGATCCCTCAAACTAAATTAGGATGTAGGACTGGAGAATTTATACACCCCTGAAATTATGACAGTTTAGATGTTGTCCTTGCCACCTGAAAGTAGCCTGTATCTGATAAACTTTGTGGACAGGTATGGGGAAAAAGTACCTCCCCAGGAAGGTGACAAATGGGTTGTATTGAGCTGTTCTAGCCTGACACACAGGTTGGGGAAATCCCTCCTCGGGCAGTAGGGGAGTCTTTTGTGTTTGGGGTTTGAATGCTCCTTACAGATGATTGGTTTAGAGCTGGGGATGGATCCATGTCAAGTCAGGAGGGATTTGATTTAAATGAGTCTTGCTTCTGTCCTGTATCATCTTCGCATGGCAGAAGGTGGAAAGCAGAAGGGAAAAAGACAAAAGGGTTCTTAGGTTGCCCAGCCCACATGGCCTAATAAATGCTCCACCTCCTAGTACTGTTACAATATCAGTTACGTTTCAACATGAGTTTTAGAGGGGGCAGACATTCAAACCATAGCAGGCTGCTGAAGGAAGATACTGTAGACAGTGTGGCCTGAAGAGTAGGCATTTATTTCTCGCAGATCTGGAGGTTACGAAGTCCAAAGTAAACATGCCAGCCAATGTGAGCCCTGGTGGGGACTCTCTTCCCGGCTGGTAGATGGTTACTTCTGTGTACTCAATAGTGGTAAGAGAAAGATTCTCAAAAGGCTACTAATCCTATTGGGGTTCCACTGCATGACTTCATCTAAACCTTCCTCCGGAAAGGCCTGTTTCCACATACTCTCACACAAGGGATTAAGGCTTCAGCACTGTGCATTTTTGGGTACACAAATATTCAGTGCATAAATACAGTAACCCTGCGAAAAGATCACTTGGAAATTGCTTGGGTAATGATGAACAGTATACATTTTGGCAGTGTACCAGATGTTCTTCATAAAGGAAACTAGTCTCCTGTTCAAGAGTTTCTCTAAACTGACTCAAGTTAGGGAATGGATTGAGGGGCCATGAGTCTCTGTTCTGATGATTCAAGTTAGTCTTTTCTTTACTTGAAGAACTTTCACTCATGACTTCTTGACTTAAACAGCATGATCAATTAGTTTGCCGTAAGTTTGCATGAGTCTTTTTATTTTTTTTTTAATGATTATTTATTTATCTGAGAGGTAGAGTTACAGAGAGGGAGAGACAGAGACAGACAGAAAGGTCTTCCATCTGCTGGTTCACTACCCAAATGGCTACAATAGTCAGAGCTGCGCTGATCCGAAGCCAGGAGCCAGGAGCTTCTTCTGGGTCTCCCATGTAGGTATGGGTACATGTGTGTTATCTTCCACTGCTTTCCCAGGTCATAAACAGAGAGCTGGATTGGAAGAGGAGCAGCCAGGACACGAACTGGCACCCACAGAGAATGCTGGTGCTGCAGGTGGAGGCTTAGCCTACATGTCACAGCGCTGGCCCCTGAGTCCTATTATTTTAATTGCTGCTTTGAGTCTTAACCTTCTTGGTAACCATGTTTGCCTCACCTTTGCTGGTTGAATACTGCTACTTGGTCCCTAGTACCTAGGATTCAATACTTTATTGCATGTAGGTTTCCTGACTCAGTGACCACAGTTTCAACTCTTAGGTCTGGTCTGTAGGAAAGAGCAACCGCTGAACTTCTCAAAGATGCTGCAGCTCCCTCACAGATTAATTTCTTACAGTCCTGGTAAAAGGTGTAATTTCTGGAATATCCCAGAGTGGGTGTGAGTGTGTCTTAAATGACATACATATTCTTAACATTTTAATCTCCCTAAACTTTTGAATGCCTCGGCTTGCATAAACCATGACATTTCCAACTTGTTTACTGTAAGCTGCCTTTGTTCCATGTTTCAACCAACTGGATAACTAGGCAACCAACCAACTAACCAACCTACCAAAAAGTTATATAAATTTTGCTTTTATAGTTTCCTTAAATAGGGTAAGTTAGAGGTTAACTTCTTGATATCCTAAAAGTATGAAAATGTTTTTATTTTTATTAAATACTTGATATTTTTATAGGGCTGGAAATAATTTTCTTTCACTGTTTTGGAGCATTGCTTCATTGTCTTCTAGTTCACAGAGTTGCTATTGTGAAGTCTGAAGCTCTTCTGATTCTCTCATTTTCTAAAAGGTATTTGAAAGGCAGAGTGACAGAGGCAGGGAGAGAGATCTTCCATCTGTTGGTTCACTTCCCAAATGGCTACAAGGGTTAGGGCTGGTCCAATCTGAAGCTAAAAGCCCAGAACTCTGTGGGTTTTCCCTTAGTGGCCGTGGTGTAAGTATTTGGGCCGTCTTGTGCTGCTTTCTCAAGCACATTAGCAGGGAGCTGGAAAGGAACTGGAACAACTGGGATTCGAACCAGTGCTCCTGTATGGGATGCCAGCATCCCTACTGTGTCATAGCTCTAGCCCCTGTGATTCTTGTATATGGCCTTTTCTCCTCCCTCTGGAAAGCTTGATGGTCATCAAGGTGGTGCACCTTGATGTGTGGCTGTTTGTATTCATTGTGCTGTGTACCTTATTTTGAAAGCTCACTTCTTAATGTTTGAACTTTTTTCTCTTTTAGTTCTTAAAAAAACAACAACAACAACAACAAAAAAAACTTGTGGCTTCTTTTCCTGTTATCACATATTGTATTTTCTGTGCCTCTTTCTTTGGCCTGTTTGCTAGGGCAGCTTCTTCAACTCTGTTTTCTAATTCTTTTCATGAGTTTTTTCATTTCAGGCACTGTTGTTTTAGTTCTATGGCTTCTTACCTACAGGACAGGTAGGGGAACCTTTTTTTCTGCCAAGGGCCTTTTGTATATTTATAACATCATCCATGTGCCATGCAAGATTATCAGCTTAAAAATTAGCCTGCCAGAGATTTGTTGAATCTCTAGTCATGCATGCAGTTGCCTTGGTGGGGCCAGACCAGATGTTTTTGTGGGCCTTACATGGACGTTGCCTACCCCTGCTATAGGATGATATGATTGAACTTTGTAAGCTAGTCCCAGGGCCAGTACTGTTGTGTAGCAGGTAAAGCTGCTGCCTCCCCATGGGTACTTGTTCTAGTCCCGGCTGCTCCACTTCTGATCCAGCTCTCTGCTGTGGCCTGGGAAAGCAGTAAAAGATGGCCCAAGTCCTTGGGTCCCTGCATCCACATGGGAGGCCTGGAAGAAGCTCCTGGCTCCTGGTGCAGCCCTGGCTGTTGTGGCCAACTGGGGAGTGAACAGTGCATGGAAGACCTCTCTCTCTCTCTGTCCCCACCTCTCCTTCTCTCTTTGTGTAACTCTGACTTTCAAATAAATAAATAAATCTTTTTTTTTTTTTTTAAAAAGAAGGAAAGCCAGTCCCATATCTTGTTTTTTTCCTCTTGGTCTTGTTACATTCCTTTGTGAAGGTACTATCCGTCCTTCTGGCCTGAGGGCCAAGGGTCTGGCTTGTAGTAATAGAAGTATGCTGGGAGGGAAGCAAGTGTTTGGGAAGAATAAGGCTAGGGACCTCGTTATTGCATGGGCGCATACTCAGTTTATCCCCTTGTGTTTGGAGCAGTTGCTGTGTTTATTACTGTGCCTCGCCTTCCTAAATCATAAAATCCTGTGTTTTCTTCTCCCTAGAAAATAAACCTGTCCAGAGGAAAAAAATGCATTGTTTTTCCAGAATAGAGAAGAGATAGTTACAATTACACAAAGAGGGGAGACAATCTGTGGATCTAACACTTCTTCAACAGACTGTAAACGTTCCTGTTTATCTTAGCCATAGCCCCTGTGTCTAGAGGTGTCTAGTACTTCCAGTTTCTTCTTTGCTGAAATATTGAGATAGAAAGGTCAGTGCCAGCTTTCTCACCAACAGGTTGACAGTTTTCTCACATGCTGTCATTTCCCACCTAATCAGCTGCTTTTCAGTGTCCACAGTTTTGTGCTATCTCCTTTCATGGTTCTGCTTCTGTGGGTTTATGAGCTAAAAAAAAGAAAAGCAAAACTATTTTCTTTGCTTACATGGGGTTTCAGGAAGCAGGGAAGCTAAATGCTTGTGTTTAGCTCTTTTTCCTGAATCTTAAAGGTGTAGTCAAGTTTTGCATTATGGGTCTAATTTTCATTCCTTTGAATGTTTGAACTTTCAAGGGAGCTAAGGCTTAGAACAAATAGAGGTCACACAAGCAGAAAGCAGCAGAGCCATGATCTCAGCTGCTGTGAATGTGGTGAGCTTAACACTCAGTGCTAGAGTTTGTGAAGACGGAGCCATGTTGATTTACTTTCTTAGCTGGAAAAATAGTACATTTTAAAAAATTGAGTATACAAGTAAGTAAAAAGTTGAAAATAAGTATTTCCCCATGCTCTCAATATGCTGCCTAGGTAATCACTGCTAACAATTTGTTATTTTTAAAATGAGTATGTGTACAAGTATATAATATTAAAAAATGAGATCACAGGGATGTATGGCTTTAAAACTGCTCCTTTTTATTCTTCATAAATTGTGAATACATTTCTTGTTACTTACGAGTTTTCTGTAGTGCCATATTTACCACTTTCTGTATTTTGTGTAGCCAGGCAGCAATGCTGATAGTATCTGTGGAATGAAGTCTTTGCCCCATCTACTTTTATTTCTTCAGGATAAATTCTTTAAATGCTGTTAGAACATTGTCATAGCATTTTACCCATTTTAAACTCCATTAGCTGTACTTGACCATTTGTTCCCTCAAATATTTCCAATGATATTTCCATTTTTTAAAGAAAGCTCTTCTAGGGCCAGCGCCGTGGCTCAATAGGTTAATCCTCCGTCTGCGGCGCCGGCACACTGGTTACTAGTCCCAGTCAGGGCACCGGATTCTGTCCTGGTTGCCCCTCTTCCAGGACAGCTCTTTACTGTGGCCAGGGAGTGCAGTGGAGGATGGCCCAAGTGCTTGGGCCCTGTACCCTATGGGAGACCAGGAGAAGCACCTGGTTCCTGCCTTTGGATCAGCGTGGTGCGCCGGCTGCAGCACGCTGGCTGCGGCGGCCATTGGAGGGTGAACCAACAGCAAAAGGAAGACCTTTCTCTCTCTCTCTCTCTCTCACTGTCCACTCTGCCTGTAAAAAAAAAAAAAAAAAGCTCTTCTAATGTAATAAATGCAAAAACATAAATTTTTTTTTTTTATTTTCAAATGTACATTTTAATTGCTAGTGGATTTGGGCCATCTTCCACTGCTTTCCCAGGCCATAGCAGAGAGCCGGATGGGAAGAGAGCAGCTGGGACTAGCCCACATGGGATGCTGACGCCGCAGCAGAGGATTAACCCACTGCACCACAGTGCCAGCCCCTGAGATTTTTTTCATATTGTTGTTGACCATTTGTATTGTTTCTGTTATGTCTTACCTGTTCCTGTTTTCCAGTTAGTTTTCTACTAAGGTATTTATTTCTTATTACTATTTTGCAAGTTTTTTTAGAGGTTAATTATATTTGTGCCATTTTGTTCATTGTCTTTTAATTTTGTTTATTTCTTGACTTAATAATTTTTTCTCAACTTTTCATTTATGATTTCTGTGTTTGATGCTTACTTAGATATTCTTCTCAGAGTATATAATTAATATTTGAGCACTGTTTGACTTACATTTTGCATATTTAAGTTCTTAATTCTTCTCTGTGATTTATTGAACATTTTTCCTGTTAATTTGAAATAGCACTTGTATACTTTGTATACTTGGATCTATTTCTAGATTTCTTCTTTTTTTTTTCAGTATTCTACTCAAAGAAGATGACATTCTTAGAATCCTTTAGCAGAATTATTTGATTGAAAATCATGGCTTTTACTATTATTCCAGAATATATTCAATGAGAACTTTGCTATAGGACAGTCATATGCTCTTCCTGAGAGAATGAGAAAAAATTGGCGCAAGAGAATTACAAGTCAGATTTAGACCTTTTCAGGAATTTAAACAATGTCTTTCAGGTTGTTAACCTTAACCATTTTTGGGCCATAAATTACAGATTGTTTTTTCTGCTGTAGCTAGTGGAGAACGATGGGTTTTAAATATGGAAATTACATGCTTAGATCTGCATTTGGGATTTGTCTCTCAACATTGTGGAGAATAGTTCTGAGGAGCAGAGAAAGGATATCTACTAGCTGCATCGGAGTCCTTGTCAGAAACCTTGGAGAGCTTCTGTCACTTAGCTTTGTTTTAATTACCCATGGTGCTAACAGTGCTCCAGTGGTGATAGCGGCACAGCATGTGTCCTCTGAGTCTTTCACTGCTGTGAGTCAGGAGGAAAAGTGACAGCATATTCAACTTAGCAGAGTGTGTGTGACATATGCTCGTTGAGTCTTATCTTTAATAAAGTAGAGAGACCAGAAAGTTAACAAGTTTTACTGTTTTGTTGTAGAGAGTTGCTGTGGAACTGTCCGTTGCCTTTTTGGTGTGGAGAACTTAGATTTAACAAATAGTTAATGAAAAAGGGAAGGGAGGAGGGAATGGAAGGAGGAAGGAGAGCAAACCCAAACTCTTACTTTGTTTCACTGTTTTTATTTTTAATTGTGTTTGTGTTACTTATTTAAGAAGGTCAGTCATGGTTATGTTATGCCCGGTTCAGTCAACCCCAAAGACCACCAAGGAGCCGATACCACTGTAAAGCACATGAGAGTTTTATTGCAGGTCCGGGCCTGGTCTCTCAATCAACACCAACGCAGCAGGTCTGAATTGAGAGCCCCGACCCTTCAGTTAACAGGGTTTTTATAGGGTTTTCAGAGACATTTCATACATCATGGTACCATTTAGCAAATCATCTCATCCCACGGGAAATTCAAAGGACATCTCCTAGAATTGATTAGTGCATCCAGTGGCGGGAACGGACCTAGTAAAGGTGGTTGGATGGCTTTGGGGTTGATGCCTTTTGAATTGATTGGCTGAAGCATAGGGTCCGAGCTGCTGGGGTGTACGTGCCGAACTGCAGGGTCTCAGGTAGCTATCAATGACCTTATCTGCCCTGAGAAGACACCAGAAACACTAGGTATTTCTCTGTTATCTGTTAATTGGCTGTTGCTAGGAGAGTTTATCGCAAGGGGAGTTCATGTATTTACTTTTAGGAGCTTCTGGCTCAGAGTTCAGGGCCTGGTCAGGCCCAAGTTACAAGATGGAGGCCTAAATAAAATAGTTACACCTTGATCCAGGCTCAGGTCTCACAGTTACAGTGCTGTGTTTCTCTGGAGTCAGAGTCCTTGACTTTGACCAGACTTGTGTTGTTTCTAGTTTCTATTATACCCCACCCCTCCTTTTTTTTTTTGGTAGTTGAACGGTGTTTATTGCAACACTACCAAATGATTCTTGATGAAACATGTTTCAAAGACTGTCTCCTTTCAGTAAAACAAGCTGTAATCTTGGGACTCAATAACTGCAATCAATTTTTAATTGCAATTAAATGAGTTCAATTTAGCTCATTAGCACTTTGAATTCTCAGGGTTTTCTAGTTCCAATTTTGAGCTTTAATATCTTCAAATGACCTGCTAAAAAGAAGTCAGCAGTAATTTAGTTACATCTTAGTGTTGTGTTGTTAAAATACAACTGTTTCAGGGCCAGCACTGTGGTGTGATAAGTAATGCTGCCACCTGCAGTGCTGGCATGCCTTGTGGACACCGGTTGGAATCCCGGCTGCTCCACTTCCTATTCAGCTGTCCTCCATGGCCTGGGATTCATGGTGGGTCGACTTGAAGAGAGAAGACTATCTAAGAAATAAATAGGAGTTAATATAAATCAGGTCATGGGATAGCATGGTAGAGACTTGTCAACTCTGATATATTTTGTTGAAATACAAAGGTTATTCCAGTCCAAAAAAGTCATTATGGTTAGGCAAATATATTATTTAGCAAGCGTTTTAACCTTGGAAGAGGCTTGCAAAAATATCTAGGACTAAGGTAACTAGTTACTTTTTTCTTTATGTATTGTTTGGAATTCCTGCTGTTATTTATATTTTAAGGGTGTGGCTGGGAATATTTTCTGTGACATTTGTCATGTGTAATTTTGCTATATTAATTTTTCATCTTATTTGAATTTTTTTAGCTGTAACTTCTTTAACCCACATCCTTTTTTAAAACTCAGCAGCATAGTATCAGATGTGTAAAATAGGCAAGTGAACTTATTTTATTAAAGGGGAAGTACTAACATTTTGTCTTCAAAGTATTTACAAATAAAATATTTTTAGGAATAATTAATTGGGAAAGCTGAATATTAAGTGATATATCAGTTTAAGAAAACAGGAATGGATTTTACTTTTGCCATTTCTTTTGGGTGTTTATCAAGCCAGCTAATTAAAAAAACCCTAAATTTAGCATCCAGGTACAGTAAAACAAAGACAAAACCAGAAATAATAGCTGGTTTCTATCAATCCTTTGCAGCCTGATATAATCAGAGAGGCACAATAGATATGTATGAAAGGGTTTCAAAAAGTTAATGGAAAATGCATATTATAAAAAGGTGTGTATAGATTTCAAGATTTTTTGTGCTAATCTTTTTTTTTTTTCTTTCTTTTTTTTTTTTTTGACAGGCAGAGTGGACAGTGAGAGAGAGAGACAGAGAGAAAGGTCTTCCTTTGCCGTTGGTTCACCCTCCAATGGCTGCCGCGGACGGCGCGCTGCGGCCGGCGCACCGCGCTCATCCGATGGCAGGAGCCAGGTGCTAGGTGCTTTTTCCTGGTCTCCCATGGGGTGCAGGGCCCAAGCACTTGGGCCATCCTCCACTGCACTCCTGGGCCACAGCAGAGGGCTGGCCTGGAAGAGGGGCAACCGGGACAGAATCCGGAGCCCCGACCGGGACTAGAACCCGGTGTGCCGGTGCCGCAAGGCGGAGGATTAGCCTGTTGAGCCACAGCGCCGGCCTGTGCTAATCTTTTAATTCCATTCTCGACAAACTTTTTGAAGTGCCATCATTTGGAAGAGAAAGGAGAGTGAATATTCTGAAAATATTATATACTGTTGTGGTTTCAAATTTATTTATAATTTCTTGTTTAATGACATTTCTTGTAGAGCTTGGGCATTTGAGTTCAAACTAGCTTTTAAGTGAATCTAAGCTTTATTTTTACATTTGTTGTTATGTATAAAAAGTAGGAGTGTTTTGTATGTAAAGCCTGAAACTTTTCAGAGGTGTTGGGCCAGTTTGTCCAGGTGTATGTGCTGTCATAGGGAATTCTTTTATTTCTGAGTTAAATTGCCATAACTTTTTCCTTTTTTAAATGTTTAATATTGCAGAAGCCAAAGCTGCCCCAAGAGATTGTTTCATTGAAGTGAATTCTAAAGGTGACAGATTTGGCAATTGTGGTTTCTCTGGCAATGAATACAAGAAGTGTGCCACTGGGTAAGTGGAGGTGAGGCTGCAGAAGAACATGAAAGATTACGAGACAAGTCAGCTCTAGTGTCTTCTACACTGCTGTCTTTCTTCCCCTTACATATCCAACTTTTCAAGCTTACATTTTACAAGACAAGGCGTCAAACTCTGGTGTTAGGAACAAAACTGGTAAGATAATTCATCCCTTTAGATACCAGCTGTCTAAAATATAGTGGTTTTTAGAATCTTATTTTACTTATCCTTGATCTACAATAAGAACTCCAACTGAACACTCCTTTTATTTTCCCTTTGGTAGAAGATATTAAATTCCAAGATAAAGGTACTTGTAGAATTAATTCTGAGTTTCATTATTTTCTTCTAGCTCTATATAATATTAAAATAATGATTTAAAACATTTTTATTACTATAAGAATTTGCTTAATATAAATGAGGAAACATTATCTATATGCTCAATCCATACATGCTAAGTTCTGTGTATTTACTTTTGTTTCTCTGTATTGAATATACTTGGCACAGGCGTTTTACATAATTGGGGTTGTTCTCTAGTACTCCGCTTCTGTACCCCAAACCTTATACCCCAAGCCTCCAGTGAAGCTAAGCAACTGTAGTAAAGTCATATTTCATGCGAAGAAAGGATGAGGTGACCTCCACGTCACTAAGTCTAACTGATGCTTGTGGGTCTTCCTGCTCGGTACTTGGCCTTGCAGCAGCATTCATTTGTTCCTAGTTGAAGAAACCTCTTTCCCTGGCATGTAGGTAGAATCTCTTCCTCCACCTCCTATTTTTGTTTTTTTTTTTTTTTTTCCCAGTGGGTGATTTGATTTACTTTTGTGTTCATTTGACACCTACGTAGGATGCTTCAACCATACTGCCCACTGAGTGGGCTTCTGCTGGGGCCGCCTGCACATGCTGCTAGGCGTGCTGTCTTCCCACTTACCTGCTTTTTAATTTTTTTTTTTTTTATTTTTTGCCAGACAGAGTTAGACAGTGAAAGAGAGAGAGACAGAGAGAAAAGTCTTCCTTCCATTGGTTCACTCCCCTAATGGCCGCTACAGCTGGCGCTGTGCCGATCTAAAGCCTGGAGCTGGGACTCCCTCCCAGTCTCCCATGTGGGTGCAGAGACCCAAGCACTTGGGCCATCCTCCTCTGCACTCCCAGGCCACAGCAGAGAGCTGGACTGGAAGAGGAGCAACTGGGACTAGTACCCGGCACCCCAACTGGGACTAGAACCCGGGGTGCTGGCGTCGCAGGCAGAGGATTAGCCAAGTGAGCCACAGTGCTGGCCTCTACTTACCTACTTAATTGTGTTGCTCATACTCTAGATCTCAGCTCAAGTGTGATCTTCCTTTCTTTCTTTTTTTTTTTTTTTTAAGATTGTATGCAGAGTACAAAGATACATATAAGCAAAACTGACTTTTTTTTAAGATTTATTTTATTTATTCAAAAGAGTTACAGAGAGAGGTAGAACCAGAGAGAGGTCGGTCGGTCTTCCAATCTGCTGGTTCACTCCCTAAATGACCACAACAGCCAGAGCTGAGCTACTCCAAAGCCAGGAGCCAGGAGCGTCTTCTGGGTCATCCACACAGGTTCAGGGGCCCAAGAATTTGGGTTATCTTCCTCTGCTTTCCCAGGCCATCGCAGAGAGCTGAATTGGAAGTGGAGCAACTGGGACTAGAACCAGTGCCCATACGGGATGCCAGCACTGCAGGCTGGGGCTTTAACACACTACACCACAGCGCTGGCCCCAAAACTGACATTTTAAGATCCAATTATTGTTTACAGCCCTTGTCTGCAGTCTTGAGGAACAATGGTTTTTCTGCTTACTACTTGTTGAATTCTTTATTTAGTGGATGGTTAAGCCTATTATACAGTAAATTGAAATTATGTCATTATAAGAATTAAAAGAAAAATAACAAAAGGTGGTGAAGGGAGGGTGGGGGGAAGGAGGGAGAGTAGGATGCAGTGTCATTACGCTCTCAGAACTGTATGTATGAAATATGTGAAATTTGTTCCCTTTATATAAATAGAAATCAGTGAGAAGAAAACAAGCTTTCAGCACCCACGAGATTGTGTAGGTTGTTCTTGCGATTCTCATGTAAATAGTTTTCTGAGCTTTCTTAGGCTAGTCTGCTCAGTCTCCCTTTCCAAGTATCATATTTGTTGACAATTTCCAGAACTATGGTTTTTACCTTTGATATTTGAAAATGTTAGTAGGTTAATTACAATTACTGGCACTTTTCCTTAATGGTTATAGTGGTATTTGTTGTGCACTTTGATTTACATTTCATGAAAAATGTTTAATGTGTATGCCTTTTTAATATAATTGTAGTGAAATAATTTTCAACGATTCCATTTATTTATATCTGTTGGTCACTCTATGTTGCTCCTACAGATTTACTCATGTCTTTCATAGTGATCAGCATATATTTATTTCACATCTACATTCCTTTTCATTTTTTAAAAAATATTTTTTTGTTTATTTGAAAGGCAGTTACAGAGAGGCAGAAATATGTCTGTTTAGTTCCAAAATGGCTGCAACTGCCAGAGCTGTGCCGATCTGAAGTCAGGAGTGAGGAACTTCTTCCGTGTTTCCTATGGGGGTGCAGGGGCCCAAGCACTTGGGCCATCCTCTGCTGCTTTCCTAGGCATAGCAGAGAGCTGGATCGGAAGTGGAGCAGCCAGGACTCGAACCCGTACCCATATAGCATGCTGGTGCTGCTGGCAGAGACTTCACCTGCTATGCCACAGAGCCGCCCCCCCCCCCTTTTTCATTTTTTAAAAAAGATTTTATTTATTTATTTGAGAGGTAGAGTTACAGACAGAGAAAGGGAGAAACAGAGAGAGAGTTCTTTCATCCGCTGGTTCACTCCCCAGACAGCCGCAAAGGTTGAAGCTGAGGCTGGGCCAATCCCAAGCTAGGAGCCAGGAGCTTCTTTCAGGTCTCCCACATGGGTGCAGGGGCACAAGCACTTGGGCCATCCTCCACTGCTTTCCCAGGCCATCAGCAGAGATGTTGTTTTGGAAGAGGAGCAGCCGGGATAAGAACTGGTACCCATATATGATGCCAATGACGCTGGCAGAGTCTTTGCATACCACACCACAGTGCTGGCCCCATCCTTTTTCATTTTATAAAAATTGGAGTTAATAGCTAACATCTGCATATATCTTTAACATCCTTGTGCAAGACAGCCCTAGCAGTAGAATCCCATGGCCATCTTGTTTGGCTTTTTTATTATGAGGTCACAAACTCCGTGAAAATACCATAACTTTTCCTGGTAGCCATCGCATACAGATAGTTTTAGACATATGTTAGTGTCATTTGATAATTCATCATTTGCAGGTAATATTTTTTTATGTTTTCTGGATTTTCCAGAACTCTAAATTTATCTGATTTTTAAAAACGATTTATTTATTTGAAAGTCAGAGTTATAGAGAGAGAGAGGAGAGAGACATAGAGATCTTCCATCTGCTGGTCCACTCCCCAGATGGCAGAAACCAGGAGCAGCTTCTGAGTCTCTCATGTGGATATTAGGGACTCAACCACTTGGGCCATCTTCTGTTGGTTTTCTCAGACCATCAGCAAGGAGCTGGATCTGAAGCAGAGCAGCCAGGACATGAACAACAGGCATCGCTATACCACGATGCTGACCCCTATTTTTAATTTTTAAAAGTTCCAATAGAATAATTCTAGATATAAACATCTTTCCTTTATGATTATTATGGTACATTTTAAGATGTTTGCTTTAATTTTCCTGGAATATTTTTGTATATTTTCTTTTTTCAGTGTGCTTGTATTGGCCTTTTTTACAGCAACTTTCCTTATTATATTTTTTAGATTTCAGTAAGAAATTTTATTTTACATTAAAATATTTTCAATAATAGCTCAATTGTGAAAATATTTTTTATTTATTTAAAGAGTTTATTTACATATTTGAAAAGCAGAGTTACAGAGAGAAATGGGGGAGAGAGACAGACAGACAGAGCTCAATTGATCTTCCATCCACTGGTTCACTCCCCAAATGGCTTTAATGGCTAGGGTAGGGTGAAGCTGAAACCAGGAGCCTGGATCTCCTTCTGGGTCTCCCATGTGAGTGCAGGGGCCCAAGCACTTGGACCAGCTTCTGCTGCTTTCCCAGCCACGTTAGCAGGGAGCTGGATCAGAAGTAGAGCAGCTGGGACTCCTACAGGAACCAGCGCTATTCCAGGTTGCTGGCATTCCAAGCAGCAGCTTAACCCACCAGGCTATAACACTGTCCTTCAATTATGATTTTTTTTCTAAGGAAGACTTCCTTCACTTTAACAGAGTCAGATGTCCTCTCAAAGGTGTTCTTAATGCTGTGTGTGCTTGTTTTTCATAGAATTTGACATGTTATATTTTAATCATTGTTACTATTTTGTAAGTTATATTTTGATTTCTCCTTTGATTCATGGGTTGTTGAACATATACAGCTTAATTTTTAAATAGCTGTGGATATTCTGGTTGTCTTTTTGTTCCATTTCTAGTTTAATTCTACCAAAATAATACTCCATATGATTTCAGCTCTTTGGAATTCATTGAGATGTACATTATTGCTCAGCATATACTCTGGAGAATGTTCCATATGTAATTGAAAAGCAAAGTATATTCTGAAGTTGTTGGATGTGTTAGGTTTATTAATAATCTTATTCAGATCTTCCCCATCTTTGGGGTGTACATGTCTGTTTTGTCTGTTAGGTATGTTAAAATCTTCAATTATGACTATGAATTTGTTTCTCTTCATATTTCTATAAATTTTTTCATGTATGTTTTGAATTATTAGATGTATACACCTTAGATTATATTTCCTTGATGAATTGATTCTTTTTTATTATGAGATTGTCCCTTGTTATATTTGTCAGAGTTTCATTTCTTCATGTGAATCTATTGGTTAGCATCCTTTCTCACTGAACTTTAAGGCCAGTGACATGCTTTTATCTGTTGAGTTTAGCATAATGCCCTGGGCCTACTGAGTGCCTATTAGATATCTGTTGAATGAATGAAAGTACAGATGCTGTGAGTAAATTACTAAGTAGTTCATTTTAATTCATATATTCATTAAGAAGATACATTTGAAACTAGACTTGGTGGGCCTGAGTCTTGGTTCAAACAATAGTTCTGAAGTTTTGAACAAACTGCTTCACATACATACCTCATTTTGACCCTGTAATGTGGGAATAATAATGGTACCTATTTCCAAGTGTGTTTTGAAGACTGAATGAGTTGAAAGATGTTAGTACTAAGAAGAGAACCTGGTTCATTATGGAACTCATCATGTTCATCTTATTGTTATCATCCTCATCCCAGAAAATGTATAAGGCCAGAAAATTCCAAAGAAAGTAATCATGTGTAGTCTTTTCATCCACAGATATTCTCTTACATTTTTGTTGCATCTCCTTCATGCATTTGTGTACATACATCAACATATGCTTAATGTTTATCATTCCCCATGTTCCCTTTTGATGGAAGGGTGGTTTTCTCCTTTAGGATATAGGCATTTTCATCTTTTAAAACTATTTAAAATGTCAAATTTCAAATATATAGAAGGAATGGAGTAGAAAAAATAGTAGGGTGAATACCAATGTATTCTAGATTAAGATGCTGCTAATATTTTACCATCTTTACTTTGTATAGACTTTGCTGAACCATGTTTAAGTTAAATTATAGGCATTATAATTCTTTGCTTCTAATTTCTACAGTATTCATCTCCATTACATAAGACCATTACAATACTGTATCACCCTAACAAAACCAATAATTTCTTAATATCATGTACTATTTGTTCAATATTACCATTTCTCAAATTATCTTTATAGCTGAAATTTTTTCCACATCCAGATTCACTTAAGATTCACACATTTATTTAGTTGTCATATCCCTTAGGTTACTTTCAATCTAAAATATCTCTCTTTATTCTTTTTTTTTTTTTTTTTTTTTTTTTAGAGGTCCTTTTCAGTGACACTTACCTGTAGAAATGACTTGATCTAGTTCTGGATTTGATATATTCCTGTCAGTGTTGCTTAACCTGTGTCTCTATCCACTGGGTCTAATTTAAATCAAAAGTTCTATCTAAAATCTTAATTGTATTCAGGTTAAACACCTTTGACAGGAACAGTTCATGTGATGTGTTGTGTCACAGAGGCACTTAATATCTCTTGTCTTACCATTGTTAGTGTTGCTAATTGAGAGTGATGAAATCTTTTTGTTATACAGTTAGGTTTTTCTGTTGCAGATATCACATAATATGTGGAGTGATGATTTTGTTCAGTATGAATACCCAGTTTCCCACCAGGCTTTCACCTCGTTCCTTGCCTGAAACATTTGTTTTAATGAGGATCACAAAAGAGTTCTCATTTATAATGTAACAATGAAAATATTTTCTTAGCTTTTTTGGCTGTCTGCATTTTTTACCATATAGGCTGTCTGTATCTTTGCACATTTTTCCATATTGAAGTCATTTTCTTAATGATCTGTAACAGCTTTTTTATGTTATTTTCCTTTTGCATGTTAGTATGTCACCAAGATTGTTAAATTAACTTCAGGAGTCACTGTGTACTTACGTCTCATGTGGAATCTGTCCTTAATGTGTTGTCCAATGTGAAGTAATGCTATAACTAGTACTGAAACAGTATTTTTACACTTTGTGTTTCTGTGTAGGTGCAAACTGATGAAATCTTTACTTAGTATATACTGAATCGATGTTCTGTATATAAAGATAATTGAAAATGAGAAAAAAAAACTTGGTGTTAAATTGGAAATTGATTAGAAAATTAATCAATTTTTTAAAAAATACCATCTAGGATCTCTGTCCTTAATATGCTGTACATTGTGATTTAATGCTATAGCTAGTACTCCAACAGTATTTTTCACTTTGTGTTGCTATATGGGGGCAAACTGTTGAAATCTTTACTTAATATATAGTAAACTGATCTTCTGTATATAAAGAGAATTGAAAATGAATCTTGATGTGAATGCAAGGGGAGAGGGAGTGGGAAAGGGGAGGGTTGCGGGTGGGAGGGAAGTTATGGGGGAGGGAAGCCATTGTAATCTATAAGCTGTATTTTGGAAATTTATATTCTTTAAATAAAAGCATTATAAAAAAAGAAATACTGAGTTTATCATAACAATGTAAATTTTATAGGCACCTATAAATGTTAACTGAGGTATGTTTTATGCTATGTGCTATTTTAGAGGTTCACTTATGTAATTTCTGCAGACTATGTGATATAGGCATTATCATTTATCTCCTTTTTTCAGATGATGAAACTGAAGCTAAGAAAGTTTAAGCAGTGTATTCTTTTTTTTTTTTAACTTTTATTTAATGAATATAAATTTACAAAGTACAGCTTATGGATTACAATGGCTCCCTCCCGCCCCCCCCCCCCATAACTTCCCTCCCACCTGGAACCCTCCCATTTCCCACTCCCTCTCCCATTCCATTCACATCAAGATTCATTTTCAATTCTCTTTATATGTACAGAAGATTAGTTTAGCATATATTAAGTAAAGATTTCAACAGTTTGCACCCACATAGAAACACAAAGTGAAAAATACTGTTTGAGTACTAGTTACAGCATTAAATCACAATGTACAGCACATTAAGGACAGAAATCCTACATCAGGAGTAAGTGCACAGTGACTCCTGTTGTTGACTTAACAAATTGACACTCTTGTTTATGGCGTCAGTAATTACCCTAGGCTCTTGTCATGAGTTGCCAAGGCTATGGAAGCCTTTTGAGTTTACCGAATCTGATCCTATTTAGACAAGGTCATAGTCAAAGTGGAAGTTCTTTCCTCCCTTCAGAGAAGGGTTCCTCCTTCTTTGATGATCTGTTCTTTCCTGGGATCTCACATGCAGAGATCTTTCATTTAGGTCTTTTTTTTTTTTTTTGTGCCAGAGTGTCTTGACTTTCCATGCCTAAAATACTCTCATGGGCTCTCGAGCCAGATCCGAATGCCTTAAGGGTTGATTCTGAGGCCAGAGTGCTGTTTAGGACATCTGCCATTCTATGAGTCTGCTGTGTATCCCGCTTCCCATGTTGGATCGTTCTCTCCCTTTTTTATTCTATAGGTTAGTATTTGCAGACACTAGTCTTGTTTATGTGATCCCTTTGACTCTTAGACCTATCAGTGTGATCAGTTGTGAACAGAAATTGATCACTTGGACTAGTGAGATGGCATTGGTACATGTCACCTTGATCGGATTGAATTGGAATCTGCTGAAACGTTTCTAACTCCATCATTTGGGGCACGCCAGCTTGAGCATGTCCCAAATTGTACATCTCTTCCCTCTCTTATTCCCACTCTTATATTTAACAGATATCGCTTTTCAGTTAGGTTTCAACACTTAAGAATAACTGTGTATTAATTACAGAATTCAACCAATAGTATTACGTAGAACAAACAGAAAGAAATACTAAGAGGGATAACGTATTAAGTTCTTCATCAACACTAAGGGCAAGGGCTGATCAAGTCACCGTTTCTCATAGTGTTCATTTCACTTTAACAGCTTTCCTTTTTGGTGCTCGATTAGTTGTCACCAATCAGGGAGTACATATGATGTTTGTCCCTTTGGGAGGGGCTTATTTCACTTAGCATAATGTTTTCCAGATTCCTCCATCTTGTTGCAAATGACCGGATTTCATTTTTTTTTTTTTTTTACTGCTGTACAGTATTCTATAGAGTACATATCCCATTATTTCTTTATCCAGTCTACTGTTGATGGGCATTTAGGTTGATTCCAGGTCTTAGCTATTGTGAATTGAGCTGCAATAAACATTAATGTGCAGACGGCTTTTTTGTTTGCCAATTTAATTTCCTTTGGGTAAATTCCAAAGAGTGGGAAGGCTGGGTTGAATGGTAGGGTTTCTGAGGAATCTCCAGACAGACTTCCATAGTGGCTTAACCAGTTTGCATTCCCACCAACAGTGGGTTAGTGTCCCTTTTTCCCCACATCCTCTCCAGCATCTATTGTTGGTAGATTTCTGAATGTAAGCCATTCTCATTTTGATTTGCATTGCCTTGATTGCTAGTGATCTTGAACATTTTTTCATGTGTCTGTTGGCCATTTGGATTTCCTCTTTTGAAAAATGTCCATTGAGGTCCTTGGCCCATCTCTTAAGTGGGTTGTTGGTTTTGTTGTGGAGTTTCTTGATCTCTGTAGATTCTGGTTATTAATCCTTTATCTGTAGCGTAGTTTGCTAATATTTTTTCCCATTCTGTCGATTGCCTCTTCACTCTCCTGACTGTTTCTTTTGCAGTACAGAAACTTCTCAATTTGATGCAATCCCAGTAGTTAATTTTGACTTTGACTGCCTGTGCCTGGGGGGTGTTTTCCAAGAAGTCTTTGCCTGTGCTTTTATCTTGCAGGGTTTCTCCAATGTTCTCTAATAATTTGATGGTGTCGGGTCGTAGATTTAAGTCTTTTATCCACGTTGAGTGGATTTTTGTGTAAGGTATAATGTATAAGGCTCTAGTCATGAGTTGCCAAGGCTATGGAAGCCTTTTGGGTTCGCCGACTCTGGACATCTGCCATTCTATGAGTCTGCTGTGTATCCCACTTCCATGTTGGATCATCCCCCCCCCCCTTTTTTTTATTCTATAGGTTAGTATTTTCAGACACTAGTCTTGTTTATGTGATCCCTTTGACTCTTAGTCCTATCATTATGATCAGTTGTGAACAGCAGTTGATCACTTGGACTAGTGAGATGGCATTGGTACATGCCACCTTGATCGGATTGAATTGGAGTCCCCTGGCAAATTTCTAGCTCTATCATTTGTGGCAAGTCCAATTGACCATGCCCTCAATTGTTCATCTCTTCCCTCTCTTATTCCCACTCTTACATTTAACAGAAATCACTTTTCAGTTAGGTTTCAACACTTAAGAATAACTGTGTATTAATTACAGAATTCAACCAATAGTATTAAGTAGAACAAACAAAAAATACTAAAAGGGATAAGGTATTAAGTTGTTCATCAGCAGTCAGGGCAAGGGCTGATTAAGTCACTGTTTCTCATAGTGTCCATTTCACTTTAATAGGTCCTTATTTGGTGCTCTATTAGTTGTCATCAATCAGGGAGAACATATGATATTTGTCCCTTTGGGAGGGGCTTATTTTACATAGCATAATGTTTTCCAGATTCCTCCATCTTGTTGCAAATGACCGGATTTCATTGTTTTTGCCTGCTGTATTATGTTCTATGGAGTACATATCCCATAATTTCTTTATCCAGTCTACTGTTGATGGGCATTTGGGTTGGTTCCAGGTCTTAGCTATTGTGAATTGAGCTGCAATAAACATTAATGTGCAGACGGCTTTTTTGTTTGCCAATTTAATTCCCTTTGGGTAAATTCCAAGGATTGGGATGGCTGGGTAGTATGGTAAGGTTATATTCAGGTTTCTGAGGAATCTCCAGACAGACTTCCATAGTGGCTTAACCAGTTTGCATTCCCATCAACAGTGGGTTAGCGTCCCTTTTTCCCCACATCCTCTCTAGCATCTATTGTTGGTAGATTTCTGAATGTAAGCCATTCTCATTTTGATTTGCATTGCCTTGATTGCTAGTGATCTTGAACATTTTTTCATGTGTCTGTTGGCCATTTGGATTTCCTCTTTTGAAAAATGTCTATTGAGGTCCTTGACCCATCCTTGAGTCGGTTGTTTGTTTTGATGTTGTGGAGTTTCTTGATCTCTTTGTAGATTCTGGCTATTAATCCTTTATCTGTTGCTTAGTTTGCAAATATCTTTCCCATTCTGTCAGTTGCCTTTTCACTTTCCTGACTGTTTCTTTTGCAGTACAGAAACTTCTCAGTTTGTTACAATCCCAATAGTTAATTTTGACTTTGACTGCCTGTGCCTGGGGGGTGTTTTCCAAGAAGTCTTTGCCTGTGCTTTTATCTTGCAGGGTTTGTCCAATGTTCTCTAATAGTTTGATGGTGTTGGGTCATAGATTTAGGTCTTTAATCCATGCTGAGTGGATCATTGTGTAAGGTGTTAGGTAGGGGTTTTGCTTCATGCTTCTGCATGTGGGAATCCAGTTTTGCCAGCAGCATTTATTGAATAGACTGTCCTTGCTCCAGGAATTGGTTTTAGATCCTTGATCAAATATAAGTTGGCTGTAGATGTTTGGATTGATATCTGGTGTTTCTATTCTGTTCCATTGGTCTATCCATCTGTTTCTGTACCAGTACCATGCTGTTTTAATTATAATTGCCCTGTAGTATGTCCTGAAATCTGGTATTGTGATGCCTGCAGCTTTGTTTTTGTTGTACAAGATTGCTTTAGCTATTCGATGTCTCCTGTGTCTCCATATGAATTTCAGCATCATTTTTTTCTAGATCTGAGAAGAATGTCTTTGGTATCTTCATGGGTATCGTATTGAATCTGTAAATTGCTTTTGGGAGAATGGAATTTTGATGATGTTGATTCTTCCAATCCATGAGCATGGAAGATTTTTCCATTTTCTGGTATCCTCTTCTATTTCTTTCTTTATTTTGTAATTCTCATTGTAGAGATCTTTAACATCCTTGGTTAAGTTTATTTCAAGGTATTTGATTGTTTTTGTACTTATTGAGAATGGGATTGATCTTAGCAGTTCTTTCTCAGCTGTGGCATTGCCTGTGTGTACAAAGGCTGTTGATTTTTGTGCATTGATTTTATATCCTGCTACTTTGCCAAACTCTTCTAAGAGTTCCAATAGTCTCTTAGTAGAGTTCTTTGGATGCCCTAAATAAAGAACCATATCGTCTGCAAAGAGGGATAGTTTGACTTTTTCCTTCTCAATTTGTATCCCTGTAATTTCTTTTTCTTGCCTGATGGCTCTGGCTAAAACTTCCAGAACTATGTTGAATAGCAGTGGTGAGAGTGGGCATCCCTGTCTGGTACCAGATCTCAGTGGAAATGCTTCCAACTTTTCCCCATTCAATAGGATGCTGTCCATGGGTTTTTCATAAATTGCTTTGATTATATTGAGGAATGTGCCTTCCATACCCAGTTTGCTTAGAGTTTTCATCATGAAAGGTAGATTTAATCGACACTATTGCCCAAATGGGTCTAACAGATATCTACAGAACTTTCAATCTGACATTTAAAGATTTTGCATTCTTCTCAGCAGTGCATGGAATCTTCTCTAGGATTTACCACATACTAGGCCATAAAGCAATTCTCAACAAATTTAAAAGAATTAGAATCATACCATGCAGCTTCTCAGACCACAGAGGAATGAACGTGGAAATTAGCAACTCAGGAATATATGCAAATACATGGAGACTGAACAACATGCTCCTGAATGAACACTGGGTCATCGAAGAAATCAAAAGAGAAATCAAAAACTTTCTGGATGTAAATGAAGATAACAACACAACATATCAAAACTTATGGGGTACGGCAAAAGCAGTGTTGAGAGGAAAGTTTATAACAGTAGGTGCCTACATCAAGAAATTGGAAAGGCACCAAATAAATCAGCTTTCAACGCATCTCAAGGATCTAGAAAAATTGCTGAAAACCTGACCAAAATCTAGTAGGAGAAGAGAAATAATTAAAATCAGAGATAAATCAACAGGATTGAATCAAAAAAAAATTAGAAAAAAATCAGCCAAACGAAGAGCTGGATTTTTGAAAAAATAAACAAAATTGACACCCGTTGGCCCAACTCACTAAAAAAAGAAAAGACCCAAATCAATAAAATCAGAGATGGAAAAAGGGAATGTAACAACAGACACCACAGAAATAAAAAGAATCATCAGAAATTACTATAAGTCTTGTATGCCGGCAGATAGGGAAATCTATCAGAAATGGATAGATTCCTGGACACATGCAACCTACCTAAATTGAACCAGGAAGACATAGAAAACCTAAGCAGACCCATAACTGAGACAGAAATTGAATCAGTAATAAAGGCCCTCCCAACAAAGAAAAGCCCAGGACCAGATGGAGTCACTGCTGAATTCTACCAGACATTTAAAGAAGAACTAATTCCAATTGTATTCAAACTATTCAGAACAATCAAAAAAGATGGAATCCTCCCAAATTCTTTCTATGAAGCCACCATCATCTTAATTCCTAAGCTGCAAAAAGATGCATCATTGAAAGAGAATTACAGACCAATATCCCTGATGAACATAGATGCAAAAATCCTGAATAAAATTCTCGCCAATAGAATACAGCAACACTTCTGAAAAATCATCCACCCAGACCAGGTGGGATTTATCCCTGGTATGCAGGGATGGTTCAGTGTTCGCAAATCAATCAATGTGATATACCACATCAACAAACTACAGATGAAAAACCATATGATTATCTCAATAGATGCAGAGAAACCAATGTACTCTTGTCAAATAAATGGTGATGTGTTGGGGAAAAAATACAGGATGGAGGGAAGATGAAGACTTAGCAGCAGCATATGCAAAAATTAAATAGGATTTTAGCTAGTGGTAAATTTAAGCACTTCAATAGTTACCGTAAAATGTAGTATAATCTTGGTCTTGATAGAAGTAGTGCATCTGAAAGTCAGAGCTGCATTTTTTTTTTTTGTCATGCTGTGACTGAGGTTTCGTGCTCTATTCTGAGCACTATGTTTTCATAGGCAATGAGGCAAACTGGGACATATTTAGATGGAACTTCCTTGTTGCATGAAAAATAATTTTAGGATTTTGCCCTAGTGAAGTAAGTAGTTAGGAGCTACGTAACAATTCTCCTAAAATATATGTCTTAAGAGAAGGAAAGGACATTATCAGGGTGGTCTTGTGGAACATCTGGAATCAATGAGGAAAAGTTCTAAGGAGATGGATTTTAAATCAGGAGATCAAAGAATGTTAGGAAAGCGAGAATGGGAAGTTTTGGAGGTGACAAGTTAGACGTGTTGTGGAGAAATGTCCTGTTATGAATTGGCAATGAAATAGAAGAGATTCACAGATAGGGTAGGTGGTTATGTTAGATGACAGCCTGACAGATGACAGTTAAATAGGAAATTTCAACCGTATCATGAGAGTTGATGTTGGGGGCATGTAGGGTGACATGAAAGGATTTGGGGAGGGCCTTTAACTCACCCAGCTTTGGTGATGAGAATTGTTGTCAATTAAAGACTTCACAAACTTCTGATACTGAATTAGTGAATTAATTAGTGAGTTAATGAAGTGACTCTCTTACCAAGTATCTAGCTAGGCCAAGAGAGATTGGGTCTTTTCTTAAGTTATTTTACATTACAGAGCCTAATTTTCTCCTTACCGTAACTAAGAAGACACAATCCAGTTTTGGTACTGCTGTGCTAATTCTTGAGCTCTAGATAGTGAAGTAGTCCAGGTGAATCAGCATCACCTAGTGCCCTAATAATTCACATAAGATATTCACTTATCTTTTTTCTTTGCTTCTCTGCAGTATTTAAGAACTGCTTTGACCTCTGTTGCTCTCCTCTCATACATTTTTCCCCCACCTACTGAGTTTCCCTTCAGTTGAACAGCGGTGAATTCTGTGTACATACAAATATATAATTTTCCTTTGCATATACACTACACACATTTTATGTTTGTGTTATTTCTCTCTAGGAATGCTTTGTGTGGAAAGCTTCAGTGTGAGAATGTACAGCACATGCCAGTATTTGGAATTGTGCCTGCCATTATTCAGACACCCAGTAGAGGCACCAAATGTTGGGGTGTGGATTTCCAGCTAGGATCAGATGTTCCAGATCCTGGGATGGTTAATGAAGGCACAAAATGTGATGTTGGAAAGGTAATCAGAATGTTTTCTATTTACAAAGGAAAATGAAAGTTTGAAATCACTATAGGAAGTAAGGTGAGTAAGGTGGTTACTCTTTATATTTGTTGTAGGAATTGTATAAAATCCAAAGCCTCCGAGGAGAAAATGAAGGCCAACTGCAGTCCTCCCATCCAGATTTTTGCTGTAATGCGTTAGTTTGTTTACTCCTGTTGGGGCAGTGAGGTGGCTTGCAGGAGTTGTGTGTGTCTGTGTGTGTGCATTTGTGCTAGAAATGTCTGTTCTGCCTGTGCTCCTTGACACCCTGACCACAGGAGTGTAAATCAGACGTGTGCCAGAGCTTGACTTGCCACCACTGGTTCCACATGAGAAGTTGATCTGGGCCAAATCCCTCATTTTGGGGGATTATATAGTTAAGAAGGGTAATTAAAAGTGAGGTCAGAAACTAGGAGCTGGACTAGGAGGGTTGTGACAAGGTTAAGCTGTGTATATAACAAATAGAAAGGAGCACAATTCTTGAGTAAGTTGAAGAAACCAACCAAGATAGAGGAGCAGGAGACATAATTGGCTGATGATGTAGCCAATGAAAAAGAGAGATGAATGGGCCTTGAAGTTAGCTCCATTTCTAGGCAGTTTTCAGTTTGCATTCTGTTCTTCACTTCTCCTTAAAAAAAAGACCCACATGCTTTTATGCCTGTTTTTGCAGCTAGATAAACTTGAGTGTTGTAGCTATTATAAACAATATTTTGTAAATGGCTTTACCATAAAACTTTCAGAGCATCCTCGATTGTTTTCTCAGCTTAAACCACTACAGTGGTGTTTATTCTTTTTAGGTTTTAGGTATAGTTTTGCCAAATTTCTCTTTGGAAAAGATCTTCTTAGTTTATCTTCTAACAAGTTGTGTATAAGTATTTTAAATTCTGAATATCATAGTCAAGAGTAGCAGTTATTTTAAAAGCTTTCAATGGCGATTTTCTTTTTATTTTACTCTTTGTTGATTATAATGATATTGAACTGTTTGTCTATATAAGTTTATATAGACAACCTAACCCTAACCCTAACCCCTAACCTAAACCTTTCTTTTATGATTTACTTGCTCTTTATTCCTTTAAAAATTATTGACTTTAAAGAACTTAAAGACATTGAAAGACATTTTTCTGCATGGTATCAGATTATTATTCTCTTGCATGTTTTAGTAGATGTCTTTGTTTAGAGTACTTTTATGTGCATAAAAAGGCTGGCATGCTTTCTTTTTTCATTCACTCAGAAATTATTACTTGGGTTGCTGTGGTGCAGTGGGTTAAGCCACCACCTGCAGTGCTGGCATGTCACATGGGTACCGGTTGGAGTCCACCTCTGATCCAGCTCCTTGCTTACATGTCTGGGACAGCAGCAAAGCATGGCCCAAGTCCTTGGGCCCATGCACCCACATGGGATACCTGGAAGAAGCTCCTGTCTCTTGGCTTTGGCCTGGCCCAGCTCTGGCCATCATGGCCACCTGGAGAATAAGGCAGTGTATGGAAGATCTCTCTCTGTCTCTCCTCTCTCTGTAGCTCTGCTTTTAAATAAATAAATTAAAAAAAAGTTAAAAAGAGAAATTATCACTAAATTCCAAGTTCTAATGTTTTGTTTTCAGAATGGTTAGTATTGCCTAACAACCTCTATTATAATTTGAAATTCTATTTGAATTGCTTGCTATGCTAAATTTTTATGTAAATATGGGCTCAGTTTCTCATTTCTCTTCATGTCCACTGATCTGTCTCTGGCTATTCACGTATCTGTTCTGCTTTGTTTTACTTTGGATGACTTTATGTTGTATTTTTTAACATCTGGTAGTACAAATGCCTCCTTATTCCTTCTTCAGAGTTTCCTTGGCTATTTTCATTTATTTATCATTTCAGATGAACTTGAGATCTTTTTGTCAAGGTGCAAAAAAATAAAAAGGTGCTTTGGAATTTTGGTTGGGATGTCATTAAATTTATACATTTATTATGGGGAAAAGTGACATCTTTACATTATTGAGTCTGCCATACAAGAACATGGTATGTCTTTCTGTTTTTTTGGATCTTTTAAAAAGATTTCATCATAAAAGTCCATTCTAATTTTTGGTTAGTGTTCCTATGTATTTTACGGGGCCCATCCCTTTCTGTTACGATTTTTTAGAATATATTTTTAATTGTTTTTAATTAATAAGAACAGCTGTTTTATTTATGTTTTTTATTGGCTATTATTGGTATTTACAAAAAAATCATTTGTATCTATTCATTTTGTAATCAGCCATATACTTTACTTAGTTAGGTATTTTAGTTGATTTGAATTTTCTAGGTAAGTAGTCATTTTCTTTAAATGATACAATGTTTATTTCTTTCCTGAGTTTACCATTTGGATTTTTTTTTTTTTTTTACATAATTGCAAGGATGGGGCCGGTGCTGTGGCTCACTTGGTTAATCCTCTGTCTGTGGCGCCAGCATCCCTTATGGGCACTGGGTTCTAGTCCTGGTTGCTCCTCTTCCAGTCCAGCTCTCTGCTGTGGCTCTGGAAGGCAGTGGAGGATGGCGCAGGTCCTTGGGCCCTGCACCTGCGTGGGAGATCAGGAGGAAACACCTGGCTCCTGGCTTTGGATTGGCGTAGCTCTGGCTGTAGTGGCCATTTTGGGGGTGAACCATCAGAAGGAAGACCTTTCTCTCTGTCTCTCTCTCTCTCTGTCTAACTCTGCCTGTCAAATATATAAATAAAAAAATTACAAGGATAGAGGTTTAAGAATAATTTTGAATAGGATGATAACAGTATGCATCTATGTCTTGACCCTAGCTTGACTGAGAATACAATCAGTCTTCCAAAATTATATATGACTTCAGCAGTTGGCTTGAGATAGTGTTTTTTATTTAATTGGAGTATCTTTTTAAATTATAGTTAAGAATTAAAAACAGAATTTAAAACTTTATAGGTAATTTTTTCACAGCTATTGAAATAGTCATTATTTTCTTTTGATCTATTCATGTGCTAGGTTTTATTATTAAATTCCCCATTATTAATTTTATAGTATATTATGTATAATATGGTATGCACTATATACTTTTATGTATTTTGTATTATAATCTTCCATTCCTACAGCAGTCACTGCGGTAGCATTTTATTTTCTTTAGATACATTTCTGAATTCTGTTTGCTTATGAATATACTTTTGTGTTTCTGAAGCTGAAGTCTCATGATTTTTTTTAACTTATAGAAGTGTACTCTGTGGTTATAATCAGTACTCTCAAATCTCATAAAAATCAGCTAACGCTGGATTAAAATGTAAAAGGAGTTTGATTCAAACCACAGGATCACATAAAGGGCCTTGGAATCTAGAATCTCAGATGATGTTCCTGTGATTTTTTTCCCACCCCTGGAGGTGTCAGTCCAGTCCAAAGGCTGGCAGACTTGAGAGTCACCAAGAGCCAATGTTTGAGTTCACACTGGAAGGTAGAAAACAAGCTCAGTGTTCTAGGTGGCTGAGGGATTCCTTCGCATCAGTATTGACTGCTGTTCAGGCCTTCGGCTGATGGGATAAGGCCCATTACAGTAGAGAAGGATACTGTTTTCCTCGGTCTGTTGATTTAAATGTGTATTCCGTCCAGAAACACCCTCACAGAAACACTAAAATGAGGTCTTATCTGAATATCTGGCTATTCTCCAGCCCAGTTATGTTGACACATAAAATTAACCATCACAGCTGGTTATTACAAATGAATAAAATTCAAAGTAAAAATACAAATTGGAAAATATCTGCAAAAGATTGGTAGTTTGCAATATTCATTTATCTTTGTTCTCGCCCCAAACCTCTCAAACGATAAAGGAATAAGCCTAAAGTGTGAGCTAAAGAAGATTTCACTAGGTTAGATTTAAATGTTTTGAAGAACTGAAAGAGGAGGAAGAGTATTTTGACAGAGTCATGCAGAGATGGCAAGGTTGTGAGCAGCTTAGCTGCCTCTTAGCTCTGTAGAACCCTCAACAGACTTGTGACTTGAAGCACTAGTTGGGCCTGAGAGTAGAGTGAAGCATGGGGCTCAGAATGGAATTATTTCAGTCTGCCTGGAAAGAAACTAGCCCCATAGCCTCCTTCTCTGGCCCTGTAGATGAGCACCAGCAGTTGCTTGTTCTTCTGGGTAAAAGATCAGAAGATAATGATTTTTTATACTCTTTTTGTCCTTGTCCTGTGAGGTACCTGTTTCCGTGTCCTTACCATAGTTTACAGTTCTCTTCCAGAAGCCTGTAACTTAACTGTGGGTGGATAGTTACATAAATCAGCTAACTCTTGAGGGAGCTGCACAGAAGAGGCAGAAAATATAAGAAAAAAGATTAAAAGTCTGAGAGGATGAAAACAGGGGTTTTATATCCAACTAATGTATTTTTTAATTTTAGTTTTATATTTGGTAAGGTGCAGCATGTAATACAGTGTGTGATCAAGTCTGGATTAGCATTTCCATCTCTTTAAACATTAAAAAGATTTTTTTCATTAACATAATAATTGGACATATGGGTATTTATGGAACAAAATCCAAGTAATTTAAATCTTTAATTTAGGCAGGGAACATAGAGAAAAGGGCCACTTGTGAACTTTGAGCTTATTGATGGAATAGTCCCTTTCTGAAATGCTTGGAACCAAAAATGTTTGATTTTGGAGGATTTTGAATTTTAGAATATTTGTATAGACATTATCAGTTGAGATACTTAATTTGCAAATAAAAAAAATTTGAAATGCTCTGAAATCCAAAACTTTATGAGTATCATGTTGGTACACAAAAAGTTTTAGATTTCACGTCAATTATGAGTTTCAGAATTTGGATTAGGGATATTCAGCCTGTACTGCTGAAGAAAAGTCCTAAAAGTATCCAGAGACAAAAACCAAATGAAAACAGGTCACATATAAAGAAATGAGATTCAGAACTGAATAATGGAAGGCAGGAGAGCATTCCTTTCATGTTTCCGAGTGGTTCTCAACCTAGTTTGTGCACAGCTGTGTTATTAGTCAAATGCAAGGGTATTAGTAAGAACATTTTAGACATTGAAGGGCTCAGACCATTTATCTTTTATTCATCCTTTCTTAGATTATCATTTAAAGCAATGTTCCAACAAATCAGGAAGTAAACCAAAAAAAAAAAAAATTCTAATTCAGGAAACAGAAGAATGCCAAGGAGAAATTCCAAGATAGAAGCCCTGTTCAAGAGTAAAGAGAGCAGATGTGTACAGTTCAGGTTGGAGCAACAGGATCCTGTAGAGGTCTGTAGAGAAAGAGAGGATATGACATAGTAGCTTTCTTGAGGGAAAAATATTGAGGATATGACAAAGGTTGTATAAGAAGAAAGGCAAGTTTTAACTGTAGTAAAAAACAAAAGCTATTAGTGAAGGGAAATATACTCATTATACTTAATTTTGAAATCAGCAGTGTTTTTGCCTTAATTGTTGGCAAGAGACACTTCCTCCAGCTTCCTCCTTTACTTCCTGTTCCCTGGTGGAGGAATTTGCACTCCCTGCCTCAGGCTGATCCTCTTTCACTGTTCTCCAAGGGAGGCACAGTGACTGGTCTTTTGAGGTGGATTCCTTCTGAGAGGAGAGCGTGGTGGGGACAAGAGGTGCGGAGTCACCACACAGATCCCAGGCGGCAGGTGAAAGCAGGCCAGAGGCGAGCAGCCCACGGACTCCTTTATTTCAGTTGATACAGCAGCTTATCTAGCCAAGGCAGCCAATCCGGTCAAGGGACGGTCTATGCCCTAACCAGTCACAGCCTGTTGCCAGGCACTTTCCGAAGCCATCCAGTCACAGCCTGTTGCCAGGCAGTTTCTGTTGCCAGCGGCCATCTTGGCATGGCCTTCTCATTCCACCACACTGGTCCAACTCTTGAGTTTGATCAGAGACACTGGCACAGGTGGCTCAGCCCTTCTGCTGTTTCTTTCTGATCTGCCTTCCTGCAGAATGGATGCATTTTGGTCTGCTGTCTCAGCCTTGCAGTAAACTTAATGAGGCAGGTTTTGCTTCTGTGGGAGAGGCATGTGGTTGTCCAAAGCAACCTGTAACTGGGCATATAAATTTGATGCTGGAGTACAGTGTCAGGAGTCCATTAAATTTGTAGTTAAGACAAATTCAGTGCTTTATTAGTAACAAAGATGGAGCTTTGATTTGCTGTTAGCCTGTGTTGTGTTCTCTCAGCTAGTTCTGATTTGCTTGGTGAGTGGTGGGTTGTTATATACTGATCAGTAATAGCCCAACATTAATGGTGGAAATATTAAGCAATGCTTGGAGAAGGTGGAGGAGATGTATTTTGGGTTATGTAAGAAAGCTGAATTCTGGCCGGCGCCGTGGCTCAACAGGCTAATCCTCCGCCTTGCGGCGCCGGCACACCGGGTTCTAGTCCCGGTTGGGGCTCCGGATTCTGTCCCGGTTGCCCCTCTTCCAGGCCAGCCCTCTGCTGTGGCCCAGGAGTGCAGTGGAGGATGGCCCAGGTGCTTGGGCCCTGCACCCCATGAGGAGACCAGGAGAAGCACCTGGCTCCTGGCTCCTGCCATCGGACGAGCGCGGTGCGCCGGCTGCAGCGCGCCAACCGTGGCGGCCATTGGAGGGTGAACCAACGGCAAAGGAAGACCTTTCTCTCTGTCTCTCTCTCTCACTGTCCACTCTGCCTGTAAAAAAAAAAAAAAGAAAAAGAAAGCTGAATTCATAAAGGATGTTGATGATGTTGAAAATAGATAAATCAGGAAATACTGTAATTGTTTAAAATAAAGAACTAATTATTGAAAGAAACAATGGTTGCCCTTAGATTATTAGTACAGCCAATTAAGTGTTGGTCAGCGAGTTGTTTTTATCAGAAACCTTTTGGCGCCATTTGGTTTTTAACCATTATGTATATATTATTTTGATTTTTAAAATTAAATGAAAAAAAAATAAAGGACAACAGATACTTGGTTCTTGGGAAGTGCAATTGGAAGTGTTCTGTAACCTTCATTGAGAATTGTCTATCCTTGAAATTTAGATTTGATTGATATTTGTAGACTGAATGAATCTACAGTGGGATGAGTTTATGATGGCAATGATGCAGTTTACCAGATTGCTTGACTACTTAGAAATCTATGGGTTACCAAAGTTACAAGATTTTTCTATGAAAGTATTGGTGTAACAGACTAAAATGCTTCTTGCCTGATTTGAAATCCAGCAAAACATAGAAGAAGACAACATTGTGATGAATATTTACTGAAAAACTAACTCTTTACTTTTGGAAATTGAACATGCTTTTTGGCTTAAAGACTATCAGGTGTATCTTTGAGTTTGGAATGAAACACTAAGATACCCTTGTTCAGTGAGTTGGTAATGTTTTCATATTTTGGTCAATGTTCTGAGTTAATTGAAGAGTGTAATCTTGCCTATAAGATGGAAAATGTGTGTTATGAAAATCTGTGCATAGATTTCAGTTTTGCTTTTGTACTAGACTAAACTTATCTTTTAATTACTTTTACTGCAAACTATTTGAAGTATCCTTGTTTTCAGACCTTTGACATTCCCATATGATGGTCTCGTTAATAGAGAAAGCAATGGTAAAGTCTCCTAGTAGCTTTCTGTTTTCGTTTTCCTTTATACTTTAAGTAATTTTTTGACAGAGTTAGACAGTGAGAGAGAGAGAAAGAGATAAAGGTCTTCCTTCCGTTCGTTCTCCCCCCAAAGCTGCTATGACCGGCGTGCTGCGCTGATCCGAAGCCAGGAGCCAGGTGCTTCTTCCTGGTCTCCCATGCGGGTGCAGGGCCCAAGCACTTGGGCCATCCTTCACTGCCTTCCCAGGCCACAGCAGAGAGCTGGATTGGAAGAGGAGCAACTGGGACAGAATCTGGTGCCCCAACCAGGACTAGAACCCAGAGTACCAGCACCACAGGCAGAGGATTAGCCAAGTGAACCACGGTGCCGGCCTTTAAGTAATTTTTTAACCTAGAATACTGATGATGCTTTGTTTTAGTTTCTTATTACACTTTACTTATGGACTATATTTTTTGTTAGTTCCAAACATAGTTTGCCCTACATTGTTTTTGTGTGAAATTCTACTTTAATTGATCCTGGTTTTTTATCTTTTTATTTTTTGCATTATATATTTTTATTGTTTTTTTAAAAATTCTTTAAGATATATGCTTCATGTATTTCCTATATACAGATTTAGGAACATTGATATTTCCTATGCTACCCTCCCTCCTGCCCATGCTCCAACCCTTCTTCTTCCTGCTTCTCCCATTCCCACTCTTAACTTTACATTCATTAAGTAAACTGAAAACAGATCTTTGTAAAAATTAAGTTAACCCTACATTAAGTATAAGAGTTCAACAAATAGTATGATGAAAAAACACTGTTCCTCAACAGAAGAGACAAGGGCTGTAAACAGTCATTAAACCCCCAAAGTCCATTCCACTCCAATATATTACATTTTAGGTACTCTATCAGCTACCTTTGATAAGGGAAAACATATGATATCTGTCTTTTTGGGACTCCTTATTTCATGAAGCATAATGTTTCCAGTTGTGTACATCTTGTTGCAAAAGACAGGAAAATTTTTTTTTTTTACAGCTGAGTAGTATTCCATAGTGTGTGTGTGTGTGTGTGTGTGTGTGTATATATATATATATATATATATACACACCATAATATCTTTATCCAGTTAACTGTTGATGGACATCTGGGTTAATTCCATTTCTTAGCTATTGTGAATTGTGCTGCAGTAAACATGTGGGCACAGTAACTGTTTAATATGATGATTTCTTTTGGTTTGGGTAAATTCCCAGAAATGGGATGGCTGAATCATAGGGTATGTCTATATTCAGATTGATCCTGTTTTGTTTTTTTATTTTTCAAAATATTTATTAATATAAAGACAATAGATTTTATGTATTTCATAGATGCAATACTAAGAAGATAGCAATACTTCCCTTCCACCTTCTGTCAGTCCTTTTCCTCCCTTCCTTTCTCTTTTTTCTTTAATTTTTACGGAAACAATTTTTAACCTAGAAACCTTTTATTTAAGGAACACAAACTTGATGCATTTCATATGGGAACACAGTGATTCTCCCCACCTTTTACTCTCTCCTGCCCTCTCTCCCACCTTTCTTCCTCCTGCCTTTTTTTTTTTTTTTTTTTGACAGGCAGAGTGGACAGTGAGAGAGAGACAGGGAGAAAGGTCTTCCTTTTCCGTTGATTCACCACCCAGTGGCCGCTGCAGCTGGCGCACCGTGTTGATCCGAAGCTAGGAGCCAGGTGCTTCTCCTGGTCTCCCATGTGGGTGCAGGGCCCAAGGACTTGGGCCATCCTCCACTGCACTCCCCCGCCACAGCAGAGAGCTGGACTGGAAGAGGAGCAACTGGGACAGAATCTGGCACCCCTACCGGGACTAGAACCCGGTGTGCCGGCACCACAGGCGGAGGATTAGCCTGTTGAGCCATGGCGCCCGCCATCCTGCCTCTGTTAGTCCCATTTTAATTTTTTTACAAAGATCTATTTTCAGTAGTTAACTTTATACTCATAAGATAAACTCTACACTAAGTATTCAACAAATAGTGTAAAGGGAAAAAAACAAAAAACAAAAGCACTGTTCTTCAACAGTCAAGACAAGGGCTGTTCAAAATCATAGCATAGTATCAGTTTCACTTCTGTGGATTACCTGTTAGGTACTCTTTTACCACTGATCAGGGAGACCATATGGTATTTGTCTTTTTGGGACTGGCTTATTTCACTAAGTATAATGGTTTTCGATTGCATTCATTTTCTTGCAAAAGACAGAGTTTCATTCTTTTTTTTTTCTTTTATAGCTGAGTAGTATTCCATAGTATATTTATACCACATTTTCTTTTACTAGTCTTCAGTTGATGGACATCTGGGTTGATTCCATATCTTAGCTATTATAAATTGAACTGCAATAATCATGGGGGTACAGATCATTGTTTCATATGCTGATTTCTTTTCCTTTGGGTAAATTTCTAGGAGTGGGATGGCTGGGTCATAATGGTGGGTCTGTATCAACATACTGTCTTCCACAGTGGCTGTACCAGTTTACATTCCCACCAACTGTGGGTTAGGGTACCTTTTTCATCACATCCTTCCAGCATTTGTCATTTGATATCTCTATGAGAGCCATTCTAACTGTGGTGAGGTAAAACCTCATTGTACTTTTGATTTGCATTTCCTTGATGGCTAGTGATACTGAGTATTTTTTCAAGTGTCTGCTGGCCATTTGGATTTTGTCTTTTGAAAAACACCTATTCAAGTCCACTGGATTGTTAGGTTTGATGTTGTTGAGTTTCTTGAGCTCTTCATGGATTCTGGATAATAAGCCTTTATCAGTTGCCTAGTTTGCTAATATTTTCTCCCATTCTGTTGGTGGCCTCTTCACTTGGCTGAGTGTTTCCTTTGCAGTGCAGAAGTTTCTTAGCTTGATGTAATCCCCTTTTGTCTTTTTTATTTTTTTTTTCATTTATTGCCTGTGCTTCTGGTATCTTTTCCAAGAAGTCTTTGTGTTTGCCAATGTCTCAGAGTTTCCCCAAAGTTGTCCTCAAGTAATTTGATGGTATCAGGTCATAGATTTAGATCCTTGCTCCATTTTGAGTAATTTTTGTATAAGGTGTAAGGTAAGAGTCTTGTTTCATAACTTCTGCATGGATAGATCCAAATTTACCAGAAGGATTTGTTCAGTACAGACTGTCCTTGTTCTAAGGACTGACTTTAACTCCTTTGTCAAAGGTAAGTCGCTTGTGGATGGCAGGAATTAATTTCAGAGGTTTCCATTCTGTTCCATTTGTTGACGACATGTCTGGCTGTTAGGATTATAATTGGCCTGTGGTATGTCCTGAAATTTTGGTATTGTGATGCCTCTGACTTTGTTTTTGTTGTTTAAGATTGCTTTGGCTATTTGGGATCTCTTGTGTTTCCATGTGAATTTAGCTATTCTCACCCATGCTGGCACATGAATTGCATACACAAAGCATCTGTGCAGTCTTCATTGTGAGCATGGAACCTCTACATTGACCCACCCTGGGTAGTCACGGGGCTCTGGGCCTCTGATGCCAGACACTGTGATTACCCAGAGAACCAGCTACACCCCACGCCCTATTGTTGAGTCACAGAATTCACATTGCACAAGGCTCCCACAGTCTCAGGCCCACAAACCTGCCCCAATCACAGGGAGAGCAGAGATGTTCCCAGGGTCAAGCTGCCTGTGGGTGCTCTGCCTTGTCAGTTGGAGCCCTGGAGCGCCTCACAATTCTAAGTGGGAACCCTGCCCCTGCCAGTCCTCAGGCCAGATTCAGTGTCAGTGGTGAATGTGGATTTATCTGACAAAATCCCCTAGTTGAGTGTGCAAGTGCTGCCACAGCCTTTACTGGTGTTAAGTTGCCCTTTGTCTCCCTGCTGGTCCTGGTACGCCCTTGTCAGGGGATGGGGAAAAAGCTGAGGGGGCTCAGCTAGGGCTTCCGGCCAGACTGAAAATCACTGTGGTCTGCAGGGCTCTTTTTCGAGCAGTATCATTAGTGACGTGGGTGCTGTAGTCTGTTCTTACCTCTCTCAGAAACTGGCGGCTCCTTCTGCCTCCAGCTGCACTAGTCATTGGTGGTGTCCTTGCTCACTGCTGCGTGTTTGTAGTGTTTGTGTTGTCTCTCTTCTTTCTGTAGAATGTCCACTGCAGACTTCTCCAACTGAGCGATGCACTGGGATATAGAACAGATAGATAACCCTGGGAATGCACTTCCTCCTCTTTTCTTCTGTTATCTTCCCATGGTCAAAATCAGCATGTCGTTTTCCTACTCAGCCATCTTGGAATCTCTGCCTCCCCCACCCCCCACCCCATAGGTTTTTTTGCCTGACTCTCTTCAGTGTCATTTTAAGTGTTTGTTTTGTGAATTTTGTATCTCAATCTTAAATTCTTTCTTCCTTTGGAGAAAATATTTTTAGGAAAGGAAGATTGTTTATTACATTTCATGGTTAAAAAGTTTTAAAAAATTGTATAAAACAAAAGATAAAGTTCTCCTGCTGGTGCCCTACTCGTTCTTCCTCTTCTCAAACGCATTTTCTAAGGGTAAACACTATTACCACTGTAAGGCCACCACAAAACACACTAAACACTTGAGTAGGGGAAAGGGTTTATTGGGGGTAGGGGGGCAGAATCTGACAGGCTGGAGGGAGAGGGCAAGAGCACAAGAGAGAGAGGTCAAGAGCACATGTGTGTGGGACGCAGGTTCTGTTATACCCTTGCAGGGGGTAGGGAAGTGAGAGCAAGGAATCCTGTTAGGGTGGAGAGTGGGACTGATGCTTGTGGTTGGGCCATTTCACCACCTGACATCTAGTCAGCCAGGCTGAGCTTAGGACTGAAGCTTACTGTGCAAGGTGACAGCCGGGGCCAGAGCCTAAGATGGTATCTGGACTTAGATGGTGCCCAGACTTAGATGGTGCCACAGATAAGACCGTGTCATTTTACTAACAACCACTATGTTGTATGTCTGTAGAGTCCTGTTTCTGAGCCTTCACAAATGTATATATACCCCCTCTCACCATTTTGGAATGCAAACATCGATTTGACGTTAAATCAGGTTCTGAAATGTGTCTATTCAGTAGCACAGAGCAGAGAGCCTTCTACTTCATTCCATTATATATAAAACAATTATTTAATGCTGAACACTTTTCTGCTTCACCTCATCTGTTTTTGTGAGTGCTTCTATTGGATAGATTGCTAGGAGCAGATTTTTTAGATGAAGGGATATATATACATTTAAGATTTTGATAGAAATTACCCATTTACCTTTCAGAATAATAGTAGTAATTTACATTCTTCTAATTGTATATGTCTTCCCCCTAACATTCTTGTCAACACCAGTCTTTTCAGTTTTGGCATCCTGATGTGACAAAAATCATCATTGTTTTCGTTAGCATCTCCCTGCGTTTGTTTGTTTATTTATTTATTTATTTTTTTGACAGGCAGAGTGGACAGTGAGAGAGAAAGACAGAAAGAAAGGTCTTCCTTTGCCGTTGGTTCACCCTCCAATGGCTGCCGCGGTTGGCGCACTGCGGCCGGCGCACCGCGCTCATCCGATGGCAGGAGCCAGGTGCCAGGTGCTTTTTCCTGGTCTCCCATGGGGTGCAGGGCCCAAGCACTTGGGCCATCCTCCACTGCACTCCCGGGCCACAGCAGAGAGCTGGCCTGGAAGAGGTGGAAGAGGGGCAACTGGGACAGAATCTGGCGCCCCGAACCCGGACTAGACCCTGGTGTGCTGGCGCCGCAAGGCGGAGGATTAGCCTGTTGAGCCATGGCGCCGGCCAGCATCTCCCTGCTTGAATAACTTTTCATGTGTTTATTAGGTCCTTGAATTTTTTATTTTGAGAAGCTCATGTTCATATCTTTCTTTTGTTGACTTGTAGTTTTGTTATTTGTAAGGGTTTCTCCTATATGAAGTATATTAACTGTCAATTACATCTCTTATAAATGTGATTTACAATTTGTCATTTTTTTGCCTAAACATATTTAAGGTATTAAATCATATCAGGCTGGCGCCGCGGCTCACTAGGCTAATCCTCCACCTGTGGTGCCAGCACACCGGTTCTAGTCTCGGTAGGGGTGCCAGATTCTTTCCTGGTTGCCCCTCTTCCAGGCCAGCTTTCTGCTATGGCCCGGGAGTGCAGTGGAGGATGGCCCAAGCCCTTGGGCCCTGCACCTGCATGGGAGACCAGGATAAGCACCTGGCTCCTGGCTTCAGATCAGCGCGATGCGCTGGCCGCAGCTTGCTGGCTGCGGCAGTCATCGGAGGGTGAACCAATGGCAAAAAGAAGACCTTTCTCCCTGTCTCTCTCTCTCTCTCTCTCTCACTGTCCACTCTGCCTGTCAAAAAATAAATAAATAAATCATATCAATCATGTGTTTTATCTTGGCTTCATGTCATGCTTACAAAAACTTTCTTTATCTCAGTGTAATATAAACTTTCTCCTGTGTTTTTGTAATTGTATAATTTTGTTGGACTTTTGGATTTTATTGGTATAGTTTAAAAAATTTTCATCTTATTTCTGTGTTCTTATTTAATGGTGTTTTACATGCTTTTTAAATGTTTTATTTTCTTGCTGTATTACACAGATTATGTATTTGTGTGCTAAGTGCACATGTGTTTGCTTTTTTACTTTTTTTTTTTTATTATTTGAATGAGTTACAAAGAGAGGGAGAAATAGAGAGAGAGTCATCTTCCATTTGGTGGTTCCCTCCCCTAATGGCTTCAACAGGCAGGGCTGTGCCAGGCCAAAACCAGGAGTTCAGAGTTTCTTCTAGGTCTCCTTACAAGTGCAGGGACCCAAGCACTTGGGCCATTGTCTGCCGCTTTCCCAGGTCCACTAGCAGGAAGTTGTTGGATCAGAAGTTCAGTGGCTGGGTCTCAAACCCGTGCCCTTTTGGGATGCCGGTGTTGCAGTCTGTGGTTTTACCCGCTATGCCACAATACTGATTCCATATGTGTATGCTTTTTAAGTTATACATCTTTTTCTTTCTGTTCTACTATTGTTTTCTTAATAGTCATAAAACACATTCATACTTTTCCTCACAGATGTCAAAAATAAAAATATCATTTACTGATTTCTCCCAAGTAGAATGTACCACCATTACTTCAAACACTACATAACATTTTTGTAGTTGTTGTTGTAAAAATGTTGACTTTAAATACTGGAATCTTATTAATATGAGAGGTCTCTTAGATAAGAGGTCTCTAAAAAGTTCATGGAAAATGTGCAGTATAGAAAAACTATGCATGAATGTCAAATTATTTTTCCAACAGAATAAGTTTATCTTTTATTTCCTTTTCTCCATGAACTTTTTGAAAAAGTATTCTCTTATCTAAGTATATTTTAAGACATGTTGTCTGCATTTTATTAGCTTTTTAAAAAAATATTCCACCAATATTCATGCACAAGGATAGCAGATGCTGAGTTTATACACCCTTACTGACACACTTTAAACTGAACTGACCCATTGATAGGACCATGTAACACATATTTTCCTTTTTTCTTTTTAATTATTTATTTGAAAGAGTTACACAGAAAGAGAGAGAGAGAGAGAGAGAGAGAGAGAGAGAGAGAGAGAGAGATTTTCTGTTCTCTGTTTCATTCCTCAGATGGCCATGTGCTGGGTCAGGCCAAAGCCAGGAGCCAGGAGCTTCTTCCAGATCTCCCATGTGGATGGCATGGCAGGGGCTCAAGCACTTGGGTCATGTTCCACAGCTTTTCCCAGGCCTTTTAGCAGGGAGGTAGATTAGAAGTGGAGCAGATGAGACTCGTACCAGAGCCATATGGGATTGCCTCTTTGCAGGCGGCAGCTTTACCTACTACACCACAACGTTGGCCCCACACATGTTTTCTATAACTACTGTTAACCTTGTAACTTCTCGGTTAGTATATGAGACAGATAGCTGAGATTTAAAAAAAATTATTTACTTTTAAAATTTTATTTAAAAGAGAGACAGAGACAGAGACAGACTGACACAGAAAGGTATTCTATCTGCTGTTCATTCCCCAAGTGCCTACAAGAACTGGGACCAGGCCAGGCCAAAGTAAGGAGGCAGAAACTCAATCTGATCTCAACCATGGGTGGCAGGGACCCAGGCACTTAAGTCATCACCTGCTGCCTTCTAGGGTGTACACTGGCAGGAAGCTAGAATTGGAAGCAGAGCTGGGACTTAAACATATGCACTTGGATAAAGGATGAGGGCATCCCAGTGGTGTCCTAATCATTGTGCTAAATGACTACCTGATTTCTGAGAGTTTTCAAGGCAGTCCTTTCTGGCTTCTACCAAAGACTGGACTGTGGGATGTTTGAATGGCCTGACAATTTGGTTCTACTTCAGACATGGAGTGTAAATTTTTTTATTTGACTATTTATTTTCATGAGACAGAGAGAGAGAGAGTTGGAAAGAGATCTTTGATCTGCTGAATCACTGTCCAAATGCCTGCAATCATCAGGGCAGTGCCCGGCAGAAGCCAGGAGCCCAAAGTTAATCCAAGTCTCCCACGTGGGTGGCAGGGACTCGAGTACTTGAGTCCTTCAAAAAGTTGTCCATGAAGAGAATACCTGCTGCCTCCCAAGGAAGTATAATAGCAGGAAGCTGGATTGGAAGTGGAATAGCCTGTTCTGGAACTGCCACTACAGTATGAGATGTGCATGTCACAAGTGGTGGCCTAACTGTTGAGCCAAACAGCTGCCCCAGACCTCTACTCTTTAAATATTTGTGCAACATTTTTTTTAGAGGACAAACCAATCATTGGGTGGGGGAAAAGTGAAAAAGTAAAGCTCTTCACCTTCATTCTTATTGTCACAGGTAGTTCAGCTCTGGTTTCAGACTTGCATCCTGAAACTAGTTATGTAAAAGTCCTGTTGTTACTTCATCTGCTCTCCTAATGTGTGTGGCTGGTCGTTGTTGGTGTGGGTGTGTGCTAGTGTTATCCATTCTGTGAGGTTTATCAGTGTGTTATTCCACTTTGATTCTGTCTGTTCCTCAAAGTAGACACTGCCAATCAGAACATCCTTTTCTTCTTTTAAAAGCAAATCTGTGAGATATTAACACATTAGTCTTATTTGCATTTTTTATTTGAAAATTAATTGAGGGGCTGGCACTGTGGTGTAGTGGGTAGAGCCACTGCCTGTGGTGCCAGCATCCCATGTGGGCACCAATTTGAGACCTGGATGCTCCGCTTCCAATCCAGCTCTCTGCTGTGGCCTGGGAAGGCAGTGGAGGATGGTCCAAGTGCTTGGACCCTGCACCTGCCTGGGGGACTTGGAGGAGGCTTCTGGCTCCTGCCCTTGGATCGGCTCAGCTCCAGCTGTAGCGGCTATTTGGGGGGTGAACCGGCAAATGGAAGACGTCTGTCTCGCTCACTCTCTCTCTCTCTCTGCCTCTGCCTCTCTGTGGCTCTGCCTTTAAAATAAATAAATAAATCTTTAAAAAATTAATTGAAAATTATTGGAAGAAGCAGAATATGGAGATTCTCCAAGTACAATTCTGTTCACATTTGTGTATTTACATTTAAAAAATTTTTTTTGTTTTAGTTTTATTGTTAACTGACATATAAACATTGTATATATTCATGGGGTATCATGTGATGTTTCTATACATGCATACACTGAATAATGTCTAGTGAGGGTAAACATGTATCTCATTAATTGTTTAATATTGTATATTTTTAAAGGGGTAAAGATACCTATTGATATTTTATTGTCTGTTTGTTTCCTAATTGTTCTTCATTTCAGTAGGTCATTTAAACATTCTGATCATGTATAGTTGGCTACCTAATAAAAGTGTAAATTATCACCCAACAATCTTTTAAAAAAATTAGTGTTTTTTAAAAAAAGATTTATTTATTTATTTGAAAGCAGATATACAGAGAGAAAGAGGAAAGTCTTTCCATCTGCTAATTCACTCTCCAAAAAGCTGCAATGGCTAGGCTGCACCAGGCCAAAGCTAGGATATGTGAACTCCGTTTGGGTCTCCTATGTGGGTTGCAGTGGTCAGTACTTGAGTCATCTTTTGTTATTTTCCAAGGTGCATTAGCATGGGAACTGTATCAGAAGTGGAGCCAGGACTTGAACCCATACTCATATGGGATAGCAGCAGCTTAGCCTGCTGTAACACAACCTCCATCCCCAGTATTCTTTTTTCTAATTTGTCACAGATGAACATTTTTTCACAAAGATACCAACTTCCAGGAAACGGAAGTCTTTTTAATAAGTTGTAGGTTATTCCTTTACAAATTTAGTTTAATATTTTTCTGAGATAATGCTTTTAAATTACTGATGGCAATATTTAGAACTTCATATCTCATTGCATGAAATAGAATTTCTAAATAGTACTTTCAATAAAAATCACCTCTATTATTTTATCACAGTCATGATACTAGAAGACAGGTTTTGTCTTGTTGATAAAGTATCCCTTTATTCTTATTTTCAAAATGACTTCAAAAACTGAAGTGTTTCAAATTTTTCAGTTTTTTTGATATCTGTTTTTATAATCACAATTTATCAGAGATATAACCGAGCATTTCATATTGTTGAGTATTCTAGCCCTGAAGTCAACTTGTCTGGTAAATTTTGAGTTGCAAAAATCCATTTGTGAATATTTTGTCTAGGATTTTCATATACAGGGATAAACTGTAGTTTTTTATTTTTAGCTCTTATATCCTTTTTGATTTTTTTTATCATTGAATCTATATCATTTGCACTTACCTTTCAATCTTATCTAAACTACGATATGGGGATTACCCATTCCTTAAAACTATGAAAGAATTCTTTAATGAAGTAGTCTTTACCAAGACTTTTATTTCTTGGTATTTTATTAATGTGTTCAACTTTTCTTTACTTCACTTAGTTTCTTTCTTTTTTTTTTTTTTTCAGATCTGTAGAAATTTCCAGTGTGTAAATGCTTCTGTTCTAAATTATGACTGTGATGTTCAGAAGAAATGTCATGGACATGGGGTAGGTAATATTTTCCTTTGGTTTGTTTTTTGAAGTAGTGGTGAATAGCAAGAATTTCTAATGAAGGTTGTGTAAGAATTTCCGGTTTTTTAGGGTTTCAGATGTTGGGGAGTTTAGATTCTTGATCAATGTTTTATGTGTAGAGAATGTTTATGAATTCGTGTATGTTTAGTCCTTTCTTTTGGTTTCCTTCTTGAGTTGATGATACAGAACAACATTCACAATTAACAAAAGTGGTATTTTGATTGCTTTGAAGGTATGTAATAGCAATAAGAACTGTCATTGTGAAAATGGCTGGGCTCCTCCAAATTGTGAGACTAAAGGATATGGAGGAAGTGTGGACAGCGGACCTACATACAATGGCAAGTAATATGGAAAAAAAATTAGAGTGATCTGCTGGTGGCCCAAGTCGTCAATTGGGTATCCTTGAATCTCTGAACCACTTACTGCATCAGTTGTTAAACTAAATTATGTTGATTCTGTGTCCTAAAGTCCTTATGAATTTTTTTTTAAATCCCTGTGTATTACTTTTAACTTCTTGTGTGGACTTACATAGTAGCTTCTTGTCTGGGCTTCGTGTTTCTCATTTTGCTTCCTCTCATCTGTGTTCCATGTTATATTACAGAGCTTCAGTATTTTCCTTCAAGAGTTTAGTTTTGATTATGTATGTGTCCCGCTTTAATTTTACTGTTTCTGCATTGCTATTAGAATGAAGTTCTCGGCTAGCGCCGCAGCTCACTAGGCTAATCCTCTGCCTGCAGCGCTGGCACACCGGGTTCTAGTCCCGGTCGGGGCACAGGATTCTGTCCCGATTGCTTCTCTTCCAGTTCAGCTCTGCTGTGGCCCGGGAGTGCAGTGGAGGATGGACCAAGTGCTTGGGAGACCAGGAGAAGCACCTGGCTCCTGGCTTCGGATCAGCCGCCACCGGAGTGGCCATTGGGTGGTGAATCAATGGAAAAGGAAGACCTTTCTCCCTGTCTCTCTCTCTCTCACTGTGCACTCTGCCTGTCAAAAAAAAAAAAAAAAAAGAATGAAGTTCTCAAACCCTTAACATGGCTTAAATGCATGATTTGCTTGTAGCTTACCTTTCCAGCCCATATCACTATACATAAGACATATTATAACTTCCTTGACTTGCTTTAATAGGCTACTACTCTCTTTTATCTGTGGATCTTCATACCAAATTATTTTCATATTATTGCAGTATACAGGCTTCTGTTTATACCTTCTTTCTTTCTTTTTAAAAGATTTTTTAAAATTTATTGGAAAGAGTTGCAGAGAGAGGTAGAGCCAGAAGATTGGGGGGGGGGGGGCGGATAGAGAGAAGAGAGAGAGAGAGCGAGAGGTCTTCCATCCTCTGGTTCACTCCCCAGATGACTACAATGGCCAGAGCTGAGCTGATCTGAAGCTAGGAGCCAGGAACTTCTTTCGGGTCTCCCATGCAGATGCAGGGGCCCAAGGACTCGGGCCATCTTCTGCTGCTATCTCAGGCCATAGCAGAGAGCTGGATTGGAAGAGGGGCAGCTGGGACTAGAACTGACACCCGTATGGGATGCTGGCACTGTAGGTGGCAGCCCCCTTGGATTTTGAACATTTACATTTAATTCATTTTGATTGGTAATATGTTTGAGTTTATATCATCGTGATATTTTTCTATCACAGTCTCCCATGTGGTATTGTGGGACTTTCTGTCTATTTCTGATTTTCTGGCTTTTGTGCTGTTGTTGTCATGTATTTTACTTCTACATATGTTATAGACCTGACAGTTAACAGCTGGTAATTTTGCTTTGGTCAGTTAAAGAGATTTAAAAACATTTTAAAAGATTTAAAATTATTTTTATGTACCATATGGTTACAATTTCTAGTGTTCTTCATTTCTTTAAGATTCATTTAATTTCTGCTTAGAGGATTTCTTTTGACTTTTTTTTTTATAATGGCAGGTTACCATTGAGAAATACTTTTGGCTTTTGTGTTTGTGATGAAGTCTTTGCCTTTTTTAAATGATAGTTTAGCTGAGTAAAGAATTATAAGGAACCAGTCCCTTCTCCCCACCACCCCACTTATAAAAAGATATCCCTATATTGTCTTCTGATTTGCATTGTTTTCCCTGAAAAATCTACTATAATTCTTTTCTTTGTATTCAGTGTCTTTATGTAATCTATCTTTTATTCTCTCTTTGTAAGATTTATCCTGTTTCTGACTAACGTGTCTGGATGTGCCTGTAATTTTTTGAGCTTTTTTTGTCTGTTAAAATTTTTAGCCATTATTTCTTCAAATATATTTCTTTTCTTTCCTTTTTTAAAAGATTGAATGATTTGTTTGAAAGAGTTACAGAGAGAAAGAGAAAGAAAGATATATCTTCTAGCCACTGTTTCACTCCCCAGATGGCTGCAATGGCCAGGGTTGGCCAGGCTGAAACCAGGAGCTGTCTGAGTCTCCCACATGTGTGGCAGGGTCCAAGCACTTGGGCCATTTTCTGCTGTTATTCCCAGGCCATTAGCAGGAGCAGAATCAGAAGTGGAGCAGCTGGCAAATTAACCAGCACCCATATGGTGTGGCCAGGGAGCTCTGGTCAGTGCTCTAGGTGGGGCTAATATGCAGTGTGACAGAAGGCTCCCAGCGTCACAGGTAGCAATCGATGCACTCTGCTCTGCTAGCCTGTTGTCTGCAGAGAGGCAGAGACATTCCCAGAGACAGCTGCCTATGGGTTCTCCACCAAGATGACTTGAGCCCCGGAGCCTGATGTCTTGAGAGGCTGGGGCATCTCACAGTCATACGTGGCTGCCCAGCCCCCTCTCAGTCCTCCCAGCCAGAATGAGAGTCAGTGGAGACCGTGGATTTCTCCCTCTGCTGGAATCTCTGGATTGCACTCATGTAGAAGAGAGCCTCAGGCTGAATGTTACCTTCTCCCTGCTGGTTGCCAGGTGTGTGATGTGGTACTGCTGAGAAGATGGCATCTGTGTCCCAGCTAGTTGCTAGGAATGTGCACAAGAGTTTCTGCAGCTTCTGCTTATGCCCAAAACAGCACCCACCCTCAGCCAGTTGCCGAGTGCTTTTGTCTTGGGGAGTAGGGTGAGAGAAATGTACTCTGGGTCAGCAGGTAACCCTACCTTCCTTACGATTCCAGGCCAGACTCATGCCACATTCTCCTGCAACTGTGTCCCCAGTGGCCCGGGCTACTACAGGCTGATCTCCCCTCACACCCAGGCTAGCGTTTTACCTGGCTCTCGGCTGCTGGGGTTGTGTGTTTACTCCGTTTTCCTGTTGCACGTGTGCACCTTGCACACTGCTCCACAGCATTCTTCCTCCTGTAGAATTTCCATTGCGATTTTCTCTCTCCTCACTCTACCCTGAGAATGTACTAGCAACCCTGCCCCCCCTTTTTTTACACTATTTACTCTTAGCCTAGAGCAGTATACCCTTCCCTATTCCGCCATCTTGAAATCCTGAGTAATTATAATATATATATCATATATTATATCATATTATATAATTATATATATTATATATTATATAATATATACATTATATATAATATATTATATTATAATTATATATAATATATTATTATAATTATATATAATATATTATAATATATATTATATTATAACATATCATAATTATATAATATATATTATATATTATATATTAAAATATATGCAATATATATAATATGTAATTATGTAATGTATATTATATAATATACATTATATATATTTATATATATTTATATTTTATATTTTTATATTTATATTTATATATTTATATATTTATTTATATTTAAATATTTATATATTAAATAAATAAATATATATATTCATATATATGAATTTATAATTTATATATATTATAAATATATATAAATATAAATTATATATATAATTTATATATATAAATTATATATAAATTTATAGTTATAAATTTATATATATATAAATTTATATATATATAAATTTATATATATAAATATATATAAATATATATAAATATATATAAATACATGTAATATATAATTTATATATATTTATATATATTTATATATATTTATATATATAAAATATATAATACATATAATATATATAATACATAGATACATATATACATAATATATATATACATAATACATATATACATAATACATATATATACATATATATGTGTGTATATATATACACATACATATATGTATGTATATGTATATGTATATATATACATATATATGTATATATGTATATATAAAATATATATACATAATACATATGTATAATAATACATATATATACATATACATAATATAATACATAATACATATATACATAATACATAATACATATATTTATATATATTTATATTTATATATATTTATATATATTATATATATATATTTATATATATTATATATTTATATTTATATATATAAAATATAATACATATAATATATATAATACATAATATAATAATATAATAATATATAATATACATATTATACATAACACATATAATAATATATAATATAATATATAATATATATAATATATAATATATGTATAATATATAATATAATATATAATGTATATATAATATATAATGTATAATTACATAATTATATATAAATTATAATATATTATATATTTATTTATTTATTGTATATAAATATATATAATTATTATATATTTATTTATATAATAAATAATTTTTCAAATGTACAAATTGATCAGTAATCAATTAACTATTTGAGGGTGACCCTGTATGGATCTTTCAGATTCTAAGTAACTCCTTTCCTGTGGTACTTTGCTCAGTGAACTCTAACAACTTTGTCTTCTGCACTATCTCTTCAACCCAAGATAGTAACTTGGCTTTGATTGTGTTTCCACATTCCCCATTGTCGTCTGTTAACTCTCTCTAACCAGTAAACTGGGGCAATTTAAGAGTCACCTTATTTCAATTTCTGTTCAACGGGAGTCATTGTTTTTTGTTCTCTCATTGCTAATTCTTAAAAACTGGTGTTTCATATATTTTGTCTGGCTGTTTTAGTTTAGTTGATAAACCTGTTAGTACATCTTGGCTAGATGTGAAAGTCAGAATTAGGATTGTTAATAACTATGTATTCTGTCAGGTTGCTGTCCTGTAACTTGATTTAGCTGTTTTTAGATTATTTAACATTTGGGTTGTTTCTGTACTTTTGATATACACTGTTAACAAATATGCATTTTTTTGTCCAGTTGAAGTATAAATTGCTAATAATGAGATTATTTAGTTGAAGGGCATAAATCTATTTGTGGTTATTGATAAAATTTCCAAACAAATAATACTGTGGTGAATTGCTGCCCATAGCCTGAAGGTACCAGTTTCAATACAATCTTACCATTTTTATGTTGGGTGCCTGAATTTAAATTTATCTATTAGTAATTATGAAATGCCATATCTGGCTGGCTTTGATTTTTTTGTTTGTTTGTTTTTGGTTTTTTAAATTGAATGTGTCATATAATTGTATACTTGTATTAGAAATTTCTGGTCCTTCTACAAACTGAATTATGAGGAAAGAACACAAAACAGATAAGATTAATGCTCACTAATGAAATTTTCCAAAGTTATGATGATACTTAAACTCCAGGAGCCATAAAAATAAGATTGATAAATTCAACTATAAAAGATAATAAACTGCTGCACAGAAGAAAGTGTAATACCATTAAAACAAATGACAAAATGGGAAAATATTTCCAACTCATATCACAGACAAAGCTCATCTCCATAGCATATGGAGTTTTTAGGATCTAAGAACAACAAAACCAAATGTCTAATAGAATAATAGTGAAAGGACTGAGCTGAGAAAAAGAAATAACAGTTTTTCCTTAAACAGAAAAGGTGCTGAACTAAATAGTATTAAACAAAAATATATAAATGGAATTTATATAATAAATAATTTTTCAACTACCAGGTTGGCAAAAATCCTTCAGCTTGGCTCTGTGAGTAAGGCTGTGTGGAATTCCTATGTATTGTTTGAGGGTGTACTAACTTGTAGGCATCAGAGTGGAGGACCAGTTGATAACACCTTATAAAAATGATGAGCACCTGCACCCTTTGATACAGCAGTGCTGCCTTTGACACGTTCTGTAATCATACCTGTGTATGATATGAAGTGTATAAAGTTGTGGATTATACCATATTTCTTATAGTAGTGAAAGATTGAAAAATGAAAGTATCTGTTAGTGGAGTACTAATTAAAACTACAGAATATCTTCTGGAAGTTTGTGTAGAAAATGAGTATGCCCTCTGTGGTTTTGAAAGATATATAGATAGGTGGAAAAAAAAGTGATGTGCCAAATAGTGTTTATCATATGCAATTTTGAGGGATTACTGTTAAAAGTTCATTTCTGTATTGCTTAAATTTGAAAAATATAAGATTATACAAGAGGCTAATGAAAATGGTTATTTTTGTAAAGGCAAAAATTGGGTGGTCAGGCATAAAGCACGAGAAGACTTCCCAATGTATTCAGTTTATATCAGTTTCTTTATTGAATAATGTGAAAATTTATAATTACTCAGAATGTTCTGGGTAGTATGAGTTAATATTGTGACCATTCTTTCACATTTCATCTCTCTAGAAAAGAATACTGCTCTGAGGGATGGACTCCTGGTGTTCTTCTTCCTCATTGTTCCCCTCATTGGATTGGCTTCTTTTGTCTTCATTAAGAGAGATCAACTGTGGAGAAGCTACTTCAGAAAGAAGAGATCACAAACATATGAGTAGATAGATGTTTTAAATCTACATTAATAATTTAAAGTTTTAGTGATGATGGATGTATCATGGGGATTGTCAGTCTTAGAAATGGGGGGGCACAGTTCTTTTGATTTGGTTAGCATGTTTTAAAGGGTAATGGTGGGTAAGCATTTTCACTGGGAGGGGAATCAGCCTGTCTGCTGAAAAGGGCCTCCAGAACTAATTTTGCTTAATGTTGATTTCTGAGATGTGGTTTGTGATTCCTAATTAGAGATTGAAATATGAGATAAGACAAGTAAATGTTGAAAATTTTCTTGTCTGTATTTCCTGTATCAGTTATCATACAGGACAGTTTTTAAATTCTCAGTTTTGAAAACAGATTTTGTGATTTTTAAGTTTTTAAAAAATAAATTTTGGGGTAGGTTTGTGGCATGGCATTTGAGACTCTCCTATCCTGCATTGATGTGTCAGTTTGAGTTCTCATCCAGCTTCCTGTTAATGCATTTTGGGAGGCAGCAGGTAATCTACCTATATGAGAGCTATGGATGGAGTTCCAGGCTCCTGGCTTTAATCTGGCACGGAACTGGCTGTTGCGGGCATTTGGGGAGTACACCAGAGAATGGAGGATCTCTTGCTGTCTTTTTCTCTGTTTGCCTCTCAAGTAGATGAAAAACAGGCAAAAAGAAATGACATTTGATGAGAAAAATTAGGAAACACTATCTTAATTGACCAAATTTTATTTCTTAGAATTTTATTTATTTACTCTATTTAGTTATTGAATTTATTTATTTAACTTATTTAATTATAAAATGTGGTTAATACTTTTTCATATTGTGAGGGTTAAATGTGGAAAGCTATTAGAAATGTTGTAGGTTCAGCTTTCATTGTGATCATTATCACCACCATAACTGACTTTATTTTTCAATATGTATAATAAATCATGTATAAATGTTTTAATATTATTTTAACCCAAAGGTTGTTGTATCTTTCAGATCAGATGGCAAAAATCAAGCAAACGTTTCTAGACAGCCAGTGAGTGTTCCTCGGCATGTGTCTCCAGTGACAGCTCCTAGAGAAGCTGTAAGTTTAAAATGGAAAATGCGTATTATTTATTAAGTTAAGGGATCATATGTTTTAGGATTAAAAACTAGAGTTACATACAAATAGATAGGAATATTGAACATTGAATTTCAGCATTGTTCTAGGTGGTCCCTGTGTTGAAGGAATTCTGGCAGAGTCCCTGGCTCAGAACATATGGGAATAGAATTCTGGAAATTAAGAACGATGTACCTTGAAACAATATTGGGAAATGATACAGGATCTATGATACCACTGTTTTTGCCCTATGTTCACTTGTCTTTGTTTTTAATACCTTGTTTCACTAGCGCTTGTTCTTATTGACTTGGTATTGAGTTTCTGGACAGATCTAATCATCTCAGCATTAGGACTAATTGTCGCTGTTTCTGAGAATGTATTAGGGATTATCAGCATAGTGATATAATTTAACTGATACACGTGGATTCCTATGTAATATATATAATTTTCCACTTTTAAACTTTTTTTTTTTTTTTTTGACAGGCAGAGTGGACAGTGAGAGAGAGAGACAGAGAGAAAGGTCTTCCTTTGCCGTTGGTTCACCCTCCAACGGCTGCCGCAGACAGCGCGCTGCGGCCGGCGCACCACGCTCATCCGATGGCAGGAACCAGGTGCCAGGTGCTTATCCTGGTCTCCCATGGGGTGCAGGGCCCAAGCACTTGGGCCATCCTCCACTGCACTCCTGGGCCACAGCAGAGGGCTGGCCTGGAAGAGGGGCAACCGGGACAGAATCCGGCGCCCTGACTGGGACTAGAACCCGGTGTGCCGGCGCCGCAAGGTGGAGGATTAGCCTGTTGAGCCACGGCGCCGGCCCACTTTTAAACTTTTACAATTTTTTTTTTGATATTTTACACAGCCGTTAAGTGATTGATCATTGTGGTTTGGATTTGCATTTCCCTGATGATTAGGGATGTTGAGCCTTTTTTTCATATACTTGTTGGCCATGCATGTGTCTATTTTGGTCTTCGGCCTGTTTTTCATTGATTTATTTGTGTGTGTGAGGGGTTGATAATTGAGTTACTTATATTCTTTCTTTTTTTATTTTTAATTGAGAGGGTTACAGACAGTGAGTGGGAGAGACAGGGAGAAAGGTTTTCCATCTGCTGGTTTACTCCCCAGATGTCCACAATGGCCAGAACTGGGTCGATCTGGAGCCAGGAGCTTCTTTCGGGTCTCCCACAGGGATGCAGGGGCCCAAGCACTTGGGTCATCTTCTACTGCTTTCCCAGGCCATGGCAGAGAGCTGGATCAGATGAGAAGCAGCAGGGACTAGAACCAGCGCCCAATATGGGATGCCAGCGGTTCAGGTGGAGGATTAACTTACTGTGCCACAGTGCCAGCCCAAAGTTATTTATATTTTTTGTATATTTTGGATTAATTAATTAATTTTTAAAGTGCATGTTTGTTTTGTCCTTGTTAAATTTCTTGAGCTCCTTGTATATTCTGGGTATTAATCCTTCTTTATCAGATGTATAGTTTGCAAATATGTTCTTCCTCTCTATTGGTTGTGTTTTCACTTTGTTTCCTTTGCTGTGCAGACTTTTTTTTTTAGTTTGACATAATCCCATTTATCTAATTTATTGCTTATGCTTTGGGGTCTTATCCAAAAGATGATTGCCTAAGCCAGTGTTTTGGAGTGTTCTTCCTATGTTTTTCTCTTATAGTTTCAGGTCTTACATTTAAGTATATGATTCATTTTGAGTTGATTTTTGTATGGAATGTAAAGTAGGGGGTCTTGCTTCAAACTCTCAGCTTTTTCCCATTCATTGTGTAATTGGCTGTTGGTTTGTCATGAATAGCCTTTATGATTTTGAGGCATATTACTTCTATACCTGATATGTAGGCTTTTTGTTTTACTATCATGAAGTGGTGTTGAATCTTACCAAATGCTCTTTTTGTATTTATTGAGATGACTATGTGATTTGTGTTCTTTCTGTTGATTTGATTTGATTTATAACATTTATTGATTTGTGAGTGTTGAATCACCCTTTGCATCTCTGAGATAAATCTCACTGTCTTTAGTATTTTCTCCTTGCTTTAACTTTTTGACAGTTTGACTAGAGTCTGAATTGGACAATAACTTTTTTGGGTGAGTCTGCTTGGGGTCCTTTGAGTATCCATATCTGTTGTCTTTGTCTCTTTCAAGACCTCAGAAAATTTCAACCTTTTAGCAGGTTCTCTGCTCCTTTTTCCTTCTCTTTTCTTCAGGAATCCAAATAATACAAAAATTTGGTCATTTAATGGTATTCCATATTTTACTTAGACTTTTTTCATTGTTATCTTTTTCTTTTTGTCTGATTGGGTTATTTCAAAAGTCATGACCTCCAGGTCAGAAATTCTTCCTCACTTGTTCTATTCTACTGTTAAAGGTCCTTCCTTTTTTTTTTTTTAAGATTTATTTATTTATTTGAAAGAGAGAGGAGAGGCAGAGAGAGAGAGGTCTTCCATATGATGGTTCACTCCCCAATTGGCTACAACAGCTGGAGCTGCACTGGTCTGAAGCTAGGAGCTTCTTCCAGGTCTCCTACACAAGTTCAGGGGCCCGAGGATTTGGGCCATCTTCTACTGCTTTCCCAGGCCATAGCAGAGAGCTGGATTGGAAGTGGAGCAACTGGGACTTGAACCAGCACCCATATGGGATGCTGGCATTGCAGGTGGTGGCTTTACGCACTGTGCCACAGCGCTGGCTCCTAAAGGTCTTAATAGTGTTTTTTAATTCACTAGTTTAACATTTCATCTCCAAAATTTCTGTTTGGCTCTTTTAATGATTTGTATCTCCTTATTGAATTTTTAAATTCATGTCACTCATTGATTTATTCATTTCTTTTATCTATCTGTATTCTTTTAGATCACATTAAATTTCTTTACAATAATTATTTTGAATCCTGTCTCTGGTAGTTCATAGCTTTCTTTCAGATCAGGATCTAATTCTGGAGAATTATTGAGTTCTTTTGGAAGCAGCCTGCTACTTTGCTTCTTTATGTCTTCTGTGTTCCTATATTGATGTCTGTGCATCTGCTGTAATAATCCCTTCTTCATGGTGCAGGTTTCATTGGAAAAGAGTTTATGGTTTAGGTATAATGCACTATATAACCTGTCTTGTTTCTTTGGCTTTGTTTCAAGGTGAGCTCAGAAATATAGCTTCTGAGTGATGTTTATTTTGCTTTAATCAGTGTCAGCTTTGTTTATAAGTGTCACAATGGTCTAGTCTGCGGTAGTTCATAGGAGTAGAAGTGTGACTTTGAGGTGAATGTGTGTTTCCTATAGATGGTTTGTTTTTTCAGTCCACAGGGACTTTGGTGTCAGCTACAATGGGGTTTGTTCTTCATGTGAGGATGGCAAAGGGGCTGTCTCTATGTCCCACTGGAAAGCCTGAGTGATATGTGGGATTGGCCAACCAAAAACTGTGATTTTAGTACTGTGTGATGTGAATGGACCCTTCTTCTGGTCTTGCTAGGTGAATGCAACTGGTACTAGAACTTAAACAGCACTTGTCCTAGGTTGTGTAGATGTGAACTGAATCCTGCTACAACCCTACAGGGTGACTACAAGGTATACAGGAGATTTGCCCTGGCAGGTATATACCAGAAAAGTAGAAAGCAGGCAGGTTCTTCCTTAGGTCCGCTGGGAAGATTCCAGTGTGTTTGAAGAAATCAGTATATATTGTTATCATGCTGGTGTTGCAAGGTGCAGTGGGGTTTTTACCTAGATCGTCCATTGCTGGAGTAAGGTGTTGGGGATAGTGGTAGTCACCTGTCTGAATTAGAATAATAGAGATAGAGCACTCCAGATCCTGTGAGTGAGAATTACTCCAGTACTATCATCAGCAGTCCCTGTTCTGCAAGGCACAAATGATATTGCTCAGTTCTTAAGGGGCATACAAGGGTGATGCTTGGGTTTTTCCCCCTGAGGTTGCTAGTACTATGGGCTAGAAGATGCAGAGTGGACTTTCTCACATGAGGACTGGATGTTTTTTATGGTCCGCTGCTGTTGATAGCTCCAAGAGCTGAGGGAAACCCTCTGGATCATGTAGAACATAGCTCCGGGATTTATGTGCAAAATTCCCACAGTTACAGAACGCAGGGGTTCCGTTCTCCACCCTGCATATTTCCATCACTCTGGCTATGATATAGTCTGGTAGCAGAATGACTATCAGCTGTGAGTCTAGCACCTGTGGTGCTGGAGGAGGAGAGGGAGGCATTGTGGCTTTCCTTCTTGGAGCCAAGCAGTCACAAAGACCCCAGGCAGCTTCCCAGGCTGGAGTTAAAGTCAGTGGGTGACTGTGGAATTCTCCCTCAGCTAGAGCTGTGAGTGGTGGGGCACGTAGCAACGTTTTTCTTGATTTGGGAAGATAGCAACTCCCATCTGGTAGTAGTCTGTGTTGGGCTGGCAGCCTCAGCAATGTGTCTGTCCTGTTTCCTTGTGGTCTCACAGACTTCTTTTGTTCTGAGTCACTTCTCCACTGCAAATTTCTGCCTGTCCAACTCCTGGAAGCACATTTTCTTCATATCCTACTGTGGATGAAGTCAGATTATTCAGCCATCTTGTATCTTTGGTGAGGTTCTTTTCTGATCAAATCTATTTGGGGGTCCTATGAGCTGTATTTGATGTTCATATCTTTCTTTAATTCAAGAGATTTTCTGTTATTTCATTTACTAGGTTTTCCAAGCTAATCTTTCCCCTATCCCTTGGGAATTCCAAAAACTTGAACATTGGTGAATTTTGAGGTATACCCTAGATACCATATAATGCTTTTGTTCTTTTTAATTTCTTCTTCATCTTTTTTTTTGTTGCCTATTTTTTAGACCTGTGTTCAAGAGCAGATAATTTATCTACTTGATGTAGTCAGTTGTTAAGACTTTCAACTGTACTTTTTTTACTTACTGAGTTCTTAATTTCTAGTGTTTATTTTGGATTTTTTTCAGTATTTGTATCTCTGCTGAATTTCTCATTCATGTCATACACTGATTTCTCAATTTTACTTGACTCTATTACTAATCTCTTGTAAACACACAACCATTGTTTTGAATTCTTTTTCATGTAATTTATAAATCTCCACATCTTTATTTTTTTTTTTAATTTGACAGGTAGAGTTATAGATATATAGAGAGAGACAGAGAGAAAGGTCTTCTTTCCATTGGTTCACTACCTGAGCACTCGGGCCATCCTCCACTGCCCTCCCAGATCACAGCAGAGAGCTGGACTGGAAGAGGAGCAACTGGGGCTAGAACCTGGTACCCATATGGGATGCGCCACAGGCAGAGAATTAACCAAGTCAGCCATGGTGCTGTCCCCTCCATTTCTTTATTCTGACACTAATACATTATCAGTCTTTTGGGGTATCATATTGCCTTGTTTATTGATATTTTTTGTGTTTCTATGTTAAATTTTGTTTCTTTCACTTTTGGATGATGGTTTTTGTTGAAGGCTTTTTTTTTTGAAGATATGCCTTTAGATATTGGTTTGATAGCCTACTTTGTCTTTAGCTGTGGTTGGGCACTGTAGTAGTCTCTATATACCTTTTTGTGTGTATGTTTGGGGGGGTGGCACGTGGGTTATAGTTGTTGGTAGCAGTAGTTCAGTGTGGTTGCTGGAATTCCTGTCACATTGTTCTGTTGACTTCACCTCAGTGGAGGTCCTGGAGTTAGGAGCTTCTCAGGTATTGAGAGCAGGTCCTGCAGGAGAGTTGGGGTGTAGGCCACCCTCCATGGGCTGCATGGGATGAAATGCAGAAACCTCAGGCCAGAGTTGCAAAGGAGAAACAGCATACTAGCATTGGAGCAGCATAGAAACTTAGCAGCCTTTGTGGGAAGTTCTGAGATACATGCTGAGCTTAGGCAGAATACAGAAAGTCTGGGCCTGGGTCTCCAGCATTGGATTTGTACCCTTGGCCAGGTGTGGCATGGACAGCCCAGGCTAAAGCCCTGAGTGGTGTCCGGAGTGGTGTACTGTGTGCTGCACTGGGCAGGGCTTGCCCTTAGGTAGCACACTGTGCGGGGTCAGAAAGCCCAGGCAGTTTTCTGGGTGGGGCATAGAAATTCTGACTCTGGTCAGTGGGAGGACCTGGATCCCTGTGGTGTAGAGCTTATTCTGTAGACATTTTGCTGTGCTGGTGTTGGGTGCTGGCTGGTTCACTGTTCAAAGTGTGTTTGCCCTCCCAAATGTGCACACTGTCTAGAGCATGTACACACTTCACTTTTTAAAAAAGATTTTATTTGTGTACTTGAAAGAGTTACAGAGAGGCAGAGGTAGAGGAAGAGAGAGGTCTTCCATCCTCTGGTTCACTCCCCCAGATGGCTGCAACAGCTGGAGCTGCACTGATCCGAAGCCAGGAGCCAGGAGCTTCTTTCGGGTCTCCCACACAGGTGCAGGGGTCCAAGGACCTGGGGCATCTTCTACTGCTTTCCCAGGCCATAACAGAGAGCTGGATTGGAAGTGGAACAGCTGGGACTTGAACCAGCACCATATGGGATGCTGGCACTGCAGGGGCGGCTTTTCCTGCTACACCACAGCACTGGCCCCTGCACTTCTTATTGTGTGCTTAGACCTTCCTGCAGAAACCATGCCTTGTGCAGATTGAGCTCTGAGCCTCAATATGCAGACAAGGCAGATATAGGAGAACTCTGACCGAATTGTGGTGCACTTAGGTTTCAGCAAAGATGAGCAAAGTTTTGAGTGACTGGGGAAGGGGAGACTGGGGGAAGAAACTTATCCCTAAGATAAGAGAGGACATAAACTCCTACCTCTAGGATCCTAGGGGCTGGATATCCTAACTGCCCTGCCCCCACTGTACCCTGGGGTGTAAAGTGCTTTGGGGGCTCTGGTGTTGTGGTTGCGCTTGCTCTGCTGGGCCTACTTGGTACTTTGAGGTTCAGTCAACTTGCTAGACTTAATGTGTCCATGGGGTCTCTGCAAAGGAGACATGCAAGAACCTCTGTCTCCTAGTACAGTATGGATTCCAACACTTACTCCTTAGTCAAGATGGTGCCACCTTGCTGTGTCCCATGTTTTGAGGGTTGGGGGAGGGGAAGGTGTGGTTTCCTTCTCTGAAACAAAGTAGCGGTGAATTTTCCAGGGAGCTTTCTTTTCTGAGTTGCTGGTCTGTGCTGACTAGATTCCCCATGAGAAAGACTGCCTGAGTAAGGTATTTGGGCAGATGAGTTCATAATTTCTGTATCCTTCTCACAATCTTTTTTTTTTGACAGGCAGAGTAGACAGTGAGAGAGAAAGAGACAGAGAGAAAGGTCTTCCTTTTGCTGTTGGTTCACCCTCCAAAGGCCGCTGTGGCTGGCGCGCCATGGCCAGCGCACCGCGCTGATCAGAAGCCAGGAGCCAGGTGCCTCTCCTGGTCTTCCATGCGGGTGCAGGGCCCAAGGACTTGGGCCATCCTCCACTGCACTCCCTGGCCACATCAGAGAGCTGTCCTGGAAGAGGGGCAACCGGGACAGAATCCAGCGCCCCGACCGGGACTAGAACCCAGTGTGCCAGTGCTGCAAGGTGGAGGATTAGCCTAGTGAGCCGCGGCGCCAGCCACAATCTGACCTCTTTATTATTGTATCACGCTGCCTTTTGCTAGAGTTCATGTCAGTTTTTTTTTTTTTTTCTGGTGTTGAGTATTGCTATCCTTGATATCTTTTTTTATTTGCTTTAAATGGGTATGTTTAGCTTAATTACTGATAGGAAAGGACTTACTATTGCCATTTTGCTATTTCTTAATGTTTTATAGCTTTTTGGACCTTCTTTCTTCACTTTGTTGTTTTGTGTCTAATTTTTTTTAATAAGTTTTTTTATTATTATTAACTTGAAATAGTGAGAGAATGAGAGAGCTCAGGTTCCCACATTCTGGTTCATTTCCCAGATGTTCACAATGATTGGCATTGAGGTATGTAGAAACTGGGAGCCAGGAGCTCAGTCCAGATCTTCATGAGGGTAACAGGAACCCAAGTACTTGGACCACCACTGCTGCCTTCCTGGATCTTCATTAGCAGGAAGTGAGGCAGGAACAGGAGGTAGATATTGAATCCAGCTACTTCATTATGAAGTGTGGGTGTCTTAACCAGTGTTTTCAACTGCTAGGCCAAATGCTTGTCCCAATAATGATACATTTTGATTGTCATTTATCTTTGTGCATATTCTTTTGGTATTTTCTTTGTGATTACCATTTCAATTACATGAAACATCTTAAAGCTACAAGTATGTATTTTAAACTGATAACTTCAAGTATAATCAAAAAGTTTTTATATCCCATTCTTAATGTTATTGCTGTCCCAGACTACCTTTTTGAAATACATACCATTAACATAGATTAATAATCATTTTTATCTTGGTTTTAAAGATCTAATAAGATTCAAAAGTGTTATACATACTCAGAATAGTATAAGATTATATTTTGTATATTTTGTAATTTGTCCTAGTAGTTTTTATTTATTTATTTTATAAAATTCCATATGAATTTTAGCATTGTTTTCTTTAGATCTGGAAAACTATTGTTGATATTTTGATTATGTTACATTGAAGCTATAAATTGCTTTGGGTAGTATGGACATTTTCATGGTAGTAATTCTTCCAAACCATGAGCAAGAAGATTTTTCCATTTTTTTGTCTTCTATTTTTTCTTTATTGTTTTATAATTTTCATCGTAGAAATCTTTCACATCTTTGGTTAAAGTTATTCTAAGATATTTAATGTTTTGTTTTAATTTTTTTTTAGCTGTTCTGAATGGGACAGATCTTACAAGTTCTTTCTTGTCCAGACATTGTCTGTGTAAACAAAGGCTGTTGATTTTTGTGTGTTAATTTTATATCCTAAAACTTTACCAAACTCTCATGAGTTTCAGTAGTCTGTTAGTAGAGTCTTTTGGTTCCCCTACATATAGAATCATGTCATCTGGAAACAGGGAGATTTTACTTCCTCCTATATAATTTGTGTTCCTTTATTTTTCTTTTAAAAAAATTTTTTTTGACAGGCAGAGTTAGACAGTGAGAGAGGGAGACAGAGAGAAAGGTCTTCCTTCTGTTGGTTCACCCCACAAATGGCCGCTACGGCCGGAGCACTGCACTGATCCGAAGCCAGGAGCCAGGTGCTTCTCCTGGTCTCCCATGCGGGTGCAGGGCCCAAGGACTTGGGCCATCCTCCACTGCACTCCCAGGCCACAGCAGAGAGCTGGACTGCAAGAGGAGTAACTAGGACAGAATCCAGTGTTCCGACTGGGACTAGAACCCGGGGTGCCGGTGTCGCAGGCGGAGGATTAGCCAAATGAGCCACGGCACCGGCCGATTCCTTTTTCTTACCTAAAGGCTGTGGCTGAAACTTCCAGGAATATATTGAATAGCAGTGGTGACAGTGGTCATCCTTGTCTGGTTCCAAATCTTGTTGGAAATGCTTCCAGTTTTTCTCCACTCAATGTGATGCTGGCTGTGGTTTGTTAATATATTGTTTTGATTGTGTTACAGAATATTCTTTCTGTACCTAATTTGCTTAAGGTTTTCATCATGAAGGATGTTGTATTTTATCAAATTCTCTTTGCATCTATTAAGATAATCACATGATTTTTATCCCTTAACTTATTACTGTGATGTATGACATTTATTGATTTGCATATATTGAACTATTGCTGTTTACCAGTGATACATCCCACTTGTTCTAGGGGAATCATCTTTCTGTGTTGTACAATTCAATTAGCTAGTATTTTCATTGGAATTTTTGCATCCATGTTCATCAGGGATATTGGTCTATAGTTGTCTTTCTTTGTTATATCTTTTTGATTTTGAATGAAGGTGATGCTGGCCTCATAGAAGGAGTTTAGGAATATTGCCTCTTTTCCAGTTATTTTAAATAGTTTGAGAAGAATTAGAATTAGTTCTTATTTAAAAGTTTGGTAGAATTCATTATTGAAGCTCTCTAGTCCTGGATGTTTCTCTGTAAGGAAGGTCTTTATTACTGATTCAGTCTCCATCTTGGTTTTTGGGATGTTTAGGTTTTCACTGTCTTCATGACTCATCTTTAGTAGATTGTATGTGTCCAGGAGTCTATCCATTTTTTCCAATTTGTTGGCACTTGGCTGTTTGTAGTAGTTCCTGATGTTTGTTTTTATTTCTGTGTTATCTGTTGTTGCATCTCCTTTTTCATGGCTGATTTTATATTTGGGAGTTTTCTACCTCTTTTTTGGGGGGAGGGTGTTAGTTGAGTCAATTTTGTTTATTTTTTTTCCAAAGAACCAACTCTTTATTTCTCTGATCTTTTGTATCTTTTTTGTATTCAATTTTTTATATCTTTTCTAATTTCAATTATTTCTTTTTTTATTTTTTTTATTTTTATTATTTTTATTTTTTGACAGGCAGAGTGGACAGTGAGAGAGAGAGACAGACAGAAAGGTCTTCCTTTTGCCGTTGGTTCACCCTCCAATGGCCGCCGCGGACGGCGCGCTGCGGCCGGCGCACCGCGCTCCTCCGATGGCAGGAGCCAGGAGCCAGGTGCTTTTCCTGGTCTCCCCATGGGGTGCAGGGCCCAAGCACCTGGGCCATCCTCCACTGCACTCCCGGGCCACAGCAGAGGGCTGGCCTGGAAGAGGGGCAACCGGGACAGAATCCGGCGCCCCAACCGGGACTAGAACCTGGTGTGCCGGCGCCGCAAGGCGGAGGATTAGCCTGTTGAGCCACGGCGCCGGCCTAATTTCAATTATTTCTTTACTCCTACTAATTTTGGGTTTGGTTTGTGTTTTTTTTTTTTTTCTAATTCCTTGAGATGCATTGATAGCTCATTTATTTGATGCTTTTTCAATTTCTTGATGTAGGCACTAATTGCTGTAAAGTTCTTTTGACGCTGGTTATGCTGTATTGCACGAGTTTGATATGTTATATTGTCATCTTTATTCCTTTTCAGGAATTGTTTTTATTTCCCTTTTGATTTGTTCTGTGACCCACTGTTCATTCAGTAGTGTGTTGTTCAGTCTCCATGTGTTGGCATATTTTCTAGTGGTTCTTGAGTTGTTAATTTCCAGGTTCATTCCATTGTGGTCAGAAAAGATACATAGTATGGTTTCATTTCTTTTTTGAATTTGCCTAGATCTGCTTTATGGCCTAGCATATGGTTTATCCTAGAGAAAATTTCATGCACTGATGAAAAGAATGTGTATTCTTCAAGTGTGGGAAGGAAATGAATGAAATGTTCTGTAGATATCAGTTAGGTCCATGTGGTCTATTTTTAGATTTGTTCTGTTTGTTGATTTTTCTCTCTAGTTGATTTGTCCATTGATGAAAGTGGGTTGTCGAAATCTCTCATTATTATTGTATTCGAGTTGTGTTTCCCTTTGAATCCATTAATTGTGGTGGAGTGAGAAGGCCGTGCCAAGATGGCGCTGGCGAGTGAGTGTCAGTTACTCAGGAAATGGCAGTAGAACCCACCTGGCAAAGGAGCCTACCTAGCAACAGGCAGTGATTGGTTATGGCACAAACTGCCCCTTGACTGGATTGGCTGCCTCGGTTACATGAGCTGCTGCACCAACTGAAATAAACAAGTCTGCAAGCTGCTCGCCTCCAGCCTACTTTCATCTGACTTCCTGGTGTCTGTGTTGTGGCTCTGTGCCTCTTGCCCCCACCGCACTTCTCCTCTCAGAATGAATCCACAGCAACAATTAATAGCAAGATGCCTTGCCATTGAGTGAATATACATTCACTGAGTCACATCTTACTATTGATTTGATCTCTTAATTCTTTCTTTCTTTCTTTTTTTTTTTTTTTATTTTTGACAGGCAGAGTGGACAGTGAGAGAGAGAGACAGACAGAAAGGTCTTCCTTTGCTGTTGGTTCACCCTCCAATGGCCGCTGCAGCCGGCGCGCTGCAGCCGGCGCACTGCGCTCATCCGATGGCAGGAGCCAGGTGCCAGGTGCTTTTCCTGGTCTCCCATGAGGTGCGGGGCCCAAGCACCTGGGCCATCCTCCACTGCACTCCTGGGCCACAGCAGAGGGCTGGCCTGGAAGAGGGGCAACTGGGACAGAATCCGGTGTCCCAACCGGGACTAGAAACCGGTGTGGCGGTTCCGCAAGGCGGAGGATTAGCCTGTTGAGCCACGGTGCCGGCTTTTGATCTCTGAATTCTTACACAGTACTCTTTTTTGTCTTTTTTAACAGTTTTTCTGTTAACATTTATTTTGTCTGATATTAATATTGCTTCACCTGCTCACTCATTTTTGCTTTCCATTAAAGTTGAATATCTTTTTAAATGCTTTTACTTTTATTCTCTGTGCATCTTTGTTGGTGAGGTGTGTTTCTTATAGGCAGCAAATAGCTAGCTGGGTCTTGTTTTTTAAGCCATTCAGCCAGTATGTGTCTTTTAATTGGAGAATTTAGGCCATTTGCATTCGTGGTTACTATTGATAAGTAAAGACTTGGCCCTGCCTTTTTTAATGTAAATGTTCCTATTGGCTTTTTTGGGTTTGTTTTGTTCTTTTACTAGGATTTTTTTGAGCCTTCAGATTTTTTTTTTTTTTTTTGACAGGCAGAGTGGACAGTGAGAGAGAGAGACAGAGAGAAAGGTCTTCCTTTTGCCGTTGGTTCACCCTCCAATGGCCGCCGCGGATGGTGCGCTGCGGCCGGCGCACCGCATTTGTCCGATGGCAGGAGCCAGGAGCCAGGTGCTTTTCCTGGTCTCCCCATGGGGTGCAGGGCCCAAGCACCTGGGCCATCCTCCGCTGCACTCCCGGGCCACAGCAGAGAGCTGGCCTGGGAGAGGGGCAACCGGGACAGAATCCGGTGCCCCGACCGGGACTAGAACCCGGTGTGCCGGCGCCGCAAGGCGGAGGATTAGCCTGTTGAGCCACGGCGCCGGCCCTAGATTATTTCTTAATGATGACTATATTTCTGTGTTTCTGTGTGTAACACTTCCTTAAGGTTCATTTGTAAAGGCTGGATGAGTGATGGCAAATTTCTTCTATTTCTGTTTGTTATGGAAGGTCCTTATTTCACCTTCATTCATAGTATTTTGGGTTGATAGTTGTTTTAAATACTTGTACTATGTCTCTCCATGCCCTTCTAGCCTGAGGGTTTTTGATGAAAAATCAGCTGTCATTCTCATTAGAGATCCTCTGAAGATATTCTGGCATTTCTCTGGTGCACATTTTAGAATCTTTTCTTTATGTTCTACTCTTGAAAGTTTGATTACATTGTGTCATGGTGAAGATCTTTTGTAGTCCAGTCTATTCTGATTTCTGTATGCTCTCTGTACTGGGTTGTCCCTTTGTTTCTCCAAATTAGAGAAGTTTTCTGTAAGTATTTCACTGAATATATCTTCTAATCCATTCTCTGTTTCCACACCATCAGGAACTCCTAAGACCCATATGTTGGGTAATTTGATAGTAGCCCATAAATCTCAATCACTGGATTTTTTTTTTTTTAAGATTTTAATTATTTATTTGAGAGGTAAAGTTACAGACAGTGAGAGTATGAGACAGAGAGAGAGGCCTTCCATCTGCTGGTTCATTCCCCAAATGGCTGCAATGGCCGGAGCTGGGCTGATCCTAAGCCAGGAGCCAGGAACCATCTCTGGGTCTCCTACGCGGGTGCAGGGGCCCAAATACTTGGACCATCTTTCCCTGCTTTCCCAGGCCATAGCAGAGAGCTGGATCGGAAGAGAGCAGCCAGGACTAGAAACGGTACCCATATGGAATGCCGATATTGCAGTCAGAGGATTAACCTACTGTGCCACAGCACTGGCTTCTCAACCACTGTTTTTAGTTTTTCTAATTTTGTGGGTTTTTTTTTTGTTTTTTGGTCTTAAAAATTGCTAAAGATTTGTCTTCTAGCTTGGATATTCTTTATTCTGCCTCACCAAGTCTGTTGTTAAGGCTTTGCAATGTATTTTTTTATTTCACATATTGAAATTTTCATTTCTAATATTTTAGTTTGATTTCTCAATCACTATCTCACAGGAAAATTTTTCATCCATATCACATGTGGATTTCTTTAACTCATTACTTTGGTTCTCATTGCTCCTAAAGAATCCTGTGATCATTCTTTTGAATTCTCTTTCAGGCATTTCATCAATCTCTTTGCCTTCCCATTCCTATAATGAAATGTTGTTGTGTTCCTTTAAGAAAGTAGTATTTCCCTCCTTAGTGTTGTTTCTTATATATCTGCATTTATTTTTAGGTATTTGTGGAAACAGTTGTTGTTTTTCTCCACTAATGGGTTTTCCTTATGAACTATACTTCTGTAGCTTAGTAGAGTGTCTGCTTCTTCAGTGAATACCCAGAGGCATGGTTTGGCTGTAGCTGGGGAGCTCTGGGCAGTGCTCAAGGTGGAGTGAGAATCCAGGGTGAATGCCAGGTTGGGCATGGTAGATCTCCTTTATTGTCAGCAGGGGGGTGTGATCATACCTGTTGGTTTAATCGCAACCTCACCTCTTCTCTGTCAAGGTGATAACTGCCTGGGTTAGCCCACAGTGGGTACAACTCTCACCCACTCTGGTGCATGTACCACACAAGGATGTGTGCAATCCCCAGTGTGAGCATGGAACCCTTTGCAATGACCCACAAGGCAGTCAGGGGGCTCTGAGATTCTGATGCTAGATACAGTAATTGCCCAGAGACACAGCACACAAGGCTGCCACAGTCATGGGGTACAGAGGATCTCCTCTCAGCCCTGCAAGCCTGCCCCATCCATGGAGAGAGCAGTGAAGTTCTCAGAGACAGTTGCCTGTGTGTGCTCCACATTGGCATTCTGAATCCCAGAGCCTCTTATAAGTTGTAAGGATGTGAGCACCTCACAATGCTAAATGGGTGCCCAGCCCTCTTGAACCCTCCTAGCCAGATTCAAAGTCAGTGGGAACTGCGGATTTTTCTTTATGGTAAAATCCCCTGTTATGGTCTGAGAGCATCACAGCCTCTCTTGGTGCCAAGATGGTGCCTGTCCCCACTGGTTGCCCGGCACCCTTGTGTGGGGATGGAGAGAAAGAAATGTGCTTTTCCTTTGCTATATTAGGTGGGTACCTTGTTCCCCAGCCAGGGCTTCAGATTGGAATCAAAGTGTGGTCTACATGGTTCTCATGCAGTTATTACCAGTGGCATGGGCTGCCTGTAGTCCCTCTCCCACCTCACTCACATTAGCTAGTGTCTCTTCCAGCCCCCAGCTGCAGGGTTCATGTGTGGTGTCCCTGCTCACTGCTGTGTGTCTACTCTGTCCACACTGCTCTATGGCATACCTCTTCTTTCTGTAGAATTTCTGCTTCAGACTTCTCTACAAGTCATCCCTGGGAATACACTTCCTCTGCTACGTTTCCCTGGTCAAAATCAGCACATTTTTCCCTCCTATTCAGCTATCCACCTGGGGCTGGTTCAGGCTGAAGCCTGGAGCCTGAAATCCATCCAGGTCTCTCTCATTGGTGGGAGGTCCTCAAGTACTTGGGCCATCTTCTGCTGCATTGAGATACATTAGCAGTTAGCTGGGTCTTTGACCAGCACTCTGTTACAGGATTCTGAAGTTACAAGTGTCACAACGCTGGCCCCTACCTTTGAGTTTTGTATTTTTTTTTTAATTTTTTTCTTTCTTTCTTTCTTTTTTTTTTTTTTTGGACAGGCAGAGTTGACAGTGAGAGAGAGAGAAAGGTCCTCCTTTGCCGTTGGTTCACCCTCCAATGGCCACCACAGCTGGCGCACCGCGCTGATCCGAAGGCAGGAGCCAGGTGCTTCTCCTGGTCGCCCATGGGGTGCAGGGCCCAAGCACTTGGGCCATCCTCCGCTGCACTCCCTGGCCACAGCAGAGAGCTGGCCTGGAAGAGGGGCAACCGGGACAGAATCCGGCACCCTGACCAGGACTAGAACCTGGTGTGCCGGCGCTGCAAGGCGGAGGATTAGCCTATTGAGCTGCGGCGCTGGCCCAAGTTTCGTATTTTCATGTGATTTTATGTTGCAGTTTATTGTTCATCCTCTTTACTTTTTGCTTCTCTGCTTCTATCATTTTGAACATACCATTTTTGGATTCTCTGATACTTTGTTCTGCCCGGTCATGTCTGCTGTTGAATCCCTGTAGTGAATTTTTCAATTTTGTGTTGTATTTTCAACTCCAGAATTATCTTTCAGTTCTTTTTCATAGTTCCTGTTTGTTTGGTGATATCATCATTTGGCATACATAATTCTCCCTATTTTATGTAGTTGTCTCTATGTGCTGTCTTCTAATTCCATGAATATCTTTACAAAATGAGAATCTATCAGCTAATTAATGTGTCTATTCCTTTATCAAATCACCATTCTGAGAAGTAGAATTTGACTGTACCTTTAAAGTGCTATTACTGTGGCTGGGTAGAAAGGGATGCAGACATTTTATTACATCTCTTCTCCATGTTCATAGTACATGCAAATCATTTAGATATGGGGGTGGGGGATAGCAGGTGATAGAAACACAGGAGTCAGATAGTGCTCAAGGTTCCCCAACACTGCATAGTTTGCCCCTTATAAATCAGAGCTTTAGGGTTTAATAGTAGATTATAGAGACCATCTTGGTCAAAGTTACTTAATCATGAATTTAGTAATTCCACCGGATCTTCCCTAACTTACTCCAATATAATGTGATCAGTGGAAAATGTTTTAGCTTTGTACTTTTTTATTTGAGAACAAGTTATATAGTCTCCCTTTCTTGTAAAACTTTTTATCTCCCTTTGTCAAGGAAGAATATAATGAATTCCCATATCAAGAATTACAGATTAATAGTATTTATAGTACCTACTAGATACTAAATAGGTTTAAACCTCAGCAATAAACTTAGATTTTATTCAAGATATATTGATAACAGAAATGTTATATTTTAATACAATTGGTTTTAACCAAGATTATAGTAGTTTATTGTTACTGACTAAAAAGAATAAAGCCTTAAGAGAATTAAGTATCCCAAATTCAGTGATAAAGATATGTTGAATAAGTAAAATGTCTTTTAGTAATCTGTCATGTGACTTTAAGTGTGTTAATAAATTTCATAAATAAAATGACAAACTGTATGGAAATATATTTATGATGACATTGTCGAAATAACTTTAAATTTTGTTTTCTTTTTAGCCTATATATGCAAACAGATTTCCAGTACCAACCTATGCAGCCAAGCAACCTCAGCACTTCCCATCAAGGTCTGAAATGAATTTGTTTTAGATTGTTTGGCCAGAATAAAGCCTGGGGATTATTAATGTCTAATACTTTCCCTGGGGGCGGGCAGTATAAAGATACTGATTGGGACATTCCCATCCCATATCAGAGTCCTGGCTCTGTAGTTGGATCCCTGCTACCCAGATGGGAGACTGGGATTGAGTTACTGGCCCATCCAGGGTTGTTCTAGGCATTTGGGGAACCATCAGATGGAAGATCTCTGATTCTTTCTCCTTTTCTAAGAAATAAAACAAATTAATAAATGAAAATATTAAAAAGGCCAATATAATTAAAAATAATTTCTTTTATATCTAATTTAGGTTTGAGTATTTAGGTTATGAACTTGAGGGCAAGATTAGATAGAACACAGTTTACATAAAGACTTTAAAAATTTTTAAAAATATTTATTTATTAATTTGAAAGAGTTATATATAGAGAGATGCAGAGGCAGAGAGAGAGAGAGAGAGAGAGAGAGAGAGGTCTTCCATCCACTGGTTCACTCCTCAGATGGCCACAACAGCTGGAGCTGCGCTGATCTGAAGCTAGGAGCCAGTAGCTTCTTCCAGGTCTCCCACACAGGTGCAGGAGCCCAAGGACTTGGGCCATCTTCTGCTTTCTCAGGCCATAGTGGAGAGCTGGATTAGAAGTGGAGCAGCCTGGACTTGAACTGTTGCCCATATGGAATGCCGGCACTGTAGGCGTGGCTTTACCTGCTACACCACAATGTTGGCCCCTAAAATTTTTTTTATAACTTGTCATATTAGTACAGTGTGAAAATGGTATTTAAAGGAGCCTGAGCAACACATACAATCAACTGTTGCTGCAGCCTTTAATGTGTGTGATTCAGAAGCAAAGTCTTTTGAAATAACCAGTGGTAGGAGTACAGTTGGGTTGGGCTAGTATTTCCATTGAGACCAGTTTGGAAAATGATGAGTTAGAAGATAAGTGGTTTGCAGGTAGTGGAGACCGAGGAAGAGAGCAATTGTGGGGAAAGGTCCAGTAGAGGAGGAAGTCTAGTGATCCCAGATTTGGGGCCACTATTCTGTCCTTAATGGGTCCACCTTTTTTGAAAGTGATAACCAAGAGGCTAGGAAGCTGATGTGTACCTTCAGCAAACTCACAGGGTAGTAGACAAACACTGGAATCCTGCCAAGAAGGAAGTACCCAGGCTTTGTCGTGGAATTCCGGGGGTAAGAGTGAACTATACCCTTAACTGATTTATGTGATTTTTAAAAATGTTTATCTCCTACTAAAAAAAGCCAGCTATAAAACAGAAGAAAGTGTTATGGAAACAAGAAGTAATAGATCATAAAAATAGAAGGTATCAAGTTAATAGTTGTGAGATATTGACTTTAAAATAACTATTATGATTATATCACAAAAGTAATAGTTAAGATTGAGAATTTCAGCACAGAACTGATGTTTTAAAGAAGGAATCCATGTAAATTCTAGAACTGAAAAACTTAACTGAGATTAAGGACTCAACGATGGGCTTAAAATCATAAGGAAAGGAGAAAATTTATTGCTACATTTTACATTCCATAAATACATGTGACCCCTCCCAAACCAAAAGTCCTTCAAGCTACAGTTACATTGCAACACTGAGGAGTGACCTCACATGTGATCTTCATTATGCAGTAAGAGTACATTGAACTCCAACTGAAGATGGAGAGAATGTATAAATTGTGAGACACATATTTACCCCAGGTGGTATTCTAGTGTGGTGGAGTTACACTGAAATTGGTTGTGTATAAGAACTAAGAGAGGTGAGTATACAATCAATAGCCAGTAAAATTCTGAGTAGCTGCTGTGTTTGAGGGAGGAGGAATTTCTGCTCTATGCATGTAAACAAAGAACTAGGTTTACATTTAGCAGTAATTTGCTGCCCTTATACTCCAGCAGCAAGTAGTGTGCAATACATGTGGTGGTCCCAGCTTTCTTCTGAATTTAAATTTACAGTGTTAAACGTGTAAACTGGAACCTTCATTATTAAGGAGTAATATTAATTTAAGGTAGTTATTCCATTTTAGACTCTACTTAGAGCTCTTTAGCAATGGAATATCATATTTACAACAACCTCAAAATATAAATACCCTTACCTGTTTCAGGTAGGTTGAAGATGATGTTATGTTGATCTTGTAGTAAATATAGCATAATTTCATTCATTCCAAACCCAGTGTTAACTAACCCTCTTTTTTTCCCTCTCACAGGCCACCTCCACCACAGCCGAAAATATCATCTCAGGGAAATTTAATTCCTGCTCGTCCTGCACCTGCACCTCCTTTATATAGTTCCCTCACTTGATTTTTTTTTTTTTTAATTCTTCTTTTTGCAAAAGTCTTCAGGGAACTGAGCTTATACTTTTTTTTTCTGATACTTTCTTGAAAAGCCTTTTTTTCCTGTTGCAACTATGAATGAAAACAAAATACCACAAAACTGTACTAACACAGAGGAACAGAAATAAAGTGTAGGAGCTGAGAAATACAAGGAAGTATGGTAAAGCCAGGGAATTTAGAGTAGCATTTTCATTTCCATTACTAAGTCTTATTCAGTCATCTGTGAAGTTAATGCACTTAACATAGATTGTTATTTTGAACACGATGTTGCAGTGATTCTCAAATTAACTGTATTGATATAAAAGTTTTCATTATGTGCTTAACTGTTATTTTGAACTTTTGACCTTAGTTATCATTAATGTAATTGCTGGTGAACATGTGATAACTAATAACCTGTGAAAACTAATTAGCCACCATAAATACTGAATGATTTTCATATTGCATGGATTAATAATCATATGTTAGAATCTTGTCACTCATTCACTACATGAACAGTTAGTCTGTCTTAAGAATGCACAAGAACCACCGTTAAAGTGTTACACTACCTTGAAAATGCAAAAAACACACTGAGTGTGTGTATTCACACACAATTATTAGCTTCATTTTTATGATCTTTCAATTACAAGATGATTATTAGAAAAATGAATTTAATATTAGAATTTCTATTATGAATCATGTTAAAGCATGGCATCCTTTTACAATAGCATTTTAAATTATCAGCTTTAAGGTACGAGGTATTTAAAATGTAATCAGATATGCAGCTGATTCATGGTTGTAATAAAGCAGGAGCAATTTGAATACCTTCAGTCAGTTGAGCAGTTACAGAAGCACTTGAGAATTTCATGAGCACTTTAAGTCTAAAATTTGAATTTTCATAGCTGGATTTTAAATCATTTAGAATGTTTACATTTACTAGGGTGAGCTGGATCTTGTCTCTTGTCACAGATATTTTCATAGAAATTTGGGTGGAAAAAAAGAAATGGTTTTCTTAAATACAAAAGTTAGTGTGGTTATCTGTGAACGATTGTCTTAGCTTTATTAAAAAAGAATTTTTACTATGTAAGAAATGGTATGGACAATAAAATTTTAAACACTTTAAATTCTTTCATAACCTTTCATAATAAAGTTTAATATGTTTATTAACTGAATTTCATTAGTTTTAAATGATTTTTTGGGTTGTGTATATGTACATATACAGATATAACATTTACAATAAAGAATTTGAAATTCTCGTGTCTCCCAGTATCTTCCTAAATACGCATTACGATCACAGCAATTAAAGTTCTATTTTTAGGTAAAAGCCCGGTGAAACCTTCACACCCCTTTGCTAGCATTTGTTACTGAAGGAGACCATCCTGCTGGAGGGGCAGGTGCGTGGGGACCGAGCCCGGGCTGGGGCGGCGCGCAGCGGGCAGCCTCCGGGCCCGCGGGAATCCCGCTCCAGGGTCTCGCGAGAACACCGCCCGCGGACGGAGAACGGCGCGCGCCGACGTCCCGCCCAACGGCCGCGCCGGCAGTTCCCGCTCGGCGCCCAGTACCAACGCCATGCTCCGCCTGCTGCTGCTGCTGGCCGGGCTCCGCGGCTGCCCCGCGCCGAGGCCCGGTAAGCCCGGACCCCGCCGTCCCTCGGGGCGGGGCGGCCCGGCGCCTCGCTGCCTGTTTGCCCGGCCCCCCTTGCCGGGCGCCGCGTCCGGAGGCAGAGCCGCCGTGAGAGGGAAGGACTTTGACCAGCCCAGGGACAGCCCTGTGCGCTGAGGGGCTGCGTCTGTCCGCCTGCGTCCCAGAGCGCGCCCGGTGCCGGGAGAACAGCCCCGGGACCCCGGGACCCCGGGACCCCGGGACCCCGACCGTGCGCAGCTGTCCCTGTCCCAGAGTCACTGTCCCGCGTGGGCCCGGGGTCCTGGGTGCTGCGGACGTGCGTGTGTCAGAGAGGAGTCCCGCCGGCAGTGTAGACGCACGGAGAAACGGGAGAGGTGTGGATGCGAGGGACGCACTGCGGGGTGCGGTTTCCAGGGAGCGGCCCCACCCCGCAAGGCCACCGCCTTCCCTGTGGGCAGGCAGTCCCCTTTATTTCCAGTCCCCTTATTTTGAAATGTTTCCAGTCTTTCTCACTGTTGTGCACTGTATTAGCTAACAACGCCGCACGCCGTGTGACCTCAGCGATGCACAGTTGCTTTCTCATAAGTTTGGTGGCTGGAAGACAGATCAGGACGGCAGCACATCGGGCTCTGGTCGAGGTTCTCTTCCTGCCTTGCAGACTACTTCCCCGCACTCCTCTCCGGCGTGCAGGGAAAGCCAGCAAGCATGTTTTCTGTGTGTGTGCTTCAGAAGGTCTCGAATCCCTTCGTGAGGCCCCACCCTGTGACTTCACTGACCCTGACTTCCGCGCTCACCAAAGGCTAGCACCGAAAACTGATAGTTTGCAGCTTGAGGCTTCAGCATACAGTGTTGTGGTGGTACATCCAATCTGTTCGACTTTAGATATTCTAACACAGTGCTTGTTAAGAGTTTTTGGATTCAGAACCCCTAGACATCAACAGCTACTGAGATCCTCAAAAGAGCTTTTGTTTATGTGGGTCTATATCAGTATTTACCATGTTAAAAGCAAAAATAGTAATTTAAGAATGTGTATTCATTTGAAAATAAGAGTAGACTATGTTAAAATAAGTTACACGTTTTTAAAATGATATATTCTCCAATACAAAACAAATTAGAAAACTGTTGTTTTACCTTTTTGTAAATCTGTATAATGTCTGTTTTAGTAGACTGCCAGATTCACGTATCTGTTTCTGCATTTTTCTGTTTTTTTTTTTTTTATTTGAAAAATAGGAAGAAACTCAATCTATGTAGTTTGATAAGGGAGGAGTAGTTTAGTAACCGTTGTAGAAAGTTGAGGATGTTCTTTGGGCATCACACCAAAACTTGATACTTGGTAAAGGTTAGTTGCAATGTACAATCTAAAACATGTCAATGAACTTTTCTTAATACTTGATACTGCATTTAAGTCCTTTGGTCTATCTTTCTTGAACTTGTGTCTTCTGCCAGTTTTTAAAATGTATTTTTACTCTCTCACTAACTCTGTCAACTAAATAAATTTTTAAAAAATTTAAAAAATGTATTTTTAAATACCATTTTCAATTATGATAAAATATGCACTAGCAGGAAGCAGGAATTGGAAATATGGACAGTAGTTGAGCTCAGCCAGCTCCATATGGGATGTGAGCATCCCAAGTGGTGTCTTAACTGCTGTCGCAAATGCCTACCTCAGATGTTTTAATTAAGTCCAATTTATCAAATATTTTTTTTTTTTAAGATTTATTTATTAGAGAGAGAGAGAGATCTTCCATCTGCTGGCTCACTCCCCAGATGGCTGCAGTGCTGGAGCTGGGCTGATCTGTAGCTAGGATCCAGGAGCCTCTTGTGGGTCTCTCATATAAATCCTGGGTCCCAGACTCTTGGGCCATCTTCTGCTGCTTTCCCACGCCATAGCAGAGAGCTGGATCAGAAGTGGAGCAGCCAGAACTGGAACTGGCGCCCATTTGGTATGCTGGCACTGCAGGTGGCATCCTTACCCATATGCCACAGCACCAACCCCATCAAGTATTTCTTGCGTGTATCTTTGGTGCTGTGTCTAAAAAGATATACTAAGGTCACATGATTGTCTCTTGTGCTATCTTGCTTTCTCTAGTTTCTGGTGGCTGGCCATATTCCTTAGCTGGTGTCACCTTCCCTTCATCTTCAGACCTACGAGTACTGGTCCGAGTCTTGTCATACCACCTTTCTCTTCTGTTTTTGAGGACACTTGTGATTAAATTATACCTAGTTAATCTGGGGTAATTATTTTAAGCTCTGATGATTAGTAACCTTAACTGTGATTTCCCATGTAGCAATATATTCACAGTTTCTGGTGATTAGAAAGTAGATATCTTTAGGTCTTCGTTCTACCTATAGTGAGATTCCAGGTTAAAACAGAATTAAGAGATTTAGCAGGGTTCTGAGGCAAGAAGGCATTGCTATCACTGCCATGCAAAAATACAAACTTGAAGTCTTTGCTTATTGGGAAAGAGAAAACAGCAGCTTTTTCTGTCAGTGGTCTATCCAAATGCCAGTGCCTGTGTTCATTTGTTTCAGACCATATTTGGAGCAGTATCTTTTTATTGTAGCTAATACCTGATTAAACTTGAGAAAATTCATCACCTTTTTTTTTTGTTGTTGTTGTTGTTGCTTAGTGTTGTTTTTGCAGCTCAAACAAGTCATTTTGGTAACTATAATAAGAATCAATACTCGTGCATACTTTAATTATCTTGTGGTAAGACTAATTTCTATATGCAGAAAGACTTTTTGCAATATATGTTGTAAATGGTAGAGGTGACATTCAGGGTTTTCATTTGACTCTCCCTTTCATAGGAATCTTATCTATGGGGCAGAGACGTGAAGTATGCATTTTGAATGTCACTACTGTGTCTGTTTACACAAAGTGTTCTATTAAATTATGATAGGATAGATTCATAGCACCCATAGCTATGAGAACGTAAATTCTGTTCATCACCTGAGTTTACTTCATTCTTCCTCAAGTAGTATTTTACGCCCTCAAAAATCAGTATTAGCTTAGATCCAGTGTTTAATATTTCACGGATCAGAGTAATTGGGTTTTGATTTTGTGGATCCAGTCTGAGGATTTTTCTTGTAGTCAGTCACTTTATTCTACTTAAATTTATTAAAATAATGGAGATTTTTTATTTTGCTGCTTATTTTACCTAATTTTGTGCTTTTGTGTGATAAATCACCATATAAATCTGTGATATTCTGGGTTTACTTTTAGGTACTTTGTGTGTTCTTTCTTAATTTGGAATATTTAGAGTGTTTTATGTAATACATAATCCTTTATTTAGGTAACTAATGATTCTTCACCATGAGTGATTAGGAAATTTGATGTCTTACTACTTGTTTGTCTACATAATTTGTTTTGACATAGGCATCTTTTTATATAAGTATTATTTCTATAATTGCTTTAGCTTTTATTCTGTATTTAAGTTTATTTAAAGCTCATCATCAAGACATTTACCGCAACTTTGATGATAATGTTTTCTGGGAATAATTTGTCTGCCTCTGTTAATAGGCACACGTGAAATATTTACCCTGAATTTTTGCTTCTAAATATCTGTTTTTTGCTTTATAGTTGAATGGCAATTTAGCTTAATGTAAACTTTTTGGGTCTTTACCCAAAAAGATTTATTTATTTATTTGAAAGGCAGAGTTATAGAGATACAGAGGCAGAGAGAAAGAGAGAGATGTTTTCCATCTGGTTCATTCCCCAAATGGCTGCAATAGATAAAGCTGAGCTGATCCGAAGCCAGGAACCAGGAGCTTCTTCTGGGTCTCCCTTAAATATATTTTAAGACATTGTTCTTCAGTCTTTTAACGTTAAACATTGTCAAAAGTGAAAGTTTTCAAGTATGTATTTATTATTTTCTTGTCTACTTGTTTGGTTTTTCTTCAGGAACAGCAAATTTTATGTATGGTGAATGCTTCCTCCTTGCCCTTAAAAAACTTACATAACAATTTTGTTTATTTTTCAAATTGGGTATTTTAAATGTTTTTTATAGTAATACACAATGATGTGCCACCCATATTTTCACTGGAAAACCTTATACAGGAAATTGAACAGATATTTATTCAAATTTAAGACAGTTACTGTGTTTTTTTTTTTCAGATTCTCAAAATTCATTTCTGCAAATCATATTGCCAGAGAAAATCGAAGCAAATACCAGTAATAATTCAGAAGTAGATTACGTAAGGAATATTTTGTCACTGTGTAAATTCTGTGAATTTTTTTTAATTATATAGTTATGAAACATATCAATCCTATTATAGTATTAAAGTAAGTTTCTAATACTTTTAATAAGGAATTTAAAGTTTTTTTATTTTAAAAATTTTTTAAAAATTATTTAGGTTATATAAATTTCATGTGTTTTCTATGTACAGATTTAGAAACATAGTGGTACTTCTCACCTTACCCTCCCTCCTACCAGTGCTCCAACCTTTCTTTTCTCTCTCCCATTCCCACTCTTAATTTCTACAAAGATCTATTTTCATTTTACTTAATGATTGTAAAATTAACCCTATACTAAGTAAAAGAGTTCAACAAATAGTATGAAGAAAAAAAGCATTTTTCGTCAATGGAATAGACAAGGGCTGTAAAGTCATCGAATCACAAAATGTTCATTTCACTCCAATAAATTACATTTTAGGTACTCTATTAGTTACCTTGGATCAGGGAAAACATGAAATATCTGTCTTTTGGGGACTTTCTTATTTCAATAGTAAAGTAAGTATATGTGAGAATGTTCTGTTTCAGTTAATATCTGTTATTTCCACATGGTAAGTTTTTTTTTTAAACTTTAAAAATAGAAAAATAACAATAATTCCTACCTGAGTGATATGAAGGATATATCTAGGAGAAGCAGATGAAGAGAGTGATACAAAAGAATGACTTGAAGCTCAAACCTTCTTCCTTAGTCTTCATTGCATCTAACGTTTCTCAGTGAAGAAGAACTTTTCATTCTGCTTCTTTTGTTAGAGGGAAATACTTTATTTTATTCACTGAGTTTGTGAACGAATATATCTCTGGATTTTCTATGTACATTTGCTAGGAGATAAAAAATATTATTAAGCAAGCCTTTCTTATAATTGGCCAGTTATTTTTATTTTATTTTTATTTATTTTTTTGCCAGGCAGAGTTAGACAGTGAGAGAGAGGGACAGAGTTATAGACAGTGAGAGAGAGACAGACAGAAAGGTTTTTCTTCCGTTGGTTCACTCCCCTAATGGCCGCTATGGCCGGTGCTGCGCCAATCCTTAGCCAGGAGCCAGGTACTTCCTCCGGGTCTTCCATGCGGGTGCAGGGACCCAAGCACCTGGGCCATCCTCTGCTGCCCTCCTGGGCCACAGCAGAGAGCTGGACTGGAAGAGGAGCAACCGGGACTAGTACCCAGAGCCCCAACTGGGACTAGAACCTGGGGTGCTGGCGCCACAGGCGGAGGATTAGCCAAGTGAGCCACAGCGCTGGCCGGCCAGTTTTTTAACGACACTTTAATGTTAACAATTTTATTGAGGTATAATTTATAAACCACAGAATCCACTCATTGTAAGTACACAGTTTAATGATTATTAGTTCATAAGTAAAGTTGTATGAACATCACCAAAATCTAGTTGTGGAACATTTCTGTTGTCCCCCAAAGATCTTTCATGCACATTTGAAGTTATCTCATTCTATTCAAGTCCTTTGAAGCCACTGATGTGTTTTCTATCCATATACATTTGTCCTTCTTTGACATTTCATGTCAGTGGAACCAGATAACTTGTAGGACTTTGCATTTGGCTTGTTTCATTTAGGTTTTGTCCATATTATTGCATCTATCAAGCTGATAATTTTTATTTCTTGGTAAAGGTGTATCTGCCATTCACTAGTTGATAGACACACTTTTCAGATATTGGCTAGTATGAATAATTCTTTTATGAACACTCATGTGTGGACATGTCTTTACCTTTCTGTTGGGTATATTCTTCAAAGTGAAATTGATGAGTCACATAGTAAATATTTATCTAACAGTGCTACATTGTGACTAGAGCCTAGGGAGATTACTGAGGCCATAAACAAGAGTGTCAAATTGTTAAATCAACTTCAGGAGTCACTGTGTACTTACGTCTCATGTGGGATCTGTCCTTAATGTGTTGTCCAATGTGAAGTAATGCTATAACTAGCACTGAAACAGTATTTTTACACTTTGTGTTTCTGTGTGGGTGCAAACTGATGAAATCTTTACTTAGTATATACTGAATCAATCTTCTGTATATAGATAATTAAAAATGAAAAAAAAATCTTGGTGTTAAATTGGAAATTGCCTAGAAAATTAATCAATTTTTTAAAAAAATATATCATGAAGGATCTCTGTCCTTAATGTGCTATACATTGTGAATTAATACTGTAACTAGTACTCCAACAGTATTTTTCACTTTGTGTTGCTATGTGAGGGCAAACTGTTGAAATCTTTACGTAATATGTACTAAACTGATCTTCTGTATATAAAGAGAATTGAAAATGAATCTTGATGTGAAGCAAGGGGAGAGGGAGTGGGAAAGGGGAGGGTTGCGGGTGGGGGGGAAGTTTTGGTGGGGGAAGCCATTGTAATCTATGAGCTGTATTTTGGAAATATATATTCTTTAAATAAAAGCGTTATATATAAAAAAAAAAAGATTTATGATCTTTGAGTCCATTTTTGTGTGTGATCTGAGTAGATTGTTCAGTTTTTTGAAGGTGAGTGTTTTCCATTTGGGTATTTCTATTTGTGGAGAAGACTATCCTTTTCCCGCTTAGTTGTTTCAGTACATTTGTAGATCAAGTGATTAAAAAAGAAAGGGCTTATTTTTGGACTTTCACCTCTTATCCATTCATCTATCTGTCTAATCTTGCACCAAGATTAGACTGTCTTATTTAATGCATTTTTGGCTAAGTTTTGAAATTGGGTAATGTTAGTCTTTCAGTCTTTATTAGCCTTAAAAATTGTTCTGACTACTTTCACTTCCTTTTCACCTCCATACATGTTATTACATCAGCTTGTTGGTTTTTATAAGAAAGAAGACTTGGACTTTTGTAGAGATCACATTGAGTTTACAGATTAATTTGTTGATGATTGTTTTGACAATACTCAGTGTTCTACTCCACAATTTGATGTGTCTCCATTTTTAGATCTTTAATTTATTCAACCATTGTTTGGTAATTTTATTTTTTTTCTTTGTGGAGCACCCATTTTACTACAGGATTTAGAACAAAGAGTAACTTACTATGAAACATCTGTCCCAACCCCAGAATATGGACAAAGAACAGAAGAGAGTAGGGAAGCAGAATTGACCTAGGATGAAGAATGGGATCTCTGATGTTTTCCCCAGGTGAGGGCGAGGAGGCCTTCTCCTAGAAGCTCTAGCCATTCTTTCCAACTCATGTCTTCCTTTGCATAGGATGTGTTGGAAAGCTAGGGTGGTGCCAGAAACCCTATTTAATGTCTCATTATGCCTCGAGAAACCCATGACACTTGCACGCATCAGTAGTCTCCTGGATGAAGGCCTTTGGGCAAGGTGTGCTGGCCTCCCAGCAACCTGGACTTCCTGTGACACTCTTCTGTGCTATTAATAGATCTCAAAACATATTACCCCCATAATCTGAAACTTTTTAGCCTTTAACCAACCACTCTCCCTTTCCTCCTACTTCCCTTCCTGCACCTCCAGCCTCTGGTAACCATTATTCTGTTCTCTACTTCCTTGAGTTCAGCATATTTAGATCCCACATAGAAGTGAGATGATGTGGCAGTTGTTTTTTATTTTTGTGGTGAAGGATATGTTAGTTAACTTGATTCAGTTGTTTCCACAGAGGAATACCACATTGTACCCCATAAATGTATACAATTATTATTTGACAAATATTAATAAAAGTATAAGTAAAATTCAGTCAGTGTGGTTTGATTATTCCACCTATGAATGTTATATTGTTATGGTCCTGCCCCAGCTGTCCACTGACTTTATAAAAGCCACTTTATTTCTGGTTCCAGGACATATCCTTTAGACTGGCCAAAAGGCAAATGCTCTTAAAATAAAGATGGAAATCTTCCTAGTGGCCCCCTGCTAGCCCTAGGTCTTGTTGAAGTCACAACATTTGGCTATCTAGCCTAGAAGGATGTTCTTCTGGTGTTCCTGCAAGTAGTCAGTTTCCTCTGTGTCTCCATTGGTGCATGGGTGCTAAGGATGGAAAGGAAGCCACAGGGCCTCACTGGGAATAGAGGTTTTCATTTGCACGGTGGGTAACTTGCAGATTCAGTGGCTCTTCTGAAGACAGACTTCACTGACAATAGAACTCTTCTGTTGAATTGTTTGGTAGCTTAGGGTGAAGTGCATGACCATGTCTTTGTCAGATTAAGAAGAGTTCTGTGAAGACCATGAAATCAGTGATTTCAGGGGCACTCTTGTGCTCAACAGTGTGACTCATTATATGGTCTTAGGATCAGTCATCAGTGTCCCATGATGTGGGCTAAGGTGAGGCTCTCCTTGGGGTTGAGGGTTAGAAACTACTTGATGAAGCTTTCCATTTACAAAGAAATGTATACTGTAATCTTGTATGTTCTGTGCAGTATATACTTCAACAACTGTGCTAGGATCTCTCCAACAAATAGCAGGAACCTGTAACCATGGTGTAGAGAATGACTCCTAAGCCCCAGGTGTCTGCTGCAGGCCCAACATATTCTTGACCTTGGAAGATATCCAGGACAGAGTTGTAGAGTAGTGCCACAGAACTCTCCTGGCTTCTTGCCAGCAGAGACCTTGTAGTCCAAGATGAAGGCTGTGATTTTTTGCATTGAGTACAGCATCCTGAAAGACATTGTCCAGTTTCAGGTTCCTGTGGATGGTTCCTTTTCTGGTGGTAGTATTGCATAGCAGATATAACCTTCCGTATTGTAACATATAGTGGAATGGAACTCTTCTGCTAGTGTACTCTATGACTAAGTATAGATTTATTTTTATTTTTATTATTTTTTTTTGCTGTGTCAATGAATTGAAAGTTTGATGAAGCTGGTGTGATTCAAGGAGGCTGGAGGAGTTCTGCTGACCTTTCTGGATGGCCTTCATGGCCACTTAGATCCAAGTTTATATACAGCTGGGTAGCCTTACCATGGTGAAGCTGCTTTGGTGAATGGTCTTTAGGATCCTGTGAAAGCCTCCTTGTTGGAAGAGCTGACCGCGATGTAAAACAGAGGTATTATGGTGACTTCCTAGCTGTATATTTTTTTTGACAGGCAGAGTGGACAGAGAGAGAGAGAGACAAAGAGAAAGGTCTTCCTTTGCCGTTGGTTCACCCTCCAATGGCCGCCTCAGCCAGTGCGCTGCAGCCGGCGCACAGCACCGATCCGAAGTCAGGAGCCAGGTGCTTCTCCTGGTCTCCCATGCGGGTGCAGGGCCCAAGGACTTGGGCCATCCTCCACTGCACTCCCGGGCCACAGCAGAGAGCTGGCCTGAAAGAGGGGCAACTGGGACAGAATCCTGTGCCCCAACCGGGACTAGAACCCGGTGTGCTGGAGGATTAGCCTATTGAGCCACAGCACCAGCCCTTCCTAGCTATTTTAAGTGTAAATCCCTATTTATAATGCTATGTAGAATTGTTAACTAGCAGTAGTAATGAATAATAACTATATTGATTATGCAAACAATAATACTAATTACACTAATAACAATACTGCTAATGCTAACTGAATAAAAAGTTTAAAACTGAGACAAAGTATGAAGAAAATAAAGACCAAATGGGAAGAAGAAAACAGAAAATATAAAGTAATAGAAAAAAATGAGGTTAACAAAAGAGAATTTTAAAATGAGAAAACAAAGCATAAGAAAAGGAAATAAAAAATTACAAAAAGAAAAAAAGTGAGGAGAGAAAAAAGTAAATGAAACAAAACCAAAAAGAGGTTAACTGGGTCCATGTCCTAAAGGTCACCTAATAAATAGCTACCTGGGCTATAAGGACAAAAAAATGTGGGCCCATAAGAGACTTAATACAGTTGTTTATAATTATAAATATGGCTACTTATTATGTTAGAACAAGAAATTGACCAATCATGCTAGAGATAATCATTGGTGTTCTCAATTTTTGTTCTTAAGAACCTTTTCTGGGGACCAACATTGTGGTGCAGCATGTTAAGCTGCTGTTGGCTACCCAGCATCTCATATTAGGGATGCTACTCTGTCTGCTCTACCTTGGATCCAGCTCCTTGCTATTTTGCCTGGGAAGGCAGCAGATGATAGTCAATGAATTGGACTGTTTCTGTGTAGATGGAAGACCAGAAAGGGATTCCTGATTCCTAGCTTTGTCCTGATCTTGCTTTTGTGGCCTTTTGGGGAGTAAACCAAGAGATGGGAAATTCTCTCTCTCTCTCTCTCACTCTCTCTCTCACTACCGGTTTTTCCTTCCTTCACTCCGTCATTCCCTTCTCTCTTTCTCTTTTGCTCTACTTTTCTAAATAAGTAAGTAAGTTAATCTTTTTAAAGGGACCTCTTCTACTTTATTACAAAGCTTTTCATTGAATTGGTTTATAGAGATTGATGCTTATTTTTTAGAAATAAAATTCTGTAGGGTACTTCAATGCCTTTTCATTTCTAGTTTAAAAATATTTAATAATTTTTAGCATTTATTTATTTATTTTGACAGGCAGAGTGGACAGTGAGAGAGAGAGACAGAAAGGTCTTCCTTTTGCTGTTGGTTCACCCTCCAATGGCCGCTGCAGCTGGCGTGCTGCAGCCGGTGCACCGCGCTGATTCGAAGCCAGGAGCTGGGTACCTCTCCTGGTCTCCCATGCGGGTGCAGGGCCCAAGCACTTGGGCCATCCTCCACTGCACTCCTGGGCCATAGCAGAGAGCTGGCCTGAAAGAAGGGCAACCGGGACAGAATCCGGTGCCCCGACCAGGACTAGAACCCTGGATGCCAGCGCCGCGGACGGAGGATTAGCCTATTGAGCTGCAGTGCTGGCCAGCATTTATTTATTTTTAAAGATTTATTTATTTGAAAGGCAGAGTTACATAGAGGCAGAAACAGAGAAAGAGAGAGAGAGAGAGATCTTCCATCCACTGTTTCACTCCCCAGATGACCACAACAGCCGGAGTTGTGTTAATCAGAAGCCAGGAGCCAGGAGTTCCTTCTGGGTCTCTCATACGGGTGCAGGTGCCCAAGACTTGTCCCATGGACTTGAACTGGCATCCATATGGGATGCCGGCACTGCAGGTGGCAGCTTTACTCGCTATACCACAGCACCAGTTCCAGCTTTTAGCTTTTAAAACCTCATAGTGTTAGCACTTAAAAACATTAAATTCCTTTTCTGTAATCACTGAATCTCAAAATCACTGGTCTCAAAATGATGGTACAACTTACCTGGCATAATGGTACTGTAACAAAGTATTGTATTGAATAAGACACCCATAAGGCACATTATTAATATCAGTCGGGCTTAGAGGAAGGGAACTTTAATCTTCATTTCTCCATAGATCATAATTTTATTTCTCACCAGAAACCTTGGAGGCCAGAAGTAGTGAGGGTTGTTACATCCAAAGGTGGAAGGAAAAAAAACTGTCATCCAGAAAACATATTCAGCAAAACTCTGCTTCAAATGTAAAGAAGAAATTGAAATATTTTCTTATGTCTCAGCTCTCTCATGCTGCCATAGAGCATACCTTGAATTGGGTAATTTATGAATGACAAAATTTGTTTTTCACAGTTCTAGAGGCTGGAAAGTTCAAAATCAAGGTACCAGATTTGGAGTCTTGGGCTCACACCAAGGTGATGGCTTGTTGTTTGATCTTACATCTGGAAAAGGGTGGAGTGTTTGGTAATTTTCTTTTCTTTTTTTTTCCCAGAAAGCTTTTATTTAAGGAATACAACTTCATGCATTTCATAAATACAAATTTAGGAACATAGTGATTTTTCACACAATACCCACCCTGCCACCACATTATCATTCTTCCTCTTCCATCTCCTACTCCTATTCTTAGTTTTTGCTGAGATCTATTTTCAATTAACTTTATAAACATACAATTAACTCTATACTAAGTAAAGAATTCAAAACTTAGTATATAAAAAAAACTGTTCCACAACAGTAGACACAGAGCTGTTCCAAGTCATTGCATGTCAAAATGTCAGTTTCGCTTCCATAGATTACCTTTTAGGTGTCCTATTAGTATCACAGATTGGGGAGAACATATGGTATTTTTCCTTTTGGGATGGCTAATTTCACTATGATGTTTTCCAGTTTCATGCATTTTGTTGCAAATGAGGGGATTTGATCTTAGATTTTTATCTTAGAAATTCTTTCTCAGCCATGGCATTGTCTGTTTATACCAAGGCTATTGATTTTTGTGTGTTGATTTTACATCCTGCCACTTTACCATATTCTTCTGTGAGTTCCAATAGTCTCTTGGTGGAGTCTTTTGGATCCCCTATATATAGAATCATGTCATCTTCAAATTTCTGAAAATATCCATTCGGTTCATTTGATCTATAGTGTCTATTAACTCCGTTCTTTGCTTTCTAATTTTATATCATGTTGATCTTGTCCATTGCTGAAAGTGGGGTATTGAAGTCCCCCATTACAATTGTATTGTATGTCTTCCTTTAGATCCCTTAACATTTTTTAAATCACTGGGTGCCCTGTAATTAGGTGCATATATGTTGATTATAATCATATATTCCTGTTGAATTGATCCCTTAATCATTACATAGTGTCATACTTTGTCTCTTTAGACAGTTTTTGTGTTAAAGTCTATTTTGTCTGCTAATAAAGTGGCTACACCAGCTCTTTCTTCTTTTCTGTTGGTATGGAATATCTTTTTTCATCCTTTCACTTTCAGTATGTGTGTATCTTTGTTGGTGAGAGGTGTTTCTTCAAGGCAGTAAATAGATGGGTTTTGTTTTTTTATCCATTCAACCAGTCTGTGTCTTTTAACTGTAGAGTTGAAGCCGTTTACATTCAAGGTGACTATTGATAAGTAATGAGTTTGCTTTGACATTTTTTCAAAAATATTCCTATTTTTTACTTTGAATTTCCTTTGAACTTTTACTGATTTTCTTCCTTTACTTTCTTTTGGAGTGATGACCATGTTTATTTGTTTCTGTGTACAGCACATCCTTAAGCATCCTTTGCAGGGCTGGATGGGAAGTGATAAATTCTTTCAATTTCTGTTTGTTATCAAAGGTCTTTATTTCACCTTCATTCATAAGTGAAGAACTTTGCAGGGTATAGGATTCTGTGTTGACTTTTTTTTCTCTTAAGACTTGGGCTATATCTCACCATTCTCTCCTAGCCTGTAGAGTTTCTGATGAGAAGTCTGCTATGAGTCTAATTGGAGATCCTCTGAAAGTTATTTGGCATTTCATTTATTGCACATTTTAGAATTTTCTTTATGTATTACTGTGATGAGTTTGATTACAGTGTGTCGTGGTAAAGATCTTTTCTAGCCATATCTTTGTGCTTCCTGTACTTGGATGTCCCTTTCTTTCTCCAAATTAGGGAAGTTTTCTGTTACTATTTCACTAAAGAGGTCTTCTAATCCTTTCTCTCTTTCCATGCCTTCAGGAACTCCTAGAACTTGTATGTTGGGTTGTTTCATAGTATCTTGTAGATCCCCAACAGTGTTTTTTAGTTTCCTATTTTCTCTTTTGTTTTTGGTTTGACTGTGTTATTTCCTGTGCTTTTTTTCCCTAAGTCCATTATGCTTTCTTCTACTTCACCAATTCCGTTGTTAAGGCTTCCCACTGCATTTTTTATTTATCACATTAAATTCTATTGAATTCTTCATTTCATTTTAATTTCTCTTTACAATCTCAATTTCATTGGAGAAATTTTCTTTCATGTCCTGTATTGATTTTATTAGTTTGTGCATTTGCTTCTGATTACTTCCATGTAATCTGATGATCAACTTTTTGAGTTCCATTTCTTACATTTCTTCCATCTCTTCATCTTCACCATCTGGTATTGAAGTGTTCTTTTGGGAGTGTCATGTTGTCTTCTTTATTCTTGTTTCTTGAATTGCTGTATTGTTTGGCATTTGTGGAGATACTCATTGGCTTATTTTAATTTTATTTATTTAATCTTTTTTGTTGTGGTGGCTTTTATCTTTGTAGTATTCCTCTGTAGATAAGTGGAGTGTCTTCTTTCAGTGACTATCTAAAAGCTTGTAGTGGGTGTGGCCAGGGAACTCTGATCAGTTCTTCAGGGTGAAGGGCATGTCTAAGGTGACACACCAAGTTTGGTGTGGTAAATTGCCTCTTTGTTTTTTAATCAGAAGGGAACCTTATTCTGCTCAGCTGAGCTCCTCTCCTCAAAAGAGACTAGCGTCTGAGTGCTATCCCCAGTGGGTATAATATTCATCCGCTCTGCACCAAGGACCACACAAAGGATCTGTGCAGTCCTCAGTGTAAGTTCAGATTCCCCAGAAATGTCCCTCACCAGGTAACCAGGAAGCCCTGAGTGTGTGGACTCTCCCACAGTGACTGTGCAAAGTCCCAGCCACACCATAAGTCCTCCCACATAGCCTCAGTTTTTCCCACAGTCTTGGCACAGAACCCTCTCACAGTCACAAGCTCCTAGTCTCCTGTTAGTTCTCCCCAGAAGAGTCAGGAGTCTCCACTCAGCTAGTTGCTGGGTATGGGCACTAGCTGGCACAGTTATTATGCACAACCAAAATGGCACCCCCTCTATCAGCTTGCTACAGGACACCATTGTAAAGTGATCAGGGAGAGAGAAATGTGTCCCTCTCCCTTCTTTTTTTCTACTCTAGTTTGGCAGGTACACTATCTGCCATGGGCCCAAGCTGGGTTCCCTCTAGGGTTTTCCTGCAACTTTAGCACCAGTGGCTTGGGCTGCTATGGTCTGGTCTAACCTCACTTTCCAATTCGGGTGTATAAGCTCTCAGCTGCTGGAGTCCTGAGTTGTGGTCCTCCATGCCCTCCACATTGGACCACCATGTCCCTCTAACTCAGTAGAGTTTCCTCTGCCATTTTCTCCATAAGTCTTCCCTGAGACTACACTCTTTCCACTTTTTTAAAAAGTTTTTTGGAATTCAGCAGTAAGCTCCTTCCCTGTTCCACCATCTTGGAACACTCCTCCATGATCTTTTGATGTAAACTTGTATTCTTGTGCCAACTGTAGCTGTGAAATTATTGAACCATTTTATCAGCTAATTGTCTGATTGTATAGATTCCACTTTTTAAATTTGATTCCTTAGCTCAAATGTTGGTGATGTCCTATATTTTGATTAAACAGGTTTGAGATGAAAATTAAAATTTTGAGTTTATTTTAGAAAACTCTTGAAGAGTTAACAGTTAAGTTATACATCATAGGTGACACAAAGGCTTAAATTCTGGAAAATGTTTTAGTATAATAATAATTTCTACTAGGAGGAGAATTTATGTTAACATGAGAATGTGTTATATGTAATGAGAAGTGTAGAAGTAAAGGTTTCTTTAGTTAAGAAGGATAGCAATCTTGTTCCTATGAAACATGGCTTTTATAAATGCCTGGTATGGTAATTTTATTCATTATAAATTTCTAGTTGCTCATTAATGGGTCCTTTACCTCTGATAATGATTTTTAAGTTATAAAAATTGTACACTGTCTCTAATTTATTAATGAACTAGATGTTGAAATAAATATGATTCTATTAATTTTTTTGTGTTGATTTTTTTCTGCAAGTTTGCTGAATTCTCTTATGTGTTATAATAGCCTCTTAGTGGACTCTTTTGGTTCCCCATATAAGGAATCATGTCATCTGTAACAGGGATAATTTGACTTCTCCCTTGTGTCCTTTTGATTTTTATTCCTTGCCAAATGACTGTGGCTATAACTTCCAGAGATTTATTGAGTAATAGTGGTGAGAGTGTGTATCCTTGTATGGTTTTGATTCTTGGTAGAATTGCTTCCAGCTTTCCCCATTCAGCATGATGCTGGCTATGCCATTGTAATCTCACCACACACTGCAAAGCAGGCATCTCTTCCAGCTCTCAGCAGTGGGGATTCTGTGTGGTGTCTCTGTTCATTGCTATGTGTGTGCACCTTCCATGCTGATCCAGGGCATCCTTCTTCCTTCTATAGAATTTCCACTAATGAGGTCTCCCTGACTTTCCCCTGGAGAAACACTTCCTCCGTTTTTTTCTCCCTTGTCTAAAGCAGTACATCTTTTCTCTATTTAACCATCTTAGAATAAGACACAGTACTAAGAACGTAATGATATTTTCTGTCTCCCTCCCTCCATCTTCTCTCCCTCTGTCCTTTATTCCCCTTTCTTTCTTATTTTTAGATTTTGAGATAACATTTTATTTATTTATTCATTTTAGATTTATTTATTTGAGAGGTAGAGTTACAGACAGTGAGAGGGAGACACAGAGAGAAAAGTCTTCCTTCCATTGGTTCACTCCCCAAATGGCTGCAACAGTTGGAGTTGTGCAGATCTAAAGCCAGGAGCCAGGTGCTTCTTCTTGGTCTCCCATGTGAGTGCAGAGGCCCAAGCACCTGGGCCATCTTTCACTGCTTTCCCAGGCCACAGTAGAGAGCTGGATTGGAAGAGGAGCAGCCGGGATTAGAACCAGTGCCCATATGGGATGCTGGTGCTGCAGGTGCAGGATTAACCTACTGCTCCATGGAGCAGGCCACTTGAGATAACATTTTAATTTTATATTACGGGTCAAAGGCTTAATACTTCGCCAAATAAGAATTTAATAAGGAGGGGTTCCAGGATGGCAGAATAGGGTGGTCTGATTTACATGGGGCAAAATTAATATAAAAAATGGAGAAAGTGCACTCTCAGGGTCAAGCTGCAGGTAAAACTGGAGCAGGAGAGTCTGCAAAAGCAGTAGAAATGGTCTGAATCAATGTGGAAAGTGCAGACATGCAATGATGTACAGTGAGACAGCGGAAGACCCAGGAGCTTGGATCTGGGAAAAGAGGTGCCTGTCCTGGCAGTCTAGTTGAGATTGGAGTCCACAGTCCATGCCACTACTGATACAACAAGAGGGAAAGCTTGTGAACTGTGCCTTTTTGAGTTCAGGGCTGAGATCCCTCAGGACAGCAGGGCAACTGTGCATCCAGAGAGAGGGGGAAAGGAAAAAAGGGAGCTCATTTATCTCTCTCCTCTCCTCCTGCAACAGTGACCTGCAGCCAGTGGTAGGAGGGCTGATGCTATTTCTGGAATTAGGCATATAGTGGCCAACCCAGATAGTGTGTACACAATCAGCAATTGTTGGGGTCACCATCCATTCAGGTGGTGGGGGCTCCCACAGCAGTGCAGGAGCAGCATATGGATTTGGTCTCCAGCATGCCAGCTGTACCCACCAGACAACAGGAGGGGAGGAGGAACCACCCCTACATAAGGGAAGTGCTGCCTGTGAGACTCTCCTAAGCACCCAGCACAATTATGAAGTGACAGGGCTGTAGTATTGTGCATGCCTCTGACCCAAAGATACCAGAGAGAAAAACCTGCATACCCCGCTGGCATCAAATGTGGTTGGGAGGGCAGGACTCAATCCAGTGGGCTGGAACACACATGATCGGTAGCCCTAGGAATGCCTGTGCTCAGGATGGGCTAGTAGGGCAGAGTGGCTCCACTTGCACTCATTGACCCTCAGAGCCCTGGGTGCTGAGACTGAGAAAACATTGTGATCATATGAGAGGAGAAAGGACCTAGCTGTGTTCTGGGCAATCACAGAGTGCTGTGGCACACTCTCAGAGCTCCTTGGTTGCCTAGAGTAGCTTATAGTAGAGGGAACAGTGCTCTCACAAGAGGGGCTGTGCAGATCATATGTGTGGTTCATACAGCAGTGTGGATGAGTGTTGAATACCCTGGGAGCTAACATCTGTGCACTCTTCAGCTTGGAGAAGGAATGGTCACACCAACAGAAATGACCATTCCTCTCTATCCAGTTAACCAGAGGAAAGGTACCATGCCCAACTTCAATGTTACCTTTGATACTCGCCCCATCCTGGAGCACTAACCAGAAATCCCTGGCCACATCCACCACAAACCTCCTGGTATTCACTGAAAGGTTGACATTTCACTAAGTCAAAGAGGCATAATTCAAAAATAAACAGCCATCAGTGGGGAAAAAAATTCTACAAATGCCTAAAAGTAAATGCAAAAATTCAAGAAACAAGAATAAGGAAGAAGGGCCTGTGCCGAGGCTCAATAGGCTAATCCTCCACCTAGCGGCGTTGGCACACTGGGTTCTAGTCCTGGTCGGGGCGCCGGATTCTGTCCCGGTTGCCCCTCTTCCAGGCCAGCTCTCTGCTGTGGCCCGGGAGTGCAGTGGAGGATGGCCCAAGTGCTTGGGTGCTGCACCCCATGGGAGACCAGGAGAAGCACCTAGCTCCTGGCTTCGGATCAGCGCAGTGCACCAGCCGCAGCGCGCCGGTCACGGCGGCCATTGGAGGGTGAACTAATGGCAAAGGATGACCTTTCTCTCTGTCTCTCATTGTCCACTCTGCCTGTAAAAAAAATAAGGAAGACACTATGACCTCTACAAAGAAGTACAACAACATTTCAGTATTAGAATGTAAAGATGAAGAGATTGAGAAAGTGCCAGAAATGGAATTAAAACAATAATCACAGGATTATTATTTTTTATTTTTTAATTTTTTTTATTTTTTATTTTTTTATTTTTTTTTTATTAAAAAAATAATCACAGGATTTCTCAAAACTAATCAGAAGCAAATCCATGAGGTAAAGAAAACCATATATGATATGGATGAAAATTTTTCATTGAATTGAGATTTTTAAACAGAAATCAAAATGAAATACTAGAAATGAAGAATTCAATAGATCAAGTAAAAAACACAGAGTAAAACCTTAACAACAGAGTTGGTGTGGCAGAAGAAGAATATCTGAGCTTGAAGACAACACAGCTGACTTCTTATCAGAAACATTCAGGCTAGAAGACAATGGCAAGATATAGTCCAAACATTAAGAGAAAAAAATTGTCAACTCAGAATATTGTACCCTGCAAAGCTCTCATTTATAAATAAAGTTGAAATAAAGACCTTCCATAACAAACAGAAATTTAAAGAATTTGTCCCCCACTTATCCAGCCTTACAAAAGTTTCAAAAGGATGTGCTACACACAGTAGCAGAGAAAGAAACAAACCATCATGAAAGAATGTGAAGACCAAAATTCTCCTAGTAAAAGTACAAAAGAAGCCCCAAGTAATTGATAGGAACATTCACAGAAAAATGGCAGGGCCAAGTAGTTACTTATCAGTAGTCACCTTGAATGTAAATAGCCTCAACTCGCCAGTTAAATGATACATACTGGGGGCCAGTGCTGTGGTGTAGCAGGTAAAGCCAGCGCCTGCAGTGCTGGCATCTCATAGGACGTGGGTTTGAGTCCCAGCTGTTCCACCTTCTATCCAGCTCTCTGCTATGGCCTGGGAAAGCAGTAAAAAATGGCCCAAATCCTTGGCCCTTGCACACACTTGGGAGACCTGGAAGAAGCTTTTGACTTCTAGCTTTGGATTGGCTCAGCTTCAGCCATTGTAGCCATCTGGGGAGTGAACCAGCAGATAGAAGACCTCTCTCTCTTTCTCGACCTCTCTGTAATTCTGCCTTTAAAATAAATAAATAAACATTTTAAAGAAAATATACAAACTGATTGAATGGATTAAAAAACAAGACCCATCTATTTGCTACCTACAAGAAACACACCTCACTAGTAAAGGTACACGTAGACAGAAAGTGAAAGGATGGAAAAAGATAGTCCATACGAATGGGCAAAAAAAGGGCTGGTGTAGCCATTCTAATATCAGACAAAATAGACACAACTTTTAAAAGAGACAAAGAAGGATACTATGTAACGATTAGGGGTTCAATACAACAGGAAGATGTGACTATAATAAATATGTATGCACACAATTACAGGATGCCTAGCTATTTAAAAGATCCGTTAATAGATCCAAAGGGAGACATAGACTCCAATACAATTGAAATGGGATACTTCAGCGTCCCACTTCCATCAATGGATAGATCAAGCAGACAGAAAATCCACAAAGAAGCAATAAAACTAATCAACACTATGGACCAAATGCACATAACTGGTATCTACAGAACTTTTCACTTCCTAGTTGCAGAATACACATTGTTCTCAGCAGTGCACAGAACTTTCTCCAGCAAGACTCAACAAATTCAAGAAAATCAAAATCATAACATGCACCTTCTCTGATCACAATGGAATAAATCTCGAAAACAAAAACTCAATAATCTCAAGAACATATGCAAACACATTGAGACTGAACAACACGCTCCTAAACGAACAGTGTGTTATAAAAGAAATCAAAAGAGAAATTAACAATTTCTGGTAATGAATGAAGATAACAATACTTCCTATCAAAATTTATGGAATACCCCAAAGGCAATGTTAAGAGGTAGGTTTATAGCAACTGGTGCCTTTATGAAGAAATTGGAAAATCACCAAATGAGCTGTCAATGTATCTTAAAGACCTAAAAAAACCCCCACAAACCAAACCCCAAATTAGTAGGAGGAAATAAATAATTAAAACTAAGGAAGAAATAAAATTGAAACAAAAGCAAAACAAAAGATTAGAAATGAAGAGATGTTTTTTGAAAAAATAAAATGGACACATTATTGGCCCAATTAACCAAAAAAAGAGGGAGAAGACCCAATCAAAATCAGAGATGAAAAAGGTAATGTGATAACAGATACCACAGAAATAAAAAGAATCATCAGGAATGACTACAAGGAGCTGTATGCCAAAAAATTGGGAAACCTAGAAGAAATGGTTAGATTCCTGGACATTTACACCTACCTGAATTGAGTCATGAAGATATAGAACAAGTAAACAAAAACAGACCAATAACCAAATCAGAGATTGAATCAGTAATGAAGACCCATCTAACAAAGAAAAATTCAGCTCCTGATGGTGTTACTGCTGAACTCTACCAGATATTTAAAGAAGAACTAATTCTAATTCTTCTAAAGCTATTCAAAACAATTGAAAAGGAGGGAATCCTCTCAAACTTCTTCTATTAGACCTGCATCATCCTAATTCCTAGGCCAAAAAAGTACGACCAATATCCCTAATGAAAGTAGACCAATATCCCTAATGAACATAGGTGCAAAAAAGTCCTCAAAATACTGGCCAGTCAAATCCAACAACATAATAGGCAGATCATTCACTCAGACCAAGTGGGATTTATTCCTGGTATGCAGGGATGGTTCAACATCCAAAAATCAATAAATGTGATTACCATATTAACAAGCTGAAGACCAAAATCCATTTGTTTATTTCAAAAGATGCAGAGAAAGCATTTGACAAAATTCAACACCATTTTATTATGAAAACCTTAAGCAAATTGGGCATAGAAAGAACATTCTTGAACATAATCAGTGTGCCCACAGCCAGTATTCTACTGAATGGGGATAAATTGGAGGCATTCCCATTAAGATCTGGAACCAGACGAGGTTGCTGACTCTCACCATTGCTATTTAATAGAGTCCTGGCTAATTTTCCAAATGCGGCACCAGCACTCCGGGTTCTAGTCCTGGTTGGGGCGCCGGATTCTGCTGTCCTGGTTGCTCCTCTTCCAGTCCAGCTCTCTGCTGTGGCTGGGGAAGGCAGTGGAGGATGGCCCAAGCGCTTGGGCCCTCCATCCACTTGCTGTAATATTAACTATATACTTACCATTCTTATCATACACTCTTGTGTAAGGCAAGGGCGGGGTTTGGGTCTGTGGGAACAAGCACCTGCATGCTCTTTCTGTTCTATTTTCTTATAAAACTCTTCATTACTCATGTTCCTAATAATAGTTTGGTCTAGACAAATTTTAGGGATTCCCCTCTTATTTCTCCAGTCACCTCCTGTAACTCACTTTTTTTTTTTTACAAGAAACAGCAATTTTGCATACATTGATATCCATGATTCCCACACCCAAACCCAATGACTACATCATTATTGAGCCTAATAAAAACAACACAGAAAATTGCTTCAGTTCAGTCTGGGGCTTCCTGCTTTGTGGAGTCCCTCTCCTCCAGCTGTGACTTTGTCATACAGCATGGATGACATTGCCTCCATCACACTGGTTCCATCCCTGGCTGCTCCACTTAATGATCCAGCTGTCTGCTGTGGCCTGGGAAAGCAGTAGAAAATGGCCCAAGTCCTTGATTCTCTGCACCCGCATGGAAGGCCCAATGGAAGCTCCAGGCTCCTGGCTTTGGATCTGCCCAGCTCCGACCGACCGTTGTGGCCAGTTGGGGAGTGAGCCAGCAGATGGAAGACCTCTCTCTCTCTGCTTTTCCTTTTCTCTCTGTGTAACTCTGACTTTCAAATCAATAAATATATCTTTAAAGATGTTTTATAATTTCTATCATAAAGATATTTGTTCTCCTTGGTTAATTTATTACAAGCTTTTTATTTATTTATTTATTTTGCTATTGTGAATAAGATTGATCTTAGAAGGTCTTTTTCAGTCATGACATTTTCTGTGTATTCAGAGGCTATTGGTTTTTGTGTGTTAGTTTTATATCCTGCCACTTTACCAAACCCTTTTAAGAGTTCCAATAATCTCTCAGTGGAGTATTTTGTTCCCCTAAATATTAGAATCATGTCATCTGCAAATAGGGATAGTTGACTTTCTCCTTTACAAATTGTGTCCCTTTCATTTCTTTTTTTCTTTAATGGCTTTGGCTAAATCTTCCAGTAATACATTGAATAGCAGTGGTGAGAATTGGCATCCTTGTCTGGTTCTAGATCTTAATGGGAATGTTTCAAATTTCCCCCTTCAATAGGATGCTGGCTGTGAGTTTGTCATAAATTGCCTTGATTGTATTCAGGAATGTTCCTTCTATACCCAGTTTGGTTAAGGTTTTCATCAGGAAAGGACGTTGTATTTTATCAATTGATTTATCTCTATCTATTGAAATACTCACATGGCTTTTGTTCTTCAGTTTGGTAATATGATGTATCACATTTATTGATTTTCCGATGTTGAATCATCCCTGCATACCAGGGGTAAATCATACTTTGGTTAAAAAAAACTTTCTGATGCCTTACGATTTGCTTTCTAGTATTTTGTTGAGGATTTTTGTATCTATGTTCATCAGAAATATTGGTTTGTAGTTCTCTTTCTCTGTAATATCTTTTTCTGGTTTAGGAATTAAGGTGATGCTAGCTTCATAGAAGAGTTTGGGAGGATTCCCTCCCTTTCAATTATTTTGAATAGCTTGAGAAGAATTATAGTTAGTTCTTCTATAAATGTCTGGTAGAATTCAGCAGTGAAGACATCTGGTTCTGGGCTTTTCTTTGTTGTCAGGATCTTTAATACTTAATCCATCTCTGTCTTGATTATTGTTCTGTTTAGGATTTCTGTGTCTTCATGGCTCAGTTTCTGTCAGGTTGTATGTGTCCAGGATTCTACCCATTTCTTCTGAGATTCCCAGTTTATTAGCACACAGCTCTTTGTAGTAGTTCCTGATGATTCTTCTTATTTCTGTGGTATCTGTTGGTACATTTCTTTTTTCATCTCTGATTTTATTGATTTGGGTCTTCTCTCTCTTTTTTTGGTTAGTTGGGTCAATGATGTATCAGTTTTGTGTATTTTTTTTTTTAAAACACAGTTCTTCAATTCACTGATTTTTTTTTTGTTTTGGCTCAATTTTGTTTATTCTCTTATGTTAATCTTTCCTCCTACTAATTTTGGGTTTGATTTGTTGTTATAGGTCCTTTTTTCTTTTTGCATTGTGTCTTTGTTTGGTTTTGATTTCAAGTATTACTGGCCTTAGAAAATGAGTTTGGCAAAGTTCATACTTTGGGATAATTTGGAAAGTACTGGAGTTTCCCTTACTATACTTTCTGTAATATGTGCACTTTTGATTTTTCAAAAATTTAGTTCTGAAACAATTTTAAAAAGGATTTATTTAGGGGATGGCACTGTGGGTTAATCCTCTGCCTGCGGTGCCAGCATCCCATATGGGCGCCGGTTCTAGTCCTGGCTGCTCCTCTTCCAATACAGCTCTCTGCTATGGCCTGGGAGAGCTGTAGAAAATGGCCCAAGTCCTTGGGCCCCTGCACCCACGTGGGAAGACCAGGAAGAAGCTCCTGGCTCCTGGCTTCGGATTGGCTCAGCTCCAGCCAATTTGGCCATTTGGGGAGTGAACCAACAGAAGGAAGACCTTTCTCTCTGTCTCTCCCTCTGTCTGTAACTCTACCTCTCAAATAAATAAATAAATAAATAAATAAATAAAATCTTTAAAAAAGAAGGATTTATTTATGTGAGAGAGGTGGGGGTGGGCGGAGAGAGAATGAGAATGAGTATCTCATCTGCTGGTTCACTCCTGAAATGGTTGCAGTGTCTGAGGCTAGACCATTTCAAAGACAGGTGCCAGGAGATTCTTCTAGGTCTCTCACATATGGCTGCAGGGTCCCAAACACTTGAGCCATCCTCTGCTGCTTGCCCAGGAGCATTAGTGGGGCTGGATTAGAAGTGGAACAGCCAGGACTCCACTTGGTGCCCATATGTGATGCAGATGTTAGCTTAACTTGCTACGCCAAATTGCTGGCCCTGAAATAAATTTTTTAAAGATTTATTTATTTGAAAGTCAGAGTTACACAGAGAGAAAAGGAGAGGCAGAGAGAGAGAGAGAGAGGTCTTCCATCTGCTGGTTCACTCTCCAATTGGCCACAACATCTAGAGCTGTGCTGATCCAAAGTGAGGAGCCAGGATTTCTTCCAGGTCTCCCATGTGGGTGCAGGGGCCCAAGGGCTTGGGGCGTCTTCCACTGCTTTCTCAGGCCATAACAGAGAGCTTGACAGGAAGCGGAGCAGCCGAGAGTCAAACTGGTGCCCATATGGGATGCTGGCACTGCAGGTGGAGGTCTCACCTACCACGCCACAGCGCCGGCCCTGAAATAATTTTTAATGTAAAATTTCCCCTGAGCTTTTTCACATTTTCTTGTGCTTAGTCATCTCACTTATGAACATTTGTATTCCTGTTCCTTTCTATTCTTTTGTAGCTTCTGTAGTGTTACTAAGTGATAATTTTCACCTAATATGTGGTCATATTTTTCTAGTGTGTTCCTTTCTGGTGTAATTTGTAAACTGTTCTATGCATTTTTTTTCTTTTCTTGTATATCTTTGGGTTGCAATTGTAATTAACTTACATGGGGCCTTTTTTTTTTTTTTAAATGATATTTGTATTTCTTTGGTGGGCCTGGACCAGGATATCTTTTCTAGCTTCACATTTGAAGTCCCTACTTTTAAAAAAATTATATATCATTCATATGAGTTCTCTGAGTATCCACCTGAACCATTGTATTCCTGTATTCTACTCTAAGCATAATTTCTAACCTTCTGGAAGAAAGATTTTGTTGAGTATTTCTAAGACCTTAGAGTGCTTAGCGTATCCTGAATTTATTTCTAGTGGGCCCCTGCTCAGGGGGCCTTTTTTAATAAATGAATTCTCCTGAAAACTAGGCATGTGGAGACATGTCATAGTTTTATAGGCAGTTGTGAATATTGAGGCTTTCCATTCAGGTTTGGCTTCAGTCTTCTGGGACTGCCAGCAATTTCTGTGTACCAGCATTCTTAGGAATCCTAGATCTTCCCTTTTCTTTCTCTCAGTGTTCACAGGTGTTCTGCTGTGGTTCTACTGATGTCTTTGATTTAATTCGTCTTTCCCCCCAAACCCTACCACCTGCAGCATTATCTTTGGTGATATCTGGCTAATGATTCTAGATATTAATTTTAAAACATTACAGTTTGCTCTGATTTTAGAAGGAATTTGGTGATTTAAAATGTACTTTTCCATGATCTTGTCTTGTTGATAGCTCCATTATAAAGGGGATTTATTTATCCTTTCATTTTATTCACCTGTATTTGACATTTTTGGTGTGCATTCTGATCCCATGGTACCCTTTTATTGGTTTGGTTCACTTTTCCAATAAACTATATTTCTCCACTTCTAGAACTGTGAGGAATCATTTTTTTTTGCTTATTTTGGTGCATTGAATCCAAATAAAGCTGGGTTCTTGCTACACTATAGTTCAATTCTGAATTAGATTTTAAAGACAGTGGTTAGAGCAAATCTTCCCAGAGTGAGAAGTTTAGGTAGTATAATTGGTACTCGGCTTTCTATTGAGAAAGAAGTAGCCCAAGACTAAAGTCTACATGGACGCATAGGATATAGTAAGTAGTTTGGCTATTTTCTCAGGTCCTAGCAGGAGCAATATTTGATTAGATTAAGGAGGGGGCATGCAAATTTAACAGTGACAATGGGTATAAATTGTGGAGACCTTGTGTTTCTTTCTGATATATACCTGAGTGAGTTAAATAGGAAGAGTCATGAAAGAAACAAGTAGATAGAAGTGGTGCAGTCATCAAATAAAAGTTAGCCTCTCGGGCCGGCGCCGTGGCTCAACAGGCTAATTCTCCGCCTTGGCGGTGCCGGCACACCGGGTTTTAGTCCCAGTCGGGACACCGGATTCTGTCCTGGTTGCCCCTCTTCCAGGCCAGCCCTCTGCTGTGGCCCAGGAGTGCAGTGGAGGATGGCCCAAGTGCTTGGGCCCTGCACCCCATGGGAGACCAGGATAAGCACCTAGCACCTGGCTCCTACCATCGGATGAGCGCGGTGCGCCGGCTGCAGCACGCCCTCCGTGGCAGCCATTGGAGTGTGAACCAACGGCAAAGGAAGACCTTTCTCTCTGTCTCTCTCTCACTGTCCACTCTGCCTGTCAAAAAAAAAAAAAAAAAACGTTAGCCTTTCTCTGGTTTCCCCCGTAACCTGTGAATGAAATGATCATGGTGGTAAAGAATGAGGTGATGCACAGTGCTAACAGTGTGGGCTGTTTTTCACTGCTTCTGAATATCTGACCTATTAGCAATCGAGACTTAATTCCAAGACTCAGATATGGTACCATTACTTGAGAAGATCAATCATCTAATTATCATAATGTTGATTACATTAGACTTTTAATGTCCTAGAAGGAATGTAGATTTGTGCTTACTTTTATTGAAAGTATGTTCTTTCTGCTTATTTTAAAGGGAAGGAGGGAGACTGAAAGGGAGAGATATTGGTATACTATCTTCTGATTAATTACCTGAATGCCTACAACAGCATGGGGATGCAGGTGTCCCAAGCAGTGTCTCACACTACATCAAATGCCTACCTCTATTCTTGATACATATTTCTGAATATGGACAACATAACTTAGCCAGCATCACTCTCTGCTCTGGATTGACTAGTACTGCCAACCAAGGTTTCACCAGGGTGTGATTTATGGACAATAGGTCAAATAATAGACATAATTTATGGCAAATAAAGTATAATGCTGGAAGCATAATCATGGGTTCCATCTTTCCCTATCACATGTGGTACCATTCAGAAGCAGAAAGCCTAATAATATAGTGGATTAGCCTCTTAAAGGTGTAAACTCAAACTGGGAGGTAACAATTGCAAAGATGAGGTATTATACCTCGAATGTAGTTTATAGTTAAAAAAAGGACTATTATCCAAGACTACAAAGTGGAAGTAGAAATTCCTCTACTTTATATCACTTTGAGTGAACAAATTGGAAGTATTTGATCCCATTACCTAGAATATTTATTTAAAGTTTTGTTTAATTATTTGAGAGGTGGAGTTACAGAGAGGGAGAGGCAGAAGGAGAGAGAGAGAGGGGGAGAGAGAGAGAGAGAGAGAGAGAGAGAGAGATCTTCCATCTGTTGGTTCACTCCCCAAATAGCCATTACAGCCAGTGCTGGGCCAGGCTGAAGCCAGGATCCAGGAGCTTCATCCCAGTCTCCCATGTGGGTACAGGGTCCCAAGCACTTGGGCCATGTTCTGCTGCTTTCTCAGGCGCGCTATCAGGGATCTGGATCAGAAATGGAACAGCCAGGATTTGAACTGGTACCCATATGGGATGCTGGCACCACAGGTGGTGGCTTAACCTGCTATGTCATAGCACCAGTACCTTTTACCTAGAATCTTATATCTGAGAGTTTGAAGGCTCTGGAATGCAGTGGGAATGTTCTTCTACCAGGGTAAACAGTAAACATCCTAGTAAATAAAGCTATCATTGCCTTATGGGTATTTTGGATGCTACATGGCAGTAGAACAACAATAAGGCAGGAAAGAAATTTCCATTTACCACATTAACAAGAGAATTTATTTGCTGTAAATAGGATGTAGGATTATTGCTGAATAATTGGGGCACAGAGATAAGTATAAGGCACTCAAGTGATTTCTGGCACTTCACTTGAAATTTACATGTCTAGTTTTAACTATAAATAGGAAAAAACAGACATGGGTAAGGGTCTTAGAAATCTTTGGGTTGAAACTGTAGATCATCAGATCAAGAAAGCCCTTGGGAACAGAAGAAATAATGGCTGAGGGTGAGGTCAATCTAGAATAGATGACAGTAGGGGATGATAAATGTCAGTGAAGGCATCCGGGTCTAATGCTGTGGCAAAGTTGTAGCAGGTATGTCCCCAACCCTAGTCCCTGAACAGAATTCCTTTGTAAAATCAGAGTGTTTTATCTATTCCCTTTCTTTTTGGGATTACTGCTGTAAGAATTAACAATCTTCTCTGGCAAATTGCCTTTGGCTTATTGAATTAACTCCCTTGGATTTTCCTGGGAGTTACTTGCAGGCTCCATCCTCCAGGATATTCCTTTGGCAAACACTAATTGATAAAGGGGTAAAAAGCTGATCTCCCTTTTCCTCAGCTGGGAAAGGTTCTGAAGCACATTTATATTCCAGAGCTTCCTTAGGGGATCAGCCTGAGGATAGAACTGATCTGAAGTCAAATCAGCAGATTTATCTTTGTCTCCCCATCTTCCTTCTCTCCTTTATAGGTTTCTCCTGAGAATGCTCTTCATAATGCACCTGTCTTTATTCCAGTCCCTGCTTCTGGGTACATAAGTTGCTGTTTAAGTTCATTGTTTCAGTGAAACAGAAAGATAATGATCAATATAGCTTTGTGTAAATTCAGATAAATCTCCTTCTTCCAAATTCCCAAATGCTTATTGGTCTACAGGAGTTCTAGACCTTTACTAAAATATGTTTTGAGAAGGTAGGTAATTTTGGGTATAAAGGAGTAGGCAACCAGAAACAATGTTTTCTGAATCTGTGGATGTTATTCCAACACTTGCAAATAATTTTCTGCTAATTATTTTTGAGAAATCCTGCGTGAAATTTTTATAATTAAAATTAGATAATTTTCCTGTTACTAGAAATTAAATTTAAAATTTATTATTGTTCTGTAAATTACTTTATGATTTTTGTAAGGCCACCACAAAACACACCAAACACCAGAGTTAAGTGAAGGTTTATTGACAGGTGGGGGAAGCCTGATGGGCCGGGCGTGGGGTGTGGAGAGGGTGAGAGAGTAAGAGAGAGGAATTAGGAGGACACATGTGTGGGTAGCAGGTCCTGTTATACCTTTTCAGGGGACAGGGAAATAGGAGCAGCAAATCTAATTAGGGTGGAGGTGGAGCTGACACCTGTGGTTGGGCCCTCTGGTCACCTGGCTTGTAGCAATGGTGACAGGAGCCAGAGCCTAATACAGCGCACAGGGCATAGATGATGCCACAGATAAAATGGCACCATTTTACTAACAATTATAACCAAACCCATCTGTACTCTTTAAGAATCTAGCTAAATTTCTCTATATTGTCTGCAAATAAAAGGCATTTTATGTTAGCTCCCATAGTGAAAATATAGTTAAAAGAATAATTACTGAATAATAATTACTGAGGTTTTGAGAAACTGTTCAACCAGGTACTATACAAGGGAACTACTTGCACATCATTCTACATTACCAGAAGATAATAATTCTCCAACATCTTTGTTCAGTTTTCACATTCAGAGTACACTCACTAAAGAAATATTTTTTCAATAATGCATATTTTAAAACTAATATATTCTACCACTTCAGCATCTGGGTTTTTAGTATTTCTTCCTTATACTGTTTTCCTTCTCTCCTCAGTTTATCTCTTGCCTGCCTCTCTCTCTGTCTCTCAAATCTTTAAAATTGGGAACAATTTTAGATTTACAGAAAACTTACAAAGATAATACATAGTGTTCACTCAGTTTCCTATAATGTTAGGTGTTATAAAACTGTATGGATATATATATATATATATATATGTAAACTAAAAATTAACAATGATAATTTATAATTAAGTAAATGACTTTATTTGGATTTCACCAGGTTTTACACTGCTGTGCAATTTGCTGTTCCTGAATCCAATGTAGGAGATTAAAGTGCATATCTTATTCATCTCTTTTGCTCTGTTTATTGAGCTTTCCTTGTTTTTCAAGATCTGGATAGTTTTGAAGAGTTCTGGTTAGATATTTTGTAGAATGTACCACAATTTGGGTTTGTCTGATGTTTTCTCATGATTAAACTGAGGTTATGTGTTTTAGTGAAGTTTGCTGTAGAGATAAGTTGCTCTTCTTCAGGTTTCATGATATCAACTTGACTCATCATAAATGATTTTAACTTTCTTGTTTCATCTTTGACCATTTAGTACACCTTATTCTTATTCTTCTTTGATGTATGCAGAATCTTGGTTTCTTTGTATTTTCACATACCCTAGAATGCTTGTATTTTTCTGTGTTCTTTGTGTTCCTTTAGTTTTCATATACTTTAACTTTTCACATGTTTTCTTTTGCTGGATAGAATCTCATCTTTTAGGTTCACTCACTTACACATATTCCAACCTATTGCCATCCTTGTTCTAACTGGAAAATAGTAATGATAGAGTCAGAGACAATATGAAATTTTAGTTAGTGATCTTCTCTTGAAAAATAAAGGAAATATGCAGTAAATCATAGGGGGATTTTGAAGAAAGTTATAGAATATTTTTTCTGCCTGATAAAATAAGTTTCATTGATGTAGAATGCTTTATTACTCTAATGATGCCACCTAAATAGGCATTTGCACATAGTCTCTTCTTTCGTAACTTTACAGATTAGTTACATGTAGATTTGTAATTATATGTAAAGTCTCAGATTGTGATTTTGTGAAAATAGTAAGAATTGATCATATAATAAACAAATATTAATGTTTTAAAATATTTTATTGCAGATTTAAAAATCACAAGTAGTCTGAGACATATTAAGACTTTTAAAGCATTATTTGAAGGGATTAATATAAAATTGTTGATTTGCTTCTTTTTAAAATTTGTTTTCACTTTGAGTTTGTTCTGGTTTCTCTAGGAGCATATATCCTATAGTATTCCAATTGATGAGAAACTGTATACTGTGCACCTTAAGCAAAGGTAATGTTTTTATTCTTTGGTTTCAGATTTTATTTTATTTTTTATGAAGCTGTTTACTCATAACAATAAGGAGCATGAAAAAATGATAAGTATAGTTGTTACCAACAATTTAGTTTTCGTAGATGACCACTCTACTGTGACTTAATTAAAATTTTAGCCTAATGCCTCAAGTAGTGTTTTGTGAATGGAGGTTAGGAACATAAAAAATAATACTCACCTCCTGAAGACTCAGCTATATGACATTAAGTTGGCAGAACCAGCAAGATCTGTATAATGGGGGGACAATATCACAATGAGTAAATCTGTGACTTATTCTATCAAGTTTCATCAATGAAGTGGGATCACCATGAGAATGTAGAATAAGAACTTTAACATAGTAATTAGATTTTGTGCTGTTATAGGGCTGGCTATTAGTTTGTGGGAAATAATACTAGCTTATATGATACCCTTCAGAAAATAGAGAAAATACTTGAAATAATTTCTGTGAGGTTTAGTTCTTGACAGAAACTTAGTCTTGAAAATCTGACTTGGAAGTAATTTGTGACATTCAAGAGGAGAAATTCGGTTAAATCTTGGAAGTGGAAGTCAATTGCATGGTGTTAGAAGTCTTTTATGAGAAAGTGGAAATAGCATGTGTTAAAAAAAGCACTGGGCAGAGAAAGAAGAAAGAGGTGGCTTAGATGAATACGGTTAGTTTTTAAATCCACATAGATGGCCAGGAACATATTTTTTAAGAGAGAAAAAAAAACAGGAATTTTTTTGGTTGCAGGGAAAGTTTTTAAAGAGAAATGAAAGGGGTAAACAAAGTGATTCACTGTGTTAGATGCCAAATAATTCTTACAAATAATGAGTTAAATACTCTTTTAGATTAAAGGCATGGAGAACATAGTAAATGACAACTCCAAACTTTTGAAGAGTCTAAGAGAGTAAATGGGAGGACTCACATTGCAATTGTACATTGCATTAGGACAATTAACAGTGTTAAGAAATAAAACAAAGTTTGAAATATTGATAGGACATGTGTGTATAGTTTATAACCTACATGATAGCCCAATGGCCATTAGGAAACTGTTTCAAATAACTTATAAGAGAAATAATGAGAAGCAGAACTATGATGGTGTAGAAGTAAATATTTTTTTCCAAAAGATCCTAAAGAGGTAGCAAAAAAATGATTTATTACCAGATTGGATATAGCGTTGACAGGAATTTAGCCAAACATAACAGACCTCAATCAGAGGAAACAGGGTTTCACTTTTGAATAAAACTGTATATGAATACCTTGGGACATACCACGGTAATGTTCAGTTGGTAGTTGCTTTAATCGATTTTTAAAGATTGTTATGATTTATTTGACAGAATTACAGAGAGAGAAGGAGAGATAGAGAGAGATAGTTAATGATAAAATTCTGAATAAATTTGGAATAGAAGAGATGTACCTAATCCTGGTAAAGTCTGGATATTACAAGTCTATAGCTAATATATTTAACAATGAAAAGTTAAAAACTTTCTATCTAGGATTGGGAACAAGACAGGGATGCTTGCTTTCACCAATTCTGATCAATGTAGTATGGTAAATCCTAGCCATATAAATCGGGCAAGAGAAAGAAATAAAAGGCATCTAAAATGAGAAATAATAAAGGACATTGTTCCTGTTTGCATATGATATGATCTTGTATGTAGATAGCCCCAAAGACCCAATTAAAAACTGTTAGAACTAAACTGTTAGAACTGTTAGAACTAAAATAAAGTAAGTTGTCGGATGCAAAATCAGCATACAAAAAATCAGCAATGCTTCTATACAATAATAAAATCTGAGAAAAAAATCAAGAAAATAATCTAATTTGCAATATATAAAAATAAAATATATAGGGATAAAATCTTAAAATTTACTTGAGAGAGATGAATGTGTGGAGGAAGGGAAAGAAGGAGGAAGAGAGAGTGAAAGAGAGCCTTACCATCTGATGGCTTATTCCACAAATACCTGCAGTGGCAGAGAGTGAGTCAGGTAAGAGCCAGGAGCCAAGAACTGAATCCAGGTCTCCCACATGGTAGCAGGAAACCAATTACTTGATGAATCACTGATGCCTGCATTAATAGGATGTTGAAGTCAGGAGCTGGAGCTGGGTATCAATGCCAAGTTTCTGATATGGAATACAGGCTTCTTAACGTCTAGCCTAAACCCCCACCCCAATTAGGAATATGTTTAACCAAGTAGGTGAAATATGAAAGCCATCAAACATTGATGAAGGAAATTGATGAAGATACAAATAAATTGAAAAGATACATCATGTTCATGGAATGTTTGAATTAATATTGTTAAAATGCTCCTGTTATCCAAAGTGATCCAGAGATTTGATGCAAACTTTATCAGATGTCAAGGACATTTTTCATAGAAAAAGAAAAAGCAATCCTAAAATTCATGTGCAATTACCAAAGGCCCTGAATGCCCTGAATTCCCAAATTGATCTTTAGCCAAAAAGAACAAAACTAGAGATTTGACATTATTTGAATTCTAAGTATACTGCAGACGTTCAAGATGGCTGAATAGTGAGAAGCCACACTGACTTCAACCACAGAAAGATACCAGAAAAATAAAGGACCATGTTCCCAGGGGAATAACTTTTTTTCTTTGAGACAGATTTTCAGTGGGGAATGGATAGAACAGAAAAGAGGCTCTATAGAGAAGCAAGGAGAGGACATACATGCAACCATCAGCTGCCTGCCTCGGGTGACTCCTACATATACATGATTAGTGCACAGTTGGGAAGCGCCAACTTCCAGGGCAAGGTGAGAGTAGGCTACCGTGAACCATGCCACTGGTGGCTCTGACTGTGAGAGAATTTCAGGGTCTCCACTGGCTTTGAGTCTAGCTTGGGGAGCTGGCAGGGGCTGAGCAACTACTTTGCTCCATGGAGGGATGCCATATTGCTTCCGTTTTCTACACCCATGAAAGCTCCAGACTCCATTTGCCTAATCTGTCCTGACTTGGGGAGCAGCAAGTATTTTGTGCTGGGGAAGGATCAGACATTTTATAGGAAATGGCAAGATCTGAGAACAGTTACACTAAATAGAATGAATCTGCTATGCTTCTAAAAATGATCTAGGTTACAGATGTGGTCTTATGTGCTAATAAAGAATAATGCATTGTGTTGTGGAAAACAGACATTCTACATCCTCTAACTGTGGGAGTCCTGGGCATAGGCCATGAGGACGAGAGAGGGGCAGGTTGTGGTTGGGTACCTATTCACCTGCCTAATCTAATTGAGAAACTCAAGAGATCCCTGTGTTGTACCTGAGCGAGCACAAACAAAGGAACACCACACACTGATAAAATTTGATGGTCCTTTATTTCTGGCAGTGGAGAGTGGGCTCATGTCCTTAAGAACTCTCGACCCTGGGGGAAGCCCAAAGCAACAGGGTTTATAAAGATAAAAACCACAAAATTGGGAGGGGAATACATGGTTAGCAGGGTCAAGCTGACCTAAAAGCTATGTGAAACTAGTAGACATTATAATCTTAACAATACCAGTTACAATCTTAACAATTTCAATTTTTTTTTTTTTTTTACAGGCAGAGTGGACAGTGAGAGAGAGAGACAGAGAGAAAGGTCTTCCTTTTGCCGTTGGTTCACCCTCTAATGGCCGCCGCGGTCGGCGCGCTGCGGCCGGTGCACCGCCCTCATCCGATGGCAGGAGCCAGGAGCCAGGTGCTTTTCCTGGTCTCCCCATGGGGTGCAGGGCCCAAGCACCTGGGCCATCCTCCACTGCACTCCTGGGCCACAGCAGAGGGCTGGCCTGGAAGAGGGGCAGCCGGGACAGAATCCGGTGCCCCGACCGGGACTAGAACCCGGTGTGCCGGCGCCGCAAGGCGGAGGATTAGCCTGTTGAGCCACGGCGCCGGCCAACAATTTCAATTATAATCTTGACATTAATCCAGGCATTGGCTTAAATCATATGCAGGACATAGACAAATTACATTTTTATCATTAACCCAGGTGCAGTCTATCTGCTTCCATGCTTGAGCAATCATGCTAGGAGGTTTCTATGCTCTGCCAAGTGTGATGCAGGTTGCCAGGTGTGATGTAGTGGACGGGTATTATCCGAGTGTTTTAGATCATAGTTTCAGACCAGAGTTTCACAGTCTGGGGAGAGGGTGTGCTTTCTCAAGATGGAATCTCAGGTGCTCCAAAATAGAGTCTCTACTGTCAAGGTGTTACTTTACTTGCATGCTGGGTACAGATATTGCAGAGATCTTGGGGGATGCAGTACATAGTGATTCAGTGCTCTGTATGATGCACATGCTTGGATAAGTGGGGCAAACAGGAACCATGAGCTCACTGTAGGCTGTGAATCAGCTAGTTCAGCTTAGCATACTAGCCAGCTTCAACAGCCCCTCCCCCTATGAGTAACTAGAAGTGTTCCATTACAGAGAACTTGCTTGTTACTCTGGACTTTTTACCTACCCTGTAAACAGTGGCCAGCTCTCCCTAGCCCCTCTCAGAACATCCTCCCAGAACTCCAGTGTAAGCCTCAGGCACTCCACTGAGCCATAATGGCACATTCCCAACAAAAGCTTTCAGTCAAAAAAAGAAAAAGAAAGCCAGAGCCGTAGCTCAACAGGCTAATCCTCCGCCTTGCGGCGCCGGCACAGCGGGTTCTAGCCCTGGTCGGGGCGCCGGATTCTGTCCCGGTTGCCCCTCTTCCAGGCCGGCTCTTTGCTGTGGCCCGGGAGTGCAGTGGAGAATGGCCCAAGTGCTTGGGCCCTGCACCCCATGGGAGACCAGGAAAAAGCACCTAGCACTTGGCTCCTGCCATCGGATGAGCGCGGTGCGCTGGCCGCAGCGCGCCGTCCACGGCAGCCATTGGAGGGTGAACCAACGGCAAAAGGAAGATCTTTCTCTCTGTCTCTCTCTCTCACTGTCCACTCAGCCTGTCAAAAAAAAAAAAAAAAGAAATATATCCTCCAGATGAAATAATAGCAAATGATTCCCTAGGTACATAAAGATCAACACAGAAACACAAGAAACAAACCAAGAGACAATATGATTCCCCTGAAGGAACACACTAATGCATTCACACAGGACTGTCAGGAAGAGGAGAATGATGTGTACTGACCTTGAATCAATAATAGTCTACCAACAAAGAAAAGCCCAGGACCGGATGTCTTCATTACTAAATATTACCAAAATTTTAAGGAATAATTAATATTGATTCTTCAACTATTCGAAACAATTGAAATTGAGGGAATCCTTCCAAATTAATTATAAGGCCAGCATTAACTTGTTTCCCAAATCAGAAAAAGATACAGCAAAAAAGGCAAATATCCCTGATGAACATAGATGCAAAAATTCTCAACAGAACACTAGTAAACTGAATCTAATAGCACACCAGAAAGATCAGCCACCCTGACCAAGTGGGATTTATCCCAGGGACACAGGGATGGTTCAAAATCTGCAAATCAATAAAACTGATACATCACATCAACAAAATGATGCATAAAAACCATATCATTATCTCAATAGATATACAGAAAAATTTGTTAAAATACAACATTCCTAGGGTCAGCACTATAGTGTAGCAGGTAGAGCTGCTGCCTGCAGTTGCCAGCATCCCATATGGGTGCCGGTTTGAGTCCGGCAGCACCACTTCTGATCCAGCTCTCTGCTATGGCCTAGGTAAGCAGTGGAATATGGCCCAAGTCCTTGAGCCCCTGCACCCACATGGGAGACCCAGAAGAAGCTGCTGGCTCCTGTCTTTGGATTGGCACAGCTTCAGCTGTTGCAGCCAATTGGGGAGTGAACTAGTGGATGGAAGACCTCTCTCTCTGCCTTTCCTTCCTCTCTATAACTCTTTCAAATAAATAAATAAATAAATCTTTAAAAAGTACAACATCCCTTGTCAATGATTGTGTAAGGAATAGATGCAAGACACTGAGAAGAGAGGGAGTAAATTGGGTGATTTGTGGTATTTTATAGGAAATGGCAAGATGTGAGAACAGTTACACTAAATAGAATGAATCTGCTATGTTTCTAAAAATGATCTAGGTTACAGATGTGGTCTTACGTGCTAGTAAAGAATAATGCATTTGATCTAATTTTAAATGGAATATTGGCATGTAAGAAATTATGTCAAGAATATGTTTATAATTTCATATTTTGGCCGGCACTGTGGGTCACTTGGTTAATCCTCTGCCTGTGGCGCCGGCATTGTTTATGGTCCCCAGGTTCTAGTCTCGGTTGCTCCTCTTCTAATCCAGCTCTCTGCTGTGGCCTGGAAGGGCAGTGGAGGATGGCCCAAGTGCTTGGGCCTCTGCACCCACATGGGAGACCAGGAGGAAGCACCTGGTTCCTGGCTTTGGATCGGCATAGCTCTGGCTGTGGTGGCCATTTGGGGAGTGAACCAATGGAAGGAAGACCTTTCTCTCCGAATCTCTCTCTCTCTCATTGTCTATAACTCTACCTGTCAAATAAATAAAAAAATTTTTTTTCATAATTTAACTGTCAACTGTAATTTTACATCTTCCACATCTTCTACTCCTTTCCTGAAACTTAAGTTTATCTCTAATATTAACCATAGTCATAATATTTTCTTCAGTTTTTCATATCCAGTTGGCTACAAATGCCTTTGTGTATACCATTCTTGCTCTTATTTTCTAGACTGAATCAGACAGTGGGTCCTGCAGAATTTTCTAGTTTCCATCCCTTCCTCTCCATTCCTGGTGAAACCTAGCTCAGACACTTCCCACTGAACAGCTTTGTGGTTATTCTTCCTGACTTTGTTTATTACCTTTATTTATTACCTTTCAAATGCAGTCTGCATACTGTCCCAAGATAAATCCTCTACAATATTTTCTTAAACTACACTATAAAACTTGCTACCACTTGGAGGGTTTCTTATTTCTTATTACATCTATTGCCCCACACATAATAGTCTCTGGAGCTGAGTGATGTAACACACTTGACTTTGAGTAGGGAAATAAAGGACAAGTTTATCCAGTTGGTACCAACTTGAAAGGAATTGAACAGACATTATAATTAGAAATAGAATTAGCAAGCAATACCAAAAAGACAAGTACCATATGTTTCCTCTGATCTGTGGTAACTGAGTATCTAAAAGGTTATCTATAGGAGTAAAATTGACACTTTGTGGAGTGATGATTTTGAATAGTCCTTGTCTTAACTGTTGAGGAACAGTGAGTTTTGTTTGTTTTTGTTTTTTCTTCATACTATTTGTTGAACTCTCTACTTAGTACAGAGTTAATCTTATGAGTATAAAGTTAACTGAAAATAGATCTTTTTAAATAATAAGAATGGGGATGGGAGAGGGAAAAGGAAGAAGCACTGGGAGTATGGGCGGGAAGGAGATAGGGTGGAAAGAATCACTGTGTTTCTAAATTTGTAATGCATGAAGTTTGTATTCCTTAAATAAAATTTATAATGAATAAATATTAAAAACTTAAAAAATAATTTATAATGTGATATATAATACTACATTTATTTTATGCCACTTCATTTTAGATATCTTTCCCAATCTGCTGCTTAAGAGGGGATCAAGATTTAAGTATTCAAAACTCACTGGAGGATGTGCTGGGCATAGCTTGCTCTTTTTCCCTCTAGTTAGATTGTTTAAAGGCTCAGGTTAAGTTACTTTTACATTTTAAAGTGCATTAACTTTCTAAAATTCCTGCCCTTAAATGATACACTAATTTAATATTTGTCTTATATCCTTTTAAAATCTAATTTAGACAGAAATCTGAATTGACCTTTATTATATTTTCTCTGCTTTTAAACTGCAGTCATCTATTAGCAATTTTCAGACTCATGAAAGGGAAATTTTTCTATACTAAAATAATATTTTTTTAAAATTTAGATATTTCAGTGAGAAATATGATAATCTTGTCAATTTTAGGAGGTGTAGCATTAGTCATTTGTGACTTACATCAGGAGGAAAGGTTAGAGCCAGTTTTAGTTAGGTACATGAAAAATGTACCTTCACCTTCACACAACTCAGAAATGGCTAAAGCAATTTGGTTCAAACTCTCAAACAAGTTCACCTTTAATACAAACTAAAGTTTGAAAATCTCATCCAAAATGGAATTGCACCCAGAGAAAATTATGAGTAAGACTTGAAAAGCAGATATAAGTTATAAAATCATTCTTTTTTAAACTTAACATTTTCTTGTAAAAATGTTTTTTATACTTATTATAAGAGAAATTAGTAACTAGTTTTAAATTTGAAGCTTCTAATAGTTACAAATTTATTTTAAGAAGATTAGTGGAAAGAATGACTTTTAGTTGAATTATTAACATTGGTAATCAAAGTAAAATGGGTACATAATATGTGATACTGTAATTTCTATAGTATTCATTAGCATATTTTGGGATAAGATTATCTGGAGGTCTACACACTACCCAATGTGTATATATATATATTTAAGGGCCTATATTTAAGGCATTTATGGATTAATGATTACCTGCAGCCCTTGGACCAACTGACAACCATCTGGGGAGTGAACCCCTGGATGGAAAAATTGTCTCTCCCTCTCGCTCGGTAACTCTTTCAAAATAAATTAAAAAATCATTAAAGTAAATATTATAAAAACTCATTTATCTATACCCTTAAGTGCATTTCTTGGTATATATGCTGAATTTTAACAAGATGTCATAAACCAAAGTATACTGCAAAGATACCTTTTTATATGGAAATAAATGAAGCCACAAAAGTGAAAAAAGTAAATCTGTTGAGGTGGGGGTGAATGTTCAAGAGTAAAACAACCTATAATTGAATGCCATGAAAACATTTAAGGATGAAGGGAATGTCTTGAAGTTTCAAAGAACATGCTAAAATGAAAATGAGTTTTACACAATACTCTTTCACTTCATTATAAAAGTAGTACATTTGCACAGTTATAGGATTTACATTGAAAGATGAGAAAACTGTCCATCCTTCATCCAGTTCATATCTATACATTTTAAAATACCACATAATTATTTTTATGAAAAAGTAACATTAAAGCAGTTAAAGTATTTTTTGTCATTGTGTTTCAGACTTATTTTCTTTAAAGAGTCCATTAAATCAGGAAAATTATTTTATTTCAGTAAATTTGTGTTTCTTTGTATAAAATTCAAATATATTTCAAAAGAAGATCCTCCTTTTATTCAAGGGTTCTCAAATATTTTCTTCAAAGGTTTGGAGAGTTAATATTTCAGGCTTTGAAAGCCATATGGCCTGTGTCAAAATGACGTAAGTCTGCACCATAAGGGCAGTTATTGTCTATGTGTAAATGATTGGATATGGCTTTGTCCCAATGAAACTCCTTTTAGAAACATAGAATGGGTCAGAGTTGACCTGAGGTTATCAATTTACTGATTGCTGATATTTATATGTTTCAGGAAAAATAATGTGTAAAATTCTTTTTCTTACAATAGATATTTTTTGGCAGATAATTTTATGGTTTATTTGTATAATCAAAAATCTGTGAGTACTCATTCTACAGATATTAAGGTAAGATTATGTTATGTTTTTATAAACTTTAAAAAAATTTAAAATCATGAATAAATGCTTTCCTAGTATATAAACTCTCAAGATTTACAGGGGGATATATTTAAGGTATTTATGGATTAATGATTAGGTTGGGCGCCAGGTTCTAGTCCTAGTTGCTTCTCTTCCAGTCCAGCACCTCCTGCTGTGGTCTGGGAGGGCAATGGAGGATGGCCCAAGTGCTTGGGCCCCTGCGCCCACATGGGAGACCAGGAGGAAGCACCTGGTTCCTGGCTTTGGATCGGCGTAGCTCTGGCTGTGGTGGCCATTTGGGGAGTGAACCAATGGAAGGAAGACCTTTCTCTGTCTCCCTCTCTCACTGTCTGTAACTCTACCTGTGAAATAAACAAATAAAAAATCTTAAAAAAAAATCATAATCCAAAAGAATAGTTAGGGTCGTGAAAAGTGGCCAAAATGTGGAGATTTTTTCTTCTCAATGCCACTTTGCTCATACTGTTGTAAACTAGGTAGCTTGTGAGAAATATTCAGAAAGTTCAATCAAGTATAGAAGTAGGAAATCACTAGACGTTTTGTCATTTCCTAAGTAACCGCTTTCTTTCTTCCCTAGCCTCACTGTTACTATCAAGGATATGTTGAAGGATATCCAAATTCCATTGTCACACTCAGCGCGTGCTCTGGACTCAGGTTATTTTTTTTCTTGTTCTGGATTACAGAAAAATAGAGTTATATTTGTCCATAGAAAAATTATTTTTTATATTAAGTGTGAACCTGAAGGAGGGTTCTTATGCTGAGTTTTTTCAATGGTGTCCTCCTCTTAACATGTTTCTACTTTCATTATTTCTTCTCAATTTCCTCACAGACCAGAGACATTTCTAACTTCCTGAAAGGTTAGATTCACAACTTTCCTTGCGCGTTTGCTTGTTTATTTTTCTTAAGTACAGAAATGGCAGTTGGAGGGGCTTGACAACAGTAAGAGAAGCTAAAGTCAGGATATTATATCTTAGCAAAGAGTATTTATGATATATAGTAGTGTTTGGATATATCAGAAAAACATGGCATGTTTTCTTTTTCAAGGAAGCCATTTTCAAAGTGAAGAGGCAGGTTATATAAAAACGAATAGTTATAATGCTCATGTTTTTTCTAGTATCACCATCATGAATTCTCAACAAATTGTTGGGTTTCCTTCTTAGTGCTCTGAGAGTTTTTATATTCTGTCAGGAAATTATCTACCTTCATTTTATAGCGCAGGAAACTTGTTTAAGTTTTTAAAAAATTTTTAATGATATAAAGAGGACAAATTTCATGTATTTCATAGGTACAATTCTAAGAAAATAACCATATTTGCCTCCCTCCTTCACTTCCTCCCTCAACCCCCCTCTTTCCTTCCTGTATTATTTTTATTTTTTGCAAAAATATAATTTCAATCCACTCTGTAATCACAGGCTTAATACACCACTAACAATAATATTCAACAGGTAAAAAGTAGAAAGACCACAATTCCACAGTAGTATGAACAGGAACCTTGATATTCTATAGTGATCTCTGAAATTTGGAGCTGAAATTTGTTTTTTTGGGAGTAGTGATTTGAATTGTTACCCATATTCAAGAAAGGAAAATTATATGAATTGTTTATTCATTGGAATCTTTCTTTTAATCAAGACCCATGTATCTAACAAAATTGTCATTTAATAATTATTGCTAAATTTAATTTTTATTAATATGATTTTTCATGCTATATGCATTGTTACTCAAAATTTTAAATTATTGCAAACCAGAGAAATTCATCAAGAATTCCTTTTAATATAGCTTTAGTTAAGTCATTGACTTGAAAAATAGGAATTACTTGATCACTGTAATGTGCATCTGACAATTAACTAAATAATTTGTTGTAACCTAATAGTCAATTTGGTAATTTTTGCTGCTTTTATAACTATGAAAAGGTGAAGTGGAAAGTTGGTTTTGTGGATTGGGGAAATATTTTTTCACTTGGAGTCATCTCTAGAAGAGTTTGGGTCAAAATACTGGACTCAGAATATTCTATATATTTTTTCTTTTATATTTTGTCAGAGTTTCATAATATTGATTCAATTAAAAGCACACAAAATTTTTTATTTAATTTTACAGAGGAGTACTGCAATTTGAAAATGTTTCTTATGGAATCGAGCCTCTGGAATCTACAGTTCAATTTCAGCATCTTCTATATAAATTAGGAAATAGAAATAAGGAATTTTCAAGTTTCAACAATGATACTAAAATCATAGAAAAACACTCAAAGGACTACATCATTTATATAGATGAAAAAGTGAGTTGGGTATACCTTATTACTACTTTCAAAGCAGTTATTGGTTGTGTTTATTTAAAGTAATAGGTTTTTGTATGGCTATAGGAAATATCCTTTCCTTGTGAACATCTAATCTTTTCTTAACCCAACTATTTCCTTGAATCCAGACATCAACCTTTTCTCCTTGCAACAATCTATCACTTACTGCTTATGAGCAGCTTTATTTTGTTTCTTATTTTGTTTATTAACATCATTTTCTAAAAATTAAGTAATTTTTAAACAAAAAACTCCAAATTCTTGCTCTTGTCTCAAAATTACTGGAAGTTATTCAATAGAGCCAATATTTATAGAGCTTGATTCATGATCAAAGAGTCAGCATTAACTAAATTATAAGTATAATTAAAGTATCATAAATAGGGTTGCCAGATATGGCCATGTGTAGTGTTCAGCATGCTGCCTGAATTACAGCATGTGATAGTCCTCCTAAACACATTGTAAAGGGATAAAACTGAATACCAAGAAATAATGGCATACATTTACATAGATTATACAAGAGTATGTGGCAGTGTTAGTTGTTCCTAGTACATGTCCTGTCCATCTTCTGTCAATTGAAAAAAAAAAAAAAACAACTCTCAGAATTTAGCTGGGTATATGTCTCCTTTATTTCCAGTTGAGGTCTTGAGACAAAGTTACAGCTGTTGATGACATGCGAGCAGACACACTGTGTTTCTCTGGACTGAATTCATAGTAGAACACTCTGAACTTTTAGGTATGAGAGAAGTAAACTCTAATCTTGTTTAATTTATCATTAATTTCTGGCTAGTTATAGCTACTAATTATATATCCTAGGTAATACAGGAGCCAATGGACTATAAAATGTGTATGTAACACCTAAATATTCAGTACTACTACAGATATGTGTATAATTTATAATACATTTTTTGTTAAATACTGGAAATTTTGTTTCCCTTATAAGAATTTAGGAAGTACAAGGCTTGGATGACCTGGCAGAGTGAACAGTCCTGGTGCTCTGCCCCGATGCTCTCAGGTTTCTTTATACTGTATCTTTGTGGGGGTAGAGTGGGATGGTAGAAGGCACTGCCTTTGTTTTGTGCTTTTGCTTTTAACAGTTGGCACTTGGGGCACTTCTTTGATTTGTAGTCCTTCAGCTACTGAAACTTTTAGAGATCTGCATTTCCCTATGGTATTCCTCAACTAGTGCATCAGTGGTTTCAAGGGAAAGGAACTCAGCTCCCTGTTACTCACAGGTCAGAACAACCCGCTCCAGAGTTTATTTCTGGGACTTTGCCTGTGAGCACACTCTTCTGTGGCTTACTGGTGTCTGCTAGGGGAACTTCCTTAATGAATAATTTATGCAGGAATTCTGTCCTAGGTAGATTGGTCTTTGAAGAGTGACACAGTTTTTTTTTAAAGGTTTATATATATATCTGCTTTATAACGAAATGCTTTCTCATTTGAGCACCAGTCCTCCAAATTGAATTTGTGTTTTTTTAAAAGTGACATGACCCGCAAAACAAGTTGGGAAGCTCTGGATGCTCACGGACATCACTTTATCTGGATAAGTGTTGGAGGAAAGAAAAATGACAGACTGAGAAAAGTAGAAAGTTCCTCTTAGATTTACTTGGCTACTGATTATTATTGTAGCTTCCTCCCTTCCCCTCCCCTCTCCTCCTCACCCCTTCCTTCTCCTCCCCTCCCCTCCTCTCCTCTCCCCTCCCCTCCCCTCTTCACTTCTCCTCTCTGCTTCTCTTCCCTTCACTCCCCTTCCCTTCCATCCCCTCCCCTCCCCTCCAGCCTCTCAGGGATGTTGCTTCTTAATGCACAAAGCTTTGCAGATAAATTACTTCCAAACCAATCTTGGTTGCCTTGTGTACCTTGGTGCATTGAATGACTGTCAATGGTGAACTGGTGAGAAAAACCAAGAAAGAAAATGGAGAGCAGGACTGAACAAATAAATTCTTATAAAAAAGAGTAAATTGAAAAAAATGGAACAGAAGTAATGGATATAAAAGGACACTTTCTTAATTTGAGACAAAAAATTTTTAAACTTCAAATGTTCTCTGGGACAGAATCACTAACAGTAAATGAAGTGATACTAACAGTCAAACAACTTTTGACCTAAGTTCTGGACTTCGAGTTTAAATAGTGTATTAAAAAAAACCCTGATTAGTTCTAAAGGAGTTTGCAAATTAGCTTTGCTGGATAATTTTGCTTTATAACATTCATCAAAAGATAGGTTAAGGGGTAGGATGATTAATGAGTGCTAAGTTACAGCTATATAGGAGTAAGAAGCTTGGTAGTCTTGCACAATAGGATAACTAGTTAATGTGCTGTACATTTCTTTTTCTTTTTTTTTTTTTTTTTGACAGGCAGAGTGGACAGTGAGAGAGAGAGACAGAGAGAAAGGTCTTCCTTTTGCCGTTGGTTCACCCTCCAATGGCTGCTGCGGATGGTGTGCTGCGGCCGGCGCACCGCGCTGATCTGATAGCAGGAGCCAGGTACTAGGTGCTTTTTCCTGGTCTCCCATGCGGGTGCAGGGCCCAAGCACCTGGGCCATCCTCCACTGCACTCCGGGCCACAGCAGAGGGCTGGCCTGGAAGAGGGGCAACCGGGACAGAATCCGGCGCCCGGACTGGGACTAGAACCCGGTGTGCCGGCGCCGCAAGGCAGAGGATTAGCCTGTTGAGCCAAGGCGCCGGCCAATGTGCTGTACATTTCTATATGAAAATAAACTAGAAGATAAATGTTTCGATGATTTAACCATAAAGAAATTTAAGTGTGTTCGAAATGTCCTTAATGGACAATATGCAATATATACATGTATGGAAACATCACATGTACCCCAAAAGTAGGCACGATTTTTATATGTTGTTTAGATTTTTTAGTTAAAAAGCTAGTTAGGAAGGATCTATTGTGTTATAGATAAAAATATTGTCACCCAGGAGCTTTATTCTGTTGTCATTTAAAAGTGAAAATGTCAGAAATATCTCAAAAATAGGTGATTTCAGAAACTGAATTCTCATTAATTCACTTGAAATTTATTAAATTAAGAATTCCTTGAAACCAGACATTAAATTAGTTTGTTTTAGTGAAGCATTATTGAGAAAAATAAACATGTTACAATTTCTAGTCTTTTCCTTCCTCCATAGTTGTAGAGACATATGACCTACTGACGGGGCTCAGGAAACTTTCTTTCATGAGAAAAAAAAATTGATCTGTTGAATTTTAATTCTTAACCAAATACTAGATATTCAGGCTCCATCCAAAATGGGAAGTAAGAAGTGTATCAAATTTTATTAACAGTTTATGGGATCACTAAGATGATTGAAAAGCATTATTGCCAAAGTGCCATATGCACAGTACCTCAGGTTCTACATATTTACTTATTTATTTAAAAAATATATTTTCTTAATTAAAATTTTTAATTTCTTATATTTACTATCATTTACTTTTATTTAAAATTTTTTAATATAAAGAGAACATATTTCTGGTTCACTTTTAAGAAGATAACCATACTTGCCTCCCTCCCTCAATCCCCCTTATTCATTCCTTTCTTCTTTTTTTACTTTTACAAAAACGTAATTTGTTTACTTTATAATGACAAGATAAATGCCCCACTAACCATAATATTCCACAAGTGAAAAATAAAAAGACCACTGTTCCACTGAAGTATAGATATGGGCTAAAAACTATAATAAACCATAGGATATCCATTTTATTTTTATATTTTTTTGTATTCTGTTTAAATTACCACATATCAGAGAAAACATACAATATTTGTCTTTTGGGGATTGGCTTATTTCACTATTATGCTTAGTAAAGTAAATATATATATATATATATATATATATGATTTAAATGCCAATGCTTTTACTATGTATATCTATAATTGGGAAATAGACAATTGAACCAACTTTCATGCTAAAGACACACAAAACTATGTTAAAAATCTTAAAATCCTCAAGTATATTTTAATATGTGAGAAATTTCTGGGAGAATACCTGGGGAAATTGTGATAACAGAGAGGTAAGCACATGCTTCTATAGCTGCCTTCAACCTAATGTTATTTTATTTAATCCTGGTAAATAGTTGTTTATTTGAACTTCATCTTTGGTGGCCTTATGAGAGAATGAAAATTAAAAGCCCCAGAGGAGGTAGTTTGATAAACTGTTTCTCACTCTGAGCTAGCTGTGGGAATAAATTTGAAATTAAATCTACCTTTACAAGGCATTAAATCGGTCTTGCCAAAAATTAAAAATGTGTATCTCCAAATGAAAATATATGTTCTAGTAATGTTTCTCAAAGTAAAATTGCACTGGCTTTATTTTGTACAAACCAAAGCAGTTGCTGCAGATCTAATGATTTTGTAGAACTGGTATCCTTGTTACCCAGACCTGTTGTCTCTTCAATGCTGTAGTCTGCCACAGCCTCAGATTATCTATTCAGACTAGATAGCCTTGAGATCTATAGACCATAAAGATAATGGAAACCTAATTTTTTGAGAATAATCATGATTACCTTCCTATTTGTGAGCAAAAAACCTGATCTATGCAGATTAAAAGGGTGGGAATAAATAAAAGACCTGTGGAAGCCAATTTTTTCTCAGGATATTAACTTTAACTAAGACTCTCCTGTAATTCTGGATTCTTCTCTCACTAGTTTAAAGTAAAGTGGTTTGGCTAGTTTGCATAATTCCATGCTTTGTTTTGTTCCAATATGGAGGTTTTCATTCAATGTTTAACAACCGAAAGTTCATTTATAGAATACCTAGTTACTGTTTCTGAGCACAATACTATAAATCAAAAGGCTTGTACTTATTCCCTGTTTACCTCTGGCTTTGGTAAGTAAGTGTGGCTTTGAGTAATAACAGCTGTTTTCTCAAATATCAAATAGAAATACACAGTGATCATAAAAAAATAAATAAACGAGGATTGTATCACAGGGTTATCCAAGTCTTTGAACTTGGAAAGTTGGTCCTGTACTAATAATATCTCAGCAACCTATTAAAATCAACTGAATATATGACTAGATGAAACAAACATTTTTGTGTCAACATTTTCCTTAAATTATATTTCGAAAACACAAGAAAATAAGTCACCACAGCAAGAAATAGTAGAAAAAAGAAACATTAAAATCAGACTCAAGAAGATATATACTATGAGAAAACTACTTTTATAGTTTCAACAAAATGAAAACAAAATTTTTAAAAACTTTATTTAATAAATATAAATTTCCAAGGTACAGCTTTTGGATTACAGTGGCTCCCCCCCACCCCAATAACTTCCCTCCCATCCGCAGCCATCCCATCTCCCACTCCCTCTCCCCTTCCATTCACATCAAGATTCATTTTCAATTCTCTTTATATACAGATCAATTTAATATATATTAAGTAAAGATTTCAACAGTTTGCACCCACACAGAATCAAAAAGTGTAAAGTATTTAAGTACTAGTTATAGCATTAATTCACATTGTACAACACATTAAGGACAGAGATCCTACATGAGGAGTAAGTGCACAGTGACTCCTGTTGTTGACTTAACAAATTAACACTCTTGTTTATGGCATCAATAATCACTCTAGGCTCTTGTCATGAGTTGCCAAGGCTATGGAAGCCTTTTGAGTTTGCCGACTCTGATCTTATTTAGACAAGGTCATAGTCAAAGTGGAAGTTCTCTCCTCCAGAGAAAGGTACCTCCTTCTTTGATGGCCCATTGAAAACAAAATTTTTAAAAAGATATATTTTTATTTATTTAAAAGGAGGAGGTCAAAAGAGAGATTGGCCATCCATTGTTTCACTCCCAATTGATTGCAATGGCTAGGGCTGGGCCAGGCTGAACCCAGGAACCAGGAGCTTCATCCGGGTCTCCTGCATGAATGGCAGGGCTCCCAGTACTTGGACCATCTTCCACTGCTTTCCCAGGTACATAAGCAGGGAGCTGGAACTGGTGCCAATATGACATACTGGTGCTGTAGGTGGCAGCTTAACCTTCTGCACCACAATGCTGGTCCAAAAGGCCAATTTTAACTGAAAACAATAACAAAAGAGCTCAGAAAATCAGCTTAACAGCAACTGAGATAGCTACAGGGAGAATTAGTGAGCTGGAAAAAAATTTAGAACAGATATATAGCTGTCCAAACTATGGCATGGAGAGAAAAGGAAAATATGGACAAGAGGATAAGAGGGAAAAAAGATAAAATGAGAAGCAAATGGAGCCCCAAAATTAAAAGAAAGAACATGAATCAGAGGCAATATTCAGTAAGAATTTAAGTATTTCTGAAAGTTCATAAAAGATACAGACCCACACAGTGAAGAAATGAGATGAATCCTAGACAAGATTAATTAAAAAATTATTCTAGATGTTTCATAATGAAACTGCAAGAAATGAAGACAACATTAAAAATAATAAAAATTGGCAAAGGAGTTAGCTTGTCTTCAAAAGTAAAGATCTGACTTTTCAACAAAATTTCAACAAAAGCAAGAAAGCCAAAGGACAGCATAATGTCTTCAGAATGTTACAGGAAACGACTGCCAACTTGGATTTTAATATATAAATTATTATTTGGGAGTAGAGGCAATATAAAGATATTTTCAGTAAACAAAAAATGAGAGTGTCACTAACAAACTTACACTGAATTTCTGAAGGATATTCTTCAGGCAGAAGGAGAGTGATTGTTTTGATGGATAGAAATGTTGGAAGGAATAAATATCAAATGAGTTGTGGCTATCTGTCATTGTAAATAAACACTGACTGTGGAAAATAATGCTTTTTATGGTTAAATTATGTTGAATTAAAGCATCCATTAATAATTCAATGTAAATTATAAGGATGCAAGTAGAGAAAATGATCTGTTTCTTGCATTATTTAGGAGTAGAGTAAAGATTAACATGTGGTGCCTGGGGTTTCCAAGAAGTTTGGTTTCTGTTAAGTTCATGACTATTTTTAAACTCTGAGGAAATGAATAAAGCAACAGAGATTCTTAATCTCCAAATTAGTAGAGAAAAATGGAAAAAAATGAAATGATGAAAAGAAAGAGAGAAGAAAGGTCAAATTAGGAGGCTACATAAACCCAAAATAATGAGGAAGATTTCATCTCAAATGTTAGATTATATGTTAGTGGTTTAAATACTTTAAAGACAGATTGTCATTCTAAACGAAAGTTAATACAGCTGTTCACTTTTTAAAGAGTCATGTAAAACAATTTAAGATGAAGGATGGTAAAAAAAATGCCAACACTTAACCCAAATATCTCATGTAGTCATGTTAATATTGAATGACTCTGGAGGACAGAAGATGGCTAAATAGGAAACATATATGCTGATTTTGAACACAGGAAGATACCAGAAGAACAAGAGAAACTGTTCCCAGGGACAGTTGGGAGGAAATTTGCATTGGGGGGTCTACATAAAGAAGACTCGGTGGACCAGTGGGGAGTGAGGAACCATGCAGCAGCTAGTTGGGACAGCACTGGCGACTCCCACAGCTGGTAGACATACCATCTTCTCAGACCAAGTTGAGAGGAACTTGCAGCAGCCCACATGTGTTTGAGGGAGAACCTTGTGGTCTCTACTGACTTTTGTTCCAGCCTGAAGTGCTGCTGGTGGGCAGGGTGCCCACCTAACCCTGTGAAGGGAGAGCACATTGCTTTCTTCTCCTGCCCTCACCAAGAAGCCCTGCAACCAGCAGGAAGTGCTGTGTTAATAAGGTGAGTGGAGGCTGCTGTGGCCTGTGTGCCACTGGTGGATTTTGTCAGAGGGCTAAATCTCTTGTCCCTCCTGACTTTGAGTCTGGCCTGGAGAGCTGGCAGAGGGTGGCACACCCACTTAGGACCATGAAATGAGGGTACATTGCTCTCCTCCTCTCACCAGGGTGTCATACTCTGCTGACAAAGGTAGAGCACTGACCTCTGTTAGGCAGGTTACTGGCCCTGGGAATGGAATGGCTCTGGTTGGGGAGCCTTGGAGGGCAGAGGGTGCATTTCCTCCTCTCTTTTACTGTGGGAGCATGGTGCCCTGTGACTGGGAATCCTGACTGTGCAGTAGGGCATGGGGTATGGCTGTGTCTTTGGGAAATCATTGCCTGCAGCTCCAGAGACTCAGTTTCCCCAGTGCTGGAAAGGATCATTGTGGAGGGCTCTGTATTCACACTGAGGAGTGCATAGATCATTGTGCAGGTCATGCACCTGAGTGGGTGAGGTGCCCAGGCACTGTGGGTTCAGCCTGGGTAGTTGGTTCGCCTTGGCAGAAAGGGGTTAGGGAGGGGAACAGGTCGTCTTGAGTGATCATGCTCTAACCTTCTGCTGACGACAGAGGAAACCTACCATGCCAAACTTGGGTGCCACTCTGAACTCTGGTCCTACCATGGGGACTGGCCAGAGCTCCAGGCCCCACCAAGCACACACATCTGGATATATAGCTGAAGGAGTGGGAACTCCGGTAAGCCATAGAGACACATTTCAGAGAACAAAGCCCATAGAGGAGAAAATGAGTTGTTTCCACAGGTGGCTGAAATAAACAGAAATAATACATAATCAAATTACTCAAAAACACAGAGAAGCAAATACATGAGTTACAGAAGTCAGTACATGATGTGGATGAGAAATTATGCCAGGGTGTAGATTAAAGAAAAATCAAACAAATATTAGACATCAGGAATTTGTCAATTAGAAAGTATAGAGAAATTTCATTAACAGCAGACTTGAGGAGGGAGAAGAAGGAATAGACTTGGCTAGATGGCAAATCTTTGAAAATAGATGAAAAAGATGAAAAAATTAGGAAAACTGAAAGTAGTATTCAGATTTATGGAATAATATCAAGTGACCAAACATATGTGTCTTAGGAGTTCCTGAAGGTGTAGAAAGAGAACGGATTAGAAGACCTATTCAGTGAAATAATAAGAGAAAACATCCCTGTTTTGGAGAAAGTTAGGTGCCTCCAAGAGTTGCTGTGGATTCATTCTGAGAGGAGGAGCGTGGTGGGGGCAAGAGGCGCAGAGTCACCACACAGATCCCAGGAGTCAGGTGAAAGCAGGCCAAAGGTGAACAGACTCGTTTATTTCAGTTGGTGCAGTAGTTATATAGCAGAGGCAGCCAATCCAGTCAAGGGGCAGTTTATACACTAACCAATCACAGCCTATTGCCCGGCAGTTTCCGAAGCCATTGAATCACAGCCTGTTTCCAGGCAGGCTCTGTTGCCAGTGGCCATCTTGGCATGGCCTTCTCATTCCACCACATTTCCCCCTTTTCATTTATTTTTGAGCAACGGGAGGCAGGATTCTTGGCCATACCATTGTTGACTCCATTTCCATGTGGTCTCTGTACATGGCTGTGCAGGGGATCTTACCCGTCATTGACTAACCAGCCCTCAAATGGGAGACCACAGGAGTGCTTGCTCAAATGGGGGTAGGAATGAGGAACAGTGGTAATCAGGAATGGCATGACCGCACACAGGCTGTGGGCTGTTTGAGTGGCTGACCAGAGCTAAGTGGGGTATAAAGCAGTAGCAGATGTGGCTATGGGAAGTTCCTCAGGACAGGATGATAAGGCAGGTGCTTGACAATCGGTAGCAGGTGTGTCCGCTAACAAGGTGGACTCTCAGACTTGTTCAGCTGGTTCTGGTTGACTGTCAGTTGCAGGCTTGATGATTCTGGCTGCTACCCAAATGGGCTATCCTGCATTCTCTGGAGAGACACAAGCATATCCTTGGCCCTTGGTTAGCAGAAGCCTTTCTACAGGCATTGGAATCCAGGGCCTGAATTCTGTGTCTGCTTTGACATTAACAGCATACATGCAGGTGGGATGGGGTCTAGCAGCTGCCCTGAAAGCCTGGGATGCCCAGGGACTGCCTAAACACGGGGATCCTCACTGGGTGCGGATGGGATGACCTCCCATGGGTTATCGCTTCAAGTTCATCCCACGGATATATGGGGGGTGGCTGACTAGGCATTGCTGCATTGTCTGCTGTCATGTCATTTTCACTGTCAGAGCTCTCTCTCTCTAAGTCATCAACAGTTGCCTGTGAGGCAGCGGCCTGGAGTGACAGGGTCTTATCACTCAGATTCATTATGTTTGGTAATCTGTGTGGGCTTCTGAGAGGGGGGTATCTTTCCCATGTTTGAGGGCTTAAGAGCGGCACACCATGCCAACTCTAGTCAAAGGAAAGATACCCACAGCATTGTTGCCATAACAAAACAAATTCCTAGCACCTCAGCAGCTGATGGCATTATGCAGGGGTTCCCTATGTTAGATGAACAGACAGTGATGTATCAGATTTAGTATGTCCTGTGCTTAGTAGGGGACTTCCTTGATTCGTTAGGTCAAGGCCGTATGCCCACACGGTGTCTCCAGAGCATCACCTCTCTCTAGTGAGGGAAGATGACTTGGTTCCGAATTCTAGGATGATCAGTCCCTTATGTGAATTCGCTGGGGAACTGAAAGTAAAAGGAGGAGCTGAGAAGTGGTGTTACACTTCTGGGCAGTGTGTGCCTAACCTAGGGTCACCTAGACTGAGGACAAGGACAAGGAAAAGGGTGTAGGAGGGGGTTCTGTGCTCACCCTCACAGAACTGAACAGCACACAAAACACGGAGGGCCCTACTTGCCGAAATCAAGGGAAGACCTCACCAAGTCCGACATGCTGTCTCTCTCTCGGTCATGTTGGGTGCCAAATGTTGCTGTGGATTTGTTCTGAGAGGAGGAGCGCGGTGGGGGCAAGAGGTGCGGAGTCACCACACAGACCCCAGGAGTTGGGTGAAAGCAGGCCAGAGGCAAGTAGACTTGTTTATTTCAGTTGGTGCAGCAGCTTATATAGCAGAGGCAGCCAATCTGGTCAAGGGGCAGTTTATGCCCTAAGCAGTCATAGCCTGTTGCCAGGCAGTTTCCAAAGCCATCCAGTCACAGCCTGTTGCCAGGCAGGCTCTATTGTCAGCTGCCATCTTGGCATGGCCTTCTCATTCCACCACAGCCAAGTATAGGAATCACAAAGAACTCCTAATAGACATGATGAGCAAAGATTTCATCAGGACATGTTATAGTCAAACTTTCAAAAACAAAACATAAAAATCTTAAAATGTACATGAGAGAAATGCGAGATTATATTCAAAGGATCTCCAATATGATTGATAGCTGATTTCTCATCAGAAACCCTACAGACTAGGAGAAAATAGTCCTAGACCAAGTCCTAAAAGAAAATAATGTCCACCCAGAATACTGTAGTCAGCGAAGCTTTCATTTATAAATGGTGGTGAAATAAAGACCTTCCAAAACAGAAATTGAAGGAATTTGTTACCACCTGGTCAGCCATACAAATGGTACTTAAGGATGTGCTACACAACAGAAACAGAGAAAGATAATTAGCATCACAAAAGAATGTGAAAGCAGAAAACCTCCCAGTAAATGTACAAAGGAAATGCAAAACAAAAAATTAGAAATGTTTTTGGAAAAATGGCAGGACCAAGTCATTACGTATCAATAATAAGGTTGAATGTAAATGACCTAAATTCTCCAGTTAAAAGATACAGATTGAATGGATTAAATAATAGGACTCATCCATAACTGCCTATAAGAAACACACCTCACAATACAGACTAAAAGAGAAAGATTGGCAACAGATGTTCCATACAAACAGAAATAGAAAATGAGCTAGCTGGGGTAGCTATCCTAACATCAGACAAAATTGATGTTAAGATAAACTGTTAAAAGAGACAAGGACGTTACGTAACGATGAAGGCGTTAATTCAGCAGGAATATGTGACTATAATATATTCATCCATTTCTAGAGTATCCAGTATTTAAAACAAATGTTAATTGGATCAAAAAGGAGACATAGGGGCTGGTATTGTGGTATAGTGGATAAAGCCACTGCCTGCAATGCTGGCATCCCATATCTTGTCCCCGCTGCACCACTTCCAATCCAGCTCCCTGCTACTGGCCTGGGAAAAGCTGCGGAAGATGGCCCAAGTGGTTGGTCTGCTGCTACCCATGTAGGAGACATGAAGAAGTTACTGGCTGCTAGCTACAGCTTGGTGAGGTCTTGGATATTGTGGCCATCTAAGGAGTGAACTATCAGATGAAGGGCTTGCAGGAACTCTTCTATAGCCATGGGGAAAATCTTCTTAGCTTGACATTTTTTTGTTTTTGTTTTTTACTAATGAAAGAAATCATTAGTTCAAAATTATTTGGCGGGTGCCGCGGCTCAATAGGCTAATCCTCCGCCTTGCGGCACCGGCACACTGGGTTCTAGTCCTGGTCGGGGCGCCAGATTCTGTCCCAGTTGCTCCTCTTCCAGTCCAGCTCTCTGCTGTGGCCCGGGAGTGCAGTGGAGCATGGGCCAAGTGCTTGGGCCCTGCACCTGCATGGGAGACCAGGAGAAGCACCTGGCTCCTGGCTTTGGATCAGCACCAGCCGCAGCGCGCCGGCCTTGGCGGCCATTGGAGGGTGAACGAACGGCAAAGGAAGACCTTTCTCTCTGACTCTCTCTCTCACTGTCCACTCTGCCTGTCAAAAAAAAAATATTTTTAGTATTAGGAAGTGCGAAGATGATTGGAAATCTGGATGTTTGAGGATATTAAAGCATGATCATTAATTTTTGTTTAGATGAGAATGTTGAGGATATTTTCTTCCCAAGAATCTTTATTGTTCAGCTATATGCTGAATAATTTACAGATGAAATAAGAAGTCAGGGCTCAACCAGATCAGTAAACCAGTAGGAGACACATATTAAGAGATTTATTGAGAGGAATTGAGTTCTTCAGCTGTGGGGTTGGCTAAGCCAACTCTGAAATCTTCAAAGCACCATTAGGAATGACATTACAGAACCTTCCAGAATGGATTCAAACTGTAGTCTGCAGGCAGACTTTCTCCTCACTCTTAAGGCCTTTTACCTGATATGAGCAAACTCACCGGGATTAGCCAGGATACTTTCCCTTGTTTAAAAACCAGCTGTGTATGGGCTTTAATCACACCCACAAAATACCTTCATAGCTACAACTCAATGAATAACTGAGTACTGCCGTCTTGCCAAGTTGACTTGTAAAACATACCACCACTTCAGTATGTTGATTGAGAATCACATGGGCATATGTGGATGGGATAGGACATGATTCTTGAGGCTGGAGTGATGGGGTTTATTATTTTTTATGTTTCACTCATTTTTCTAAAATAAAGTTAGAAAATATATATTTAACACACTGAAAAATGTAATTTTTTTGGTAACATTCAAAGCACAAAAAAGATCTTTTAATAATAAAGTTCATTTTACTAAGATAATAGGTAACCTTAAAGTATAATATAAAATGAGAGAACTACAACAAGAAATAAAGTAGTCCAAAACCATGGTGGGAAATTTCACCTTAAAGTCACTCATCAGTATAATTGATGAAACAAGCTGAAAAAACAATCTGAGGACCTAGAACATTTGTAGCTCAATTTTTAATCTTAATTTGTAGATGTATATGCAACTGTAATCCAACTATTACATAATTTTCACTGTTTCAAAACTATAGCAGTCCCTCCTTATCCTTGAGAGACAGAGAGGAGGAGAGGAGGTGGGGTGTGGTAGGGGCCCTGTACTGTAGCCATCACCCACTGCCTTCCAGTGTGTACATTAGCAGGAAGCTGGAAATGAGGTAGGACTTGAACCCAGGCACTCTGAGATGAGATGCAGGTATTGCCAGTGGTGTCTTCTATGCCAAATGCCTGCTCTACCCCTTTCTTTTCCTCATCCTATATCAACTCCTATTATGCACATGTTGGTATGCTTGATGGTGTCCCAGTGGGCTCTTAGGCTCTGGTTTAAAAAAAAAATTGTGCTCCTCAAACAACCATTAAATTTCAGTGTTCTACAACACAGGAGGGTGACACAAAGAAATAATAAATACTTAACGAGGTAGAAATGCTGATTACTCTGATTTGACCACTGCACATTGTATACATGTGTTGAATTATCACACTGTACCTCAGAAAGATTATAATTATTTCAAAATTAAAAAATTGATTTATTTTGAAATTTGCTTTTTTCATCTGTTCTCTCAAATGTGTTAAATAAATGTCACCAGCAATTTTTCAATTTTATTACTATACTTTTCAGCAGCATAGTTTCCTTTGTATAATTTTACATTTTTATTAATATTCTCTATTTGATGGGTCATCATAATTCTGATTTCATATTTGGTTCTTTGTTCATGTTTTCTGAGTTTTTTGAGCATATTTAAATAGTTATTTTACAATATTTGTCTACTAAGTCCTATGTCAGATCTATCTTAAGAACAGTTTTATTTTTTCTGGTAGAATGATCCATACTTGTTTATTTTGATATATCAGAGAAGTTTTTTGTTGAAAACTGGAAATTTTGGGGTCAGTGTTGTGGTATAGTGGGTAAAGCTGCCACCTGTCATACCAGCATCCCATATGGGCACCAATTCATGACCCAGGTGCTCTACTTCTGGACCAGCTGCCTGCTAATGACCAGGGATAAACAGTGGAAGATGGCCCACGTGCTTTGGCCCCTGCTTCCCATGTGGGAGACCTGGATGAAGCTCCTGGCAAATAACTAAATCTTAGATAATTAGACATTTTGAATATTTTGATAGTGGTAATGCTGGTAGTCGATTTTTACTCTTCCTAGACCCCTTCCAAGGTTGTTGCTGCTTGTTGCGGGTAGTAGTTGTGTTATCAGATTAATAGACTTTTATAAATGATTATTTTGTAAAGACTATTTGTTTTGTGGTTGGTTATCTGGTGATGTGACATAGATTATCCTAAATGATGGAACCAAACATAAAAATCTCTTCTAGTTTTTATAGAATGACTGAGTTTGGGTACACCTGCAATACTTACCCCACTGTTCTACACATTTTACCACTCTGTCTGGTCCTTCACTCCTGCTTGCATAGTACCTAAAGTTTAACTAGAAGAGAATATTTCATACATCCACCAGTCATTTCTGAACATGTGTGTGACATTCTGGATTACTCAGAATATATTAACAAATTATCAAAGCTGTTATTTCATACTCATCTCCTTCTCAGCCTCTTCCTTTGGCTTTTGGGAGTGCCTGCTGATCACCCCGTTTGCTTCATGTAACTGCAGTTAATATATTTGCCTTTTTTTTAAAAAAAAGATTTATTTATTTATTTGAAAGTCAGAGTTACACACAGAGAGAAGGAGAGGCAGAGAGAGAGAGAGGTCTTCTATTCAATGGTTCATTCTCCAGTTGGCTGCAATGGCCGGAGCTGTGCCAGGAGCCAGGAGCTTCCTCCAGGTTTCACATGTGCCCGCTACGCCACAGCCCTGGCCCCGTGTATTGCCTTTAAATGCTTTTCATAAAGACCACTTAGAAGTCTACTCTAGCACTGTGAAAGTTCCAAGGTGTAGGAAACAATGGGAAGGTGTTGAGCAAATCCTTTAAAGAATCAATGGACAGCTCAAAACACACATCTATAATTGTTTGAGAACAAATCTGGTATCACCACCTTTGGCACTAACAAGCCACAATAGGTACTGGGCCACTGTTCTTTATGGCTGCCACTGAACTGACATGGGAGGTGGGAGGTTAGGATGGTGGGAGTTCAACCACCACAATATTAGAGAAATTCACCAACTTTTCTCCTAAGGTGGTGATACTAAATTTGTGGTTGTTTTTTAACCCTTGAGGAAATGGAGGTGAATGGGTCATTTATTTCTTATATTGTCAACTGGCCAAATGTGTACAAGCAGGGTTTCTGAGAGGAAGAGTAGCAGTATAGAAAGTGATGCAACTTACAAATTGGCACAAGAGCACTGCCTCTGTATTTATTGACTCAATTTACAAAGCCCAGTCCAGACTGAGAGCAAGGAGAAACAGACTCTACTGTCAATGAGATACACTGCAAAGGACATGGATACAGGAAGGAGTGAAAAAAAAAAAGTATCCATTTTTTCATTTTTATCACCTAAATAATTTATAAAGTAGTTTAGTCAATTTTTGTGTGCCAATGAAATAGATGCTAGATGTTTTGTTCTGTGTTCACAAATTGGGAGCTGCAGATATACTGATGATCTACTATGACTGTATAACCAGCATTCTTACTGCTAGAGTCCATTGCTATAAAACTTAAGGCATATACATTGATATTAATCAGTTATAAAAATAGTCATGTAAATGCTATGGTAATAGCTTTGATAAAGTGTTCAGAATTCATAAATGATGAAATATTTCAAGTTTTATATGCTGCTTTTTTCTAGCCAGTACTGCCTGTTCCAGATGTATTTCCTCTTTATCTAGAAATGCACATTGTGGTCGACAAAGCTTTGGTATGTGTTTTGCTTTTTCTTTGCTTTTAAACATTTGGTAAAAATATACAATTATCAATACATTAAGAGCAATTAAAAGATTATGATCTTTTGAATGGGTTTTCATAGGAAAAACATTGTAAAACTGTTAGTTTAAATTGCTAGCTGAAAAACCAGATAGAGTTACACTAATGCTGTCAACAGTCCTGCAGAATGAATTGGTTTTTTTCTGGCCTTTCACATTTTTAGGACTCCTTCAGATATGATAAAACTGCTTTTGATGGCACTATGTGGTCAAAATGTAAATTTTTAAGATTTTTAGTCCTATTATGGGGAAGTCATGAAAAGCAAGCTGTCCGTGCTCTAAGAAATGTTTTGCTGTGTAAAATATTTATTAGAACAAGAGTGATGATAGTACAACCATATATGAGGACCACTTACAATAATGTGTCTAGATTTTTAGCAGTTTTTTTTTTTGTGATATTCCTGTGATAGTTCATTGTTTACCTGACCTGGAAACCTCTAGATCTTTGATTCCCATAAACAATTCAGAGCCTCTGAAATATTCATTGTCTTTGAGATGATAACGAGCAATGAGGCCGGTGCATCGCGCTGATCCGAAGCTAGGAGCCAGGTACTTCTCCTGGTCTCCCATGGGGGTGCAGGGCCCAAGCACTTGGGCCATCCTCCACTAAACTCCTGGGCCATAGCAAAGAGCTGGACTGGAAGAGGGGCAACTGGACAGAATCTGGGAGCCCCGACCGGGACTAGAACCTGGTGTGCCGGCACTGCAGGCAGAGAATTAGCCTATTGAGCCGTGGCGCCGGCCAATAACTTAGCTTGTAATCAAAGAGGTTGTGCTTTATTTCTCCTAATAGTTAAAAGATTTCAGATAATGGGGATAAAATATATTTTCCAGGGTTTATCCTGATTATAAGCATTTGATTGTCATACCTGGGGAACATCACAGATAATATCAAAAGGGCTGCTTATCAGCTGGCGCCATGGCTCAACGGGCTAATCCTCCGCCTTGCGGCGCCGGCACACCGGGTTCTAGTCCCGGTTGGGGCGCCGGATTCTGTCCTGGTTGCCCCCCTTCCAGGCCAGCCCTCTGCTGTGGCCCAGGAGTGCAGTGGAGGATGGCCCAAGTGCTTGGGCCCTGCACCCCATGGGAGACCAGGAAAAAGCACTTAGCACCTGGCTCCTGCCATCGGATGAGCGCGGTGCACCGGCCGCAGCGCGCCATCCGCGGCAGCCATTAGAGGGTGAACCAACGGCAAAGGAAGACCTTTCTCTCTGTCTCTCTCTCTCACTGTCCACTCTGCCTGTCACACACACACACACACACACACACAAAAAGGGCTGCTTATCAATTACATTCCAAAGGTTGTAAAGCTTGTCAGGAATCCAGAGTTAAAGTCAGAGATAATAGGAATTTAAAGATGGTTTCTTAAATACTTGGTTCATTACAGGAAAAAAATGATAAAGGGGCCATTTAAGAGCCAGTGGAGATAATGAGATATTTAAGAGGTAATTGAGATATGACTACATCTAAAGGGGCTCTTTTGGATTATGAAAATTATTTTGTTTCAGGACTTTGTTATAACCATTTGAGAGTTGTTTTAAATAATTCTTGTACAAATTTCTCAGTTTGGAAGTCATATAAGGCAACATTGTCCCAGCTATGAAATCTCTGTTACTAGATATTGCCATTTAAAGGGCAAGAATATAAATGTGTTCTTAAGTGACTTAATAAAAATGAATCTGCAATTTTATCCTTGTCAGTTCAGTGCCACAGTTGAGGAAAGCATATGGTGCTATAAAAATGTAGTTTAGCAATGGAGATATGAATAGAAACACACAATTGTAGCTTGAGCAACTGTAAGAGCCCACAAGTGGCTATTTTAAAATTCAGGGTTGTCTTGTTATTCAGATATGATGAGGCTATGAGAGCAGTAAATGTTGCTATTGAGAAGGATGTTGCTATTGCTATTTGGGACTCATATTCTCAAGAGGAGGGAGCAGTGTATATCATACAGGTGGCCACATGGGAAAGGACTGACGTTAGGAGACAGAGAGAAAGCCAGAGGGGAATGTGGACAGGAGACTTTATTGTGATTTCCTTTGCAGGGTTGGGTAGACAGGTGTGGGAGGATTGGCTAGTTTGAATAATTCAGTTGAGCTCTGGGATGAAGGGGCTGTTCATTATTGTCTAGTACCTGGCTCTGGGGTGATCAGTGCAAGATAATAGTGGCCCTGAGTGTAAAACCTTAGAGAGGAGGCTTTGGATTAATTGGCTTGTATATGAAAGGGACACTTGAAGGTAAGCCATTTACTATCTCTTGGAATTTGCTATCTTTGAGAAGTGTGACCAGCAATGCCAAGATGTCAAAGCATAGGAAATACAGAAACTAAGAGCAATGGTCAGTGTTGTGGGTTACATGATGAATACAGGAAATGAGTAATGGATGTAGGTTGGGACCAGCGATGACTGCAAAACTTTGCTTTGCAAGTGTGAGCGAAGGTTCTTTTCAGGAAACTTCAAGTTTAGCTTGTTTAATATACATGGTTAATAGAGGGACACAGACATAGATGAAGAATTAATGTGATATTTGGGTTTTATCTTGAAGGCAATGGAGAACCATTGAAATTTTTAAAACAGGGGTGTGGCACACTTATGGTTTAATTTTAAAATAATCATTTTGGTAATTGTATAGTGGCTGGATTGCTGGTAGGAAAATGGGAGAAGTGAGCATGTAAGATATTATTCCAGTAATCAAGGTGAAAACCTCAAATTAATTATTTTTTAGGACTAGAAATAAAGGAACACCTTTAAAAGTTACTGATGAGATTAAAGTTGAGGGACCTGTAATTTTATTTGATTTATTCATTTACTTAACAAATTTACCGAATAACATCTAGATACCATTTGCTTTTCTAGTTATTAGGGACATGGCAGTGAACAAAATAGAAAAACCACCACTGTTTTCATGGAGCATGTATTAAAATAAGCGTGAGATATAAGAGAGACTATTCACTGAAGTAGCAAAAAATATAAGTAGGACCATTTTCTCAGGGAAGATAATGAGTTTAGTTTTGAATTATTTAAAGATCATATAGAACATTTAAGGCATAGTATAGTAGCAAGTTGATCTATAGACGTGGTATTTGTCATTGTTACAGTATGGAGTTTATTCATATTTCAATAGTTATATATGCACTAATTTGTGAAAGCATGTGTGTATGTGTGTGGGGGAGACAGGATTATTCTTTAGTATCACAAAGGTAGTCTTATATAACCACCACCACAATCAGAATACTCAATAGTGCCATCACCACAAGTCTCTCTTACGTTGTCCCTGTAAATCACAGCCATTCTTCCCCCTCCCACGTTGTCTTCTTAACCTTGGCAACCACTCTCTTGTAATTTCACCAATATTTCCTAAATATTCATAAGTATAGTGTTTGCAGTTTGTATCATTTTAGGATTTGTTTTACACTCAATATAATTTCTTGAGGATTTTTCAAGTTCTTCTAGATGTCAACAAACATTCTGTTTTATTGCTCAATAGTATTCTATGGTATGAATGCACTAGTTTATTTAACTGTTTATCCACTGGAGGACATATTAGTTGTTTCCAATTTTGGACTATTATGAATAAAGCTGTTATGGACATTCATAGACACAGGTTTTTGGGTGAGCGTAAGTTTTCATTTCTTTGGGATAAATGCTCAGGAGTGCAATTTCTGAATCATAGAGTAAATTGATTTGTTTTGAAAGAAGTTGCCAAACTAATTTTCAGAGTAGCCATACTAGATTATGCTCCCAACAGCATAATGTTTAATGTCTTATTTTGAATTGTTAAACCCAAAAGCAGCCTCAAACCTCTGACAGTAGATGGAGAGAAAATCTCAAAAATGGCCCAGCGCCATGGCTCACTTGGTTAATCCTCTGCCTGTGGTGCCGGCATCCCATATGGGCACTGGGTTCTAGTCCTGGTTGCTCCTCTTCCAGTCCAGCTCTCTGCTGTGGTCTGGGAGTGCAGTGGAGGATGGCCCAAGTGCTTGGGACCCTGCACCTGTGTGGGAGACCAGGAAGAAGTGCCTGGCTCCTGGCTTCGTATCGGTGCAGCGCCGGCTGTAGCAGCCATTTGGGGGGTGAACCAATGGAAGGAAGACCTTTCTCTCACTCTCTGTAACTGTACCTGTCAAATAAATAAATAAAAAATCTTTAAAAAAAGAAAATCTCAAAAATGTCATATAACAGATTGTATTCAAATATGAAATTGATTCTGTTTTTCAGTATGAATACCTGGGCTCTGATAGCACAATAGTAACAAATAAAATTATTGAAGTTTTTGGCCTTGTAAATTCAGTAAGTATTTCCCTTTTCATATCAGACATATTTTAGCTTAAAATTATAAATTGTACTAACTTGATGTAGTATTTCTGAATAATAAAATTATGCATATATAATGATTTTACAAAAATATCAAATTTCTTGATTATTAAAAATAAAAAATTAACTGCATATATTTGTTTTTCTGTTCTTAGATGTTTACCCAATTTAAAGTCACTGTTGTGCTGTCGTCATTAGAATTGTGGTCAGATGAAAATAAAATTTCTACCATTGGTGAGGCAGATGAATTATTGCACATATTTTTAAAGTGGAAACATTTTTATCTTACCTTAAGGCCTCATGATGTTGCATATCTATTCATGTAAGCATAATGTTTCAGTACTCCTTAAAGGGAGAAACAGATCTGTGGTAATGAGATAATTACATAGTTTGAAACAGAAAACTGTTATTCATTTATGACTGTTTTGATTATTCATTATGTGCTTTATTTTGGCTGCCTGATGACTTTCTAGATGTCAGGCAATATGGAAAGGTACTCACATTTATTTCTATGCTTATCAACTTTGTACATGGATATTGAGATTTCCAGAGGTTAAGCTTTCTCAGAACTTTCAGACCTAGAGATGTATCTGTGGTTTGAACTCACAGTTTGTTAACTCCAGAGCCCCTACTCTAAACTTCTACACAGAAACGGGATTTACTTGACATCATTTGTATTTTTATTATGTGTTTTGATAAAAAAACTTGCAAATGTGAGTTATAAGTATTTTGTTCTAATGAATTTTCTGCATTATTTAAAAATGTTTTATAATATTATAGCTATATATTTATAATTTTATTCATACTATGTTTTTGCAATAATCAAATTTCTTTCAATAGATCTCTGTATATATCTATAGGTAAACGTAGATATTTATATAGAAATATATATGTATGCATATATATACTTATATATATATATATATATGCTGTTTCTCTGTTGGCATGTCCTTATTTCCTTTTGCATGTATGAAGTTAATCTTTCACATCTCTTCCACTAATAAATGTTTTACTCTTTTTATTTTTTCTAGTCTGATGGATATAAAGCAATGTCACTGTCATCTTCACCTGTTTTTTTTCTGATGAATTGAGCATCTTATGCTTCACAGATCATTTGGTTCTGTCCTTCTGTTACTGCCTTTCATATCTGTGTTAATATTTATTTACTTGGAAAAGAAGAAGAAATGGGAGGAAGGGAGGGAGGGAAATAGAGCAAGAGAGAGCGAGCTGTCTTCCAGCCACTAATTGGCTCCCCAAATGCCTGAAGCAGCTGGGGCTGGGCCAGGCCAAAGCCAGGAACCAAGAACTTCATCCAAATTTCCCACTTGGGTGGCAGGGATGCAAAAACTTGGGCAATTATCTGCTTTTTTCCCAGGCACAGTAGCCTGAAACTGTACCAGAAGCTGTGTAACTTGGATTTGAAACAAACTCCAATATGGGATGTGGTGTTTGGGGTGATTGCTTAACCTGCTACACCCTCATGCCCATCTCTCTTAATTTTTTAAAAGATTTTATGTATTTATTTGAGAAGTAGACAGTGAGAAGGAGAGACAGAGAGAAAGGCCTTGCTTCCTTTGGTTCACTCCCCAAATGGCCGCAATGGCTGGAGCTGAACCGATTCGAATCCAGGAGGCAGTAGCCTCCTCCAGGTCTCCCATGCAGGTGCAGGGGCTCAAGGACTTGGCCATCTTCTACTGTTTTCCCAGGCCATAGCAGAGAGCTGAATCAGAAGTGGAGCAGCCGGGACTGCATATGGTTTGCCGGCATTTCAAGTGGAGGATTAACCTACTGTGCCATGGTGCCGGCCCCTCATTAATTTTTATATAGTATAAAAAAGAGGTAAAATTTTATTTTCTGCCATATGGATAGCCAATTTTGCCTGGAATTTAACTAGCTGTTTTGTCACAAATTTGTCAATCCTCATAAACACCTTTTTTTTTTTTTTAAAGATTTTATTTATTTATTTGAGAGGTAGAGTTACAGACAGAGGAGAGACAGAAGAGTCTTCCATATGTTGGTTCACTCCCCAGTTAGTCGCAATGGCCAGGAGCTGGATCAGTACAAATCCAGGAGCCAGAATCTTCTTCTGGGTCTCCCATGCTGGCGCAAGTGCCCAAGCACTTGGTTCATCTTCTACTGCTTTTCTAGGCCATAAGCAGAGAGCTGGATCAGAAGAGGAGCAGCTTGGACATGAACTGCAGGTGGAGGCTTAGTCTACTATGCCACAGCACTGGCTTTTATAAGCAGCCTCTCTTTACAGACATTAATATAATTCCATAAACCTATTTGGGGAGAACAGACATATTTACATTGTTGAGTCTTGCAATCTATGTGTGTTTATTATATTGAACATTCTAATTATTGATAGTGATACTTCCTTCTGTTATTCAAAGCCTTATTCAGCTCACTCAGAAAATCTTTACAGTTTTATGCAGAGGTCTTGCATGTTATTTTGATATTTATCTCTAGGTCTTTAATATTTAATGCTAATTTCAATTGAATATTTATGTTCTAATCATATTTTAAAGATACACAAATACAATTAAACTTGAAGTACTGCATTTATTTTGTAAATTAGTAATTTTATTTTTTAGAATACTTTTAGTTTTACAGAAAAAAGTAAAAAGTACAGTGTTTCTATATATCACTTTTCCTGAGCTTCTAAACCCTGCCATTTTTTTCCTAAGGATTTATTTTATTTATTTGAAGTGCAGAGCAACAGAGAAAGAGGGAGAGACAGAAAGAGAGAGGAATCTTCCATCTGCTGGTTTACTCCCCAAATGGCCACAGTGGCCAGGGCTGGGCCAAATCAAAGTCAGGAGCCAGAAGCTTCTTCTGGGTCTCCCATCTGGGAGCAGGAGATCAAGCACTTGGGCCATCTTCTATTGCTTTCCCAGGCCATAGCAGAGAGCTGGATCAGAAGTAGAGCAGCTGGTACTAGAACTGGCACCCATATGGGATGCCTGTGCTTCAGGCTAGGGCTTTAACCCTCTGCACCACAGTGCTCTCCCCAGTTACTGCCATTTTTAATGTGGGGTTGATGTGGTAATTTTGTTAAAATTGTTAGACCAATGTTGACACATTAATATTAACTAAAAATTCACAGTTTATACTAGAGTTTACTCTTTGTATTGTAAAAATTCATTCTTAAAAATCCTAATAATGGGGCCGGCGCTGTGGCTCACTAGGCTAATCCTCTACCTGTGGCACCGGCACTCCAGCTTCTAGTCCCGGTTGGGGTGCCAGGTACTAGTCCCGGTTGCTCCTCTTTCAGTCCAGCTCCCTGCTGTGGCCGGGGAGTGCAGTGGAAGATGGCCAAAGTGCTTGGGTCCCTGCACCTGCATGGGAGACTGGGAGGAAGCACCTGGTTCCTGGCTTCAGATCAATGCAGCGCTGACCATAGAGGCCATTAGGGGAGTGAACCAATGGAAGGAAGACCTTTCTCTCTGTCTCTGTCTCTCACTGTCTGTAACTCTCTCTGTCTCTCTCACAGTCTAACTGCCTGTAAAAAAACAAAACAAAACAAAAAAACCAAAAAAACCTAATAATGTATCTGTTGAGATTTTCTAATTTTGGAATACACAAACATACCTGAAAATTATGATAGTTTTATTTCTTCTAATTCCATACTTATACCACTAATTGCTCTATTGTATTGGCTAAGAGTATACTTAAACTCTGATGAATACAAGTTTTGATAGCTGATGTTTCTATATAATTCACAATTGGAAAGGAATTTTTAAAATTTTTTTATTTTTAAAAATTTTTTTTATATAAAGCTTTTATTTAAAGAATATAAATTTCTAAAGTACAGCTTATGGATTACAATGGCTCATCCCACCACAACTTCCCTCCCACCCGCTACCCTCCCCTTTCCCACTCCCTCTCCCCTTCCATTCACATCAAGATTCATTTTCAATTCTCTTTATACACAGAAGTTCAGTTTAGTACATATTACGTAAAGATTTCAACAGTTTGCCCTCACATAGAGACACAAAGTGAAAATACTGTTGGAGTACTAGTTATAGTATTAATACACAATGTACAGCACATTAAGGACAGAGATCCTACATGATTTTTTTTTAAGAATTGATTAATTATCTATGCAATTTCCAATTTAACACCAAGATTTTTTAATCATTTTCAATTATCTTTATATACAGAAGATCAATTCAGTATATACTAAGTAAAGATTTCATCAGTTTGCACCCACACAGAAACACAAAGTGTAAAAATACTGTTTCAGTACTAGCTATGGCATTACTTCACATTGGACAACACATTAAGGACAGATCTCTCATGAGACATAAGTACACAGTGACTCCTGATGTTGATTTAACAATTTGACACTCTTGTTTATGGCGTCAGTAATCTCCCTAGGCTCTAGTCATGAGTCGCCGAGGCTATGGAAGCCTTTAGGGTTCGCCGACTTCGATCTTATTCTGACAGGGTCATAGTCAAAGTGGAAGTTCTCTCCTCCCTTCAGAGAAAGGTACCTCTTCTTTGATGGCCCCGTTCTTTCCACTGGGATCTCACTCGCAGAGATCTTTCATTTAGGTCTTCTTTTTTTTGTATTTCAGAGTGTCTTGGCTTTCCATGCCTAGAATATTCTCATGGGCTCTTGAGCCAGATCCGAATGCCTTAAGGGCTGATTCTGAGGCCAGAGTGCTATTTAGGACATCTGCCATTCTGTGAGTCTGCTGTGTATCCCACTTCCCATGTTGGATCATTCTCTCCCTTTTTCATTCTATCAGTTAGTATTAGTAGACACTAGTCTTGTTTGTGTGATCCCTTTGACTCTTAGACCTATCAGTGTGATCAATTGTGAACTGAAATTGATTACTTGGACTAGTGAGATGGCCTTGGTACATGCCACCTTGATGGGATTGTATTGGAATCCCCTGGCACAATTCTAACTCCATCATTTGGGGCAGGTCCGATTGAGCATGTCCCAAATTGTACATCTCCTCCCTCTCTTATTCCCACTCTTATATTTCACAGAGATCACTTTTCAGTTAAAATTTAAACACCTAAGAATAATTGTGTGTTAATTACAGAGTTCAACCATTAGTACTAGGATAAAAAAAATACTAAAATGGATAAAGTATTACATTGTACAACAACAGTCAGCACAAGAGCTGATCAAGTTACTGTTTCGCATAGTGTCCATTTCACTTCAACAGGTTTGCCCTTTGGTGCTCAGTTAGTCGTCGCCAATCAGGGAAAACAAATGATATTTGTCTCTTTGGGACTGACTTAATTCACTCAGCATGATGTTTTCCAGATTCCTCCATTTTGTTGCAAGTGACCGGATTTCACTGTTTTTGACTGCTGTATAGTATTCTGTAGAGTACATGTCCCATAATTTCCTAATCCAGTCTACTGTTGATGGGCATTTGGGTTGGTTCCAAGTCTTAGCTATTGTGAATTGAGCCGCAATAAACATTACTGTGCAGATGGCTTTTTTGTTTGCCCATTTAATTTCCTTTGGGTAAATTCCAAGGAGTGGGATGGCTGGGTTGAATGGTAGGGTTATATTCAGGTTTCTGAGGAATCTCCAGACTGACTTCCATAGTGGCTTCACCAGTTTGCATTCCCACCAACAGTGGATTAGTGTCCCTTTTTCCCCACATCCTCTCCAGCATCTGTTGTTGGTAGATTTCTGAATGTGAGCCATTCTGACTGGGGTGAGGTGAAACCTCATTGTGGTTTTATTTACATTTCCCTGATTGCTAGTGTGTCGGCCATTTGGATTTCCTCTTTGGAAAAATGTCTATTGAGGTGCTTGGCCCATCTCTTAAGTGGGTTGTTTGTTTTCATGTTGTGGAGTTTCTTAATTTCTTTGTAGATTCTGGTTATCAACCGTTTATCTGTTGCATAGTTTGCAAATATGTTTTCCCATTCTGTCGGTTTCCTAGTCACTTTCCTGACTGTTTCTTTGGCAGTACAGAAACTTCTCAATTTGATGCAATCCCAGTAGTTAATTTTGGCTTTGATTGCCTGTGCTTCTGGGTTATTTTCCAAGAAGTCTTTGCCAGTACGTATGTCTTGCAGGGTTTCTCCTATGCTCTCTAATAATTAGATGGTGTCGGGTCGTAGGTTTAAATTTTTAATCCATGTTGAATGAATTTTTGTGTAAGGTGCTTCATGATTCTGCATGTGGAAATCCAGTTTTCCCAGCACCATTTATTAAACAGACTGTCCTTACTTCAGGTATTGGTTTTGGATCCTTGATCAAATATAAGTTGGCTGTAGATGTTTGGATTGATTTCTGGTGTTTCTATTCTGTTCCATTGGTCTATCCATCTGTTTCTGTACCAGTACCATGCTGTTTTGATAACTACTGCTCTGTAGTATGTCCTGAAATCTGGTCTTGTGATGCCTCTGGCTTTGTTTTTGTTGTACAAGATTGCTTTAGCTATTCGATGTCTCCTGTGTCTCCATATGAATTTGAGCATCATTTTTTCCAGATCTGAGAAGAATGTCTTTGGTATCTTCATTGGTATTGCATTGAATCTGTAAATTTCTTTTGGCAGAATGGACATTTTGATGATATTGATTCTTCCAATCCATTAGCATGGAAGATTTCTCCATTTCTTGGTATGCTCTTCTATTTCTTTCTTTAAGGTTTTGTAATTTTCATTGTAGAGATCTTTGTTGTCCTTGGTTAATTTTATTCCAAGGTATTTGATTGTTTTTGTAGCTATTGTGAATGGGATTGATCTTACCAGTTCTTCTTCAGCCGTGGCACTGCTTGTGCATACAAAGGCTGTTGATTTTTGTGCATTGATTTTATATCCTGCTACTTTGCCAAACTCTTCTATGAGTTCCAATAGTCTCTTAGTAGAGTTCTTTGGGTCCCCTAAATAAAGAATCATGTAATCTGCAAAGAGGGATAGTTTGAGTTCTTCCTTCCCAATTTGTATCCCTTTAATATCTTTTTCTTGCTTAATAGCTCTGGCTAAGACTTCCAGCACTATATTGAATAGCAGCGGTGAGAGTGGGCATCCCTGTCTGGTACCAGATCTCAGTGGAAATGCTTCCAACTTTTCCCCATTCAATAGGATATTGGCCGTGGGTTTTTCATAAATTGCTTTGATTGTATTGAGGAATGTGCCTTTTATACCCAGTTTGCTTAGGGTTTTCATCATGAAAGGGTGTTGAATTTTATCGAATGCTTTCTCTGCGTCTAGTGAGATAATCATATGGTTTTTCTTCTGTAGTCTGTTAATGTGGTGTATCACGTTGATTGTTTTGCGCACATTGAACCATCCCTGCATACCAGGGATAAATCCCACTTGGTCTGGGTGGATGATCTTTCTGATGTGTTGTTGCATTCTATTGGCCAGAATTTTATTGAGGATTTTTGCATCTATGTTCATCAGGGATATTGGTCTGTAATTCTCTTTCAATGCTGCATCTATTTCCGGCTTAGGAATTAAGGTGATGCTGGATTCATAGAAAGAATTTGGGAGAATTCCCTCTTTTTCGATTGTTCTGAATAGTTTGAGAAAAATTTGGGTTAGTTCTTCTTTAAATGTCTGGTAGAATTCAGTAGTGACTCCATCTGGTCCTGGGCTTTTCTTTGTTGGGAGGGCCTTTATTACTGATTCAATTTCTGACTCACTTATGGGTCTGTTTAGGTTTTCTATGTCTTCCTGGTTCAATTTAGGTAGGTTGCAAGTGTCCAGGAATCTATCCATTTCTGATAGGATTCCCTGTTTACTGGCGTACAAGTCCTTGTAATAATTTCTGATGATTCTTTTGATTTCTGTGGTGTCTGTTGTTATATTTCCTCTTTCATCTCTGATTTTACTGATTTGGGTCTTTTCTTTTTTTAGTTAGTTGGGCCAATGGGGTGTGAATTTTGTTTATTTTTTCAAAAATCCAGCTCCTCGTTTGGCTGATTTTTTGTAATGTTTTTTTTGGATTCAATCCTGTTGATTTCTTCTCTGATTTTGATTATTTCTCTTTTTCTACTAGATTTGGGTCTAGTTTGCTGCAAATTTTCTAGATCCTTGAGATGCATTGAAAGCTCATCTATTTGGTGCCTTTCCAGTTTCTTGATGTAGGCACCTATTGATATAAACTTTCCTCTTAACACTGCTTTTGCTGTATCCCATAAGTTTTGGTATGTTGTGCTCTTATCCTCATTTACTTCCAGAAAATTTTTGATTTCTCTTTTGATTTCTTCTGTGACCCATTGTTCATTCAGGAGCATGTTGTTCAATCTCCATGTGTTTGCATATGCTCTAGGGATTCCTGAGTTGCTAATTTCCAACTTCATTCCCCTAAGGTCTGAGAAGCTGCATCGTATGATTCTAATGCTTTTGAATTTGCTGACACTTGCTTTATGGCCTAATATGTGGTCAATCCTAGAGTAGGTTCCATGTACTGCTGAGAAGAATGTAAATGCTTTATGTGTAGGATGAAAAGTTCTGTAGATATCTGTTAGATCCATTTGGGCTATAGTGTTGTTTAAATCTACTGTCTCCTTGTTGATCTTCTGTCCTGTCGATCTGTCAATATCTGTGAGTGGAGTATTGAAGTCCCCCAGTACTATTGTGTTGGGGTCTAAGTCTCCCTTTAAGTTTCTTAACAAATTTTTTAAATAAACCGGTGGCCTGTAATTAGGTGCATATACATTGAGAATTGTTATATCTTCCTGTAGTATTGATCCCTTAATCATTATATAGTGCCCCTCTTTGTCTCTCTTAACAGTTTTTGTGTTAAAGTTTATGTAGTCCGATATTAAGATGGCTACACCCGCTCTTTTTTCATTTCTGTTGGCATGGTATATCTTGTTCCATCCTTTTCTTTTCAGTCTGTATTGATCTTCGTTGGAAAGATGTGTTTCTTGTACGCAGCAAATAGATGGTTTTTGTTCTTTAACCCAATCAGCCAATCTCTGTCTTTTAACAGGACAGTTTAGACCTTTAACGTTCAATGTGACTATTGATAAGTGGTAAGTTTGCCCTGCCATTTGCCAAAGATATTTTCTAATGTATGCTTTGAATTCCCTGTGATCTTTTGCCGTGAGGTTCCCTTCGTTTACCTTCTTTCATGTTGATGGCCGTGTTTCTGTGTTTCTGTGTATAACACATCTTTAAGTATCTTTTGCAGGGCTGGACGAGTGGCAACAAATTCTTTCAATTTTTGTTTGTTATGAAAGGTCTTTATTTCACCTTCATTCACAAATGAGAGCTTTGCAGGATATAATATTCTGGGCTGGCAGTTTTTCTCTCTAAGTACCTGGACTATGTCTCGCCATTCCCTTCTAGCTTGTAGGGTTTCTGATGAGAAGTCAGCTCTGAGTCTAATTGGAGATCCTCTGAGAGTAATTTGACGTTTCTCTCTTGCGCATTTTAGGATCTTTTCTTTCTGTTTCACTGTGGTGAGTTTAATTACAACGTGTCGTGGTGAGGATCTCTTTTGGTCATGTTTACTAGGGGTTCTATGAGCTTCCTTACTAGGATGTCTCTCCCCTTCTCCAAACCTGGGAAATTTTCTGCTATTATCTCACTAAAAAGGCCTTCTAATCCTTTCTCCCTCTCCATGCCTTCAGGAACTCCTAGAACTCGAATGTTGGGTTTTTTAATAGTATCCTGTAGATTCCCAACAATATTTTTTAGATTTCTAATTTCCTCTTCTTTTCTTTGGTTTGACTGTATATCTTCCTGTGCTCTGTCTTCTAAGTCTGATATTCTCTCTTCTGCCTCACCCATTCTGTTTGTAAGGCTCTCTAATGTGTTTTTCATTTGATCTATTGAATTCTTCACTTCATTATGATTTCTCGTCACTATCACAGTTTCATGTTCTACTAGTTGTTTCATTTCAGCTTGATTCCTCCTTAATATTTCATTTTCACGAGAGAGATTTTCTACCTTGTCCATTAAGGATTTCTGTAGTTCAAGAATTTGTTTTTGAGTATTTCTTAGTGTTCTTATCAATTTTTTGAGATCTGCTTCTTGTATTTCTTCTATCTCATCATCTTCGTAATCTTGAATTGTGGTGTCTTTTTCATTTGGGGACGCCATAGTGTCTTCCTTGTTCTTATTACCTCGGTTTTTGCGTTTGTTGTTTGGCATACTGGTTTCTTCACTGTGGTGTTTTTTTCTTGTTATACTATGACTCTAGATTAAGTGGACTGTCTGCTTTCAATGGAGCCTTAGAGGCTTGAGATGGGTGTGGCCTGAGAGCTTTGTTTGGTTCCTCATGGTTGAGGGTGTGTCAAAGGAGACACTCCCAGGTTAGGCGTGGTAAATCTCTCTCTGTTACTTTTTTTTTTGGGGGGGTTCAAAAGGGAAGTAATTCCACACAGCTGAATAGAATTGGGGGTGGTTAGCAGGCGAATGATATACCCACAGGAGCCAGAGATCGGAAGCTCTTTCCCAAGGACCAGAGAGGGAATCTTTGCGGCCCTTAGTGTGGGCTGAGATTCTCCTGTAGTCTCCCACTGGGCTGCCAAGGCTACTGAACTGTAGCGTCTCTGGAGAGGACTCACATGAATTCGTGATTTCCGTGAGTTCTCTCCCCCACTGTCTCTTTTTTCACAGTCTCAGTTCATTAGCACCACACATTCATTAGGTTCTAATCTCCTGTTATTTCACCCCTCCCACCCAGAGTCAGGTTTTTCTGCTAGGCTCAGGGCTGGTGCCCACCCGAGTTCGCCCTGCTTATGACGTATTCCAAAATGGCGCCTGCTCTTTGTCCTGCTCACCTTTGAGAGGTGAGCGGAGAGAGAGAAACTCGTGTCCGTATGGGTCACTTTTTTTTTCCTCTCTCTCTCTCTCTCTCTCTTTCTCTCTCTTCTAGTTAGCCTGGTGAACTTTTCCCCGCAGGGTTTCAAGCCTTGTTCGCTCTAGTCTCCTCTTTCTGCTTCCCTTCTGGTATCTCGGGCTATTGTGGTTCGGCTCACCTCGCGTTCCAGTGCTGGTGTGTTGAATCTGCTGCTGGTGTCCCAAACTGCGGGCTCCCATGCTCTCCACGCAGGTCCACTGTGAATCACCAGTTCTGGAAGGGTTTCCTCTGCTGTTTCTTTCCCTACTCTTCCTTGAACCTGCAGTATCTCCACTTTTATTAAACTGTCTCTCCCCAGACTATCGGTGTGCTCCCTTCCTATTCCGCCATCTTGCCGCTCTCCAAACTTTTTTTTTATTTTAAGATTAAGTGTGGGGCAGCACTGTGGCTCAGCGGGTTATAGCCCTGGCCTGAAGCAATGGCATTCTATATGAATGCCAGTTCTAGTTCTGGCTTCTCCTCTTCAGATCCCACTCTCTGCTATAACCTGAGAATTCAGTAGAAGATGGCCCAAGTCCTTGGGCCCCTGCACCCATATAGGAGACCTGGAAGAAGTTCCTTGTTCCTGGCTTCAGATTGGCGCAGCTCCAGCCTTGGCCACCGTCTGGGGAGTGAACCAGCAGATGGAAGACCTCTCTCTCTGTCTCTACCTCTCTCTGTAACTCTGTCTTTCAAATAAATAAAATAAATCTTAGAAAAAAAGATTAAGTGTGTAGTTTGTGGTAGAGTTTCTATAAAAACCGTGTATCAGTCCAGGAGGTTTCTATTTTTTTTGTTTCATTATTAGAAGTTTTTTTAAAAAAATTCTCATATAAATGTTATCAAATGATTTTTCTTCATCTGCTGAAAAAATTCTAGTATCTACTAGTGCTGCTTGACTTATGGCCTATTTTATTTGATATTAGCAAATTACTTTGAAAGTAGCAAATTCTTTGGTCGGTTTTTAATTGCTTTTTTGAATAAATACCACTGAACTGCATTGTTCTACCTTTTATATGTCATCAGATTGTCTTATTCTGTCTATCTTTCCCTCTCGGTTTCTCTGCCTTTCAAATAAATACAGTAAATAGTTTTAAAAAATCATTTGTTGGTTGTTTCCATATCTTGAAAATTTTGAATAATTCTTCAATGAACATAGGAATGTAAACATCTGTTTGACATTCTTACGTGAATCCTGTATGTATACGTACTTGGTGGTGTTATTTTTTATTTTTTTTAACTTTAAGGAATATAAATTTCCAAAGTACAGTTTATGGATTACAATGGCTTCCCCCCCATAACTTCCCTTCCGCCTGCAACCCTCTCCTTTCCTGCTCCCTCTCCCCTTCCATTCACATCAAGATTCATTTTCAAATATCTTTATATACAGAAGATCAATTTAGCATATATTAAGTAAAGATTTCAATGTTTGCACCCACACAGAAACACAAAGTGAAAAATGCTGTTTGATTACTAGTTATAGCATTAAATCACGATGTACAGCACATTAAGGACAGAGATCCTACATGAGGAGTAAGTGCACAGTGACTCCTGTTGTTGACTTAACAAATTGACACTCTTGTTTATGGCGTCAGTAATCACCCTAGGATCTTGTCATGAGTTGCCAAGGTTATGGAGGCCTTTTGAGTTCACCGAATCTGATCATACTTAGACAAGGTCATAGTCAAAGTGAAAGTTCTCTCCTCCCTTCAGAGAAAGGTACCTCTTCTTTGATGATGTGTTCTTTCCACTGGGATCTCACTCTCAGAAATCTTTCATTTAGGTCTTCTTTTTTTTTTTTGCCAGAGTGTCTTGGCTTTCCATGCCTGAAATACTCTCATGGGCTCTCGAGCCAGATCTGAATGCCTTAAGGGCTGATTCTGAGTCCAGAGTTCTGTTTAGGACATCTGCCATTCTATGAGTCTGCTGTGTATCTCGCTTCCCATGTTGGGTTGTTCTCTCCCTTTTTTATTCTATCAGTTAATGTTTGCAGACACTAGTCTTGTTTGTGTGATCTTTTTGACTCTTAGCCCTATCATTATGGTCAATTTTGAACTGAAACTGATCACTTGGACTAGGGAGATGACATTGGTACATGCCACCTTGATGCTATTGAATTGGAATCTGCTGGCACGTTTCTAACTCTACCATTTGGGGCAAGTCCTATTGAGCATGTCCCAAACTGTACATTTCTTCTCTCTCTTATTCCCAGTCTTACATTTAACTGGGATCACTTTTCAGTTAAATTTCAACACTTAAGAATAATTGTGTATTAATTACAGAGTTCAACCAATAGTATTAAGTAGAACAAAAAAATAATAAAAGGGATAAAGCATTAAGTTGTTCATCAACAGGGCAAGGGCTGATCAAGTCACCATTTCTCATAGTGTCTGGTGTTTTTGCTAGATCATATGATAATTCTGTTTTTAATTTTTTGAGAAACCTCCATGTTTTCCAAAATGACTGCACAATTTATGATACCACCATGAACAGCATTCAAGCCTTCATTTTCTCTACATCCTTTTTAACATTTATTATCTTTCGTCTTTTGACAGTAGCTGTTCTGACAGATCTGAGGTGATATGTTATTCTGAATTTAATTTGTGCTTCTCGGATGATTTGTAATGTTGAGCATTTCATCATATAATTTTTGGCTATTTGAGTATCTTTCTTTGTGAAATATCTTTTCATGCCCTTCCCCATGTCTTAAAAAATTTATTTTCTTACTCATTGTTAAGAAGTTTGAGTTCCTTGTATATTTTCAGCATTAGTCTTTTATTATCTGATGTATGATTTGCAAACATTTCCTTTAATATGTGTGTTACCTTTTCATTCTGTTATTTACTTCTTTTACTGTACAGAAGCTTTTTGGTTTGATGAAACCCTGTTTGTGTATTTGTGCTTTCATTGCCTCTGCTTTGATGGTCCTTTCCTAGAAATCTCTAAATAAAACAATGTCATGGAATTTTCTCCCTGCTGTTTTCTCCCCCTAATTTTAAAGTTTCAGGTCTGTTAAATCATCTATCTATTTTTAGTTGATTTTTACCTAAAGTGTGAGATGAGGGTCCATTTTCATTATAATGTATGTCAATATCTGGATTTCACAATACCATTTATTGAAGAGATTATCCTTTCCACATCATATGTTCTTCATATCTTTGTCAAAAAACCAGTTGAATGTCGATGTTTACATGTATTCCACAGGCCTATTCTGTTGTGTTAATGTTTCTGTTTTTATACCATAGAATGTTATTTTGATTTCTATAGCTTTGAAATATATCTTGAAATTATATAGTGTGATGCCACCAGCCTTGTTCTGGTCAAGATTGCTTTGGTTATTTGAGATCTTTTGTACTCACATAGAAATTTTAGGATTTTTTTCCCCCATGAAACATGTCATCAATATTTTGATGAGGATTACATTGAGTCTGTAGATTGACTTGGTAGTGTGGGCATTTTTATCAATATCAGTTCTTCTATTCCATGAATACATGGTACCTTCCCATCTATTTGTGTTGTATCCAGTTTCTTTCACCAATATTTAATAGTGTTCAATAAAGATATTTTTCACTTTCCTGGTTAAATCTCTAAGTATGCTCTTTGTATCTTACTGTGAATAGATTGTTTTCATAATTTCTTTTTTAGCTAGTTCTTTTGGGTGTATAGAGGTAGTAAGGATTTTTAAATTTTATTTTGTGTCCTGAAACTATACTCAGTTTATCAGTTCTTAGAGTTGTTTTGGTGAAGTATTTAGGATTTTCTACATGTATATGAAGGAATTGAAACAAAGGGTGGTTATAGTCATTACAGCCTGGTATTGGCAGAAAAACAGATGGGTAGACCAATGGAACAGAATAGAAACTCTGGAAATCAATCCACACATCTAAAACCAACTTATCATTGACAAAGGAGCTAAAATCAATCTCTGCTGTAAGGACAGTCTCTTCAACAAATGGTGCTGGGAAAGCTTTTTTTAAAATTTATTTATTTATTTGAAAGTTAGAGTTACACAGAGAGAGAAGGAGAGATAGACAGACATACAGACACAGAGAGAGAGGTCTTCCATCTACTGTTTCACTACCCATTTGGCTGCAATGGCTGGGGCTTCACCTTTCCAAAGCCAGGAGCCAGGAGCTTCTTCTGGGTCTCCCATGTATGTGCAAGGGCCCAAGGACTTGGGCCATCTTCTACTGCTTTCCCAGGCCATATCTGAGAGCTGGATCAGAAGTAGAGCTTCTAGGACTTGAACTGGCAGCCATATGGGATGCTGACTTTGCAGGTGGGTGCTTTACCTGCTATGCCAGAGTGCCGGCCCCAGCTGGGAAAACTTGATCTTCACATGCAGATGTATGAAGCAAGACTCCTACCTCACATCTTACACAAAAATCCACTCACCATGCATCAAAGACCTAAATCTATAAGCTGATACCATCAAATTATTAAGGAACACTGGGAAAACCCTACAAGTCAATGGCATAATAGGCAAAGACTTTTGGAATAGACTCCAGAAACACATGCAAACAAAGCCAAAATTAACAAATGGGATTACATCAAATTGGGAAGCTTCTGTAATACAAAAGAAACATTCTGCATAGTGAAGAGGCAACTGACAGAATGGGAGAAAATATTTGCAGACTATGCAACTGATAAGGTCCGATATCTAGAATGTATAAGGAGCTCAAGAAACTCAACAACTATAAAACAAACTAGTTAAGGAATGGGCAAAGGCCTTGAACAGGCATTTTTTTTTCAAAAGAGGAAATTCAGATGGCCAACAGACATATGAAAAAATGCTCAGGGTCACTAGCCATCAGGGAAATGCAAATCAAAGGCACAGTGAGGTTTCATTTCAGCCCAGTTAGAATGGCTCTCCTACAGAAATCAACAAACAACAAGTGATGGTGAGGATGTGTTTGAAAAATGTATCCTAATCCACTGTTGGTGAGAATGTAAACTGGTGCTGCCACTATGGTAGACAGTGTGGATATACCTCAGAAATCTGAATATAGACCTACCATATGACCCAACCATCCAATTCCTGGGAATTTACCCAAAAGAAATGAAATCAGCATAGGAAAGAGTGATCTGTACCTCTATGTTTATGGCAGCTCAGTTTACAATAGCTAAGGTGTGGAATCAACACAGATACCTACAACTGAAGACTAAATAAAGAAATTATGGGGTATGTACACCATGGAATGCTACACAGTGGTAAAAAAAATGAAATCATGTCATTTGTAATGAAATGGATACAACTGGAAACCATTATACTTAGTGAAATAAGCAAGTCCCAAAAAGACAAATACCATATGTTTTTCCTCACCTGTGGTAGTTAATAGAGTACCTAAGAGGTAATCTATAGAAGTGAAATTGACACCTTGAGATGTGATGGCTTTGAATAGCCATTGTCTCCACTGTTGAGAAAGCTTTTTTTTTCATACTATTTGTTGAACACTTTTTTTGGTGTAGGGATAATCATATGTGTATAAAGTTAATTGAAAATAAATCTTAGTAAAAAATTAGAATGGGAATAGGAGAGGGAAGAGGAAGTAGGGTGGGAGTATATTGGGAATGTATGGGTAGTATCGGGAGAATCACTGTGTTTCTAAATTTGTATGTATGAAATGCATGAAGTTTATATACCTTAAAAGTAAAAAGTACAGTTTTACCTTTTTAAAAACACAAAAAAAGAAAAACATTATAAAAAGGTAAGTTTATTTTGGTACAAAATTTTTGAAATATATGTAAACAATGAGGTCTTCAAAAAGTTCATGAAAAATATGTATTATGGAAAAACTGTGCATGCATTCCAAAATTGTTTTTGTACCAAAATAAACTTATCTTTCAATTTTATGTTTTCATGATATTCTTGAGATACACTTGTATATAAGATCACATTGTCAGCTAAGAGAGACTGACTTCTCCCTTTCCTTTTTGATGCCTTTTGTTTCTTTTTCTTACCTAGCTGCTTTGGCTATGACATCCAGTATTACTTTGAAAAGAGTGTTGAGAGTGGACATCCTTGTGTTGTTCCTGATGTTAGAGGAGAAGACTTCAAGTTAATGTTGAGTATGATTTTAGCTCTAAGATTGTGAAATGCGGCATTAATTGTGTTGAGGAATATTTGCTGAGAGTTTTTTTTTTTTAACATGGAAGGATGTTGAATTTTGTCACAGTTTTTCTGCATCTGTTGAGATGATCATAAGTTTTCTGTCTATTCTCTTAATATAATAAATTAAATTTATTGATTTACATATGTTGAATCAATTTTGCACCCTAGGGATACATTACACTTGGTTATGGTGAATAATCCTTTTATTGTGCGGTGAACAGAAGCTGCTAGTAGTTTGTTGAGGATTTTTTGCACCATTGTTATTACTGGTACTAGTTTATAGGTTTGCTTATGTGAAGTGTCTTTGGTTGTGGTGTGAGGGTGGCCTTGTAAAATGAGGTTGAAAATATTCTTGCCTCTTCATTTTTTTTGGGGGAGGGGAAATTTGAGAAGAGGAAGTATTTTTTTTTCTTTAAATATTTGTGGAATGTCAGCTGTGAAACCATCTGGTCATGAGTTTTATAGGAAAGTTTTAATTACTGATTCAATTTTTTTACTTGCTGTTGGTCTGTTCAGTCTTCTAATTTCATTATGACTTAGGCTATATGTTTCTAGAAATTTATCTTAGGTTGGACAAATTATTGGCTTATAATTGTTCACAGTAGTCTCTTATGAGCCTTTGTGTGTGTGTGTGTAATATTTGTTACAATTTTTTTTTTAAATTTTCTGACTTGGAGTCTTCTCATTTTTCTTAGTTTAAGGGTTTGTCAGTTTTACTTAGCTTTTCAAAAAAAAGGTCAATTCTTAGTGTTGATCATCTGTACTGTCTTTTTTTTGGTCTCTTTCATTTTTTCTGCTTTGGTATTTTTCCTCCCTTCTTCTGACTTTGGATCCATTTTTATTTAAGAATTATTTTATTTATTTAAAAGACAGAGTTACAGAGGGAGGTAGAGCCAGAGAGAGAGAGGTCTTCCATTCCACTGGTTTACTCTCCAAATGACTGCAATGACCAGAGCTGAGCTGATCCGAAGCCAGGATCCAAGAGCCAGGAGCCAGGAGCCAGGAGCCAGGAGTTTCTTCCAGGTCTCCCACACAGGTATAGGGGCCCAAGAACTTAGGCCATCTTCTACTGCTTTCCCAAGCAATAGCAGAGAGCTGAATTGGAAGAAGAGCAGCCAGAACTCGAACCCCGGGCTGGCACTGCAGGCTGGGATTTTAACCCACTGTGCCACAGCACCGGCCCTCATTTTGTTTTATTTTCTAGTTTCATGGGGTGTAGCATTATGTTTTATATGTAAAATATTTATTCTATTTTTAAACATTTGTCAAGGCTTTATACATTTTTTTGATGAACATATATATATGGGTGTAGTATTTCAAGAAATTTATACATTGCAATAGTCAAATCATGGTAATAAGAATTTCCATTTTTTTGAGTAATTAAGAGCATTTTTATTTTTTATACTTCAATTTTATTTATTTATGTATTTTAAAATTTTATTTAAGTCATACAAATTTCATATACACAGATTTAGGAACATAGTGATACTTTCCACCTTACCCTCCCTCCCTCCCATGCTCCTACCCTTCTTCCTCTGCTCTCTCCTATTCTGATTCTTATTTTTTAGAAAGATCTATTTTCAGTTAACTTTATAGTCATAAGATTAACCGTATACTAAGTAAAAAGTTCAACAAATAGTGTGAAGAAAAAAAAAGCATTGTTCCTCAACAGTAGAGACAAGGGCTATTCTAGATTATTGCTTCTCAAAGTGTCAATTTCACTCCAATGCCTTACATTTTAGGTGCTCTATTAGTTTTCACAGATCAGGGAGAACACGTTATCTACCTTTTTGGACTGACTTATTTCAATAAGTATAATGGTTTCCAGTTGCATTCATTTTGTTGCAAGCACAGGATTTCATTTTTTTCTTTACTTTTGTATAGTATCCCATAGTATATATCTACCATAGTTTCTTTATCCAGTCTTTAGTTTATGGACACTTCAATTGATTCCATATCTTAGCTATTGTGAATTGAGCTGCAGTAAATGAGGGTACAGATCACTCTTTTATATGCTGGTTTTTTTTCATTTGATTAAATTCCCAGGAGTGGGAATGCTAGGTCATGTGGTAGCTCTACATTCAGATTTCTAAGGTACATCCATATTGTCTTCGCAGAGGCTGTACCAATTTACATTCCCACAAACAGTGGATTAGGGTACCTTTCCCCCACATCCTCATCAATATTTGTGGTTTGTTGATTTCTGAGTGCCTTTCTTTATGTCTGGGACCTTCAGGTTCCTCTTCTGTAGTTCTTCATAAAATATATAAAAATGTTGTAAACTATGGTAATTTCACTCTTCTATAGAAAGTTAGGAAATATTCCTTAGAGTTTTCTTATTGTATCCATTATCTAGCCTCTCTTTATCTGTATTTTGGTATCATTATTCAACCTCTCTTACTCTTATCAACCTTTACTAATCATTTTACATTCAGAGTACATTTTATTTTTAGCTTCCACATTTGAAGGTGGATAAGCAGTACTGTTGTTATGTGCCTGGATTATTTCACTTACTATAATGTTTTTCAGATAGTTTAGGCTACATGTTAACTCTGCTGTTTCTTTTCGATTTTCTGTCTGGATGATCTGTTATTCAAAGTGGAGTGTTGGAGCCCCTTACTCTTTTTTCTTTTTAAAATTTATTTGACAGGCAGAGTTATAGACAGTGAGAGAGAGAGATAGAGAGAAAGGTCTTCCTTCTGTTGGTTCACTCCCCAAATGGCCGCTACGGACGGTGCTGCGTCGATCCGAAGCCAGGAGCCAGGTGCTTCCTCCTCGTCTCCCATGCGGGTGCAGGGGCCCAAGCACTTGGGCCATCCTCCACTGCCCTCCCAGGCCACAGCAGAGAGACCCTTCCAGTCTTTTTAATATTTGCTTTTATATATAATTATGTGGTCCAGTTTTGGGTACATACATGCTTATAATTATTATTTCCTCTTGCTGAATTGAACCTTTTATCATTTTTTAAAAAACTTCCAATTTATTGCTTTATGGTTTGGAGATCAGAAGTTCAAAATGGACCTTGCTAGGCTCATCGCAATATGTTAAGAGTAAAGCATTCCTCCTAGAGTTCTAGATAGAAAGAGTTCTAGAGGCTCATTTTAACCACTTTCCCCCTCTGAAAGCTGCCTTTGAGAGGGATGGAGAGAGAAAGAGAGAGAGAGAGAGAGAGAGAGAGAGAGAGAGAGAGAGAGAGAGAGAGAGAGAGATCTTCACTTTCCAAAGCCAGGACTGGGCTAAGTTGAAGACAGAAGCCTGGAACTCAATCTGGATCTCCCACATGATTGGTGGGTACCCAAATACTAAAGCCATAAACTGCATTTTCAGGGTGCACAGTAGGAGGAAACTGGATTGAAAGTGCAGCTAGGTCTTCAGCCAAGCACTCTGAAGAGGGATGTGGGTATTCCAAGCAGTGTCTTAACCCCATCATCAAATGCATACCCTTTCAGATCTCTATCAGATGATATGAATCTGGCTTCCTGTTGGATTATGTGTGTGTGTAATATCATTTTCATCTCTTTGCTATTAGTATATAAGTATTAGCATTGAAGTGAGTTTCTTGTAAGCACTATGTAGATGAATATTATTTTTTTGAGATAAATTTTTAAAATTTACCTAATGGTCAAAGGTTTAATGGCTGTACTAAATGAGGAGTTCAACAAATAAAAAAGTAAAAATGCTATAGTCCAGCAGGGAAAATAGGCAAGGTCTACAAACAATAATAAAATTAAAAAGATGTTCAACTTTATTCATATAAATTTAAACATTTTGATACCTTATTTTTTCATGTTAATGTAATATTAACACAAAGATAACAGATTCATGCAGTTCATAGATAGAATTTTAAGATTCTAATGATACTGCCTTTCATCCTCCCACCCCTCCACTCCCTCCCTGTCCATTTTCCTTCCTTCCTTCCATTTGTTTTTGAGATAACATTTTTAGTTAACATTACCATAAAGGGCTTATTGCTGCACTAAATAAAGAGATGAACAAATAAAAAGACCTAAATTTAGTGGAAATGTAAGGCCAGGGCTGTAAACAATGGAAAGATGATCATTTCACATACTTACAGTACATTCAAAAATAATCACATCATTAAAACTATAGTAGCATAACTTTTGTAGCCACTGGTTTGACAAAGATATAAAACAAAGTTTGATAAGAATATATTTGCAGCAATATTGACACACTGGCATTTCTTTTTGTTATTTTTTTTCCTTTTTAATTTTAGCTCCCACATATAAGAGAGAGCATGCGGTATTTGTCTTTCTGTGTCCATCTTATCTCACTCCAAATGATGTCTTCTGGTTGCATCCATTTTGATGCAAATGGTAGAATTTAATTTCTTTTTCATGTCTGAATAATATTCCATTGTGTGTGTGTGTGTGTGTGTGATAATTTCCTTATCCATTCATCTGATGATGGACACCTTGGATGAGTCCATATTTTGGCTATTGTGAACAATGTGTCTATACACATGGTGGTACAGGTATCTCTGATAAAACATGTTCCTGTCTTTTAAGTCTATACCCAGTAATGGGAATGCTGAATCATATGGCAAGTCGATTTCTAGTTTTTAAAGACATCTCCATACTATTTTCCACAGTAGCTGCCCTAATATACATTCCCACCCATAGTGTAAAAGTGTTCCTCTTTCTCCACATCCTTGCCAGGATTTGTGGCTCTCTGTCTTTTGGATTTTATTCATCTGACAGGGGTTAAGTGATATCTCATTGTGGTTTTAATTTGCATGGCCCTGATGGCTAATGATTTTGAGCATTTTTTCATATCTTTGTTGCCCATTTTTTTCTTCTTTTAAGAACTGTCTATTAAGGTCATTTGTCCATTTCTTAACTGGATTTGTTTGTTTTTGAGGTTTTTTGTGTTGCTGATATATTCTGGCTATCAATATTTGGTAATAAGGAGTTCACAAATATTTTTCCCATTCTGTTGGCTATGTTTTCCCTCTGTTTATTATTTCATTTTCTATATAGAATCTTCTGAATTTAATATAATCCCATTTGTTTAGTTTTGCTTTTTTGGCCTATGCTTTGGGGGTCTAATCCAAGAAGCCGTTATGCATACCAGTATCTTGGAGTGTTCCTACTACATTTTCTTCCAGAGACTTCATAGTTTTTGGTCTTAAATTTGGGTTTTTGATCCATCTTGAGTTGATTTTTATGTTGTGACAAGTTTGGATCTAATTTTATTTTACATATATATTTCAACACCTAAGAATGAATGTGTGTTAATTACAGAGTTCAACCAATAGTAGAAACTAGAACAAAAAAAATACTAAGAGGTATAAAATACTAAATTTTACATCAACAGTCAGGACAAGGTCTGATCAAGTCACTGTTTCTCATAGTGTCTCTTTCACTTCAACAGGTTTATTTTTTGTGCTTGGTTAGTTGTCACCAATCAGGGAGAAAATATGATATTTGTCCCTTTGGGACTGGCTTAATTCACTCAGCATGATGTTTTCCAGATTGCTCCATTTTGTTGCAAATGACAAGATTTCATTTTTTTTTACTGCTGTATAGTATTCTATAGAGTACATATTCCATAATTTCTTTATCCAGTCTACTGTTGATGGGCACTTGGGTTGATTCCAGGTCTTAGCTATTATGAATTGAGCTGCAATAAACATTAATGTGCAGATGGCTTTTTTGTTTGCCAGTTTAATTTCCTTTCATTCAAAGGAGTGGGATGGCTGGGTTGAATGGTAGGGTTATATTCAGGTTTCTGAGGAATCTCCAGACTGACTTCCATAGTGGCTTTACCAGTTTGCATTCCCACCAACAGTGGGTTAGTGTCCCCTTTTCCCCACATCCTCTCCAGCATCTATTGTTGGTAGATTTCTGAATGTGAGCCATTCTGACCGGGGTGAGGTGAAACCTCAGTGTGGTTTTATTTGCATTTCCCTGATTGCTAGTGATCTTGAACATTTTTTCATGTGTCTGTTGGCCATTTGGATTTCCTCTTTTGAAAAATGTCTATTAGCCGGCGCCGTGGCTCAACAGGCTAATCCTCCGCCTTGCGGCGCCGGCACACCGGGTTCTAGTCCCGGTCGGGGCGCCGGATTCTGTCCCGGTTGCCCCTCTTCCAGGCCAGCCCTCTGCTGTGGCCCGGGAGTGCAGTGGAGGATGGCCCAGGTGCTTGGGCCCTGCACCCCATGGGGAGACCAGGAAAAGCACCTGGCTCCTGGCTCCTGCCATCGGAGGAGCGCGGTGCGCCGGCCGCAGCGCGCCGACCGCGGCGGCCATTGGAGGGTGAACCAACGGCAAAAGGAAGAACTTTCTGTCTGTCTCTCTCTCTCTCACTGTCCACTCTGCCTGTAAAAAAAAAAAAAAGAAAAATGTCTATTGAGGTGCTTGGTCAATCTCTTAAGTGGGTTGTTTGTTTTCAGGTTGTGGAGTTTCTTGATCTCTTTGTAGATTCTGGTTATTAAGCCTTTATCAGTTGCATAGTTTGCAAATATTTTTTCCCATTCGGTCAGTTGCCTCTAAAGTTTCCTGACCGTTTCTTTCATTTTTTTTGACAGGCAGAGTGGACAGTGAGAGAGAGAAAGAGACAGGGAGAAAGGTCTTCCTTTGCTGTTGGTTCACCCTCCAATGGACGCCATGGCCAGCGCGCTGCAGCCGGCTCACCATGCTGATCAAAAGGCAGGAGCCAGGTGCTTCTCCTGGTCTCCCATGAGGGTGCAGGGCCCAAGCACTTGGGCCATCCTCCACTGCACTCTTGGGCCACAGAAGACAGCTTTGCTGGTACCTATATCTTGTCAAGTTTCTCCAATGTTCTCTAATAATTTGATGGTGTCGGGTCATAGATTTAAGTCTTTAATCCATGTTGAGTGGATTTTTGTGTAAGTTGAAAGGTACAGGTCTTGCTTCATGCTTCTGCATGTGGATATCCAATTTTCCCACACCATTTATTGAATAGACTCTCCTTGCTCCAGAAATTGGTTTTCGATCCTTGATCAAATATAAGTTGGCTGTAGATGTTTGGATTGATTTCTGGCATTTCTATTCTGTTCCATTGGTCTACACATCTGTTTCTGTACCAGTACCATGCTGTTTTGATAACAACTGCCCTGTAGTGTGTCCTGAAATTTGGTATTGTGATGCCTTTGGCTTTGTTTTTGTTGTACAAGATTGCTTTAGCTATTCGAGGTCTCCTGTGTCTCCATATGAATTTGAGCATCATTTTTTCCAGATCTGAGAAGAATGTCTTTGGTATCTTCATTGGTATCGCATTAAATCTATGAATTGCTTTTGGGAAAATGGACATTTTGGTGATGTTGATTCTTCCAATGCATGAGCATGGACGACTTTTCCATTTTTTGGTATGCTCTTCTATTTCTTTCTTTAAGGTTTTGTAATTTTCATTGTAGAGATCTTTGTTGTCCTTGGTTAAGTTTATTCCAAGGTATTTGATTGTTTTTGTAGCTATTGAGAATGGGATTGATCTTAGAAGTTATTTCTCAGCTGTGGCATTGCCTGTGTATACAAAGGCTGTTGAATTTTAAGTCCTGCTACTTTGCCAAACTTTTCTATGTGTTCCAATAGTCTCTTAGTAGAGTTCTTTGGATCCCGTAAATAAAGAATCATATCATCTGCAAAGAGGGATAGTTTGAGTTCTTCCTTCCCAATTTGTATCCCTGTAATTTCTCTCTCTTGCCTAATGGCTCTGGATAAGACTTCCAGAACTATATTGAATAGCAGTGGTGAGAGTGGGCATCCCTGTCTGGTACCAGATCTCAGTGGAAATGCTTCCAACTTTTCCCCATTCAATAGGATGCTGGCCATGGGTTTTTCATAAATGTTTTGGTTGTATTGAGGAATGTGCCTTTTATACCCAGTTTGCTTAGAGTTTTCATCCTGAAAGGGTGTTGTATTTTATCAAATGCTGTCTCTGCATCTGTTGAGATAATCATATGGTTTTTCTTCTGCAGTTAGTTAATGTGGCGTATCACATTGATTGTTTTGCGCACATTGAACCATCTCTGCATACCAGGGATAAATCCCACTTGGTCTGGGTGGATGATCTTTCTGATGTGTTGTTGCATTCTATTGGCCAGAATTTTATGAGGATTTTTGCATCTATGTTCATCAGGGATATAGGTCTGTAATTCTCTTTCAATGCTGCATCTATTTCTGGCTTAGTAATTAAGGTGATGCTGGCTTCATAGAAAGAATTTGGGAGGATTCCCTCTTTTTCGATTGTTCTGAATAGTTTGAGAAGAATTGGAGTTAGTTCTTCTTTAAATGTCTGGTAGAATTCAGCAGTGACTCCATCTGGTCCTGGGCTTTTCTTTGTTGGGAGGGCCTTTATTACTGTTTCACTTTCTGTCTCAGTTATGGATCTGTTTAGGTTTTCTATGTCTTCCTGGTTCAATTTAGGTAGGTTGTATGTGTCCAGGTATGTATCCATTTCTGATAGATGTCCCTGTTTGCTGGCATACAAGTCCTTGTAGTAATTTCTGATGATTCTTTTTATTTCTGTGGTGTCTGTCATTACATTCCTTTTTTATTCTCTGATTTTATTGATTTGGGTCTTTTCTTTTTTAGTGAGTTGGGCCAACGGGGTGTCAATTTTGTTTATTTTTTTGAAAATCCAGCTCTTTGTTTGGCTGATCTTTTGTAATGATATTTGGATTCAATCCTATTGATTTCTTCTCTGATTTTAATTATTTCTCTTCTCCTACTAGCTTTGGGTCTGGTTTGCTGCTGATTTTCTGATCCTTGAGATGAGCCGAAAGCTCATCTATTTGGTGCCTTTCCAATTTCTTGATGTAGGCACCTATTGATATAAACTTTCCTCTTAACACTGCTTTTTCTGTATCCCCTAAGTTTTGGTATGTTTTGTTGTTATCCTCATTTACTTCCAGAAAGTTTTTGATTTCTCTTTTGATTTCTTCTATGACCCAGTGTTCATTCAGGAGCATGTTGTTCAGTCTCCATGTGTTTGCATATGCTCTAGGGATTCCTGAGTTGCTAATTTCCAACTTCATTCCCCTAAGGTCTGAGAAGCTGCATCGTATGATTGTAATTCTTTTGAATTTGCTGAGACTTGCTTTATGGCCTAGTATGTGGTCAGTCCTAGAGTAGGTTCCATGTACTGCTGAGAAGAATGTAAATTCTTTAAGTGTAGGATGAAAAGTTTTGTAGATATCTGTTAGATCCATTTGGGCTATAGTGTCATTTAAATCTGCTGTTTCCTTGTTGATATTCTGTCCTGTTGATCTGTCTATTTCAGAGAGTTTTTTGTTTGTTCTACTTAATACTATTGATTGAATTCTGTAATTAATGCACAGTTATTCTTAAGTGTTGGAAACTTAAAAGTGATTCCTGTTAAATATAAGAGTAGGTATAAGAGAGGGTAGAGTTGTACAATTTGGGACATGCTTAAGCTTACTTGCCCCAAATGGTAGATTCAGAAACATGCCAGCGGATTCAAATTCAATACCATCAAGGTGGCATGTACCAATGCCATCTCACTAGTCAAAGTGATCAGTTTCAATTCACAATTGATCATAATGATAGGATTAAGAGTCAAAGAGATCTCATAAACAAGACTAGGGTCTGAATAATACTAACCAATAGACTAAAAAATGGAGAGAATGATCCAACTTGGGAAGTGGGATTTACTGCAGACTCATAGAATTGCGGATGTCCTAAACAGCACTCTTGCCTCAGAATCAGCCCTTAAGCCTTCGTATTCAGCTGAAAAGCCCATGAGAGTATTTCAGGCATGGAAACCCAAGACACTCTGTAAAAAAATGACCTAAATGAAGGATTTTTGCAGGTGAGATCCCAGTGGAAAGAACGGGATATCAAAGAAGGAGCAACCTTTCTCTGAAGGGAGGAGAGAACTTCCGCTTTGACTATGACCTTTTCTAAATTTGATCGGAGTCAGCGTAATCAAAAGCTTCCATAGCCTTGGCAGCTCATGACAAGGGCCTAGGGTGATTACTGATGTCATAAACAAGAGTTTCAATTTGTTAAGTCAACAACAGGAGTCACTGTGCTTTTAGTCTCATGTAGGATCTCTGTCCTTCATGTGCTGTGATGAACATTTAAATTGTGATTTAATGCTATAACTAGTACTCAAACAGTATTTTTCACTTTGTGTTACTATTTGGGTGCACACTGTTGAAATCTTTACTTAATGTATACTAAACTGATCTTCTGTATATAAAGAGAATTGAAAATGAATCTTGATGTGAATGGAAGGGGAGAGGGAGCAGGAAAGGTGAGGGTTGTGGGTGGGAGGGAAGTTATGGGGGGAAAAGCCACTGTAATCCAAACACTGTACTTTGGAAATTTATGTTCATTAAATAAATGTTAAAAAAAGAAAATAAAATAATTATAAACAACTGCTATCTCTGTTTTCCAGGATCTTACAATCTGTTGTGAGTAAATCCTATAATGGGCACAATGAAGTTATCAGACTTAATGTGCGTTATTTATACTTGTTTACAATACAGATTAAGTAAAATATTGAGAACAAGATCAAGGTAGATGGGAAGGATATATAGAAAGGCCAGATTAAAGGCTAAACAGCAATACAGAATGGGTTGGACAGTTTGAGTAGACAGATAAATATTGTAGAAGCATAAAGCTAAGTTCTTTTCAAAGAGGATGGATTTCACAATTACAACTGATGCTGAATCTTTGCAGGAAGGAAGGATATATATGAATGATTGAAGATATAAAACATAGGTCTTGACAGCTGATTTAATATGAAGTGGGCACATTAAGGAGTAGCAGTGTGAACTAAAAAAATTACTATTAATGTGATAACCAGTATTATACACACTTTAGGGGAAATCTTAGGAGTTAGATACAAATTTGTTAAAATATCTGTCGTAAGATGTACTTTGGCTGAAGAAAGATTGTAAACAATACTTCTATACTGTAATTTATTCTCAATATTCAGTGTTAGGAATAAATACTTGGAAAAAAGTGACAGAAGAGTTTCATTTAAAGAATATCAGGGAAGCAGAACAGAGGCAGCACAGAGGATGTAGAGTAACCATGATGTTACATATCAGATTAACGATTGAGTACCAAACTTATTTACAGACATTCTGGCATATGTGTTTGAGGGAGAGCCCTAAAGATGATAGTATATGGATGAAGTATCTGTACGTCGTAGTTGAGAGTATAGCTCTTGATTCAGACTACCCAAGTTTGAGTTCTTCAGTAGCTCTCATTAATTATGCTGCCTTAAGATAATTACTTATACTTCCCCTTTGATTTTGTTTTTCTTTAATATGGATAAAAGATTAATTTCACTGGTGTGCTTTGATGATTAAAGGGATAACTCATGTAAATTTTGGAAATAGTATTACTATTATGTGAGAGTATCACTAGGGCCACATTTAAAATTGAAATGACACTATTTAGTTGTGAGACAATGAAGACATTGATATGAAAAACTGTTGAGTTTTTCTATGTAGGAATGACACATTTTGACCCATAAATTAAAACTTTTTATTTTCATTCAATAAGATTTTTTTTTTGATCAAGGGTTTTGGTAACCTTAACCAAATGTGATGAGTGCCAAAAGTCATCAAAATCTTTGATTTATATTTAGAAAATTCAAAACATTTAAACCATTTTTTTTACTAATATCTGCAAACTTTGAAACAAGGACATATGTAATGATTGTACCTCGATTTACTTCAGAACAGGATTTTATGAACTACAGATTTAATTTAGCACGAATTATCAGATTTAAATTGATCATTACAATGAATGTATTTATTTAGTTATAGGGATTATCCAGACTATGTGGGTGCAGTGTTTCCTGGAAAGATATGTGCTCCTCATTATTCTGCAGGAATTGCAGTGGTATGTAATCACTTAATCTTTTTTAATCTTGTTTTAAAAAATTTACACATTTAAAATTTGTCATCAAAATACTGTATATTTTATACAGTTTACATTTATGTTTATATTTAGAAATTGTATTTGTTGTTTTCCATTACTGGTAAAATTTTGGAGTGTGTAGGAGGATATTATTTTATAGAAATATTAGATGCAGTTAACTGTAATTTTAATTTAAAGTGGAAATAAAAATACCATAAACAAATACACATACATTCCTGCATACATAGAACAGTACATCATGGAAAGTTATCTGTTAAGAAAATTTTTACAACCCCAGATTTTTTCTTTCCAACAAAATTGGGGAAATATTTTTACAGACAAAATAGCTTCCAGTTGAAAGGTGATGTAGCTCTATGAGCCATTCTCTGTATATACTAATGCTTTTAAAAACAAGTTTAAATAATATATATTTTAAATTGCAAAGTGATTGATGTTAATTATGTCATATTTGTTAAGTGCATAAAGGAACAGATAAGAAATTATTGTAATCTGACATACTATCACCTCAGTGGAGATCATCACTGGTAACATTTTGTGAGTATATCGAAAAGTTTGTTGAAAGGTGGAAGTAAAGGACTTTTTTTGTGAAAATGATATGAGATCTGTGCATAATTTTTTTCGTAATTTGTTTTCCATGAACATTTTGAAGACCTCTTTTGTGAATAGATTTCACATTATTTTTGCCCCCAAATAATCTTATCCTTTAATTTCATTTCCACTAACTTTTTGAAATATTTCATATCTTCTACTTTGTGTGCTTTTATCTGTTATTGTGGTTCACTCTTTCCTTATATGAATTATTTTTCTACAAAATGGGATTTTGCAGCACATAGCTTGCTTGCTTTCTTCTTTCTTTCTTTCTTTCTTTCTTTCTTTCTTTCTTTCTTTCTTTCTTTCGGAAAGGGTTTATTGGGGAAACCAGCAGGCTGGAGGGAAGGGGCAAAGAGGGAGAAGGAGAGTAAGAGAGAAAGAGGAGAGAGGAGAGAAGAGAGGGGAGTGAGAGAGGAGAGAGGGTTAGAGAGAGTGAGCAGGAGAGAATAGAGAAGCCAAGAGAGCCACATGTTCAGGAACAGGTCCTTTTAAAACTTTGCTGGAGGGCAGGCAGGGAAGCAGGAGCAGCGAATCCCATTAAGATGGGGGTGGAGCTTGACACCAGTGGTTGGACCATGTGACCACCTGGCTTCCAGCAATGGCAGCAGGGGCTAGGGCACAGGATGTAAATCAGGGTGTAGATCATGCCATAGATAAAACTGCCAGTTTCCTAACATTCTCCCCTTTTGTTTTTTATAAAGCAGAAGTTGCATGGGATTACGTTAGTCTCAAAAGTACAGGAGAGGTAGAGGGATGATTATCTGTCTTTAGAGCTACTTCCTGTGACATGGAGTGATGAGGTACTTTTCTCTGGCATGGGGTGATGTCTCAAGCCGCTGTCTATGGGTGCTGAGTATGTCCCTGTAGCAGCATTTGGTTGACTGCCTTGTTGCTGAAGGCCTTCGTTTATTCCATTATAACCTCCTGTAAACACTTAAACAGACACTGTAGTATAAAAGTCAGGGTGAGAATAGCAACCAATGGTCCTAAGAGTAGCATTAACCAAGTAATAATGAGAGGATTTCATGGAGGAGAGGAAATGAGGGGGGTCTCTGGACCCTTGTGAGGACAGTTTGATGGATGTGGCTTAAAGCTGATTCCAGCCAAGACTGGGAGAAAAGGCCACTTAACTTTTGTAGGTAGTGGGGTTTGTCTGTAGAGAAATTCTGAACAATCATACAACATTAAGTGGGGGAGAGGACCATCAGTACACACAGGTTGGGAGTAGAGTCATTGGTAGAGGCGAGGCTATGGTTACAAAGGAATGAGGCTCAAGTGTTCTAGATACAAAGGACAGAGTTGTTATTAGAGAACCTAAGAAAGGTGCTGTCTAAGCTACAAATAAATTTTCCGATCGAGAGGCTTGATAATAATCTGGTGGGTTTTAAAGCCTTGTAAATTATGAGGCACAGACTTATCTATCTCTTCATAGGGTACATCCTAAAGGAGGTGTGAACCTCCCTGGGGAAGGCACCCTGTTGACTTCCATTACCTACCTGGCCTGGGAGGAGAGCTGGCTAAGGAATGGCATGTGGCATCTCTAACAGGAAATTTACAGTTCTGCCTGCAATGTTACTGACCCTACTTGGCCATTTTCTCAGCTGTGGTGGTCACTTTGGAAGCTGGGCTGAGTGAAGGGCTTTTCAGCTTGGAGCCAGTAAGAACTGCGACTCTGACCTGGTCATCCTTCGACTCCAGGGCAGGTCCATTTCCAGTGATCCAACTCTTGGCTGGCAGAGCTGCCAGGGCTCATCACCAGCTGACTTCTGCTGAAGCCCAGGCTTACAGCACGTAGTTTTCTAGTACTTAAATTTTTATTATAAAATTAATGTATGCACATACTAAATTTTAAAACTATAGATATGTAAAGTAAGAAATGATAGTAAAGTTCTTTCCTTTTTCTGTTTGTGTAATCTTGCTTAAGAATTTACATTTTAAGTTCTTCCATTGATTAAATTTAGTTATTTAAAATATATGCTCTTATTCAACCACTATTTTGGCTTATAAACTATCAACAGTACTGGTAATACTATCTATGTTTGCATGTTATGTTATTATATATTTATTATTTTAAATTTTGAAATCCATGCAGTTTTGTCATAATCCACATTTTTTGTGATCCTTTTTTGTAACTCTTAACAAATTCTGTTTGTAAAAGATTTACCTACTCATTTATTTGAAAGTCAGAGTTACAGAGAGAGGGAAAGACAGAGAGAGCTAGTCTCCATTTACTGAGTCAGTCTCTGGATGTTTGCCATGGCCAGACTGAGGCCAAGCCAAAGCCAGAAGTCTGGAACTCCATCTGAGTCTCCCCTATGAGTGGCAGGGTTCCACATATTTCAGCCATCTTCTGTTGCATTCCCAGTTGCATTAAACAGGGAACTTGATGGGAAGAGAACAGTTAGGACTCAAAAAGGTGCTAGTATGGGATGGCAGAATCACAGATGGTGAATTATCCTGCTGTGCCAGAGTGCTGGCCACTTTTCATAAACTTTCTGAGACCTATTGCATGCATATATTTCAAAGGTTTTTGCACCAAAATAAACATATTTTAATTGCATTTTCTTTCTACTTTTTGTAGGTATAACATAGTTGTATATGTCATATTTATTGTCAAATTTTATAAAATTTATATTTTTTTCTATAGGACTTTTGTACTTTGTCTATGGATTAATGTATTTAAAATTGTATTCTTTATATAACTTACTGGGAGATGAAAGGGGAAAAGGAGAAAATATAAAAAAATATTCGTATAAGCCCTACTCCCAGCTCTGGTTATAGTCTTAACTGCTTCATTTGTCCATCCACGTTCTTTGCTCCTCATTCTTGCACCTTATCTTGGTGCAGTTATTTGCTTATTGATCTTTCCTTCATTCCTTCAGCATATGAGTCCTTGGTACTCTTGTGTTTGTTGGGGTGCCATGGTTTTCTATTGACAAACATATTATCATTATCTCCACTCTGTCACAACTAATTATCTTCTTTTTTTTAAAAAAAGTATGTATTTATTTATTTGAAAGTCAGAGTTACACAAAGAAAGAAGGAAATGCAGAGAGAGAGACAGAGAGAGAGGTCTCCATCTGCTGGTTCACTCCCCAGCTGGCCCCAATGGCCAAAGCATCACCAATCCGAAGCCAGAAGCCAAAAATTCTTCCTGGTCACCCACGCAGGTGCAGGGGCCAAAGACTTGGGCCATCTTCTACTGCTTTCCCAGGCCACAGCAGTGAGCTGGATTGGAAGTGGAGCAACCAGGACTCAAATCGGTGCCCTTATGGTACTCTGGCATTGCAGGTGGTGGCTTTACCTGCTACGCCACAGCACTGGCCCCAACTAATTTCCTTCTAGCTCAATATCTTATCCTGTGCCATGACCCCAATCTCTACCTGTCTGTCCTTTAGCATTAAGAGCCTAAAATTGGCCTTAGGAACCTGTGACATTCTAATTAATTGCAATATAAATATATTCCATGTGAAAGCACTCTTGCCATATTCCTTCTTTTTTTAACTATTATTTAATAAATATAAATTTCCAAAGTACAGTGTTTGGATTACAGTGGCTTTTCCCCCCATAACTTCACTCCCACCTGCAGCCCTCCCATCTCCCACTCCCTCTCCCATTCCATTCACATCAAGATTCATTTTCAATTCTCTTTATATATAGAAGATCAATTTAGTATATACTAAGGAAAGATTTCAACAGTTTGCACCCAAATAGTAACACAAAGTATAAAGTAATGTTAGAGTACTAGTTATAGCATTAATTCACATAGTACAACACATTAAGGACAGAGATCCTACATGAGGAGTAAGTGCACAGTGACTCCTGTTGTTGACTTAACAAACTGACACTCTTGTTTATGGCGTCAGTAATCACCCTAGGCTCTTGTCATGAGTTGCCAAGGCTATGGAAGCTTTTTGAGTTAGTCAACTCTGATCTTATTTAGACAAAATCATAGTCAAAGTGGAAGTTCTCTCCTCCCTTCAGAGAAAGATACCTCCTTCTTTGATGGCCTGTTCTTTCCACTGAGATCTCACTCGCAGAGATCTTTCATTTAAGTCATTTTTTTTTGCGAGAGTGTCTTGGGTTTCCATGCCTAAAATACTCTCATGGGCCTTTCAGCTAGATCCGAATGCCTTAAGGGCTGATTCTGAGGCCAGAGGACATCTGCCATTCTATGAGTCTGCTGTGTATCCCACTTCCCATGTTGGATCGTACTCTCCTTTTTAATGCTATCAGTTAGTATTAGCAGACCCTAGTCTTGTTTATGTGATCCCTTTGACTTTAATCCTATCATTATGGTCAATTTTGAACTGAAATTGATCACTTGGACTAGGGAGATGACATAGGTACATGCCCCCTTGATGGTATTGAATTTGAATCCTCTGGCACGTTTCTAACTCTATTTGGAGCAAGTCCAATTGAGCATGTGCCGGACTGTACATCTCCTCCCTCGTATACCCACTCTTATATTTAACAGGGATCACTTTTCAGTTGAATTTAAACACCTAAGAATAATTATGTGTTAATTAAAGAGTTCAACAATTGTATTAAGTAGATCAAAAAATACTAAAAGGGATAAAGTATTAAGTTGGTCATCAACAGACAGGACAAGGGCTGATCAAGTCACTGTTTCTCATGGGGTCCATTTCACTTCAAAAGGTTTCCTTTTTGGTGCTAGTTTACTTGTCTCTGATTAGGGAGAACATATGGTATTTCTTCCTCTGGGAATGGCTCATTTCACTCAGCATAATGTTTTCCAGATTCCTCCATTTTTTTTTTTTTTTGCAAATGACTGGATTCCATTGTTTTTTTTTTTTTTACTGTTGTGTAGTATTCTATAGAGTACATATTTCATAATTTCTTTATCCAGTCTTCTGTTGATGGGCATTAAGGTCCAGGTCTTAGCTATTGTGATTGAGCTTCAATAACCATTAAGATGCAGACGGATTTTTGGTGTGCCAATTTAATTTCCTTTCCTTTCATTCAAAGGAGTGGGATGGCTGAGTTGAATGGTAGTGTTATATTCAAGTTTCTGATGAATCTCCAAACTGATTTCCATAGTGGCTTTACCAGTTTGCATTAAACCAACAGTGGGTTAGTGTTCCTTTTTCCCAGAATCATCGCCAGCATCTATTGTTGGTAGATTTCTGTATGTGAGCCATTCTGACCGGGGTGAGGTGAAACCTCATTGTGGTTTTGATGTGCATTTCCGTGATATCTATGATCCTGAACTTTTTTTCATGTGTCTGTTGGCCATTTGGATTTCCTCATTTGAAATAGTCTATTGAGTACCTCAGCCCATCTCTCAAGTGGGTTGTTGGTTTTCATGTTGTAGAGTTTCTTGATCTCTTTGTAGATTCTGGTTATTAACCCTCTATTAGTTGCATAGTTTGCAAATATTTTTTCCCATTCTGTTGGTTGCCTCTTCACTTTCCTGATGGTTTCTTTTACAGTACAGAAACTTCTCAATTTGATGCAATCCCAATTGTGAATTTTGGCTTTGACTGCCTGTGCTTCTGGTGTCTTTTCCAAGAAGTCTCGGCCTGTGCCAAATTCTTGCAGAGTTTCTCCAATGTTCTCTAATAATTTGATGGTGTCGGGTCATAGATTTAAGTCTTTAATCCATGTTGAGTGGATTTTTGTGTAAGTTGAAAGGTACGGGTCTTGCTTCATGCTTCTGCATGTGGATATCCAATTTTCCCAGCACCATTTATTGAATAGACTCTCCGTGCTCCAGAAATTGGTTTTCGATCCTTGATCAAATATAAGTTGGCTGTAGATGTTTGGATTGATTTCTGGCATTTCTATTCTGTTCCATTGGTCTACACATCTGTTTCTGTACCAGTACCATGCTGTTTTGATAACAACTGCCCTGTAGTGTGTCCTGAAATTTGGTATTGTGATGCCTCTGGCTTTGTTTTTGTTGTACAAGATTGCTTTAGCTATTCGAGGTCTCCTGTGTCTCCATATGAATTTGAGCATCATTTTTTCCAGATCTGAGAAGAATGTCTTTGGTATCTTCATTGGTATCGCATTAAATCTATGAATTGCTTTTGGGAAAATGGACATTTTGGTGATGTTGATTCTTCCAATGCATGAGCATGGACGACTTTTCCATTTTTTGGTATGCTCTTCTATTTCTTTCTTTAAGGTTTTGTAATTTTCATTGTAGAGATCTTTGTTGTCCTTGGTTAAGTTTATTCCAAGGTATTTGATTGTTTTTGTAGCTATTGAGAATGGGATTGATCTTAGAAGTTATTTCTCAGCTGTGGCATTGCCTGTGTATACAAAGGCTGTTGAATTTTAAGTCCTGCTACTTTGCCAAACTTTTCTATGTGTTCCAATAGTCTCTTAGTAGAGTTCTTTGGATCCCGTAAATAAAGAATCATATCATCTGCAAAGAGGGATAGTTTGAGTTCTTCCTTCCCAATTTGTATCCCTGTAATTTCTCTCTCTTGCCTAATGGCTCTGGATAAGACTTCCAGAACTATATTGAATATCAGTGGTGAGAGTGGGCATCCCTGTCTGGTACCAGATCTCAGTGGAAATGCTTCCAACTTTTCCCCATTCAATAGGATGCTGGCCATGGGTTTTTCATAAATGTTTTGGTTGTATTGAGGAATGTGCCTTTTATACCCAGTTTGCTTAGAGTTTTCATCCTGAAAGGGTGTTGTATTTTATCAAATGCTGTCTCTGCATCTGTTGAGATAATCATATGGTTTTTCTTCTGCAGTTAGTTAATGTGGCGTATCACATTGATTGTTTTGCGCACATTGAACCATCCCTGCATACCAGGGATAAATCCCACTTGGTCTGGGTGGATGATCTTTCTGATGTGTTGTTGCATTCTATTGGCCAGAATTTTATGAGGATTTTTGCATCTATGTTCATCAGGGATATAGGTCTGTAATTCTCTTTCAATGCTGCATCTATTTCCGGCTTAGTAATTAAGGTGATGCTGGCTTCATAGAAAGAATTTGGGAGGATTCCCTCTTTTTCAATTGTTCTGAATAGTTTGAGAAGAATTGGAGTTAGTTCTTCTTTAAATGTCTGGTAGAATTCAGCAGTGACTCCATCTGGTCCTGGGCTTTTCTTTGTTGGGAGGGCCTTTATTACTGTTTCACTTTCTGTCTCAGTTATGGATCTGTTTAGGTTTTCTATGTCTTCCTGGTTCAATTTAGGTAGGTTGTATGTGTCCAGGTATGTATCCATTTCTGATAGATGTCCCTGTTTGCTGGCATACAAGTCCTTGTAGTAATTTCTGATGATTCTTTTTATTTCTGTGGTGTCTGTCATTACATTCCTTTTTTATTCTCTGATTTTATTGATTTGGGTCTTTTCTTTTTTAGTGAGTTGGGCCAACGGGGTGTCAATTTTGTTTATTTTTTTGAAAATCCAGCTCTTTGTTTGGCTGATCTTTTGTAATGATATTTGGATTCAATCCTATTGATTTCTTCTCTGATTTTAATTATTTCTCTTCTCCTACTAGCTTTGGGTCTGGTTTGCTGCTGATTTTCTGATCCTTGAGATGAGCCGAAAGCTCATCTATTTGGTGCCTTTCCAATTTCTTGATGTAGGCACCTATTGATATAAACTTTCCTCTTAACACTGCTTTTTCTGTATCCCCTAAGTTTTGGTATGTTTTGTTGTTATCCTCATTTACTTCCAGAAAGTTTTTGATTTCTCTTTTGATTTCTTCTATGACCCAGTGTTCATTCAGGAGCATGTTGTTCAGTCTCCATGTGTTTGCATATGCTCTAGGGATTCCTGAGTTGCTAATTTCCAACTTCATTCCCCTAAGATCTGAGAAGCTGCATCGTATGATTGTAATTCTTTTGAATTTGCTGAGACTTGCTTTATGGCCTAGTATGTGGTCAGTCCTAGAGTAGGTTCCATGTACTGCTGAGAAGAATGTAAATTCTTTAAGTGTAGGATGAAAAGTTTTGTAGATATCTGTTAGATCCATTTGGGCTATAGTGTCATTTAAATCTACTGTTTCCTTGTTGATCCTCTGTCCTGTTTCTGTCTACCTCTGATTGTGGAGTATTGAAGTCCCCAGTACTATTGTATTGGAGTCTAAGTCTCCTTTTATGTCCCTTAACAAGTCTTTTATATAAACCGGTGCCCTCTAATTAGGTGCATATACATTGATAATCGTTATATCTTCTTGTTGAATGGATCCCTTAATCATTATATAATATCCCTTTTTGTCTTTCTAATTTTTTTTTGGTAAAATTTATGTTATGTTATTAGGATGGCTATGCCCGATTTTTTTGTTTCTGTTGGCATGATATATCTTTTTCCAGCCTTTCAATTTCAATCTGTATTGATCTTTTTTAGAAAAATGTGTTTCTTGTAAGCAGCAAATAGATTGGTTTTGTTCCCTAATCCAGTCTGCCAATCGGTGTCTTTAAACTGCACAGTTCAAACCATTCACGTTCAATGTGACTATTGATAAGTAGTAACTTTTCCCTGCCATTTGCCTAAGATATTTTCTAATATCTGCTTTGAGTTTCCTATGATCTTTTGCTGTGAGGTTTTCTTTCTTTAGCTTCTTGCAAGTGACGACTATGTTTCTGTGTTTCTGTGTGTAGCACGTAATTAAGCATCTTTTGCAGGGCTGGATCTGTGGTGACAAATTCTTTCAGTTTCTGTTTGCTGTGAAATGTCTTTATTTCACCTTCATTCACAAATGAGAGCTTTGAAGGCTGGCAGTTTTTCTCTCTTAGTACTTGGGCTATGTCTTGCCATTCCCTCCTAGCTTGCAGGGTTTCTGATGAGAAGTCAGCTCTGAGTCTAATTGGAGATCCTCTGAGAGTTATCTGACGTTTCTCTCTTGCACATTTTAGAATCTTCTTTTTGTTTCACTGTGGTGAGTTTAATTACAACGTGTTGTGGTGAGGATCTCTTTTGGTCATGTTTATTAGAGGTTCTATGTGCTTCCTGTATTATGATGTCTCTGTCCTTCTCCAAACCCGGGAAGTTTTCTGCTAGTATCTCACTAAAAAGGCCTTCTAATCCTTTCTCCCTCTCCATGCCTTCAGGAACTCCTAGAACCAGAATGTTAGGTTTTTTAATAGTATCCTGTAGGTTCCCAACCATATTTTTTAGATTTCTAATTTCCTCTTCTTGTCTTTGGTTTGACTGTTTCCTCTCCTGTTCTCTGTCTTCTAGGTCTGATATTCTCTCTTCTGCTTCACCTATTCTGTTTTTAAGGCTCTCTAATGTGCTTGTCATTTGATCTATTGAATTCTTCATTTCATTATGATTTTTCGTCACTATCACAGTTTCTTGTTCTACTAGTTGTTTTGTTTCATTTTGGTTCCTCCTTAATATTTCATTTTCTCGAGAATGATTTTCTATCTTATCCATTAAAAATTTCTGTAGTTCAAGAATTTGTTTTTGAGAACTTCTTAATGTTCATATCAATTTTTTTGAGATCCTCTTCTTGCATTTCTTCTATCTCATCATCTTCATAATCTTGAATTGGGGTGTCTTTTTCATTTGGGGTCTTCATAGTGTCTTCCTTGTTCTTGTTACCTCAGTTTCTACTTTTGTTTGGCATTTTTCCACACTCTCTCACTGGGTTGTCAAGGTAACGAAGTTTGTGTACACGGTGAGTTCCCTGGTTCAAGCTCCCCCTCAGATTTACACAGCCTCAGTTTGTTGGTTCCTCCTGCTTTACTGGTGGGCAGGCGCCGTTTTACTGCTCTTTGTCTAGCTCGGCTTTGTAAGGTAGTGAAGAGAGAGGCTGGTGTCTGTGCGGGATCCCCTTATTTGTTCATTTTTTTTTTCTCTCCTCCAGTCAGCATGGTGCACTTTCCCCCGTGGGGTCTGCTTCCCCCCGCCAATGTCTCGAGATCTTTGTCTCACCTCCCCTTCCAGCACTGGCACGCAGATTTTGCGGCTGGGCTCCATTCCTGCTGCGGCTCCATTCCTGCGGTGGCTCCATCCCTCCAGCATCTCCCGTCCCACGACGGCACGGTTCGCCGTGGGCAAACTTACTTTCCCCTAGGTCCTCTGTGTCTCATTCACTAGATCTGGAAGAATTTCCTCTGCAGTATTTCATTTTCATGTGAGAGATTTTCTATTTTGTCCATTAAGGATTTCTGTAGTTTAAGAATTTGTTTTTGAGAACTTCTTAATGTTCTTATCAATTTTTTGAGATCCGCTTCGTGCATTTCTTCTATCTCATCATCTTCATAATCTTGGCCTGGGGTGTCCTGTTCATTTGGGGGTGTCATAGTGTCTTCCTTGTTCTTGTTACCTCGGTTTTTGCATTTGTTGTTTGGCATATTGGAGATATTCTTTGTTTCTTCGTTGTGGTGTTTTTTTCTTGTTATACTATGACTCTAGATTAAGTGGACTGTCTGCTTTTGATGGAGCCTTAGAGGCTTGAGATGGGTGTGGCCTGAGAGCTCTATTTGGTTCCTCAGGTTTAAGGTTGTGCCAAAGGTGACACTCCCAGATTTGGCATAGTAAATCTCTCTCCCTTCCTTCCTTCCTTCCTTCCTTCCTTCCTTCCTTCCTTCCTTCCTTCCTTTCTTTCTTTCTCAAAAGGGAAGTAATTCCGTACAGCTGAATGGAATTGGAGGTCATCAGCAGGCGAATGGTGTACGCACAGGAGCCAGGGATCAGAAACTCTTCCCAAGGACCACACAGGGCATCTGTGCTGCCCTCAGTGTGGGCACAAATTCTCCTGCAGGCTCCCACTGGGTTTCCAAGGTACTGAACTGTAGCGTCTCTGGAGAGTACTCATGTGAACTCCATGCATTCTCTCCCCCACCGTCTCTCCCTTCGCAGTCTCAGTTCATAGCACCACACATGAACTAGGTCCCAATCTCCTGTTATTTCATCCCCCTCCCCCAGAGTCAGGTTTTTCTGCTAGGCTCAGGGCTGGTGCAGACCTGAGGTCGCCCTGCTTATGACATATGTCCAAAATGGCTCCTGCTCTTGCTCGCCTTTGAGAGGTGAGTGGAGAAACTCGTGTCCATATCAGTCAGTTTTTTTTCTCTCTCTCTCTTCTATTTAGCCTGGTGAACTTTTCCCCACGGGGTTTCAAGTCTCGTTCCCTCTGGTCTCCTCTTTCTGCTTGCCTGCCGGTGTCTCGGGCTATTGAGGTTCTTCTCACCTTGCGTTCTAGCGCTGGTGTGTTGAGTCTGCCGCTGATGTCCCAAACTGTGGGCTCCTACGCTCTCCATGTAGGACCACTGTGAATCACTATTTCCAGAAAAGTTTCCTCTGTTGCTTCTTCCCCTACTCTTCCTTGAGCCTGCAATATCTCCACTTTTATTAAACTGTCTCTCCCTGGACTATCAGTATGCTCCCTTCCTATTCCGCCATCTTGTCCCACCTGCGTCACTTTCTTTTAACTAAAATCCTGAGTTGGAAGTTTATTAAAGTAATAAAAGTACAACCACGATCATCCTGTTGAGATGATCATATTTTTGTTCTTCCTTCTGTTGATGTCATCTAATATGTGCATTGATTGGCTAATGTTGAGATGTTGAGCCATCCTTTCATCCCTGGAATAAATCCCACTTGATTTTTTTTTGATGTGTAAATTTTCTAGCACTTTGTTGAGCGTTTTGTATATGTTCACTAGGGAGACTGGTCTAAAGTTTTTTTGTTTTGTTTTGTTTCTTTTGGTCATGTGTTTGGTATCAGAGTAATGTTGTCCTTAAAGAAAGAATTTGAAAGAATTCCCTTCCTTTCTGCCAGTGCAACAGCTCAATAGGCTAATCCTCCACCTGTGGCGCTGGCACCCCAGGTTCTAGTCCCAGTTGGGGCACCGGATTCTGTCCCGGTTGCTCCTCTTCCAGTCCAACTCTCTGCTGTGGCCTGGGAAGGCAGTGGAGGATGGCCCAAGTGCTTGGGCCCTGCACCCGCCTGGGAGACTAGGAGAAGCACCTGGCCCCAGGCTTATCAGCACAGTGCATTGGCCATTGTGGGGGTGAACCAATGGAAAAAGGAAGACCTTTCTTTCTGTGTCTCTCTTTAACTTTCCACTCTGCCTGTCAAAAAAAAAAAAGAATTCCCTTCCTTCCAATTTTTAATGGGATAGTTGAGAATAATTGGTGTTATTCTTTCTTAAAAGCTTGGTAGAATTCAGACATGAATCCATATCATCCTGAGATATTCTTTGTTGGGAGTTTTTTAAAATTACTGATTCAATCTTAGAACTTGCTATTGATGTATTCAGGTTTAAAAATATCTTCTTGGTTCAATTATGATAAATTTTTGGAACCTAAATATTTATCCATTTCTTCTAGGTTTCCTAGTTTTGTGGATTGTAGTGGATCATAGCAGTTAATAATGATCATTTGTATTTCTATGGTATCAGGTATAAAAACATCTGTTGTTCATTGCTGATTTTGTTTATTTGAAGCTTCTCTGTTTTCTTTGTTTAGCTAACCATTTATATCATGGAAGATAAAACAATTATATTTATTCTCATAAGATAATTTGGTAAAGTTACAGGCTATAGAATTAATACTCAGAAATCAATAGCTTTTTTATATACAGACGGTGTCATGGTTGAAAATGTACTTGTAGGATCACTCCCTTTCACAATAGCTACAAAAATTTTAAAACCTTGGAAGACATTTAACCACAGAAGTGAAAGATCTCTATGATGGAAATTACTAAACATTTAAGAAAGAAATAGAAGAAAACACAAAAAATGGAAAATGTTTTCCATTATCATGGATTGAAAGAATTAATATCATCGAACATCCATACTACTACTGAAAGAAATGATTCAATGACATTTTTCTCAGACCTAGAAATAATGTTGCTAAAATTCAAATGGAAACACAGGAAACGCCTATAGCTAAAGCAATCTTAAACAACAAAAACAAAGCCAGAGGTATCACAATACCAGAAGGAAGACATACTACAGGGCAGTTATAATAAAACAGCTTGGTACTGGCATAGAAAAAGACACGTAGATCAGTGGAACAGAATATAATTCCAGAAATCAATCCACACTTCTACAACCAAGTAATATTTGACAAAGGAACTAAAATCCATCCTTGGAGAAAGAATAGTCTCTTCAACAAATAGTGCAAGGAAAATTGGATCTCCTTTTGCCGAAGTATGAAACAAGACCCCTACCTTCCACCTTCTACAGAAATCAACTCAAAATGGATTGAAGATCTAAATGTACAACCTGATTCCATCAAATTACTAGAGGAATATATTAGGGATCTCTGCAAGACATTTGCAGAGGCAAAGACCTCAGAAGCACAGGCAATCAAAACCCAAGTAGACGTGAGGGATTATGTAAAGCTGAGCAGGTTCTGTTCTGCAAAGGAAACACTCAGCAAAGGGATGAGGCAACCACATCAGAAAGAGAGGCAATATTTGCAAGCTATGCAACTGATGAAGGATTGATAATCAGAATCTGTCAAGAGCTCAACAAACTCAGCAACAACAAAACAGTCCAGTTAAGAAATGGGGTATAGATATCAATAGACATTTTTCAAAGGCTGAAATACAAATAGCCAGATGACGAATAAAAAAATGCTCAGAATCACTAGCCGTCAGGGAAAAGGAAATCCAAACACAATGAGGTTTCACCTCAACCCAATTAGATTGGCTCTCACACAGAAATCAACAAATAATAAATTCTGGTGAAGATGTGGTAAAAAATACTCTATCCACTCTTGGTGAGAATGCACTCTGGTGCAGCCATTGTGGAAGACAGTATGGACATACCTCAGAAAGCTGAAGATAGATCTGCTGTATGACCCAGCAGTCCCACTTTTTGGGAATTTATCTGAAGGAAAAGAAATGAGTATATGAGAGTTATCTGTACCCCCACGTTTATTGCAGCTCAATTCACAATAGATAAGATATAGAATCAACATAGATAGTCATCAGTTGATGAATGGATGGTTATAGAAATTGTGATTATATATGTGTATATTAATTATGGAATACTACTCAGCCATAAGAAAATGAAATCCTCTGTTGTGTAATAAAATTGATGCAACTGGAAATCATTACGCTTAGTGAAATAAGCCAATCACAAAAAGAAAATACCATATATTTTCCTTGATCTATCTGTTAACAGAGTATCAAAAATGTAATGTGCGAGTGAAATTTACATTTTGAGATTTGTTGATTATTTATAGCTCTTGTATCTACCTTTCTGGAACAGTGTTTTCTTTCTTCTTAGTATTTGTTGAATTTTTTACTTCATGTAGGGTTAATTATGAGTATAAAATAGGCTAATAGTAGATCATTGTAAAAATGTTCAGAATTAGAGCATTTTTTGCCACCAGTTAATGAATTCTCCTTCATGTGAATCTTCTTTGCTGTTGTTACAGTATCCCAAGGAGATGACTTTGGAGGTGTTTTCAGTTGTTGTCTCCCAGATGCTGGCACTCAGTCTGGGGATATCATACGATGATCCAAAGGAATGTCACTGCTCAGAAGCCATCTGTATAATGAATCCAGAAGCTATGTAAGTTTTTTTTTGACAGGCAGAATGGACAGTGAGAGAGAGAGACAGAGAGAAAGGTCTTCCTTTGCCGTTGGTTCACCCTCCAATAGCCGCCGCAGCTGGCACACCGCGCTGATCCGAAGGCAGGAGCCAGGTGCTTCTCCTGGTCTCCCATGGGGTGCAGGGCCCAAGCACCTGGGCCATCCTCCACTGCACTCCAGGCCACAGCAGAGGGCTGGCCTGGAAGAGGGGCAACTGGGACAGAATCCAGGGCCCCGACTGGGACTAGAACCCGGTGTGCTGGCGCCGCAAGGTGGAGGATTAGCCTGTTGAGCCGCAGCGCTGACCACTGTGTAAGTTTCTTTAAAGGTCTTATTTTTGGTCATTTTTATTTTGTTTCAAATATTCGAAGTGAAAACAATTTCATATTTATCTATAGCATAAACTAATTATAAATAGAACATGTTAACTACAAAACATAAATGTGTAAGTTAAAGTGGTAAGTGCGTGATAGATGTGTACCATTAAAGACAATCCAGGAAAACAAATTGAATCTGCAGTCTATATTATCATAGATATTTTCCTTAAGATATACATTTGGTGAATGCACTAAGGATGTTTAAAAATATTTCTATAACATATGATCTTTAAAATAGAAATTTTGTTTTTTTAGAATAATTTAATGTCGGGTAAAATATTAAAACCATCCAAAGGTCAGAATGTCTAACTGAAGACCAATATCAAATATAAAATATTTATATGGCTTTGGAGAAACTAGACCTTGTTTAGATTTACCTTTTTAAAAAATTTTCAATAGGAATGATCATTCCTATTCTCTTATTTCAGAAGATGATATAAGAATAAAATAAAATATGAAAATTGTATAGTTCTCTATATATGTGATGGATTAGCTATAGTGATTTATAAATTTACCAATGTCCTCCATCAACATAAGATATTAGACAAAAACAACAGCCTTTAGAATTCTATGGGTTTTTTGTTATTGAATTTGGCCTCTGACAGATATTACCTATTCATTGCTAAAAAACTATTAAAAGGCAAAGGTGAAAAGGCATTAATTTTTTGAAAACAAGATCTTTTCATAATAATAAACACCACTGAATGTGTTAATTCTCATATTCTATAAATATAACAAATGTATACATACTTATACATGTATATGCAGACATACTTGCAGACATAATGCAGACATTATTGAAATTTGCTCCTCAGAGTTATTATATACACATATATCCATGTATAGATGTGTAAAAATACATACTGTCCATATAACTTGAAAACTTGAAAAAGTATACATCCACACACATACATGCACATACATGAGGAGACTTAAAATTTTTGTAGAAAAAGAAATTACATGGTAAGTTTATTTTGGTGCAACAATTTAAATTCATGTATATGATAATTTTTTAGAAAGTTAATGAACAATATATTAACCAATCACTATACATGGATTTCAAAATGTTTTATACCAAAATAAGCTTATTTTTAAATTCTGTTTTCATGAAATTATTGAAGGAACTCTCAAAATATATGAGTTAGTACTCTGTATAGTGATATTCTCCACAATTTGAAAATACTGTTTCGAACCCATTGTTTCTTTGGTAACTATTCTCAAATATGCTATGAAAAGATGTTTTGTTTATTTTACCCAGAGTCTAGTATTAATGTTACTAAGGTTAATATTTACGTTAACTTACCATGTACCAGAGACCATTCCAAACACTGTATATTTAAACACTCATCTTATTGCCACAACATCTCTACAGCACAGACCCTATTATCTCCAGTCTTACAGATGAGATTGAGTTATACATAATTTATAAATAAATAATAAGTGATAATTAATAGTATGCCCATGATTAGAGAGTTAGTTTGTGGTAGAACTAAGTGTTTAATCTATTAATAAATCCTTAGATTTATATTGTACTTTATGATATTTAAGGTCCTTTAATAAATAATCTTACAATTTTCTTGTGATTTGTATAGGACAAAAATTATATTAATTTTTATGAAAATATAACTATCATATGCTCCTTTTCATTTCCACAGTATATGTCATACATTACTATTTAAGTGAATTCTCAAGGAAGTCATGTAAGTTAGGCAATTCTTGTTTCTACTGAATGTGTTAAGAAGTCCCTGTAATACAGACAGCTTAAGTGACCTTACATTGTATACATAGTTGGCTGCTGGTCAACTAGCTGATGTCAGTAATGCTACTAGTGACTTATTGGGTACTTACTCTAAGACGGAGAGTTAATTTAGACCCTTCACTTGTTTAATAATATTCAATTTTGACAATACTATGAAGTAGTTGGTTATTATTGATACTGTTTTGTATCATCAATGATAAAATTGAGATTTAGATAACTTAATCACTTTGCCTAAGGCCTTATAATCACAGGGTTGCTGCTAGTCATCAAGTTTACCTAATTACAAAGCCTTGTTTTTTCTCTAGTCTATACTTTATATAGGTGGTAGTTAATATATTGAATTAATTTAAGTCAAGAGAACACTAGCAACAGAACATTATATGTAGTTGTACAAACTTTGTTTTGAATTCCTCCTTCTAGTATATCATTTTGATGATTGAATTTATATATATTTTAAAAAATAAACAGTTCACATCTTAAGCCCTCTCTCTCAGGCCAGTAGAAACATAGAGTTTAGAAGCAGAGGGAGGAGGGGACACGAAATGACAACAGTTGTGAATTTATGAACTTAGGGACAATTCATGCTCTGGGTTTGCTCACCTATCTCATCGCATCCACTTACTAAAAGGCAACACATTTGGGAGGAGCATGGCATTGTCCATTATTCAAAGAAGTTTAATTATTTCATTCCTATTACTTCTTTTTAATGCCTTAATAAAACCAATTTTATTAAGCTGTGGAAGTTTGTACAGGGAAGACAGAATACCATTTTAGGATTTGGAATATATTGAACAGAAAATGGACTTTCAAAATCTTTTAGTTATTTGTTAATTTTTCTGAGTCTTAGTTTTTTCATCTGAAAAGTGATTATCATAGACTTGTTGTGAGGATATAAGTACGTAAAATGCAGGTAAGTTATTCATCATTGTCCTGCTGTCTCTCATGATTTTAGGAGCAGAGTAGACTTAGAGTATTAGTATGGTGATATGGGAATACACAGAGTAGTCAGAACATTACATTCAAGGGATAAAAGTATAGAAGAGGGGGGAAAGGCCCCGAAAAGGGAAAAGAGATGGAATAAATGATAAACTTTTCTTTTTTTTGAAAATGTTTTCAAGTGCTAACCCCAATTTTGGAAAAGTGGTAGAGACCACTATTATAAAGTAACTTTTGCATTACAAGTACCTGAGTTTGAAGTTGAACAATCACCTCTCACCACTCTGTATTTCCCTCAGCTCACCATCTGTACGTTCACCTCCCTTAATTACCACATTCTACTCTCTACTTGCAGGACTTCTTTAGATTTGATATCTAAATGAGATCATGTAGTATTTTTCTTTCTGTGCATGGCTTATTTCACTTAATATTTTTAAGCTTCATCTGTGTTGTTGCAAATGAGAGGATTTGAATAGTCTTGCGTACAGCAGAAGTTTCTTGATATTCATAGGTTATTAATTCCAGGACTCAAATCTCCATCCCTAGTGCTCTAATACCAGTATTTAGAGGTATTCACATCCTTTATATAACATGATATAGAATGGGGTTGAGAAATCAAATTCTCAAACTGTGAAATTATGAATTCTCCAAAATCTGAGTTTTTGATAGCTGACATGACACTGCAAGTGGTAAATTACATATTTGATTTCATGCAGCAAAATTCAGGTTCACTGGAAACAGTCCATAAAATTACCTTAAAGGGTTTGTGTATGATATGTATATGAAACAAATTAAGTTTACATATTCAAGGTATCTCTTTATGTATATTCAAATATCCTAACATCAAAAAAGAATTCTGAAACATTTTTGGTCCTGGTTTTTGGATTAAGAATGCTTTACTTACCAACATCCTCTTGTATACTTTATGTCATATCTAGATTATTTACAATACCTAACACAATACAAATGTTATGTAAATAGTTTTAACTGTATTTTAAGGTAATAATTGAAAGAAATAATTACAGTGCAGATGAACTTTTTAATATTTTCTGTCTGTGATTGGTTAAATCTGTGGTTGTGGAATATGCAAATATGGAGGGCCAATGGTATTTACCACATTTTTCTTTCCTCATTTATCTATTGATGGACACATAGGCTGATTCTATATCTTAAAAATTGTAAGTTTGTACAGCATGACAATAGTTAATAATATTCTACTGATATGTTTAAATTGCTAACAGAGAAGATTTTAAAGGTTCTTGATACAAAATATGGTGAAGTGATGCTGCATTCATCATTGTGATTTAATCACTTAGGAGATCAAAATTATACATAATTAAAAATATTAACTATGCAACATTTATATACAAATGTTATTTACATATATTTAATTCAAAATAAGGGCTGGCACCGTGGCTCACTTAATTAATCCTCTGCCTGCGGCACCGGCATCCCATATGGGTGCTGGGTTCTAGTCCTGGTTGCTCCTCTTCCTGTCCAGCTCTCTGCTGTGGTCTGGGAGGGCAGTGGAGGATGGCTCAAGTGCTTGGGCCCCTGCACCCGCATGGGAGACCAGGAAGAAGCACCTGTCTCCTGGCTTCAGATCAGCACAGCTCCAGCTGCAGCGGCAATTTGGGAAGTGAACCAACAAAAGGAATACCTCTCTCTCTGTCTGTCTCTCTCTCACTGTCTATAACTCTACTTGTCAAATAAATAAAAGAAAATTTAAAAAATTTAAAAAATTCAAAATCATTACCTCAGTACTCATTCTGCCAATTTACAATTTGACTTTTGAGGTTTGTTGTAAGGTTTAAATAATCATATATACAATATAATAGGTGCAGAATTTGTGTCAGTTTCCTCCTTATAGATTTCTGCTACATATCAAAACTTACACCATCAGTGAAAATATTTTATGCACTTATCTTTATTAATAGTAATGGGTATAATTATATAAAATATTAAGTTCCTCTGAGATCTTTGAGGAAGTTTAGAGCTAAACTCATTATAATTTGTCAAATAAAAGCTTATTGCCTATTAAGTATTAATTTTTATTTGGCGCAATGTCTATTAAAGTCCTTTTCCTATATTTAAATTAGGTAGTTTGGGTTTTTACTATTGAGTTGTATTTTACTTTTTAAAAAATAAAGACATGTATTCCATTAAATCAAATCATATTACTGCCTCAAGAATGAGTTTGGCCTCTAAGCACTTGCTATTAACATTTCTTATCACTTGTTAAATTTCAACATTTTGAAATTAATGTATGTAATATGGAATTATATTTTCAGAAGTACAATGCCAATGACATTTTATGAATTAATCTTTAGGACATCCAGTGGTGCAAAGACTTTTAGCAATTGCAGTTTGAGTGACTTTGAAAGTTTCATTTCAAATGAGGGTTCCAGATGTCTTCAGAATAAACCACAAATACAAAGTCAAAGGAGAGCAGTCTGTGGCAATGGCAAAATAGAGCCTGGTGAAGTCTGTGACTGTGGTTCTGAGGAGGTAAGTCTTAAAATTAGGAAAATTCATTAATAAATTTTTATTAGTTCATCTCTTTCACAAATGTACTACGCATGTTTGAATTGTACTACCAAAATTATTAAGATAAGTTAATTAATAACAAATTAGATAATAAAGTCTAGAAAAAGGTTTATATTCTAGATTAAATGTGTAAGAATCAATTTCTTCTTTTTTTTAGAATATCTCTCGAAAATTACAGAACAGATAAAGAATTAACAATTAGAATCTTTAAAATGATCAAAAAACACCACAGAATCAAAACAAACAACCCAATAAAAAAATGGGCCAAGGACCTTAACAGACATTTTTCAAAAGAGGAAATCCAAATGGCCAACAGACACATGAAAAAATGCTCAAGTTCCCTAGCCATCATTTTATTTAATGAACATAAATTTCCAAAGCACAGCTTATGGATTATAATAGCTCCTTCCCACTACCTTCCCTCCCACCCACAACACTCCCCTCTCCCACCCCCTCTCCTTTTCCGTTCACATCAAGATTAATTTTCAATCATCTTTATATACAGAAGATCAATTTAGCAAATTTTAAGTAAAGATTTCAACAGTTTGCACCCACACAGAAACACAAAGTGTAAAATACTATTTGAGTATTAATTAAACACCTAAGAATAATTGTGTATTAATTACAGAGTTCAACCAATAGTTTTAAGCAGAACATAAAAAATACCAAAAGGGTATTAAGTTCTTTTTCTCTTGTTTGTTATATAGTTATTATTTTTTATTTAATAAATGTGATTTTACAAAGTGCAACTTTTGTATTGTTGTGGCTTCCCCCCCAACCTCCCTCCCTCCCCTCTACCACTCCCTCTCCCATCCTGCCCTTCATCGAGTTTCATTTTCAATACCTTCATATACTGAAGATCAACTTAGTGTATACTAAGCAAGGCTTTCAACAGGCTGCATTCACACAACCGCACACGGTATAGAGTACTGTTCAACTAATAGTGTTTTTAAGTTTCATAGTAAAACACATTAAGGACAGAGATCCTACGTGGGGAGCATGTACCCAGTGACTCCCGTTGTTGATTTAACAGTTGGCACTCTTTTATATGATGTCAGCAATCACCCGAGACTCTTGCTATGAGCTGTCTAGGCTATGGAAGCCCCTTGAGTTCAGTGACTCTGAACTTGTTTAGTCAAGGCCGTATCACAGTGGAGGTTCCTTCCTCCTTTCAGAGAAAGGCGCCTCCCTCCTTGATGGCCTCTTCCTTCTGCTGCGGTCTTGTTCACCAGGATCTTTCATCTAGATTGTTTTTTGTCACCGTGTCATGGCTTTCTATGCTGGTGATACTCTCATGGACCTTTTAGCCAGATCCGAATGTCCCAAGGGTTGATTCTGAGGCAGGAGTGCTGTTTTGGGCATTTGCCATTCTATGAGTCTGCTGTGTGTCCTGCTTCCCCCGCAGGACCATTCTCTCCCTTTTAATTCTATCCTTCATTATTTGCTTACACTGGTCCTGTTTGTGAAATCTCTTCAACACATACTCTATCTTTTTGATCGGTTGTGTATTTATATTTATCACTTTAGCAAGTGCGCTGGCATTGGTACCTGCCTCCTTGGTAAGATTGGGTTGAAATCCCCTGGCACATTTCTAGTTCCACCATTGGAAGTAAGTCCGAGTGAGCATGTGCCAACCTATTTTTCTCCTCCCTCTCTTATTCTCTCTCCTATGCTTAACAGAGATCACTTTTGTGTTAATTTTAAACACCTAAGAATGATTGTGCATTGATTACAGAGTTCAACCCGTGGTCTTATGTAGAACAAGCAGAGCAACAACAACAACAACAACAACAAAAATACTAGAAGGAATAAAATAGTAAGTTGTTCCTCAACAGTCTAGACAAGGGCTGACCATGTCATTGTCTCTCATAGTGTCCATTTCACTTCAATGGGTATCATTTTAGATGCTCATTTAGTTGCCATCAATCAGGGAGAACATATGATATTTGTCCCTTTTGGACTGGCTTATTTCACTCAGCATGATGTTTTCCAGCTTTTTCCATTTTGCTGTAAATGACAAGATTTCATTGTTTTTTACTGCTGTATAGTGTTCCATAGAGTACATATCCCATAGTTTCTTTATCCAGTCATCCGTTGATGGACATTTAGATTGATTCCAAGTTAGCTATTGTGAATTGAGCTGCAACAAATATCGAGGTGCAAATGGCTCTTTTTCCCCCCTTTAATTCCATTTGGGTAAATTCCAAGGAGTGGGATGGCTGGGACCAGTGGTAGTGCTATATTCAGGTTTCTGAGGACTCTCCAAACTGTCTTCCATAGTGGCTTTACGAATTTACATTCACACCAACAGTGGATTAGTGTCCCTTTTTCCCCACATCCTCGCCAGCATCTGTTGTTGGTTGATTTCTGTATGTAAGCCAATCTAAGTGGGGTGAGGTGAAACCTCATTGTGGTTTTGATCTGCATTTCCCTGGTGGCTAGGGATCCTGAGCATTTTTTCATGTGTCTGTTGGCCATTTGGATTTCCTCTTTTGAAAAATGTCTGTTAAGGTCCTTGGCCCATTTTTTTTAATTGGGTTGTTTGTTTTGATTCTGTGGTGTTTTTTTTCTTATTTTACAGATTCTATTTGTTAATCCTTTATCTGTTGTGTAATTTGCGAATAACGTCTCCCATTCTGTTGGTTGCCTCTTCACTTTCCTGACTCTTTCCTTTGCTGTAAAGAAACTCTTCAATTTGAGGTAATCCCATTTGTTTATTTTATCTTGATTACCCGTGCCTCTGGGGTCTTCTCCAGGAATTCTTCGCCTGTTCCAATATCTTGAAGGGTTTCCGGTGTGCTCTCAATTATTTTCATGGTGTCATGGTGCATCTCCAGTTCTTTGATCCATGTTGAGTGGATTTTTGTATAAGGTATAAGGTAGGGGTCTTGCTTCATACTTTGACATGCGGACATCCAGTTTTCCCAGCACCATTTGTTGAAGAGGCTGTCCTTGTTCCAGGGGTTGGTTTTAGGTCCTTTGTCGACTATGAGTTGGTTATGGATGTTTGGATTGATCTCCGGTGTTTCTATTCTGTTCCATTGGTCTATCCATCTGTTTTTGTACCAGTACCAGGCTGTTTTGATTATAACTGCCCTGTACTATGTCTTGAAGTCTGGAATTGTGATGCCTCCAGCCTTGTTTTTATTGTAAAGGATTTCTTTAGGTATTCTCAGTCTCCTGTTTCTCCATATGAATTTCAGCATAGTTTTTTCTAGGTCTTTGAAGAATGACTTTGGTATTTTGATTGGTATTGCTTTGAATCTGTAAATTGCTTTTGGGAGAATGGACATTTTGATGATATTGATTCTTCCAATCCATGAGCATGACAGGTTTTTCCATTTTTTTGTGTTATCTTCTATTTCTTTCTTTAGTGATTTGTAATTTTCATCATAGAGGTCTTTGGCATCCTTGGTTAAACTTATTCCAAGGTACTTTATTGTTTTTGTGGCTATCATGAATGGGATTGATCTTAGAAGTTCTTCCTCGGCCCTGGCATTATCTGTGTATAAAAAGGCTGTTGATTTCTGAGCGTTGACTTTGTATCCTGCTACTTTACCAAAATTTTCTATGAGGTCCAGTAGTCTCTTATAGGAGTTTATTGGGTCCCCTATATATAATATATCATCTGAAAATAGGGATAATTTAACTTCCTCCTTTCCCATTTGTATCCCTTTAATTTCTTTTTCTTGCCTGATGGCCCTGGCTAACACTTCTAGGACTATATTGAATAGCAATGGTGAGAGTGGGCATCCCTGTCTGGTGCCAGTTTTCAGTGGAAGTGCCTCCAACTTTTCCCCATTCAATATGATGCTGGCCATTGGTTTATCATAGACTGCCTTAAATTTGTTGAGGAATGTTCCTTCTAACCCCAATTTGCTTAGGGTTTTCATCATGAAAGGGTGTTGTATTTTGTCAAATGCTTTCTCTGCATCTATTGATTTAATCATGATTTTTGTTTAATTTATTAATGTGATGTATTACATTGATTGACTTTCGAATATTGAATCATCCCTGCATACCAAGGATAAATTCCACTTGGTCCGGGTGAATGATCTTTCTGATATGCAGTTGGATTTGGTTTGCCAGAATTTTGTTGAGTACTTTTGCATCTATGTTCATTAGGGAGATAGGTCTGTAGTTTTCTTTCTCTGTTGTGTCTTTTCCAGGCTTAGGAATTAAGGTGATATTGGCTTCGTAGAAAGAATTTGGGAGGGTTCCCTCCCTTTCCATCGTTTTGAATAATTTGAGAAGAATTGGGGTTAGTTGTTCTCTAAATGTCTGGTAAAATTCGGTGGTGAAGCCATGTGGTCCTGGGCTCTTCTTTTTTGGTAGTGTGATTATTACTGATGCAATTTCTTCAGTGGTTATGGGTCTGTTTAGATTTTCTATATCTTCATGGCTCAGTTTAGGAAGGTTGTATGTGTCCAGGAATCTATCCATTTCTTCCAGTTTCCCCAATTTGTTAGCATACATCTCTTTGTAGTGGTTTCTAATGATTCTTTTTATTTCTGTTGTGTATGTTGTTACATTTCCATTATTATCTTTGATTTTACAGATTTGGGTATTCTCTCCTTTTTTTGATTAGTTGGGCCAATGGTGTGTCAATTTTGTTTATTTTTTCCAAGAACTAGCTCCTGGTTTTGTTGATCTTTTGTATTGTTTTTTTGGTTTCAATTCTGTTTATTTCTTCTCTGATCTTTAGTATTTCTTTCCTCCTTCTGGATTTGGGCTTGATTTGTTGCTGTTTTTCTAAATCCTTGAGGTGCATGGAGAGTTCATTTGTTTGGTTCCTTTCCAGCTTCTTGATGTAGGCACCAGTTGCTATAAACTTTCCTCTTAGCACTGCTTTTGCTGTGTCCCACAGGTTTTGATAGGTTGTGTTATCATTTTCATTTGTTTCTAGAAATCTTTTGATTTCTCTTTTAATTTATTCAGTGACCCACTGTTCGTTTAGGATCAGGTTGTCCATTCTCCATATATTTGCATATGGTGTAGAGATTCTTGGGTTGTTGATTTCGAGTTTCACTTGCTATGGTCTGAGAAGCTGCATGGTATAGTTTCAATTTTTTTGATTTTGTTGAGGCTCCCCTTATGGCCTAGCATATGGTCAATCCTAGAGAACGTTCCATGTACTGGGGAGAAATACGTGAACTCTGTGGCTGTGGGGTGGAAGGTTCTGAAGATATCTATTAGGTCTATTTGGTCTATAGCATCAATTAACTCTGTTGTTTCCTTGTTGAATTTCTGTCTGGTTGGATCTGTCCATTTGTGATAGTGGGGTGTTGAAGTCCCCTGTTACTATTGTATTTGAATCTATATCTCCCTTTAAATCCTTTAGTAATTCTTTCAGGTAGCCAGGCACCCTGTAATTAGGTGCATATACATTTATAATATTAAAGTCTTCCTTGGATGGATCCTTTAATCATTATATAGTGCCCTTCTCTGTCTCTTTTAATAGTTTTTATGTTAAAGTCTATTTTGTCTGATATCAGGATGACCACACCAGCTCTTTTTTGATTTCTGTTAGCTTGGAGTATCTTTTTCCATCCTTTCACTTTCAGTCTGCGTGCATCTTTGCTGATAAGGTGTGTCTGCTGAAGGCAGCATACAGATGGATTCTCTTTCTTGATCCAATCAGCTAGTCTATGTCTCTTGGCAGTAGAATTAAGACCATTCACATTCAGTGTAATTACTGTTAAGTACTGTCTTTTCCCATTCATGCTTCCTGAAACGAGCTGTTTACGTATTTTGAACTTTGTTTGTAGGTTACTCCACATTCGCCTTTTTTGCAGTGAAGTTTTTTTTTTTTTTTGTATTTCTGTGTGCAGCACGTCTTTGAGCAAGTGTTGTATGGTTGGACGCGTGGATACAAATTCTTTCAGTTTCTGTTTGTCTTGGAAGATCTTTATTTCCCCTTCATTCATAAACGATAGCTTTGCAGGGTATAGTATTCGAGGTTGGCATCGTTTGGCTTTTAAAACTTGAAATATATCATGCCATTGTCTCCTTGCCTGTAGTGTTTGCCTTGATGAGAAGTCTGGGATGAGTCTGATTAATTTACCCCTGAATGTGAATTGTCATTTTTCTCTGGCACATTTTAGGATTTGTTCTTTGTGTGTCACTGAGCTGAGTGTTGCCACAATGTGTCACGGTGAATTTCTCTTCTGGTCTACCCTGTTTGGAGTCCTGGCTATCTGTAGAATTTGGCTGTTGTTATCCAGCTGCCTTTGTTTGAAGTTTTCTGATATTATTTAATTGAAAACACCTTCCAATCCATTCGCTCTTTCCACCCCCTCAGGGACTCCTATAATCCGAACATTACACCATTTGATTGAATCTTATAGGTCTCAGACCGTATTTTTTAATTTTTTAATTTCTTCTTCCTGCGTTTGAACTAACTGTATTATTTCTGGAAGTTTGTCTTCAAATTCTGATATTCGGTCTTCTATTTCATCTGTTCGATTTCTGAGTGATTCCACGATGTTTTTTCTATGGTCAATTGAGTTTTTCATTTCCAGTATTTCATTCTGGCTTCTCTTTAGGATCTCTAATCCTTGGGCTTGTTTTTCGTTCAGCTCTCGACACTGTTTCTCATTATTTCTAAGTAATCTGATTATTAATTTTCTGAATTCTTTTTCTGGCATGGTTTCAAATTCTTCTTCTTCTTCAGCCTCTGTTATGGTTGGTTTAGCCTGCTCCATTGGCAAGTTTATATGTTCTTCTATATACTTATTGTGGGTTTTTGTTTTGTTTTTTGGCATTCTGTCTGGGTGGTTTTTCAGGTTGATTTCCCTCTGCTATGGGCTGCTGTGAGTCTGTACCAATAGCCAGTGTAAGCAGGCTGCTCTGCCTTCTACAGTTTGTTTGTTTATTTTTTACTTATTTATTTATTTTATTTTTTGTAACTTGCGTGGGTTGGTGTCAGGGCTTTGAGGTGCCTATATCTGCCCCTTGGGGGCAGATTTCCTTGTTCCTATGTTCGCCCTTATGTGTCTGTGCCTGGAGTTCGTTGTTCAGCCACTCTCTGTTGCTGCACCTCTGGCGGGAGGAGTGCCAAGTAGCTCCAGACCACCTTTGGACTCCGCCCCTGCTGCTTCCTCCTTTGGAGCAGAGGCCAGCCTCCTTTAAGCTGAAATGTAAACAAATAGGATGGCTGCACTCTGCCCACCGCAACTCTGATTGTGAGTTGGTAGGTTACTAATGATTGGGGTTTTTGATCCCTCAGTTATTGCCCTGGATCCTGCTCTCTTCCCCGGGCGCTATTCCAATTTTTTTTCCCTGGTAACTTGAGTAGATTGGTGTAAGGGCTTTGAGCTTCCCTCCCTCGCTGCCCGCCCCTGCATAAGAGTGTTGTGTTGCAGCACTCCACCTTTGGGCTCCGCCCAAAGGTTAGTGCAGAAGCAGAGGCAGTTCTCCTTTAAGCCCGAATGTAAACAAACAAGATGGCTGCTTCCCGCCCGCTGCAGCTCCGATATGGGGGAGGGTGGAGGTACCAAGGGCTCCTGGCTTGCTTAGTCCCTCAATTAGTCTCCCTGAATCGTGCACTCTTCCTGCAGGTGCTACTCACTCTGTTCCATTTCCTATTTCCTCCCCTGCTCAGTCGTGCATGTCTCAGTGGTGGGTTGGGGGAGGGGCGGTGGTGGCTGGTGCAGCGGTGCTGGGCGAGCGCCCTGTCTCACCTAGGCTTCCAGTGCTGGTGTGTGCACAGTCCTGCTGGTGTCCTGCGCTTCAGGCGTCCTCGTCCTCCTTGCAGGTCCACCCCGTCTCCCCAGTTTTGGAAGAGCCTCCCCTTCCCTGAGACTATACATTCTCACCACTCTTTGAACCTTCCCTTCCTGGACCATCGGTGTGTTCCCTCCCTATTCCGCCATCTTCCCGCCACTAGCAAGAATCACTTTCTTCTTAATTTTAGGACATTTATATGTATTTATTAAATATTATTGTGTCGGCAGCCCATCACATTCCCATTAAGGCATTTCTTCATAGAGGATTCAGTAGTAAATAGAAGGAATCTGTGGTAATATTGCAATCTGAACATTAGGTGATTTTATCATTTACTTGGTGGGGAATCCCTGATACTACAAATAAATGCCAAATGTCTGGGGTATAATTCTTAATAGATAATTCAGTACTTGCAGCAGTGTTGCCAATATGGTTGATTTACTTGATTAAAATTGATAGAAATTATATTAAGGTTTGTCACATGCATGGAACTGGATGACTTGTATTCATATCACATTGCTTTAATTGTGATCTTTAGCCATTGGTAGGATGAAGCCTCCTTATTCTTAAAATAATTTAAAATGTAGCTATTTAATTTGTCAGCTTTTGATAATAGTTTTAAATTAACAAAACAAAAATTGTGAAGAGATCTCATATGCTCCACACTCAGATTCCCCTATTGTCAACATATTAGTGCGATCTTTCTGTCACAATTATTGAATCACACACAATGTCCCCTGTTTTCAAAATATCAAGCCCCTTCTATCCCTCTGCCCCTTCTTGCCTCTAGTAATCAACATTCAGCATTCAGATTCACATGTGGGGGAGAACATATAGTATTTGTCTTTTTTGCATCTGATTTATTTCACTTAACCTGACGTTCTCCAATTCCATCCATTTTGCTACAAAAGATAGGATTTCATTCGTTTTAAAGACTGACTAGTATTCCATTGTGTGTATGTGTTTGTGTGTACATTTTCTTTATTTGTTCATCTGATAATGGACACCTTAGTTGATTCCATATCTTAGGTATAGTGAACAATTTTGCAGTGAGTTCACAGAGGAGCAGGTATCTCCTTGATACAATGATTTCATGTGTTTTGGATTTATACCCAGATGTGCAGTTGCTGGGTCATTTGGCAATCTATTTCCAGTTTTAGAGAAATCTCTGTAGTGTTTTCTGTTGAGTTCTTCTTGTGATCAACGTGGCTCCCAGCTGGTAAAAATCAGGCTTTTTCCTCCATGCTTGAAAGAATTCAAGGTGGAACGATAAATTTATACAGGAATGCATGATTTATTCAAAGGTAAAGGGTAGTATACATTCAAGATGTAAGTGAGGGTAAGCTCAAGTTGGGGCGGGGCGGGGAAGAGGGAGAAGAGAGAGAGAAAAAAAATGAATAAAAAGCCAAACTACAAGCAGTGGACCCCTGAACAATATTTGGGCCATCCTTTCATACTACTGGGAGGCAGTATGATTGTGTCTGGAATAGGGCCTAATTGAATATTCAAAAGTGGGTGGAATTTGGGGTGGGACTTGACTACTGTCCATTTCCATGCCCTTTTTTGGAAACATTGGTAATGTCATGGTGTCAGGTGCATAATGGTAGTGGGAGTGCCCACCATTTTAATTTTATAGTAATAGTAACATTTTAATAACTTAAAGTCATCATGGGAACACATCCTTCAGCTATATTGGATATTTGTAGCTGGCATTAATTCTATATTTGCAACATTGTAGGGCATATGGTTTCCACTGCATAGAAAAGGAGGGAGGACTTGGTGCTTCACAGAAGGTGAATTTGGGTGATAAGCATAAAGAGAGCTATGTAGTGCACAGAACAGGGATTTGGATGATGCAGATAGAGCTGCCATCTGGGACTGGCAGCAGTGTCATATGTGGGCTAGTTCTGGCTGCTGCATGGGCTGTCTAGAACTTTCCTGTGCTAGGTCAGCTGTGGTTGGTGTTACACAGGGGATGTGCCACCAGGTGGCAATCCAATTGATAATACTGCCTGCCTGCTCCAATCATTTTTCCTATCAGACAGTTTTGCCCCGTAATCTTAATGAGAGTTTCAGGGAAGAAGGTCTCCCTTCTGTAACTTCTTCCTGCTATATCAGGACACCCTTCCTTCCAAGCCAAGGACTGAAAATCCTCTTCTGACTGACCTAAAGATGTTTGTGGAGGTCAAGGTCTGCCACCAGTCATTGGCATTGGCTGGAATCCATGCATGACCAATGTTTTGGCATGGGACTATTGAATTCTAAAAGAGACAAATTTGACAATTAGGAAGAACACAGTTTGACAAAGAATGTGGGTAAGAATCATGTCAGAGAAGGAAGAATGCTTACTCCCAGATGGGCTTCTATTACTAAAATCATAAAACCACTTGGCTTGTTTAGAAAGCCTTTTGTATCTCTTTCTCTGAGCCCACTCATAGTAGGTTTCATTAGTCACTGCACATATCCTCCTTTGTCCTACAGTAGATATTCTATGTTGTCCATGACCACATCAGTTTGGGAATCTGCAGAATCATGCAGTTGTCATAGGGCCTGTTCATTGGTTTCTGCTAAGTTACCCAAGGCAACAGCGGAGTTCCTTAAAGAAACTTCATGGGATGTAGTAAGATTTCCTCCTCTTATGGTGGAAGAGCTTACTGGTGTCTTTTTTTGCCAATAGCAATTTCCCAAGAAAACAGGAGATGGAGGAAAAGCATGCCAGCTGCGAAGTGCACTAGCTTTAATGTGTCTGTCTAGGGAAGAATTTATGGAAAACAATATAAGTAAACACTTTACTTATATTGTAGCTTTTTGAAGATAAACTGGAGTAGGCCCAAAAGAGCAGACAGAATTATCCTTTGGGTAGTGCCTGTGAAGATTCAAGTGGTAGAGGTTTAAATCTTGATAGATAAATCCAGGTGGAAATTTCCTGAGGATTTGGTGTTGTGGCATAATGGGGAAAGTCACCATCTGTGATACTTGCATCCCATATAGGCTCTGGTTCATGTCCTGGCTGCTCCACTCTGATTCAGCTCCCTGCTAATGGCCTAGGAAAGGCAGAAGAGTGGCTCCTGCCACTCACATGAGAGACCTGGATGAAGCTCCTGGATTCTGGTTTAGGCCTGATCCAGCACTGTCATTGTAACTATCTGGGGAGTGAAACACTGTATGGAAGATATTTCTCTCTCTCTCTCTCTCTCTCTCTCTCTCTCTTTCTCTTTCTCTCTCTCTCTGTGTTTATCTGTCTCTGCAACTCTGTCTTTCAAACAAATAGATATTTTTAAAAGAAAGGAATTCCTGATTTTTATCTGAAGCAGTAGTTCTAGAAAGCACATGCTAGAGTCCCTTCTACTTGGGCTATAACTGATTAGAGAAGTATCTATCTCTTGAAGTTTTTAACAGGATTTGATCTCATGGGGTGACTGGCGATATATTTTTGAATCTGGCACGAGAAGAATTTTGTTGTGATATTGTGTCTGAGCCTTTTGTACCTGGTATCAATTGATGTTCTTTAATTGATCTTGAGTATGGGAATCAAAGAATATGTCAGAGATGAGGAAAGACCTTTGATTTAACATTGCAAAAGTTCTAAGTTAGCCTTGGTGCCATCCTCATCCTAAGGAGGGCAATAGGCAATAATTTTATTGAGAGTCCTCTTAAGACAATTGTCGGCCATTTCAACCTTACTTACTATCAACCAACTGTCTCCTAATAGTTACTTTGGGGACAAAGTAGGGACCATTATCACTTTGGAATGAGATGTTGGGAACATCAAATATGACTTTATTTCTTTTAGTGTGATTTTTGAAAACTGCTTTTTCTGTTCAGGTTATAAAAGTCTCTATCTGTGGCTGGTGTTGTGGTACAGTTGGTAAAGCCACTGGTTGTGATGCTGGCATCACGTATGGGTGCCTATTCACATCCAGGTTTTACTTCAGATCCAGCTCCCTGCTAATGGCTCAAGAAAAGCAACAAAAGATGGTCCAAGTATTTGGGCTTCTGCTTCCCATAAGGGAGACCTGGAAAAAAATTTCTGGCTCCGGGCTTTGGTCAGAGGACAATGGTGACAAAATATGCAATGGGCCACTCATCCTGAAGTGGCAAAAAGGTTTGAGGTTTAGAAGGCACAGGGACAGAAAGTCAGTCAAAGTAGAATATCCATGTGCACATAGTGAGAATAAAACAAAAGGAGACCTTGTGGGCATCGAACAGCTTGGGGCAAGTCCCAGCCACCCTTTTTCCCCAAAATATTAATTTATTTATTTGAAGGTCAGAATTACAAAGAGGTAAAGACAGAGAGATCTATCCTCTGGTTTAGTCTCAAAATGACCACAATGGCCAGGATGGTCCAGGCCAAAGCCAGGAGCCAGAAGCTTCATCTGAGTCTTCCACATAGGTTTAGGGGCCCAAGCACTTGGGCCATCTTCCACTGCTTTCCCAGGTGCATTATCAGGGTGCTGGATTAGAAGAAGAAAGCTGGGACTCAAAACAGCGCTCATATGTGATGCCAAAGCTGTAGAGGGAGGCTTAATTGACAATGTCACAGCACTGCCCTCCACTTACCCCCAAAGCCTCTCTTTTAATGCAGCTTCACAAAGGACTCAAAATTATCCAATCTGCATATGGTGTTAGCTCTTTACTTTTCTACTTTCAATAGTTGTCGGAGGGAGCAGATACAGCTGGGCTAAAAGGAATTAGTCCATCATGGGTCAGAATGGTAGGAGAAAAAGGAAGAAAGAAATCAAGACCCTCAAACACAAGAGAGGTGATAGGTGAAACTCACCAACTGATGTCTCAAAGGACTCCTGCTCCAAACTCTTGGCTGGTGTACCATTTATGTTGTATTCAACAGGGCCCTGGCTGTATTCTTTCTAGCCTCTTCTCTTCACAAATGAATCAATTCAAGGTGTAGCATAAGGGTTTACAGAAAGTAGGGTTTACTCAAAGGCAAAAGGAAAGTGATCACTGAAGAAATAATTTCAAGCAAGATGAGAGAGAGGGAGTTCAAGAGAGTGCGAGAGAGAGAGAGAGAAAGGAAAAGAAATGAACAAAAAGCCAATACAAAAGAGACCTCTCAACCAGGTTCAGATAATTCTTTTATACTATTGGGAGACACAGAGGATGATGTCCTTAGTGAACTTAACTGAATACTCAAAATGAAGTGGTGTATGAGGGGCAATGGTGAATATCATGTTTCCACTCCATATTTTTTGGAAATATTGGAAGCATTGCAGGTAAACAATAGGAGTGGGAGGGCCTCAGTGGTTGCTCTGCTATCGTAGCATTATTATGATGCAAAGGTGATTGAGTGGAGACATACTGCAACTGTACTGGGTATTTCCAGTTGGCAGCAGACATTGGTTCTACATTTTAAACATTGTGGAATTTGTGGTTTTTGTTACATGGAAGATATGGGGCTTGGTTGTACATGAGAAGTGGCTTTGGATTGTGTACAAAAGAGGGTTTGGATTGTACAGATTGGGCTGTCATGTAGGCCAGGCTGGACTGTCACCTGAGGGCCAGCCATAGCTGCTGCTGGACTAATTACTTTTCGCCCAGCTTGTCCTATCTCTCTCTTGGAGAGCCAGATCTGTCATGTGGTGGTTTGGCCAGGTTGCTGTCACATGGTGGGTCATGCTGCTGGACTGTGCTGCCTTGTAAGATTCTATGGGCTGTCATGCAGCCATTGGTTCACCTGGAGCTATCACAGGGTGCATGGTTGACAGTTGCTGTCACACTGCAGGCTGCACATTCCCACAGGTTGACTGGGGCTGTGAAACTTAAGCACCTCTTACCAACACTACCAAATTGCCCATATCAGCTGTACTAGTTTGTTTTGCCAACAACAGTATATGAGTACCCCTTTCTCCACATTCTTACCAACATTTTATACTTTCTATCTTTTAGTTAATAGCCTTTCTAACAAGGATAAGGTGATATTTCATTGTGGTTTTTATTTGTATTTCTTTGATGGCTAGTGATATTGGGCATTTTATTCATATTTTAGCTGCTCTTTGTATTTCTTCTTTTGAGAACTGTCCATGCAGGTTCTTTTCTCATTTTTAACCTGAATTGGTTGATTTGTTTTTTGTTGTTGAGTATTTTGAGTTCTATTTCTTTCTTTTTTTACTTTATAAAATTTTATATAAAGGGAACAAACTTCATGGATTTCAAATATATACTTTTAAGAGAACAATGATGCTTCCCACCATGGCCTCCCTTCCTCAGTTCCACCCTATGTCCTTCTTCGTTTCTTTTTATTTTAATTTTCACAGTTATATTTTCAGTTTTCTTTATAATCACAAGCTTAACCCTCCACTAAATAAAGAATTCAGCAAATAGTAAGAAGAGAAACCACTGTTATTCAAGACTGTAGATAAGAGCTATAAACAATAATTAAATCTGAAGATGTCATATATATTACTCTTTTTGTACTCTATTTTAGTTACCATAAATCAGGGAAAACATAATTTTTTTGGGAACTGGCTTCTTTCACTAAGCATATTGGTCTCCAGTTGTATTCATTTTGTTGTGAAAGACAGGATTTCATTTTTTTATGGTTGAGTAGCATTCCATTATGTTTATATACCCCAATTGCTTTATCTAGTAATCAGTTGATGGGTACCTGGGTTTATTCCATATCTTAGCTAGTGTGAATTGGGCTGCAATATATATGAGGGTACAGGTAACTCTTTTTTAAAGATTTATTTTATTTATTTGAAAAACAGTTACATAGAGAGGTAGAGACAGAGAGAGAGGTCTTCCTTCCGATGGTTCACTCCCAGATAGCCACAATGGCCAGAGCTGCGCTGATCTGAAGCCAGGAGCCAGGAGCCAGGAGCCAGGAGCTTATTCCAGGCCTCCTACTGCTATCCCAGGCCATAGCAGAAAGCTGGATCAGAAGAGGAGCAGCCAGGACTAGAACTGGTGCCCATATGAGATGCCGGCACTTCAGGTCAGGACCTTAACCCTCTTTGCCACAGCACTGGACCCTAGGTAACTCTTTAATATACTCATTTCCTTTGGGTAAATTCCCAAGAATGGACTGACTGGGTCATATGATAGATCTATTTACAGATTTCTGGGGACTCCTCTCCACACTATCTTCCATAAAGGTTGTACTAGTTTACCTTCCCACCAACAGTGTATTAGGGCTCTTTTCCCCCAACATTCTCTACAGGATTTGTTATTTTTGATGGTATTCATTATAACTAGTGGGAAGTGAAACCTCATTTTGGTTTTTATTCATATTTCCCTGAAGGCTAGTGATCCTGAAAATTTTTTCATGTGTCTGGCCATTTGTGTTTCAGCCTTTGAAACATGCCTGTTACTAACCTTAGCGTATTTCTTAACTGCATTGTTTATTTTGTTGTTGAATTTCTTGAGGTCCTTATATATTATGGATATTAATTCCTTCATCAGATATAAAATTTACAATTTTTTCCTCCCATTGTGTCAGTTGCCTTTTCACTTTGTTGAGTGTTCTCTTTGCAGTGCCAAACTGCTTAGCTTGATGCAATTCCATTTGTCTATTTTTGTGTTTATTGCCTGTACTTCTTGGGTCTTATCCAACAAATTTTTGACTATACCAATGTCTTGCAATGTTTCCCCCTAGTAATTTGATGTTTTCAAGTATTAGATTTCTGATTTGTTGTGTTGATTTTTGTATAAGGTATAAAGTTTCATACTTCTGAATTTTTTTATAACGCTTTTATTTAAAGAATATAAATTTCCAAAATACAGCTTATAGATGACAATGGCTTCCCCCCATAACTTCCCGCCACCTGCAACCCCCACCTTTCCCACTCCCTCTCCCCTTGCTTCACATCAAGATTCATTTTCAATTCTCTTTATATACAGAAGATCAGTTTAGTATATATTAAGTAAAGATTTCAACAGTTTGCCCTCACATAGCAACACAAAGTGAAAAATACTGTTGGAGTACTAGTTATAGTATTAATTCACAATGTATAGCACTTTAAGGACAGAGATCCTACATGATATATATATATTTTTAAATTGATTAATTTTCTATGCAATTTCCAATTTAATGCCAAGATTTTTTTTTCATTTTTAATTATCTATATACAGAAGATTGATTCAGTATATACTAAGTAAAGATTTCATCAGTTTGCACCCACACAGAAACACAAAGTGTAAAAATACTGTTTCAGTGCTAGTTATAGCATTACTTCACATTGGACAACACATTAAGGACAGATCCCACATGAGACGTAAGTACACAGTGACTCCTGAAGTTGATTTAACAATTTGACACTCTTGTTTATGGCATCAGTAATCTCCCTAGGGTCTAGTCATGAGTCGCCGAGGCTATGGAAGCCTTTAGGGTTCGCTGACTTCGATCTTATTCCGACAGGGTCATAGTCAAAGTGGAGGTTCTTTCCTCCCTTCAGAGAAAGGTACCTCCTTCTTTGATGGCCCCATTCATTCCACTGGGATCTCACTCACAGAGATCTTTCATTTAGGTCTTCTTTTTTTCCAGAGTGTCTTGGCTTTCCATGCCTAGAATATTCTCATGGGCTCTTGAGCCAGATCCGAATGCCTTAAGGGCTGATTCTGAGGCCAGAGTGCTATTTAGGACATCTGCCATTCTATGAGTCTGCTGTGTATCTTGCTTCCCATGTTGGATCATTCTCTCCCTTTTTTTGATTCTATCAGTTAGTATTAGCAGACACTAGTCTTGTTTGTGTGATCCCTTTGACTCTTAGACCTATCAGTGTGATCAATTGTGAACTGAAATTGATTACTTGGACTAGTGAGATGGCCTTGGTACATGCCACCTTGTTGGGATTGTATTGGAATTCCCTGGCACATTTCTAACTCCATCATTTGGGGCACGACTGATTGAGCATGTCCCAAATTGTACATCTCCTCCCTCTCTTATTCCTACTCTTACATTTAACAGGGATCACTTTTCAGTTAAAATTTAAACACCTAAGCATAATTGTTTGTTAATTACAGAGTTCAACCAATAGTACTAGAATAAAAAAATACTAAAATGGATAAAGTATTACATTGTACAACAACAGTCAGCACAAGAGCTGATCAAGTTACTGTTTCTCATAGTGTCCATTTCACTTCAACAGGTTTCCCCTTTGGTGCTCAATTAGTTGTCACCGTACTTCTGAAATTTTCCCAACACAATTTTTTGAACAGATTCTGCTTTTTTCAGGGAGTGATATGAGATCATTTGAAAAGATTGGTTGGTTCTAGATGTGTGGATTAATTTCTGGAGTCTCTATGATGTTATGTTGGTCTACATGTCTGACTTTTGTGCCAGTAACAAGCTGTTTTGATTATAACTGCCCTGTAGTATGTCTTGAAATCTGATATTGTGATTCCTCCTTGTTTTCTTTGAATAAGATTGGTTTAATTATTCATGGTCTTTTCTGTTTTCAGATGAAATTTAGAATCGGTTTTTATAGATCTGGGAAGAATGTCTTTGGTATTTTGATTAGGATTGCTTTGAATCTGTGAACTGCTTTTGGTAATATGGACATTTTGATGATATTGACTTTCAATCCTTGAACATGGAGGGTTTTCCATTTTTTAGTGTCTTCTATTTCTTTCCTTAACGTTTTCTATTTTCATCATATGATCTTTGATATCCTTGGTTACATTTACAAGACTGTCTCCCTGCCACTGCAGCCAGTACTGCTGAGAAGATTCAGTGTCCTGTCTCAGCCAGTTGCTGTGCACATGCTTAAAGGCTTCCACAACTGCCTCCCAGACCCAATATTGTGCCCTCATACTTCATCCATGCAGCAGGTGCTGTTGTGGGGATATTGGAGTGAGATATACTTGTCCCTTTTACTTTCAATGGGTCTGTGGATAACCACTAGTAACTGCTAGCCCCTGTTACTCTAGTGTGGTCTCATACTATACACTCCCTCCAGCTATATCACCATGGTTACTGTAGTCTGGTCACACCTCCATCTCCATGCTGCTACCTGTTCTGGCTCTTGGCTACTGCTGTTGTGTGTTGTGTCTATGTTCTTGCTGCACAACCACACTTTCCACACTGGTCCATGGCATTCCTCTTTCTTTTGTAGAATTTACAGTGTGATTTTCTCTCTAATTGTCCCCTGAGAGTGCACTTCCTATACTTTTTTTTTTTTTAACTTTTTATCTGTAGCCAGCACAGTATGTCATTCCCTGATCCATCTCCTGGGAATCTCTGGGAGGACAAAATTTTTAATGTAAATATTCAGCATTCCAATATCATTTTTGATAACTCAGCCGTGATTTCATGCAAATAGAGCACATTATATGGGAAAAGATTTTTGACAATTCAGAAATATCCAAAAGCACTTTCTAGAAGACATAAGGATTCCCAGATCATGCACACCACTGGTTCCCAATTTTATACAATAATCATTTCAGTATGTAGTGCCACTAATTCAAACATTCTATCATGAATTCCAGTGAACTAAGATGCCAAAGACACGTTCAGTACCTGCTGTGGCTTAGACATGGTTTGTCTTCCAAAGGTTCGAGAGCTAGAAGCCTGGTCCCAAGAGTAATGGTATTTGTAGATGGTAGGACCTTTAAGAGGTGTCTTTGTCGTGACTCCCCTCCTGAAGGGAGTTACTGGTCCTATAGACTATTTTAAGTCTCAAAAGAGAATTATTTTCCTCCAGGGAAGGTTATTATACAAGAGCAGGTGTGTTTTTTTCCCCAGTGTCTTGCTTTCTCCCTCCTTACTTGATGACATACATGGACTCCTACTGTATCATGCCGTTTGACTTGTTATTATGCAGCTGAGACCTCATGCCAAACGCCAAAGCTGTGATGTTTGGGCCTTTCCAGTTATCAGAATAATTAGCCATACAAACCTCTTTTCTTTGTAAAGTACCCAGCATCCATTGTGTTATAACAACACAAAACAGACGAAGACACTACCTCAATGTACTGTTCAGTAACCATCTTTTTTGGGTTTTTCAGATTATCATAAATGTCATTCTCCATGCTTATTAAACTTTAAGTTACATTCTACTTCCTGTATTCATGAAGGATATATCACCTGTTATATAGCCTGTTTCTTAATCTAACACCATTCTAGCTCCCACTAAATGAGTTGAAACATCCTTATGCCTCATACAAGAATTACATTTGAATTTTTATTGTTATATGATGTATAAGTATCATGACTCACTGAATACTCTGAGCTTATTTTATTATGTTAGATGATTAATTGATTATAACACACTTCTTCTCACACAACTCTTCATAATCCAGAAAATCATTTATAATTCTATACTTAGCGTATTTCTATAGTCTGGAAAATATCTACACATAGAGCCAAACTTCAGGACACTTCCATAAATGTTATGGATCCAAAATTGTTTTGATAGATCATATTATCTTAAAGTTGAAGAAGGATGGAGTGGGTGCATGGTCCAGTGGTTAAGTCACCTCCTGGAATGCCTGCATCCCAATGGGAGTGCCTGGATCAAGTCCTGGTTACTCTGCTTCTGATCCATGTTCCCACTAATGTACACCATGGAAGGTGGCAGGTGTTGGTGCAAGTAGTAAGGTCCTTGTCACCAAAGTAGGATATGGATTAAGGTCTGGGCTCCTGGATTCTGCCTGGCCTGGAATGGCTATTGCAGGCATCTTTTGTGTATGTGGGGGACCAGTAGATGAGAGGCTCTCATGATCACTCTGTTTCACTCCCTCTCCCTCTTCCTCTCTGTCTCCCTCTCCCTCTGTCTCTCCCACTCCCTAATTCAACTATATTGAAAACAAATTTTAAAACTTTTCATTGAAAAAAAGACAACACCAGGTTGGCGTTGCGATTGTTGTTTGTAAATCAGTATGGAACACAATCCTTTTTAGAGTCTCAAGGAACTCAATTAGCCAAACCTGTGGCTATCTCTGGAGAAAGGTATCTTAGCCCTGGCACTGTTGACATATGCTTTGAAGTAGAGGATATCCTGTGTACTGTAAGGATGTTCAGAAGCATCTGTAGCCATTACCTACTACAAACCAGTATCAACTCCACTCCAGCTGTGAGAACCAAAATGCTTCCAGTATTTTGTGTATTGAGCAGAGGACATGGATACTATTAAACATCCTACACTACAGGATGGTTTCTTACCCTGACACCAGAAATTAATAACTTGCCTAATATATTATTGCTCAAGTTAAGAAACTCTTATATACCTGTTGAGTAAGCAGTTAGATTCATTTAGGTGATATACAACTGAATTTGATGATCAATACCTCTAGTAGAGTATGTGACTTTACAATTAATGAGACTTTCCAACTTTTAGAGGGTAAATATCACAACAAACCAAATGACTGAAGCCAGTAAAATTACTTTATGTTAAGCCAACAATAGAAAATTTCTTTGTTTTCAGGAATGTAAAGCCAGACTTTACCAAAACAAAAGGAACTTAGATGTGGTATATTTCCACTCTTCTAATTTTTAAAAATTACCTAAAATCAAGGTGCTTCACTGCATAAATCTGTAGATTTTTTTACTTTAAATGTTATTATTTGATACATAGCTTTGTATTTGAATATGGAAAGCCCATCAGTATGTCTTGACAAGAATCCAGAAATTTGGTAGCGTACCACAATTTGTTAGGTCTAGGGCATAAGATCTTTATTGCCTATGTCTTCTAAATCCTATTTTAGTTTGATCTTGCAAAACTAATACCTCCTTCAGAATTATATCAAATCCTACTCAAAGGCCACTCTAGTTTAAAGGCCATAGATGATCTATTCAAATAATTGGAGTTGATTTAGATTGAAATACAGAATCATTGAGGGAAACATTTTGACACCCTTCTTTTATTCCCAAGGTCCTTGGCAGGCTTGCAAAGGAGAATGCTTTCCAGAAAATAAGTGCAAAAAAACTGATTGATAGATGCAGACTTTTCACAGCTTACATTCATTGATTCCTAATCAATAGGATTGTAGAGACATTATTTTGAAATAAAGATACTTTGGATGTCATACTTGGCTCCTCAAAGAGTATTACATTATCTGAGGTGAACACTGTTGCACCTACATCCTGTAGTTTTCATGGAGTGCTTTTAAATATCACAAAACCAAGTGTTGATACTAAAAAAGCAATAAATAAATTTGTTGAATAACCCGGTTATTGACAACCATATCTCGCTCCGAATGTTTCTTGTCAGTAATGAGTCCTGGCTGTACTTGTAGGGACATTAGGCCAATAATTTGCACTACTTTTTAATTCTCCTAATTTTACTGATCATTTGTGTACCTCTCAGTTCAAATACTATTGTATAGCTTTAGTCTACAGTTGCAGCTAATGACTCTCATGGAAAAGGAGAGAAAAAGTATAATAGCAACCACCAAAAATTCTGTCTCTCTTCTTCCTTTAATACCTGGCAATTACACAATCTAGATATATATATAGGGCTCTCCTATGACCTGGTTAAAAAGAGCATAATGGGAGGACTAGTAAAGAAAGTTTTCAGATGTGTACAGGAGGATAGATGTGTATTGCAATGAACTGACATGCCTATTTACAGAAAAGTATCAAATCCAGCCTGACTTGTAAGCCAAAGCCCTCGTTCACCAGCAAGCACTTTGAAGTCTAATCCCTACCAGCCCTCTTTTACTCTAATAAAAATTCTCATTTCCCTTCAATCTGAATGAGACTTCATTACTACGAATTCTATACAGTATTATGAACAGTTTGATTTCCCTTTGAGATGCCTTCCTTTTGTGAATACAGGTTCCACATATATTCAGAGATTTTTTTTTGTTTTTCAAAATCAGGAAAAACGTTAACTTCTTGTAACACTGATACATACACTAGGTAATACTTCAGTCAACTAACAAATCAAGTTTACTTTTTTTCCTAGAGAGTTAAATAATAGACCTTGAAACAATCAGAATTTAGAAACTAAGAAAAAATTATGGTCATTACTGCCGCCAATTAATGTTTTACACTGTCTTGTTGTACTCTTGCAAAATCCATCATGACAGAGGATATCATAGAATCACAGTGTTGTCATGGAGTACAAAGGTGTCAGGCATACAGGTTAGGAGCCACTCATTGCAAAATTCAGAGAAATCACATTGTTCATCATATATGTCCCTACATTCTACACCAATTGGTTTTATCTGGGAGGGAGAAGGTATATGAGAAAAGATTATATATCGATGATACTTCAGTTTTCTTTCTCTTTATCCTCTAAGTTGACACAAAATTTTTTCCCCTAAATTGTTAAGAGCAGTAAGATAATTGGATCATCTTAATAACTGCTTAAGCCTAACAGATGTAGGCGATTAAATTTCTTATACACTAAAAAAAATGGGTCATGGTCAATCAAGAAGCTAGAAATTCAAAGGTAAGCACACTGATATAAAAGAAAGAAATTGGGGCTGGCGCCATGGCTCAGCAGGCTAATCCTCCGCCTTGCGGCGCCAGCACACCAGGTTCTAGTCCCAGTCGGGGCGCCGGATTCTGTCCCGGTTGCCCCTCTTCCAGGCCAGCTCTCTGCTATGGCCTGGGAGTGCAGTGGAGGATGGCCCAAGTGCTTGGGTCCTGCACCCCATGGGAGACCAGGAGAAGCACCTGGCTCCTGGCTTTGGATCAGCGCAGTGCGCCGGCTGCAGCGTGGCGGCCAATGGAGGGTAAACCAATGGCAAAGGAAGACCTTTCTGTCTGTCTGTCTGTCTCTCTCTCACTGTCCATTCTGTCTGTAAAAAAAAAAAAGAAATTGGATAGAAATTAATAAAAAAAATCCCAGACACATGTTGAAGTCCTAGAGTAAACCAGCAACAGAAGGGAGTCAATCCCCCAGGGGCACTAGCAGAGCTGGCATCACGGAAAGCTCCAGGCTTCGCACCTGATGTTGTCAGAAGCCCACTTAAAAAATAAATTACAAAAAGGTGATTTTGGGGAGACAGCTGAGCTGCTTCTCCCCTCTCCCCTGTGGAGGGGGTCAGGCCGACTACAAGTCAGTCTGCGCACTGGCCGCCTGGGGGGCGTATTTAGGCATGAGTTCGTTGATCCTGCGGATGTTTTCTCTGCATCTATTCAGATAACCATATGGTTTTTTTCTTCAATCTGTTAATGTGATATATCACATTAGAGGAAATAATATAAAATGTTACTTCTAACCCATTATGACTGTGTTCATACCATAAGCTTATGATTTCTCTATACATGAATCTTAATGTAAAAATAAGCAACAATCTCCAGAATGCTGAGTCAACATCATAAACATTCTTATTTAGATAAGTTTTTTTTCTTAATTTTTTTTTGACAGGCAGAGTGGACAGTGAGAAAGAGAGACGGAGAGAAAGGTCTTCCTTTGCCATTGGTTCACCCTCCAATGGCCGCTGTGGCCAGCGTGCTGTGGCCGGCGCACTGCGCTTGTCCCATGGCAGGAGCCAGGTGCTTCTCCTGGTCTCCCATGCAGGTGCAGGGCCCAAGGACTTGGGCCATCCTCCACTGCACTCCCGGGCCATAGCAGAGAGCTGGCCTGGAAGAGGGACAACCAGGACAGAATCCGGTGCCCCAACCGGGACTAGAACCCTGTGTGCCGGCACCGCAAGGCGGAGGATGAGCCTGTTGAGCCACAGCGCCGGCTGAGGGCTATTAATTTTTGTGTGGTAGTTCCAGTCGACTCTTAATTGAGTTGTTCCCCTAATACAAAATCATGTCATCTGCAGATATGGATAGTTTGACGTCCTCCTTCCCAATATGCATCACTTTGAATTCTTTTCTTACCTAATGACTCTGACTAGAGCTTCCATAACTGTATTGAATAGCAATGGTAAGAGTTAGCATCCTTGTCTGGTTTTGGATCTTAATGGGAGTTCTTTCAAATTTTTCCCATTCGATAAGATGCTAGCTATCAGTTTCTCATAAATTGCTTTGCCTATATTGAGGAATATTCTTTGTATACCCAATTTGCTTAACGTTTCCATTATTCCATTATGAAAGGGTGTTATATTTTGTGAAATGTTTTCTCTGCATCTATTCAGATAACCATATGTTTTTTTCTTCAATCTGTTAATGTGATGTATCACATTTGTAGATTTGCGAATGTTAAGCCATCCCTGCATACCAGGGACAAATCTCACTTGGTCTGGGTGAATGATCTTCCTTAAGTATTGTTGGATTCATGTAGCTACTATTTTGTTGAGGATTTTTGCATCTTTGTTCATCAGGGATATTAGTCTAAGTTCTCTTTCTCTGTTATCTTTTCCTGATTAAAGAGTTAAAGACTTTTGGGAGGATCTCCTCCCTTTCAGTGGTTTTGAATAGCTTGAGAAGAATTGGAATTCTGTCTTCTTTAAATGTCTGGTATAATTCAGAAATGAAGCCATCTGGTCCTCAGCTTTTTTTTGTTGTTGTTGTTGGGAGGGCCTTTATTACTGATTCAACCTCTGTCTTCATTACTGGTCTGTTTAGTTGTTCTGTCTTCAAAACTCAATTTTGGGATATTATGTGTCTTTGAATCTATCCATTTCTTCTATAGTTTCCAGTTTGTTGGCATGCAGCTATTTGTAGTAATCCTTGATGATTCTTTTTACTTCTGTGATACCTATGTTATATTTCCTTTTTCATCTCTGCTTCTACTGATATGGGTCTTCATTGCCAACAGTATATCCATTTTGTTTATTTTTTTAAAAAAACATCTCTTCATTTCAATGATTTTTTGCATTGTTTTTTCTTTGGTTTCAAGTTTATTTCTTCTCTAATTTTAGTTATTTCTTTCTTCCCAGCAATTTGAGGTTTGGTTTGTTTTTGTTTTTCCAGGTCCTTGATATGTGCTAATAGCTCATGTATTGTTGCCTTTCCAATGTCTTGAAGTAGGCACCAATTACTGTAAACTTCTCTCTGAAAACTGCCTTTACTATATGCCTTAAGTTTTTATATGTTTCACTCTCATCTTCATTAACTTCCAGAAATTTTTTCGTTTCCCTTTTGATTTCTTAAATTACCCACTCTTCATTCAGGAGCATGTTTTTCACTGTCTATGTGCTTCTACATATTCTAGAGATTCCTGAGTTGCTATATGTCTAGCTTAGTTCCATTGTGGTCAGAAAAGATGCATGGTATGTTTTTAATATTTTTTTAATTTGCTGAGATTTGTTTTATGGTTTAGCATGTGGTCGTGGTCTATCCTAGAGAAAGTTCTATCCACTGATGAAAAGAATGTGTATTCTGCAACTGTGGCATGAAAGCTTCTGTAGCTATCAGGTCTATTTTGTCCATCATGAAGATTAGCTCTTCTATCTCTTTGTTGATTTTATGTCTGGTTGATCTGTCCATTTATGAAAGTGTGGTATGAACATTCCAACGTGGAGCACCAAGCAGATTCTATCAGACAGGAAGCTGACTCTGGGAAAGCTGAAGCTCTCTCTGTGTACAGGGAATGCTTGTGGGGCTAATAATAGATCATATGCTCCTGTGTATGTTGAGGCCCTGTGTGCTATGACTGGTGGAATTCTGTGAATGTGCCATAGCGAGTTACTTGTGGCTGAGTGTTTGAGCGATCACTGTGTCTGGCTTGAGAGGCTCACAGTTTGATAAGTGTATGAGATGAGTCATTGCACAGGGTTCCACAATTATACACAGATCCTTTGCATTATTTAGAACCTGCCTGGGTGAGGGGTGAAGACACTAATGGCTCAGCATGGGCAATTGGTTCACTTTGGCAGAGAAAGTGTGAGGCTGTGATCATGCTGCCCAAAATGATCATACCCTCCCTCATCTAACCTCCACCCTGATGAAGATATAGCAGAACTACCATGCCATCAATGTTGGTGTCACTTTGGACTCTTGCCTCATACTTGAGCACTGCCTGGAGGTCCCTGGCCTCACTCAGCCCACACCTTCCTTGTGAAGCAGCAGAAACTCCAGTAAGTCACAGAAGCATATTTCACAGACAAAATCCTCAGGGGAGAAAACCAACAAGAGTTTCTACAAATGCCTAAAAATAAATGTAGAAATTAAGAAGCATGAACAAGAAAGACAGTATGAATTCCCCAAAAGAACACAAAACACTTGAATATTTGAATGAGAAGATGAAGAGAGGGATGAAATGCCTGAAAAGGAATTCAAAAGAATGATAAAATTATTCAAAAATGCAGAGAAGGAAATTAACAAATTAAAGAAATCCATACATGACATGGATGAGAAATTCTGCTTGGATAAAGAGACAATGAAGAGAAATCAAGCTGAAATATTAGATATGAAAATTCAATATATCAAATTAAAATACAGTGGAAAGCCTTAACAACAGACTTGGGGAGGCAGAAGAAAGAATATCCAAGATAGAAATCAAGTCCTTGCAAATAGAAAAAACAAAGGAAATTAGAAAATCTGAACATAGTTTTCAAGATTTACAGAAACTATCAAACAAACAAATATACATGTATTGGGAGTTCCTGATGGTGAAAAAGAGGGAGAGTGGCTGGCGCTGTGGTGTAGTGGGTAAAGCCACCACCTGCAGTGCCGGCGTCCCATATGGGCACCAGTTCAAGTCCTAGCTGCTCCATTACCAATGCAGCTCTCTGCTATGGCTTGAGAAAACAGTGGAAGTTGGCCCAAGTCCTTGGGCCCCTGCACCCACGTGGGAGACCCGGAGGAAGCTCCTGGCTCCTGGCTTTGGATCGGCACAGCTCTGGCCCTTGCCATTGGTTGGGGAGTGAACCAGTGGATGGAAGACCTCTCTCTCTCTCTGTCTCTCCTCTCTTTCTGACTTTAAAATAAATAAATAAATCTTTTAAAAAGAGTGAGAAAATTAGAACACCTATTCAGTGAAAGAATAGCAGAAAGCTATGCTAATTTGGCAGTTATAGTCAAAACAGTCTGGTAGTGGTAGAAAAATAGACATGTAGACCAATGGAACAGAATAGAAAGTCCAGAAATTCATCCATGCATCTACATTACATCTACATTACATTTTGTCAACTAATGTTTGACAAAAGAGCTAAAATAAGTCCCTGGAGAAAGAATATTACTTCAACAAATTGTGATGGGAAAACTGGATCTCCTTCTTCTGAAGTATGAATCAGGACTCCTACCTTACACCTTACCCAAATATCTGTTCAAAATGAATCACAGACCTACAAACCAATAGCATCAAATTACCAGAGAACATTGGGGAAACCCAGTAAGACACTGGCGTAGGCAAAGACTTCTTGGAAAAGATCCCAGAAGCACAGGCAATAAAAGCCAAAATTGACAAATGGGATTATATCAAGCTTAGAGGCTTCTGCACTGCCAAAGAAACAGTTAACAAAGTGAAGATGCAATTGACAAAATGGGAGAAGATATTTGCAAACTATGCAACTGATAAAGGATTAATATCCAGAATCTATAAAGAGCTGAAGATATTCAACAACAACAAAACAAGCAATCTAGTTAAGAAATGGGCAAAGGACTTGAACAGGCATTTTTCAAAAGAGGAAATTTAAATAGCCAACAGACACATGAAAAATTACTCAGGACCACTAGCCATCAGGGCAGTGCAAATCAAAAGTGAGGTTTCACCTCACCCCTGTTAGAATGGCGTTCATACAAAAATCAACAAACAACAAATGCTGGTGAAGATGTGGGGAAAAAGGTACCCTAATCCACTCTTGGTGGGAATGTAAACTGGTAAAGCCACTATGGAAGACAGTATGGAGATACCTCGGAAATCTGAAGATAGAGCTACCACATGATCCAGCTATCTCACTCCTGGGAATTTACCCAAATGAAATCAGTTCCAGCTCTCCTATGGCTGGGAAAGCAATAGAAGATGGCCTGAGTCCTTGGGCCCCTGCATCCACGTGGGAGACCTGGAGGAAGCCTCTGGCTCCTGGCTTCAGATTGGCGCAGCTCTGGCCATTGCAGCCAATTGGGGAGTGAACCAGGGAGGAAAGACTCTCTCTCTCTCTCTCTTTTTCTTTTTCTTCTTCTTTCTTCTTTCTTCTTTCTTCTTTCTTTCTTCTTTCTTCTTTCTTCTTTCTTCTTTCTTCTTTCTTCTTTCTTCTTTCTTCTTTCTTCTTCTTCTTCTTCTTCTTCTTCTTCTTCTTCTTCTTCTTCTTCTTCTTCTTCTTCTTCTTCTTCTTCTCTTCTCTTCTGTGTAACTCTTGACTTTAAAATAATTAAATCTCTTAAAAAAAAGCAATCAGCATGTGAAAGTGTTACTGTACCCCCATGTTTACTGCAGCTCAATTCATAATAGCTAATATGTGGAAGCAGCCCAGATGTGTATCAACTGAAGAGCTGAAGACTGGATAAAGAAATTATAGTATATGTAGACTATGGAATACAACATTTGTTTCTCTTCTTTAATGAGAATTGCCTGTTGTCCAGTTTCTGGGAAAATTATTTTATGAATTTTTTCAGTTTTCTGGAAAAAAGCTAAGTGGGGTATCAGTTACTTCATGACCTGAAGGAAAAGCCTTATATTAGTGTTTTCTAAGTGGTGAGAGATGCTGAAATCTATAAATGTTAGCAACATTTACTTCCCTCTCCTATTAAAGTTTATATTATTGTAATATATATATTTTTACTTGTATGTTCTATTCATTCATAGCAATGTGGACCTGATAGTTGTTGTGATCCTCGCACTTGTCAATTGAAACGGGGGAATCAGTGTTTTCAAGGAGGATGCTGCAAACAATGCCAGGTAAGATTCACATTTATTAACATTTTCTGATTATGTAAAAAGTCGTGTACTTTAGAACATTTGTAATTAAGCTGTAAGTCAAAATAAATGGATTTAAAAGGAACAGATAATAAATTTAGATCTAGATTTCTGATTTGTGAACTTTTGTTGGGTTTGGGGGCTTTTTTGGAATACCAATATTTTCACTAGCTTAATGTTGTTTTTAAAAGTCTTCATTTACACACGTTATAGAACTCTTAGTATTGAACATCTTCGTTCATTCTACCCTGTATATACATTTTATAAATAAAATTTTACTGATTATGATAAATATCTGTAAATACGTTGTTGAAAGAACTGAAGTTTTCATATAAGGAGTAAAACTCAATACAAATGATGTTTTCCAAATAGTAAATAATTTAAGTTATAAACTTTATCATTGACTGAAGAAGCACAATTTAGTTTATATGGTGAACAATTTGACCTCTGGTCCATGTTTTCCTTTTCAGACTTCATTATATTTGTAACAAGTTCCTCATATGGATTTTGTTTGTCCTTTACTGACACTTTTATTTTCTTCCTTATCACATTATTGCATTCTTGCTTCTTTATTATCTTTTGTGTCAACTTGAATTTATCTACATGAAGTATGAGATAGATACCCATTCAAAATTATTAATATAAATGTCTAGAATTCTTTATGAAGAGTTACTTAACTGGAAGATGCCCAGGAGAAAGGTTGCCATTTGGTTTCTTCTTGAAAAACAGCTATATTTGGACTTTATTATCCCTCATTTTGCCTCTGTTTTTTTCTGTGTTTGTGTGTGTCTTAAATTTTCATCTAATTTGTAAGTGTTCCATACTTAAAAACTATGGTTTTAATTGGCCTATTTTATTGAGAATGACTAGATTACAATATTTTCACCCAAATGGAATAACTTTTCATGGCTAAAAGCAATCATTCCCCTCTTAAAATGAAAATATAAGTAAAACTTTGGCTTTGATGTCACATTTGTGTTATACTTTTTCTTATTCATATATGTCTTATGATTTTATTTGATAACTTTCAATTAACTTCTAAATTATTAAAATAATGACATACAAAATCATGATGAATATAATAGAATAAATGGGAAAAATATAGATAATTGACATAACTTTGAAATTAGTATGGATAAACACAACAACCTTATGTAATGCTTTATTTTTATATTTTAATTTCCATTAGTTTTGGGATAAGAGTCATTTATGCAGGCCCAGTGCACATCCTGAATGTGATCTCCCTGAGTATTGTAATGGAAGCTCAGGAGACTGTCCGCCTGACCTAACTATACATGATGGACACTTATGCAAAAATGACAAGTTTATTTGTTATAATGGAGACTGTCATGATCTTGATGCACGATGTGAGTCCGTATTTGGAAAAGGTAATATCTTTTGTTATATCTAAACAATTGAGCCTCATTGATAAACAAAATTTTATGTTTTTAGATATGACTTGTTGTTTTGATATACATATACGTTATGAAACTATACCACAGTTAAGCTAATTAAAATATTCATCACCTCACATAGTTACCATTTTCTTTTAAATATTTTTTAAGGTCTACCCTGTTGGCAAATTTTAGGTATATAATACAGCACATACTATTTACTATTGTCAAATCTCCTGAACATACTCATTTTGTTTAACTGAAACTTTGCATCTCTTGACCAGCATCTCCTCACTTTCATTCTCCTCTAGTCTGTGGCAACCACTTTTTTATTCTCTGCTTCTATGAGTCTGATAATTTTAGATTTCACATAAAAACATTTTCCTGGGGGACTGGCCCTGTGGCATAGTAGGCTAAGCCTCTGCCTACAGCACTGGCATTGTGAATGGTGCCAGTTCATGTGCTGGCTGTTCCTCCCCTGATCCAGCTCTCTGCTATGGTCTGGGAAAATAGCAGAAGATGGTTCAAGTCCTTGGGCCCCTGCATCCACGAGGGAGACCCAGAAGAAGCTCATTGCTCCTGGCTCATGGCTCCCAGCTTCGAATTGGTCCAGTTCTGGCCATTGTGGCCATTTGGAGAGTGAACCAGTGGATGGAAAACCTCTCTCTCTCTCTTTCTCTCTAATTCTACATTTCAAATAAATAAATTAATAACATATTTAAATAATATTTTCTTGGGGTTGGCATTGTGGTGCAGCAGGTTAAGCTGCTACCTGTTATGCCAGCATCCCATATAGGTGATGATTCCAGTTCTGGCTGTGCCACTTCTGATCCAGCTCCCTGCTAATATGCCTGGAAAAGCAGATGAAGATTGCCAAGTCTTGGGTCCCTGCCACCCTCCTGGGAGATTTAGATGAAGCTCCTGGCTTCTGGCTGTGGCCCAGCCAAGCCTTAACCATTGCAGCCATTTGAGGAATGAACAAGTGGGGGGACGATACCTCTGTCTCTGTTTCTCTCTCTCCCCCTCTCTGTAAATCTGCCTTTCAAATAAATAAATTAAATTTTTTTCCTTATTATGTTTATTTCTGTTAGCATAATGTCCTCCATCTTTATCCATATTGTCACAAACATCAACATACCCATTTTTTTTTACTAAGGTTGTATAGTATTCCACAGTGTGTATGATGTATGTATGTCTATATCTACTTATCATATTTTTTGTCATTTCTTTTCCAAGGAGTCTTCGCCTATTCCAGTGTCTTACAGTGTTTCCTCAGTATTTTCCACTAATAATTTGATGGTATCAGGTCATAGATTTAGGTCCTTAATTCAGTTAGGTTTTTTTGTTTTATAAGGTGTAAGGTAGGGGTCTTGTTTCATGCTTCTGCATGCATAGAAACGATATTCCCAGCACCATATATTGGAGAGAATCTCCATTCTCCAGGGAATGATTTTAGCTCACTTGTCACAGATTAGTTGGTTGTAGATGTGTGGATTAATTTCTAGGGTTTTTATTCTGTTCCATGGGCCTATATATCTATGTTTGTGCTAGTGACTGGCTCGTTTTGATTGTAACTGCCAGGTAGAATGTCTTGAAATCTGATGTTTTGATACCTCCAGATTTGTTTTTGCTATTTAAGATTGCTTTAGCTATTCGGAGTCACCCATGTTTCCATATGAATTTTAGCATCATTTTTTCTAGGTCTGTGAGGAATGTCCTTGATGTTTTGATTGGAATCACATTGAATCTGTAAATTGCTCTAGATATTATGGAAATTCTGATAATAATAATTCTTCCAATCCAGGAACATGGGAGATTTTCTATTTTTTTGTGTGTCTTCTATTTCTTTAAAGTTTTATAATTTTCATTGTAGAGATCTTTTACCTTCTTGGTTAACTTTATTCCAAGATATTTAGTTTGTTGTTGCTATTGTGAATGGGCCTGAACTTACAAGATCTTTCTCAGCTATGGCATTGTCTATGTATACAAAGGTTACTGATTTTTATATGTTGATTTTATATCTTACAATTTTGCCAAACTTTATTATGAGTTCCAATAGTCTCTTAGTGAAATCTTTTTGTTTCCCTATATATAGGATCATGACATCTACAAACAGAAAATTTTCCCAGTAGTGAGCTTTGATGTGGAGGGGATAACCCTTAACTCTGGGGGAAGCAGACTCTGGCGCAGTTTAACTGTCTTTCCCATGTCATTCAACATATTTTTTTCTCATTTCTGTGCTCATTATGTGTGCTGTAATTTAGAGCTCATGTGAAGGTAATTTTGTGTTTGAATGGCTTTTTATGTCAGTGTTTTTATGAAGGGAACCAGCCTGGAGCTGCCTATTCCACCATTTTGCTGACATCTTACATATCCTTCTTTAAATAATTTTATTAGCTATAATGTGCATATTATGAAATTCACCCACTTAAAGTATACATCCCCATTACTCCCTCAACCCATTCTTTAACAACTCTTCTACTTTTCACCTTTATATCATTCCATTTATAGACTTCAATAGGGTTGATATTTTATAACTTTTTGATGACTGATTTTTTTAAATTAGCATAATATTTTCAAGCTTTATTCATGTTCATGCTGCAAAAATGGATCAGCAATTATTTCTTTTCAGACAGAATGATATTCCATTTTATAAATATAGCATATTTTGTTTATCCATTTGCCCATTGATGTACTTGTAGATTGCTCTTACCCTTTTGCTATTATAACTAATGCTATTGTAAACATTTGTGTACTGATGTCTATGCAACATATGTTTAATTTCTCTGGTATATATACCTGAGGGTGGATTTACTGGGCCACATAGTTATTCTATATTTAATCACTTGAAGGACTTGAAGAATTTTCAAAAGCACATGAGCCAGTTTTCATTATGACAGCGAGATATGAGGTTTCAGATTCCTCCACATCCCTTTTTACATTGTTGTTACCTTTATTTTGATTTTTACCATCCTCATGGGTATGTAGTAACATTTCAGCACAGTTTTTTTTAGGTTATCCTAATGATAAATGATTTTGAGCATTGTTTTTGGAAAATTTATGTATTTGCAGGGCTAGTGCTGTGATGTAATGGGTTAAGCTGCCATCTGTGGTGCCAGCATCCCATATGGGCACTGGTTTGAGTCCTGGCTGCTCTGCTTCCTACCTAGCTCTCTGCTAATGCACCTGGAAAAGCAGTGGAAAGTGGCCCAACTCCATTGGCCCCTTCACCCATGTGGGTGACCTAGAGGAAGCTCCTGGCTCCTGGCTTTGGCCTGGCCTAGCACCAGCCATTGTGACCACTTGATTAGTGAAACAGCAGATGGAAGACCTCTCTCTCTCTCTTCCCTCCCCATCCCTTTCCCTTTCCCCTCCCCCTGCCCTTTCCCTTCCCCTCTCCCTCTCCCTCTCCCTCTCTCACTCTTTCTACCTCTGCCTTTTATATAAAATAAATAAATGTTAAAAAAAGAGATTTGTGTATTTACTCTGGATAATAACATTTAGCACCAGCACTGGAAGTATAGTGGTGAGCGTAACTTCTTTCCAATGTCTTTTGCAAATTTTAAATTAGTTTACTTATAATTTTATTACTGAGGTTAAGTGTTCTTCATAAATCTAATACAAAAAACTCTTAATCTGCTAAATTATTTGCAAATATTTTCCCATTCTGAACTGTCTTTTCACTTTATTGATGATGCTTTTTTTGTAAAAATGTTTTTAATTTTGGCCGGCGCCGTGGCTCAACAGGCTAATCCTCCGCCTTGCGGCGCCGGCACACAGGGTTCTAGTCCCGGTCGGGGCGCCGGATTCTGTCCCGGTTGCCCCTCTTCCAGGCCAGCTCTCTGCTGTGGCCCGGGAATGCAGTGGAGGATGGCCCAAGTGCTTGGGCCCTGCACCCCATGGGAGACCAGGAAAAAGCACCTAGCACCTGGCTCCTGCCATCGGATGAGCGCGGTGCGCCGGCCGCAGCACGCCGGCCGCGGCAGCCATTGGAGGGTGAACCAATGGCAAAAGGAAGACCTTTCTCTCTGTCTCTCTCTCTCACTGTCCACTCTGCCTGTCAAAAAAAAATAAAAAAATTAAAAAAATAAAAAAATAAAAATAAAAAAAATAAAATGTTTTTAATTTTGATAAAGTCCAATTTATCTTTTTTATTTAAAGATTTATTTATTATTTGAAATTCAGAGTTACACAGAGAAGGAGAAAGAGAGAGAGAGAGAGAGAAAGAGAGAGAGAGAGAGAGAGAGGTCTTCCATCTGCTGGTTCACTCCCCAAATGGCCACAATGGCTGGAGCTGCACCAATCCAAATCCAAAGCCAGGAGCCAGGAGCTTCTTCCAGGTCTCCCATGTATGTTCAGGAGCCCGAGGACTTGGGCCATCTTCTACTGCTTTCCCAGGCCATAGTAGTGAGCAGGATCAGAAGTGGAGCAGCCGAGACTTGAACCAGTGTCCATATGGGATGCCGGCACTGCAGGCGGCAGCTTTACCTACTAAGCCACAGCGTCGGCCCCCCAATTTATCTTTTTAAAAATTTTTTTGCTTGTGCTTTTTGTGCCTTAGCAAATCAAATTCAGGCAGAAATATTCCCTATGTTTTCTAATAATCGTTTTGTTATTTTTGTTTCTATATTAGATCTGATGCATTTAAAATTAGCTTTCTATGTGGTATGATATAAGATAATCGCACATATTATTGAAATATTTGGTAGAATTCCGCAGTGAATGCATCTAGACAGATGGTCATCTTATCAAGATACCTTTGTAAGTGATGAATCATTTTTCTCTTGCTGCTTTCAGGATTTTCTTCTAGTTTTTGACTTTCATCAGTTTAAATATGAAGTTTCTGTTGGTTTCTTTGCATTTATCCTACCTAGACTTTGTTGAGCTTTCTTGCTATGTAGGTCATTTTTAATAAATTTATTTGGGTAATTTTCAACTATTAAGTCTTGGGATAATTTTTCTACTTTCCTTCTTATGTTCTCATTGTATATATTTTGACAGGCTTAATATTAAACACTTCTCTGAGACTATGCTTATTTTTCTTCATTCTTTTTCTACCTGTTCTTTGGCTTCCATAATCTCTATTAGCCTATTTATAAATTTGCTAGCTATTTGTTCTACTAGTCAAAATATGATGAACCTAGCAAACTTTTCATTTCAGTTACTATAATTTGCATTCAAGAATTTTTATTTTAAAGAGGTTAATAATTCTTTTCTTCTACAAAGTCTCTCTTTGTTGATACTCTCTTTCTGATACAACATTGTTATCATAACTTCCTGTACTTTAATCATGGTTTCTTTTAGGTCTGAGGATACATGTATTTTGGGCTCTTTGCAATAATTTCTCTTTGAAATATTTTCTCTTAAATTCAACATATGATCAACTTACAAATGGCTTCCATTCTCTGCATTTTTCCTTGGTGAATGTATGTTTGTTTGTGTGATTCATAAATTTTATAGGAACCTGGGCATTTTAAGGGGGGAGGGTTGCAGGGTGGAGGGGAGGTATGGGGGGGAAGCCATTATAATCCATAAGTTGTACCTTGGAAATCTATATTCTAAATAAAAGTTAAAAAAGAAAAAAAGAAAATATATTATAACTACTTTGGTACTTGTTTCCTCTCGTACTTCCCAAGACTTATTGTTATTTTCTAATTTATGTGTTTGGTGAATGACTGAATAATTTTAGTGAGGTATAGTCCCCCACCTAAACCTCTGATATTGCTCTTTATAGTGTGTCTGCCTACAGAAACCTGAAATGACAGTAGTAGGGCTTTCTTTCATTATTTCTTTTACCACCTCTACTGGTTAAACTCCACTAATTGCTAATAAACTATTGTGTTTTTTAAAAATGCCCTGGGCATAAATTCATCCTCAGTGAAACCAATACAATTGTCTCTTTCAATGGAATATTCCATCAGGTCAGTGTTTGATATTTTTTCTGATACCAGGAGGTTTCCTTCAAACTGTCTTTCTTCACAATTCTGTCCCAAAAACGAGGCACCCCGCAGTCTAACTTATGTCTTCATTAGATGCACAAAGTTCCCTCAATTGTCTTTCACCATAACTTCCACTATCTTTAAAACACCCTCATTTTTACACTTCTCTGTGATATTTTGAAAATTAATTCAGTTCTATTGGGAACACTTTAGAAACTTTTTTTTTTTTGACTGGCAGAGTTAGACAGTGAGAGAGAGAGAGAGACAGAGAGAAAGGTCTTTCTTCCATTGGTTCACCCCCCAATGGCTGCTACGGCCGGTGCTGCGCCAATCTGAAGCCAGGAGCCAGGTGCTTCTCCTGGTCTCCCATGCAGGTGCAGGGCCCAAGCACTTGGGCCATCCGCACTCCCGGGGCACAGCAGAGAGCTGGACTGGAAGAGGAGCAACTGGGACAGAACTGGCACCCCATCTGGGACTAGAACCTGGAGTGTCGGCGCTGCAGGCAGAGCTATTAGCCTAGTGAGCTGCGGCACCAGCCGAAACTATCTGTTTTAAAGCCTGCATTTCTACCCAGGCATAATCTCTGAGCCATGTCTTTTAGAAGCTGGAGATGGTTAAGACAATCTTATATCTGAGTGATTCTCCAAATCCAGGGAGTGTGAGCAAGTATCCTCTTATTATCTCTGCTTTGTTCTACTTGAATGGGAGTAGTGCTCCACAAGATAAGATAAATCCAGCTGTAAGTTGTAGTATAAGCTGTCATTTTCTTACCATGATCTATGTTTTGTTAACTTATATTGTGGACATGCAGTAGTGCAGAAAAATATTAGTATTTCTTTTTTAAGGTCTGGGAATCAAGCTACACATCCTAGTGGAGAGTCACATGATATAGAGTAAATTTCTTATCTGGCAGAGAAGAGAAATGAGGCAACAAGTCAGGTCTTCCTGATTGCTTAGTCTGACTTCCTGGGCTTTCAGACTTAACCAGGAGATGCACCTAATGTGACTGTCCTGTCTGGGGGTGGAGACATTCCATGGGTGGATTGCCCCAATCTCTGTGTACACAGGAATTTCCTCCCCTTGGAATTTTAACCCTTAGTTTCAGGACACACTGGGTACATGGAAGTAATGGGGGAAGGAAGTACAGTAGCGGAGGGCACCAAGTTCCTTGTCTCAGCTCCAACCCAGTCATGATCAGATGGTGGGGATGAGGGAGGGAGCATACATCTCTGTTAATCTTCATGCAACCAACATACTTTGCAGGAGGAACTATCTGATAGAGCTGTGGAGGATGGGATCAACTCTGAAACGGCATTCTATTAATAGTGACTGGCCCTAGTGCATAAAACATCAGATCTTATATAAGCACAATATAAATTTGCTAACATTTTATAACCTTACAATACATGTTACATAACCCAAATTAACTAAAATAGCTATCAAATAAGTATCTTAAATATCTTAGAATACTGAAAAGATAATAATCCATTTAACCCTGAACATTTTACTTATTTTATTTTTTAATTTGACAGATAGATTTAGCAGTGAGAGAAACAGACAGAGAGAAAGGTCTTGCATTGGTTCACCCCCCAAATGGCCGCTGCGGCTAGAGCTATGCCGATCTGAAGCCAGGAGCCAGGTGCTTCCTCCTGGTTTCCCATACGGGTGCAGGGGCCCAAACACTTGGGCCATCCTCCACTGCCCTCCCGGGCCACAACAGAGAGCTGGACTGGAAGAGGAGCAACCGGGACTAGAACCTGGCGCCCATATGCGGTGCCAGTGCCACAGGTGGAGGATTAACCAAGTGAGCCATGGCCCCTACCCTGAACATTTTAAACAAAGCTGTAGACAAGATCTAATCAAAGTTATGGTAATCACTCTGTCAGTAAAAATTGGCAGATAATGTTAACTCTGTTAAAATTTAGTTCTTCCAACAGTCAAGGCTCAATAACAGTGAAGGAAAACACATGTCCCTTTCCCTCAGATGCATACACATCTCATTATCTATGTCATTTACAGTAGCACAGAAAAACCTTAATTATAAACAACATCAGCATATGAACCCTTGACTTTAAGACAGCGAAATACATTGTGGAACAAATCCTATTGTCAAGAGCAGAAGAACTGAGTGAAGAAGGTAAACTGCAGAGGAGGGAAAAGAGGTCTGTCAGGTGGTTCTGCTCTCTGGACTTCTAAGTTAGAAGAGCTAGCTTTATAGTAATTTCTTCTAATCTCATCTATCCTAATCTCACACAGCATTCAATTTTTACAATCCTGCAGCATACTTATTCCTCTTTCTATCCAAAAAATTCTTTCTGTGAATCTTCTGTCACAAGAATACATTCTAATGCTTATAGCTTCCTCCACAACTTTATTTCCTACCTACTGGTTCCTATAATTCACATCCTAAAACAAACATCAACACCTCTAAATTAACAGAAAAACATCTTTTAAAAGGGGGCTGTGGTGCTTTGGCATAATGGATAAAGCCACCACCTGTGATGCTGACATCCCATATGGGCACCTGTTTAAGTCCTGGCTGTTCCACTTCCAATCCAGCTGCCTGTTAGAGTGCCTAAGAAAGCAGTGAAGGATGGCCCAAGTCCTTGGGTCCCTGCACCCATGTGGGAGGCCCAGAGGAAGCTCCTGGCTCCTGGCTTCAGATTGGCCCAGCTCTGGCTGTTGTATGGGGATTACAAGAGCAATTACTTCAAGTGTACATGCTGTTCTGCTTTCAGGGCTTGTTTCCTTGTTCCACTGAACAAAAATTTATTTTCTTCCCATTTTCTTTGGCCCCTGTTACTCGCATAGGCTAATATCTACATAGCTATCTTAAAAATTTGTCATGTCCATTCTATGAAATTTTGTCAATTTTTATTTTATCCAATGAGTCCCACTTTGCACAATTATTCGATCTGTAAGTTTTATGGTTCATTTTTATAATCTATATTTGTTATTTATTTCCCTATTTTCCTTGAAATTCTTGAAATATGTGTAATAAATACTTTGGAACTTTTATTCATTAAATTATAGTAACATTTTTGAACTATTTATGTTGAAAAACTTCTCAAGTTAAGGATTGCTAAGGATCAAAATTTCTTGCCTTATTATTGACTGAATGCTGTACATAAGGTTGGTTGATTCCTTCATTGTCTTAAAGAATTTTCAGCTTTGGCAGGCATTCTAACTTGTATGTTATCTTGACTGTTTCAAAGATTATACTGAAGATTTATTAACACTCCTTTAGAGTAGCTTTCATTGTAGAAGTAGTGTGCTCTTCATCCTTGGGATAAAACCCAGTTGATAATGTTGAATCATCCTTTTCATGTGCTGATACCTTAGATTTGCTAGTATTTCGTTGAGCATTTTTGCATCTATGTTCATCAGGGTGATTGGTGTGCAGGTTTCTTTTTTTTTTGTGCCATTTTCTGGTCATGGAATCAAGTTTTTGTGGCTTTGTAGATGAAATTTGGGAGTTTCTTTCATTGAAATTTTTTGAAATAGTTCAAGGTGAATTGGTGTTAACCCTTTTAAAGTTTTGAATAATTCAAAAGTGAAGCTATCTAGTCCTAGACTTTTCTTTGTTGGAATACCTTTTGTTACTCATTTGATCTCATTACCTGTTTTTCTTTTGTTCATAATTTCATTGTTGCTTTCTATATCTTCATGGTTCAATGTTGAAGATGTAATCTAGGCCCATAATCAGTAAACTTTGAGTTAATCAGAAGGAAATTCATCCAGAGTGTCCCTTTTAACCATGTGAGCTCTATTTTAAACATTTTATTTTAATTATCCTTATTTATGGGGCCTGCTGTAATAAGCCAACACAAGTATTTGACATATGAAGATCAAATCATGTTAGTTAGCATCTTCATCTCTTTAAATACATGAGGTGTTCAGAAATCAGAAATCGTAGAATGGTTCTCTGGTTTGGAGGAAGTAGGCTTGCTGTATTTTGAAAGGGTCAAGTGACCAGGAAATTCTAAGAGCAATCCCTTGCAGACATCTGTCAACGAAATGGGAGCCTCAAGACTACAACTACACAATATTGAATTCCGTCAACATCTAGTGAGCTCTGAACAAAACTGCAGTCTCACATGGAAAGGCAACCGGAGCCAACACCTGGATTTCATCCTAGTGACACCCTGAGCAAAGAAGTCACTTGAGCCTTGCTGGACTTTTGCGCTACAGAAACTGTGACATAAGAAATGGATATGAGTTTAAGTTGTCAAGTGTTTATTTTTGCTTTTGTTTTACCCAGGAATAATAAAAACAATAAAAATTAAAAAATAAAGACAGCCAATATAGTAATGAATGAAAAATAGGTAAATGTTGGTCCCTTCATTTTAAACTACCTGAAGATACCATTAAGTAATGTCTTATTGAAGGAATCTCATTAATTTTGTTATAGACATGTCTTTTATGAGTTTTCACTAAGAATCTAGAGAGGGGCTGGCATGTGGCATCATGGGTTAAACCTCAGCCTGCAAATGTGGCATCTCATGTGGGTACTGGTTTGCGTTCTGGCTCCTCCATTTTCAATCCAGCTCCCTGCTAATGCACCTGGGAAGGCAGTTGAAGATGGCCCACGTGCTTGGGCCCCTGCACCCATGTGGAAGACCCTGATGAAACTCCTGACTCCGGGCTTTGGCCAGGTCCATTACCAGCTGTTGCAGGCGTTTGGGGAGTGAACTGGGATATGGAAGATTCTCTCTCCCTCCCTCCCTCCTCCCCTCCCTCCCTCCCTTCCGCCCTCTAACTCTGCCTTTCAAATAAATGGAATAAATCTTTTAAAAAAGAATCTAGGAGAACAAATATAGTTTTATGTACTTTTCCTTTCCTTTCTATTTCTTTTTACAGAGTGCTCTCTTAGTTTCTATCACTCTTTCCTCCCCTGTATTATTTTTGTGATTTAAATGACTCTGAAAGTGATGAAAAAAGATCAATAACCATGAACATTGCCTTTAATGTTACTTCTTTCTCCTTCCTTACAACCTTCCTATGAATAATTTGTGTTATTTAATAATGGAGAGAGACAAAGGAAACATATTCCAAATCAGAATTAGGGCAAAAGAATAAGTTACTAGTGTTACACAGTGGATTGAAGTGACTGCAGTTCACAGTAACCTATTCTGTCTTTTTTTTTTTTTTGACAGGCAGAGTGGACAATGAGAGAGAGTGACAGAGAGAAAGGTCTTCTTTTGCCGTTGGTTCACCCTCCAATGGCCGCCATGGCAGGCGCGCTGTGGCCAGCGCACCGCGCTGATCCGATGGCAGAAGCCAGGTGCTAGGTGCTTTTTCCTGGTCTCCCATGGGGTGCAGGGCCCAGGCACTTGGGCCATTCTCCACTGCACTCCTGGGCCACAGCAGAGAGCTGGCCTGGAAGAGGGGCAACCGGGACAGAATCCAGCGCCCTGACTGGTACTAGAACCCGGAGTGCCGGCGCCGCAAGGCAGAGGATTAGCCTATTGAACCTCGGCGCCTGCCACCTATTCTGTCTTTTATGAGCAAATAAAAGAAAGGAACTCCAAGTCTCCAATCATAAAATGTCGAGGAAAGGGAAAGGATGATTACCCTGACTTGAGGAGTATACATTATATAAATGTATTGAAATGTCACAGCGCAACCCATAAATATGTACTATGATTGTTAATGAAAATTTTATAAAGGTAACATACAAATTATGAATAAAGAGTGAAAATGAAGAACAGATACATGTTTAAATACAAATCGATTTCTAACTTTGACAGGTTCAAAAAATGCTCCATTTGCCTGCTATGAAGAAATACAATCTCAAACAGATAGTTTTGGGAACTGCGGTAAAGACAAGAACAAATATACACCCTGTGGATGGAGGTTTGTTATACAAATATCAATACTTTTCTTGTGTTCTGTGTTTCTTTTCTTGCTTTGCTCTCCCTAGGTTAAGCATGTCACTCGTTTCAGTGGTTTTGCAGAAACACCTGTGCATGAGAGTGAATCTCAAATCTAAATCTTCAGCCCTGACATCTTTCTAATGCTACAGACTATAAAATTTCATTTTATTTCAGATCACTTATATGTGATGGATCATTAGGCTCCTATATCCAATCCAGAATTGAAATTCATGATACTGTGTGTATTGTGGGCAATCCCCTTCATACTGGCTGTGCTGTGGCCACCATCTGGCTGTATTCCAGGCTCTTCCTTCTGCCTATGAAAGAACTAATGAAGGGGTTTAGGAAAGCAGGATTTATTTAAAAGAGTGTTCCACACTCAGTCATGAGTGTTAACAACCTCTATCAAAGAGGAAGAAAGGGGCCAGCATTATGGTACAGTGGGTAAAGTCATAACCTCGACGCTGGGATGCTATATGGATCCTTTTTTGTGTCTCATCCACTTCACTTCCTATCCAGCTTGCTGCTAATGGCCTAGGAAAAGCAGTGGAAGATGGCCCAGTACTTGGGCCCCTGATACTCACTTACTTTTGTAATATGTTATTTATTTATTAATAATCATTTAATAATAAAATATAATAAAAATAAAATTATTTCTTATTAATAATAAAATTATTAATAATAAATTCATTAGTAATACACTGTCTCTTGGATGAAGTTCTTGTCTCTTGGCTTTGGCATGGATCAGCCGTGGCTGTTGCAGCCATTTGGGGAATAAATTAGTAGATGGAAGACCTCTCTCTCCTTATCACTCTCTGTCCCCCCCCCCCCCATGTAACTCTGGCCTTTGAATACATAAATAAATAAATCTTTTAAAAGAGAAAAGAAGAGCTGCTGTTCTCCACAAGGTTGGGGTCACCCTTTAAAAGGATGAGGGTGGTGCTCTAGTTGAATATTCAGATAGGACTGAATTTTGATAGAGCTTCAGTACTGCTGGCTTCTGTGTCCCCCTTTATTGGGAATCTTGGAGGAATCATGGGCTGTAGCACACACATGGTTATCATGACATGCTTGCATCATGGGGAGTGAGGCTCATTTGCATGATGGAGAATGGATGTGTACAGCCTGCAGTCAGGTTGGATGGGCATGGAAGAAGGTACGGTTTGTCTGTTGCAGGGATGTGGCACAGATGTTGCTGGCAGGCTCTCAGCTACTCTTTGCTCACTCGCTCCCTGCAAGCCCAAATGAGCTGTACATTACCTTTCCAAGTTTTTTCATTTTTCCTTATGGAACTTGTATCTCCACTCACTTGGTTGCTTGTTCCAGATGAAGATTGCTTAGTGTCTATAAAATAAACTTCACTTTCTCATGCACCTAAAGAGTTACCTCTTTAATATTGTGGCCATGACCTTAACAAAATATTTATTAAGAACAAGTTATGTGCTAGATACCAGGCTAAAAACTAGTTAGCAAAGCATAGTTATAGGATTTGTAGATTGATATACATACTTGCATAGTGTAGTTTTATGCTTCCTTGATTCGCTGTTACAATTTTTGTTTATCAGTATCACACTCTCCCTGTTGAAAATTTAATAATTATAACTTTAATTCACATGGTGTCTTTTCTGTGAGGTTTTCCATAACTGTTAAGTTAGAATGTGTCCTCATCTTAAATCTTCATCAGTATTGTAGTTCATCTGTAGGATTTTTAATGGAATTTGTGTCAGATTTAATACTGGAATGAGAGGTCTTTGAGGGTAGGATTAACATTTACTCATATTTTTTATTCATCTATAGGGAGAGATAAAATTATGGGGTACATTAATTATATGATAGTAAATATATAATATACACAGTGAATAGAAATCTATTACGAATGAAATCCTGGGGCTGGCGCTATGGAGTAGTGGGTGGGCCACTGCCTGTAGTGCTGGCATTCCATACAGGCACCAGTTCCAGACCCGGCGGCTGCTCAAATTCTTATCCAGCTCTCTGGATTCTCCAGCAATGGAGGATGGCCCAGGTATTTGGGCCTCTGCACCTGTGTATGAGACCCAGAGGAGGCTCCTGGCTCCTGGAGACAGATCAGCGCAGCTCCGGCCATTCATTATAGCCATCTGGGACGTGAACCAGTGGATGGGGGACTGACCTTTCTCTCTCTCTCTCTCTCTCTCTCTCTCTCTCTCTCTCTCTCTCTGTCAGCTTCTCTGTAACTCTGCCTTTCAAATAAATAAATAAATCTTTAAAAAACAAAAAGAATGAAATCCTGACATTAGATACATGATGGCAGGAACTGGTAATGATTATGCTACGTGAAATAAGCCAGACCCAAAAATACAAATATCACATGTCTTCCCTTATTTGTGGAAGTTAATATATAGAGTGTATGAAAATTGGATGGATGTCATATCATTTGGAATATATTTATAAATATTGCTTCACTGAGAAATAGAGTTACAGACAGAGAGAAGGAGAGACAGAGAGAAAGGTCTTCCATCTGCTGGTTCACTCCCCAAATGGCAGCAACAGCCAGGGCTGGACTAATTCGAAACCAGGTGTCAGGAGCTTCTTCTGGGTCTCCCACATGGGTTCAGGGGCACAAGCACTTCGACCATCTTCCACTGCTTTCCCAGGCCATAATCAGAGAGCTGGATCAGAAGAGGATCTGCTGAACTGGTGCCCATATGGGATACTGGCACCGCAGGCAAAGGCTTAGCATACTATGCCACAGCACTGGCCTAATTTTAATTAACTTTTAACAGATTCAATATTATTTGTAGATACAAGTCTAAGAACCTGATGATATTCTACTCTTCCCTCCCTCTCTTTTACCTTTTTTTTTTCAGTTTTAGAAATAATACATTTTAAAGTCATATTACAGATAAAAGTCTTAATATTTCGATTAAGAAGTTTAACAACTAAAAAATTAAACCTATAAAAAAAAACCTGTTTATATTACTGAATGAAAAATGCTTAGATAAATGGAATTGTACATTTTGCCTTTTACTTTAAATGTTACTGTTAAAAATTTACATCCCAGTCGGGGCTCTGGATTCTGTCCCAGTCGTTCCTCTTCCTGTCCAGCTCTCTGCTGTGGCCCAGGAGTGCAGTGGAGGATGGCCCAAATCCTTGGGCCCTGCACCCTCATGGGAGACCAGGAGAAGCACCTGGTTCCTAGTTTTGGATCACTGTGGTGCGCTGGCCACAGCGTGCCAGCTGTGGTGGCCACTGGGGGGTTGAACCAACGGAAAAGGAAGACCTTTCTCTGTGTCTCTCTTTCTCACTGTCCACTCTGCCTGTCAAGAAAAAAAAGTTACATTTTCTCCTAAGTGCATTGACATAAATAAATAGTGATTCATTTTTAAGCATATAAAGCAAATCCAAATCATTCCTAATTAAGTGCTTAATGCATAATAATTATTTATATTTATTATGTTTTCAGGAATCTTATATGTGGACGATTAATTTGTACCTACCCTTCTCGAACTCCTTTCTATCAAGCAAATGGTGCTGTGATTTATGCTTACGTACGAGATAATATATGTGTGACAATAGACTACAAATTGGCTGGTTCAGCGCCAGATCCACTGGAAGTCAAAAACGGCTCTGAATGTGATAAAGGGAGGGTAAATGATTTAAAATCTATTTGACACTAGTTTTATTCACTACTTTAATAAATATTTTCATTTATGAATCAAATTTTAATTCATTTCTAGTGTCATATGTGTTTGGAGGACAAAATGAATGTATTTATTTAATTTCTAGATAATAAGAGGATAATGGTATGTCTTAAAATTTCCATGTTTACAGCAAGGAAACTCCAATTACTTTAAGGTTGGAGTTTGGAGAGAAGTCTTAGAAATATATTGAGGTTAAGTACTTCATAGCATGGGAAATCATGATTTTCCTCAGATAAAGGACAAAGTAGGAATCCTACTTAGTATTATAAAAGTATGTCACTCCATAACTCAGTTTGTAAGGGCCCACCTGATATCAAGCAGCTTAGAATCCAATCTCATCTCTTATCAGTTGACATTATGCAAGTTACTTAACCAGTCTGAGAAACTTCAACTCTGTAAAGTGAGGATAACGATAACATTTACTCTATGGCACAATGTAAGAGCTAAATAAAATTCAACTATTATTATTGATTTTTACCACCATAATTTTTTTTATATCTGAGCCCAACAGAAGTCTGAAAAAACAGAAGAAATAAATTTACCTCATAACCTCATCTTTGTTCACAACGAAACATATGTATAAATATAGTATAAATAGTAGAAACATAGTAAAAACTGTAAGTTTTAAAGACAGATGCACATAAATTTGAATTCTGAATCTTCCACTTACTTGTTATCTTGAACATATTATTTAATATGGTTAAAATTTTATTTAGTGTGTAAATTTCTAATAATTTTACAGTTTAAATAAAGTTTACAAGGGAAAATACATAGTCTCATTAATACTGGTTTCCTTTTTATGCATTAAAGTTACAAATGTCTTCTTGAAGGAAGTTTAGGCCAGAGAGCTCAGTAGATATATTTATGAATATATTCATGAAGCCAAAACAACTAAAATATGCAACACTTCCATAAAATGTTTGAGATTATTCAGTGGGTAATTTAATAAGAATAGAATACTTTTTATATCCTGAACAATTCTGAGAGATAATGTGTGAAAACAGATTTTTTTAATTTATTTTTTATTTAGTAAATATAAATTTCCAAAGTACAGTTTATGGATTACAATGGCTTCCCCCCACATAATTTCCCTCCCACTCACACCCCTCCCATCTCCTGCTCCCTCTCCTATTCCATTCACATCAAGATTCATTTTCAATTATCTTTATATGCAGAAGATTGATTTAGTATAGTACAGATTTTAGTATAGTACAGATTTAGTACAGATTTTATCAGAAGCTTTTTATAATACTATAAATTATGTATGTTGAAGCATTTTGTTTTGTAAGTCAGTGTTCTCATGTAGTAGGCTCCTTATCTCAATTTCAATCAAGCTAGGCAAAGAATACATGCTACATTCCAAGAGCAGTTTTTAAGTATTACCTCACTATGGCCGGCTCTGTGGCACAGAGGGTTAAAGCCTCAGCCTGCAGCACCAGCAGCCCATGTGGGCTCTTCTTTTGCATCCAGGTCCCTGCTAACGCACTGGAGAAAGTAGCAGAGGATGGCCTAAGTCCTTGAGCCCCTGCACTCACATGGGAGACCCAGAAGAAGCCCCAGGCTCCTGACTCCTCCTGACTCCTGGCTCCTGAATGCATATTGGCTCAGCTCTGGCCATTGCAGCCATTTGGGGGAGGAACCAGCAGATAGAAGACCTATTTCTCTCTCTGTGTCTCTACCTCTCTCTAATTCTTTCAAATAAATAAAATAATTTTTTTTTTAAAAAAGTATACTTCACTTCCAAGTTCCAGTGAGAGAAGAGCTAAAGAGTTAGATTCAGGGTTTAAAGGGATTATATTGGTGGCCAGCATTGTGGGTTAGTGGGCTAAGCACTGTATTTGATGTTCATACTCTATATTGGAGAAACTTTTCAAGTCCCAGCTGCTTTGCTTCTAATCCAGCTCCCTGCTAATGTGCATGGGAAAGTAGCAGACGATGGCCCAAAATTTGAGTCCTTGCTGCCCAGGTGACAGATCTTGATGGAGTTCTTGGTTCCTGGCTTTGGCCTGGCCCAGCCATGGCTCCTATGGCCATTTGGGGAATGAACTGGAAAATGGAAGATTCTTCTCTCTCACTTTCGCTCTCTCTTGCTCTCACTCTCTCACTCTCTTTCATTCTGTCACTCTGCCTTTCAAATAAATAAATCTTAAAAAAAGGGTTAGATCGGATTTTAAAAGGCTTTGTGGTCTATTTCTTTGAGGAGAGTTGTATTGTGCATTAATGTGTAAAATGAGGCATTTTCACATTCATCATCTCGTTTTGACTTACAACTGAAATGCCATTTACTTTTTCTATTTTTAGAGAAATGCATTTTGCTCATGTAGGAAAACTGAAATTTAGAAAAGCTGAGACTGCTGTAAGTAACGGAGTTGGGAATATATCCCTAGTACTTTGCATCCCAATTGGCACACTTTATCTATCCCTAGTACTTTCCCACTTGGTACACTTCATTTTTTCAATTAAAGGCTTGTTTGAGAGGGAAGGAGACAGGTAGGAAGACATAATGAGAGAGTAAGAGAGCTCCCATCCACGAGTTCATGTCACAAAAGCCAAGTGCTTGGTTCAGGTTTTCCATGTGAGTGGCAGGGGCTCATCTGACATCCCCTGCAGCCTTCCAGGTGTGACTGAACTAGAAAGTGGAATCAGGAGTGGAGCCTGGGACTCAAACCCAGGCATTTTTAATCTCTAGGCAAAATGTCTACCCCCTGCTTACTCTTTTTTTAAGAGTTATGTATATATTATTTGAAAGACAGAGTTAGAGAGAGAGAAAGAGATCTTCCACCACTAGTTTACTCCCCAAATGGCCACAATGGCCAAGACTGGGTCAGGCTGAAGACAGGAGTCTCAAACTCCATCTGGGTCTCCCACATGGGTGGCAGGGGCTCAGACATCTGGTATATTCTCCACTACTTTTCCAGGAACATTCGCAGCAAGCTAGAATGGAAGTGGAACAGTAAGGACTTTGACTGGTGCCCAAATAGGATGCAGGCATGCAGGTGGCAGCTTAACCTACTGTGCCACAACACCCTGCTTACTCTATCCTTAAAGTTAAAAGAATACACATACATTTATGGTTTATTTTGTAATAAAGTTATCAGTATCTCATTATGTTTAAAGATGTTTAGTTTTATTTTATTTCAAAGGAAGGGAGAGGGAGAGAGGGAGCGAGAGGGAAAGAAAAAGAGGGAGAAAAGGAAAGAGAGAATGAGAGAGAGATAGTTCGAGATCTCCATTTATTGGTTTATTCCCCAATGCATACATCTGCCAGGGCTGAGTCAGGCCACAGCTAGGAGCCTGGTACTCTATGTGGGTCTCCAACATAGGTGGGAGGGACCCACGTATTTGAACTATTATCTGCTGCCTCCTAGGATAAGCAGTAGCAGCAAGGTGGACCAGGAGTGGAGTAGGTGGGACTTGAACAAAGCACTCCACATGAAATATGATATTCCAAAGAGTGACTTAACAACTGAAACAAACAATACATGCCTCCTTTATTATGTTTTAATAAAATATCCCATTATATACATTAAATACTTAGGGGGATCTAGTAACAGCTCATAATTTATGAAAACAATATGTGCCATGATTATATTGAGTTGATTTTCTGTGCAAAATTTTTAATGTCCAATGGATGCAATACATTCTTTTAACTATGTGCTCAAGAATAGTTTTTTTATATTTCATTTATTATAATAAAAAGTTGTTCTTTGATTATTAATTTCTTTTTGGTATGGCCAATCTTATTTCATTGACATTCCCTACTTCCTGCCTGACTACTTCTAAGATTATTTATTTTATTTTAGTTTTAAGTTTATAGCAAAACTGACTATATGCTACAAAGGGTTTCCATGTACTTTTTGCCATCTACACTCCACACAACCAACCCCACAATGCACAACCTACACCATAGTCATAAATTTGGTGCATCTACACTGACTCATCATTATCAACTAAAGTTCATAGTTTGCATTAGGGTTACCTAGAAAATCCTCAAATATTTGAAGATTAAATAACATCCTTCTAAGTAACACATTGGTGGAGAAGAATACTGAGCAGAAATTTTAAAGCATTTTGAAATAAATGAAAATACAACTTCTGATAATTAGTGGAACACAGTGAAAGTGGTACCTAGAAATTTATAGCATTGAGTGATTATGATTTTATGCTATACAATTATTGATTTTGATATATATTGGCTGAATTTTTCTCGTATATTTTTCTTTAGATTTGTATCAATCGTTTATGTGTAGAATCAAGAACACTTAAAAGTCAATCATATACTTGTCGACAACAGTGCCATGGAAATGGAGTAAGTAAGCCTATGTATCCCTGAATCACATCTCTCTTGAGAGTAATCATTCACTAGTTTTTCAGTGTTTATTGAGTCCCTAGATGTGCCAGGCTCTGTTGTATCTTATTTAAATGTGAGTTGATCTGAATAACTATATTCAGGAGCCATAATTAGTTTTACAGAACACATTGAATAGAATTGAATTTTAAAATTATCATGAATGGGTGATGGATTTTGATTTGTTAAATACCTTTTGTTTTATCAACTGGTATGATAATGTGATTCTTCTTTAACCTGTTTGTGTGTGGTGAATTAAATTTAAAATTGACCCAGTCTTGTATACTTGGGGGTAAATACCACTAGGTTGTAATATATAATTATAACATATAATATATGATAATATATAATACATAATAATTGAGCATGCTAGTACTTTGTTGGGGATATTTTGATTTATATTCATGAAACATTTGTATTTTACATTTCTTGTAATATTTTTCTCTTGTTTGGGTATTAGTGCAATATTGGCCTGATATAATGAATTACGACATATCCCCTCTGCTTCTATCTTCTGGAAGAGATTATAGAAAACTGATGTTATTTCATGCTACATTGGTAGAATTTACCAATGAATCCATCTGAATAATTGATTATTTCTTAGATCAATTAATAAGAAAATTGTTGTTTTATGTTATCCTTGTCAAATTCTCTTTATTTAAAATTGATTTACCAACATATAATTTTCATTTTCACAAAACTTTTAAAAATATTTCCTTGAAGGCTGTTGATGAATACACTCAGCTTTTGTTTGTCGCAGTATTTCTTTTTCACTTTAGAAAGATAATTTCATAGGATTCCAAATTTTATATTGGTGATTTTTTCTTGTAAACATCTTTGTGCTCACATGGTTTCTGAAGAGAAATCCAGTGTAATTTTATCATTGTACCTTTATAGATAACATGTTTTCCCTAATCTGGCTTCTCTCAAAATTTGCTCTTTATCTTTGATTTTCTGTAGCTTGAAAATTATATGACTAGGTGTAAATTTTGACATTTATCCAGATTGATATTTTTTGAATTTCCAGGTACACATGTGTTTAAACTTTTCTATTTGTCCCAAAGTTCTTTCATATTCCTTCTATTTCTTCAATCTTAACTCTGTTTTTGTTTTATAAAATTCTAAAAAAAATCCTCAAGCTTAGAGATCTTTCCTCATGAGCTCATCAAAGGTATTTTTAATCTCTAGAATTTCTTTTTGATGCTTAGAATTTCTATCTTGTTACATTACGTATCTATTTTTGCATGCTCTCTACTTTGTCCATTAGAGCTGTTAGCATATTAATCATAATTTGAAATTACTTGTCTTAGAATCCCATCTTCTCTGCCATATAGGGGTCAGATTCTGATGCTTTTTAGAAGTGTTTTTAACATTATAGTATACTTTGTTAATTTTCCTTGATAAAACATGTTGACTTGTTAAAAAAAAATAATGTGCTGGTAAGATGTATGTCCAATGGTTAGATCTCAGTCTTTTTTTTTTTAAGATTTATTAATTAATTTATTTGAAAGTCAGAGTTACACAGATAGAAGGAGAGGCAGAGAGAGAGAGAGAGAGAGAGAGAGAGAGAGAGAGAGGTCTTCCATCCACTGGTTCACTCCCCAAATGGCTGCAATGGCAGGAGCTGTGCCTACCCGAAGCCAGGAGCCAGGAACTTCTTCCCAGTCTCCCATGCGGGTGCAGGGGCCCAAGGACTTGGACCATCTTCTACTAATTTTCCAGGCCACAGCAGAGAGCTGGACCAGAAGTGGAGAAGCCAGGACTCAAACCAGTTTCCATATGAGATGCCATCACTGCAGATTTACCTGCTATGCCACAGCACCAGCACCTAGATCTCAGTCTTTTAGTGAGTCTGTTCTTTCTTTATTTTTTTTTAAAGATTTATTTATTTATTTGAAAGGGAGAGAGAGAGAGAGAGAGAGAGAGAGAGTCCTCCATCCATTGCTTCACTCCCCAAGTGGCCATATCAGCCAGAGTTGGGCTGATCCTAAGCCAGGAGCCAGGAGCTTCTTTCAGGTCTCCTATGTGGGTGCAGAGGCCCAAGCACTTGGGCCATGTTCTACTGCTTCCCGGGCCAGTTGTAGCAGAGAGCTGGATCAAAAGTGGAGCAGCCAAGACTAGAACTGGCACCCATATGGAATGCTGGTGCTGCATGCGATGGCTTAACCTGCTACACCACAGTGCCGACCCCAATTGAATTTGTTATTTCTGGACTGTGAATATCACAGTCCTTTTTTCTGTTGGTTCACCCCCCAATGGCCGCTGTGGCTGGCGCACTGCTCTGATCTGAAGCCAGGAGCCAGGTGCTTCTCCTGGTCTCCCATGCGGGTGCAGGGCCCAAGCACTTGGGCCATCCTCCACTGCCCTCCCGGGCCACAGCAGAGAGCTGGACTGGAAGAGGAGCAACCAGGACAGAACCGGCGCCCCGACTGGGACTAGAACCCGGTGTGCTGGTGCCGCGGGCGGAGAATTAGCCTATTGAGCTGCGGCGCCAGCCTCAATTTTTTTTAATGTAGGTACTTATTGCTGTAAGCTTTAATTTTGACACTCCTGTTTCTATAACCCATAAATTTTGATATGTTGTATATTTATATTTTATTTTGTTTTTAGGAAATTTTTTATTTCTCTTTTGATTTCTCCTAGACACACTTTTCATTCAGGAGCATGTCATTCAGTATCCATTTGTTAATTCTGTTGTTAACTTTCAGCTTCTTTCCATTGTGGTCTGTAAAAATACATGACATGATTTCAATTTTTAAAAATTTGTTGATGGCTGGCATTGTGGCATAGTGGGTAAAAGTGCCACCTGCAATCCCAGCCTCTCATGTAGGTGCCAGTTAAATCTCCAGCTCCCTGCTAATACCTGGGAAAGCAGCAGAGGATGGCCTAAGTGCTTGGGTTCCCTGCACCCATGTGGGTGATCAGGAAGAAGTTTCTGACTCCTGACTCTGGCCTGGCCCAGTCCTGGCAGTTGTGGCCATTTGTGGAGTGAACCAGTAAGTAGAAGGTATCTCTCTCTCTTTCTCTCTTTGTGTATCTCTGACTTTCAAAGAAGAACCTTATAAAAATTTTTTGAGATTTGTGTGGTTAGTTCATGCTAGAGAATGTTCCATGCATTGCTGAAAGAATGTATAATCTGTAGTTGTTGAATGCAGTGTTCTGCATATATCTATTAGGCCCATTTTGTCTACAGGGTGGATTAGTTCTGTTGTTTATTTGTTAATTATTATTAACATTAATTAATTATAATAATTATAAATTAATTATTATCTGTTAATTATATCTGGTTGATCTGTGCATTGATGAATATGGGGTGTTGAAATCCCCTATTATTTTACTGGAACTTATGTTTCTGTTTAGATCCATTAACATTTGTTTTATAAAACTGAGTATAGCATTAGGTACATATACATTCAATATATGAAATCTTGATGAATTGATCCCTTACTTGTTACATAATGACCTTTTTTATCTCAAAATAGTTTTTGTTTTAAAGTCTATTTTGTCTGATATGAGTATAGCTGTTCCTTCTCACATTTTAAAAAGGATTTATTTATTTATTTATTTGAAAGCTAGAGTTACAGAGGGGCTGGTGCTGTGGCATAGCAGGTAAAGCCACACTTGCAGTGCCAACATCCCATATGGGTGCTGGTTTGGGTCCCAGCTGCTCCACTTCCTATCCAACTCTCTACTGTAGCCCGGGAAAGCAGTAGAAGATGGTCCAAGTGCTTAGGCCCCTGCACCCACGTGGGAAACCCGGAAGGAGCTCCTGGCTCCTGGCTTCAGATCAGAGCATCTCTGGCCATTGCGGCCAACTGGGGAGTGAATCAACAGATGGAAGACTCTCTCTTTCTCTCTCTCTCTCTCTCTGCCTCTCCTTCTCTCTCTCTGTTATTCTGACTTTCAAGTAAATAAATAAATCTTTAAAAAAGGTAGAGTTACAGAGAGAGGGAGAGACAGGGACATATCTTGCATCCACTAGTTCACTCTGCCAAATGGCCGCAATGGCCAGCTGTCTCCCACATGTGTAGCAAGGGCTCAATTGCTTGGGCCAACTTCTGCTGCTTTGCTACACACATTATCAAAGAGCTAGATTGGAAGTTGGGCAGGTGGGACAAAAATCAGTGCCCATGTGGATACTGGCAATGCAGGTGGCAGTTTAAACTGCTGTACCATAATTATAGTCTTTCCTGCTCACTTTTGATTTCTGTTTGCGTGGAATATCTTTTCCCATCCTTTCACTCTGTGTGTATCTATTGGTGAAGTGTGTTTCTTATAAACAGCAAATAGATGGGTCTTGTTTTTTAATCCATTCTTTCAGTCTGTATTTTTTTTTATCTGGGGAATTTAGTATATTTATACTCAGGGTTATTATTGATAATTACTCGACCTTCCATTTTCCAAAAATATTCCTATCTTTTTTTTTCAACCTGGTTGTTTCTGCCTTCACATTCTTTCATGATCCTTTGTTTTTTTTCTCTATTTCTCTATGGACTATATCCTTAAGTATAATTTATAAGGCTGATCAAGCGATGACAAATTCTCTCAATGAGAGCTTTACAGGGTTAAGCCTTATTGGTTGTCAGATTTTTCCATTTCCTGGCCTGTAAGGTTTCTGTTGAGAAATCTGTTGTCAATCTAATGGGAGATCCTTTAAAATGATGTGGTTCTTCCTACATGCAAACTTTTGGATATCTTTTTTATGTTCTACTTTGGAAAGTTTGGCAATAATGTGTCATTATGAGGATCTTTTCTGATTATACCTATTTGGGGTTCTGTATATTTCCTGCATTTGGATATCTATATCTTTTTTCAAACTGGTGAAATGTTCTACTATCATTTCCTTGAATAGGTTTTCCAATCTGTTTTTTTGCCCCTCAGACCTTCTTGACATGCATGTATTTGGTCATTTGATGGAATACCATAGAACCCAAACATTGTGTTTTTTTTTTTTTTGGCCTGAGATATTTCAAAAACCCTGTCTTCTAGATCAGGTGTTCTTTCTTCTCTCTCATCAAGTCTGTGGTTAAGGCTTCCCACTATATTTGTATTTGACTTATTGAATATGCAAATTTCTTATTTTCTGTTTGGTTTGTTTTCATTATCTATGCCTGATGGATTTCTCATCCATGTCATGGACTGACTTCCTAATTTCATTTTACTATTTACTTGTATTATTGAGTAACATAATGATTCTTTTGAATTCTTTTTCAGACATCTCATGAATTTCCCTTCACAGTCCAATGTTGATGAATTATTGTGTTCCTTTTGGGGAGTCATACTGCCTTTTTCTTATTTCTTGTATTTCTTTGTTGGTCTTTATACATTTGGACGATCTCTTGTTTCTGCATTTCTGGAGGATCATTGTTTTTTATGTTTTATCCTGGAGGTTTGCATCTGGGTCTGGGTGAGACACCCAAGGCTTACACTTAAGCTCAGAGGCTATATACTGCTTGGGGTCAGTCTGGCCACTGTTTGTGGGTGGAATAAGAGTCCAGAATGATACCCAAGATGTGTATGGTGGAATACCTATGGCCATAGTCAGTGAGGTGGGGGGGATGTTTTGAGGTGGCCAGTGTACTTACCACCCAGCTTTCCTCTGTGCCAGGGTGAATCAGCTGATTCGGAACTCAGAGTGAGCTTGAGATGCCAATGACTTCACCCATCCAGGCCTGTGCACTATCATTCAAACAAAAAACAGTGTTTGGGATCTATGGTATTCCATCAAATGACCAAATGCATGCATGTCAAGAAGGTCTGAGGGGCAAAAGAACAGTTTAGAAAGAACAGTTTAGAAAACCTATTCAAGGAAATGATAGTAGAACATTTCACCAGTTTGAAAAAATGATAGTGCACCAATTCATTCCATTGCATTTTCCAGACTCTACTGTGAGATACATCTCCAGTGTGCAGGAGTTCTGAATCTCTGCAGTCTGACTAGGCAAGTACACAAGAATACAGCAGCAACCTGTAGTTTTTCAAGTGTCAGATTCTGGGAAGAAGTGGGAAAGAAGTTGATTATCAATCTCAATGGATCATGCCTCCTTATTTCCAAAGTGCTAGGGACTATTCTAGCCTCTATGTCCCACTGTCCTCTACAGCAAAGGGCACTGTGTGCACCTGACCTCTGGAGCTTCTGCTTCCCTGCTGGGTCCAGCTGGACCTGGGACATATTTTGTCTTGCTAGAATGCAATAATATCTCTAGGGCCCCTGGAAAGTAGACGGGCAAGAATGTCTCATGAGTACCTGTCTTCTTAAACTGACATCTCCCTGCTGCAGTCCCTGCTCTGAGAAATTTGAGAGGAAACTTTGTGGATTCCTCTGGATACTGGAAGCCCTGAGTCTTTGAGGTAGCACTTCATAACTGAGTTGCTTGTCTGTGACAGCAGAACTTATCTCTAGTAGGGAATCCCTCAGGTGAGAGGTCTATGTAGAGGGGCCCTGTCTAAGCTCTGCTGTTACCCTCTCTCTACCACAGAGAATTCCCTAAACCTGGGAACTCAGATACTTCCTTGTTCCTCCTTCTCTCTCTAAGCTGTTATGCCTTTTATGGATGTCATACCATATCACTTCTCTCCTACTCCCTCGGATGCTATTACTCAGGTCCTGACTTTGAGACGTAACTTCCCTTGAGTATCTTGCTGGAGCAGGAAGTCAACAGTGGAAGTCTCTCTAAAGTCATCTTGAATCCTCAATTATTAAAAGATTATTAAATTATTAAGGGAAATAAAAAATCCTGCTCTAATAGGGTATTTTTTAACCAATGTTTGCATCCAGTATAAAGCTTTAAAAATAAAAAAGAAAGTTCAAAAGTGAGCAAGGTGACCTATCACAAGGAGAACTCAGTAATGTTCAGCATAAATAATAAGTAAATTTAATGTAAAGAAGGAGAATGTGATACATAACAGAAGAAAAGATCAGTATATAGAAATAAATAGAAATGTTAAAATGATGTAAGTAATTGAAACAGACTTTTCAAAGCTACCGTATCTTGCAGTTTTATCAATCTGATTGCCTATCAATGGAGCCTTTAGATTTTTCTATAAATAGAACCATGTCATTTGCAAATATGGATAACTGATTTCCACCTTTCTGATTTGGATGTCTTCTATTTCCTTTTCTTACCCAACTGCTGTAACATTTCCAGTACTATGTTGTTAGAGATTTTCCCTGTTCAGCACAATTTTGTCTGTGGATCTGTCACATGTAGCCTTTTTATGTTGAAGTACATTTCTTTTATGCTTAATTTGTTGAATTTTTTGGCATAAAGGAATAAATTAAATATTGTTGGATGCTTTTTCTGCATCTTAGATTATTATATATATATATTTACTATGTTGATATGATATATTACATATGTGGATTTGTGTATGTGGACAATATTTGAATTTCTGGGAAAAATCCAAATTAATCATGGTGTATCATCTTTTTATGTATGGTTGGAATTGATTTGTTAGTATTTTGTTGAAACATTTACATCTGTGTTCATCAGTGATATTAACCTGTAATTTTTCTTTGCTTTTTAGTCATATACTTAATTGGTATTGACATGAGAGTAATGCTGGTCTTGTAGCATGAGTATGGAAAAATTACTTCTAGGTTTTTTTGCATAGTTAAGAAAAATTAGTGTTAGTTCATTTTAAAGCAAATCAGTAAGTATTTTATATACCAATAAAATACTCGCTGAAAATCAGGAAAGCAATCTCATTAAAAATATGCACAAAGGAATAAAGTCATTGTAAACTTAACCAAGGAAGTAAATGACCTATACAATGAAAATTGTGACACTGATCAGAGAAACTGAAGAAAACAACAAATAAAAAGATGGAAAGAACTCCTATATTCATGGAGTAGCCCAAGAAATATTTTTTTTTTGACAGGCAGAGTGGACAGTGAGAGAGAGAGAGTCAGAGAGAAAGGTCTTCCTTTGCCGTTGGTTCACCCTCCAATGGCCGCCGCGGTTGGCGCACTGCGGCCGGCGCACCGCGCTCATCCGATGGCAGGAACCAGGTGCTAGGTGCTTTTTCCTGGTCTCCCATGGGGTGCAGGGCCCAAGCACTTGGGCCATCCTCCACTGCACTCCTGGGCCACAGCAGAGGGCTGGCCTGGAAGAGGGGCAACCGGGACAGAATCCGGCGCCCCGACTGGGACTAGAACCCGGTGTGCCGGCGCCGCAAGGCGGAGGATTAGCCTGTTGAGCCACGGCGCCAGCCTAGCCCAAGAAATATTAAATAGTAATAACAAAGATGGAGTCATTGCAACACTTGGTCTCAAAACACACTAAAAAGCTATAGGGAACAATATCGTACCAACATAAACTGATATATAAATCAATGGAACAGAATAGAGAACCTAGAAATAATTTCATCTATTTATAGCTGACTGATTTTCAATGCAGTTTTCAAAACCATGTGTTGGGGGAAGTAACAGCCTCTTCAGTAAATGGTGCTGGGAAAAATGAATATTAACATGCAGAAGAAAGAATCTAGACCCCCAACTCTCACTAAAATACAAAGATCAACTCAAAATAGATCAACGCCATAGTATGAAGGTGTGAAACAGTGAATCTGTTAGAAGAAAACACAGAAAGAACTCAATAAATTGGTATAGGTAATGATGTTTTGGGATACTAGTCCACAAATACAAGCAACAAAAGCAAAAAAAAAAAGTGAACAGAATTTTATCAGCATATTTCTTAGCAAAGGAAAGAAGCAAAAGCGGAAAGAGGAAACCTAGAGAATGTGAGAAAATACTTCGAAACTTTCCACCCAACAAGGGATTAATGTCTAGAATGTCTATGGAACTAAAAGAAATCCACAAAGAATCTCCAAATATTCTAGTCAAAAATAGATAAATGATCTTAATAAACATCTCTCAAGAAGGCATACAAATGGCCAATAAGTATATGAAAGAAATGATCAAAATCACTAATCATCAGCGAACTGCAAAATGAAAAACGTAATCAAATATCTCATCCTGATCACTGTGACTTATTTTTTTCATCTGACAGGTAGACTTATAGACAGAGACAGAGACAGATAGAAAGGCCCTCCTTCCATTGATTCACTCCCCAAATGGCCGCTAAGGCTGGTGCTGCACTGATCCGAAGCTAGGAGATAGGTGCTTCTTTCTGGTCTCCCATGTGGGTGCAGGGGCCCAAGCACTTGGGCCATCCTCCACTGCACTCCTGGGCCACAGCAGAGAGCTGGACTGGAAGAGGAGCAACCAGGACTAGAACTGGTGCCCATATGGGATGCCAAGTCTGCAGGTGGAGGATTAACCAAGTAAGCCATGACCCAGAGACTATTATTTTAACAGAGTAAAAATACAAAATGCTGGTGAGGATATGGAGAAAGAGGAACTCTCATGCTATCTTGGTAGTAGTGTAAATTAATACAGCCAGTATGGAATATGTATGGAGGTATCTCAAAAATGATCCAGCTATCCCACTGCTGGGTATATATCTGAAGAAAATAAATGAGTTTATTAAAGAGAATGTAGACTCCCATGTTAATTGCAATACTAGTCACAATAGCCAAGATAGGAAAGTAAGCAAAGTGTCCATTGGTGGATTAACAGGAAAAGAAAATGTTGTGTATATGTGCATACACAATGTTGTAGCCATCAAAGTATGGATTCTTGTTATTTGCAACAAAGTAGATGAAACTATAGGATATTATAATAAGTGAAATATAGTTGGTGCAGAAAGATAATTCCATATGTGCTCACTCATATATGAAAGTTTAAAAGGTTGATTTTGTAGAAGTAGTATATTTGGTAGAAGGGAATATGATAGTGGTTACTAGAAGCTAGAAAAGGTTTGAGAGTGGAGGTAGACAGAGTGGTTAGATAACTGGTAAAATAATACAGTTATTTAGGAGAAATAAATTCTGATATTCTCCAGCATAATAGAAAACTCTCCTTGTTTTAAAAGATATATGGATATCTGGACATGGGAATTTCAAAGAATCATAATCAGACTCAATGAAAAGACATTCTTCAAGGCGTGTTATAGTCAAATTATCAAAAGTTAAGGACAAGGAGAGAATCCTGGAGACAGAGAAAAGTCTTGAGTTACAAATAAACAAAACCCATGAAACTAACAGCAGATTTCTTGGCGGAAATTCTACAGAACAGAAAATTATGAGATTATATATTCATGGTCGTGAAAAAAAAAACCTCCTAAACAAGAATACTATATCCAGCAAAACTATCCTTTACAAGTGAGGGAGAATTAAGTCATTCCCAGACAAAAACTAAGTGAATTTATCACAACCAGAAGAACCTTACAAAATCCTGAAGTGCTCAACATTAGAAGTAAAAGAATAGTAATAGTCATCATGAATACATACTGTAGTACAAAAATACAAAAGATAAAGAGAATTCAACCTTATCATAATGGAAAGCTACAAAAACACAAAAAAGATTAAGGAAGAATGAAATGATATATAAAACAATCAGTAAGCAATCTAAACAGTGGGCCTATTTAGAATTTGAGTATGTTGACTATATTTCATTTTAGCACTAGAGAGTGCCCCAAGCCCAGGTTAGAGGAGATTCTCATAATGTCTCTTCTGCTGGTGAGTAACTTATGTGGATCAGTTTAAGGGATCCACAGAAACATCCAAGCCTTGAATGAACTATGGAGAACTATCCAAGCATTCAAGTCTGGAGAACCTGGGGACCATATTCTCACCACATGGTTCCCATAAACAGACTATGGTGTAACTTTTGGTGTTGGAAAGATTGACTGGTAAGGGGCAAAGGAATCTTGTGAAGTGATTAAAATGTTCCATATCTTGATAATGGTGTAGATTACATAGTTACATCTGAAGAACTTATTATATCTCTTCTTTTCCCATATGTAACTTTTGGCTCAAAGTAAAAATTAGATCAATATTTAATTATTTAATTATAATTATTGTTTTTGTTGTGGTATGGGTAATGAATTATGGAAACATAATTAGTATACTGTAGACTTGAGCAAATAAGTTAATGTATTGAGAATGAGGCTGACAATGTTTCTTCCTGTTGGAGATAGGAATTTTACATATGTAAAAAGAAAAGTTTATAAAGTACCCTGTGAAATTATGTTGTAATTTAACATAACCTAATTCTTTAAAATTTTGTTTAAGAAATAAAAACTTCATGCATTTGTATATACAAATTTAGGAAAAACAGTTATTTGACCCATCGCACCTCCCTCCCACCCATACTCCTACCCTCTTCCTTCTCCATTCCCCTTCTTGTTGTTTATAAAGATCTATTTTCATGTAACCTTTATACTCATAATATTAACCCAACACTAAATAGAAGAATAAAAAATAGTATTAAAAAAATGTAAAAAAAAATAAAATGCATTATTCCTCAACAGTCAAGACAAGAACTCTTCAAAATCATCACATCATAAAGTGTCAATTTGAATCCTGTAGATTACCTTTTAGATACTCTACTAGATAACACAGATCAGCGAAAGCATATTTAGGACTGGCTTATTTCACTAAATATAGTTTCTAGTTGTAGTCATTTTGTTGTAAATGACAGGATTTCATTTTTTGCTGCCATATAATATTCCTTATATATATTCCATATATATGTCGTAGTTTCTTTATCCAGTCTTCAATTGATAGGCATCTGGGTTGATTCCATATCTTAGCTATTGTAAGTTGAACTGCAGTGAACATGGGGATGCAAATAACTTTCATATGCTGATTTCATTTCCTTTGGATAAATTCCCAGGAGTGGGATGGCTAGGTCATATGGTAGATCTATATTCAGCTTTCTTACATGCCTCCATACCATTCTCCACAGTGGCTGCACTAGTTTACATTCCAACCATCAGTAGGTTAGGGTAACCTTTTTACCACATCCTCACCAGCATTTGTTGTTTGTTGATTTCTGTATGAAAGCCATTCTAACAGAGGTGAGGTGAAACTTCAAGGTGGTTTTGATTTGCATTTCTCTGAAGGCTAGTAGTGATCCTGAAAATTTTTTCACGTACTCGTTAGCCCTTTGAATTTCCTGTCTTGAAAAATGTTTGTACAGGTTTTATTCCCATTTCTTAGCTAGATTATTTTGTTGTTGAATTTCTTGATCTTTTTTATAGGTTCTAGAAATTAATCCTTTATCAGTTGCACAGTTTGCAAAAATTTTCTCCCTTTCTCTCTGTTGGCTCTTTACTTTGCTGAGTGTTTCTTTTGTAGTACAGAAACTTCTCAGTTTGATGTAATTCCATTTGTCAATTTTGACTTTGAATGCCTATGCTTTTGGGGTCATTTTCAAGAAGTCTTAGCATGTGGTAGTGTTGTGCAGGGTTTCCCTAATGTTCTCTAATAATTGGATGGTATCAGGCCATAGATTTAGGTCCTTGATTAATTTGAGTGGATTTTTATGTAAGGTGTAAGACAGGGGTATTGTTTCATACTTCTGCATGTGAAGATCCAATTTTCCTAGAATCACTGTTGGAGAGACTCTCTTTGCTCTAGGGGTTGATTTCTGCTTCTTTGTCTATCAAAGATTAGTTGTTGTAGATGTGTGAATTAATTTCTGGAGTTTCTGTTCTATTCCATTTGTCTAATGTCTGTTTTTGTACCAGTACCAGGCTGTTTTGATTGTAACTACCCTGTAGTATGTCTTGAAATCTGGTATTGTGATGTCTCTAGCTTTGTTTTGTTGTTTAAGACTGATTTTGGTATTTGGGTTCTCTTGTGTTTCCATATGAATTTTAGCATCATTTTTTCTAGATCTGAAAGAATGTTGTTTGTGTTTTGATTGAGGTCACATTGAATCTATAAATTGCTTTTGGTAGTATGAGCATTTTGATGATATTGTTTCTTCCAATCCATGAACATGAAAGATTTTTTTTGGTCTTTATGTCTTATTTTATTTCTTTCTTTAATGTTTTGTAATTTTCCTCTTAGATATCTTTGACATCCTTGGTTAAATTTATTCTGAAGTATTTACTTTTTGTAGCTGTCACAAGTGGATTTGATCTTAAAAGTTCTTCTCAGCTATGACATTGTCTGTGTATACAAAGGCTATTGATTTTTGTTTGTTGATTTTATATTCTGCTGCTTTACCAAACTCTTCTGTGAGTTCCAGTAGTCTCTCAGTGAAGTTTTTTTGTATCCCCTATATATTGAATCAGATCATTGGCAAATAGGGATAGTTTGACTTCCTACTTTCCAATTTATATCCTTTTGATTTCTTTTTCCTGCCTAATAGCAGTATTGAGAGTGGGCATCCTTGTCTGGTTCTGGGTCTTAGTGGAAATGCCTCCCCATTCAGTAAGTTGTTGGCTGTGGGTTTGTCATAGATTGCCTTGATTATGTTGAAGCATGCTCCTTCTATATCCAGTTTGGTTATGGTTTTCATTATGAAAGGGTGTTTTATTTTATCAAATTCTTTCTCTGCATCTATTAAGATAATCATAAGGTTTTTGTTCTTCCATTGTTAATGTACGTTTATTAATTTGCATATGTTGATGCACCCTGCATAACAGGGATAAATCCCACTTGGTCCGAGTAGATGATCTTTCTGATGTGTTGTTGGATTTGACTGGCTAGTATTTTGTTGAGGATTTTTGCATCTATGTTCATCAGGGAAATTGGTCTATAGATAGTTCTTTCTCTATTGTTTCTTTTCTGTTTTATGAATTAAGGTAATGCTGGCTTCATAGAAGGAGTTTGGGAGGATTCCCTCCCTTTCAAATGTTTTAATTAACTTGAAAAAGAGTTGGATTAGTTCTTTAAATGTCTGGTAGAATTCAGCAGTGAAACCATTGGGACCTGGGCTTTTTTTTGTTGGGAGTGTCATTGTTACTGATTCAATCTCTGTCTTGGTTATTGGTCTGTTTTGGTATTCTATTTCTTCAAGATTCAATTTTAGTAGATTGTATATGTCCAGGAATCTCCATTTCTTTAGGTTTCCCAATTTGTTTACAAAAAGCTTTTTGCAGTAATTTCTAATGATTCTTTTTATGTCTGTGGTATCAGTTGTTGCATTTCTTTTTTCATCTCATATTTTATTGATTTGGGTCTCTTTTTTTGTTAGTTGGGCCAATAGTGTGAATTTGGTTTATTCTTTTAAAAAAAACAGTTCTTGGTTTCACTGATCTTTTGTATTTTTTGTTTCAATTTTGCTTATTTCTTCTGTAATTTTAATTATTTCTTTCCTCCTGCTAATTTGAGGTTTGGTTTGTTGTTGTTTTCCTAAGTCCTTGAGATGTATTGACAATCCATTTATTTAGTGGCTTTTTAATTTCTTGATGTAGGTACCTATCTCTATATACTTCAACTTTAACACTGCTCTTGCTGTATCCCATAAGTTGTGACTGTCATCTTCATTTGTTTCTAGCACGGTTTTGATTTCTCTTATGATATTTTCTATGACCCACTGTTCAATCAGGAACATGTTGTTCAGTCTCCATATGCTTGCATATATTCTAGAGAATCTTGAGTTGACTTTCAGCTTCAGTCCTTTGTGATCACAGAAGATAGATGGTATGATTTTGATTTTTTTTAATTAGCTGAGGATTGCTTTATCTTCTGGTATATGGTCTATCATAGAGACAGTTCCCTGTAATAATGAGAATAGTGTGTAGTTTGCAACTGTCTGATGAAAAGGTCTATAGATATAAATTAGGTCCATTTGATCCACAGTTTCAATTAATTCTCTTGTTTCTCTGTTGATTTGCTGAATAGTTGATAGTGTTGAAGTCTTCCATTACTATTGTAGTTTCCCTTTAGATCTGTTAACATTTCTTTTAAATAGCCAGGTGTCCCGTAATTGGGTGAGATGACAATACATCATATCAAAATCTATGGGATACAGCCAAAGCAGTATTAAGAGGGAAGTTCTTAGCAATCAGTGCCTACATGAAGAAACTGGAAAGTTACCAAGTAAATGAGCTATCACAAGGACCTAGAACATCAACAATAAACCAAACCTAAAATTATTAGGAAGAATGAAATAATTAGTAATTAGACCAGCTCAGGTCTAAGGCATTTCCACTGCTTTCATGAAAACTCCCACTGCAGTTTCCCTACAACAATCCCCTGAGAGTATACTTTGTCTACTTTTTTTCCCCCTTTAAGTTCACCTGGCCTAGTGCAGACCTTCCTGTAACTATTCTGCCATCTTCCTCTATGTTGACATGACCTATTTTGTTATATTTAATATATATGTAGGTAGACATAATAGTGTATGTATACCTGCATGTGTGACTATATGGATAGACACAAGGAAACACATACATACCCACATGCATATTTTTGTTAAGACTGCCTAGAGTTAATGACATACAAGTAGTAATGAGCATATTTAGCTCCTAGATTTTCATTTCTTTTTTGTTAAAAAGTTTGCTTAGTTTTGTTATTTATTTGAGGTGAGAGAAAGATGTCTCTTCTGCTGTTTCACTGTACAAATGCCCACTAAAACTGAGGCTGGAGCAGTTCAAAGTCAGGAACCTAGAACTTCATCCAGGTCTCCATGTGTGAGTCAGTGGCCCTAATATTTGATCCATCACTTGCTGCCTTCTGGGCACACATTAGCAGGAAGTTGGAATTGAGAGCAGATCTGGGACTCTAACCTAGTCACTCTGACATGGGATGCAGGCAGCACATGTAGCCTCTTATGCTGATCCAAAAGCCTGCACCATCGGTCTTAATTTCTAACTATTCTTCATTAAAAGACTCCAAAACTCTTTGGAGATAAGGATGATTCAAGGACTGAAACAAGAAAAGTACTAGATAAGCTGAGATGTTGTTTCACCAGAAAATAAGATAATATTCAAAGAATGTTGGAAGTCAGGCACAGAGAGGCAACTACCACATAGATCCCACTTATATGTGAAATCTGAAACAGTTGATTTAATAAAAGTTGAGGATATATGGGGCCAGCGTTGTGGCATTGTGGCGTAGTGGGTAAAATTGTCATTTGTGATGCCAGCATCCCATATAAACTTGGGAAAGCAGCAGAGGATGGCCCAAATGCTTGGGAACTTGTTTTCATGTGGGAGACCTGAAAGAAGCTCCTGGCTCTTGGCTTTTCCTGGCCTAGCAGCCATTTGGAGAGTGAATCAGCAGAAGGTGGATGATATCTCTCTCTCTCTCTCTCTCTGTAACTCTGCCTTTCAAATAAATAAGTAAATCTTTATTAAAATTGAAGTTGAGAGTATAATAGTGGTTACTGGAAAAGTAGAGAGGAATGGGATGGGGAAAAGCTGTTCAGCAGATACTATTACATTGAAATAGGAGGAGTAAGTTCTGGTATTCTATGGCACAGAAGGGTGATCATTAACAAGAATGCATTGTATATTTTAAAGTGGTTAGGAGAGGATTTTGAATACATTTATCATAAAGTAATAACAAAAGTTTAAAGAAATTTATATCTTAACTATTCTGAATTGATCATTAGCCAAGGAATATGTGAATCAAAAACATCACATTGTAGCTCATGCATATGCTTAAGTATTATGTGTCAATCAAAAATTAGTTAAAAATAATGTTGAGAATATCAAAAGGAGATAGAGTCCAGCTTGAAAGACTTCCACTAACAAATATGAGGGAATTTGGGCATCATTGTAAATAATAATATTAATGAAATGTGGCTCCCTGAACAAAAGAAAAATTTTATTTTAATAAATAGCAATTAACAGGTTGAATAAAAGTAAATGTATGATAGTTATAGCAGTGCCCCTTAATTATGATAGCAGTAATTGAATAAATCAATGTGGAGGAGGAAAATGTATTCCCAACAGTATAACCAGTATAGAAGGAAAAATGGAATTAAATAATTATTAGTAGGTGCTTACATGAGGGTGTGAAAGTGTTTTCTAAGGCTGAATGAGGGAGATAGAAGAGAGAAGAGAGAGAGAGAACAACCATCTTCTTCTTTACTCTGAAAATGCCTGCACCCAAACCCAGGAACCCAATCCAAGTCTCCATATGGTGGTAGGAAGCCAGTTATTTGAGTAATCCTCATGACCTTTAATGATCTGTATTACCAGGATGCTGGAACCAGGAACCTGAGCTGAGAATCAACCCAACATTCCCATGTGGTACATGGGTGTCTGAACTTCTCGTTTCAATTCTCACTTCTAGGCAAATATTTTGTGAGTTGGATATTTACATAACCTCAAACTATTTCCCTAAAATGGTTCATCAATTATATGTTGCAACTGGAACTTTGCAGTGGGAAATCTTGGAAGACAGCATCTTAACAAAGAGTCAAATTAAGGAAACAATGACGCTATCTTGGGACAAATTGGCATCCTGTGTCTCCTAAAAAGTGTTTTGAAGTTGTACAGGAGTAAAATATGTATGCTCTTACATTGAGATTAAGATCCAATTAAGACCAGGAGTTTGAGAGATTTTATATTATTTTGAGAGATAGCATAACATAGTACTCAAAAGCAGAGCCTCTGAAACCAGATTCCATGGGTTTAAATTCTGGTTCTGCTATCTATTAATAGTTTGACTTTTGTCAAGTTAAATACCTATGCCTGATCTTAACTTTTAAGAAGGGACAATAATAGCCTCTACATCACAGGGTTGTTTGGGGATTTAATGAGAAAATTAATATAGTGCTCAGGAAAGAGATTCACAGTAAGTACAACACATGTGTTTACTATTATCAATCTAATTTAGACTGCAGAAAGTATTGGTTTCTAATGTTATGCTGAATGTAAGTATCTAATGTCCCTTTGAAATACAAAATGCCTTTTCTTTACACATCATACAAGTATAACTGTTAGAAATTTCCCTGGGATGCCTGCATCTCATATTGGGGTACTTGAATTTGAGTCCTGGCTTTGTTCCCATCTCCAGCTTTCTGCTGATGTGCGCTCTGAGAAGCGGTGGGTGAAGGTCTCAAGTACTTGGGTCCCTACCTCCTACGTGGAAGATCCAGATTGAGTTCCTGTTTCCTGACTTTAGCCTGGCCCATCCCCAGATGTTTTGAGCACTTGGGGAGTGAAACAGCATATAAGAGCACTATCTCTCTCTCTGTCTATATGATCTATCTACCTTTATCTCTGTTTTTCAAATAAAGTAAATGTTATACATAAATTTAAGAAAAAATGAAACAGAACTCAGTTCTGATTTAGAGTGATTAATATTTAGCAGCTATCTGGATAAGGGTGAAGTTCTCATTTGGTGGTGCAGAAGACTTCAAACTACACCAGGGACTCACTGAACATGGAGAAGAGAAGACCTATTCACAGTTAGCTCTGGGGGATTGTCCAAGTTCTCTCCAGCACATCACTGGAAGGTTCACTGTTTCCTTCAAAATGAATATGCACATTATTTGCTGATAGACATTCGAAAGTGTTAAATATTCAGAATGCAAATATGGTGAACCTCACTTTACAGATACTTTTATTCCTGTTTCTATTTTAAAAGTGTATTTTGGTCTAAGAAACCAAGTATTTGATTTGTGGATTATTTGCTACATAAACCACGTAAACAAGTTAAAAGCATAAAATTACACACAATGATCGTCTCATATTTTTCACTTTCTATGAAAAAACACTTTAATCATTTAAATTTCTAAAATTTATCCTAGGTGTGCAATTCCAAAGGGGCATGCCATTGTGCTCAAGGGTTCCTACCTCCAAATTGCCAACGGCGTGCCAGAGGATTACGTTTATTGCCTGAAGAAAAGGGTAATTATCTACCCCCATAGATAGCCAATGCTTGTCTTCACTAAAACACAAGTTAGATCTTACCATTAACTGAGATTCTATATTTGCAATGGAAAGGTATCAGATTTCTGTTAAGGAATGGAAACGAAATATATCTACAGCTTGCTCTTTTCTAAAACAAAATATTATGATTGAAATTGAATTCTTTAAAATTTCTCTTTACCAGTATCAATTGGTATTACCTAAAGCCTCTCAGAATATTTTCAATTTTCCCCCCCATCCTTATGATTAATCCAAAATGAACATTTACTTTTAGTCTAGTACTTTTACTGTGTTTCTGTTACACTAGTAGAAAAATAAAATAGATAAGACTTTATTCTGAAGTTTATCATTTAAATGAGAAGAATCTATAAATTACTAATTAAGAGAGGATACAAATTGCTCTAGGGTAGTACTTTATTTACCATAGTTTTAGTTTCTTTCATTCATTCCTTCATTGAGGTAGCAAATATTTATCAAAGTCTTAATATATGCCAACTGCTGATGTAGGGGCACTGGCGATGTACAGTGAGCAAAGGAAACTCACAGAGCTTAGAGAGACTGTAGTTCTGAATACCTGGTACTGACAAGTAACAGATTTAGGACTGGGGCTCAAGTCTCCTTATTTTTATCCAGTACCCTTTGAGGAGCACTGAAGTGGCTCTGTATGTGAAAATAGAGTCCTAATGTCAAAAGCCAACAACATATTAAGGAAGAATTATGAAATCCACAAATCCTTTGATAATCTAATCCTTTAAAAATTTGCAAATATGCAAATTTAAGTGACCTTGCAAATAGACAATACTGCATTATATATCAATGAAGTTTGTTGGCCCCTTATTGTGTTATAGTGAAATTTTGCTATAGCTGTATAATGTAGCATAGTTTGGAGCTTTCTGGTACTTGGCTTCCCATTAATAATTTCAAGTACTATGATTCTAAATTTATTTTTCTATGTTCCTTGAATAACAATTAAGATCTTCATAGTTTATGACAACTTGCAAGTAAAATTGTATGCTTTTTTGTTTGGTTTTAATATATTTTTATTTTTTAGGTTTAAATCAGGAAGAAGTATTTTTGAATGCTGAAAAGCGTTGGCTTCTAGGTTTCTATGTTGGTTTTCCTATTCTCATTGTAGCCACTGCGATAATTGTGGCATGGGATAAATTGAAAAAACGGCCCACCAAGGAAGAGGAATCCCGAAGTAACGAGTAAATTAAATCTGTGTTCTGGGGCTATTTTTCATAGCATTTGAATCTAGTAATGTGTGAAGCAATATCATGAAGAGCAGTAATACACTTTACTGGAATTTTGAGTAATATCAAGGTTTATTCTAATTGTGGGAGTTAGTTGTGAATATCTCCATTTTAAACCTGTAAAAGTTAGAAATTACAATTTAAATAACCCACCAAAGCCATAGCTCTGCTATTTAAGAGAAAACAAACACAAATGTATCCAATCTGTTTTCAAATATTCTAAAGGTTATCAAAGTGTGATCTGTGCCATCTATAGAAGCACTAGGAGTATTTATGTAATATGTTGATTTCAGGGCCCTAGAACAGTTGAAATATGTTAGTTTACATAGTCGTATCATATAAGTAATAATTTAAAAATTTTTCTTGATAAAATTTTCAGAAGGAAGATTTATAATTTGTCTATATTTTTTAATTTCTAGAGAAATTATCCAAACACAAAGAGAACATGTGTCACAAATCCTCTAACCCGCCCTCCCCCTGGAAATAAATAATTTTTCTCATTTGTTATGAAGTAAACCATGGTAATTATAGCAAAAATTTCCTTCTACCTGATTTCTCACCTTCCCTGCACAGAACAACGTGCACATTGAAATCTTATAAATGTTACATGTTTTTATATGTGGTTGTGGCATCCATCCATTTGCTGTATGTAGTATTGTTTTATATATGCTTTCAGACATCTATACTTTCTTTGATGATACATTTTAGTTTCTTTTTTAAAAAGATTTATCTGAGAGACACAGTCACAAAGAGAGAGAGGGAGGGAAAGAGAGAGAGAGAGAGAATTTTTCATCCACTGGTTCACTCCTCAAATGGCCACAATGGCCGGAGCTGTGCTGATCTGAAGCCAATAGCCAGCATCTTCCATCCTGATCTCCCATGTGGGAACAGGGGCCTAAGGCCTTGGGCCATCTTCCACTGCTTTCCCAGGCTGGTAATGGAGCTGGATTGGAAGACGAAAAACTGGGGCACGAACTGGCATCCTTATGGAATACCAGTGCCACAGGTGGAGGCTTAACTTACTATGCCACAGCACTGGCCCCAGTGCATTTCAACTTTTAATTCTAGTTTATTCAGCTTTTCTTTTTTTCCTGTACATGAGCAGCCATCTCAGAGGTATTACTATTTTATTAATAACTAGATAAATATAATTTTGGTTTGCTGAGATCTGTATATGTATCACTTGTTTCTTTATAAAATTTTGCTTTTTTACCTCCTTTTGATTCTCTTTATTTTGCTCTGTTTAACCTTTCTTGAGTTTAATACTTTCTTTCTAAATTTCGTTCTTACTAATTTCAAATAGAAAGTTGAAAGTTGAAAGTTCCTTCTTATCTTTTCTATACTGTCTTGTTTTAAAAATATAATTTATGTTCTATTATTTATTTATATAAAGGGTATGGCCGGCGCTGAGGCTTACTGGGCTAATCCTCCGCCTTGCAGCGCGGGCACACCGGGTTGTAGTCCCGGTCGGGGCACTGGATCCTGTCCCGGTTGCCCCTCTTCCGGGCCAGCTCTCTGCTGTGGCCTGGGAGTGCAGTGGAGGATGGCCCAGGTGCTTGGGCCCTGTACCCCATGGGAGACAAGGATAAGCACCTGGCTCCTGCCATCAGATCAGCGCTGTGTGCCGGCCGCAGCACGCCGGCCACGGCGACCATTGGCAGGTGAACCAATGGCACCTGTGTGTCTCTCTCTCTCTACTCTCTCACTGTCCACTCTGCCTGTCCAAAAAAAAAAAAAAAAAAAAAAAAAGAAAAAGAAAAAAAGGGTACATATTTCATGTACGTCATATATACTGTTTTTTCTTTTTGCAATTAGAACAAGCAGTCTTTTAAGTCTTTCCATAGAAAAGCATTTTCCAAGGTATCTTATTAAAAATGTATGTAAGAGATAGTATAATGTCTGTAGTAAACAACTGGAGGACTATATAAATATGTATACACATACTTGGTTTTATGCATAGAATATCTTCAGAAAGGAACACAAGAAACAAATAACATTGATATGTCCAGAAGGGAATTGGGTAATCTGGTAATATGGGTAAGGAATTTTTTTTTCACAAAACAATCTTATGTATTTAAACTTTTTTTTTTATATAAAGCTTTTATTTAAAGAATATAAATTTCCAAAGAACAGCTTATGGATCACAATGGCTCCCCCCCCCCACAACTTCTCTCCCTCCCCCTACCCTCCCCTTTCCCGCTCCCTCTCCCCTTCTGTTCACATCAAGATTCATTTTCAATTCTCTTTATACACAGAAGATCAATTTAGTACATATTACGTAAAGATTTCAACGGTTTGCCCTCGCATAGAGACACAAAATGATAATACTGTTGGAGTGCTAGTTATAGTATTAATTCACAATGTACAGCACATTAAGGACAGAGATCCTACATGATTTTTTTTTAAAAAAAATTGATTAATTGTCTATGCAATTTCCATTTTAACACCAAGATTTTTTAATCATTTCCAATTATCTTTATATAAAGAAGATCGATTCAATATATACTATGTAAAGATTTCATCAGTTTGCACCCACTCAGAAACACAAAGTGTAAAAATACTGTTTCAGTACTAGTAATAGCATTATTTCACATTGGATAACACATTAAGGACAGATCCCTCATGAGACGTAAGTACACAGTGACTCCTGATGTTGATTTAACAATTTGACACTCTTGTTTATGGCGTCAGTAATCTCCCTAGGGTCTAGTCATGAGTCGCCGAGGCTATGGAAGCCTTTAGGGTTTGCCGACTTCGATCTTATTCCGACAGGGTCATAGTCAAAGTGGAAGTTCTCTCCTCCCTTCAGAGAAAGGTACCTCCTTCTTTGATGGCCCCGTTCTTTCCACTGGGATCTCACTCGCAGAGATCTTTCATTTAGGTCTTCTGTTTTTTCCAGAATGTCTTGGCTTTCCATGCCTAAACTATTCTCATGGGCTCTTGAGCCAGATCCGAATGCCTTAAGGGCTGATTCTGAGGCCAGAGTGCTATTTAGGACATCTGCCATTCTATGAGTCTGCTGTGTATCCTGCTTCCCATGTTGGATCATTCTCTCCCTTTTTCATTCTATCAGTTAGTATTAGCAGACACTAGTCTTGCTTGTGCGATCCCTTTGACTCTTAGACCTATCAATGTGATCAATTGTGAGCTGAAATTGATCACTTGGACTAATGAGATGGCCTTGGTACATGCCACCTTGATGGGATTGTATTGGAATCCTCTGGCACAATTCTAACTCCATCATTTGGGGCCGTTCCAATTGAGCATGTCCCAAATTTTACATCTCCTCCCTCTCTTATTCCCACTCTTATATTTCACAGAGATCACTTTTCAGTTAAAATTTAAACACCTAAGAATAATTGTGTGTTAATTACAGAGTTCAACCTCTAGTACTAGGATAAAGAAAAAAAAAAATACTACCATGGATAAAGTATTACATTGTACAACAACAGTCAGCACAAGATCTGATCGAGTCACTGTTTCTCATAGTGTCCATTTCACTTCAACAGGTTTCCCCTTTGGTGCTCAGTTAGTCATCGCCAATCAAGGGAAACAAATGATATTTGTCTCTTTGGGACTGACTTAATTCACTCAGCATGATGTTTTCCAGATTCCTCCATTTTGTTGCAAGTGACCGGATTTCATTGTTTTTGACTGCTGTATAGTATTCTGTAGAGTACATGTCCCATAATTTCCTAATCCAGTCTACTGTTGATGGGCATTTGGGTTGGTTCCAAGTCTTAGCTATTGTGAATTGAGCTGCAATAAACATTACTGTGCAGACGGCTTTTTTATTTGCCCATTAAATTTCCTTTGGGTAAATTCCAAGGAGTGGGATGGCTGGGTTGAATGGTAGGGTTATATTCAGGTTTCTGAGGAATCTCCAAACTGACTTCAATAGTGGCTTCACCAGTTTGCATTCCCACCAACAGTGGATTAGTGTCCCTTTTTCCCCACATCCTCTCCAGCATCTATTGTTGGTGGATTTCTGAATGTGAGCCATTCTCACCGGGGTGAGGTGAAACCTCATTGTGGTTTTGATTTGCATTTCCCTGATTGCTAGGGATCTTGAACATTTTTACATGTGTCTGTTGGCCATTTGGATTTCCTCTTTTGAAAAATGTTTATTGAGGTCCTTGGCCCATCTCTTAAGTGGGTTGTTTGTTTTGATGTTGTGGAGTTTCTTAATTTCTTTGTAGATTCTGGTTATCAACCCTTTATCTGTTGCATAGTTTGCAAATATATTTTCCCATTCTGTCGGTTTCCTATTCACTTTCCTGACTGTTTCTTTTGCAGTACAGAAACTTTTCAGTTTGATGCAATCCCAGTAGTTAATTTTGGTTTTCAGTGCCTGTGCTTCTGGGGTCTTTTCCAAGAAGTCTTTGCCAGTACCTATGTCTTGCAGGGTTTCTCCTATGCTCTCTAGTAATTTGATGGTGTCGGGTCGTAGGTTTAAATTTTTAATCCATGTTGAATGGATTTTTGTGTAAGGTGAAAGGTAGGGGTCTTGCTTCATGGTTCTGCACGTGGAAATCCAGTTTTCCCAGCACCATTTATTAAACAGACTGACCTTACTCCAGGGACTGGTTTTGGATCGTTGATCAAATATAAGTTGGCTGTAGGTGTGTAGGTGTTTGGATTGATTTCTGGAGTTTCTTTTTTTTTATTTTTATAAAGCTTTTATTTAAAGAATATAAATTTCCAAAGAACAGCTCATGGACCACAATGGCTCCCCCCCCACACAACTTCCCTCCCTCCCCCCACCCTCCCCTTTTCCCGCTCCCTCTCCCCTTCCATTCACATCAAGATTCATTTTCAATTATCTTTATACACAGGAGATCAATTTAGTACATATTACGTAAAGATTTCAACGGTTTGCCCTCGCATAGAGACACAAAATGATAATACTGTTGGAGTACTAGTTATAGTATTAATTCACAATGTACAGCACATTAAGGACAGAGATCCTACATGATTTTTTTTAAAAAAAATTGATTAATTGTCTATGCAATTTCCAGTTTAACACCAAGATTTTTTAATCATTTGCAATTATCTTTATATAAAGAAGATCGATTCAATATATACTATGTAAGGATTTCCTCAGTTTGCACCCACACAGAAACACAAAGTGTAAAAATACTGTTTCAGTACTAGTAATAGCATCACTTCACATTGGATAACACATTAAGGACAGATCCCTCATGAGACGTAAGTACACAGTGACTCCTGATGTTGATTTAACAATTTGACACTCTTGTTTATGGCGTCAGTAATCTCCCTAGGCTCTGGTCATGAGTTGCCGAGGCTATGGAAGCCTTTAGGGTTAGCCGACTTCGATCTTATTCCCACAGGGCCATAGTCAAAGTGGAAGTTCTCTCCTCCCTTCAGAGAAAGGTACCTCCTTCTTTGATGGCCCCGTTCTTTCCACTGGGATCTCACTCGCAGAGATCTTTCATTTAGGTCTTCTGTTTTTTCCAGAGTGTCTTAGCTTTCCATGCCTAAAATATTCTCATGGGCTCTTGAGCCAGATCCGAATGCCTTAAGGGCTGATTCTGAGGCCAGAGTGCTATTTAGGACATCTGCCATTCTATGAGTCTGCTGTGTATCCTGCTTCCCATGTTGGATCATTCTCTCCCTTTTTCATTCTATCAGTTAGTATTAGCAGACACTAGTCTTGTTTGTGTGATCCCTTTGGCTCTTAGACCTATCAGTGTGATCAGTTGTGAGCTGAAATTGATCACTTGGACTAATGAGATGGCCTTGGTACATGCCACCTTGATGGGGTTGTATTGGAAACCCCTGGCGCAATTCTAACTCCATCATTTGGGGCCGTTCCGATTGAGCCTGTCCCAAGTTTTACATCTCCTCCCTCTCTTATTCCCACTCTTATATTTCACAGAGATCACTTTTCAGTTAAAATTTAAACACCTAAGAATAATTGTGTGTTAATTACAGAGTTCAACCTCTAGTACTAGGATAAAGAAAAAAAAAAATACTACCATGGATAAAGTATTACATTGTACAACAACAGTCAGCACAAGATCTGATCGAGTCACTGTTTCTCATAGTGTCCATTTCACTTCAACAGGTTTCCCCTTTGGTGCTCAGTTAGTCATCGCCAATCAAGGGAAACAAATGATATTTGTCTCTTTGGGACTGACTTAATTCACTCAGCATGATGTTTTCCAGATTCCTCCATTTTGTTGCAAGTGACCGGATTTCATTGTTTTTGACTGCTGTATAGTATTCTGTAGAGTACATGTCCCATAATTTCCTAATCCAGTCTACTGTTGATGGGCATTTGGGTTGGTTCCAAGTCTTAGCTATTGTGAATTGAGCCGCAATAAACATTGCTGTGCAGATGGCTTTTTTGTTTGCCAATTTAATTTCCTTTGGGTAAATTCCAAGGAGTGGGATGGCTGGGTTGAATGGTAGGGTTATATTCATGTTTCTGAGGAATCTCCAGACTGACTTCCATAGTGGCTTCACCAGTTTGCATTCCCACCAACAGTGGATTAGTGTCCCTTTTTCCCCACATCCTCTCCAGCATCTATTGTTGGTGGATTTCTGAATGTGAGCCATTCTCACCGGGGTGAGGTGAAACCTCATTGTGGTTTTGATTTGCATTTCCCTGATTGCTAGGGATCTTGAACATTTTTTCATGTGTCTGTTGGCCATTTGGATTTCCTCTTTTGAAAAATGTCTATTGAGGTCCTTGGCCCATCTCTTAAGTGGGTTGTTTGTTTTGATGTTGTGGAGTTTCTTAATTTCTGTGTAGATTCTGGTTATCAACCCTTTATCTGTTGCATAGTTTGCAAATATATTTTCCCATTCTGTCGGTTTCCTATTCACTTTCCTGACTGTTTCTTTTGCAGTACAGAAACTTTTCAATTTGATGCAATCCCAGTAGTTAATTTTGGTTTTCAGTGCCTGTGCTTCTGGGGTCTTTTCCAAGAAGTCTTTGCCAGTACCTATGTCTTGCAGGGTTTCTCCTATGCTCTCTAGTAATTTGATGGTGTCGGGTCGTAGGTTTAAATTTTTAATCCATGTTGAATGGATTTTTGTGTAAGGTGAAAGGTAGGGGTCTTGCTTCATGGTTCTGCACGTGGAAATCCAGTTTTCCCAGCACCATTTATTAAACAGACTGACCTTACTCCAGGGACTGGTTTTGGATCGTTGATCAAATATAAGTTGGCTGTAGGTGTTTGGATTGATTTCTGGAGTTTCTATTCTGTTCCATTGGTCTATCCATCTGTTTCTGTACCAGTACCATGCTGTTTTGATAACAACTGCCCTGTAGTATGTCCTGAAATCTGGTATTGTGATGCCTCCGGCTTTGTTTTTGTTGTACAAGATTGCTTTAGCTATTCGAGGTCTCCTGTGTCTCCATATGAATTTGAGCATCATTTTTTCCAGGTCTGAGAAGAATGTCCTTGGTATCTTGATTGGTATTGCGTTGAATCTGTAAATTGCTTTTGGGAGAATGGACATTTTGATGATATTGATTCTTCCAATCCATGAGCATGGGAGATTTCTCCATTTTTTGGTATCCTCTTCTATTTCTTTCTTTAAGGTTTTGTAATTTTCATTGTAGAGATCTTTAATGTCCTTAGTTAAATTTATTCCAAGGTATTTGATTGTTTTTGTAGCTATTGTGAATGGGATTGATCTTAGCAGTTCTTCCTCAGCCGTGGCATTGTCTGTGTATACAAAGGCTGTTGATTTTTGTGCATTGATTTTATATCCTGCTACTTTGCCAAACTCTTCTATGAGTTCCAATAGTCTCTTAGTAGAGTTCTTTGGGTCCCCTAAATAAAGAATCATGTCGTCTGCAAAGAGGGATAGTTTGAGTTCTTCCTTCCCAACTTGTATCCCTTTAATTTCTTTTTCTTGCCTAATAGCTCTGGCTAAGACTTCCAGCACTATATTGAATAGCAGTGGTGAGAGTGGGCATCCCTGTCTGGTACCAGATCTCAGTGGAAATGCTTCCAACTTTTCCCCATTCAATAGGATATTGGCCGTGGGTTTTTCATAAATCGCTTTGATTGTATTGAGGAATGTGCCTTCTATACCCAGTTTGCTTAGGGTTTTCATCATGAAAGGGTGTTGAATTTTATCGAATGCTTTCTCTGCGTCTAGTGAGATAATCATATGGTTTTTTCTTCTGCAGTCTGTTAATGTGGTGTATCACGTTGATTGTTTTGCGAATATTGAACCATCCCTGCATACCAGGGATGAATCCCACTTGGTCTGGGTGGATGATCTTTCTGATGTGTTGTTGCAGTCTATTGGCCAGAATTTTGTTGAGGATTTTTGCATCTATGTTCATGAGGGATATTGGTCTGTAATTCTCTTTCAATGCTGCATCTTTTTCTGGCTTAGGAATTAAGGTGATGCTGGCTTCATAGAAAGAATTTGGGAGAATTCCCTCTTTTTCGATTGTTCTGAAAAGTTTGAGAAGAATTGGGGTTAGTTCTTCTTTAAATGTCTGGTAGAATTCAGCAGTGAATGCATCTGGTCCTGGGCTTTTCTTTGTTGGGAGGGCCTTTATAATTGATTCAATTTCTGACTCACTTATGGGTCTGTTTAGGTTTTCTATGTCTTCCTGGTTCAATTTAGGTAGGTTGCATGTGTCCAGGAATCTATCCATTTCTGATAGGTTTCCCTGTTTACTGGCATACAGGTCCTTTTAGTAATTTCTGATGATTCTTTTGATTTCTGTGGTGTCTGTTGTTATATTTCCTTTTTCATCTCTGATTTTACTGATTTGGGTCTTTTCTCTTCTTTTTTTAGTTAGTTGGGCCAATGGGGTGTCAATCTTGTTTATTTTTTCAAAAAACCAGCTCCTCGTTTGGCTGATTTTTTGTAATTTTTTTTTGATTCAATCCTGTTGATTTCTTCTCTGATTTTGATTATTTCTCTTTTTCTACTAGATTTGGGTCTAGTTTGCTGCAAATTTTCTAGATCCTTGAGATGCATTGAAAGCTCATCTATTTGGTGCCTTTCCAGTTTCTTGATGTAGGCACCTATTGATATAAACTTTCCTCTTAACACTGCTTTTGCTGTATCCCATAAGTTTTGGTATGTTGTGCTGTTATCCTCATTTACTTCCAGAAAATTTTTGATTTCTCTTTTGATTTCTTCAGTGATCCATTGTTCATTCAGGAGCATGTTGTTCAATCTCCATGTGTTTGCATATGCTCTAGGGATTCCTGAGTTGCTAATTTCCAACTTCAATCCCTTATGGTCTGAGAAGTTGCATCGTATGATTCTAATTCTTTTGAATTTGCTGAGACTTGCTTTATGGCCTAATATGTGATCAATCCTAGAGTAGGTTCCATGTACTGCTGAGAAGAATGTGAATGCTTTACGTGTAGGATGAAAAGTTCTGTAGATATCTGTTAGATCCATTTGGGCTATAGTGTTGTTTAAATCTACTGTCTCCTTGTTGATCTTCTGTCCTGTCGATCTGTCAATATCTGTGAGTGGAGTATTGAAGTCCCCCAGTACTATTGTGTTGGGGTCTAAGTCTCCCTTTAAGTTTCTTAACAAATTTTTTAAATAAACCTGTGGCCTGTAATTAGGTGCATATACATTGAGAATTGTTATATCTTCCTGTAGTATTGATCCCTTAATCATTATATAGTGCCCCTCTTTGTCTCTCTTAACAGTTTTTGTGTTAAAGTGTATGTAGTCCGATATTAAGATGGTTACACCCGCTCTTTTTTCATTTCTGTTGGCATGGTATATCTTGTTCCATCCTTTTATTTTCAGTCTGTATGGATCTTCGTTGGAAAGATGTGTTTCTTGTAGGCAGCAAATAGATGGTTTTTGTTCCTTAACCCAATCAGCCAATCTCTGTCTTTTAACAGGACAGTTTAGACCTTTAACGTTCAATGTGACTATTGATAAGTGGTAAGTTTGCCCTGCCATTTGCCAGATATTTTCTAATGTATGCTTTGAATTCCCTGTGATCTTTTGCCGTGAGGTTCCCTTCGTTTACCTTCTTTCGTGTTGATGGTCGTGTTTCTGTGTTTCTGTGTGTAACACGTCTTTAAGTATCTTTTGCAGGGCTGGACGAGTGGCAACAAATTCTTTCAATTTTTGTTTGTTATGAAAGGTCTTTATTTCGCCTTCATTCACAAATGAGAGCTTTGCATGGTATAATATTCTGGGCTGGCAGTTTTTCTCTCTAAGTACCTGGGCTATGTCTCACCATTCCCTTCTAGCTTGTAGGGTTTCTGTTGAGAAGTCAGCTGTGAGTCTAATTGGAGATCCTCTGAGAGTAATCTGACGTTTCTCTCTTGCACATTTTAGGATCTTTTCTTTTTGCTTCACTGTGGTGAGTTTAATTACAATATGTCGTGCAGAGGATCTCTTTCGGTCATGTTTATTAGGGGTTCTATGAGCTTCCTGGATTAGGATTTCTCTGTCTTTCTCCAAGCCTGGAAAATTTTCTGCTAGTATCTCCCTAAAACGGCCTTCTAATCCTTTCTCCCTCTCCATGCCTTCAGGAACACCTAGAACCCGAATGTTGGGTTTTTTAATAGTATCCTGTAAATTCCCGACGATATCTTTTAGTTTTCTAATTTCCTCTTCTTGTCTTTGGTTTGACTGTTTCCTCTCCTGTTCACTGTCTTCTAGGTCCGATATTCTCTCTTCTGCTTCACCCATTCTGGTTTTAAGGCCCTCAAGATTGCTTGTCACTTGATCTATTGAATTCTTCAATTCATTAAGATTTTTTGGCACTATCGTAGCTTCTTGTTCTACTAGTTGTTTCATTTCGTTTTGATTTCTCCGTAGTACTTCATTCTCGCGAGAGAGATTTTCTATCTTATCCATTAAAGATTTCTGTAGTTCAAGAATTTGTTTTTGAGAACTTCTTAATGTTCTTATCAATTCTTTGAGATCTGCTTCTTGCATTTCTTCTATCTCATTATCTTCAGAATCCTGACTTGGGGTGTCTTTTCCATTTGGGGTCATCATAGCGTCTTCCTTGATCTTGCTCCCTCGGAATCTGTTTTTGTTTGGCATTTTTTTTTCCCCACACTCTTTCTCTGGGTTGTCAAGGTAACGGAGTTTGTGTGCGCGGTGTGTTCCCAGTTTTTGGATCCCCTTCAGGTTTCTACAGCCTCGGGTTTTTGGTTCCGTCTGCCTCAGTGATGGGCGGGCGCACCTTGTCCCACTGTGTTTAATCAAATTCGACTTCGCAAGGTGGGCGGCGAGAGGGGCTAGTGTCCGTGCGGGCTCGCCTCAACTGTGCTGTTTCCCCCGTGGGGGTCTGCTTCCCCCCACCAGTGTCTCGGGATCCCTGTATCGGCTCCCGTTCAAGCGCGCAGATCCAATGGCGACTGTGTTCCGCCCGGCTACCATTGCAGCCGGCGGGCGCGCGCCGTCCCACTGTGTTCAGTCTAGCTCGAGTTAGCAGAGTGGGCGATGAAAGAGGCTAGTGTCCGTGTGGGCTTGCCTCAATTGTGCTGTTTCTCCCGTGGGGTCTGCTTCCCCCCGCCAGTGTCTAGGGATCCCTGTATCGGCTCCCGTTTAAGCGCTCAATTCCAATGGCGACTGTGTTCCGTCCGGTTCCCGTCCCTCCCGGCAGCTCTAGTGCCACTATGGCACGATTTGCCGTTCGCAAACTTACTTTCCCCTAGGTCCTCTGCGTCTCATTCACTGGGTCTGGAAGAATTTCCACTGCATTTTTTTCCCTGAGATTTTTCCTGAGGCTACAGTAACTCTGTTTTTATTAAACTATCTTTTTGCAGACTGCTAGTGCGCGTCCTCACTATTCCGGCATCTTGGCTCCGCCCCCGTATTTAAACTTTTGAATGTAGATATATTGCCATTAAAAACAACTAACCTCAGGGCTATTGTGGTGCAACAGGTTAAGCTTCCACCTGCAACTGGCATCCCATATGGGGACCATTTTAATGTCCCAGCTGCTCTACTTCCCATCCAGCTCTCTGCTAATGTGCCTGGGAAAGCAGCAGAAGGCAACCCAAGTCCCGGGGTACCTACAGCCATGCAGGAGACATGCATGAAGCTCCTGGCTCTAGCCCAGCCTAGCCCAGCCCTGGCCATTGAGGCCATCTGAAGAGTGAACCAGCAGATAGAAGATCCCTATCTTCGTCTATTCCTCCCTCTCTCTCCCTCCCCTTGCAACTCTGCCTTTCAAATAAATAAAATAAATCTAAAAAAATCAAATAACTTGAAATGTCAAAATCCTGTCAATGGAATAATATGCTTACATATTGCCCTGGATGCTTGTACTGTTTCTATTGACATGCACTGTATAAATGGTGTGTAAGTTTTCTAGGGCTGCAATAACAAATACCACAGATGAGGTGGCATAAACAACATGAATTTATTTCCTCACATCCTGAAGATTAGAATAAGTGTCAGCTGCAGGGTTGATTCTTTCTAAAGGCCTGATTCTTTGACTTAAAGATGACTGTTTTTTTCCCTTTGTCTTCATATTGGATGTGGGTGTCCCAAGTGGTAGCTTAACTCACTACTCTACAACACCCATCCTACCTTTCTTTTTTATGCAAACTTTACACAAAACTAGAAACATACAATTTAGTTCCTTTTTGTCCCCCTGCAGACTTGTAACTTGATGTGTTCCAAAATAACAGATTTTCAGGAAAATTAATGAAAAGTCTATGTAAGTCTCCAATGATTCATTCCAATACTGGAGACAGTGAGAGCTGTGTGCTGGGTTTTGAGTTCTTGGTTATGATGAGTAGATCTATGAGAAGCAAGGGCTGTTGGGTTACAGGGACCAATGCGGGGGTCAATATTTTAGAACTCATTACTCATTGGTTAGGCTTCTATTCATGGTCTCAGGAACATGTCAACGTCTACGATGCAGTTGGTACCAAGGGCTTCCAAATATATCTTGTCTTCTAGCTAAGAATTATTTTTGCCTTTGTGGTGGCATATTTGTGCTATATAGAACTCTACTGTGAATAAGGACTCTCCATATTAGATTTAAGTACCTAAAAATATAATAAAAACAAGTATGGAAATGACTTGCAAATTGTTTAAATAATTTTAGTACTTTTGCTAAGGTGAAATTTTTAAATTATATTTATTATATTTTTAATTTTTTTAATTTTTAAAAAAATTAATGAATACAAGCTTCATGCATTTCTTTATTATAATTTTAGTAATATAATGATTCTTTCCACCATGCCTCCCTCCTACCTCTCTCCTTCTTCCCTCTCCTATTTCCAGTCTTATTTTATACTAAGATCTATTTTCAATTAAATTTATTCACAGAAGATTAAGTCTTCCTCAGTAAAGAGTTTATCAGTTAGTATGATAAAACAAAAGAGTAAAAGAAAAATAAAAATGAAGAAACTGTTTCTCAACAGTTGAGACAAGGGCTGTTGAAAGACATTGCATCTTTAACTTAACTGTTTTTTTTTTTTGAGTAACTTAATTAACTTTAAAGAAGCATCCAAGAGGGATACATCTTTTGTGAGCAGTTAGACATAACTGTAGCTTATGAGACATAAGAATATACTTCACTTAATACATTAAGAGAAAGTAAGTCTTTTGGAACAAGTTTTGTCATCAATTAAAGAAGTACCTAAGAAAATAAGCAATGTAGTTGGACATTTTTGCCTAACTAAAATTTAAGACATAAGTTAATGCACAGTGATTCCTGTTGTTAATTTAACAATTAGCACTCTTATGTATAACCTCTGTGATAATTTGGGGCTCTTGACATGAGCTGCCAAGGCTATGGAAGCCTTTTGAATCCACAAACTCCATCAGTATTTAGACAAGGCAATAAGCAAAGTAGACGTTCTCTCCTTCCCTCAGAGAAAAGTATCTCCTTCTTTGATGACCATTTCTTTCTACTGGGTTCTCACCTACAGAGGTCCTTCAGGTAGGATGCTGTTTGACACAGTGCCTTGGCTTTCCATGACTGAAATGCTCTCATGGACTTTTCAGCCAGACCAGAATGTCTTTAGAACTGATTCTGAGGTTAGAGTACTACTTAGAGTGATAGTCATTCTATGAGTCTTCTGTGTGGACTGCTTCCCAGGTTGGAATTCTTGTTCCTTTTTAATTCTATTATTATTCCCAAACACTTAATCCTGTTTATATGATCACTTTAACACTTAGTCCTATCCATATGATCACTTTAACACTTAAATGCTAATTTTACCACCCAATTTTAGAAGATTTGGGCTCCCATGGCAAATTTTTAAACTCTACCGTTAGAAGTAAGTCTGTAGGAATGTATACAGAATTATACAGATTTAAAAACTTAATACATTTCACAATTACAACTTTAGGAACATAGTGATTCTTCCTACCATGCCCACCCTCCCACCCACATTCCCACTGCCTTCCTCCTCCCTCTAATCCCACTCTTATTTTTATAAGATCTATTTTCAGTTAACTTTATATGTTATATTTATAACATGCTTGTATGTTCATATAACATTTATATGTTTATATAATATTTATAACGTGTAAATATGTTGTATTTGTAACATATGACTAAATTCTATGTTAAGAAAAGAGTTCAACTAATAGTAAGAAAAAAATTAAAAAACTTTACCTCAAAAGTCAACAGAATGGCTATTCAGAGATTTTACTTCTCAAAGTGTCAATTTCACTTCCACAGATTGTCTTTTGGGTGCTTTATTAGTTTTCACGGGTCAGGGAAAACGTACAATATTTGTCCTTTTGGGACTGATTTGTTTTGCTAAGTATGATGTTTTCCAGATTCATCCATTTTTTAGCAAATGACCATATTTCATTTTTGTTTTGTTTTGTTTTATCTCTGTGTATTATTCCATGGTGTACATATATCATAATTTCTTTATCCAGTCTTCTATTGATAGGCATTTGGGTTGATTCCATGTTTTAGCTATTGTGAATTGAACTACAGTAAACATGGGGGGGGGGTAAAAGATAACTCTTTCATATGCTGAATTCATTTCCCTTGGATAAATTCCCATGAGTGCGATGGCTGGGTCATATGGTAGGTCTATATTCATATTTCTGATGAATCTACATACTGTCTTCCATAGTAGCTTTACCAGTTTACATTCCCACCAGAAGTAGATTAGGGTATCTTTTCCCCCACATCCTTGCCAGCATTTGTTGTTTGTTGATTTCTGTATGAAAGCCACTGTAACTGGGGTGAGGTGAAATATCATTGTGGCTTTGATTTTCATTTCCCTGATGGCTGGTGATCCTGAGCATTTTTTCATATCTGTGGCCATTTTGAAAAATGTCTGTTTAAGCCCTTTGCCCTTTCTTAACTGGGTTGTTAGTTTTGTTGCTGTTGACTTTCATGATCTTTTATATATTCTGGTTATTAATCCTTTATCAATTTTATAGTTGGCAAATATTTTTTCCCAATATGTTGGATGTCTCTTTGTTAATTGTTTCTTTTGCAGTACAGAAGCTTCTCAGTTTGATGTAATCCCATTTGTCAATTTTGGCTTTGATTGCCTGTGCCTTTGGAGTCCTTTCCAAGAACTCTTTGCATATGCTAATGTCTTGCAGGGTTTCCCCAGTGTTCTCTAATAATTTGAATGTATCTGGTCATAGATTTAGGTCTGTAATCCATTTTAAGAGGTTTTTTGTGTAAGGTGTAAGGTAAGAGTTTTGCTTCATATTTCTTCATTGTGGTAATCCAATTTTCCCAGCACCATTTGTTGAAGAGACTGTGCCAGGGATTGATTTTAGCTCTTTTGTCAAAGATAAATTGGTTGTAGATGCTTGGATTGATTTCTGGGGTTTCTGTTCTGTTACATTGGTTTATCCATCTGTTTTTGAACCAGTACCAGGCTGGTTTGATTGTAATTGACCTGCAGTATTTCTTGAAATCTGGTATTTTGATGCCTCCAGGTTTGGTGTATAAAATTGCTTTAGCTATTCAGGATCTGCTGTGTTTCCATATGCATTTCAGCATCATGTTTTCTACATCTGAGAATAATGTGCTTGGTCTTTTGATTGGTATTACATTGAATCTTAAATTGATTTTTTTGTAGTATGGAATTTTTCCAGAGACCAGCTCCAGCCAGTCCAAGGGTCCCAAGGTGTGAGAGGTGTCGGTGCTCGAAGAAATGAGGGACACATTCACAGCAAAGCTGATAGCATGGCTCTGGCTCTCGAGCACCAGACTTTATTTTTATATCATAAATCAAATAACGATTCTTTTTTCTCACAATAATAAGTCTATTGTCCATTTTTTTATAATTACAACTTATTTTATTTTCAAGGGCATATTCAGAGCATGGGTTACATAGGTGCGAAACAACGATTTTCAAAGGCATGTTCAGATCATGGGTTACTATCACCTACAGGTGCGAGATAATGGGCTGCCCACACAAGCCAAAGCCTGGAGAGCTGTCAAGCAAAGAAGAAATTGGCTACACAAGCTAGGACAGTACCTTACTAATCTAATCTTTACTAGACGCCCCAAGTTCAAAGCAGGCCCCTTTTAGAAATGTATCCCCTCTTTGCAGTTCTTTCTGTAACTCTAATTTCTTTATTGTACTTATTTAAAGGTTCACTTACATCTGTTCCACAGTTTTGACATCCTAACCATTATTCTATTTGTAGCACATATTGAATTAAAGGTTTAATAACATTTATCTTTGTTCTAGTGAGATGTATATCAGGGAGCCTGTTGCCTTTTAATTCTTTTCCACAAGCAGCTCAACCTTGCATAAAGCATCACCCCCTCTCCTACACTAACATTCTGCTTGATTAAAATTCTACAAAGCAATGGACATTTTGGGGATTATGAGACTAAATGTTCTTCCCTAAAATTAGGAATACAGCAATCAATAGTGGGACCACCAGGAAGCTCCGGCTTTCTTAAGCAGAGTGTAGTTCCCAAAAAACCTAAAACCACCAAGAGGACCACAGCTGTCCTTCTCATGCCTTGCTGAGACAGATCTTCTGCTGTGACCTTGTCTGCCACCTAAAGTTGCCTTGGGCCTCATCAGAATTTTGTTGACATTGATTCTTCCAATCCATAAACATGGAAGACTTTTCCATTTTTTTGTAGTTTCTTCTATTTTGTTCTTTAATGTTTTGTAATTCTCATCATAGAGATCCTTCACATCCTTGTTTAAATTATTTCAAGGTAGTTGATTTTTTTATAGTTATTTTGAATGGGATTTTTTTTTTATTCTTTTTGTTTTGACAGGCAGAGTTAGACAGTGAGAGAGAGACAGAGAGAAAGGTCTTCCTTCCATTGGTTCACCCCACAAATGGCTTCTACAGCTGGTGTGCTTTGCTGATCCGAAGCCAGGAGCCAGGTGTTTCCTCCTGGTCTCCCACATGGGTGCAGGACCCAAGGACTTGAGCCTTCCTCCACTGCCTTCCTGGGCCACAGAAGAGAGCTGGACTTGAAGAGGAGCAACCGGGACAGAATCCGGCACCCCAACCGGGACTGGAATCCAGGGTGCTGGTGCCGCAGGTGGAGGATTAGCCTAGTGATCCACGGCGCCGGCCTGGGCTAGATCTTAGAAATTCTTTCTCAGCCATGGCATTGTCTGTGTATAGAAATGGTGTTGAGGCCGGCGCCGTGGCTCAACAGGCTAATCCTCCGCCTTGCGGCGCCGGCACACTGGGTTCTAGTCCCGGTCGGGGCGCTGGATTCTGTCCCGGTTGCCCCTCTTCCAGGCCAGCCCTCTGCTGTGGCCCGGGAGTGCAGTGGAGGATGGCCCAAGTGCTTGGGCCCTGCACCCCACAGGAGACCAGGAAAAGCACCTAGCACCTGGCTCCTGCCATTGGACGAGCGCGGTTCGCTGGCCGCAGCACGCTGTCCGCGGCAGCCATTGGAGGGTGAACCAACAGCAAAAGGAAGACCTTTCTCTCTGTCTCTGTCTCTCTCTCTCACTGTCCACTCTGCCTGTCAAAAAAAAAAAAAGAAAAAAAGAAAAAGGAAAAAGAAATGGTGTTGATTTTTGTGTGTTGATTTTATATCCTGCTTCTTTACCAGACTCTTCTATGCATTCCAATAGTCTCTTAGTGGAGTCTTTTGGATCCCCTATGTATAGAATCATATCATCTGCAAGTAAGGATTGTTTGACTTCCTCCTTCCCAATTGTATCCTTTTGATTTTTTTTTCTTGCCTAATGGTTCTGGCTTAAACTTCCAGGACTATGTTGAATAGTAATGGTGACAGTGGGAATCATTGTCTGGTTCAGGATCTCAGTGGGAATGCTTGAAACTTTTCCTCATTCAATAGGATGCTGGCCATGTGTTTGTCATAGATTGCCTTAATTGTGTTAAGGAGTGTTCCTTATATAGCCAATTTGCTTAGGGTTTTCATCATGAAAGGATGTTGTATTTTATCAAATGCCTTCTCTACATCTGTTGAGGTAATCATATGTTTTGTTGTCCCTTCTGTTAATGTGGTGTATCACATTGATTGATTTGCAAGTGTTGAACCATCCCTGCATTCTGGGAATAATTCCCACTTGTCAGGGTGGATCAGTTTTCCGATGTGTTGTTAGATTCAATTGGCTAATATTTTGTTGAGGATTTTTGTATCTATGTTCATCAGGGATATTGATCTATAGTTATCTTTCTCTGTTGCATCTTTTCCAGGTTTGGGTATTAAGGTGATGCAGGCTTTGGAGAAGGAGTGTGGGTAGATTCCTTTTCAGTTGTTTTGAATAGATTGAGAAGAATTGAAATTAGTTCTTCTTTAGATTTCTGGTAGAATTCAGCAGTGAAGCCATCTGGTCCTGGAGTTTTCATTGTTGGGAGGATTTTTATTACTGATTCTATCTCTGTCTTGGTTTTTGGTCTATTTAAGTTTTCTGTATCTTCATGACTTAATTTTGATAGATTGTGTCTTTCTAGGAATCTGTCCATTTCTTCTAGGTTTCCTAGTTTGTTGGCCTACAGCTCTTTGTAATAAATTCTGATAACCTTTTTATTTCTGTGGTATCTGTTGTTACATTTACTTTTTCATCTGTGATTTTATTGATTCTTTTTGTTTTTTTTTTTTGTCAGTCACACGAACAGTGTGTCAATTTTATTTATTTTTTCAAAAAATCATCTTTTCACTAATTCTCTGTATTTTTTGTTTTAATTTTGTTTATTTCTTTTCTAATTTTAATTATTTCATCCTAATAATTTTGGGCTTGGTTTGTTGTTGATGTTCTAGGTCCTTGAGATGCATCAATAGCTCATTTATTTGATAACTTTCCAGTTTCTTCATGCAGGCACCGATTGCCATTAACTTCCATCTTAACACTACTTTTGCTGTATCCCATAGGTTTTGCTATGATGTATTGTCATCTGCATTTATTCCAGGAATTTTTTGATTTCTCTTTTGATTTCTTCTGTGACCCTCTTCATTCAGGAGCATGTTGTTCAGTCTCCATTTGCTTATGTATGTTCTAGAGATTCTTGTTGAGTTCTAGTTTCTTACTATTGTGTTCCAAGAAGACGCATGGAATTATTTCAGTTTTTTTGAATTTGCTGAAACTTGTGCTGTGGGCTAGCATGTGGTCTATCCTAGATACTGTTCAATGTACTGATGAGAAGCATGTGTATTCTGCCTTTGTGTGGTGAAAGGTTCTGTAGATATTTGTTAGGTCCATTTGATCTATAGTGTCCATTAACTCTGTTGCTTCCTGGTTGATTTTCTGTTTCCCCTCCTCCTGTGGGACTTCCTGGGAAGTTTCCTCTTCTCTTCTCTGCCGAGCATGTACTTCCTACCCTATTCCCTGAACATTTTCTTCCCAGCCTCGAGTAGGGTGCTGCTCCCAAATCTGCCATTTTCCCCTACTCTATATATACACAGTTTTAAGAACTTGTTGGAATTTTTGAAAATTATTATTTTTTTTTTTTACAGGCAGAGTGGACAGTGAGAGAGAGAGACAGAGAGAAAGGTCTTCCTTTTTGCCGTTGGTTCACCCTCTAATGGCCGCCGCGGCTGGCGCGCTGCGGCCGGCGCACCGCGCCTGTCCGATGGCAGGAGCCAGGAGCCAAGTGCTTTTCCTGGTCTCCCCATGGGGTGCAGGGCCCAAGCACCTGGGCCATCCTCCACTGCACTCCCGGGCCACAGCAGAGGGCTGGCCTGGAAGAGGGGCAACCGGGACAGAATCCGGCGCCCCGACCGGGACTAGAACCCGGTGTGCCGGTGCCGCAAGGCGGAGGATTAGCCTGTTGAGCCACGGCGCCGGCCGAAAATTATTTTTTATTAACAACAATTGTACATATTTTTGGGCTACACTGCCACATTTCAATACATGTATACTGTATATATTGATAAAATCGGGGTAATCAGCATTTACCTCTCTTTGACATTGCTTTATTGCTGGAGCCTAGTAACTACTTTCTTCCATTTTCTGATAAAATGTGTACTACATTATTGTGAACTAATCATCCACTATGTTGCAAAACACTGGGAATTTACTCTTTCTAACATTATGATTTGGTTCCACTGTTTAACTTCCCAATATCCCTTCTACACTTTCCAGCCCCCACTAATTACTACTCTGTTCATATTGACATCTTGTCAGTCGCTATGAAAAACAGTGTGGATAGTCCTTAGAAAACTAGAGATGGGACTGCCACGTGTTTGTATATTTTTGGTTACAAATTCACTCTCATTTTATATTGGTCTGTTTAGATTTTCTTTCTTCATGATTCAGTCTTAGAAGGTGGAATCTTCTAAGGAATTTATCAGTTTCTTCTAGTTTGTCAGATTTTTTGCATTTAAGTATTCTGCATTCAGCATTCTTCTTGGAGGAAGTACATATTTTATCTGGTATTATCTTTTTTTTTTTGACAGCAGAGTTAGTGAGAGAGAGAGACAGAGAGAAAGGTCTTCCTTTTTACATTGGTTCACTCCCCAAATGGCCGCTATGGTTGGCACGCTGTGCTGATCCATAGCCAGGAGCTAGGTGCTTCTTCCTGGTCTCCCATGATCCAGGGCCCAAGCACTTGGGCCATCCTCCACTGCCTTCCCAGGCCACAGCAGAGAGCTGGACTGGAAGAGGAGCAACCAGGACAGAATCTGGTGCCCCAACTGGGACTAGAACCCGGGGTGCTGGCGCTGCAGGCAGAGGATTAGCCAGGTAAGCCACGGCGCCAGCCCTTATCTGGTATTATTATGATGCTCTGTTTTTAATTGTCTAACTTACATGTATGGATTTGTCTTTATTGCACATTCACTCCTTTTGAAGATGTATTTTCTTATTTTAAAGGCAGAAGAATGACAGGAAGACACACACACATACACATACACGGGGTTGGGAGGGGGTGATCCACTGTTTCACTCCCCCAATGACTGCAAAGGCCAGGGCTTGGCCAGGCCTAAGCCAAGCTCCAGGAACTCCATCCTTGTTTCCCATAGGAGTGTCAGGGGCCCAGGTACTTGATGTACTTGATCCATCATCACCTTCTACTTCTCAGATGCATTAGCAGGAACCTGGATCAGGAGAAGAGGCAGGACTTGATCCCAGACACTTTAATATGGGATGCCAGCATTGGAAGCAGTAGCTTAATGTGCTGTGCCACAACACTGGCCCCATATAGTCTCTCTTGAATGAAAGGGTATATGGACATGGAATTTTAGATGAACAATTTCTGTTAGTCCTTTTATGAAATTGTGACATGTAATTTTGTTTTCTGTCAGTCAAATTAATTCATTTTACCTTTATACTTAAACCATATTTTTTCTGTAAAATAGGAAAATCCTTAGTCATATCTCTTTTATTGACTCTTTCTCATCCTATATGTTTTAAAAAATCTCCTGGATTTCTTTTATTTTAGGACCTCCGTGCTAGTCTCCATGGTGTGGTGGTCATAGTGGTGGTGGATGTTCTCTTTTTCCTTCTCTTCCTGCTTCTTCTCTTTATTTTTATTCTGTCCTTCTGAGACTAGAATAGAGCTTTAAAATAATTTACATATAGGGAACTTTGTCATTTTAGTGTGGACAGTGTGATAAGTTTAGCAAATACATGCAAATGCATACAATTACTACTCAGATAACATAATATATAATAACAGTTTCATCACGAAGACTATTACTTCTCACCTTACCTCCAGATCTGTACACTGACAAATCTGTTTCCTGTGCCTAACAGTTTTTTACCTATTCTAGAACTTTATTCTTTTTTAGTTTTTTAAAAATTTTATTTAATGAACATAAATTTCCAAAGTACAGCTTATGGATTACAATAGCTTCCCTCCCATAACTTCCCTCCCACCCACAACCCTCACCTTTCCTGCTCCCTCTCCCCTTCCATTCACATCAAGATTCATTTTCAATTCTCTTTATATACAGAAGATCAATTTAGCAAATTTTAAGTAAAGATTTCAACAGTTTGCACCCACACAGAAACACAAAGTGTAAAAAACTATTTGAGTACTAGTTATAGCATTAATTAAACACATAAGAATAATTGTGTATTAATTACAGAGTTTAACCAATAGTTTTAAGTAGAACATAAAAAATACTAAAAGGGTAAAGTATTAAGTTCTTTTTTTGTTTGTTATATAGTTATTTTTTTTTATTTAATAAATGTGATTTTACAAAGTGCAACTTTTGTATTGTTGTAGCTTCCCTCCCCCCAACCTCCCTCCCGCGGCCCTCCCCTCTCCCACTCCCTCTCCGATCCTGTCCATCATCGAGTTTCATTTTCAATTACCTTCATATATCAAAGATCAACTTAATATATACTAAGCAAGGATTTCAACAGACTGCACTCACACAACCACACAAGGTATAGGGTATTGTTCGACTAGTAGTGTTTTTTTTTTTTAAGTTTCATAGTAGAACACATTAAGGACAGAGATCCTACGTGGGGAGCATGTACCCAGTGACTCCCGTTGTTGATTTAACAATTGGCACTGTTATTTATGACGTCAGCAATCACCCGCGACTCTTGCTAACCTATTCTAGAACTTTAAAAAATGGAATCATATGTTATGTAGTCTGGCCTCTTTTCCTTAACATAATGCATGTGAGAGCCATCTGTTATGTATGTCTATAGTTTGTTTAGAGTGGTTATTGCTACTGAGACAATACCGTTCTGAATAATGCTGCCTAACTTACTCTGTGCCAATTGTATTTTTCAACTTAGATGGTGGGAACAGAAACTAAAGCTATTTATGTCCTTGTGTATATACAAAAGATGAGCATTTTACTCATTCTTTATGAATATTTTTACTCTGGCTCAGGTACCCACCAGTCCATATTTGGTAGAAGATTTTATGGGGGTCCCCATGGAACCCAGAGGCCCTGTTTGGACATCTTTCTTCTGATTCTGTTCCCTAGGCACTCTGGCTGTGTTTGCTTCCCTGGACTTCCAGTTCTACCAGCTTAACTCATGTGGCTGGAATTTGCCTGCCTCTCCATGCATGCAGTATATTGTGGAAACTCTCTCCAGGAAGTATGAAAGTCAAACATGGGGCTCACCTTGTTTGTTTCTCTGTCTCAGGCTTCAGTGTCCTGCACTAATAGTGAATGTCTGACTGATTCTTTCATATTTTCAGGTTTTTTTGGGGGGGCAGGATGGTAATCTAGTCTGCCACTTCATTTTGGTCATAACTGAAAGTGTGCTTTATGGTTTGAGTATATATATGTATACACACATATATGTACATATATGGTACGTATATATACAATTATACACACATATATACATATATATACATGCATATATATATATATATATACACACACATACACATTCATTCATTCATTCAATTTAAAAGGAAAAGGGGGCAGAGAGAGAGAGAGAGAGAGAGAGAGAGAGTGAATTCATCTAATCCTATCTCACTTCCCAAATGCTCAGCATAGGCAGAGCAGGGGCAGGCTGTCCTAGAGCCAGGAACTTCAACTGGATCTCCCAGATGTTGCAGTGACCCAAATACTTGAATCATCTGTTGCCTCCCAGGGTGTGCATTAGCAGGACCCTGGATCAGGAGAAAAGGTAGGATTTGATCCCACGCACTCTGAAAATAGGATGCAGGCATCCCAAGTGGCAGTTTAATCCATTGTGCCACTATACCCACCACATGCACTTTCAGATATTATATTTTTAAAAATAAAAGCATTTTATTGACACATGTTTAGAAAGACATATCAATGCAATAGAATAGAATATCCAAAATACACTCAAGTATGTACATATAAATTTAATATATGATAAAGGAGACCATTAATGTAAAAAAGTTGATTACTCAATGATATTGACATAAATAAATTCTAAAAAATAAATTTGAACTATATTTGATAACCCAAGTCAAACTGTATTACATGCATATCAACTATTTACACATAAGAAATAAAATCTGAACTATACCAGCAGAAAGCATAAGTAAACATGTTGTAGTAATAGACTTGGGAAGATCTTTTAATAATGTTATAAAACCCAGAGACCATAACTAAAAAAGATTGTTGAATTCAATCTCTATATCTTACATTTTGATTTTCTCAAATCACTATTTCATTTCTCCAGTTTATGGATTCTAGCCCTTCAAATATCTCTCCAGAGCTTATAAGTATTGTTATATTGTCTTTTAAATAAATCATTTTCAGTTCTTGGTGCATGAATTCCTTCTTTTTTGTGGTGTTATTAATATTTAGTAGTTTATAACTGTATAATTTTTAATTTCACTATAATTTTCCCATGAAAATAAATACATATCACATATATATAAAATATTATTTACTTTTGCTTCTCTTAATAATTATACATGATTTTCAAGAATTTGTGGGGTTATAAACTGGAATCCGGAAACCACATTTTTAGTGACTTGAGTTCAGTGCTCTCAGAGATGCACGTTTCCACCTACACACACCCATGCTGAATTCCAAGTCCACTGGCCAGAATTTTTATTATTTCTGTGTCACGGGTGACTCCCTGGTTTGGTTAGATTTACAGCTTCTCTACATGTAATTGCCAAATATCTCAACTCTTTTAAGACAGAAATATTAAGTCTGTAGTTCCAAGTGTGTATAACTACCTTAGATAGTTTTGCAAATTTTAATCCTTAACTCATATTTACATTGTGGTCGTTAAGCTTTATCATTTTATTGGTATTAAATGAAGTATTTCCTTTATCTGCAGTTTATCTTTTTTTTTTTTTTAACACTCTTCTATGTGAAGAATGGAAAGGGAAATTTACTTTGCCATCTAACTCTATCAGATTGTCAAGAAGTCAGTATAGATTTTATTTTACAAGAAGTTATCATGTCTTTAACATGAATAAAAAGCTAAAAATTAAAGTACAAAGGTCAGAATCAGATATGAGAGTCAAATGTATACTTGGTGTTTAGAAGGGATAAGGGAACAAAGCAGTCCTGTGCTTTCTTGATGCTCCCCTCACTGCAGTATTTGACATTTGTGTGCTTTGTGAGTTTAGTATATAAGCTAATGAAAATGTTATTCATTTGTATTTTTGTTCAGTGACCTTTGGATGTTATTTTATCAGTAAATAGTCTTATAAAAGATAAAATACTGCTAATAAGATATATTGACTTTCAATCACAAACTTGATTAGCTCCCTTAGGATTAACTGGAGATATTATTTTCAATTTTTTTTTTAGGTCAAGATCAGAAGGTAGCACTCACACATATGCCAGCAAGTAAGTATATTAGAAGGTCATTTTAAGATATATGTTGAAAACTAAGAATAAATTGGTAATCCACAGTTGATTTCTAAATTTTTTAAAAAAATATTTATTTATTTGGAAATGAAGAGAAGAGAAGAGAAGAGAGGAGAAGAGAAGAGAGAAAGAAATGCTTCTAACTGCTGCTGGTTCACTCTCCAGATGGCCACGACAGCAAGCACTGGGCCATGCTGAAGCCAACAGCCAGGAGGTTCATCTGGGTTTCCAATATGGGTGGCATGGGCCCAATCACTTGAACCATGTTCCATTGCTTTTCCTGGGCCATTATCAGGGAGCTGGATTGGAAGTGAAACAACTGGGATTTGAACTAGCATCCATATGAGTTACTTGCATTGACAAATAGCAGCTTCACCTGCCATACCATAATGCTGGCCCTGATTTCTAAATATATTTGAATATCCTCAAATTGTAAAATAATGCAGTGACAAGCAGATAATTAATACATAGTAGTTTAGGGGCCAGTGCTATGGAGCTGTAGGTTAATCCTCTGCCTGCGGTGCTGACATCCCATATTGACACCAGTTCTAGTCCCGGCTGCTCCTCTTCCAATCCAGCTCTCTTCTGTGGCCTGCGATAGCAGTGGAAGATGGCCCAAGTCCTTGGGCCCCTGCACCCACATAGGAGACCGGGAAGAAGCTCCTGGCTCCTGGCTTCGATTCAGCCCAGCTCTGGATGTTGCAGCCATCTGGGGACTGAACAAGCGGATGGAAGATCTCTCTCTCTCTCTCTGCCTCTACATCTCTGTAACTCTGCCTTTCAAATAAATAAATAAAAATCTTAAAAAAATATGGTAGTTTAGTTTCTAATAAATTAGTCATTTCTTCATTTAATGTTTATTGGAAGTCCAACCTGAGGAAACAAGGAATAAATTAACTGCCTCTAACAGGAGATAAAGTAAGTACAATTAGTAAAGAAAATAATATAAAGTGCCTAGAAATTACTCATCTTGGGTTATGCAAATATAGTACCTGGGTAAGCAAGCAAATACTTGAAATTTGATAGATTGTGTCAGAAATTATGAATCTAGATATATAAATTGCTATAATGGCTATGGGTAGAGGAGAACTAACTGTTCTATTTTTATCACCAGTAAATTGCATTGTGTCTCCATTAGTGTTTCTTTGCTTTTTAACATGTAAAAATTATTCATTTTTATGGAAAACAATGAAATATTTAAACATATTTATTCAGTATAAACTGATAAAAATAGGTAATCAGTATTATTAGCTTTTCATTTCTTTACCCTTTTGTTATGTTTGGTGAATACAAGCTTGTTTCCAGCTCTTCAATACCATATGTCAAGTATTATTGTGAACTACAGTCACTCCACTCCACTGTGGAACACTTCATGGCACTACTTATAGCTAAAATTTTTTGATACATATTATCCACTTCCTTCTATACTCTTTCCAGTCTCTAATAATCAGTATTATAAGATCATATTTACTTTTTAAAATTTCTACATATGAGAGAGAACATATGTTACTATCTTTCTGTGTCCTGGTAACTTTACTTAGTATAATGACCCCCTAGTTCCATCCAATATGCTGTGAATGGAATTCATTCTTTTTCAAGGGTGAATAATATTACATTGTGTATCCATACCACATTTATTTATTTAGCTATTCATCTGTTGTGGACTTCGACATTGATTCCATTGGCTTGACCATTGTGAATAATGATACAGTGAATGTAGAAGTACAGGTGTCTCTGTGATATGCTAATTTAATTTCCTTCAGATATAGACCCAGAAGTGGGATACGTAGGTCATTAGGTAATTCTGTGTTTAGTTTCTTGAGGACTCTGTGAATTGTTCTTCACAATGGCTGTTGTACTCTGCATTCCCTCCAAGAGGTGTAAATGGTCCCTTTTCCCTAAATCCTTGCCATTTGTTATTTTTATCTTTGTGATGAAAACCATTCCAACAGGAGTGAGATGATATTTCATTCTAATTTTTTTTAAAGATTTACTTTATTTATTTGAAAGAGTTACATAGAGAGGTAGAGACAGAGAGAGAGGTATTCCATCTGCTGGTTCACTCCTCAGATGGCTGAAACAGCCGGAGCTGCACTGATCCAAAGCCAGGAGCCAGGAGCTTCCTCTGGGTCTCCCACACTGGTGCAGGGGCCCAAGGACTTGGGCCATCTTCCACTGCTATCGCAGGCCACAGCAGAGAGCTGGATTGGAAGAGGAGCAGCCAGGACTAGAACTGACGCCCGTATGGGATGCCGGCTCTTCAGGCCAGGGCTTTCACCGGCTTCACCACAGCGCCAGCCCCCTTCATTCTAATTTTTATTTGCATTTCCCTATTGGCTAATATAGTGAACCTTTTTACACATTAGTTGACCATTTGTATTTCTTTTTCTGAGAAAAGTCTATTAAGATCTTTTGCCAATTATTAAACTGATTTTTTGCTGAGTTTTTAATATATTTGATTAGTAATTTTTCAGATGAATAGTTTGCAGATTTTCTTTCAGTTGTCCCTTGACTATCTTGATAGTTCTTTTCTTAGTTTGATATAATCCCAGTTTATTTTTGTCTTTGTTGCCTGCGCTTTTGGAGTCATATGCATAAAGTCCTAGCCTACACCAATGTTTTGAAGTTTCATCATATATTTTCATCCTATATATTCATAATTTCAGGTTTTAGATTTAGGTTTCTGATCCATTTTGAACTTATCTGGCATGGGAGTTGTATGTGAAGGGATTCAATCTTCTGCTATGGATATTCTGTTTTCTAGAACCATTTAGTAAGAGACTGTCTTTTCTTCTATGTATGTTTTTGGCACTTGTGCTGAGAATTAGTTGGCTGTAGGTAAATGGACTTTTTGTGAAATCTATTATTTTCCATTGGCGCGTGTGTCTTTTGTATCAGCACCATGGTATTTTGTTTACAATTACTCACTAGAGTTTCTTGAATTCCCATATTGTGATGCCTCAAACTTTTTGTTTATAATTTATTTCTTTGGGTAGTCAGGGTCTTTTATGGTTCTGCACTAATTTTAGTATTTTCTATAGTTCTTTAAAAATATTATTGATATTTTAATGGGTATAACATTGGATCTATGAATCACTTTGGTAGTCATGGACATTTCAAGGATATAAATGCCTCCAGTATATAAACATGTGAAACCTTTCCTCTTTTTATCTTTTCAATTTCTTTCATTAATATTTTGTAAAAATGATTGTAGCAGTTTTCACATACTTAATATAAATTTATGCTAAGGTTTTTTTAAGCTATTATGAGTGAAACTGGATTTATGATTTATTTTTCAGTGAGTTTGTTACTTTATATAAAAATGCTGTTGATTTTTGCATGTTGATTTTGGATTATGAAGCTTTCCTGAATTATTTTATTAGATGTAATGGTCTTTGTGTGGTGTCTTTAGGTTTAAATATGTAGAGAATGACATCATCTGAAAATAGGCACGATTTGAATTCCTCCTTTTCAATTCGTATGCCTTTTCTGTCTCTTTCTTTTTGACAAAATCTAATATTATATTGAACAGGGGAAGTAAGAATTTACATTTGCGTCTGGTTTCAGATGCAAGAGTAATACTTTGTTTTATGCATTTAATGTGGCATCTTTGTGTTATATATGTCCTTTATTGTGTGGTGCTATGTTCCCTCTAAACCTAATTTGTTCAGGGTTTTAATCATGAATTGGTGTTGAATTTTCTCTCTATCTATGGCAATGATTATATAAATTTAATCTTTTATTCTGTTGATGTCCTGCATTATATTTATTGATTTCCTTATGTTAGCCATCACTGCATCTCTGGGAGAAATCCCACTTGCTCATGATAAATCATCTTTTTAATGTCTTGTTTGATTTGACTTGCTGGTATTTTGTTAACAGTTTTGAATCTCTGGTTATCAAGGAGATTGGTTTATATATAGTTTTCTTCTTTTGTTGCATACTTGTCCGGATTTGGTGTTAAAGTAATAATACTGGCCTTGAAGAATGTGTCTGTGTTTGCTCCTTTAATTTTTTTAAAAAATATTTTGAGTAGAATTGGTGTTACCTCTTACTTCAAAGTTTGGTTGAATACAGCATGAAAGTAATCTGGTCCTTGGCTTTTCTTCATTTGTAGACATTTTATTATTGATTTGATAACACTACTCATTATTGGTCTGTTTAGGTTTCCTCTGTTTTAATGATTGAAATTTGGTGGGTTAAATATGTCCAGAAATGTATCCATTTCTTTTTTTTAAAGATTTATTTTTTATTTATTTGAAAGAGTTACAGAGAGAGGTAGAGACAGAGGGAGAGGTCTTCCATCTGCTGGTTCACTCCCCAGATGGCTGCAACGGCCAGAGCTGTGCTGATCTGAAGCCAGGAGGTAGGAGCTTCTTCCAGGTCTTGCATGTGGGCACAGGGGCCCAAGGACTTGGGCCATCTTCTACTGCTATCCCAGGTCATATCAGAGAGCTGAATCGGAAGAGGAGCAGCGGGGACCTGAACCAGCGTCATATGGGATTTCTGTGGTGTCAGTTGTGGTATTTCCTTTTCAGCTGTCATTTTATCTATACATGCTATGTCTTTTCCTTTCTTGGTTAGTTTAACTAAAGGCTTGTTGATAATACTTATCCTGTCAATAATCCAACTCTTTGTTTCACTGTTCTTTCATTTATTTCTACTCTGATATGTGTTATATATTTTATTATATTAATTTTTAGTTCAGTTTGGTTTTGCTTTTATAGGATGTGGAGTTGTGACCCAATATTGTTTATTTGAAATCTTTCTGTTTATGTAGGTGCCTATTGTTATTCAATTCCCTCCTCATACTGCTTTTGCTATATCTTATAAGTTCAATATGTTGTGTGTCCATTTCTGTTTAGTTCAAGGACATTTTAATTTCTGAAATGACATTTTGTTTCAAAAGTATCTTTTCCAGGTTTTATATTTTAATTTCTAAATTTCCTTTTGCTTTTTATTTCTGGTTTTATTCCGTGCTCGTCACAGAAGATACACAATATTATGTCAGGGTTTTTGAATTTGTTGAGTTGTTTTAGGGCCTACAACATGGCCTATCCTAGAGAATATTCTGGTGAAACTAATATACATTATAAAGGGGTTGAATAAAATGTTCTGTGAATGTCTGTTAGGTGCATGTGGTCTATAATATAGTTTAACTTGATTTTTATTGTTGACTCTTTGTGTAGATGATCTGTCCATTGGAGAACATGGGGTGATGAAATCCCCACTATTATTGCATTGGAATTCATCTGTCCTTTTATGTCTAATAAATTGTTTTATAAAATTGAGTTTTCTGGATTTAGGTGCATATATATATATATATAATGTTAATGTATACATATATTTGTTGAATCAATCCCTTGATCATTGTGTTGCAAATTTGTCTCTTTTTACAGTTTTTGCCCAAAATTTTGTTTTGTCTGATATAAGTGTAGCTACTGTTGTCTTTTTTTATTTCTATTTGTGTAGAATATCTCAGGTCTCACAGGGTATGTGCTGGTTAGGCTGCAGTGTGGGCTGGTAGTTGACCAGCTTGAAGCAGATAGGGCCCTCCAGATCCCACCAGTAAGTGTGAGTTACTCCAGAGATTGTAGCACTAACAGTCACAATACAAAAGCCATGAAATACGTACGGGACTATCTCTGGTCTCAGTGACACTGAGGCTTGTGCTCAGGCTACCTTGCACCCTTAACAAAGAGATGCAGAAAGGGACTTACTCATGTCTGGTCCTCCGGGTTTGTGTTTCAGGTGCTTTTGGCACTGAGTCCCGAGAAACACAGGAGGAACTTCCTTAGATCATGCACAGGGGCTGTGCCTGCATTCCGCAGTTTCAGGGTGCTGAAGGGCCTGCTCTTTGCTGTGTGGATTTCTGTGATTCCAAAGGCTTCTGATGTCAGTGGAGATGCCTGATGCTGCATAAGATGAAATGGAGTTTAGTAGTGGCTGTGCTCCAGTGGCTCAGGTCTAGGGCTTTGTTGAGAGAGGTAAAATGTATATTCATTTTTGGAGAGAAGCAGTGTTAGCTTTTTAGAGTAAATTAAAGACAGTGAAGACTGTAGAATTTTCCTGTAGTTATGGCTGCCAGTCTGTGGCAGTGACTGGATTTGTGGAGCTCTTTGCTTACTTTTTGTCAGTAAAGTGGAGTTTCCCAGACCTAGGAGCCACAGGTAGGAGTTGTGGCATGCTTTGTTCCTCCATGCTGGGTTTCTGAGTCTCTGTTCTGTTTAGAGTTCTGGTTACTTACTGATTGGATTTTCCCTTCAGTCTTCTGGAAGTGCAGTCTATTCGTTGTTCTGGTTCTTCTTTGACACCATTCTTTATATTCTGTCTCTGAATTTCTCCATGTTTCTTAGTTTGAATTTTTGCGGTATGTTCTCTAAACAATTTTAAATTTAGAAAGTCTTTTTATTCAGGGATTTTATTTCTTATTTAATAGATTATGTTTCCTTTTTTAACCTCTATAGAAATGTAAGCATTCTTTTTCAAGTTTTCCTGTTCTTATATATATATTTTTTTTACTTTCATGTTATCTCTTAGAGGCTTTTCCTTTTTTTTTATATAAAGCTTTTATTTAAAGAATATAAATTTCCAAAGAACAGCTCATGGACCACAATGGCTCCCCCCCCCCACAACTTCCCTCCCTCCCCCCACCCTCCCCTTTCCCGCTCCCTCTCCCCTTCTGTTCACATCAAGATTCCTTTTCAATTCTCTTTGTACACAGAAGATCAATTTAGTACATATTACATAAAGATTTCAACGGTTTGCCCTCACATAGAGACACAAAATGATAATACTGTTGGAGTACTAGTTATAGTATTAATTCACAATGTACAGCACATTAAGGACAGAGATCCTACATGATTTTTTTTTAAAAAAATTGATTAATTGTCTATGCAATTTCCAGTTTAACACCAAGATTTTTTAATCATTTGCAATTATTTTATATAAAGAAGATCGATTCAATATATACTATGTAAGGATTTCCTCAGTTTGCACCCACACAGAAACACAAAGTGTAAAAATACTGTTTCAGTACTAGTAATAGCATCACTTCACATTGGATAACACATTAAGGACAGATCCCTCATGAGACGTAGGTACACAGTGACTCCTGATGTTGATTTAACAATTTGACACTCTTGTTTATGGCGTCAGTAATCTCCCTAGGCTCTGGTCATGAGTTGCCGAGGCTATGGAAGCCTTTAGGGTTCGCCGACTTCGATCTTATTCTGACAGGGTCATAGTCAAAGTGGAAGTTCTCTCCTCCCTTCAGAGAAAGGTACCTCCTTCTTTGATGGCCCCGTTCTTTCCACTGGGATCTCACTCGCAGAGATCTTTCATTTAGGTCTTCTGTTTTTTCCAGAGTGTCTTAGCTTTCCATGCCTAAAATATTCTCATGGGCTCTTGAGCCAGATCCGAATGCCTTAAGGGCTGATTCTGAGGCCAGAGTGCTATTTAGGACATCTGCCATTCTATGAGTCTGCTGTGTATCCTGCTTCCCATGTTGGATCATTCTCTCCCTTTTTCATTCTATCAGTTAGTATTAGCAGACACTAGTCTTGTTTGTGTGATCCCTTTGACTCTTAGACCTATCAGTGTGATCAATTGTGAGCTGAAATTGATCACTTGGACTAATGAGATGGCCTTGGTACATGCCACCTTGATGGGATTGTATTGGAAACCCCTGGCACAATTCTAACTCCATCATTTGGGGCAGGTCCGATTGAGCATGTCCCAAGTTTTACATCTCCTCCCTCTCTTATTCCCACTCTTATATTTCACAGAGATCACTTTTCAGTTAAAATTTAAACACCTAAGAATAATTGTGTGTTAATTACAGAGTTCAACCACTAGTACTAGGATAAAGAAAAAAAAAATACTACCATGGATAAAGTATTACATTGTACAACAACAGTCAGCACAAGAGCTGATCGAGTCACTGTTTCTCATAGTGTCCATTTCACTTCTACAGGTTTCCCCTTTGGTGCTCAGTTAGTCATCGCCAATCAGGGGAAACAAATGATATTTGTCTCTTTGGGACTGACTTAATTCACTCAGCATGATGTTTTCCAGATTCCTCCATTTTGTTGCAAGTGACTGGATTTCATTGTTTTTGACTGCTGTATAGTATTCTGTAGAGTACATGTCCCATAATTTTAATCCAGTCTACTGTTGATGGGCATTTGGGTTGGTTCCAAGTCTTAGCTATTGTGAATTGAGCTGCAATAAACATTAAGGTGCAGACGGCTTTTTTGTTTGCCAATTTAATTTCCTTTGGGTAAATTCCAAGGAGTGGGATGGCTGGGTTGAATGGTAGGGTTATATTCATGTTTCTGAGGAATCTCCAGACTGACTTCCATAGTGGCTTCACCAGTTTGCATTCCCACCAACAGTGGATTAGTGTCCCTTTTTCCCCACATCCTCTCCAGCATCTATTGTTGGTGGATTTCTGAATGTGAGCCATTCTCACCGGGGTGAGGTGAAACCTCATTGTGGTTTTGATTTGCATTTCCCTGATTGCTAGGGATCTTGAACATTTTTTCATGTGTCTGTTGGCCATTTGGATTTCCTCTTTTGAAAAATGTCTATTGAGGTCCTTGGCCCATCTCTTAAGTGGGTTGTTTGTTTTGATGTTGTGGAGTTTCTTAATTTCTTTGTAGATTCTGGTTATCAACCCTTTATCTGTTGCATAGTTTGCAAATATATTTTCCCATTCTGTCGGTTTCCTATTCACTTTCCTGACTGTTTCTTTTGGAGTACAGAAACTTTTCAGTTTGATGCAATCCCAGTAGTTAATTTTGGTTTTCAGTGCCTGTGCTTCTGGGGTCTTTTCCAAGAAGTCTTTGCCAGTACCTATGTCTTGCAGGGTTTCTCCTATGCTCTCTAGTAATTTGATGGTGTCGGGTCGTAGGTTTAAATTTTTAATCCATGTTGAATGGATTTTTGTGTAAGGTGAAAGGTAGGGGTCTTGCTTCATGGTTCTGCACGTGGAAATCCAGTTTTCCCAGCACCATTTATTAAACAGACTGACCTTACTCCAGGGACTGGTTTTGGATCGTTGATCAAATATAAGTTGGCTGTAGGTGTTTGGATTGATTTCTGGAGTTTCTATTCTGTTCCATTGGTCTATCCATCTGTTTCTGTACCAGTACCATGCTGTTTTGATAACAACTGCCCTGTAGTATGTCCTGAAATCTGGTATTGTGATGCCTCCGGCTTTGTTTTTGTTGTACAAGATTGCTTTAGCTATTCGAGATCTCCTGTGTCTCCATATGAATTTCAGCATCATTTTTTCCAGATCTGAGAAGAATGTCCTTGGTATCTTGATTGGTATTGCGTTGAATCTGTAAATTGCTTTTGGGAGAATGGACATTTTGATGATATTGATTCTTCCAATCCATTAGCATGGGAGATTTCTCCATTTTTTGGTATCCTCTTCTATTTCTTTCTTTAAGGTTTTGTAATTTTCATTGTAGAGATCTTTAATGTCCTTAGTTAAATTTATTCCAAGGTATTTGATTGTTTTTGTAGCTATTGTGAACGGGATTGATCTTAGCAGTTCTTCCTCAGCCATGGCATTGTCTGTGTATACAAAGGCTGTTGATTTTTGTGCATTGATTTTATATCCTGCTACTTTGCCAAACTCTTCTATGAGTTCCAATAGTCTCTTAGTAGAGTTCTTTGGGTCCCCTAAATAAAGAATCATGTCGTCTGCAAAGAGGGATAGTTTGAGTTCTTCCTTCCCAACTTGTATCCCTTTAATTTCTTTTTCTTGCCTAATAGCTCTGGCTAAGACTTCCAGCACTATATTGAATAGCAGTGGTGAGAGTGGGCATCCCTGTCTGGTACCAGATCTCAGTGGAAATGCTTCCAACTTTTCCCCATTCAATAGGATATTGGCCGTGGGTTTTTCATAAATTGCTTTGATTGTATTGAGGAATGTGCCTTCTATACCCAGTTTGCTTAGGGTTTTCATCATGAAAGGGTGTTGAATTTTATCGAATGCTTTCTCTGCGTCTAGTGAGATAATCATATGGTTTTTCTTCTGCAGTCTGTTAATGTGGTGTATCACGTTGATTGTTTTGCGAATATTGAACCATCCCTGCATACCAGGGATGAATCCCACTTGGTCTGGGTGGATGATCTTTCTGATGTGTTGTTGCAGTCTATTGGCCAGAATTTTGTTGAGGATTTTTGCATCTATGTTCATGAGGGATATTGGTCTGTAATTCTCTTTCAATGCTGCATCTTTTTCTGGCTTAGGAATTAAGGTGATGCTGGCTTCATAGAAGGAATTTGGGAGAATTCCCTCTTTTTTGATTGTTCTGAATAGTTTGAGAAGAATTGGGGTTAGTTCTTCTTTAAATGTCTGGTAAAATTCAGCAGTGAATCCATCTGGTCCTGGGCTTTTCTTTGTTGGGAGGGCCTTTATTACTGATTCAATTTCTGACTCACTTATGGGTCTGTTTAGGTTTTCTATGTCTACCCCTGGTTCAATTTAGGAAGGTTGCATGTGTCCAGGAATCTATCCATTTCTGATAGGTTTCCCTGTTTGCTGGCATACAAGTCCTTGTAGTAATTTGTGATGATTCTTTTGATTTCTGTGGTGTCTGTTGTTATATTTCCTTTTTCATCTCTGATTTTACTGATTTGGGTCTTTTCTCTTCTTTTTTTAGTTAGTTGGGCCAATGGGGTGTCAATCTTGTTTATTTTTTCAAAAAACCAGCTCCTCGTTTGGCTGATTTTTTGTAATGTTTTTTTGGATTCAATCCTGTTGATTTCTTCTCTGATTTTGATTATTTCTCTTTTTCTACTAGATTTGGGTCTAGTTTGCTGCAAATTTTCTAGATCCTTGAGATGCATTGAAAGCTCATCTATTTGGTGCCTTTCCAGTTTCTTGATGTAGGCACCTATTGATATAAACTTTCCTCTTAACACTGCTTTTGCTGTATCCCATAAGTTTTGGTATGTTGTGCTGTTATCCTCATTTACTTCCAGAAAATTTTTGATTTCTCTTTTGATTTCTTCAGTGACCCATTGTTCATTCAGGAGCATGTTGTTCAATCTCCATGTGTTTGCATATGCTCTAGAGATTCCTGAGTTGCTAATTTCCAACTTCACTCCCTCATGGTCTGAGAAGTTACATGGTATGATTCTAATTCTTTTGAATTTACTGAGACTTGCTTTATGGCCTAATATGTGATCAATCCTAGAGTAGGTTCCATGTACTGCTGAGAAGAATGTGAATGCTTTACGTGTAGGATGAAAAGTTCTGTAGATATCTGTTAGATCCATTTGGGCTATAGTGTTGTTTAAATCTACTGTCTCCTTGTTGATCTTCTGTCCTGTCGATCTGTCAATATCTGTGAGTGAAGTATTGAAGTCCCCCAGTACTATTGTGTTGGGGTCTAAGTCTCCCTTTAAGTTTCTTAACAAATTTTTTAAATAAACCTGTGGCCTGTAATTAGGTGCATATACATTGAGAATTGTTATATCTTCCTGTAGTATTGATCCCTTAATCATTATATAGTGCCCCTCTTTGTCTCTCTTAACAGTTTTTGTGTTAAAGTGTATGTAGTCCGATATTAAGATGGTTACACCCGCTCTTTTTTCATTTCTGTTGGCGTGGTATATCTTGTTCCATCCTTTTATTTTCAGTCTGTATGGATCTTCATTGGAAAGATGTGTTTCTTGTAGGCAGCAAATAGATGGTTTTTGTTTCTTAACCCAATCAGCCAATCTCTGTCTTTTAACAGGACAGTTTAGACCTTTAACGTTCAATGTGACTATTGATAAGTGGTAAGTTTGCCCTGCCATTTGCCAGATATTTTCTAATGTATTCTTTGAATTCCCTGTGATCTTTTGCCGTGAGGTTCCCTTCGTTTACCTTCTTTCATGTTGATGGTCGTGTTTCTGTGTTTCTGTGTGTAACACGTCTTTAAGAATCTTTTGCAGGGCTGGACGAGTGGCAACAAATTCTTTCAATTTTTGTTTGTTATGAAAGGTCTTTATTTCACCTTCATTCACAAATGAGAGCTTTGCATGGTATAATATTCTGGGCTGGCAGTTTTTCTCTCTAAGTACCTGGGCTATGTCTCGCCATTCCCTTCTAGCTTGTAGGGTTTCTGTTGAGAAGTAAGCTGTAAGTCTAATTGGAGATCCTCTGAGAGTAATCTGACGTTTCTCTCTTGCACATTTTAGGATCTTTTCTTTTTGCTTCACTGTGGTGAGTTTAATTACAATATGTCGTGCAGAGGATCTCTTTTGGTCATGTTTATTAGGGGTTCTATGAGCTTCCTGGATTAGGATTTCTCTGTCTTTCTCCAAGCCTGGAAAGTTTTCTGCTAGTATCTCCCTAAAAAGGCCTTCTAATCCTTTCTCCCTCTCCATACCTTCAGGAACACCTAGAACCCGAATGTTGGGTTTTTTAATAGTATCCTGTAAATTCCCGAAGATATCTTTTAGTTTTCTAATTTCCTCTTCTTGTCTTTGGTTTGACTGTTTCCTCTCCTGTTCTCTGTCTTCTAGGTCCGATATTCTCTCTTCTGCTTCACCCATTCTGGTTTTAAGGCCCTCAAGATTGCTTGTCACTTGATCTATTGAATTCTTCAATTCATTAAGATTTTTTGGCACTATCGTAGCTTCTTGTTCTACTAGTTGTTTCATTTCGTTTTGATTTCTCCGTAGTACTTCATTCTCGCGCGAGAAATTTTCTATCTTATCCATTAAAGATTTCTGTAGTTCAAGAATTTGTTTTTGAGAACTTCTTAATGTTCTTATCAATTCTTTGAGATCTGCTTCTTGCATTTCTTCTATCTCATTATCTTCAGAATCCTGACTTGGGGTGTCTTTTCCGTTTGGGGTCATCATAGCGTCTTCCTTGATCTTGCTCCCTCGGAATCTGTTTTTATTTGGCATTTTTTTTCCCCACACTCTTTCTCTGGTTTGTCAAGGTAACGGAGTTTGTGTGCGCGGTGTGTTCCCAGTTTTTGGATCCCCTTCAGGTTTCTACAGCCTCGGGTTTTTGGTTCCGTCTGCCTCAGTGATGGGCGGGCGCACCTTGTCCCACTGTGTTTAATCAAATTCGACTTCGCAAGGTGGGCGGCGAGAGGGGCTAGTGTCCGTGCGGGCTCACCTCAACTGTGCTGTTTCCCCCGTGGGGGTCTGCTTCCCCCCACCAGTGTCTCGGGATCCCTGTATCGGCTCCCGTTCAAGCGCGCAGATCCAATGGCGACTGTGTTCCGCCCGGCTACCGTTGCAGCCAGCGGGCGCGCGCCGTCCCACTGTGTTCAGTCTAGCTGGAGTGAGCAGGGTGGGCAACGAAAGAGGCTAGTGTCCGTGTGGGCTCGCCTCAATTGTGCTGTTTCCCCCCTGGCGTCTGCTTCCCCTGCCAGTGTCTCGGGATCCCTGTATCGGCTCCCGTTTAAGCGCTCAATTCCAATGGCGACTGTGTTCCGTCCGGTTCCCGTCCCTCCCGGCAGCTCCCGTGCCACTAAGGCACGATTTGCCGTTCGCAAACTTACTTTCCCCTAGGTCCTCTGCGTCTCATTCACTGGGTCCGGAAGAATTTCCACTGCATTTTTTTCCGTGAGATTTTTCCTGAGGCTACAGTAACTCTGTTTTTACTAAACTATCTTTTTGCGGACTGCTAGTACACGTCCTCACTATTCCGCCATCTTGGCTCCGCCCCGAGGCTTTTCCTTTTTAAGTCATTAAGTGGCAATGATTGTCTCTTGAGAATTCTGCATGTCCTATGTTGCGGATGATGTCTTCTTGTGGAGGTTATATTTTGTCTTCCAGTTTTCACAAAAATGAGTGTTCATGGGAAGCATGAATTAGTGTTCTGAGTCTGTACTTGGAAAAGACTTATGGTTCCTAATTTACCATGTATTGTATTTCCATCTGTATCCCTTAGCCGATTTAAATAGCTATGCTATAGCTTGTGAGACATAATAATATCCTCCATTTAATACGCTAAAATGGAATAAATCTTTAAAAACAAGTTTTACTGTTAGCTCTCATAATACAACTCTGAGGGCAGAGGTCCTGCATAGGAAGTTAGTGCACAGTGACTCCCATTGTTAATTTAACAATTAACACACTTATTTATGATGTCAGTGATCACCCAAAGCTCTTGACATGAGCTGCCTAGGCTATGGAGGTCTTCTAAGTCCACAAACTCCATCAGTATTTAGACAAGGTCATCAGCAAAGTGGAAGTTCTCTCCTTCCTTCAGAGAAAAGTACCTGCTTCTTTGATGACCACTTCCTGCATGTAGGATACTTTTTGCCACAGTGTCTTGACTTTCCATGCCTGAAATGCTTTCATGGGATTTTCAGCCAGACCAGAATGCCTTAAGGGCTGATTCTGAGGTCAGAGTGCTACTTAAAGTGATAGTCATTCTATGAGTCTGCTGTGTGGACTGCTTCCCAGGTTGGAGCCCTTGCCCCTTTATAAATCTATCTATTATTGTTATCAAACACTTAATCCTATCCATATGATCACTTTAACACTTAAAATGCTATTTTACCACTCAGCTTAAGGGGATTTGGGGGCCCCATGGCAAGTTTTTAAACTGTACCCTTAGAAGTAAGTCCATAGGAATGCATGCAGAACTATACGATTTTAAAGTTACAAACTTCATACATTTCATAATTACAACTTTAGGAACATGGTGATTCTTCCTACCATGCCCACCCTCCCACCTACATTCCCACCACCTTCCTCCTCCCTCTCTTATTCCCAATCTTATTTTTTACTAAGATCTATTTTCAATTAACTTTGTACACATATGGTTGTCTCTGTTAAGTAAAGAGTTCAACAGAGAGTATGAAAAAAAAAAAAAACTGTTCCTCTATAGTCTAGACAGGAGCTGTTCATTGTTATTGCTTCCCAAAGTGTCAGTTTTACTTCTACAGATCTTTTTAAAAAAATTGTCACCATTTTATTAAATGTGGAATAGGATGGGGAATTAATCTGCTAGCACATATTCTTTCTTATCTAGCAGTCAGTGCAGTCACAATCTGTAGTTATTTATTTCTTTTTTTATTTTTTTATTTTATTATTTATTTATTTATTTATTTTTTGACAGGCAGAGCGGACAGTGAGAGAGAGAGACAGAGAGAAAGGTCTTCCTTTGCCGTTGGTTCACCCTCCAATGGCTGCCGCGGTCGGCGCGCTGCGGCCGGCGCACCGCGCTCATCCAATGGCAGGAGCCAGGTGCTAGGTGCTTTTTCCTGGTCTCCCATGGGGTGCAGGGCCCAAGCACCTGGGCCATCCTCCACTGCACTCCCTGGCCACAGCAGAGGGCTGGCCTGGAAGAGGGGCAACCGGGACAGAATCCGGCGCCCCGACCGGGACTAGAACCCGGTGTGCCGGCGCAGCAAGGCGGAGGATTAGCCTGTTGAGCCACGGCGCCAGCCGTTATTTATTTCTTAATGCATTAAACATCAGGTCGCAACAAAGCCTGAAGAAGACTTTCAAATTCACACAGGTATTCTATGCTGGGAAGTGGCAAATCTGTTTTCCTGCTCTGCTTCCTAGTTGCTTATTTGCATATCCTAATTTAGCAATTAAAATGCCCAAAAAGAGTTATAAAAGAGTTATTACAGGTTATAAGATATCCAATATTCATTCTTTATGGTCTTTATTTGTTAATATTATTTTGGAAGCATTAATTTTACTCTCATTTTGATACAGATCAGAAAGCAGCAGCCATGCTATTACCAGCAAGTGAGTAAATTAGGAGGTATTTCTATTAATCTATTAATCTAAATTCTATTAACATTTCAAATAATTTCCTAAGTAACAGAAGAATTTTAAATCATTTAATAAAAAACTTTAAATATTAATTTCCAATACTTCTGTCATTTGGCTTTTAGCTTCCAGGTTTTTATCCATAGGACCCAACCTTTGATTAGTCACTATTATTATTAAGATTTTATATTCAATAATTATTTATAACATATTTAACTGCATCACTCACCTGTTCATTCTTGAATATAATTATTTTTAATTCTTGGTTAATTTTCTGAAGTAAAACACTTTCTATTTGTTAGTATCTATGTTTTACGAACATTTTCTGTTAAGAGCCTGAACATGACTCTTCTTTTAACATGCATTTTTGAACGGTGGCTTATCTGGTTACAGATTCTTAGTTGAGAGTCATTTATCTGAAACATTTAAGAAATATTCTGTTGTTATACCCTTTACAGTAATTGATGATACTTCAGTTGTCAACCTGATCATTTTTCCCTATTAATGTGTGAGTTTCCTAGATAGCTTGTTGCTTCCTTTTTGCTCTACATAATTTGCTATTCTTTACATGTTTTAATATAAATTGTCACTTTAATTTTTTTAATGAAGAAAATCAGAGAGGTAATGAAAAAGAAAGCTGTTTCATCTTCTGGTTCACTCTTCATATGCCCAGAAGAGTCTGGTCTCAGCCAGGCTGAAGTCAGGAATTTGGAATGCAATCTAATGTGGTTGACAGCAACCAAAGTATTTGAAGCATCATCTGCTGCCTCTCAGATTATGCATTAGCAGGAATCTAGATTATAAGCGGAAGAGCCCGGACTTGAACAAGGCATATTGACAGGGATTCAGGCATCCCAAGAAAATTCTTAACCATGACACCCAATGTTCACCTCCTCATTTATTTTAAAGTAGGTGGATTGGAGCCTGTTTCAGGGACAGTGCCAGTGACCATAGCCAGGCAACTGGCAGTGCCTTGTCTCACATTAAATTAGTTTTTTGCATATCTTAGTAAGACTCTTTTATAAAGTGTGATTGATATCCATTTTTCCTGTGGACTAGAACCTCCAACGTGAGTGTAATTTCCAATTAATCTGGAGGGTTTTAGATACTTATTAGGTTATGAAAGAAACAAATGCTGCCCCATTGCTACTGTGAATTGTGCTAGGTAGTGCCAACTGCAGGATGATTTCCTTGAGACTGGATTTGACCACTTCACTGGCCTTCTCTATTTGGATGGTGTAGGCATCTGCACAGCCAGAGAATGTGGCCAAAAATACTCGTAAATATGAGACGTTCCCTGAAACTCAGGGAATTTAGGTGAGATCAACCTGCCCATCTTCAGTAGAGTAACAACCTTTATGTTGAGTTCCCTTTTAGCTGGAGTGGGAGGAGACTTGTAATTGTTCTTTGGATTGTTTTTGGCAGAGATCATGCATTTTTAGATGACTTGCTGAATAGTTTTTCTTTTGTAAATTGGGTCCCATGATACACTTGTGTACATGTTGCATCATGGTATGTCAATTATAATGGACACTCTCACAAATGTACTGTAGCATAGTTTGTAATAGCATTTCGGAATGAAGATAATTGCTTGTGCAATTTGCAAACTGAAGAATTTTGATTGGAAGGAAAACATTGTTTTTTAGCTCTTTCTTAGTCTTATTCTCAATATATTGGCTGATCTATTTTTAGACAGATCAATCTGGGAGAGAAGGGACCCATATATAGACTGATAGTCTCTACTTTTATCTGCTATTTTCTAGTTTGTTCAGCAAGTTGATTTCCCTGAATTGTCTGGGACTCTTTGATGACCTAGATAATGACTTTTCGCCCCTATTAAGTGATTTATGAACAGGTTTGAAGAATTGTAGAATTTCATGAGCATGTTTTAAGTCTTTATCCCCTTGGTGAGGAACTCTCCTTTTAAATTGCTCCTGGGCATGCCTTGAGTTGGTTTTTCACCTGATTTTATTCTGTCTCATGGAGAGGTAGTAAAGGCAATAATTTTTTGCTTTTTGTGTTGAGCTCCATTGCATTAGGACTCTGGCCTCAGAGGTCTCCTATAAAGTTACTATCACATCCTGGCATGACATTTGCATTGTCCATGAAACTGATTTTTCCTATGAAGAGTTCCAGGTTTGGCCCCATCAAGGGCTGCTCTGTGAGACAAGATCAACTGGAGTAGACTGATTCTCCCTTAACCATTCTGTGGGAAGGAAGTCCTGTTCTTTGACAAGTATTTCTTTAAGCGCTATTTTAGAGTTCCAAGCCTGTTCTGGCGGAAACTCAAAGTTGACTTTTCTTGATGAAAAAGTTACTTGAACATTTAAATTTTCATAAGAGGTGGGCTCACTCTAGGAGAGGATAGGATATTTTGACATAAAAAAAAACTGTGTTATAAGACACAGTCCCCCAATTTGTATTCTAATGGTTCTAAGAATGCTCAATTTTATATTTTCCCAATATACCCAGTTAAGAATAGACTGAATGTTCTTGTGAGAGAGTGGGGTTTTTACAGCTGAATAGGATTCTCCGTTATCTACTAGGAAGTCAGCAATTTTTCTCCACTCTCAGTTTTACCCAGGGCTCTTATGCAGATATCAAATTGTCTGTTCTAAATGTATTGAAAACCCCAGGTGCCTCATTTATCATTTGAATACTTTAAAAAATTTATAAGCCTTGAGCATTTTTATTTAAAGAACTTATGGTCCATCTTTTTTTCCCCAATCAAGTCAGAATTTAATTACACACAGGAGCAACTCACAGTGATCCAAGAAACAAAAACAAAAAATATACTGGCATAGATTCAGTCTCAGAAATACTGCCTGGATTTTATGCAACCAGAACGCTTTGCAAGCAACCTCTCTTTCACCCAATAAACAGACCTGTGGTATTGCAGGCACATCCAGGCCTACAAACAAATAATTCTAGAATTTCTTGAGTATAGAGGTCACCAGAGACTCATTTCTTACCTGGGACAAAACATTTGATGAATTCTGTTTCTTTTGCCACTTGGATTTCAGAAAAATGTTTTTCCACATTCATTACTTTCATAAGGTTTCTTCTCTTTTTGAATTTGCTAATGTGTAATGAGGGTTGTCGTTTGACAAGAAAACTTTGGCTCACTCATTACATATATAAGATTTTTCCACTGTGTGAATTCTCTGATGTTTGATGAGGTCTAGCTTACACTAAAATACTTTTCCACACTCATTACATTCATAACATGTCACCCCTGTATGAATTTTCTGAAGTACAGTGAGGGTTAATTGCCATCCAAAGGCATCTCTACACTCAACTGTATTCAAAAGTTTCTGTGATGTGTGAATTCGTTGATGTCTTCTGAGGGCTGACCTGAGGCAAAAGGCTTTTCCACATTAAGTACATTCATGAAGTGTTTCAGCTCTGTGAATTCTCTGATGTTTGATGAAATGCGACTTCCATTAAAAGGCTTTTCCACACTCAATACATTCTTAAGTTTTCTCCCCTATGTGAATTATATGATTTCTGATGAAAGTTAAGTTCCAATATGTAGTTTTCTCACATTCATTGTAAACATGGGGATTTTAACACATGTGAGTTCTGTGATGCATGGTATGGCAGGATTTACAGCTGAAAGATTTCACATAGGGTTTATTTTAGTTTTTTAATTATATATACTTTTAAATTTTATTTAACAAATATAAATTTCCAAAGCACAGCTTATGGATTACAATGGTCCCCCCCCCCATAACTTCCCTTCCACCAGCAAACCAACCATCTCCCTCTCCCTTTTTCATTACATTCACATTAAGATTCATTTTCAATTCTATTTATATACAGAATATCAATTTAGTATATATTAGGTAAATATTTCAAAAGTGTGCACCCACACAGAAACATAAAGTATAAAATATTTTTGAGTACTATTTATAGCATTAAATCACATTGAACAACAAATTAAGGACATAGATCTTACAAGAGCAGTAAGTGCGCAGTGACTCCTGTTGTTGACTTAGTAAATTGGCACTCTTGTTTATGGTGTCAGTACTCTCCCTAGGCTCTTGCCATGAGTTGCCAAGGCTATGGAAGCCTTTTGAGTTTGCCGACTTCAATCTTATTTCGACAGGGTAATAGTCAAAGTGGAAGTATTCTCCTCCCTTCAGAGAAAGGTACCTCCTTCTTTGATGGCCCATTCTTTCCACTGGGATCTCACTCACAGAGATCTTTCATTTAGTTTTTTTTTTCCAGAGTGTCTTGGCTTTCCATGCCTAAAATACTCTCATGGGCTCTTGAGCCAGATCTGAATGCCTTAAGGGCTGTATTAAATTGTACATCAACAGTCAGGACAAGGACTGATCAAGTCACTGTTTCTCGTATTGTCCATTTCACTTCAACAGGTTTCCTTTTTAGTGCTCGGTTAGTTGTCACCAATCAGGGAGAACATATGATATTTGTCCCTTTCGGACTGGCTTATTTCACTCATAATAGTGTTTTCCAGATTCCTCCATTTTGTTGCAAATGACTGGATTTCATTGTTTTTGTCTGCTGTATAATATTCTATAGAATGCATGTCCAATGATTCCTTTATCCAGTCTACTGTTGATTGGCATTTGGGTTGATTCCGGGTCCTAGCTATTGTGAATTGAGCTGCAATAAACATTAAGGTGCAGACAGCTTTTTTGTTTGCCAATTTAATTCCCTTTGGGTAAATTCCAAGGAGTGAGTTGTATGGTAGGGTTATATTCAGGTTTATGAGGAATCTCCAGACTGACTCCTATAGTGGCTTCACCAGTTTGCATTCCCACCAACAGTGGGTTAGTGTCCCTTTTCCCCCACATCCTCTCCAGCATCTATTGTTGGTAGATTTCTGTATGTCAGCCATTCTAACAGGGTTGAGGTGAAACCTCATTGTGGTTTTGATTTGCATTTCCCTGATTGCTAGTGATCCTGAACATTTCCTTATGTGTCTGTTGGCCATTTGGATTTCCTCTTTTGAAATAGTCTATTGAGTTCCTTGGCTCATCTCTGAAGTGGGTTGTTTGTTTTGTTGTTGTGGAGTTTTTTGATCACTTTCTAGATTGTGCTTATTAATCCTTTATCAGTTGCATAGTTTGCAAATATTTTTTTTCCATTCTTTTGGTTGCCTCTTCACTTTCCTGACTGTTTCTTTTCAGGTACAGAAAATTCTCAATTTGATGCAATCCAAATAGTTAATTTTGGCTTTGACTGCCTGTGTTTCTGGAGTCTTTTCCAAGAAGTCTCTGCCTGTGCCTATATCTTGCCGGGTTTCTCCAATGTTTTCTATAATTTGATGGTGTCGGGTCATAGTTTAGACCTTTAATCAATGTTGAGTGGATTATTGTGTAAGGTGAAAGGTATGGATCTTGCTTTATGATTCTGCATGTGGAAATCCAGTTTTCCCAGCACTATTTATTGAATAGACTGTCCTTACTCCAGGGATTCATTTTAGATCCTTGATCAAATATAAGTTGGCTGTAGATGTTTGTATTGATTTCTGGTGTTTCCATTCTGTTCCATTAGCTTATCCATAAGTTTCTGTACCAGTACCATGTTCTTTTCATTGCAACTGCTCTGTAGTATGTACTGAAATCTGGTCTTTTGATGCCTGCACCATAAATCAGACCAAAATCTAGTAGGAGAAGAGAAATAATTAAAATCACAGAAGAAATCAATAAGATTGAATAAAAAAAAGTACAAAAATCAGCCAAATGAAGAGCTGGTTTTTGAAAAAATAAAATTGACACACCATTGGCCCATCTAACTAAAAAAAGAAGAGAAAAATCCAAATTAATAAAATTTGAGATGAAAAAGGAAACGTAACACAGACACCACAGAAATAAAAAGAATCATCAGAAATTACTACAAGGACTTGTATGCCAGCAAACAGGGAAATCTATCAGAAATGGATACATTCCTGGACATATGCAACCTACATAAATTGTTCCAAGAAAACATAGAAAACCTAACAGATCCACAACTGAGACAGAAATTGAAACAGTAATAAAGGAACTCCCAACAAAGGAAAGCCCAGGACCAGATGGAGTTACTGCTGAATTCTACCAGATTTTTAAAGAGGAACTAACTCCAATTCTTCTCAAACTATTCAGAACAATTGAAAGAGGGAATCCTCCCAAATTCTTTCCATGAAGCCAGCATCACCTTAATTCCTAAGCCAGAAAAAGATGCAGCATTGAAAGAGAATTGCAGACCAATATCCCTCATGAACATAGGTGCAAAAATCATCAATAAAATGCTGACCAATAGAATGTAGCAACACATCAGAAAGATCATCCATCCAGACCAAGTGGGATTTATCCTGGTATGCAGGGATGGTTCAATGTGCACAAAACAATCAATGTGATACACCACATTAACTAAATGCAGAAGAAATACCATATGATTATCTCACTAGACGAAGAGAAAGCATTTGATAAAATACAACACCCTTTCATGATGAAAACTCGAAGCAAATTGGGTATAGAAGGAACATTCCTCAATACAATCAAAGCAATTTATGAAAAACCCACGGCCAGCATCCTATTGATTGGGGAAAAGTTGGAAGCATTTCCACTGAGATCTGGTACCAGCAAGCATGCCCACTCTCACCACTGCTATTCAATATAATTCTGGAAGTTTTAGCCAGAGCCATTAGGCAAGTAATAGAAATTGAAGGGATACAAATTGAGAAGGAAGAACTCCAACTCTCCTTCTTTGCAGATGATACGATTATTTAGGGCATCCAAAGAACTCTACTAAGAGACTATTGGACATCATAGAAGAGTTTGGCAAAGTAATAGAATATCAAATCAATGCACAAGAATCAACAGCCTTTGTATACACAAGCAATGCCACGGCTGAGAAAGAACTTCTAAGATCAATCCCATTCACAATAGCCACAAAAACAATCAAATACCTTGGAATAAACTTAACCAAGGATGTTAAAGATCTCTACGATGAGAATTACAGAATCTTAAAGAAAGAAATAGAAGAGGATACCAAAAAATGGAAAAATCTAACAAGCTCATGAATTGGAAGAATCAATATCATCAAAATATTCATTCTCCCAAAAGCAATTTACAGATTCAATGCAATACCAATCAAAATACCAAAGACATTGTTCTCAGATCTGGAAAATTTTTTTAAAGATTTATTTATTTATTTGAAACGCAGAGTTGCAGAGAGGCATATATATATATATAATATATATATGTATAAGTACATATATTTTATATATATTATATATATTATCATACTATTATATTATATATTATTAATATTATTACTGTTAATATTATATTATATAATATATATATAATCTAATTATAATTATATATAATTATATACTATATATTATAATATATAATATATAATGTATATAATATATGTTATAATATATGAGATATTAATAATATATATTATATATTACAATATAATTATAATAAATAATAATATAATAAAATAAAATATAATCATATAATTATAATTATAATATAATAAAATAATATAATATATAATAATATAATAATAATAAATGGTATATAATATTGTAATATAATAGTATATAATATATTATAACATATTATAGCATAATTATTATATAGTAGTATATTAAAATAGTAATATTATAAATAATAATATAATAATATGATATAATAAACAATATATTAGACATTCTAATATATAATATATAATGTTATATAATATAATTATAATTATATATAATTATCATTTATTATTCTATTGTATTATGTAATGTTATATTATTAATAATATATTGTACTATAGTATAATATTATATCTAATGTAATATAATATTATAATAGTATTTATAATATTATAATATTATATTATATTATATATATATATATAGAGAGAGAGAGAGAGCCGCAGGTTTTATATGCATAAGACTCCCCCCCGTATGTGTTCTGATGTATTGTAAGATCAGATTTGTAAGTGAGAATTTCTTCATACTCTATAGATTCAAGTAGTTTCTCTCTGGTGTCATTTTATTAATGCTTAAGAGTTTTTTGGAAAGTAGTTATCTCATTAGTTTTACTAAGGGGATGCACACTGTAAAATACATCGCATGCCTCAGATTTCACTCCTGAACAATGTCTTTTTTAAAAAGATTTTATTTATTTATTTGAGAGGTAGAGTTACAGACAGTGAGAAGGAGAGACAGAACAATCTTCTGTGCTGATCTGAAGCCAGGAACCAGGAGCTTCTTCCAGGTCTCCCACACTGGAGCAGGGGCCCAAGCACTTGGGCCATCTTCTACTGCTTTCCCAGGCCACAGCAGAGAGCTGGATAGGAAGAGGAGCAGCCAAGACTAGAACCAGCACCCATATAGGATGCCTGCTCCACAGGCAGAGGATTAACCTTCTGTGACACAGCGCTGGCCCTACAATGTCCTTTTTTGATACTCAGCTTTAGAATATGACTTGAGCTTAAATCATATGTTTTCCTTAATTCAACTCCCTTGTGAGTTGCTGTGTTGTTGTTTGTGATTATATCTGGCCTCCAATTTATTTCCTTACTTTTTGGGTCCCAGTTGGATCATTCCTTTTATGGGAAACTGGGATCCTCTGGTTTAGGCATTCTTCCATCCTCAATGGCTCTGCCACTTGCTCCAACTTGAAGATCAAGTTAGACTTGGTAGTTAAGTGCTCTCCAGCATCACCTCCCTGTACAGGATTCTCTGAGAATTGTTAAGGCCCTGCCACTAATCTCAGGTGCTGTCCACAGGTAGGTCTTTAAATTACACCAACCTGGAGATGTATTCATTTTTGGCCCTTCGAAACACGTATAGGTTTCTAGAATTATACCATTATTTTCCAGCTTCCAAGGATCCTGGGGACCCTGAGTGTTCTTGGAACGAGGGAACTTCTCTTTTTACTTTGGGACAACCCTTTTTCAGTGTTCTTAGTCCCCTGTAGTAAGTACATTGAATTATTTTTAAGAAAGGCTTACTTTTCTGTCCTTTATCATTCTCTTTTGAGTCCACTGCTACCACCAAAATGAAAGTAGTTTGCCTTGTATCTTATTTTTCCTGTTTCTACTTCTTGTTACTATTTGTGGAGTTTCAAAAATGAATGAGACAGAACATGACATCTTCATAAGAAGAATGACCCACTGGATAGCTCTTGGCCAGCGCTTTTTATTAGAGGGTACCAACAAGTCTGCAGGCTAGTAAGCACCTAGGCATAGCTGATGTACAACTTTAGGTGAGAAAGGATCCAGTCTGGTGATCCATGACAGAGAACAGGATGGTGGTGTATGTCATGACAAACAGATCCCTTGAAATGCTATCACAAGTTCACTAGTTCTCAAAAACACCAGGTACCAATTAAAGTCCATTAGTTCCCTGCTGCCTCTGCTGCCATATTCCACTGGGGATGGGTTTGCCCTTCCCCCAGTCTGTTTTGATGGAGGACAGAAACTGCAGCTGTGCCTCTAATCCCAGGGAAGTTTGCTGCCATGAGTACCTGGGGTGACTAGTGGGAGCCATGAATGAGGTTGTCTGCAGAGCTGTCAGTGAAGTTGCTGAAGAATGGCAACTGGGTAAACAGGCTGAGGACTGAACACTGAGCTGCCAGAGTGAGTGGTATGGGGGCAGATGGCAGATTTATTGCCTGGGGTATTGCTGCCACTTGGTTGTGTCCAGTTTTTTTTTTTTTTGTCTCTGGCACCAGAAATTATTCAAATATAGGATGCAAGTGAAAGTAAAAGAATAAGATATAATTTTAACAAAGCACAGGTACACACTTGAGAATGCTGTACCTAATGAGATTTGGGGCTGTCTTTTTTATATCACCTTGAAGTAGTAGAAAAATGGAATATTCATTAGGTTTGATGCCTTGGTGGAGTTTTTCAGGAAAGGGTGGAAGTTTTTAGGATTATGATGACTGCCTACTTTCTAGCTCTTTTGGGAGTCTGGAATGTGTTATGGCATCCTGGGCGTGATGGGAATGGGAGGGTTTCTCATGGAAATTTATTATAATAATACTATAACAGGCTATAGGGTATTTTAGGGTCATGACTAGCAACCTATTGCCCATTTCCAATGTGATCTGACCTTGAGTAGTGGTTTCTTTTGCAATAGCAATGTTAGGTTCCTTCAGCCACAGCATAATGGCGGGGGGGAGGGAGTTGAGTTGAGTAGGTTGGGTTTTCAGGAGGGGCTGTCTCCTTGCAGCCTACATCCTTTCCTATCTCAGTATTATATCATCCTTTCTGTCCTGTGGCTTTTCCTCCTAGATATCCTGTTGTTTTTATGTTTTCACCATGAGGTGATAACCCTTCCTTTTTTTTGTCTATGAGTGCAGAAGCATAAGTGCCTAGACTTAGGAAAATTTCTTCACTTTCACTGGCCTTTTCACAAAACAACTCTAATTGTATAATTAATGAACTATTTATGGCCCATCTTTTTTTTTACTTTTCTCTTCTGTTTTTATCTAACAACTTTATACTAAAAGTCGCCCAACTTAATAACTTGTAAGGAAACAATATGCAATGAAGTCTCAAATCAGATACAATATTATGATGCAAAATTACATGGTACCTAACTCAATCATTTCATGGCTTAGGTTGTCCATAAAAAATAATTTAAACTAACTCAAATGTTTTGGGAGATGAAAAGAGAGAGATTAGAACATATCAAATATGTTTCCTAAGAAAGCAAGTCTTGCATAAGATACACATGAAAATTTCCATCTCAATAAATCTTTCATGAAAAAAAATTCTAGAAAGTAAATATTAAGTACTTATTTATATTACTTAGTATATAAAAGGAAATATAAAAGTAGAGATCTAGTATTTTAAAATATTTATCAGACAAAATTAAATTCATCACACAAAATCAAAAATATTAATTTTATGCATAGGTTTCTCAATAGCTAACTAAAACAGACAAAAATATCCATCACCAGGCCGGCGCCGTGGCTCAACAGGCTAATTCTCCGCCTTGCGGCGCCAGCACACCGGGTTCTAGTCCCGGTCGGGGCGCCGGATTCTGTCCCGGTTGCCCCTCTTCCAGGCCAGCCCTCTGCTGTGGCCCGGGAATGCAGTGGAGGATGGCCCAAGTGCTTGGGCCCTGCACCCCATGGGAGACCAGGTAAAAGCACCTAGCACCTGGTTCCTGCCATCGGATGAGCGCGGTGCGCCGGCCGCAGCGCACCATCCCCGGCAGCCATTGGAGGGTGAACCAACGGCAAAGGAAGACCTTTCTCTCTGTCTCTCTCTCTCTCTCACTGTCCACTCTGCCTGTCAAAAAAAAAAAAATCCATCATCCCCCAAAGCTACAAACAAACAGTCTCTAAATTGGAAGGCAGAGAAATATTGACTTCAAAGAGTTCATTTCACTTATGAATTGGCATTGCATGTCTAGCCACACTGGTGACACTGAAAGAACCCAGCACAGACATGACCAATCTGTAGACATCTGACCATACTGGCACAATGTGGATCTTGCTGATCAAATGGATGTATTTTTGTTGCAAATGTTTTGAGGAACAATGCTTAAAATTATACAAAAGTTGAAAATACAATTTTAACAAAGTTTACATGTAAAGGGGGGGACATCAAAGCTAGTAAGTCTTTTGGCTTTCTTACTAATGGTATCATTATAATTCCCAAATTGCCAGAGGATGGAGTATCTTTGTAGAAAAAATAAACTGATTGAAAACTATGTTGCCTCTATTATTTAACATGTCAGAGTAACTTGTAGATTCTGGTCTGCTGTTATCTGATCACTTTCCTTGTCCCAGTCTTTCCTAGATGCTCCCATCATAAAATCATCATATCCAACATTTGGCCTTCTGATTTCGCTTCAGTCTGTTTGGCTTTTGAGTTGTTCTCAGTTGAACTTTTCTCATTTGCAGTTCCATCCATTCCTCTCAGAACACTGATTAAATCTTAGAAACAGTTGATATCAACTTAGCACGCTTTCTAATAGAGCCTCCAGCTACTTTGCCTTTTCATCAATCTTCTTTTGATGTTTTTGGACAGCATTAAATAATTGCACCACATCCCTTGTTGTAATTCTCTGAAGATTTCTCTCTCCTTCTTTGTCTTTGACAACATCTGGCTTTACTCTGCACATCATTTCCCACTCTCGCCTCTTATCAAGCTGTTTTCTTCTCTCAAGTCTTTCTTGCTTTAACTTTTCTTTTTCATTTTCCAGTTCTTTATTTTTGACTAGAATGGTGGGTTTACTTTTAGGTGTTTTCTTTTTGAGGATTTTAGCCATGGTATCTGCCCAGCCCATATTAGTTTCAGCACATGATTCTCCAGCATTTCCATTTTCTTTGTCACAGGGTTCAGCATCATCCTTATTGTCAGCATCTATTGCTTCATCATCAGGAAAATGACCCTTTTCTGATCCACAGCTTCCTACAGACCCTCCACTGTCGGAAGCATCTTTCACCTCCTCTTCCAGCTCAGATGCTATGACTTTGGCAATTGTTTTCACCTTCTTCTTCTTCTTTAGCAAATTTTTCAGCTTTTTTTCTGCACTCACACATGAGTTTGCAATGGCCGCAGCCATTTTTCTCTCACTGGAAGTCATGGCCCACCGTTTTTAAGGTGAGGTCAGTCTGTTACAATAAATTATTTTAATTTTGGTCATGATCTTTTAGCAACACTATGACAATTTACCTGAAATATGCCTCAACAGACTCTCCTTAGGGCTTGAAGGTGCATTTCCCACTGTAATTTCTACTTCAGACAGAAAATGGAAGAGAGAGGTAGGTTGAGGTACAGACAAGCCACAAATGAGCCAATGGCAATCATACAAAGGGTTTAGTTGCAAACAATCACAAATTCGGCTTGGAAATAGAAATAACCACAAAAGATCTGGTTCAGAATTTGGGTACGAGTCCTATTAACTCTTTTCCTCTCTCCAACAGGGCTCCTATGTCAAATCAAATATACATTAGGCTTCCTAAAGGAGTGTCCCAAGTGGAGGGTAAAGGAGTTCTCAGTTGTACATACCAAGTCAACTTACTCTGCTCAGAGGAGAAGCAGGGGACCCATAGAATCAGATGTTTCAACAGTGTAGTGCCTGGGGCAGCCAAAACTTTTGTAGGGAGTCCAAGGGAAAGCCCCAGAACAAAAAGTTCTAGCACCTACTAGACATTTCCCAGGGAGGGTCCTTTGAAACAAGAATGACATCCTTGAACAGCTTACACTGCCTGGCTCACCAACAATTGTTGCCACGTTCAAGCCCATCTGGCTACCACATGAAAAGTCTTATAACTCAAGGGTGAGGTGTTGTAGCAAAGAAAATGAGTTTAATTGGAGTACTAGCAAGCTGAGTCATTGACAGGGATGGTATACTAAAGAAGCCATCTTGCCTGTTCCTTTGTAACTAGTCCTTTTTAAGTATGAGTGGCAGGAAAAGGGGAGGAGGGCAAGGTCAAAGGGTGAGGGATCACTGTAAACAACTGGGCATCTGCAGTTGCCTGAGAGGGATATTGAAACTCTCTGTGTGGGGCTGTTCAAACTACTCCTGGATATTCTTAACAAAGCAATATGACGGCACAGATTCCATGCCTTTACCCCTTTTAGAGCTCCAGCTTTCAAACATGTCCGGGTACATACCTCAACTCCTTCCAAGGTAGGATTATTAGGAGAACATCACTTAGGGCACTCAGCTTTAGCTCTTTATTTGTTTCTTTGTCTTTGAAATCCTAGCTTTTTCAGTCTTTGAAACTTTAATGGCTAGCAGTCTGAGTTTTGTGTTAAATTATATGCTATTCTCTTCAGCTTTTTTTGTATTGTGTGTAATAGAAGGGAGAAGTTATGCAGTCAGTTCAGTCTTCTAGATTTCCCTGAATTAAACACAAATTTATTTTTGTACAATGTGATAATTTCCATATTAGCAAATAAAGTTAATTTGAACCCTGTAGCCCAAATTTAGGAATTTAGAGTCAAATTTATAATTTGTGCTTAGCAGTGATAATGAAAAAAAGTTTTATCATTATTTTCTTCACCACTGCAGAAGTTTAATTTTGTTTTTTATATTGCACTTGACATTTGAGTAAACAACATTATTTATCTGCATGCCCTGAGTGTTTAAGAATTAATTTTGTTACAAAATGGCCTATTCTCAAAGTAGGCAAGTTTCTTCAGAGTGACTTTTTGATGTTTTTATTTAGATCCAGGTCAGAAGATAGTACTCACGCAGAAACCAGCAGGTAAAGAACTTAGAAAGTATTTCCTATAAATAAATATATTGAAAACTAAGAATGAAAAAGTTGATAATTCACAAATATATGCACAATAATTTTTAAGTATCTACACTTGATAAAGTACTGTAACTAAATCAGCTTGTTATTATTTCCCATTTTAGGAACAGATATCAATTAATTTAATATTTTTTTCTTTAGTTGACTAGATTTTTATCAATCGTCTATACTTGTGACTCACACAGGGAAATATAGTAAGAGATAGGTACTTATAATTAGTTTGTATAATGTACAAGCTGAACATTTTTCAATAGTTTATGCTAACATTTATAAAAGAAAATATTGCTTCTTCATTTAGATTGCATTTAGACTAATAAACTAAATATGAACAACTGAGTGAAGGAGTTCCCCACTTTGGAAAAATTTATATGAGAGACAGCATCATAAGCACACTAAAATTCAATATTTCCCCCAGACCCTCAACAACCTACAATTTTGTTAACAAGGATGCTCTGAATTCTTTAAGTTTTAGTTTCTCGTTTGTATCAAATGAGAAATGTCTACTCATCTTCTTCATAAAGTTTTCCTTTTTTTATTCTGTATTTTTTCTTGAAATGACTTACAGTTACATTAATCCACTGCTGTCCAGAATATATTTTATAGCCAGAAGCTATTTTCTAGGCAACACTATGACATTATATAGTATCTCTCCTTCCTGGTGGAAGATGCTCCATCCTCTAAGAAAGCTGCAGTATTTCTGTATCCATTCTCTCTAACCACTCTTTTCTTTTTTGAAAGATTTATTTATTTGAAAGACAGAGTTACACAGAGAGAGGAGAGGCAGAGAGAGAGAGAGAGAGAGAGAGAGAGAGAGAGAGAGAGAGAAAGAGAGGGGTGTTCCATCCGATGGTTCACTCCCCAGTTGGCCGCAACAACTGGAGCTGTGCCGATCTGAAGGCAGGAGCCAGGAGCTTCCTCCGGGTCTCCCAAATGGGTGCAGGGGCCCAAGGACTTGGATCATGTTCCACTGCTTTCCCAGGCCATAGCAGAGAGCTGGATCAGAAGAGGAGCAGCCAGAACTAGAACCGGTGCCCATATGAGATGCTGGCACTTCAGGCCAGGGTGTTAACCCACTGCACCACAGCGCTGGCCCCCTAACCACACTTTTATAGAAATGTCTTACTTTCTACAAACTAAGTATGAGGAAAAAAAAACATTTTTTTGCCTCTTGTCTGTGTCACTGTCACCAGGGAGTTGTGATGCAGTGTTCCAGTGATACAGGTCTCCCAACATTGTACTCACCTAGGATCTGAACTTGCTTTAGGGTAATGGACATGCCTCTTTTGTTCCTCAGTTTATAGTGGCATTCTGCAGCGTAAATGCTCAATAGATATTTGTTTATTGAATGAGTTATTACTCTTGAATTTCACATAACCATATTAATTAGTGTTAAGTACTCCAATTGTAACAGATTATCTCTAATATTAGAATATGGCATTCAAATATCATAATCATCATATAGAAGACATCAACTATAGGACAATATGAACATCATTTGGAGAATATAATTTAGACTATTAACTCATTAGTCTAGCTTTGTTTACAGAATACAGAAAAGCATTCTTTTATTTTCCATTTAAATTTAGTAAGCTAAGCAGGTACAATGCTTTACTGTTATGACACCTATTGTGTTTTTCTATATTTCTTCCTTTTTAAAAAGATTTATGTATTTATTTGAAAGTCAAAATGAGAGAGAGAGAGAGAGAGAGAGAGAGAGAGAGAGAGAGAGAGAGAGAGAGAGATTTTCCATCTGCTTATACACTCCCCCGGCTGAGTGTAAGGGCCAGGGCTGGGTCAGGTTGAAGCAGGAACCAGGAGATTCTTCTGGGTCTCCCATGTAGGTGGAAGGGTCCCAAATACTTTGATCATCTTTCACTGCTCTCTCCAGGCCATTATCAGGAAACTGGATCAGAAGTGGAACAGCTTGTAGGTGGTTTTAATGGCCCCATGTTCTTTTTACATCTATTTTTAATATTTTCTGTTGGAAATCCAGTGGGGGCTGTTGGTAGTTAACTCCTTTGGCAGACATAACTAAACAAGATTTTTTTTTTTGAAACACAGACATATATGTAGTAGGACTCAGAAGTCTACATAAATAAATTTTCTTATTGCTTTTGGGGGGAACTAGCTATATTACAAAGAGTATTTTTGAAGTAGTTGAAAGAACAACTATAACTTTTGGAGGTACAACATAGCAGAGGTGGGGAGGTCAATATTATGCTAGTGTAATTACTGAATTCTCACTAATATTACTTGTTTTCTCTGCAAATTAATCTTGATTCGTTTGTGCACAATTCATTCTTTTTTTCTCTCCCAGGTTATTTGGGGATTAGAAATAAGGAATCTATAGCTAGAAAATAGAAAAGAGACCAAATAATTTTAGCTTGATTTTGGTGATAATACATTTAAAAGTAGAAACTTGGCAGATATTTATTTTTTACTACAAAATTGAAGGTATAAAGAAGAAGAAATTGCCATACTAATTAAGCATGACTGTTTTATGTCAATCTAAAAGTGTCATTTCCTTATTTACTTAGATCAGAGTCACAGGAAAGCACCCAAACAAGTAGTAGTAGGTAAGTGTATTAGGAAATGTGTGTTATAATGAGTGTGCATTGGAATTTAATGCCTAAGTACTGAGTAAGCCTATGAATTGGTGAAATATTACACAAATAAATAGCCTATGAAAAATTACTAATTTTTAAACTGGTGAATATTTAAACCATAGTATTTTAAAGTTCAGCTTAATAAAGTTCCCTTAAGGTCATTGGAAACTTGCTGCTGTTGATAGAATGGAACGGAAGAATTAAGCCCAATATGATGTAAGAATCAATAAATTAGCTTATAGAAACAAACTCCTAAGCAGGAACCATAGGCACAGTGCTTCAAGTCTGTGTATTTTTAATAGCCAAAAAATTGTTGATAACTTGAAAACCGAAGTTATTTAGTCTAAGGTATGGAAAAACTAAAATTAATATTTCTTTTAAAAAGATGTTAATATTCATGAACATTTTAGCCAAAAATGTTTTTTTCTCATTTTAAATACTTCTGATTAACAATGATAGTTCCTCTGAAATCATAGAAAATCCTAAAGGCTTCAACACGAACCTTTTACTAGGCAGTACCACACCTTTGTGTTTTGCTGTGGGAGGAAATTTAATATCTGCGACTTGATCATGTGTTTTTTTCCTCCTCTCCCACAGTAACTAGTAATTCCTTCAAAAAACAACGGAAATTCAAGGGTTTCACCGAGAAATGAAAATCCTGCCTTTTGTCACCCGATCACAGCTGAAGGAAACAATAAACTGAGTGTGGACCAACTTGCATGGCGACATGTCTATTTTTCTTTTCCACTTCCTCCAACTCAGAATTCAATCCCTGGGGCTACACTTTGGCCATTTCAGGACCCTTAATTGAAGGAAGTGTTTCAACTTAAACTCTTCCTCTTGCCTTCTACATGGCTTTTTTGCCACCTGCCATCCCCTTCTGGTTTATTGCCTAAAGCTCCATAAGTATCAGATGCCTCATTCAGTGTGGTCTCTGGATAATAAAGCAAGCTGTTCCTCCCGGATCCTCTCACCAGACTTGGCTTGCCCTGTGAAGGTAGGGTAAATCCAGAAATTTCTTCTCCTTGCCCTCCTCACGTCCCTAACCTGGGTTTCTGAGGGAAGCTGCAGGGACTGAACTTGCCCAACTGGGAACCGCTACCCTGAGCTTTCTTTTGCCCTTTGTCCACCTGACCAATAGGGCCAGAAGACAGGCAGTTTGCAAAGGACCCAAGGGGCTTGGGCTTGGTTCTCAGTGATGAAGGCTGATCCATTATCAGAGTTTGGTGTGAGGAAATGAATTAGAGAAAGCTTTTTCATGTTTCATTTTCTGAAAGAATTTATATAAAATCATTTAGTTCTGTAGTTACATGTTTTTCCAAATTCAGAAATGAATTTCTCTGAGAAATTTTTGGGGGAGGGCAGTTAACTGATAAATTCAGTTTAACAGAGCTTTGAAAAATTTTCATTTGTTTTTGTGTTAGTTTGTAAAGTTTATTCATTTCATTTAATAGTCAATATTTTGGCATAAAGTTGTTTCAAAATGTATGTATTTTAAAAAGTTTTTGCACTGAAATGTACTTATCTTTTATTTTTTCTGTGAACTTTTTGAAATACCCTCATATTCAAAATAAAGATGATTTAACTTACCTGGACAGGAAGCTGGGAGGTCTGGGTTGTGAGCAGCTGTCCTTCCTTTGATGTTGTTTGCCTGGGAAAGGATATGTATTCTTGCAGTGATGAATTGGGCCTGGATGAGCAAAAAAGCCCTCTTGTCAGGTGTTCAAAAAGTCAACAATATATACTGAATGGTTTTGTTTGTTTGTTTTGACAGGCGGAGTAGACAGAGAGAGAGAGAGAGAGAGAGAGAAAGGTCTTCCTTTGCCGTTGGTTCACCCTCCAATGGCTGCTGTGGTCGGCGCACTGCGCTGATCCGAAGGCAGGAGCCAGGTGCTTCTCCTGGGGTGCAGGGCCCAAGCACTTGGGCCATCCTCCACTGCACTCCCTGGCCACAGCAGAGAGCTGGACTGGAAGAGGTGCAACCGGGACAGAATCCAGTGCCCCGACCGGGACTAGAACCCAGTGTGCCAGTGCTGCAGGCATAGGATTAGCCTAGTGAGCTGTGGCGCCGGCCATACTGCATGGTTTTATCAGCCCAGGATATCCCTGGCAAGGAGCTATAAAAGTTTGAGTCAAATGAGCAGAATCTTAGGCAACTAAATACCACAGTATTTACCCTCAGGTCATTTCGCTTGAACCCATTTTTAGCAGGTGCAGAGTTAATCATTTGTATCCCCTATAACCTAACAAGTCGTAACAGTCCAGCATTTTTATATGTAAAGAAAGGAATGGCAAGTAAAAAGACTTGGGGAATTTCATGCAAAATAGGTTCCTGAGAAAAGGAAGGAACTGGGAATTGGGAGAAGTCAGTCTCAGGGGATGCTTCCTGCTGAGACGTTGCATAGTCAGGGAGGTGATTTTCTTTTCCCTCCCCAGTCCCACGGGGACTGATGGTTTTAAGGCAGTGGCCAGTACCAGATGTCCCACAGTAGGAGGATGTCATTGGCATGATTTGAGTGAGGTTCTGGACCACTGAGTGAACAAACCTCTCTCACGACTGACAGAGACATGGCCCTAGAGATTGAAGAAGAAAGCCATTATAAGGGGAGTGGGCAAGCTTAACTGACCTGTAAGCTGTCTGGCCAGGGTTTTCTTCATTGCTCTGTACTAAAAAGCAGAACCTGAAATGGTTACAGATATGCAGATACAGACTACAGTGGAAGCATACATAGGCAAGAAGATAACAAATATATTTCATCCCCAGTACAGATGCCTCCATTTTTCTTCTTTCGACCTTAGGAAGGCCTCTACCACAATTTTAACTATGTGAGTTAGAAACAAGTTTAATTAAAAGACAAAGGCCTCTGCCACATTACTATAAAGAAACTTATTTGGAACAACAAAAATTGTCACCGACTTCAAGCTCATCTGCCCACCAATTGAAAGACTTAGTAACTCAAGAGTGAGATATTGTGAAAACAAAAGTTAGTTTAATTGGAGTACTTTGAAAAAGAATGGGTCATCTTGTGCCAAAACTAATTTCTTAAACATTTGGGGCATGCAAATACTAATATTGTTTACTCAAAAATCAACTAATATATAATACAAAACTAAAGTTCTCCAGTGGAGAAAATCAAGATACAACTTTTTTAACCTAATCACTTAAATCAACAGAATATATAAATTTGAATCTAAATTCCTAAATCTGGTATCAGCGTACAAATCAGCTTTTCATTTGATTTTTTAGAAATCACTGTATTGTACAAATTCAAATTTGGTTTACATCAGAGAAATATTATAGTAATGTGGCAGAGGCCTTTGTCTTTTAATTAAACTTGTTTCTAACTCACATAGCTAAAATTGTGGTAGAGGCCTTCCTAAGGTCGAAAGAAGAAAAATGGAGGCATCTGTACTGGGGATGAAATATATTTGTTATCTTCTTGCCTATGTATGCTTCCACTGTAGTCTGTATCTGCATATCTGTAACCATTTCAGGTTCTGCTTTTTAGTACAGAGCAATGAAGAAAACTCTGGCCAGACAGCTTACAGGTCAGTTAAGCTTGCATGTGTATTATTGTATAAATCCTGTGGCTGCCATGTAGCATTAGAATATCTGATCAAATATATGCAGGTAACCATATAAGGGAGACAAAGAGGCTAAAACCATATATAAGGGAAAACACTTCTTTGTTTAGGGCTAAGGATTTTGGATAAGAAGTTCCACCTGGGTCTTCTGCTGCCATAATTAAAGACTACTTCATGTTTTTTTTTTTTTTTAAGATTTATTTATTTATTTGAAAGTCAGAGTTATACATAGAAGAAGAGGCAGAGAGAGAGAGAGAGAGAGAGAGAGAGAGGTCTTCCATCCACTGGTTCACTCCCCAATTGGCAGCAACGGCCAAAGCTGCGCCGATATGAAACCAAGAGCCAGTAGCTTCCCAAAGATTTGTACCATCCACTGCTGCTTTCCTAGGCCATAGCAGAGAACTGGATCAGAAGTGGTGCAGCCGGGACTCGAAATGGCATCTACATGGGATGCCGGCACTGCCGGCAGCGGCTTTACATGCTATGCCACAGCGCCAGCCCGAAGACTACTTCATGTTAAGAGGCCTTGGTGTCTGGTTTCGGTACATGAATCCTGCTACAGTAACTTGTTGACATTATTATAATTTGGGTCCATGTCAGAAGATAGTACATGAGCCGATACCAGCAGTTAAATTACTTGGGAATTGTTCATTATAAATTATAAATTTATAATCTAATTATATAATATATAAATTTATTATAAATAAATATGTTGATAACTAAGAATGAAAAAGTTGTGAATTCATAAATGCATGCTCAGTAGATTTTGAGTAGTCACAATTGTAAAAGTAGTGTAACAAAATCCACTTTTTAGTGTATCCTGTTCTATGAAAAAATATCAATTAGCACAATTGATATATTTTCTTCAGTTGACTACTATAATAAAAGATAAGGTATTTATAATTAGTTTGTGAAACTAATTCATAAGCTGAATATTTTCTCATCATTTACATTAATATCCATAAATGAACATATTGCTTCTTTGAGTAGATTTCATTTAGACATATATACTAAATATGAACAACTGAGTGAATGAGTTTGGAGAAGTTTATTTATTTTTTTTGTTTTATCTTTAATTAGATTGAATGTTATTTTTTATATATATATAAAGCTTTTATTTAAAGAATATAAATTTCCAAAGTACAGCTTATGGATTACAATGGCTCCCCCCCCACAACTTCTCTCCCTCCTCCTACCCTCCCCTTTCCCGCTCCCTCTCCCCTTCTGTTCACATCAAGATTCATTTTCAATTCTCTTTATACACAGAAGATCAATTTAGTACATATTACGTAAAGATTTCAACGGTTTGCCCTCGCATAGAGACACAAAATGATAATACTGTTGGAGTACTAGTTATAGTATTAATTCACAATGTACAGCACATTAAGGACAGAGATCCTACATGATTTTTTTTTTAAATTGATTAATTGTCTATGCAATTTCCAGTTTAACACCAAGATTTTTTAATCATTTGCAATTATCTTTATATAAAGAAGATCGATTCAATATATACTATGTAAAGATTTCATCAGTTTGCACCCACTCAGAAACACAAAGTGTAAAAATACTGTTTCAGTACTAGTAATAGCATTATTTCACATTGGATAACACATTAAGGACAGATCCCTCATGAGACGTAAGTACACAGTGACTCCTGATGTTGATTTAACAATTTGACACTCTTGTTTATGGCGTCAGTAATCTCCCTAGGCTCTGGTCATGAGTTGCCGAGGCTATGGAAGCCTTTAGGGTTCGCCGACTTCGATCTTATTCTGACAGGGTCATAGTCAAAGTGGAAGTTCTCTCCTCCCTTCAGAGAAAGGTACCTCCTTCTTTGATGGCCCCGTTCTTGAGTTTGGAGAAGTTTATATAAGAGATAGTACCATAAGCACACTGAAAGGCCGCATTCACCACACACCCTCAACAGTCCACAGTGGTATTAATAGAGGTGTTATGATTTATGATTTTTCTTTTAATTTCCCTTTCTCCACAGTTTATACATTTGTGATCCTTCTGTAGTGATCAAATATTTACAAGTCTGCTAATTCCCCTTGGAAAGATTTCATTTTCCTGCTTTGTCTGGTATTTTTTTTCTTGAGGTGACTTCAATCTACTGCTGTTCCAGAATATCTTTTTTTTTTTTTTTTTTTGACAGGCAGAGTGGACAGTGAGAGAGAGAGACAGAGAGAAAGGTCTTCCTTTGCCGTTGGTTCACCCTCCAATGGCCCCCGCGGCCGGTGCACCGTGCTGATCCGATGGCAGGAGCCAGGTGCTTCTCCTGGTCTCCCATGGGGTGCAGGGCCCAAGGACTTGGGCCATCCTCCACTGCACTCCCTGGCCACAGCAAAGAGCTGGCCTGGAAGAGGGGCAACCGGGACAGAATCCGGTGCCCCGACCGGGACTAGAACCCGGTGTGCCGGTGCCGCAAGGCAGAGGATTAGCCTAGTGAGCCGCGGTGCCAGCCCAGAATATCTTTCATAGCCACAGTCTGTTTTCTAGGCTACACTGCAATGTTTTATAGTGTTTCTCCTTCCTGATGGAAGTTACTCCACCCACTGTAAAAGCTACATTATTTCTACATCAATTCTCTCCAATATTCCAGAATGTTTCATGACATAGCCACCCTTTAATGGACATTGCTTACTTTCTACAAATGAAGTATAAGAAAAAAGATGATTTTTTCCCTTTCGCCTCTGGTCTCTGTCAGCATCACCATGGTAGTTGTGGTGCATGTTTCAGTACTTCAGTTCTCCCTGCATTTCTCTCACCTAGGAGCACTTTCACTCTGAAATAGATATAGGGTAATGGCCATGTTTTCTTTGTTCCTCAGTTTACAGATGGCATTCTGCAGAGTAAATGCTCAATAAATATGTTTTGAGAATGAATTATCACTCTTGAATTCATATAAGTATATCAATTATTGCTGTAAGTACTCCAATTGTCACTTACATTATCTCTAATCATAGAATATGCCACTCTCACCATCAGCTTCTGATAGTAGTTTGTGTTCATATAGACCAAAGAAATCATCTGTACCACTGTAATATATATGTAATATACATAATGTATTTGTATGTGCGTGTGTGTGTAATTTGGAATGTTAAACCATCAGCCTAGCGTGGCTTTTAGCATAAATAAAAGCATCCTTTGATTATTCTTTCATTTAAATGTAATAGACTAAGAAGATACTGTGTTTTACTTTTATAGCACCTGTATCTTTTCCTGTATTTTTGTTCTTTTTACATGTATGTATGTGTGAGAACTTATTTCACAGGTATAATTCTAATAAGATAACCACATTTCCCTTCCTCCTTGTCCCCACTTGCTCAGTCCTCCTCCTCCTTCCTTCCTTTTTTTTGCAAAAAAAATTCAATCTACTCTATAGTATTGTCTGTATTATCCAGTCTACTCTAGAGTATTGATTAAAAAAATAGATGAAAGTTCCACCAGAGTAGAAACAAGAGCCAGAGTCAACGATTGAATCAGAAGATGTGCATTTCATTCCTATACATTTTTTGAATTTCACATAAACTAAAACATATTACAGAAAACATATGATGTTTGTCTTTTTCAGACTGACTTATTTAACTAAGTATATACATAATGTTTTTAATATTTTTCCTTGTTGGAAGTCAGTGGGAGATAATTGTTAGCCACTCCAATGGCCGACACAACTAAAGAAGATTTTTTTAAAAAACAGAAATATACATCAGAGTACTCTCATATTTTTACATATACAAATCTCCTTATTACTTTTGGGGAGAACTAGGTATATTAAAAAAGGATGTTTCTTAAAATAGTTGAAAAAGCAACTCCAACTTTTGAAGATACAACATAACAGAGGTGGAAACATCAAAATTGTGCCACTGTTACCACTGAATTCACTCACTAATCTTTTATGTTTCGTTATCTTCTCTGTGAATTAATTTTGATTGATATATCCTCAGGTCATTTTTCTCTCCCAGATTATTTGGAGATTAGTAAAAAGGAATGTAGATGGAAAATAGAAAAGAGGCCCAAGAATTTTGTGTTGACATTTGTGAATAATGAATATGAAAACAGAAATTTGGCAAATACTTATTTTTACTAAAAACCTGAAGGGGAAGAAGAATTGCCGTACTAATTGCCATATGTGTTTACAACATAACATTGACAGGTTATGTTATATCAACATAAGATTGTTATTTATTTAGATCAGAAACACGGGAAAGCACACAACAACGTACTAGTAGGTAAGTATATTAGGATGTGTTTCTGTACGTATTTGAATTTAACATGGAATTTGAATTTAACATGGAATTCCTGGGCTGCACTTAATTCTTAAGTATTGATTGAGTTGAAGAATGAATAGCCAGTGAATATTTATTATTTTGAAACTGTTGAAATTTAAATCATTTAGTATTATTTTATACAGTTTAGTAAAGTTCCCTTAAGTTATTGGATAGTTCTACTGGTGGGGATTGAGAGAGTAATGGAGGGAGGGAAAAATGTGGCTATCTTCTTTGAATTGTATGTATGAAGTACATGAGATCTGTTCTCATTAGATTCATAAAAATAATAGGATAAAAGAGTTGAATGTAATAAGATACTATGTGAATAAATTAGACACTCATAACCAGGGCTGTTTTACTCATTAGGTGCTGTAGGCACAGTCTTTCATGCTGATGATTGTTATCACCTTTTTTTAAAAAAATATTTATTTATTTGCAAGGTAGAGTTACAGAGAGGCAGAGGCACAGGCAGAGAGAGAGAGAGAGAGAGAGAGAGAGAGAGGTCTTCCACCTGCTGATTCACTCCCCAGATGGCCACAATGGCTGGAGCTATGTCAATCTGAAGCCAGGAGCCAGAAGCTTCTTTCAGTCTCCCACATGGGTACAGGGGCCCAAGGACTTGGGCCATCTTCTACTGCGTTCCCAGGCCGTAGCAGAGAGCTGGATCTGATGTGAAGCAGCTGGGACCTGACCAGAGCCCATATGGGATGCTGGCACTGCACACGATGGCTTTACCTGAAAAGCTGCAGCGCCAGCCACAATGATTTTTCAATGGCCAACAAACTGTTTCTAATATGAAAATCAAAATTATTCGACCCAAGGTATGGAAAATGTAAAATTAAAATATATTTAAATTAAAAAAAACAAATATGTTCATAGTCATAAACATTTCTCTGAAAAATGTTAGTTTCCTAATTTAATTTTTTTCTTTTTTTACTTTTATTTAATTAATATAAATTTCCGAAGTACAGTTTATGGATTACAATGGCTTTCGCCACCCATAACTTCCCTCCCACCCGCAACCCTCCCATCTCTCGCTCCCTCTCCCATCCCATTCACATCAAGATTCATTTTCAATTATCTTTATATACAGAAGATCACTATCGTATATATTAAGCAAAGATTTGAACAGTTTGCACCCACACAAACATAAAGTGTAAAATACTGTTTAAGTGCTAGTTATAGCATTAAATCACAATGTACAACACATTTAGGACAGAGATCCTACATGAGGAGTAAGTGCACAGTGACTCCTGTTGTTGACTTAACAAATTGGCACTCTTGTTTATGGCAGCAGTAATTACCCTAGGCTCTTGTCATGAGTTGCCAAGGCTATGGAAGCCTTTTGAGTTCGCCAACTCTGATCTTATTTAGACAAGGTCATAGTCAAAATGGAAGTTCTCTCCTCCCTTCAGAGAAAGGTACCTCATTCTTTGATGGCCCGTTCCTTCCACTGGGATCTCACTTGCAGAGATCTTTCATTTAGTTGTGTTTTTGTTTTTTTCTAGAGTGTCTTGGCTTTCCATGCCTAAAATACTCTCATGAGCTCTTCATCCAGATCCGAATGCCTTAAGAGCTAATTCTTAGCCAGAGTGCTGGATAGTGCATCTGCCATTCTATGAGTCTGCTGTGTATCTCGCTTCCCATGTTGGATCTTTCTCTTCATTTTTGATTCTATCAGTTAGTGTTAGCAGACACTAGTCTTGTTTATGTGATCCCTTTGACACTTACACCTGTCAGTATGATCAATTGTGAACTGAAATTGATCACTTGGACTAGTGAGATGGCCTTGGTACATGCCACCTTGATGGGATTGTATTGGAATCCCCTGGCACGTTTCTAACTCCACCATTTGGGGCAAGTCAGATTGAGCATGTCTCAAATTGTACATCCCCTCCCTCTCTTACTCCCACTCATATTTAACAGGGATTATTTTTCATTTACATTTAAACACCTAAGAATAATTGTGTGTTAAATACAGAGTTCAACCTATATTATTAAGTAGAACAAAAAAATACTAAAAGGGATAAAGTAGTAAGTTTTTCATCAGCAGGACAAGGACTGATCAAGTCATTGTTTCTCATGGCATCCAATTCATTTCAACAGGCTTCCTTTTTGGTGCTTGGTTAGTTGTCACCGATCAGGGAGAACATATGATATTCGTCCCTTTGGGACTGGCTTATTTCACTCAGAATGATGTTTTCTAGATTCTTCCATTTTGTTGCAAATGACCAGATTTCATTGTTTCTTTCTTTCTTTCTTTTTTTTTTTTACTGCTGTATAGTATTCTATAGAGTACATATTCCATAATTTCTTTATCCAGTCTACGGTTGATGGGCATTTGGGTTGATTCCGGGTCTTAGCTATTGTGAATTGAGCTGCAATAAACATTAAGGTGCAGACAGCTTTTTTGTTTGCAAATTTAATTTCCTTTGGGTAAATTCCAAGGAGTTGGTTTGCTGGGTTGTATGGTAGGGTTATATTCAGGTTTCTGAGGAATCTCCAGACTGACTTCCATAGTGGCTTCACCAGTTTGCATTCCCACCAACAGTGGATTAGTTTCCCTTTTTCCCCACATCCTTGTCAGCATCTGTTGTTGGTAGATTTCTGTATGTGAGCCATTCTAACAGGGGTGAGGTGAAACCTCATTGTGGTTTTGATTTGCATTACCCTGATTGCTAGTGATCCTGAACATTTTTTCATGTGTATGTTGGCCATTTGGATTTTCACTTTTGAAATAGTCTACTGAGGTCTTTGGCTCATCTCTTAATGGGTTGTTTGTTTCGTTGTTGTGGAGTTTCTTGATATCTCTCTAGATTCTGGTTATTAACCCTCTATCTGTTGCATAGTTTGTAAATACTTTTCCCATTCTTTCGGTTACCTCTTCACTTTCCTGACTGTTTCTTTTGTCGTACAAAACTTCTCAATTTGACGCAATCCGAAATGTTAATTTTGACTTTACTGCCTGTGCCTCCAGAGTCTTTTCCAAGAAGTCTTTGCCGGTACCTATATCTTGCAGGGTTTCTCCAATGTTCTTTAATAATTTGATGGTGTCGGGTCATAGATTTAGGTCTTTAATCCATGTTGAGTGGATTTTTGTGTAAGGTGAAAGGTAGGGGTCTTGCTTCATGCTTCTGCATGTGGAGATCCAATTTTCTCAGCACCATTTATTGAATAGACTGTCCTTACTCCAGGGATTGTTTTTAGATCCTTGATCAAATATAAGTTGGCTGTAGATGTTTGGATTAATTTCTGGTGTTTCTATTCTGTTCCATTGGTCTATCCATCTGTTTCTGTACCAGTACCATGCTGTTTTGATTACAACTGCCCTGTAGTATGTCCTGAAATGTGGTCTTGTGATGCCTCAGGCTTTGTTTTTGTTGTACAAGATTGCTTCAGCTATTCGAGGTCTCCTGCGTCTCCATATGAATTTCAGCATCATTTTTTCCAGATCTGAAAAGAATATCTTTGGTATTTTGTACTGGTATCACATTGAATCTATAAATTCGTTTTGGATGAATGGACATTTTGATGATATTGATTTATCCAGTCCATGAGCATTGAAGATTATTCCATTTTTGGTATCCTCCTCTATTTCTTTAAGATTTTATAATTCTCATCGTAGAGATCTTTAACGTCCTTGGTTAAGTTTATTCCAAGGTATTTGATTGTTTTTGTGGCTATTGTGAATGGGATTGATCTTAGAAGTTCTTTCTCAGCCATGACATTGCCTGTATATACAAAGGCTGTTGATTTTTGTGCATTGATTTTATATCCTGCTATTTTGCCAAACTTTTCTATGCATTCCAATAGTCTCTTAGTAGAGTTCTTTGGATCCCGTAAATAAAGAATCATATCATCTGCAAAGAGGGATAGTTTGAGTTCTTCCTTCCCAATTTGTATCCCTTTAATTTCTTTTTCTTGCATGATGGCTCTGGCTAAGACTTCCAGAACTATGTTGAATAACAGTGGTGAGAGTGGGCATCCCTGTCTGGTACCAGATCTCAGTGGAAATGCTTCCAACTTTTCCCCATTCAGTAGGATGCTGGCTGTGGGTTTTTCATACATTGCTTATCGTATTGAGGAATGAGCCTTTTATACCAAATTTGCTTAGAGTTTCCATCATGAAAGGGTGTTGTATTATATCAAATGCTTTCTCTGCGTCTAGTGAGATAATCATATGGTTTTTCTTCTGTAGTTTGTTGATATGGAGTATCACATTGATTGATTTACGAACTAGGGATAAATCCCACTTGGTCTGGGTGGATGATCTTTCTGATGTGTTTTTTGCATTCTATTGGCCAGAATTTTATTGAGGATTTTTGTATCTATGTTCATCAGAGATACTGGTCTGTAATTTTCTTTCAATGATGCATCTTTTTCTGGCTTAGGAATTAAGGTGATGCTTTCTTCAGAGAACGAATTTCGGAGGATTCCTTCTTTTTCGATTGTTCTGAATAGTTTGAGAAGAATTGGAGTTAGTTCTTCTTTAAATGTCTGGTAGAATTCAGCAGTGAATGCATCTGGTCCTGGGCTTTTCTTTGTTGGGAGGGAGTTTTCTCATTTTAAGTACTTCTGATTACAAAGGATAGTTTGCTGAAATCATAGAAAATCATAAAGTCTTCAAATGAGCTTTTTACTAGGCAGTATCACAACTGTATGCTTTGCAATAGAGAGGAGTTTAGTATCAGTACCTTGACCATGTTTTTTTTTTTTAACTTGTTTCATAATCATTAGTGATTCCTTCAGAACACAATGGATAATATAAGAGGTCTCACAGACAAATGAGAATTCTGCCGTTCCTACCCAGGTCACAGCTGAAGTGCATAATAAGCCAAGTGTGGACAAGCTTGCATGCCAGCATGTCTGTTTTTCTTTTGCTGTTCCACCAGCTCAGGAATTAACCCCTGGGGCTATACCTCTGACGCTTCATGATCCTTAATTGAAGACAGCATTCCAGCTAGGGCATTCTAGTCCTGCTTGAATCTTTGAGATCTTCCCATTGTCTTCTCCATGGCTCTTCTGCACCTGCCATCTCCCTCTCATTTATTGCCCAAGGCTCCATATGTGTCCACTGCACTCAGTGTGCTCTGGCTGTTAGACCATGTTATTCCTACAGTGTTATCTGACCAGACATGGCTGACCCTAGATGTTACACTCCTTACCCTTCCCATTTCCTATAACTTGGGATTCTGTGAGAGGCTCTGTTTGCCTTAGGGACCAAACTTGCCCAACTGAGACTCTCTACCTACTAGCATTCCTTTGCCCTTTGTCCAAGTGACCAATGAAAGGCAACTTCCAGAAGACTCAAAGTGTTTTGGCTTTGTTCCCAGTGACAAAGGCTAAGCCATTATCAGAATTTTGTGTGAGGAAATAAATTAGGGGACTTTTTTTTCATTTAATTTTCTGAAAGAATTTGTGTAATATCATTTCATTCTTCAATTACATGTTTTGCCAAATTCATCAGTGAATTTTTCTGGAACTAAAGATTTGGTCAGAGGTTGAGTGGTAAATTCAATATCACAGAACTGTTACAACTTTCCCTTTGTTTTAGTGATGGTTTGTAAAGCTTATTCATTCCTCTTAATGGTCACTATATTGTCATACATTCGTTTTTTTAAAAAACTATGTGTTTCAAAACAATTTTACACTGAAATATACTTACCATTTTTGTTGTAAATATGAATATAGAAAGATTTATTTGAAATGATAATATCATCAGTGGATTGCTATTTCTACCACAGTGTAAACATAATTTACAGGAGAATTTTCCTAAAGACAAACACATATAAAGCAAAATTATGATAGAGTATTTTTAAAAACTTTTATTTAATGAATATAAATACCCAAAGTACAGCTTATGGATTACAATGGCTCTCCCCCCCATAACTTCCCTCCCACCTGCATCCCTCCCCTTTCCCGTTCCCTCTCCCCTTGCATTCACATCATGATTCATTTTCAATTCTCTTTATATACAGAAGATCGATTTAGTATATATTAAGTAAAGATTTCAACAGTTTGCCCTCACATAGCAACACAAAGTGAAAAATACTGTCGGAGTACTAGTTATAGTATTAATTCACAATGCATAGCACATTAAGGACAGAGATCCTACATGATATATTTTTAAAAATTGATTAATTTTGATAGAGTAAGTTTTTAAAACCAGCCATATCATTCATTAAGAAATATTTAGCACTAGCATAAATTAATTTCTCAAACAATTGTTTATGTGTAACACAATTTCTAATTTTAACTAAGCATTTTCTTTCTCATATTTGTGATTATTTGCTCTCAAATAAAATTTATAATCATTTCCCCATATTAAAACACTAAATACCTCTAGAAACAAAATAGAGCTTTTTATATTTTAATTTTCCCTTCCTATCATGATAATTTAATTTTAGATAGTTTAATTTTTGAAGAATGAATAAGAATCCAGCTAATTCCTGAATAGTCACTTAGATTTCCATTGGAAAATTCCCTAGAAAATAATTAATACTTGTGATTTCACAAATATTATAATTTTATTTTTTAACAATTTATTTACTTGAAAGAGCTTCAGAGAGACTTGGGGAGACAGAGATAGCAAGATCTTCCATCTGCTGGTTCATTTCCAGATGGCCACAATGTCCAGGGCTGATCCAGGCTGAGGCCACAAGGCGGTAGCTTCTTTTGGGTCCTCCAAGTGGGTGACAGGTGCCCAACAGTTGGACCATCTTCCACTGCTTTCTCCAGGCCATTTGCAGGGAGCTGGATAAGAGGTGGAGCAGCCGGGACACGAACCAGTGCCCATATAAGATGCTGGCATTGCAGGGGCAGCTTTACTCACTACACCAGCCCCTTAATTTGATTTTTCTATGAATTTTTAAAAAAATTTTTTTTTAAATCACAAATAATTTATTCTTCCGTTAGAGTTGATACAGTTTTAAATAGCAACAAAGTACACAGTGGTGGAAAATTGGCACAGAATCTATAAGCATTTCAATCACAATAAGGCTGTTTATGCTTTATCTGTTCAAACTTGATGTCCATTATCCACTGACCAAGATGAAAGAAAACCAATTCTGACCTTAAAACACACATACACAGACTCTCTCATACACACAGACACGCTGAAATGCCTCCTTTTGATTACAGCATATTGAGAACAGTATGTTCTGCTTATTCAAACTTATGCCCTCCCCCTTCATTTTGTTTCCAGTTAGAAGTGGGAAAAACCAATTCAATTATAAAGAATACATCTTATTCCCTGGGCACGGGCAACTGTGATGAAAATAGCAACTTACCTTTGGGCTAGATGTTTTCAGATTATGCTTAAATAACTGTGGCTAGAAATTTCTCAATGCATGCTTTCCTGCCCAATGTAACATCCCTGAATTGAGCTAAAATAATCAGGCACAGGACAGTCTCAAATAATGATTAACTATGCCATGCTTATAAACAAGGTGATCTATAATGCAACCTCTATGCTTTTAATACAAATCAGAATAAACCTCATCAATAAGCATTTTCCTGAACATCTCTTTGTATTATACTAACCAACATAAAAAAGGGGAAAACATAAAATGTTCCCTTATAAATGGTATTATCTCCAGTTAAGAAAGTTGAAATAATATTTTATCATATAAACCAATTATCCTTCGAATGTTAAAAAATAAAATTCCTGGCTCAATGCTGACTCTCCTTTATATCATTTATAAAATGTTTTGATATTATTTTCTAAGTTCCCTGATTACTCAAACAAGGTAAAATTTTTTTTTTTTTTGCTTTTATTTAAAGAATATAAATTTCCAAGGTACAGCTTGTGGATTCCAATGGCTCCTCACCCCCACAACTTCCCTCCCTCCCGCCACCCTCCCCTCTCCCGCTCCCTCTCCCCTTCTGTTCACATCAAGATTTATTTTCAATTCTCTTTATACACAGCAGATCAGTTTATAACATATTATGTAAAGTTTTTAACAGTTTGCCCTCACATAGAGGCACAAACTGAAATTATTGTTGGAGTACTAGTTATAGTATTGATTCACAATGTACAGTACATTAAAGACAGAGATCCTACATGCTTTTTTTTTTTAAAGAATTGATTAATTATCTATGCATTTTCCAATTTAACACCTAGAGTTTTTAATCATTTGCAAGGTAAAATTAACACTTTCATTTTCAGTTATTGCTATCTTAAGAGAGGATTACCACTTCATTTACATGAAGCTATTACCAAAGATACTTCAAATCAAACATAAAGTAATTCTTATTGCCTCACATTTTAAAACAGTAATATAAATGGTCTTTATAAAAAGGTTTTAATCCACAAAACTGGAAGGCTTTTAAAAAATGTCTTTTTACCCAAAACTGTATCACAGTACCTTTCATTATCTAAGAGATAAAAGGGATTTGAATTTCCTCTAGCAGAATCTAACAGTGGACATATGGTGTGCTTTGCCTCCTCGCTCACCTTTATCTTTATAGGACACCATTTTGAGACCCAAGCAATCAAGCATCTACTATGCTCCAGTCCACATTAACAGAGGATTTCTGATTCTGTCCAGTGCACAGTGTACCGCCTTGCATATTCATCACATGAAATAAACATAATATACAAAATATTGCTGCTGTAAAAAGTGTACATTTCCCTCTTCCCCTTACAAAAGAATCTGTGGAAAAGTATTAAATTCCCTTAACCTTCATAAACATACAAAGCTGTTCACACCTTTCAGTCCATTTGAAACACAGTTCCAAAATCATTGCAAACTGGTTATGTCATTGCATTTTCTGTCCAATGTTGCCATCTAGAGTAGAAATGTGAAATCAAGAGTATTTTTGAGCTACTAAAGCCTTTTACAACTAAACCACAAAGGCTGCTTATTGATGAAACAGCCACTTATCCACAAGGTTTTTCCAAAAACTAGATGGAATGAAAGGATCTTTTCACAGGGAGGTGTCCACAGTGCTGAGGTGACAATATGGCTGCTAATAGATACTGGCTATTGGAATGTAAGTACTGTTTCACTGTTGGTAATTTCCATACTGTCCCTGGTCATATCCATAAGGCCTCTGCTGGGGGGGCTGTGGTGGTCCAGGCTGTGTTGGTCTGTAACCCCCATATTGTTGACCTTGTCCCTGTGGATAGTTAGGATACTGAGGACCAGGACAACCCTGTGAAGGACCATAGCCCTGTTGCTGTCCTGGATAACCCTGCTGCCCTGGGTACTGTTGTTGTTGGGGTGGATAGCCTTGTTGTGGAGGTGGTCCTTGGTAAGCATCTTGCTGTTGGCCATACTGCGAATTTCCATCAGGATAATATTGCTGGTTCATGCCTTCTGGAGGACCTTGTCCACCATGACTGTATTGGTCTCCATAATAGTCTTCCTGGCCTGAGTACTGCTGTGGTGGCCCCTGCTGAGGTGGTCTATAAGGAGGAATCTGTCGCTGACCCATCATATGATTGCCTTGGTTAACTTGACCCATCATTCCCATAGGTGGCTGCTGTCCTTGGAAATGCTGCCCTCCTCCTTGTGGCATATTGAATTGCTGAGAAGGAGGCTGCTGATGCATCATTGGACCTTGGTTTGGCTGCATATTCATATTTGGCCTGGGGCCATAGTTACCCATTGGTTGCCCCTGACTCATTGTCATCTGATTCTGTACTGGCATGCTCTGTGATGATGGCACGGAATGGTTGTAACCTCCCATGGATCCATGGCTACTTGAAGGCATATTCATGGAACTGTTTGTCATATTGAGTTGATTAGGTCCAGGTCCCTGCATAGGCATATGGTTAGGCCCAGGCATCTGGCCGTTCATCTGGTTCTGCATGTGTGGTGCAGGAGGACTCCCACCTACCATTCCATCTGAAGGCATGTTGTGAGCGCGTGGAGGTGGGGGAGGGCTGCTCTGATTCATCCCTCCAGGACCCATAGGCATATTCTGTGTGGGTGGTGCTGGTAAAAGTGACTGCATATTTTGATTAGAATCTGCTATTGTAGCAAGGTATATCAAGTTTGTGTGCAACATCTGCTGATACTGAGAGCACTCTGAGGTCTTTCCTTTATTCTGATAGTCCATTATACACTGAATAAGGTGGTTATTTTCGTCCAACATCTTCTGGATTGCAGCGGGAGTGATCTCCCCCTTGCCTCTCTGTCTCGGGGCTGCGAACGCCACAGACATGTTGCCGCCGTCACCACTATCGGCAAGTCCCGAGCGCTCAGGGTGAACGGCAAACTGGGGGAAAGACGCCGGCCTCGAATTTTTAAAAATTAACCTGTGTTTAAGATGTGTCTGATATAAACAGTATAGTGTTGGGAGTTTTGTACTTTTTAAAATCCAATTTTGGGGCTGGCGCTGTGGCACAGTTGGTTGAAACCCTGGCCTGAAGTGCCAGTATCTCATATGGGTGCTGGTTCATGTCCTGGCTGCTTCTCTTCTGATCCAGCTTTCTGATATGGCCAGGGATACACAGTAGAGGATAATCTACTTCTGCACCCACATGGGAGACCTGGAAGAGGCTCCTGGCTCCTGGCTTTGGATTAGCACAGATCTGGCCATTGTGGGCTCTGTGGGGGTGAACCAGCGGATGGAAGACCTCTCTCTCTGTCTCTATCTCTCTCTGTAACTCTGTCTTTCAAATAAATAAAATAAATCTTTAAAAAAATCCAATTTGACAGTTGTTATTTTTATGGTAAAGTCCTAAGATGACACAGATACAACCAGTCAAGAGGGAAAAGACTTTTACTAAAGCAAAAACAGCTTAGTAAAGTATGATGGCAGGATGGGGTATCCGAGGCAAAAGGGTCAAAAGACTTTCCAGATTCTGGGTAGATATCTATTTACAGACCACATATTCTTGCAGAGATCCACAGTTATCTCAATAAAATGGGCCTGGATACTCAAAAATCTCCTTTGGCAGGTGCTTAACATAGTAAATATCCACATTGTATGACTTTATAAGCCAAGGATGTCCTTGGCAGGGAGTTTTCAAAGTAAGAGTCAAGCTAGCACAATCTTAGGCAATAAAATGTCACAGTGTATACTCTCAGGGTCATTTTGCTTGTACCCAGTTTTACCAGGTATAGAATTATCTATTTGTTCTCAACAGTCTATAAAGTTCTAACAATCCAGATTTTTTGTATGTGAAAAAGGAAATGAAGGAAAAATGAGTTGGGGTACTGTACAGAACAAGTCCTGGGGGAAGAGCAGGACCCAGGAAACGGGAGCGAGTGCAGTCTAGTCTCCCCGTCTGCTTCCTGAGGAGAAGGGGCCTAGTCAGGGAGCTGACTCCTCCCTGGCCCCTGCTGGAGCTGAGGATGTGGAGGCAGTGGCTGCTACTGCGTGTGTCTCAGTAGGAGGATGTTGTTGCATGGTTTTGAGTGAGTTTCTGAACCGGAGTGAACAAGCCACTTTGGTAACATAAACAGGTACGGTCCTAGAGATAGAGAAAAAAATTTTCTCTTAGAGGAGTGGGAAGGGGCACAAGCCAAGGTAATTGGGGTGGGGTTGGAAACCAGCTGTTCTAAGGATCAGGCATCCATTGTCAAATTTTGGATGTCCTGTCTTGCCACTTGTGAGTGGCATCATGTGTAAGACTAGGATGGTTGACATAAAAGGTCATTCTCCCTTAGGTATAAATAGAGACCCCATTTGTGTGTATCTTTAGAAAGCACCTGGTAGTAGGAGTGTTGTGGGAGAAGTGTGGTCTTGATTCATATTATAGGTCCTTGCCTTTTACCTAGAGAAGCATTCTAAATATAGACACATGTGTGGTGCATAAAATGATAACTTTATTTAAGAGGTTAGAAAAATACACACACATGTGGTGATAGTTCACGAATAGAGTGGGCCAGGAAAGGAAATCTGTAAGTAGGGAAATAAAAAGACAGTGCCTTGGTGCCCTGTTTGTCCTCATGTACAGAGAAGGAGATCCAGAGAGAGAGAGAGAGAGAGAGAGAGAGAGAGAGAGAGAGAGAGAGAGAGAGAGAGAGAAATCCCCTTCCAGTTGCTGGCCTCTTTCGTGAGGCAGGGAGAGGAGTGATTACATTGGTCCCAGGTGAATGGGGTTATTTGACTGACAGGCAGATAGTATTGCTTTGAGTGATGGAGGTGTATCCTCTAGTTTGTGGCCCTAATCTAGCTATCTGGCTTATTGCATATCATTACCCCTCAGAGATTTCTGTGGTGAAGAGTGATGCTCTGTCTTGTAATGTCTACTTCCTGCTCATCAGGGTCATGATCCTTGCCTGTCTTGTTAGGGAATCTCTCCTTGTGTCATCTAATGGATCTGTCTCATGAGTCAGAGACTATTCATCAGTCAGTCCCAGTGGCTGTGGCCCCTGAATAGTCATCATTACTTTAAGAAGTTTTTTAATTCTAAAACAGACAAGTTTATCAATCGCAATAAGCATAATTAGAAAAAAACTAAATTGTAAGTGGAGTGCCCTTTAAGAAAGAATACCCGTTATTGTTTCCCAATTAGTGGGTGCTAATAGATTTTTTTCCCTGTGAAAATTAGGAAACTATCTAGCCTGATAAATATTTTTCATATCTTTTTCTGTGAATATATAGCTAGAGGTGACAGATTTCATTAATCACTGTACATGTTCCTCCCTGCTCTATCAGTATGCATTCTAAGGCTACTCTTACCCATGACTACCTTAAACAGTATCCACAGACTTGGGTACTTGTTGTAAAAGATAGAGTTTTAAAATTACTTTCATGAGACATAACAGGATCCTCTGGTATTACAATCAGAATTCACTGAGGAGTTTTACTGCCAATAGAAGCTTACTGAGAGAATCAAGAGAAGAGGTAGGTAAAACATATCTTCTTCAAAGTGCTACAGCCTTGATATAACAAAATCAAAGGCATTACTTATGTTTTGCCATTTGAAGAGATATTTGAGATCTTTGATTGCCTCACAAATGTAAGCAGACTGATCTTCCATATGCACGTGTCAAGACTCAAGAGCTAGGAATTTAATCCTTGACAAATCTATGAAGGTTAGGATGCCTTGTCATTTCACTGAGGTAGGAGTGCTTAGAAGCACCCAGGAGGGTCCCTTCCAGTTAGGCTACAATGGATCTGATGGGGCCTCTTTATTCTAGGTCTTTCATAAAATGAGGCCCCTGAGGAGATATTTTATTCATGACCTTTGGGTTCTAGCAATGGGAAAATTTTATTGCCATATTTCATCAGATCCTTTTGTAACTCAGCTAAATTAATAGCATACTTTAGAGAAATGTCCAAGATGAGGAAGGTATCCCACATAGCATGTCAAATGCACTAATATTTAGAGCAGGTTTAGATGCCATTCTGATTCTGAGGAGCATAAAGGCAATAGTTCAAGGCATGTTTTTGAGGTCTCTTTGCAAATCTTAAATAGAAATTTCTTAAGACTGTGTTTAGCATTTTTGACTTTACCTGTTTACTGAGGTATCCGAGAGGCATAGGGATGATAAGAAATGAACATGAGGGTTCATTGTCACTTTGACTTGACCATGGAAGTCCAAAGTATGGGACTATGTCCTTTAATAGGGTTTGGATACCTCGTGTGCATTTGCTGTTGGAGTTGGGAAAGCTTCTATCCATCCTGTGAGAGTATCAATAAAGACTAGTAGATAAATTTGGTGGAGAAATGTTAATAAATTCAATTTACTAATCTTCACCTGGATATGTTCCTATCCTTTGCACAGGATTCAGCAAATGAGGTAGCCTAATATGACCACCAGGGTTATTTTGTATACAGAGGATACAGGAATGAATTACTTATCCCATGGCAGCATTGCAGTTCTTTTCCTCCAAATACCCAAGAGACTCTCTGTATTAAAGATCCTCTTCCCAGTTGCGTAGAATCAAGTATTTCCTTAATAATCTCGTTAGGGGACATTGGGTGAATAACCTTAAGATTTAAATTCGACCATCCACTACCATCTATAGTAAAGCCTTATTGTTGGCCCCTTTTGGCTTCAGGCTTGGCATGATAAGGATTTTTCGCTATCTCTGTAAGCTGAGTGTTGAAGACATTCCAGATCCTCCTGTGCAGCAGGTCTTTCCAAGTCTCTTGAAGGCTTGCTGTTGCTCTCCTGTCCAGTGAAATGGGACTTTGATGACACTTTAAAGCCTCCTAGAAAAGTTGGCTATCAGCCCAAATCCTGAAAAACCCTGCCATTTCCAGGAATGGCGTTAGCTATGTTCTCATCTATGGAGGCTCTATACATAATATAGCTTCACTTCTTTTGAGTCAAAGAGCATGGTCTCCTGGAGTCAAAATGTATTCTGAGTAGCTAACCTTTTATTTAGGGTTCTGAGACTTTTTGTTGGGGAAACTGTGTGTCCACATTCTACTAGATTCTGAGTTTAATGGGATGCAGAAGAAAGTATTCTAAGATAGATCTCAGATTGTGTATCATGAAAGTGCCCTCAGGTATCTGTGTCGATATAGTATAAATCTATGGCACAATAGGATGAATTAGAATGAGTACTCCATTAATAACCCTGGGGTTGTGAACCATCCTGTATTCCCCACTTGGTTTTAAAATAGGTGGAATAAGTTTGTTATAAGAAGAGTGGCATGAAAATAAGAATCCATGTTTTAAAAACGTATTGAAAACTCTTGCAGTCCTCATCTAGACTTTAGTTTTAGAAGATACTGATGTTGATGACGAAATGCAGTCTTATCTTTTAAGAAAACTTTGACAGATAAAGCCTGTGTAGCTTGTTCAAGTGTTCCCTGATCCCCTATCTTTAATTTCAGCAAGAACATTGTTTAAACAGGGCTGTGCCCCAGTGCTTGCTACATCATAACAAATGACTGAGACTGGAGGAATTAACTTGAGAGATGATTGCAATCTAGCTTCCAAGAAATGGAGTTGGGCTTTTAGGAATAGCTAAAAACTGATGAGAGGTGAGAATATCCTTTATTAGACATGTAAGGGTAAAGTAAATCTTTGCAAGAAAGATTTACGATTTACTGTCCTAATACTACACCTCTTGAAGGACATTGGTCATTCATGGGAAGTTAGTACACAGTGACTCCAGTTGTTAATGCAACACTTTAACACACTTATGTATGATGTCAATGATCCCCTAAGGCTCTTGACATGTGAGGCTGAGGCTGTGGAAATCTCCTGGATCCTCAGACCCACATGAATCTTTCAATAAGACCACCAGAAAACTGGAAGTTCTCTCCTCCCTTTAGATAAGAGGACATCTCACTTTAATGACCACTTTTTTTACACAGGGGCATGAACCACAGAGGCCTTTTATAGAGAGACAATCCTTGCAACAGTGTCCTGGCATGCTGCAACTAAACACTCTTGTGCTTTTCTCAGCTAGACCAGAATGCATTTTTGATTGACCCTGAGCTCTACTGAGTACTACTTACAGTGATTGCTGTTTTGTGAGCCTGGTGTCTGGACTGCTTCCTATGTTGGTGCATCTTCCTCTTTAACTCTGTCTACGTTATTACCAAACATAAAAATGCTAAACTTTACCATCCAGTTCATGTGAATTTGGGTTCCCATTGTCACTTTTTGAAATTGTGTCCTTTAGAAGTGAATCGATAGGAAGGTGTACAAAATCATTACAGCTGAATATCTTTGTAGAAACTGAGAGAATAACAAGAAATGGATGGCTCTCCATAAGCCCAGTTATGCTTAAGCATGTGACTTGATGTCATCTGGTGCCTTAGAATTTCTTTCTGTTCCTAAAGTGTGGTTCCCTGTTATAAGCAGCACACTGGTGGTGCTGGTGGTGGTGGTGTTTTAACCAGTCCCACTGTGGTGTTCCCTGCAGGTTAGTTACTACCAAAAGTCCTTATAAAAATTTCCTGGAGCCGGCGCTATGGCAAAGCAGGTAAAGCCGCCGCCACCTGAAGTGCCGGCATCCCATATGGCTATTCCTAAAAGCCCAACTCCCAGCTGGGTACTCAGCTGCTCCACTTCCAATCCAGCTCTCTGCTATGGCCTGGGAAAGCATTTGAAGATGGCCCAAGCCCTTGGGACCCTGCACCCTGCTGGTGTGTAGAAACAGCTGATATTTGCATGTTCATTTTGTATCCTGCAACTGTACTGAATTCATCAATTACTTAGCTGTGGTAACATTCTTGTGCTTCTTTGTGGATAGCAGTGCAAAAGTGAACATTCTCACCTTATTCCTGATCTTATGTGAAGAGCTTTCCATTTTATGTTAAAATATCTCTATGTTACTCCAGATGAGAATCTGTTGATTAGAAATCTTCAAAACAGTATCTGACAGCTATTTTTAGGTGTTCAGCTTTCAGTAGGAAGTGTACTTACATGTCAGCTTGATAAACAACTTCATATCCATTTTTTATAATTTTAATACAACAACATAAATTTTTTCTTTCTGGTTATTATTTGCATTATATCTCTGCATGAAATTTTTCTTCATATGTTGGCTCTTTCAAATGAAATATTCTGGGTTTTAATTTTTTTAAAGATTTATTTATTTATTTGAAAATCAGAGTTACACAGAGAGAGGAGAGGCAGATAGACAGAGAGGTCTTCCATCCTCTGGTTCACTCCCCAGTTGGCCGCATCAGCCAGAGCTGCGCTGATCCGAAGCCAGGAGCCAGGAATTTCCTCCAGGTCTCCCACGTGGGTACAAAGGCCCAAGGAGTTGGACTATTTTATACTGCTTTCCTAGGGAATAGCAGAGAGCTGGATCAGAAGTGGAATAGCCAGGACTTGAACCAGTGCCCATATGGGGTGCTGGCACTGCAGGCTACACCACAGCGTTGGCCCCCTGAGTTTTAATTTTAAAAATAAACCTTGTCTGTATTCCTGAGAAACAGTGGTCTTTCTACTTTCTACCAGTTGAATTGTAAGTTTAGTGAAGTATTAAGCTTGTGATTTTAAAGAAATTGAAAGCATGCTATTGCACAAAGTAAGAAAGGAAGGAGGAAGAAGAGTGAGGGGAGAGAGGATTGGTGGGAAGTATTAAGTTTTAAAAATGTATATATGCCATCTGTGCTTTTTCTATAAATAAATGAAAGAATTTATAAAAAGGATATTTGAAAACTTAAAATACTTGTCATTTAGAAGGCGAGTTTAACCAATTAACATTGATTATAAATTTTAATGTAGTTTTCCTACCATAATATTTCCTGATTTCATTATTTTCCTGATTTTTTTTCCATACCCAATTCCTCTGTATATTATTTTCAGTTAATTTAATTGCTCTCCAGCTACATTTCATTTTCTTTCTCCTTTGGTGTTTTGATTTATCATTTGATAAATTTAATTAAGTATATTTTAAAGAAATTCCAATTTTCTTTTTTTTATAAAGCTTTTATTTAAAGAATATAAATTTCCCAAATACAGCTTATGGATTACAATGGCTCCCCCCCCACCATAACTTCCCTCCCACCCGCAACCCTCCCCTTTCCTGCTCCCTCTCCCCTTGCATTCACATCATGATTCATTATCAATTCTCTTTATATACAGAAGATCAGTTTAGTATATATTACGTAAAGATTTCAACAGTTTGCCCTCACATAGCAACACAAAGTGAAAAATACTGTTGGAGTACTAGTTATAGTATTAATTCACAATGTATAGCACATTAAGGACAGAGATCCTACATGATATATATTTTTTAAACTGATTAATTTTCTATGCAATTTCCAATGTAACACCAAGTTTTTTTTCATTTTTAATTATCTTTATATACAGAAGATCCATTCAGTATATACTAAGTAAAGATTTCATCAGTTTGCACCAACACAGAAACACAAAGTGTAAAAATACTGTTTCAGTACTAGTTATAGCATTACTTCACATTGGATAACACATTAAGGACAGATCCCACATGAGACGTAAGTACACAGTGACTCCTGATGTTGATTTAACAATTTGACACTCTTGTTTATGGCATCAGTAATCTCCCTAGGCTTTAGTCATGAGTTGCTGAGGCTATGGAAGCCTTTAGGGTTCACCGACTTCGATCTTATTCCGACAGGGTCATAGTCAAAGTGGAGGTTCTCTCCTCCCTTCAGAGAAAGGTACCTCCTTCTTTGATGGCCCATTCTTTCCACTGGGATCTCACTCGTGGAGATCCTTCATTTAGCTCTTCTTTTTTTTTTTTTTTCTAGAGTGTCTTGGCTTTCCATGGCTAAAATATTCTCATGGGCTCTTGAGCCAGATCCGAATGCCTTAATGGGTGATTCTGAGGCCAGAGTGCTATTTAGGACATCTGCCATTCTATGAGTCTGCTGTGTATCTCGCTTCCCATGTTGAATCATTCTCTCCCTTTTTGATTCTATCAGTTAGTATTAGCAGACACTAGTCTTGTTTGTGTGATCCCTTTGACTCTTAGACCTATCAGTGTGATCAATTGTGAATTGAAATTGATCACTTGGACTAATGAGATGGCCTTGGTACATGCCACCTTGATGGTATTGTATTGGAATCCCCTGGCATGATTCTAACTCCATCATTTGGGGCACTACTGATTGAGCATGTCCCAAATTGTACATCTCCTCCCTCTCTTATTCCCACTCTTATATTTCACAGGGATCACTTTTCAGTTAAAATTTAAACACCTAAGAATAATTGTGTGTTAATTACAGAGTTCAACCACTAGTACTAGAATAAAAAAATACTAAAATGGATAAAGTATTACATTGTACAACAACAGTCAGCACAAGAACTGATCAAGTTACTGTTTCTCATAGTGTCCATTTCACTTCAACAGGTTTCCCCTTTGGTGCTCAGTTAGTTGTCACTGATCAGGGAGAACATATGATATTTGTCCCTTTGGGACTGGCTTAATTCACTCAGCAGGATGTTTTCCAGATTCCTCCATCTTGTTGCAAATGACTGGATTTCATTGTTTTTGATTGCTGTATAGCTTCCAATTTTCAACCTATATGACTAAATGTAATATCCAAAATTCATATGTTTACCCTTCTTATAAACATCGAAAGTATCTTAGAATGCTTTGGTTCTGATCATGGCCTACCAAGGGTATGTTTTTGTTTAGTATTTTAATTATTTCTTTAAAATGCATAATATAAATATTTTATTATATTATAAGCTATTTTTTTAGATTTATGAAGCCATGTACTATACAAGCATGAACATTTGAATAAACTGCCCTGTTTGAATATGTCTTTGTCACTTTGCTAGCTGTAATAGTACTCATATTTCTTGTTTTCTCCATACACATCTGTAAAATGAAGATAATAATATTACTAACCTCAAATAACTTTTGTGAATATTATAAACATTGGTATGTCTATGATATATTAAATGCTCAATGAGTTTTAGCTATTTGCTCAATGCATCATTTTCTTTGCCTATTTATGTTATTGAAGCTCAGCATATCATTCAGAAATAGCTACTTCTAACGGACATATTTTGAAAGGTCCTTTTGGAAAGACCTTTTGCTAGTAAAGTCTCAGTTTTTGTCCACTTTGAATATATTTGGCTGACAACTATTTTACTCAGAACTTTTAAGAGGCTGCATTTTTGCTTCCTCTGCTACAATTTACAAATAACTTGTGGCTCTAGTTGCTGCTGTAATTAATTTATTTTCCATGTGGCTTTTTATCCTGTTTTCTCAGTCCAATTGTTCTAGATGTAGAATATGTTTAAAACACTCACTTGCAAATGAGTCACATGAATATTATGAATTTTGGCTAACAAATCCTTTTGAGGTTAGGTATGTGATTGTAGTTTCCTTCATGGAGTATATTGTATTTCACCTGAAACAATCCTGAGACCTATGTAAGTAGTGTTCTCACTGGCCTTCTTTGAGTCAAGTGACTCTTTTTGTAGTTAATGTGGTGAGGATGTTATTCTTAAGGTGCCTGGGCTTTATATAAGTTCTTTTTTGTTTGTTTTTTGTTTTATTGCAGCATTTTGTACAGCTTGAGCACAAAACTTTGCTTTCAAAGTTGCATATGACATGGAAATGCATGAATACTGTAGCCACCAAGACTAGGGGATGTTCACAGGACAAATGCTGCTCTACCTTTTCATATTTTGCAATTTTATATTTAAAGATGTTTCTTACACTCCAGCAACTCAGTTGAATATTTAAAAATAGCCCATTAATATTTCAATCATACTGGAAAGATGTATCTAGACATTGACCTTTTTTTTCTTTTTCTTTGACAAGTAGAGTTAGACAGTGAGAGAGAAAGAGACAAAGGTCTTCCTTCCGTTGGTTCACTGCCCAAATGGCCGCCACAGCCGGCGCTGTGCTGATCCAAAGCCAGGAGCCAGGTGCTTCTTCCTGGTCTCCCATGCAGGTGTAGGGCCCAAGGACCTGGGCCATCCTCTACTGCCCTCCTGGGCCACAGCAGAGAGCTGGACTGGAAGAGGAGCAACAGGGACTAGAACCTGGCACCCATATGGGATGCCAGAACCCAGCACCCACATGGCATGCTGGCACCTCAGGCAGAGGATTAACCAAGTTTGCCACGGCACCAGCTCCTAGACATTGACTTATTTGCAAGTGCTGAGTATGCATCTTATTTTTAAAGCACTGTATAATATTCCACTTTTAAAATTTACTCTATATTTAAAAATTGGTCATTTCTAATATTGTTATGACTAGAAATTATAGTATGAAACATACTTGTACAGAGATCTTTGCATATATGGAAGAAATATGTCAGATATGGAGAATTAAAATGATTTTGGTTGACAAATCATAATTGTGTACACTTATGAATTATGTTATATCTTGCTTCATGTAAACAATGTTGGGATATTACATTAAGCTAATTAACATAGTGAACACCTTGCTTACCTATAGTTTTTAGTTTTTTATTTTTAGAATTTTTAACCTTTTATTTAGTAAATATAAATTTCCAAAACACAGTTTATGGATTACAATGGTTTTTCCCCCATAACTTCCCTCCTACCCACAACCCAACCATCTCCCACTCCCTCTCCCAGAACATTCACATCGATTCAATATCAATTCTCTTTATATACTGAAGATCAATTTAGTATATGTTAAGTAAATTTTCAAAAGTTTTCACCCACACAGAAACATAAAGTGAACAATACTGTTTGAATACTATTTATAACTTTAATTCACATTGAACAACATATTAAGGACAGAGATCCTACATGAGGAGTAAGTGCACAGTGACTCCTGTTATTGACATAACAAATTGACACTCTTGTTTATAGCAGCAGTAATCTCCCTAGGCTTTTGTCATAAGTTGCCAAGGCTATGGAAGCCTTTTGAGTTCACTGACTCTGATCTTACTTAGACAAGGTCATAGTCAAAGTGGAAGTTCTCTCCTCCCTTCAGAGAAAGGTACCTCCTTCTTTGATGGCCCGTTCTTCCACTGGGATCTCACTTGCAGAGATCTTTCATTTAGTTTTTTTTTTTTTTGCCAGAGTGTCTTGGCTTTCCATACCTAAAATACTCTCATGGGCTCTTCATCCAGATCCGAATGCCTTAAGAGCTAATTCTTAGCCAGAGTGCTGGATAGTGCATCTGCCATTCTATGAGTCTGCTGTGTATCTCGCTTCCCATGTTGGATCTTTCTCTTCATTTTTGATTCTATCAGTGTTAGCAGACATTAGTCTTGTTTATGTGATTTGTTTGACTCTTAGACCTATCAGTGTGATCAATTGTGAACTGAAATTGATCACTTAGACTAGTGAGATGACATTGGTACATGCAACCTAGATGGGGTTGTGTTGGAATCCCCTGGCACGTTACTAACTCCCCCATTTGGGGCAAGTCAGATTGAGCATGTCCCAAATTGTACATCTCCTCCCTCTCTTACTCCCACTCTTATATTTAACAGGTATCACTTTTCAGTTACATTTAAACACCTAAGAATAATTGTGTGTTAAATACAGAGTTCAACCTATATTATTAAGTAGAACAAAAAAATACTAAAAGGGATAAAGTAGTGAGCTGTTCATCAGCAGTCAGGACAAGGGATGATCAAGTCACTGTTTCTCATAGTGTCTATTTCACTTCAACAGGTTTCTTTTTGCTGCTTGTTTAGTTGTCACTGATCAGGGAGAACATATGATATTTGTCCCTTTGGGACTGGCTTATTTCACTCAGAATGATGTTTTCTAGATTCTTCCATTTTGTTGCAAATGACCAGATTTCATTGTTTTTTTACTGCTGTATAGTATTCTATAGAGTACATATTCCATAATTTCTTTATCCAGTCTACTGTTGATGGGCATTTGGGTTGATTCCAGGTCTTAGCTATTGTGAATTGAGCTGCAATAAACATTAGGGTGCAGATCACTTTTTTGTTTGCCAATTTAATTTCCTTTGGGTAAATTCCAAGGAGTTGGTTGGCTGGGTTGTATGGTAGGGTTATATTCAGGTTTCTGAGGAATCTCCAGACTGTCTTCCATATTGGTTTAACCAGTTTGCATTCCCACCAACAGTGGGTTAGTGTCCCTTTTTTCCCCACATCCTCGTCAGCATCTGCTGTTGGTAGATTTCTGAATGTGAGCCATTCTAACCAAGGTGAAGTGAAACCTCAGTGAAATCACAGTGATTTTGATATATGCTCTAGGGATTCCTGAGTTACTCATTTCCACCTTCATCCAACTGTGGTCTGAGAAGCTGCATGGTATGATTCTAATTCTTTTAATTTTGGTGAGACTTGCTTTATGGTCTAGTATGTGTTCAATCCTGGAGAAGGTTCCATGTACTGCTGAGAAGAATGTAAATGCTTTATCTGTAGGATTGAAAGTTCTGTAGATATCTATTATATCCATTTGGGCAATAGTGTTGATTAAATCTGCTGTTTCCTTGTTGATCTTTCGTCCAGTTGATCTGTCTATTTCTGAGCATGGAGTATTGAAGTCCCAAGTAATATTGTATTGGAGTCTAAGTCTCCCTTTAAGTCCCTTAACATGTCTGTTAAATAAACCGGTGCCCTGTAATTAGATGCATATACATTGATAATTGTTATATCTTCCTGTTGAATTGATCCCTTAATCATTATATAGTGTCCAACTTTGTCTCTCTTAACAGTTTTTGTGCTAAAGTTTATTTTGTCTGATGTTAATATGGCTACACTCACTGTTTTTCATTTCTATTTTCATGGTATATCTTTTTTCCAGCCTTTCACTTTCAGTCTGCATGCATCTTTGTTTGAAAGATGTGTTTCTTGTAGGCAGCAAATAGATGGGTTTTGTTCCTTAACCCATTCAGCCAGTCTGTGCCTTGGAATTGGAGAGTTGAGGGCATTAACGTTCTTTGTGACTATTGATAAGTAGTAACTTTGCCCTGCCATTTTCCCAAAGATATTTTCTTGTATATGCTTTAACCTTCCTATGATCTTTTACTGGTAGGTTTTCTTCCTTTACCTTATTTCATATTGATGACCATGTTTCTGTGTCTGTGTGTAGCACATCTTTAAGCATCTTTTGTAGAGTTGGATTCGTGGCGACAAATTTTTTCAATTTCTGTTTGCTATGAAAGGTCTTTATTTCACCTTCATTCACAAATGAGAGCTTTGCAGGATATAATATTCTGGCCTGCAGTTTTTCTCTCTTAGTACCTGGGCTATGTCTCGCCATTCCCTCCCAGCCTGTAGGGTTTCTGATGAGAAGTCTGCTATGAGTCTAATTGGACATCCTCTGAGAGTAATCTGACATTTCTCTCTTGCATATTTTAGGATCTCTTCTTTCTGTTTCACTGTGGTGAGTTTAATTACAACGTGTCGTGGTGAGGATCTTTTTTGGTCATGTTTACTGGGGGTTCTATGAACTTCCTGTACTAGGATGTCTCTGTTCTTCTCCAAACCTGGGAAGTTCTCTGCTAGTATCTCACTAAAAAGGCCTTCTAATCCTTTCTCCCTCTCCATGCCTCGAGGACCCCCTAGAACCCAAATGTTGGTTTTTTTAATAGTATCCTGTAGATTTCCAACAATATTTTTTAGATTTCGAATTTCTTCTTCCTCTCTTTGGTTTGACTGTATACTTTCCTCTTTTCTGTCTTCCAATTCCAAAGTGTCTCTTCTGCTTCACTGACTCTGTTTTTAAAGGCTCTCTAATGTGTTTGACATTTGATCTACTGAGTTATTCATTTTGATTTCTCATCACTATCACAGTTTCGTGTTCTACTTGTTTTTCATTTCATTTTGATTCCTCCTTAATATTTCATTTTCGTGAGAGATATTTTCTATCCTATCCAGTAAGGATTTCTGTAGTTCAAGAATTTGTTTTTGCAAACTTATAAGTGTTCTTATAAATTTTTTGATATCTTTATATTGCATTTCTTCTATCTCATCATCTTTATAATCTTGGCTTTGGGTGTCTTGTTCATTTGGGGTCATCATACTGTCTTCCTTGTTCTTGTTTCCTCGGTTTCTGCGTTTGTTGCTTGGTGCTGTGGAGATATTTTTTGGATTCTTCTTCCTTCATTGTGGTGTTTTTTTCTTGTTATAATATGACTGTATTAAGTGGACTGTCTGCTTTTGATGGAGCCTTAGAGGCTTGAGAATGGTGTGGTCAGAGAGCTCTGTTTGGTTCTTCAGGGTTAAGAGTGTGCCAAATGAGACACACCTAGGTTAGTAGTGGTAAATCAATCTCTCTCTCTCTCTCTCTCGATTCAGAATGGAAGTAATTATGCACAGCTGAGCAGAATTTAAGGTGGTCAGCTTCCAATCTCTGTCTCCTGTGGGTATAATATTTGTCTGCTCCTTCCCAAGGTCCACACAAAGAATCTTTAGTTTAGTTTTTAAAGTTTACCAGTTTAATTGAAAAACAATAATTATGGAGCACATGGTGATTTTTTTGCTTTTAAAAATTTTTATTTAAAGTATGTTTTTATTTCTGTATATACTGTGGTTAAGATTTTGTCAAGCTGTGAACATGTCATTCTCTTTATCATAATTCTCATTCTGAGAAGCAGAATTTGATTCCATCTTTAAAGTGCTGTAACTGTAGGTGGGTAGAAAGTGATGGAGACATTTTCTTGCATCTCTTCTCCATTTTCACAGTACATGCAAATCATTATGAAGTGGGTGTTGGTGGGTAGCAGCTAATAGATACACAGGAGCCAGAAAGTGCTCAAGGTCTTCTCCAACACTGCACTATTTGCCCTCATAGTGTTGTGGGCTATGTTGGACCTAAATTAATTTTCAAGACTCTTGCTTTTGACCTACAGAATTAAGTACAGGCATAAAAGTGGCATTCAATGTGGTAAACTTCATTTACAAATGAGAAAATTACACAGGCTTATTAGAGTTTTATTTTGGGAAAGCTGAACAAAGACAGGGAATTACCATAACCTGCGCTGCTCCTCCTAAGTCCACAAGGAGAGCGCGAACTTCCATTCTTCCTAGCTTTTTATGAATTTAGAAAACTGAAAGTGTTTACGTGATACTACCCCCACTATGCTGTTTAAAAGTACTTTCAGAGGAGGGGTCCCATGATTGACAGGTTGGTGAACACTACAACAGAATGAAGGAGGTGGGGCTCCCAGCTCATGATCTTAAAATTGTCTAAATTTTCCCTCATTAATAGAGCTGTAGGAATTAACAGATTATAAGAGACCCTTTCAGTGAGTTACTCAACCAATGACTAGATAGGTCCATATAATCTCTAACTTATTCTAATGTTATTAATGTGTTTCGTTTGTATAATGTACAAATAAAATATTTACAATAAGTAAAATTTGAAATTCTCGTGTCTCCCAGTATCTTCCTACATGCACATTACGATCACAGCAATTAAAGTTCTATTTTTAGGTAAAAGCCCGGTGAAACCTTCACACCCCTTTGCTAGCGTTTGTTACCGAAGGAGACCATCCCGCTGGAGGGGCAGGTGCGTGGGGACCGAGCCCGGGCTGGGGCGGCGCGCAGCGGGCAGCCTCCGGGCCCGCGGGAATCCCGCTGCAGGGTCTCGCGAGAACACCGCCCGCGGACGGAGAACGGCGCGCGCCGACGTCCCGCCCAACGGCCGCGCCGGCAGTTCCCGCTCGGCGCCCAGTACCAACGCCATGCTCCGCCTGCTGCTGCTGCTGGCCGGGCTCCGCGGCTGCCCCGCGCCGAGGCCCGGTAAGCCCGGACCCCGCCGTCCCTCGGGGCGGGGCGGCCCGGCGCCTCGCTGCCTGTTTGCCCGGTCCCCCTTGCCGGGCGCCGCGTCCGGAGGCAGAGCCGCCGTGAGAGGGAAGGACTTTGACCAGCCCAGGGACAGCCCTGTGCGCTGAGGGGCTGCGTCTGTCCGCCTGTGTCCCAGAGCACGCCCGGTGCCGGGAGAACAGCCCCGGGACCCCGGGACCCCGACCGTGCGCAGCTGTCCCTGTCCCAGAGTCACTGTCCCGCGTGGGCCCGGGGTCCTGGGTGCTGCGGACGTGCGTGTGTCAGAGCAGGAAGGCTGAGAGCAACGCTTCAGTCTGCTTAGATTTTAGTAAGGGTTTTCTTCCTGTCTTGAAAACCACTTTCTTTTCACTTGTGTCCGTCTCCTAGTGTGCAGGGAGACTGAGCAAGGGCATCCCATTTCTTCTAAGGGCTTGTATCCCACCCTGAGGGCCCCAGCCCATGCCTTCATCTCACTCTATTGCTTCCGAAAGGCCATCACTAAATGCTCTTATGGTTTTGAATTTCAGCATATATTTTGTGTTGAGTGCTCGCCTCGGCAGCACATATACTAATGATTTGGTGGTCGTATGCTGAATATATAACACATTATATGTTTTTAATGCAGTGGGTCCCAAGCTTTTTGGATTCAGAACCCCTAAATAGTCACAGAGATCTTCAAAGAGCTCTTGCTTGAATGGACTTAAATATCTTCAATACTTAAAAACGTTAAAAACAAACAGGAATTTAAAGAAATTCACTTAAAACTAATGGATGTGTTAATACATGTATGTTAAGAAAAGTAACACATTTTTAAAAAGTATTTTCCAAGACAAAGCAAATTGGAAAACTATTGTTTTACTGCTTTGTAAATCTCTACTGTCAGATTTAGACACCAACTGTATTCACATATCTGCTTCTGCATTTTGCTGTTTCACTTAAAGTATAGGGTGAAAGTCCAGCATACGTGGTTGGAAAGGGGAGACGTTCTTTAGTAGCCTTTTAGAAAATCGAGGGTTTTTTTTTGGCTACTACACCAAAACTTGGCACTTGGTAAACGTTAGTTGCAGTGTACAATCTAAAATATATCCAATGAGCTTTCCTTAATACTTGGATGCACATTTAAATCCCTTGATTTATCTGTCTTAAATTTTGATCTTTTATCAATTTTTATAAAGATTTAATTATCTGAAAAAGGTACAGAGTGAGGTAGAGACAAAGAGAGAGGTCTTTCATCCACTGGTTCTCTCCCCAAATGGCTGTAACCGCCGGAGGTGTGCCGATCCGAAGCCAGGAGCCAGAAGCTTCTTTCAGTCTCCCACGTGGGTGCTATGGCCCAAGGACTTGGACCATCCTCCACTGCTTTCCCAGGCCATAGGCAAGAGCCGGATCAGAAGAGGAGTAGCCAGGACAGGAACTGCTGCCCATGTGGGATGCAGGCACTACAGGTGGAGGCTTAGCCTTACTGTACCACAAGGCCAGCCCTGATAGCTATAAGGTTTATGTGTAGATTTATTATTATTTTTTTAATTTGTTTTGAAAAATTTATCTTGAAAGCTGAAGTTACAGAGAGGGAGAGGCAGAGAAAGAGAAGATCTTGCATCCACTGCTTTACTCTCGAGATGGTCAAATGGTGAGCTTTGGGCCAGGCTGATGCCAAGAGCCAGAAGCCTCATCTTGGTCTCCCACGTGAGAAGTAGGGGCCCAAACATGTTGGGCTAGCTTCTGCTGCCTTTTCCAGGCAATTGAATGCAGGGAGCTGGATCAAAAGTGGAGCAGCTGGGACATGAACCAGTGCCTGTGATGGTGACTTCAACGGCTACCTCGCAACACCAGCTCTGTACCTAGATCTTTTTAAGCAATGTGGATGTCTAGTTCTAGCAGCATTTATTGAAAAAAATGTCTTTGCCCTGTACTACTGCCTTTGGTTCTTCTTCAAAGATCAGTTGAGTGCATTTAAATGAATCTCATTCTGGGCTTGTTTTCTGTGCTGTTGCTCTACTTTTCTGTTCTTTGACCAACATCACATTGTCTTGATCACGGTAGCTTTAGATTAAATTTTGGACTTTGGTAATGTAAGCCCCCTGACTTTGTTCTCATTCAATTCTGAATAGAATTTTCTGGGTCTGTCCATGTAAACTTTAAAATTAATAGTTGATGTTCACAAAATAATTTCCTACAATTTGGTTGGGATTGTTAGAATCTAAATATCAAGCGCTGGGAAGATATGACTTCTTGACATTAATGAATCTTCTTATCCACAAACAACCTGTCAATCAACTTATTTATTTGTTCTTTGATATCTTTTATAAGTTTTGTAGTTTTCTTTATAGAGAGAAGGCATAATACACATGATAATATTTTGGGAGGTGCTAATGTAAATGACAATACACTTTTAATTTCAGATTGCTCTTGTTGCTGGCATAATGGGAATCCATTGCCTTTTGTTTAAACTTTTATGCTGTAACCTTAATATCTTAACCATAAACATTAACAAACTGATTTAAACCATTTTGATTACAATTTCAGTGCAATTAAGTACATTTAACCTGCTGAGCATCTGTCACCATTATCCATAACCAAATGCATGGATTTCAGATTCTTTTGCACCAATAAAAACATTTAATCTGATTACCAACTTTTTTTTTCAAATTTTTATTTAGAATATAAATTTCCAAGGTACAACTTAAGGATTACAATGGTTCCCCCCCCCCACTTTCCCACTCCCCTCACAACCCTCCCCCCCCTACCAGCTCCCTCTCCCCTTTCATTCACATCCAGATTCCTTTTTCAATTCTCTATGTATACAGGAGACCAGTTCAGTATGTGTTAAGTAAAGATTTTGACCATTTGCCCTCATATAGCACCACGAATTGAAATATACTATTTGAGTACACGTTATAGCATTGAATCACATTGTACAGCAAATTAAGGACAGAGATCCTGCATGATATATTTTTTGAATTTGATTAATTTTTTATGCAATTTCTAATATAACAATGAGCTTTTTTTTTCTTTTTCGATTTTTATATCTTTATATACAGAAGATTTTTTATCTTTATATACAGAAGATCGATTTAGTATGTATTAAGTAACGATTACATCAGTTTGTACCCACACAGAAACACAAATTGTAAAAATTCCGTTTCAGTGCTAGTTATAGCATTACTTCACATTGGACAACACATTAAGGACAGATCCCACATGGGACATAAGTACACAGTGACTCCTGATGTTGATTTAATAATTTGACACTCTTGTTTATGATGTCAGTAATCTCCCTAGGCTCTAGTTATGAGTTGCCGAGGCTATGGAAGCCTTTAGGGTTTTCCGTCTTCGATCTAATTCCAACAGGGTCATAGTCAAAGTGAAGGTCCTCTCCTCCCTTCGGAGAAAGGCACCTCCTTCTTTGGTGGCCCTGTTCCCTCCACTGGGATCTCACCTGCGGAGATCTTTCATTTATGTCTTCTTTATTTTTTTTTTTCCCTTTCCAGAGTGTCTTGGCTTTCCATGCCTAAAATACGCTCATGGGCTCTTGTTCCAGATCCTAATGCCTCAAGGGCTGATTCTGAGGCCAGAGTGTCATTTAGCACATCTGTCATTCTATGAGTCTGCTGTGACTCTGCTTCCCATGCTGGATCATTCTTTCCTTTTCTTGGTTCTGTTTGTGTTGGCAGACACTAGTCTTGTTTGTGTGTTCCCTTTGACTCTTAGACCTATCAGTGTGGTCAATTGTGAACTGAAATTGATCACTTGGACAATTGGGATGGCATTGGTACATGCCACCTTGATGGGGTTGTATTGGGATCCCCTGGCATGTTTCCAACTCCTTCATTTGGAGCACATCCGATTGAGCTTCTCCCAAATTGTACATATCCTCCCTTTCTTTTTCCCTCTATCATTGTTAACCGGGATCACTTTTCAGTTAAAATTTAAACACCTAAGGCTAATTGTGTGTTAGTTGCCGAATTCAATCCATAGTACTAGAACAAATACAAACAACAAAGGGAGATACTAAAATGGGTAAAGATTTACATTGTACATCAACAGTTCAGACAGGCGCTGATCAGGTCTTATTTTCTCATAGTGTTCATTTCGTTTCAACAGGTTTCCCCTTTGGTGCTCAGTTAATCGTCGCCAATCAGGGAAAACAAATGATATTTGTCTCTTTGGGACTGGCTTAATTCACTCAGCATATTTTCCAGATTCCTCCATTTTGTTGCAAATGACCGGATTTCATTGTTTTTGACTGCTGTATAGTATTCTGTAGAGTACATGTCCCATAATTTCCTAATCCAGTCTACTGTTGATGGGCATTTGGGTTGGTTCCAGGTCTTAGCTATTGTGAACTGAGCTGCAATAAACATTAGGGTGCAGATCACTTTTTTGTTTGCCAATTTAATTTCCTTTGGGTAAATTCCAAGGAGTGGGATGGCTGGGTTGAATGGTAGGGTTATATTCATGTTTCTGAGGAGTCTTCAGATTGACTTCCATAGTGGCTTAAGCAGTTTGCATTCCCACCAACAGTGGATTAGTGTCCCTTTTTCCCCACATCCTCGTCAACATCTGCTGTTGGTAGATTTCTGAATGTGAGCCATTCTAACAGGGTTGAGGTGAAACCTCATTGTGGTCTTGATTTGCATTTCCCTGATTGCCAGTGATCTTCAGCATTTTTTCATGTGTCTGTTGGCCATTTGGATTTCCTCTCTGGAAAAATGTCTATTGAGGTCCTTAGCCCATCTCTTAAGTCGGTTGTTTGTTTTAATGTTGTGTCGTTTCTTGATTTCATTGTAGATTCTCGTTATCAGCCCTTTATCTGTTGCATAGTTTGCAAATATTTTTTCCCATTCTGAAGGTTGCCTATTCACTTTCCTGACTGTTTCTTTTGCAGTACAGAAACTTCTCAGTTTGATGCCATCCCAGTAGTTAATTTTGGCTTTGAGTGCCTGTGCTTCTGGTGTATTTTCTAAGAAGTCTTTGCCAGTACCTGTATCTTGCAGGGTTTCTCCTATGCTCTCCAGTAATTTGATGGTGTTGGGTCGTAGGTTTAAGTTTTTAATCCATGTTGAATGAATTTTTGTGTAAGGTGTAAGGTAGGGGTCTTGCTTCATGATTCTGCAGGTGGAAATCCAGTTTTCCCAGCACCATTTATTAAATAGACTGTCTTTACTCCAGGGGTTAGTTTTGGATCCTTGATCAAATATAAGTTGGCTGTAGATGTTTGGATTAATTTCTGGTGTTTCTATTCTGTTCCATTGGTCTATCCATCTGTTTCTGTACCAGTACCAGGCTGTTTTGATAACAACTGCCCTGTAGTATGTCCTGAAATATGGTCTTGTGATGCCTCCGGCTTTGTTTTTGTTGTACAAGATTGCTTTAGCTATTCGAGGCCTGTTATTCCTCCATATGAATTTCAGCATCATTTTTTCCAGATCTGAGAAGAAAGCCTTTGGTATCTTGATTGGTATTGCATTGAATCTGTAAATTGCTTTTGGGAGAATGGACATTTTGATGATAATGATTCTTCCGATCCATGAGCATGGGAGATTTTTCCATTTTTTGGTATCCTCTTCTATTTCTTTCTTTAAGGTTTTGTAATTTTCATCGTAGAGATCTTTAATGTCCTTGGTTCAGTTTATTCCAAGGTATTTGATTGTTTTTGTAGCTATTGTGAATGGCATTGATTTTAGCAGTTCTTCCTCAGCCATGGCATTGCCTGTGTATACAAAGACTGTTGATTTTTGTGCACTGATTTTATATCCTGCTACTTTGCCAAACTTTTCTATGCGTTCCAATAGTCTCTTAGTAGAGTTCTTTGGATCCCGTAAATAAAGAATCATATCATGTGCAAAGAGGGATAGTTTGAGTTCTTCCTTCCCAATTTGTATCCCTTTGATTTCTTTTTCTTGCCTAATAGTTCTGGCTAAGACTTCCAGCACTAAGTTGAATAGCAGTGGCGAGAGTGGGCATCCCTGTCTGGTACCAGATCTCAGTGGGATTTTTTGCAGCTTTTCCCCATTCAATAGGATACTGGCCGTGGGTTTTTCATAAATTGCTTTGATTATATTGAGGAATGTGCCTTCTATACCCAGTTTGCTTAGGGTTTTCATCATGAAAGGGTGTTGTATTTTATCAAATGATTTCTCTGCGTTTATTGAAATAATCATATGGTTTTTCTTCTGCTGTCTGTTAATGTGGTGTATCACGTTGATTGTTTTGTGAACGTTGAACCATCCCTGCATACCAGGGATAAACCCCACTTGGTCTGGGTGGATGATCTTTCTGATGTGTTGTTGTATTCTATTGGCCAGAATTTTATTGAGGATTTTTGCATCTATGTTCATGAGGGATATTGGTCTGTAATTCTCTTTCAATACTGCATCTTTTCCCGGTTTAGGAATTAAGGTGATGCTGGCTTCATAGAAAGAATTTGGGAGGATTCCCTCTTTTTCGATTGTTTTGAATAGTTTGAGAAGAATTGGAGTTAGTTTTTCTTAAAATGTCTGGTAGAATTCAGCAGTCAATCCATATGGTCCTGGGCTTTTCTTTGTTGGGTGGGCGTTTATTACTATTTCAATTTCTGTCTCAGTTATGGGTCTGTTTAGGTTTTCTATGTCTTCCTGGTTCAGTTTAGGTAGGTTGTATGTGTCCAGGAATCTATCCATTTCTGATAGGTTCCCTGTTTGCTGGCCTACAAGTCCTTGTAGTAATTTCTGATGATTCTTTTGATTTCTGTGGTGTCTGTTGTTACGTTTCCTTTTTCGTCTTTGATATTATTAATTTGGGTCTTTTTTTAGTGAGTTGGGCCAATGGGGTGTCAATTTTGTTTATTTTTTCGAAAAACCAGCTCCTCGTTTGGCTGATTTTTTGCAATGTTTTTTTGGATTCAATCCTGTTGATTTCTTCTCTGATTTTGATTATATCTCTTCTCCTACTAGCTTTGGGTCTGGTTTGTTGCAGATTTTCTAGATCTTTGAGATGAACTGAAAGCTCACCTATTTGGTGCCTTTCCAATTTCTTGATGTAGGCACCCTTTGGTATAAATTTTCCTCTTAACACTGCTTTTGCTGTATCCCATAAGTTTTGGTATGTTGTGCTGTTATCCTCATTTACTTCCAGGAAATTATTAATTTATCTTTTGATTTCTTCTATGACCCATTGTTCATTCAGGAGCATGTTGTTCATTCTCCATGTGTTTGCATATGCTCTATAGATTCCTGAGTTGCTAATTTCCAACTTAACTCCCTCATGGTCTGAGAAGTTGCATGGTATGATTCTTATTCTTTTGAATTTGCTGAGGCTTGCTTTATGGCCTAGTATGTGGTCAATCCTGGAGAAAGTTCCATGTACTGCTGAGAAGAATGAAAATGCTTTATCTGTGGGATAAAAAGTTCTGTAGATATCTGTTAGGTCCATTTGGGCTATAGTGTCGTTTAAATCTACTGTCTCCTTGTTGATCCTCTGTCTTGTGATCTGTCTATCTCTGAGAGTGGAGTGTTGAAATCTCCCAGTACTATTGTGTTGGGGTCTAAATCTCCCTTTAAGTCCCTTAACAGGTCTTTTAAATAAACCGGTGCCCGGTAATTAGGTGCATATACATTGATAATTGTTATATCTTCCTGTTGAATGGATCCCTTAATCATTATATAGTGCCCCTCTTTGTCTCTCTTAATAGTTTTTGTGGTAAAATTTATGTTATCTGATATTAAGTTGGCTACGCCCGCTCTTTTTTCATTTCTGCTCGCATGGTATATATTTTTCCAACCTTTTACTTTGAGACTGTATGGATCTTTGTTAGAAAGATGTGTTTCTTGTAGGCAGCAAATAGCTGGGTTTTGTTCCCTCATCCAGTCAGTAAATCTTTGCCTTTTAATAGCACAGTTCAGACCATTCACGTTCAATATGACTATCGATAAGTAGTAACTTTGCCCTTCCATTTGCCAAAGATTTTCTTATGTATGCTTTGAGTTTCCTATGATCTTTTGCTGTGAGATTTCCTTCCTTTAGCTTCTTTCAAATTGATTACCATGATTCTGTGTTTCTGGGTGTAGCACATCTTTAAGGATCTTTTGCAGGGCTGGACGAGTGGCAACAAATTATTTCAGTGTCTGTTTGCTGTGAAAGGATTTTATTTCACCTTCATTCACAAATGAGAGCTTTGCAGGGTATAATATTCTGGGCTGGCAGTTTTTCTCTCTAAGTACCTGGGCTATATCTCGCCATTCCCTCCTGGCTTTTAGGGTTTCGGATGAGAAATCTGCTGTGAGTCTGATTGGAGATCCTTTGTGGGTAATCTGACGTTTCTCTCTTGCACATTTTAGGATCTTTTCTTTCTGCTTCACTGTGGTGAGTTTAATTACAATGTGTCTTGGTGAGTATCTCTTTTGGTCATGTTTGTTAGGGGTTCTATGAGCTTCCTGTACTAGGATTTCTCTGTTCTTCTCCAAACCTGGGAAATTTTCTGCTGGTATTTCACCAAAAAGGCCTTCTAGTCCTTTCTCTCTCTCCATGCCTTCAGGAACTCCTAGAATCCGAATGTTAGGTTTTCTAATAGTATCCTGTAGATTCCCGACAATATTTTTTAGATTTCTAATTTCCTCTTCTTGTCTTTGGTTTGACTGTTTCCTTTCCTGTTCTCTGTCTTCTAAGTCCAATATCCTCTCTTCTGCTTCACCCATCCTGGTTTTGAGGCTCTCTAGTGTGCTTGTCATGTGATCAATTGAATTCTTCACTTCATTAAGATTTTTTGTCACTATCGTAGCTTCTTGTTCTACTAGTTGCTTCATTTCATTCTGATTCTTCCTTAATAATTCATTTTCGCGAGAGAGATTTTCTATCTTATCCATTAAAGATTTCTGTAGTTTTGAATTTGTTTTTGTGAACTTCTTAATGTTTTTATCAATTTTTTGAGATCTGCTTCTTGCATCTCTTCTATCTTATCATCTTCATAATCTTGAATTGGGGTGTCTTTTTCATTTGGGGTCATCATAGTGTCTTCCTTGCTCTTGTTAGGTCGGTGTCTGCTTTTGTTTGGCATTTCTCCACTCTGTCTCACCGGGTTGTCAATGTAACGGAGTTGTCTACAAGGTGGGTTCCCTGGCTCCAGCATCCCCTCAGATTTACGCGGCTTCACTGCTTTAGGGGCGGGCGGGTTTCTGCTTTAGTGGCGGACAGGCGGGCGGGCGTGGGCTGGCGCTCGCGCGCCTGCTTTAGAGGTGGGTGGGCTTCTGCTTTAGAGGTGGGTGGCCGGGCGCAGGCGGGCGCACGCGCATGCCTGCTTTAGACGCAGGCGGGCTTCTGCTTTAGTGGCGGGCGGGCGTGGGCGGGCACGGGTGGGCGCACGGGCGCCTACCAAACAACTTTTTGAAACACTCTAATATGAGGTATTAGGAGCTATGGCAATTTGTTCCAGAGAATGTAACACATGGAGAGCTACATTTGTTTTCTCTAAGTCAACTATAATTTCACATAAACTAATGAGACTAATTTCAAAGAGCTAGTTCTTGTCACAAAACAAACTATAGTTTTTCAACTGGTGAAACCAGACTACAGGTTATCTATTGATAATACATATTCCCAATTATGAACAGTAAATCATGATGCCACTTGTACTATGAATCTCTAAGATTAGTATCAGTTCAAAGTAAGTAAATAAAAACTTGTTACAAGTCTGGTTATTTCCCTCTCACCAATGCATATAAATTATGGTACAAAGACATGGGGCCCATGAAGAAAGTTGAGGGCTGGGGGTGTAATAGTATATTACTGTGACAGCTTTGGAAGGTCCTTTCCAAAGGGAACTTGTTCTCCGTCTCATTGAAGAGACTCCAAATCTTTGAATAAATGGTAAGTCACATCAGTTTGTATACAATAAAGCAGAATTTTCTTGACTAGGCTGCCCACCTGTTTAATTCCTAGAGAATCTGATCAGTTAGATACTTAAAAGGATCTCTTAAAGCATTATGTTTGTCATTCTTGTCCTTGTAGCATCTTTTGATAATGGCGCCTTCCTTGTATTTGAGGGTTAAGGGCTTCCTCTTCCGTACCACTGCAAAATTTATTTTATTCCAGAAATCAAGGGACTCTGTTCCGTTGTACTATTCCCTCAAGTCATCTCTGGCCTAGAGAAGGCTGACATCAGTAGTTTTCAGAGGTTCTGGTGCATCCTACAACAAGGCATTTGTTAATGCCTTCACAGAAAATCTCCTGAACCATGTTGATTGTGGAATGGTTAAGTGAAATGCACACAATAGATTGTCTCTTATATTTCCATGTCCCTCCCTATGCCTAAAGATCCCTTACTCTTACAGTATTTTTCAGGGACTTTTTGCATCTTAACTTAATTGGCCAAAGATCATTGTAGAATTTGTGTTTCAATTAATCATCGCAGTATATGGTAGGATCTACTCTCCGATGACAGAGCTAATATATTAAGCCCTAAATCTTAGATGAGTGTTCCATATTAATACATTTGGTCATATCCAAACTTCTTCCCACTGACTCTTATGAGATTGTCTCCTCCGTATTGTTCCAAGATTCCTGCTTGAATCATGCAGCACTATGATGTATGATTTGTTTTTTCTCAGGATAGTGTTACTCTAGATGCTCTAGATTTAACTTTTGGCAGGAGATAAGAGATAGTAGACAATAAGAGTTGTGGCAGTGAGTCTTTCATGAGGCTACAGCTCTGAGTGAAGTAAGTAGACAATTTTTATTGCAGCAGAAGACTTACTTCTTCAGCCAGAGGTCAGGGCCACTGACATTATCAGGGAAGGCTGAGGGAGTTTGGAAGTTGTGCTTAGTTTTATTTTTTTAATATACAAAATAAATTCTGTTTTTAAAATGGCATAGATTTAACAGCCAATCTTTCAAGCTGCTAATTGCCTTATTCTCAAATAAGGACTTAAAACTGATAAGATTCTCTTGCAAGCAACAGCCTCCTAGCATTCTGAACATGAGCAGATTCAGGCTTTTAAAACATATCCTTTTCCATTTCTGGAGTTAGTTGGATGTTATCTTTGCAGACAGGTGCTTTTTATAAGAAGGAAGCTTTTTGGAGTCTTTTTTTAAAGCCAAAATTTTTCCAGAGCTCATGGATTTTTCCCTGCAATTCTGGTGTGTTCTTAGCATTATGGTAATTTCTCCTCTGGATGCTGGCTGGCTTCTTGCTAAGCCCACTGGCTCTGGCAAGCATCAGAAGTTTGATCTTGGTGGTAGGAAGGGAGTCTACAGAGCAAGGTTTATATAGCCCAGGAAGCTTAATCTTTATTTATTTATTTATTTATTTTTATTTAGTAAATATAAATTTCCAAAGTACAGTTTATGGATTATAATGGCTTCTCCCCCCCATAATTTCCCTCCCACTTACACCCTTCCCATCTCCCGCTCCCTCTCCCATTTCATTCACATCAAGATTCATTTTCAATTATCTTCATATACTGAAGATCGATTTAGTATAAATTAAGTAAAGAGTTCATCAGTTTGCACCCACACAGAAGCACAAAGTATAAAATACTGTTTCAGTACTAGTTATAGCATTACTTCACATTGGATAACACATTAAGGACAGATCCCACATGAGAGGTAAGTATACAGTGACTCCTGTTGTTGACTTAACAATTTGACACTCTTGTTTATGATGTTAGTAATCTACCTAGGTTCTAGTCATGAGTTTCTGAGGCTATGGAAGCCTTTTGAGTTCGCCAACTTCTATCTTATTCCGACAGGGTCATAATCAGAGTGGAAGTTCTCTCCTCCCTTCAGAGAAAGGTTCCTCCTTCTTTGATGGCCTGTTCTTTCCACTGGGATCTCACTCACAAAGATCTTTCATTTAGGTCTTCTTTTTTTTTCCAGAGTGTCTAGGATTTCCATGCCTAAAACACTCTCATGGGCTCTTGAGCCAGCTCTGAATGCCTTAATGGCCGATTCTGAGGCCAGAGGGCTATTTAGGACATCGGTCATTCTATGAGTCTGCTGTGTATTCTGCTTCCCATGATGGATCGTTCTCTCCCTTTTTGGTTCTATCAGTTAGTATTAGCAGACACTAGTCTTGTTTGTGTGATCCCTTTGACTCTTGTTGACATCTTGTTGCAAATGACCGGATTTCATTGTTTTTTGACTGCTGTATAGTATTCTATAGAGTTCATGTCCCATAATTTCTTTATGCAGTCTACTGTTGATGGGCATTTGGGTTGGGAACCTTTATCTTTAGTAATATGCTTTTCACTGAGGAATGAGATAAATGCAGCTTAGAGTTCTGATTATCTTGATTATCGAATGATTTAATGTTGTAATCAGATTCTTCTGAATCAGAATCTTTGCTGGAAGCCTGACAGTTTTGATGTATTTAAACTATGTGGTGATAATTCCACACTTTCCTGAGACTGTGAAGAACAGCCCTCTTCAGCTAAGGGATGAAATTCATCAACTGACTTGTCAACCTTTAATGGAGATATATCACACCACTTACTATACTATTTTCTGGCACAGAGGTGGGGGAACTGCTCCTTGGAAACTGTTGCTATGCTGTGCTTGCAGAGGGGCTCAGACTTCTTGAAAACTCTCCAAGACTTCCACACCAACTAAAACAACTTTTTAATGTCCCCAAAGTTGGTGGTCAAATGGTCTGTGTGAATTTGCTGGTCTTCAAAATCTGAGGCTCTTCATCAACAAACACAGTTACATCATCTGGAATCTGATCATCTGAATTACATGCTTCCAGTTTTTTTGCCTTCTATATTTGGACAATCTGATTGACTTGGAGTGTTCTCCTTTTTGAGATCCTGGTTGCTCTTTCTTTGACACACATTCAGCAAAATCCAGAGGACTACAAAACAAACAAACGAACAAACAAACAAAAACCTGCTTCTAATTCATGGAGCCACACAATTATTTTCTGCATTTTTTTCTTTGCAAAATGTTGCAAACTTATTTATTGTCCTCGGTTGGGTACTTAAGCTTTTTTTCACTGGTACTTTCATCTTCCAGGTCAGGTATGAACATTTCAGAAGAGTTCTTTGATTTATTACCTTCACAGCTATTTTTCTTAGTCTTCTTTGTTAATGAAAGGGAATATTGTCTCAATAGATAATTTTCTGATAGCTCACTTCTTTTTCTTTTCAAAATGGATAACTTCCTTGGAAGATTCAATCTTTTGGCACAGTGCCCACAGAACTTGGATTTTCCTTCAATCATGTAACATCCGAAACAATTTCTGACCCAATTTTAGGGCAATAATTCCTATGACAAATGCTATTAACATTAAATGTCTTTTACATGTTTTGTCATTCCAACTATGACTTCTTATTTGGGCAGGCATGGTGGTATCTGAATTGTAGTCATCAGTTGTTCAAAGGTATTTATATTCTTGTTTCCATGTGCTATCTGAAGAGCTGTAGCATCATCAACGTACTGTACAGTGTAGCTTAGTGTTTCAGGATCAATGTCATCTTCATAGGCATTCAGAGGGGTGAATTTCCTTCTGATGGGAATCAAAAAATAGTTGATAAAGGACGGTATTGTTGGTTTGAATAAATCCTTCAATTATCCTCAGGTACTGTTATATTCATCTTGAGATAATGTCCCAGTTTTCTCGGATAACCTTTACAATGTCAGGATTATTGGCCAGCCTTCGTACTTTGCATGCCTTTGCCAATGCAATCCCAGGTAGTGATGAGAGATAGTCAAAGCCAGAAAGAATATACATGTAACAGAATTTCTCTTCTGAGAGTACATCCCAAGTTGTCTACATATTCCCAGCCTAGGTTGATCAATTTCTAGTCTATTTCCAAATTGGTCCTTTTTAAAAAAAATTTTTTTTGGACAGGCAGAGTGGACAGTGAGAGAGAGACAGAAAGAAAGGTTTTCCTGTTGCTGTTGGTTCACCCTCCAATGGCTGCCACGGCTGGCACACTGTGGCCGGCGCACCGCGTTGATCCAAAGGCAGGAGCCAGGTGCTTTTCCTGGTCTCCCATGGGGTGCAGGACCCAAGCACTTGGGCCATCCTCCACTGCACTCCCTGGCCACAGCAGAGAGCTAGCCTGGAAGAGGAGCAACGGGGACAGAATCCGGTGCCCCGACCAGGACTAGAACCCGGTGTGCCGGTGCTGCAGTTGGAGGATTAGCCTATTGAGCCACAGCACCAGCCCCAAATTGGTCCGTTTTTAAAATTACCTTCTTACAGCCAAAAGCTAGGAGATCAGAATCCTCTGATTATTGCTTATACAATTCCAATTTTGTTAAGACAGGCCAGTTGTACATCAACTTCATAAGGAGCCACAAGACAGTGCACTCCCTGAGATCTAGCAGCTTTAATCACTTTTGTGGGCCATAGCATGTGTGATATTGATAGAACAGGTAAAACATTCCTGGATTTCCAAGACTTTAGCCTCACGAAGAAGCTAGTTTCCTTTAAGGAAACTGGCTTGTCATTCACTTCTAGACCTTTCTACTTTTTTTGAAGGTAAAGTGCATCCATCAAAAACAAGAATAGGTTTAATTCTATGAGATAATAACATATTAGCAAATTTCATACAAAATCCCACATGCCTCTAATAATAAACACTGACTTTGTTTATTTTGAACAACTTTCCAAATAGTCAAACATCAGAATCCAGTATTACAAAATACTAAAGTTCTCCCATGAAGAAATGTTCAAAGAACAGTGACAGTAGTAATGAAAATCTTGCAGATTTCAACTATCAGTAGGTTCACTGTTGGCTAATTTATCAGCTCAAGCAGTGGCTCCTTTGTGAAGCCAGCAATATGTAACCACAGCTACTGCCTGTCCTTTATATTTCCTCAAAGGGATGGGTTCAGAAGCTTTTCTGATAAACTGTAGTAGTCCTTGGATCCGCATAGTACCAAGTTAACCTGTTCACAGCGCTCTGATGCTCTGTCTGATAGTTCTTCGAACTTCAGGCTTTTCTCTGCTCCACTCTGAGTAACTGCGATTCACAAACCTCTCTGATAACGTCTCTAAATAGAAGATTCTTTCACTCTTAGAATTGTGCCAGGGGATTCCAATACAGTCCCATCAAGGTGGCATGTAGCAAGGCCATCGCATTAGTCCACGTGATCAATTTCAGCTCACAATTGATCACACTGATAGGTCTAAGAGTCAAAGGGATCACACAAACAAGACTAGTGTCTGCTAATACTAACTGATAGAATCATAAAGGGAGAGAATGATTCAACATGGGAAGCGGGATACACAGCAGACTCATAGAATGGCAGATATCCTAAATAGCACTCTGGCCTCAGAATCAGCCCTTAAGGCATTCGGATCTGGCTCAAGAACCCATGAGAATATTTTAGGCATGGAAATCTAAGACACTCTGAAAAACAAAAAAAAAGAAGACCTAAATGAAAGATCTCTGCGAGTGAGATCCCAGTGGAAAGAACCGGGCCATCAAAGAAGGAGGTACCTTTCTCTGAAGGGAGGAGAGAACTTCCACTTTGACTATGACCCTGTCGGAATAAGATTGAAGTCAGCGAACCCTAAAGGCTTCCATAGCCTCAGCAACTCATGACTAGAGCCTAGGGAGATTACTGACGCCATAAACAAGAGTGTCAAATTGTTAAATCAACATCAGGAGTCACTGTGTACTTACGTCTCATGAGGGATCTGTCCTTAATGTGTTATCCAATGTGAAATAATGCTATTACTAGTACTGAAACAGTATTTTTACACTTTGTGTTTCTGAGTGGGTGCAAACTGATGAAATCTTTACTTAGTATATACTGAATCGATCTTCTGTATATAAAGATAATTGAAAATGATTTAAAAATCTGGTGTTAAATTGGAAATTGCATAGATAATTAATCAATTCTTTAAAAAAAATCATGTAGGATCTCTGTCCTTAATGTGCTATACATTGTGAATTAATACTATAACTAGTACTCCAACAGTATTTTCACTTTGTGTTGCTATGTGAGGGCAAACTGTTGAAATCTTTACGTAATATGTACTAAACTGATCTTCTGTGTATAAAGAGAATTGAAAATGAATCTTAATGTGAATGGAAGGGGAGAGGGAGCGGGAAAGGGGAGGGTAGCAGGAGGGAGGGAAGTTGTGTGGGGGGAGCCATTGTAATCCATAAGCTGTACTTTGGAAATTTATATTCTTTAAATAAAAACTTTATATATTAAAAAAAAGGAAAGCGCACATAAATCCTCATTTTGTGATACATGTGTAAGCATCTTCTAGGCCAGGTCAATATCCTTCAAAAAGCATTTCCTCCTTTGCACAGTGGGAGGCACTGAGCACCACATGGCGCACATCATCTTGTGGTGATCCCCACGGCACCTGTTAGCCTCCCACAGATCACTCCCTTCACTTTTCAGAAAGGGATCTCCTCACAGCTCAAGGGCAGAGGGACTGGGTCCCCAAAGCCCACCTCAAGCATCCCTCCCCCGAGCCACAGAAACCAAAGCTGGCAGTGCGGGACTCTGGCAACCCACCTGCAGTGGAGCACCCAAAGTCAGCTGTGCTTAGTCTTTTCTGCTGCAGCCCAGTTATATCTATTGCAGAACTCAACATCTCATTCTCTAAAATGTCCCTATATTATTACATAAGAAAAATAATGGAGTTACAGTTGCAGTAGCACCACAACTTTTGAATAGCCAAATGAATTAAGGAGTTTCTTTAAGGCTACCAAAGGCTTTTTTTTGATGAACTGTGTATAAAGTTGGAGATTTAAAGTCTTAAACTATTTTATTTTGTTGTAGTTACTTCAGGCAGTCTTACTTACCATCTACTTGTATATTACTGCTAATGTTGTTATAGAGATTATGTAGTCCTTCTACTACCTTATACCTCATCCACACTTAATATCCTGCCATCTAAGGTAATAGACAATATATAGTTTTGTAATGCCACAGATTACCAACATCCGAAATCCCTTTATCAAAGTAGCTATCCATGTGCTTGCCAAATATATAAAATTCTGTTTTCAATCTGTCATCCAGTATGAGAAAGCCATCACACTCAAGGATGTAACAAGAGTTCAGTGAAAATACTATTCACAGAATTATGGACATGATTAAGACCACCAAAAAAGGCTATTAAACCAACTGTGGAAATAACTTTTTATAACCCTTAGGGATAAAGAGGTAAGGGAACACAATGATGTTGGTGGAACCTAGAAAGAGATGAAGTTGTTGAAGACAGATTCAACAGAAGCTGTGGCTTTTGAGAGATGCAGCTATATAAAAAATAGTCAATTATGGTGACAAGTGTTTAGCCAACTGGGTAATCTGCCCATTGAGAGATTTGCATCCTGCATCAGAGTCCCTGGTTCTAGTCCTGGCTCTACCCCCAATTTTAGCTTCCTGCCAGTGCATACACTGGAAGGTGACAGTTATGGCTCAAGTAGTTGGGCTTCTGCTACCCACATGGGACTGAACTCCTGACTCACAGCTCCTGGTTTAACCCCCCCCCCCCCCCCCCAGCTATTGAGTGCATTTGGGTAGTGAATGAGGGCTTAGAAACTCTCTGCGCCACTCAAGTAACAAAATTTTAAAATATCCAGTTTTTTTTATAACGCTTTTATTTAAAGAATATAAATTTCCAAAATACAGCTTATAGATTACAATGGCTTCCCCCCCCATAACTTCCCCCCCACCCACAACCCTCCCCTTTCCCACTCCTTCTCCCCTTGCTTCACATCAAGATTCATTTTCAATTCTCTTTATATACAGAAGATCATTTTACTATATATTAAGTAAAGATTTCAACAGTTTGCCCTCACATAGCAACACAAAGTGAAAAATACTGTTGGAGTACTAGTTATAGTATTAATTCACAATGTATAGCACATTAAGGACAGAGATCCTACATGATATATTTTTTTTAAAAAATTGATTAATTTTCTAGGCAATTTCCAATTTAACGCCAAGATTTTTTTCATTTTTAATTATCTATATACAGAAGATTGATTCAGTATATACTAAGTAAAGATTTCATCAGTTTGCACCCACACAGAAACACAAAGTGTAAAATACTGTTTCAGTGCTAGTAATAGCATTACTTCACATTGGACAACACATTAAGGACAGATTCCACATGAGACATAAGTACACAGTGACTCCTGAAGTTGATTTAACAATTTGACACTCTTGTTTATGGCATCAGTAATCTCCCTAGGCTCTAGTCATGAGTTGCCAAGGCTATGGAAGCCTTTAGGGTTCGCTGACTTCAATCTTATTCCGACAGGGTCATAGTCGAAGTGGAGGTTCTCTCCTCCCTTCAGAGAAAGGTACCTCCTTCTTTGATGGCCCCATTCGTTCCACTGGGATCTCACTCACAGAGATCTTTCATTTAGGTCTTCTTTTTTTCCCAGAGTGTCTTGGCTTTCCGTGGCTCAACAGGCTAATCCTCCGCCTTGCGGCGCCGGCACACCGGGTTCTAGTCCTGGTCGGGGCGCCGGATTCTGTCCCGGTTGCCCCTCTTCCAGGCCAGCCCTCTGCTGTGGCCAGGGAGTGCAGTGGAGGATGGCCCAGGTGCTTGGGCCCTGCATCCCATGGGGAGACCAGGAAAAGCACCTGGCTCCTGGCTCCTGCCATTGGACGAGCGCGGTGCGCCAGCCGCAGCGCGCCGTCAGCGGCGGCCATTGGAGGGTGAACCAACGGCAACGGAAGACCTTTCTCTCTGTATCTCTCTCTCTCACTGTCCACTCTGCCTGTCCAAAAAAAAAAAAAAAGATAAAATATCCAGTTTTGAAAAGGACGGTACAAATAAAATACCTTGGCCTCTTTATACTTCATCCCTTTGCCAGTGCTTCTCTTTGGTAGACCTCATTCATGATCAGAGAGCAAAGGAGCCTTTGCCATGCAATCAGGAAAATAACAGCCTCCTGGCAGAGCAGAGCAGAGAAAGAACAGATAGCAAAACAGCCAGCCTGTAATGTACCTGATTCTGGACTTTTTGTTCCATTATCTGTTCCTATGCATAATTAAATTTTTGTATTTACTAAAACTTTGAGGCATATTTTGATATCAGGTAGATTTTAAAATTTTCATAACTGTCCCTTCATGAAGTTGAATGGTAGACCAAGTTTTCCCAGTTTAATCAAAGTGCATTTCTTGTCCTACAGGCCACCTCTAGGCAAGGTACATAACATCCATATTCACCCTTCTTCTTATTCTATTTTTTAAATTATTTATTTATTTGAAAGAGTTACACGTAGAGAAAGAGAGAGGCAGAGAGAGAATGAGAGGTCTTCTTATCCACTGGTTCACTCCCCAGTTGGCCACAATGGCTGGAACTGCATGGATACGAAGCTGGGAGCTTCTTTCAGGTCTTCCATGGGTGCAGGGGCCCAAGCACTTGAGCCATCTTGTACTGCTTTTCCAGGTCATAGCAGAGAGCTATATTGGAAGAGGAGGAGCTGGGATTCCAATCAGTGCCCATATGGGATGCTGGCACTGTAAGTGGTGGCCTTACCTACTATGCCACAGCTCTGGCTCTATTATCATTCTTAAACTTTTAGGAAGGGAGGTAGAGAGAGAGGGAGGAAAAAAGGAAAGAAAAAAGGAAAAGGAAAAAGAAAGGGAGATAGGGTGGGAAGGAAATGAGGAAGGGAAATATGATTATATTTTTACAATTGTTTGTATGAACTAAATTGAACTTATCTTTATGTTAATATCACACCTAACAAAGGGAAAAAAGGCAACGCAGAAGAAGTTTTCTTGTGCCTCATATAACTAATCCTTATATAGGAAATATATGCACAAGATATATACTGCTTGAAATTTCACTTGCTGGAAGGATTTCCTTTCTCTAATCGCTTTTAGGGACACCTAAATTGGTTTGTAAGGATTTTTCAGTTGACATTTGAATACTATTATCATATCATAATACACATAATTTTCCTCTTTCACTTAACTTGTCATAGGAAACAATAAATGTTGGTTGAGAGATTAATGTGTAAGGTTACTGGACTGTGGATCATCCACTTATGCCACTTGAAGCTTGCAATAACTTCGTTTTTTTAAGATTTTATTTATTTTGTATTTGATTGGTAGAGTTAAAGACAGAGAGTGGGAAAGACAGAGAAAAAGGTCTTCCATACACTAGTTCTCTCCCTATGTGGCTGCAATGGCTGGAGCTAAGCCAACCCAAAGCCAGGAGCCAGGAGCTTCTTTTGGGTCTCCCATGTGAGTACAGAGGCCTAAGCAATTGGGCCATCTTCCACTGCTTTCCTGGGCCATAGCAGAGAGCTGAATTGGAAGGGACACAAACCTGGGACACAACCTGTGCCCATATAGGATGCTGGTACCACAGGCAGATGCTTAGCCTATGTACCACAGCACTGGCCCCTCAAGAACTTTTAAAATGCAGCCCTACATATAACTGTTCCATTTGATGAATACTCCTGGGAGTGCCTGAAAATGTCAGTTTGTGAAGTGTGGCCCGGGTTGCAAATTATATAGTATCATATTGTATGAGTTTTAGTCTCTATCACAGTCCAATATTGTATTAAGTATTAAGGCCTTAAGTATTTTAGGCCTCAAAATTAGTATTAACTTAGAGTCAATGTTTGGTATTACACAGGTGTGAGTAATTGGATTTCAGTTTTTTGTGTATCTTGTCTGAGTCTTTCTTTGAGTCACTTTAATTTATTAAAATAGTGGAGCTGTTTGACTTTTACTGCCTCTTATTTGTGTGATAATTACCTAATTTAATGCTTTTGTCATGTTTAAAAATTAGCATATAAATCTGCAATGTTTTAGGTTTATTTTCTAGGTACCTTGAGGGTGCTTTTAATTTGGAATATTTAGAGTGTTTTATATAATAAATGTAATCCTTTGTTTAGGCAATAACCAATGATTCTTCACCATGAATAATTGGGAAATTTGGTATCTTACGACTTCTTTGTACCTCCTTGTCCTTTTTACTACATGATTATGATTATTTTTCTTTTAGTTGTTCTGTAACTTTATGCCATGAAACAGTATGTTGCTTCGTAGATTCATATGCTTATTTTCTTTTTTTCCCCCAGAAACCTAAGGGATTAGAAACTCCATACATTTCATAAATAAAACTTTAGGAACATGGTGATTCTTCCCACCATACCTGCCCTCCCACTTCCGCTCCTCTTCCCTCTCCTATTCCCATTCTTATTTTTCACTAAGATCTATTTTCAATTAACATTATTTATTTTATTTATTTTTTATTTTTTGACAGGCAGAGTGGACAGTGAGAGAGAGAGACGGAGAGAAAGGTCTTTCTTTGCCATTGGTTCACCCTCCAATGGCCGCTGCGGCTGGCACACCACGCTGATCCAAAGGCAGGAGCCAGGTGCTTCTCCTGGTCTCCCATAGGGTGCAGGGCCCAAGCACTTGGGCCATCCTCCACTGCACTCCCTGGCCACAGAAGAGAGCTGGCCTGGAAGAGGTGCAACCGGGACAGAATCCGGTGCCCTGACTGGGACTAGAACCCGGTGTGCCAGCGCCGCAAGGCGGAGGATTAGCCTGTGGAGCCAAGGCGCCGGCCTCAATTAACTTTATATACATATGATTAAGTAAAAAGTTCAACAAATAGTATGGGGAAAAAAAAAAACAAAACTGTTCCTAAATGGTCTTGACAAGGGCTGTTCAAAGGCACTGCTTCTCAAAGAGTCAATTTCATTTCTATAGATTGCCTTTTAGGTAATTTTAAGTTACTTTTGACCACTTGTACATGTGAGGAAACTAGTATGCTTGTACGTGCTTCTTCTTCTGTTGCTTTGTTGTCAGATATGTACAAAATTGTTGTACTTACTAAGTCATATTATGTACGTATAATTTTCTGACATTGCATCTATTATATAAATATTGTTTGTACAATTGCTTTAGGTTTCAGTTAGTTTTATTCTGTATTTATGTGTACTTAGTCCCTACACTAGGCCTTTTACTCCAATTCTACTGATAGATTTTCTGGGAGACAGTTATCTGCCTTCTGTAACAGGCATATATGTAGTAGTTTACTTGAGTTTTTGCTTGTGACTATCGGTCTTTGGCCTTTATAGTTGAATAGCAATTTAGCTGAAAATAAACTTCTTGGGTTCTCACTTTCTTTTACTAACTTTACTTTTTATTTATATAAAGGGAACAAATTTTGTGTACTTCATATGTACAGTATTTTTTAAAGATTTATTTTATTTATTTGAAAGAAAAAAAGTCATAGAAAAGTAAAGCCGGAGAGAGATCTTCTATCTGCTGATTCACTCTCCAAATGACTGCAATGGCCAGAGCTGTGATGATCTGAAGCCAGGAGCCAGGAGCTTCTTCCGGGTGTCCCACAGGGGTGCAGGGGCCCAAGCACTTGGGCCATCTTCTACTGCTTTCCCAGGCCATACCAGAGAGCTGAATGAGGCATCCAGGACTCCAATTGGCACCCCTATGTAATGCCAGTGCTGCAGGCCGAGGCTTTTACCCACTGTGCCATAGCACTGGCCCCTCATATATACAGTTATAAGAGCCTAATATTTGCTACCTTAATACTCCACTGTCAGCCTCCCTCTTCCTTCTGTTCTTAAGTTTTACAATGACATTCTTTCAATTTACTTTATAATCAAAGCTTAATTCTTTTGTAAATAAGACATTATTCATTGGGATTTTGACATTGATTACTGCATTTATGAATTCTCAAGCTAGCCTGCTTTTTTCTCCTTATACCGAATTTTATTTTTACTTATGTTTCTCTAGGATTGTTTATCTTAGAATGCCAATCACTTTGGTGTAATACAACATGGTTTTAATTATTATCAGAGTTTCCTGAAACAAAGTGTCTATTTCAAATCCTTTATTTCAGGAAAGTACTCTTTATTGGTTTTTAATACCATTTGAGAGGCAGAGAGACAGAAAGAGCAAGCTCCTGTCCATTCTCCAAGTGTCTAAAATGACTAGGACTAGGCAGAGACTAAAACTGGGAGCCAGGAAATCAAATTGTGTCTTCCATGTAAGTAGCAGGGACCTAACAACTTGATATATCACTTGCTACCTCTCTGGGCCTGAAGTGGTGGGAAGCTGGAATTGAAGCCAGAGCCAGGACTTGCACTTGCTAGCTAAACCTCTTCCCCCGTGAAATTTTTTGATGTATGTCATTGATTTTTTTTTTGTCTACTTGTTCTGTTTTTCTTGAAGAATAGCAAATTTTATATAGGTTGAATACTTGCTCTTTGCACTTTAAAAAAATCTTTCATAATTATTTCATGTGTTTTCAAATTAGATATTTTAAGGTTTTCCCCTTAGTTTTTATTTTTAAAGGAATTTATTAATGTATTATGTTCTCAGAGAAAATGCATGATTATTACTACTGAATAATTCTCACCAGTTCTCATGTAGATATCATAGTAGTGCACAGAGAAAGATTTGATGTCATTTATAGATGTAATTCTAAGAGTATTATAGTTCTCTTCCCCCTCCCATCTTCCCTCCATCCTTTTCTACCTCTCCCCCTTTCTAATTTCTGAGATAACATATTTTTAATTTACATTATAGTCAAAGGCTTAATGCTACACTGAGTAAGGAATTCAATGAGTAAAAAGTAAAATGAATACATAATGATTAGCAACCAATACTTTCATAGGCAAACCTTATGAAAGAAACTGAATAGATATTTAGTCAAATTTAAGACAGGTTCTTACTATTTTAAAATTTTTTTTTCAGATTTGCTAAATTCATTTCTACAAATCATATTACCAGAGAAAATCCAAGGAAATACCAGTGGCAAATTCAAAGTAAGATACGGAAGGGATATTTTTTCTCTGTAAATTATGTGGAATTTCAAGTTTTTTACATAGTTATAAAATATATCAGCCATATTATTGTATGTATGTGTTTAAAATTACTATTAATAAGGAATTTAAAGTTTTGATAGCAAAGCAAATGTATAAGTCAAAATTATCTGTTTTGTATAATATCTGTCATTTTGTTAATTATAGAAAAATTAAGTGTGTTATTGGAATGATAGCTAGGAGAGTCTGATGAAGAGAGTGATGCAAGAAGAGTAACATTTGTCTCAAACCTTGTTCTGCGGTCTTCTCCTTTGCATCTGACTTTACTTGAGACCCTTTCATTATTATTTTTAGTGGAAAAGGAAATACTTTATTCATTTACTTGTTGAACAGATATTTCTGTGGATATTCCATGTGAATTTTGATGGGAGATAAAAAGTACAATTAAGTGAGGCTTTCTTATAAGTGGCCATTTTAATAATACTTTAATGTTAACATTTATTGAGGTATAATTTACATACCACAGAACCCATTCATTGTAGGTGCACAGCTAAATGATCACTAATTCTAAGTACAGTGTAAGAACATGATTGCAGTCCAGTTGTGCAACATTTCTATTGCCCCAAATAGTTCCTTCATGCCCATTTAAGTTCATCTCTGTCCTTTGTTCCTAGCCCTTGGAAACTACTGATGTGTTTTCTGTCTATATAAATTAGTTCTTTCTTTTGTATATATTCTTCAGAGTGAAATTAATGGGTCACGTAGTAAGAGTGTGTTTCACATTTTTAGAAATCATTACACTGTTTTCTGTAGTGAATCTGCCAATATACATTTCACATCAGCAACATCTGAATTTTTTGTAGCATACTTTTAAACATTTGATGTTGTCTTTTGGGTTAAAAGATTATTTTAGTGGAGTATAGTAGTAAACATTTTTCTAATGTATAATTAAGTTGAGCCTTTTTTCATGGGCCCATTTAGCTATTTCTATCTTTTTGGTGAACTTTCTGTTGCATTCATCCACTGTGAAGTTGGGTTAATTCTGTATTTTTGCATTCTAGAAATCATATGTTCTAGATTCATGTTCTTTATGAAGCACACAATTTGTAATTATTTTTCTTCAGTTTGAGACTTTTTATCTTCATAATGCTTGCGGTAATTGGCCTGGGTATGCCAGCTTATCAGACACCCTTACAAGACTACTAGTAACGTCTTGGGTTCATCATCTGAGATGACTGAATAGGGAAAAGACGTGCTGATTTCAGTCAAAGAAAGATATGAGAAACACAGGAAAGATATGTGTTTCTGGGAGACTCTTTGATTTAGAGAGAAATTTTCATTGAAATATTTGCAGAAATAAGAGGATCTGGGGTCCGGTGCTGTGGTGTAGCAGATAAAGCCTCCACCTGAAAAGAAGCTCTCAGGTCACCCCCAATGACTTCTGTGGTCTATCGAAGAGGTCATTTTTCCATGTGAGGTGTGAGGAGCTTGCAGAGGACTGTGCTCCACTGGTGATCTTGTCTGAAGGAGAGCTTCATACTCCCCACTATCCTTGAGTCCAGACAGATGAGTTGGCAGGGGCAGATTGCCCATTTAACTCTGTGAAGGAAGGGCACATTGCAAAACTCCCTCCCCATAACAGGGTACTCTGCAAACTGGGGGCTATGCCATCTTCCCAGATTAGGGTGGCTGGAGGCTTTAGCATGCCATGTGACCTGGTGGATTTTGTTAGAGGGAGAACTCTGCAGTCTCTAGTGACTTTGAGTCTAGGTGGAGGTGGAGTAGGTTACTTGGCATGTTACTCCCCTCACCTCTTCCTACCCAAGTAGCTTTCTCGCTGGGTGTGGAGGTTCACAGGCCAGAGAAAGATTCCTTGCAGTCTGTGTGGGGAGCCCTGCAACCTGTGACTCTGTGAATCCTGAGACTGTGATAGACTGGGAAACTGACATGGGTATGGGGGTGTGGCTGGGTCTTTAGACTATTCCTGAACCCTACTCCAGAAGCTCAGAAGTCCCTGAGTTCTCAAAGTGGACATTGCAAAGTGCTCCACACACACTCTGCGGGCTACATAGATTCATTGTGTGGTTCATGTGACAGGGAGTGGGGAGTACAGGCACAGAGAGGCTCATGTTGGCACAGAGAAGGGCAGAGACAGTGATCACACCAACCAGGTTGGTCATCTCCTCTCCTCTACGGAGTACAGTGGAGAGCTGCCAAGCATAACTTGGGTATTATCCTGAAGTTTTGCCCCACCCAAAAATGGTGGCTAGAGATCCCTGGCTCCAACCAGCATGTACATTTGGATATCCCCTGAAGACGCTGGCATGCCACTACACCTAGAGGCACATGCTGAAAGAAACACTTCAGAGGAGATATCAACAAGTGTTTCTGCAGTGTGTAAAAGGAAGCATAGAAATGTAAGAAACATGAACAGGGAAGAAAATAGGACTCCCCAAAAGGAGCAGAGTAGTACTTTAATATTAGACTGCTGAGATGAGAAGATTGATGAAATGCCTAAAAAGGAATTTAAAAGAATGTACATTTACTCAAAAATCAAGAAGCAATTACATAATTTAATGAAATTGTGAATGACATGGTTGAGAAATTCAGCTTGGAAATGTTAAATAAAAATGAAGCTGAAATATTAGAAATGAAGCAATTAATATGCCAAATGAAAAATACAGTGGAAAGCCTATTGAATGGACTTGTTGAGGCAGAACAAAGAATATCTAATCTGAAAAACAAAACTTTTGAAATATCTCAGACAAAAAAAAAGAAGAAAAATAATTTAAAAAAACAAAAGCAGTGTTCAGGATCTTTGGGATAGCATGAGACAACAAAATATATGTGCCTTAGGCATTTCTGAAAAGGAATTCCTGAAAGACATTCCTGAAAAGTGAAAAAGAAAAATTGATTAGAAAATATATTCAATGAAATACTATCAGAAAAATTCCCTGATTTGGAAAAAAATATGAACATCTAAGTACAGGAAACGCCTAGAACTCCACATAGAATTGATCAGAGAAGATCTTCACCATGACTCATTATATTCAGACTTTCAAAAATAAACATAAAGAAAATAATCAAAAACGTGCAAAAGAGAAATTCCAGATTACCTTTGAAAGATCTTCAATTAAATTGACAGCAGATTTCTTATCAGATATCCTACATGTTAGGACAGAATGGAGAGATATAGACCAAGTCCTTAAAGGAAAAGCTGTCATTCCAGAGTAATATATCTGAAAGAGTTCTCATTTATAAATGAAGGTGAAATAAAGGCCTTCCAGAATAAACAGAAATTGAAAGAATTTTGCACCACCCAGTAATCCTTACAAATGATTTTTAAGGATGTGCTATGTATCAAGAAACAGAGAAGCATAACCAGTATTATGCAAGAATGTGAAAGCAGACAACCTCCCGGTGACAGTACAAAGCAGATCCAAATCAAGCAAAAGGAATAGTCACAGAAAAATGACAAGACCACATCTTTACTTATCAATAATAAATTTGGATGTAAATGGACTAAAGTCTTCAATTCAATTAAGATACAAACTGGTTGAATGAATTGAAAGCAAAGCCCATCTATATACTGCATATAGGAATCACAACATACAATAAAGATGCACAGATTGAAGGTGAAAGTATGGAAAGATTCCTTGCAAATGGAAAAAGAAAAACAAGCTGGAGTAGCTTTCTTAATATCAAACAAAATAGACTTGAAGACAAAAACTGTGAAAAGACACAAGGTCATTATATAATGATTAAGGGATCAGCTTAAAAGATTATTGGGACTGTAGTAAATGTAGATGAATTTATGTATATGCATTTTATGCATATGCTAGAGCACTCAGCTACTTAAAACAAATCTTAATGGACCTAAAGGGAGACATTTGCTCCAATACAGGAATAATGAGGAATTTCAGCACCCTACTTTGATCAATGTACAGATCAACTAGGCAAAAAAATAAAATAAAAAATAAGGAAACAACAAACTATTTGACACTATTGACCAAATGAATCTAAATGATATCTATAGAATGCCTCAACCCAGAGCTGTAGAATACATACACATTCATCAGTACATGGAACATTCTCAAGGTTTGACCATATGCTAGTCCAAATGCTAGTCTCAACAAATTACAGAAATGAAATCATAACGTGTATATTTTCTGAGCACCATGGAATGAAGATGGAAATGAACAAAAAATAAGAAACTGTAGAAAGTATACAGACTCATCGTGACAGAACAACATGCTACAAAATGAACAGTGGGTCAAAGAAGAAATCAAAAGGGAAATAAAGGCTGGTGTCATGGCTCAATAGGCTAATCCTCCACCTATGGCGCCGGCACCCCGGGTTCTAGTCCCGGTCAGGTGCCAGATTCTGTCTGGGTCGCTCCTCTTCCTGTCCAGCTCTCTACTGTGGCCAGGGAGTGCAGTGGAGGATGGCCCAAGTGCTTGGGCCCTGCACCCGCATGGGAGGCCAGGAGAAGCACCTGGCTCCTGGCTTCGGATCAGCACAGTGCGCTGGTCGCAATGCGCCTGTTGCAGTGGCCACTGGTGGGTGAACCAACGGAAAAGGAAGTCCTTTCTCTCTGTCTCTCTCTCTCTCACTGTCCACGCTGCCTGTCAAAACAATAAAAACAGGGAAATAAAAAGTTTAAACAAAGGAAGAAGACAGCAGAACATATCAGAACTTGTGGAATACAGCAAAATCCTTATTATGAGGGAAATTTATAGCAATGAATGCCTACATCAAGAAATTGGAAAAATATGAAATAACAGATCTAGCAGTGCATCTCAAGAACCTAGAAAAATAATAACAGAATAAACCCCAAATTAATAAGAGAAAATAAAAATTAGAGAAGAGATAAAACTGCAAACAAAAAAGAACTGTACATAAGGTCAGTGAAATACAGGGTTTTTGGAAAAAAATAGAACCAAAAATTGACAAAGTAAGACCCAACTAGCCAAAAATGGGGGAAGGCCCAAATTAATAAAATCAGAGATGAGAAAGTAGATGTTACAACTGATGCCTCTGAAATAAAAAGGGTTATTAGGAATTATAACAAACAGGCTTAAGGCCAAAAAAAATCAGCAAATCTAGAAAATATGGGTAGATTTCTGGATACTTACAATTTACCAAAATTGAAGCATAAGACATAGAAAACCTAAATAGACCACTAAATAAGACAGATTGAATTAGTAATATAAACCTTCCCAACTAAGAAAAACTGAAGTCTTCCCTGATGCATTTTACCAAACTTTTAAAGAATTAATCCCAGTTCTACTTAAAGTATTCAAAATAATTAAAAGTGGGGAAATCCTTTGTAGTGGGAAACTCCTTAAAGTGGACTGCTTAACTTTTTGGAAGAAAAGGATTATTAGTCTCCAAAATAGTTTGAAAAAGAAAAAAAGAGAGGTAAAATATTTGGGACACCTAATTAATTTAAAAAAAAATCCAAGAAACAAAACAACACCAAAAAAGAAATAAACAAAGAAAAAATTGAACCCCCAAAGTGTATCTGCTGTGGTGAATCTGCCTCCGCCACAAACAGTAAGGGAGCTAAACAAGCTTTTGGGACTGACCAGTTATTGCAGGATATGAGCTGACACATATGCTCAAAAATAAAGGCTATATCATAAATTGTTAAAAAAAAAATCCTGAACCCATTCCATTGTCTAAAAAAAAAAAATCAAAGAAACAGTAAATTACTTAAAACATGCCCTTGTTACGGCTCCACTTTACAAAAAACCATTTGATCTATTTGGGTCTTGGGGGTACTTACTCAGACATGGGGATTAAAAAAAAAATGTTGTTTTTGTTTCCAAACTCCTTTGACCCTTTTCAAGAGGATGGTCTAAATGTGTACAAATGGTGGCAGTGACAGCCCTGTTAGTAGAAAAGACCAGAAAGGTGATGTTTCTTCAGGACCTCTGGCCCTGTTAGTGAACACTTCACCTCAGGTCAAAAATATTTCAAGCCAGAGGGCTGGGAGATGGCTGGCAGACTCCTGAAGTTTGAAGTATGAGGCCATATTATTAAAAAGTGATGATTTATTATTAACAGTAGATAACCTACTTAATTCCCAGTAGTTTTCTGTGAAAAGGGGACAAAAACAGACAAAAAAAGTTAAACCCCAACTGCATAGTCAGCATAAAGTATCATAGGAAGGACAGACCAGATTTATAGAAACCTGCAATACACAATGAGATGAGGTTGTTTATGAATGTAATAGAATAATAGAGAAAAAAGGCTCAGTGGTTGTTCTGTCATTTATAGTAACAGTCGTTATGTGAGCCTAGAAGATTGCCTAACAGTGGGTCAACTCAGACCTGTAATTGTATGCTGTCAACTATGCATTAAAACTCCTCGAGTGTCAGAAAGGACTACGTATACAGAATCTAAATACAGTTAAATGTACATAGCTTTAAAAAATCAGGAGAGAGAGAGCCCTTATAATAGTAAGGGAAAAAATAAACCTAGTATTTGAGAAAGCAATAAAATAAGTCCTAAAAATCCTCTTACATCTCACAGAATGTGGCTGTAGTTCATGTAAATGGTCACCAAAAAGAGAATTCTATAAAAAGCTATAAAACACAAAATTGCAAATGAGATTTCTAACAAACCTTTTTAAAAATTTATACAGCCTAATCCCAGATTCCCAAGAGTAACATTAAGGCTCCAGCTTCAGTTTAGCAAAACAAAACAAAACAAGAACACAAAAACCAAAACAAAACAAAAAACAAAGAAAATTTTACACAGAATAGGGAATAGGGGCAACACACATTTATAAAGGACAGTGGTTGTCTCCTGATGGAAAGTAATGATAAACTCATAATGAGGAAATTAATGTAGCCCATTATAATAGGTCGTTATGTGTGATATAGTATAGATTATTGATGTGTGAGAATCTATACCATTGATAAATAGATGTGTGTATAGGTTGTAGAACATGCTAGAGGATAAATAAAAAGAGGAAAAAAATCAAACTACAGAAGACCTCCTTGGTTAAGGAATTTCAAAGTATTCACATATAATTTTCAAAATTTCCTGAGGCAGGGAGACTAGATATTTGCTGCTAATTTTGGATCATTTCTATGGCTGGGTGAAAATTATCCCTTTCACAACTGCCATTGGTAAAAATATCAAGATGTTAATAAAGCAAATCATACCTAGATTTGGCCTGTTCAAAAAGATTAATTCAGCTAATGGAAGTCATTTTATGTCACTGGTGCTGAAGGGGGTTATGGGACTATCACACTCTCTGGCATCCTTCTTCAGAAAAGTTCACAAGGAACCTTAAATACTAAACTACCTTGTACCGAATGTTTCCCAATAGTGACTTCCTGTTTTATTTATTTGAAAGGCATAGTTAAAGAGGGAGAGGGAGATAAGGGGAAAGAGAGAGAGAGGGAGAGAGAGAGAGAGCGCGCGCGAGAGGTTGAGACAGAGGATATTTTGCATCTGCTGGTTAAATCTCTAAATGTCTGCAATGGGCAAGGTTGAGCCAGGCCAAAGCCAGGATCCAGGATCCAGGAGCTTCCTCCAGGTGTTCCATGTGGGTGCAAGAGCCCAAGGACTTGGACCATTTTCTTTTTGTTTCCCAGGTTCATTAGTATGGAGCTGATCAGAGGTGGAGCAGCCAGGACTCGAACTGACATCCACATGGGATGCTGGCATCCCACCATCAAGTGGTGGCTTAATCCACTGTGCCACAATGTTGGCCACCCCAATAGCACACCTTAAAGTGGCTCCAAAAAGGGATGTGGAATTCCCCCCTCCTCAAATTATCATTTGGGCTCCCTTACTTGGATAGGACTGTGGACTTTGCAACCACAGAAAGAAAATATCGATTTCTAAAAAAAAATCTATATACTGGCCATATCCTCCACTCTTATCATCTCTTAGTTTAAAAAAGGCTAGTTGAGCCGGCGCCGTGGCTCAACAGGCTAATCCTCCGCCTTGCGGCGCCGGCACACCAGGTTCTAGTCCCGATCAGGGCGCCGGATTCTGTCCCGGTTGCCCCTCTTCCAGGCCAGCCCTCTGCTGTGGCCCAGGAGTGCAGTGGAGGATGGCCCAAGTGCTTGGGCCCTGCACCCCATGGGAGACCAGGAAAAAGCACCTAGCACCTGGCTCCTGTTATCGGATGAGCATGGTGCGCCGGCCACAGCGCGCCGACCGCAGCAGCCATTGGAGGGTGAACCAACAGCAACGGAAGACCTTTCTCTCTGTCTCTCTCTCTCACTGTCCACTCTGCCTGTCAAAAAAAAAAAAAAAAAAAAAAGGCTAGTTGCCCAGACTCTGCCTCTCAAGTTGATAGTTAATCATTTCTAATCAGGTGATGTGGTGCTGATTAGTACTGGGGAAAAAGACAAGCTTCATCTGTGCTGGAATGGCATACAAGGAGTAGAGGGAATGACAGTCATTCTGCAGCGGTCTACAAGTTGTTAATAAACCTTGGCACAGGAGTGATGAGAAAAAACTACCTGCTTAAGCTAGTGATTAATGTAACTAAAACTTCAGCTCTACAGGCAATACATTTCAAGACCCCAATTCTTTTGATAAAATGTTCAATTCAGCAAGAAGTTATAGCAATTATGTGTGTGTGTGTGTGTGTGTGTGTGTCCAAAGGGAGAGATAGACTCCGATACAATAACAGTGGGTGGCTTCACACCCCACTGTCATCAAAGGAAACATCATTCAGACCGAAAATCTACAGAGATACATTGGATTTGCATCATACTATTCAGCAAATGGACCTAACAGACATTTGCAGGACATTTCAGCCAAATGGTCTCATTGGCAAAAAAAAAAAGAAAAAAAAAAAGAAAAAAAAACATTTTCTAGGCTAGACCATATATTAGGCCACGGATCCAGACTCAGTAAATTGGAAAATATTGAAATCAAACTGGATGTCTTTTCAGGTAACAAAGGAATAAAATTAGAAATTAACAACGGCTGGCACCGTGGCTCACTTGGTTAATCCTCTGCCTATGGTACCGGCATCCCATATGGGTGCTGGGTTATAGTTCTGGTTGCACCTCTTCCAGTCCAGCTCTCTGCTGTGGCCCAGGAAGGCAGTGGAGGATGGCCCAAGTGCTTGGGCGCCTGCACCCGCATGGGAGACCAGGAAGAAGCACCTGGCTCCTGGCTTTGGATCAGCACAGCTCTGGCCATGGTAGCCATTTGGGGGATGAACCAATGGAAGGAAGACCTTTCTCTCTCTCTCTCTCTCACTGTCTAACTCTGTCAAATAAAAAAAAAAGAAATTAACAAAAAGAAGAGAAGAACACTCATAAGTACATGGACGTTAACATGCTATCAAATGATCAATGGGTCATTTAAAAAATTTAAAAGTAAATAAACCTACTTGAATTAAATGAAAATGAGTGGCCGATGCTGTGGCGTAGTGGGTTAAGCCTTGCCTATGGCACCAGAGTCTTGTATGGGCGCCTGTTCCAATCCTGGCTTCTCAACTTCTGATCCAACTCTCTACTAGGGTCTGGAAAAGCAGTAGAAAATGTCCCATGTCCTTGCATCTCAGCATCCACGTGGGAGACCTGGAAGATGTTCCAGGCTCCTGATTTCAGATTGGCCCAGCTTTGGCCATTGTGACCATTTGGGGAGTGAGCAAGTAGTTGGAAGATCCTCTCTCCCCCTCTCTCCTTCTCTCGCTCCCCTCCCCCTCGTTCCCCCTTCCTCCTCCTCTTCTTCCTGTGCCTCTGTAACTCTACCTTTCAAGTAAATAAATAAATCTTTAAAAAATATTATCAGTCTTACTCTAGAAAAGCTTAAAAAAAGAATAAATGAAAATGAAAACCTAGCATATCAAAATTTGTGGGATACAGCTAAAGTAGTTTTAACAGGGTAGTTTACAGCATGAAGCACTTACATTAAAGAAAGGGAAATATGGCAAATAAATGACCTAATGATGAGTGCCAGAGGTTTAAAACACCAAGAACAAGAGGAAATAAATGAAATTGAAACTAAAAAAATACCAAAGAACAACAAAACAAAAAGCTGATTATGTGAAAAGATACACAAAATAGACTATTAGCCAGACTAACAAGAGAAAAAATAGAAAAATACAAAAATTAGAATTGCAGGAGATATTACAATGACACCACTGAAATACAAAGGATCATAAGAAACTTCTATGATAAACTATATGGTAACAAACTGGAAAACCTCAAAGAAATGGATAAATTAATCTACCACGTTTAAATCTGGTTGATACAGACAAGCTAAATTGACTCATGGCAAACAATGTGATTGAAGCAGTCATCAACATTATTTCTCAAGTAAAAGTCCAGAACCTAATGGCTTTACTACTGAATTCTGCAAATATTTCAAGAGGAAATAACTTCAATGCTTTTCTCAATCTATTCCAAAACATTGCAGAAGATGGAACTCTGCAAGTCTTTTAATGAGGTTCTTTGCAAGTCTTTCACTGTGTTGTGAAAAATGAATTGAAAGATGTATATGCTGATAAACATAGATGCAAATTTCTCAACCATGGTAGCACACTGCATCCAAAGCCAGATGAGAAAGATGCATCATGATCAAGTGGGATTTATCCCATTGATGCAGGAAAGGTACAACATTCATAGATTAATAAACATTATAAATCACACCAACAAAAATGAGAATAAAAATCATTGAAATTGGTTACCTTTATTTTCAAATTATTAATTATTTTAATTTTAACATTAATATCTCAAGAGTTCTTGTCACATATTTAGATAAGGATTCTAAATATTGACTTTTCATAAATGAAACAGGCAACATGGTAATGTTTAGCATTTATTTAGAGAGTGAGAGAAATGCACAGGAAAATGAGAACTTTATTTAAGAGAGAAAGAAGTCAAGAATTTAAACTGGGAGTTTCATACCAGGACTTTCCAGGGAATGGACCAGAGGCTTCAAAGGAGAGAGAGCATGGGGTCAGGAGAGCAGGTACCGGAGGCAGCCAAAAGGCCACCCACACCAGAGGCACAGGGGCGAACAAGAAGAGTGGGTCTGGCACTCCATGCCTTTTATTCACTTTCAAAGGGCAGTGGTTACATAGTGGGGCATGTACATGCAGGGGCATGAGATCATGCAAGGGGTATGGTTTTCCAGCTCATGAATCGAATTAAATTAATCCTATCTGCATGCCCGTATCAATATGGCAATTGCAAGAGATGCAGAGAAATCATTTGATAAGATTAAACATCCTTTCTTGGTAATCAATACACAAATTATATGTACAAGAAACATACAACAGCCAATACCATACTGAGTGAGGGAGAGCTGAAAGCAATTCCCATCAGATCTGGAACAGGGATGTCTACTTTAACCACTATTACTCAATATAGAACTGGAAGGATTAGCAAGAGCAATTAAGAGAAAGGGCCTCAAAATTGGAAAGGAGGAAGTCAAAATATCCATGTTTGCCTATAACATGATGCTGTACATTGAAAAACATAACACTCCACCAAGAAGCTGTTAGAACTGATAAACCAGTTCCGTAAAATGGCAGGTTACAAAATAAACATAGAAGAAACAGTAGCTTTTTATATGCTAATGATGAACTCACTGAAAGAGAAATCAAGAAATCTCATAATTGCCACCAGAAAAAACATCAAATATTTAAGAATATGCTTAATCAAAGCAATGAAAGATCTCTAAAATGACACATAGATCAGTGGAACAGAACAGAGCGCCCAGGAATTACTCCACATACCTATAGCCAACTGATATTTGACAAAAGTGCACAGATCATACATGTGAGCAGGATAAAATATTCATTTTGTGATGCTAGCATATAATGATATATTATACACATTATATATTATATAGTGTGTATATGTATATATATAGAAATTAAATCAATACATCTCACCATATACAAAAATCAACTCAAGATGGATGAAAGATCTAAGTTTATGATGTGAGACTATGAAATTATTTGAAGAAAGTTAATAGGAAATACTCTAAGATGTTGGTTTAGGTGCTAACTTTTTGGATAAGACCCGCAACATACAAGAAATAAAACTAAACATATTGAATCTTATTAGAATCAGAAGTTAATTATAGCCAACATTCTATAGAATGGTAAATATATTTGCATGCTATCTGATTAAGGATTAAGATTCAGAATATGTCAGCAACTCAAGAAATTCAACATCAAAAATAGGCCAGATTGAATTAAAAAATGGGCATGGAGGCTGACATGGAGGCATATATATAAAAATTAGAATATTATTCAAGTATTAAAAATGAAATTATACAATTCACAAAATAGATGCAGCTGAAAGACATCATATTGAGTGAAGTAAGCCAGACAGAGAAATACAAATACCACATTTTCTCCCTTGTATGTGGGAGCTAACATTAAAAGAGCAAAATAAAAAGAAATGACAGTATCAGTATTGCTACAAATATATTTTTGTGATGCTTTGGATTAACCTTATATTCTTAGAATTTTATCTGTGAACTACATCAACTCTGTTCTACTTGCATTAATATTACATTAATATGAAAAATAACAGAAAAAAGGCATTTCATGCTAACTCACATAGTAAAAATATAAAGGAAGCATGCTAATATCTTAATAATTACAAAGTTTTTGTTTGAGAATTTGTTCGTCTATGAAGTACATACTGGAACCACTTGAACATCAGTCTACTTTACCAAAAGGTAAACATTTTCCAAAATCTGTGTTCAGTTATCACATTTAAATTGAACTTACCAAGGGAGACACAGCAGACTCATAGAATGGCAGATGTCCTAAATAGCACTCGGGCCTCAGAATCACCCATTAAGGCATTCGGATCTGGCTCAAGAGCCCATGAGAATATTTTAGGCATGGAAAGCCAAGACACTCTAGAAAAAAAACAAAAGAAGACCTAAATGAAGGATCTCTGCGAGTGAGATCCCAGTGGAAAGAACCAGGCCATCAAAGAAGGAGGTACCTTTCTCTGAAGGGAGGAGAGAACTTCCACTTTGACTATGACCCTGTCGGAATAAGATCGAAGTCGGTGAACCCTAAAGGCTTCCATAGCCTTGGCAACTCATGACTAGAGCCTAGGTAGATTACTGACATCATAAACAAGAGTGTCAAATTGTTAAGTCAACAACAGGAGTCACTGTGTACTTACTTCTTATGTGGGATCTGTCCTTAATGTGTTATCCAATGTGAAGCAATGCTATAACTAGTACTGAACTAGTACTGAAACAGTATTTTTACACTTTGTTTTTCTGTGTGGGTGAAAACTGATGAAATCTTTACTTAGTATATACTGAATCGATCTTCTGTATATAAAGATAATTGAAAATGAAAAAAAAAACTTGGTGTTAAATTGGAAATTGCATAGAAATTTAATCAATTTTTAAAAAATATCATGTAGGATCTCTGTCCTTAATGTGCTGTACATTGTGATTTAATCCTATAACTAGTACTCCAACAGTATTTTTCACTTTGTGTTGCTATGTGAGGGCAAACTGTTGAAATCTTTACTTAATATATAGTAAACTGATCTTCTGTGTATAAAGAGAATTGAAAATGAATCTTGATGTGAATGGAAGGGGAGAGGGAGCGGGAAAGGGGAGGGTTGCGGGTGGGAGGGAAGTTATGGGGAAGGGAATCCATTGTAATCCAAAAGCTGTACTTTGGGTATTTATATTCATTAAATAAAAGTTTAAAAAAATAAATTGAATGTACCAAGGAAGTATTTTTTTACCAATGCAAATTTTGAGACTAGTATACCCTGTTCCTTCATTGTCAAGGTCTTCATTTTGCATTTCTTCTCTGTATTTTTTCCCTTCTTCCAGTTTCCCTGTTAATTCTCTTTGTTTCCCCTGATCTTTTAAAATTTTGGCATAATTTTAGACTGGTAGGTAAATTGCAAACTTCTACAGACACCTCACATGCAGTGTTCACTCAGTTTTTTGTAATGTTAATTATTATATAACCATGTGGATACATTTTTAAAGGTAAATAAATTATTAGTGGCACATTGCAATTAGCTATCTATATTAACTATAGACAACTTTATTTGGACTTCATCAGTTTTTACCATAATTTCTTATTTCTGTTCCTGATTCCAATCTAGGAGACAACAAGTCATGTCTGCCCATCTCCTTTTCACTATTTCTTGGTCATCACTTGTTTTTAACAATCTTGAGAGTTTTGAAGAGTATGGTCAGATATTCTGTAGAATGACTCTAAATTTGGGTTTACCTGATATTTCCTCATGATTAGGCTGAGGTTATATGCTGTGGTGAAGATTACCATAGAGTTGAAATGCTCTTCTTGTTAGTCCTATCAGGAGTTTCATGATGTTAACTTCATTTATCATCAATGATTTTAACTTTGTTTCATTCCCGACCATTTACTACATGGTTTTTATAGAATCTTGGTTGCTTTGTATTTTCACAGATGTAGGATTCTTACATATTTCACGTTTTTCTGTGTTGTAGTATTTGTGTAAATTTAGTTTTAGTAATCTTTAACTTGTTTTTGTTTTCATTGATGCTTTCTCACTTTCACATGTTTCATTTTACAGGATAGAATCATTACTTAGGTTCACCTCCTTATAGTTATCACAGCCTATTGCCATCCTTGTTCTAACTTGAAAACATTATTTTTAAACTCAAAGACAATACCAAATTTTGGATAAGAATTTCTTCTTCAATAATAAAGGAAGCTTGCAATGAATCTTGGGATAACTTTTAAGAAAGTGTCTAAATAATATTTCTGCCTTATTAGAGTAAGTTTCATTGATGCAAATGCCTATTATCCCAGTGATACCACCTAAATTGGTGTCCTCACGTGGACCTTTCTTTCAGAAGAAGGTTACAGTTTACATACATGTAGATAAATTCTTAGATTGAATTTATATTATGAAAATAGTAAGAATGGATCATATAATTGACAAATATCCAACATTTAAAAATATTTTGCTGGCAGATTTTACAATCAGATGTAGTCTGTAACATTTTGATTAAGACTTTTTAAGCATTCTTTGAAGGATTTTATATAAAGCTACTGTTTTGCCTCTTAAAATAATTTGTTTCACTCAGTTGTTCTGGATTCTTTAGGATCAGATGTCCTATATCATTCCAATAGACAAGACACCGTATACTGTTCACCTTAAGCAGAGGTAAATTTTATTATTTAGTTTTAAAATTTATTCTTATGAAGTTGTTTATTTATAATAAAATGTATATTGAAAAACAGCAAATATAGTTGTTATTAAGAATTTAGTTATCTTAGATGGCCAGTTATTCCCGTGTGTTAATTAAGTAGTATTTTGTGACTAAGGTTAGAAAAAACAACAACAACCAGAAAGCTGGCCTCATCTCCTGAAGTCTGAGATGCTTTTTATAAATTTGGCAAGACCAACATTCCCTCTATAATCAGGCTTTATGTCACATGATTTTGTCATTTAGGATTTTATTAGAGAGGTTGTGCCACCATGAGGATGTAGAGTAAGTGCTTTAATATAGCCACTGGATTTTGTGCTGTCATGGGGCTGGTGAACAGTTTTTGGAAAATGGTCCCAGCTATATGCTACCCTTTAGAGAATTGAGAAATAATTGAAATAATTTTCTGTGAGGTTTAACACTTTGAAGATAGGCTATCTTAGAAGTACTTTAAGGCTTTCAAGAAGAGAGTTTCAATTAAATTTTTGGAGTGGAACTAGGTATCCTTCTATTAGGGAGAGCCAAATTATGAGAACTGAAGCAAGCAAGTATACAAAAAAGCTTATAAAAAATATTGTGCAGAGATATGAGAAACAGGTAGGTTGCATGAATACATTTATTTTTTAAAATTGACATTTATGTCCAGGAAAATATTTTTATATAGAAAAAAACCAAGAAATTATTTTGTTGAGGGGTAGTTTCTTAGAGAAAGATGAAAGGTATAAACAAAGTGATTCCCTGTGTTAGACATCAAAGAATTCTTCCAAAAGAGAGTTAACATACTCTTTTAGACAGAAGGGAAAGAGGACATGGTAGGTGACAAATCTCAAGCTTTTGAAGAGGGAAAGTGAGAGAGCTCACATTGCATTTGAACTTCACATCAGGAATACCAAGAATGTTAAGAAAGAAAATGGAGCATGGGCTATTGATAAGGCATGTGAGTATTGTTTTGGTAAGTTTCCTGCATGATTGCTAGGATAGCCCAATAACCATTAGGAAACAGTTGCAACTAACTTAATAAGAGAATTAGTGATAAACAACTATTACGGTATAGAAGTAGATTTTTTTTTCTAGCGGATACTAATGCAGCATAAAAATAAGAGATTTGATGGCCTATTAGATACAGTACTTGCAAGAATTTAGTGGGACAGACAAATGAGAGAGATCTCAACCAAGGGACATAGGGTCTCACTGTTGAAGACAACTATAATGGGACGGGCCGAGGTAATGCTCAGTTGGTAGTCACTTCAATCTTTACTTAATATATACTAAATCGATCTTCTGTATATAAAGATAATTGAAAATGAATCTTGATGTGAATAGAATGGGAGAGGGAGTGGGAGATGGGAGGGGTATGAGTGGGAGGGAAATTATGGGGGGGGGAGCCATCGTAATCCATAAACTGTACTTTGGAAATTTAATTTACTAAGTAAAAAATTAGAAAAAGAAATGCTTGAAATCTGTTTTCCTTATATTAATAAAAATTTAAAAGAAATAAAAGGTACATCTTGTACATGGATTGGGAAAATTATATTGATTTTTAACTTTTATTTAATAAATATAAATTTCCAAAGTACATCTTTTGGATTACAGTGGATTTCTCCCACCCATAACTTCCATCCCACTCGCAGCCCTCACATCTCCCGCTCCTGCTCCCATCCCATTCACATCAAGATTCATTTTCAATTATCTTTATATACAGAAGATCAATTTAGTATATATTAAGTAAAGATTTCAACAGTTTGCACCCACACAGAAACACAAAGTGAACAATAATGTTTCAGTACTAGTTATAGCATTAATTCATATTGTACAACACATAAAACAGAGATCCTACATGGGGAGTAAGTGCACAGTGACTCCTGTTGTTGATTTAACTTTGACACTCTTGTTTATGGCATCGGTAATCACCTGAAGCTCTTGTCACGAGTTGGCAAAGCTATGGAAGCTTTCTGAGGTCGCCAACTCCAATCTTATTTAGACAAGGTCATAGTCAAAGTGGAAGTTTTTTCCTCAATTCAGAGAAGTTACCTGCTTCTTTGATGGCCCATTCTGTCCACTGGGATCTCACATGCAGAGAGCGAGATTTAAGTCTTTCATTTATTTATTTATTTTTGTCAGAGTGTCTTGGCTTTCCATGCTTGAAATGCTCTCATGGGCTCTTCAGCAAGATCTGAATGCCTTAAGAGCTGATTCTGAGGCCAGAGTGCTGTTTAGGACATCTGGCATTCTATGAGTCTGCTGTGTATCCTGCTTCCCATGTTGGATCATTCTTTACTTTTTAATTATATCAGTTAGTATTACCATACTCTAGACTTGTTTATGTGATTCCTTTGACTCTTTTTTTTGTTTGTTTTTTGACAGGCAGAGTGGACATTGAAAGAGAGAGATAGAGAAATAGGTCTTCCTTTAGTGTTGGTTAACACTTCAGTGGCCGCCACGGCCAAGACACTGGGCTAGCGCACAGCACTGATCTGAGTCCAGGAGCTAGGTGTTTCTCCTGGTCTCCCATGTGGGTACAGGGCCCAAGGACTTGGGCCTTCCTCCACTGCACTCCCAGGCAATTTCAGAGAGCTGGCTTGGAAGAGGAGCAAACAGGACAGAATCCGGTGCCAAGACTGGGACTAGAACCGAGTCTGCTGGTGCCCCAGGTGGAAGATAAGCCTATTGAGCCATGGTGCCAGCCCCCTTTGACTCTTAATCCTATCCAATTGTGAACTGAAACTGATCACTTTGACTAGTAAGATGGCATTTGTACATGCCACCTTGATGGGATTGAATTGGAATCCCCTGGCAAGTTTCTGTCAATCACTACAGAAACTTCTCAAACTGATGCAATCCCTATTGTTAAATTTGGCTTTGACTGCCTGAGCCTCTGAGGACTTTTCCAAGAAGTCTTTGCCAGTACCTATATCTTGCCGGGTTTCTCCAATGTTCTCTAATAATTTGATGGTGTCAGGTCATAGATTTTTATCTTTAATCCATGTTGAGTGGATTTTTGTGTATTGTGTAAGGTTGGAGTCTTGCTTCATGCTTCTGTGCATGGAAATCCAGTTTTCCCAGCGCCATTTATTGAATAGACTCTCCTTGCTCCAGGAATTGGTTTTAGATCCTTTATCAAATATCAGTTGGCTGTAGATGTTTGGATTGATTTCTGGTGTTTCTATTCTGTTCCATTGGTCTATCCATCTGTTTCTGTTTCAGTATCATGTTGTTTTGATTATAACTGCCCTGTAGTACGTCCTGAATCTGGTATTGTGATGCCTGCTTTGTTTTTGTTGTACAAGATTGCTTTAGCTAATCGAGTTCTCCTATACCTCCATATGAATTTCAGCATCATGTTTTCCAGATCTGAAAAGAATATCTTTGGTATTTTGTACTGGTATCGCATTGAATCTATAAATTGCTTTTGGATGAATGTACATTTTGATGATATTGATTCATCCAATCCATGAGCATGGAAGATTTTTCCATTTTTTGGTATCCTCTTCTATTTCTTCCTTTAAGATTTTATAATTCTCATTGTAGAGATCTTTGTCATCCTTGGTTAAGTTTATTCCAAGGTATTTGATTGTTTTTGTGGCTATTGTGAATGGGATTGATCTTAGCAGTTCTTTCTCAGCCATAGCATTGCCTGTGTATACAAAGGCTGTTGATTTTGGTGCACTGATTTTATATCCTGCTACTTTGCCAAACTCTTCTATGAGTTCCGATAGTCTCTCAGTAGAGTTCTTTGGATCCCCTAAATAAAGAAACTTATCATCTGCAAAGAGGGATAGTTTGAGTTCTTCCTTCCCAATTTGTATCCCTTTATTTTCTTTTTCTTGCCTAATGGCTCTGGATAAAACTTCCAGAACTATATTGAATAGCAGTGGTGAGAGTGGGCATCCCTGTCTGGTACCAGGTCTCAGTGGAAATGCTTACAACTTTTCCCCATTCAATAGGATGCTGGTTATGGGTTTTTCACACAATGCATTCATCGTACTGAGGAATGTTCCTCTTATACCCAATTTGCTTAGAGTTTTCATCCTGAAAGGGTGTTGTATTTTATCAAATGCTCTCTCTGCATCTATTGAGATAATCATATGGTTTTTGCTTCTGCAGTCTGTTAAAGTGGTGTATCACATTGATTGATTTGCTAGCATTGAACCATCCCTGCAACCAGAGAAAAATCCCACTTGGTCTGGTTGGATGATCTTTCTGATGTGTTTTTGCATTCTATTGGCCAGAATTTTATTGAGGATTTTTGCATTTATGTTCATCACGGATATTGGTCTCTAATTTTCAGTCAATGCTGCATCTTTTTCCGGCTTAGGGATTAAGGTAATGCTGGCTTCATAGAAAGAATTTGGGAGGATTCCCTCTTTTTCAATTGTTCTGAATAGGTTGAGGAAAATTGGAGTTAGTTTTTCTTAAAATGTCTGGTAGAATTCAGCAGTGAATCTTTACAGTCCTGGGCTTTCCTTGCTGGGAGAGACTTTATTACTGTTTCACTTTCTGTCTCAGTTATGAGTCTGTTTAGGTTTTCTATGTCTTCCTGGTTCAATTTAGGTAGGTTGCATGTGTCCATGAATCTATCCATTTCTGATAGATTTTGCTGTTTGCTTGCATACAAGTCCTTGCAGTAATTTCTGATGTTCTTTTTATTTCTGTTGTGTCTATTGTGGAATTCCCTTTTTCATCTTTGATTTTATTGACTTGGGTCTTTTGTCTTCTTTTTTAGTGAGTTGGGCCAACGGGGTGTCAATTTTGTTTATTTTTTCAATAAACCAGCTCTTCGTATGGCTGATCTTTTGTAATTTTTTTTTTTTGGATTCAATGCTGTTGGTTTCTTCTCTGATTTTAATTATTTCTCTTCTCCTACTAGATTTACATCAGGTTTGTTGCAGTTTTTCTAGATCCTAGAGATGCGTTGAAAGCTCATTTATTTGGTACCTTTCCAATTTCTGATGTAGGAACCTATTGCTATAATCTTTCCTCTTAACACTGCTTTTGCTGTATCCCATAAATTTTGATATGTTGTGCTGTTATCCTCATTTATTTCCAGAAAGTTTTTGATTTCTCTTTTGATTTCTTTGATGACCCATTGTTCATTCAGGAGCATGTTTTTCAGTCTCCATTTCTTTGCATGTGCTCTAGGGATTTTTGAGTTGCTAATTTCCAGCTTCATTCCACTGTGGTTTGAGAAGCTGCATGGTATGATTCTAATTCTTTTAAATTTGCTGAGACTTGCTTTATGGCATCGTATGTGCTCAAACCTAGAGTAGGTTCCATGTACTGCTGAGAAGAAAGTTGTGTTGGAAAGATGTGTTTCTTGTAATCAGCAAATAGATGGGTTTTGTTTCTTAATCCATTCAGCCAGTCTGTGTCTTTTAACTGGAGAGCAGAGGCCATTAACATTCAATGTGACTATTGATAAGTAGTGACTTTAGCCTGCCATTTTCCCAAATATATTTCTAATATATGCTTTGAACTTCCTGTGATCTTTTGTTGTGTGGTTTCCTTCCATTACCTTCTTTCATATTGATGACTGTGTTTCTGTGTTTCTGTTTGTAACTCATCTTTAAACATCTTTTGCAGGGCTGGACAAGTGCTGATAATTCTCTCAATTTCTGTTTGCTATGAAAGGTTTTTATTTCACCTTCATTCACAAATGAGAGCTTTGCAGTTTTTTCTCTTAGTACTTGAGCTATATCTCTCCATTCCCTCCTAGCCTCTAGTGTTTCTGATGATAAGTCTGCTGTGAGTCTAATTGGAGATCCTCTGAGAGTAATCTGACGTTTCTCTCTTGCACATTTTAGAATCTTTCCTTTATGTTTCACTGTGGTGAGTTTGATTACAATGTGTCGTGGCTAGGATCTCTTTTGATCATGTTTATTCGGGGTCCTATGTGCTTCCTGTACTTGGATGACTCTGTCCTTCTCCAAACCCGGGAAGATTTCTCCTGAATTTTTTTTTAATAGTATCATGTAGATTCTCAACAACATTTTTGGATTTCTAATTTCCCCTTCTTTTCTTTGGTTTGACTGTATACTTTCCTGTGCTCTGTCTTCTAAGTCCGATATTCTCTCTTCTATTTCACTGATTCTGTTTTTCTGGCTCTCAAATGCGTTTGTCATTTGTTCCATTGAATTCTTCAATTCATTTTGATTTCTTTTCCATATCACAATTTCATATTCTGTGAGATTCCTCATTTCATTTGGTTCCTCCTCAAGATTTCATTTTCACGAGTGAGATTTTCTGTCCTGTCCAGTATAGATTTCTGTAGTTCATGAATTTGTTTTTGAGAACTTCTAAATTTTCTTATCATAAATTTTTTGAAATCCTTATCCTGCATTTCTTCTATTTCATCATCTTCATAATCTTGTACTGGGGTGTCATGTTCATTTGAGGTCATCGTAGTGTCTTCCTTTTTCTTGTTTCATCGGTTTCTGCATTTGTTGCTTGGCATTGTAGAGATATTCTTTCGTCTCTTCTATTTTTTTTTTTACTTGCTGTGGTGGCTTTTCTTGTTATACTGTGACACTAAATTAAGTGGACTCTCTGCTTTAGGTGAATCTCTAAGGGCTTGTGGTTGGTGTGGCCAGAAATCTCTGTTCAGTTCTTCAGGGTTAAGGGTGTGCCAAAGGTGACACACTCAGGTTTGGCATGGTAAATATTACCCCCCCCTTCTCTCTCTCTCTCTCTCTCTCTCTCTCTCTCTCTCTCTCTCTCATTTTATTCAGAAGGGAAGTAATTCCGCTCAGCTGAGCTCTTCTCCTTGATGGCAGTCAGTGCCTGAGTGCTAGCCCCTGTGGGAATAATATGCATCTGATCTGTTTCAAGGACCACTCAAAGGTTCTGTGCAGTCTTCAGTGTAAGCTCAGATTGCCTTGCAATGTCTCCCACCGGGTATCCAAAGTTACTGAGTTTGTGGGGTCTCCCACTGAGAGTACTCACTCATGTCTCAGGCTCACCGTGAGTTCTACACATCCTCATTTTTCTTTTCAGAGTCCCAGTTCATAAGCTCCACACATTTACTAAGTCTTAACCTCCTGTCATTTCTCCCCACCACAGTCAAATTTTCCTGCTTGGGTGAGGGCAGGCCCAGCCCTGAGCTGGTGTAGCTGTTATGTATGTCCAAAATGGCACCTGCTCTTTGTCTTGCTCACCTTTGTAATGTGCATTTAGAGAGAGAATTTTGTCTGTACCAGTCCCTTTTACTTATTTATTTTTTCTCTCCTTTAGTTAGGCTGGTGAACTTTCCCCATGGGGCTTCAAGCCTTGTCCCCTCTAGGCTCTTCCTGCCACTTTTCTGCCAGTGTCTTGGGCTACTTCAGTTTTGCCTCACCTCCCTTTCCAGTGCTGGTGTGTAGACTCGGTGGCTGGGGTCCTGAGCCGTGAGCGCCCGTGCCCTCCACATAGGTCAACCATGTCCCCTAGTTCCAGAAGAGTTTCTTCTGCACTTTTTTCACTAACTCTTCCCTGAAATTACAGTATCTCCACCTATAATATAATATCTTTTCCCGGACTATCAGTGCACTCCCTCCCTATTCTGCCATCTTGGAGCCACCCCAAAATTAATATTGTTAAAATACTCCTACTATTGAAAGAAAGCTATAGAATTGATGCAATCACTGTTAACATCCCAATGACATTTTTCTTAGAGAAAAAAAAAAGAAACTTAAAATTCCTGTTGAACTATGAAAAGCCCTGAATAGCCAAAATAATCTTGAGCCAAAAGGAACATGTATGGAGGTATCACATTCTTAATTTCAAAATATCCTGCAATGCCCATCTTCTTTTTTTTTTTTTTTTAGTGAAGCCACAGAATGAGGGAAATAAATCCATAGAAGTAAGGATAAATGTTAAAGGTGAGAAGGAAAAATAGCCTTTAATTCAATGCAATTGGGGCCGGCATTGTGGTGCAGTGAGTTAAGGTGACACTTCTGTCACTGGCATCTCATATAAACTCTACTTCAAGTCTCAGCTGCCTCACTTCTGATCCATGCTCAGGTAATATGCCAGGGAAAAGCAATTGAATATGGCCCCTGCCATCCATAGGAGACTTAGCTGGAGATCCAGGATCCTCAGGATCCTGGGTTCAGCATGGCCCTGCCCTAGCCTTTGCAGAGGTTGTTTATTTACTGATTTTTTTAATGAACAAGTGAATGTAAGATCTCTGTCTTTCTCCCTGCTCCCTTTACTCTGTGTCTGTCTTTCTATAACTCTTTGCCTTTCAGAGCAGTAAAATAAATATTTAAAAAATTAATTGAATACTATGGAAACCTTTAAGGAGTAGAAAACAAACTTATAAAAGTAGACGACAAGACATGTGAGAAACCCAGAAGAAATGTTATTGCTAAAACTGATGAAGTGTTTCAAAAAAGGGAAATGTAGTCAGCAGTATGGAGTGCTTCAATATAGAGTATTTGGCTTTAAAATTCCTTTTGCAATTTGACAATAGGGGGTCATTTGTAACCTTTTTGAGACTGGTTTCTGTGGGGGCATCACAAAAGAGGCAACTGGGTAGTCTAATCTTTCCATGGGTTGAAGAGTGAGCGTGCAGATAGATGAGGAAGTATAAGTAAAATAGCATAATATGTGTAAGGAATGATACCAGAGAAGGTTGAACATGGAAGTTTTAGTACATATAGTGAGATGGATATGTGTGTTACATAATCTTTCACTTCATTATAAAAGTAATACATTTGTATAGGTGTAGGTTTTCCATTGGAATATCTGGAAATTGTCATACTATTTCGATTAGGTCACAGTGCTATAAAATTTAAAGTACTTCTCCCCTTGTTGTTGCAGCCTCTTCTTATTTCCCTTAAAGAAAATAAGAGATGGAAGGATTAAGGAAAGAGATGGAAGGAGTGGGGAATGAGTGAGGAAAGAAGAACAGAGAAAAATTTTAAAAAATTTAAATTATTTATTTGCATAATATTTAAATATATCTGAAAAGAAAATACCCCGTTTATACAAGGGTTGATAGTAGGCTGGCACTGTTAATCCTCTGCCTGTGGTGCCAGCATCCCATATGGGCGTTGGTTCTAATCCCAGTTGCTCCTCTTCCAATACAGCTCTCTGCTATGGCCTGGGAAAGCAGTAAAAGATGCCTCAAGTCCTTGGGCCCCTGCACCAGTCTTCCTGGCTCCTGGCTTTGGATCTGTGCATCTCTGGCCATTGCGGCCAGTTGGGGAGTGAACCAGCAGATGGAAGACCTTTCTCTCTATTTCTCCCTCTCACTGTAACTCTCTCTTCAAATAAATAAATAAAAATCTTTATAAAACATAAAAAAGTAAAAAAGGGTTGATAAACATTTTTTCCAAAGGTCCAGAGAGTAAATATTTCAGGCTTTCAAGGCCATGTTGGATCTGTCAAAATGACTTAACTTTGCTGTTGTATCTTGAAACCAGTCATAGACAATATGTAAATGAATGGGTGTGGCGATCTTCCAGTGAAACTCCATTTACACACACCAGAATGGGTTAGCTTTATCTGAAATTATCAGTTCATTGATTAATTCTTTATGTTTCAGAAAGAATAACAAAATTCTCTCTTATATTCAGATATTTTTTAGTGGATTCTTTTATGGTTTATTTGTATAATCAAGGATCTGAGAGTTCTCATTCTTCACATATTCAGGTAAGATGTAAGTTCTGGATTTTAAAGACATTAAAAACCATTTTGTACTTTGAATAAGATTCACAATGGGTATATTTAAGTCATTTGTTATTAATTTTTATTGAATTTTTAATAAAGTAAAGAAAATCTAGATTTGCTTAGCATCTTTTTAGTTCTTAGATCCAAGATGTTATTTAATAATTCATTTATATATATTTTGTTAAATAAAAGAAAATAAAGGATAAGTAAAATGGATAGAGATGGTTTTTGGACATGAATACATATGTCTTTTTTATAATGCCACCTCCCATACTATCTGTTAATAAATCCTACTAACTCTGTCTTTCCACCTATAATATCAGAATTCACCCTCTACCTCTGCCTTCATTCACTGATACGAAGTCTGGGATCAAAATTCCCCTATGAGTTCTCCACTAGCTCCTATTTTATATTGTTCTCCTATCCTGGGTACTCTCTGCATTTCCTTTACCTGTTTTATATTTCTCCATGGTATTTATTAATATGTGCTGTGTTAACTATTTTATCTACTTTTCATCTCCCCAGTAAAATATAAATCTATATGAGGGGAAAGTTTTTGATCTGTTTATTTATATAACTACAGTGCCTAGGACATCGCTCACAATTCACTTGGTTGAAAATTAAAACCTGCTGAAATATTGAACAGGCTACCATGTTTCTTCACTTTTATTGGCCAGGGTTATCATTTTGCATGCTTGCTTTCCTCCCCTTAATTCCATCATAATGTGTTATTAAGAAATCTTGCAGTTGTTTACATTAAAATTTATAATGCCATTTGAATCTTGGAAACTATATAATCTGTCCATTTTTTCTCTGACAATGTTATTTTTGCTTAAATTACCTTATTTGAAAAGCAGAGAGAGAAGAGAGATCACTCTTCCATCCCCTGATTCACTCCCCAAATTGCCTCAATAACCAGGGCTGGGCCAGGAGGAAGCCAGGATCCAGGACTTCCATCTGGGCCCCCCTATGTGGGTGGCAGAGGCCCAAACATTCCCTGTTATATTAGTTGGAAATTGTATCAGAAGTATAGCAGTTGGCAGTGGGATGCAGGTGTTTCAAGTGTTATAACCTGCTTCACATGTACATTACCACAGCCCCTGTGACAATGCTTTCTGCCCTGTGTGTCATTAGCTTAATTTTATTGTGGTCAAAAACCAAACTCTGTGAGATAGTTGCCCTTTTAAATTTGTTGAGTCCTCCTTTATTGCCCAGAATATGATCTGATTTTGTAAATATTCTATATGTCTTTAGAAACTGAATCCCATGGTTTTTAGATATAGCTTTCTCTTTTTTAAAAAAATTTATTTTTTACTTGAGGAGAGGCAGAGAGAGAGAGAGAGAGATGGAGAGAGAGAGAGAGAGGTCTTCCTTCCATTGGTTCACTCCCCAATTGGCCGCAAAGGCTGGGACTGCACCAATCTGAAGCCAGGAGCCAGGAGCTTCTTCTGGGTCTCCCATGTGGGTGCAGGGGCCCAAGGACTTGGACCTTTCTCTACTGCTATTCCAGGCCATAGCAGAGAGCTGGATCAGAAGTGGAGCAGCTGGGACTAGAATCGGTGCCCATATAGGATGCTAGTGCTTCAGGCCAGGGCGTTAATTGACTTTCCCACAGTGCCGGCCCCAGATATAGTTTTCTACATTTATTAATTAGTATACAGTTCAAATCTTTATATTTTGAATGCTTGATTTATCAATTATTAGATACAAATCATGTTTACAATATTTTACTGTCCATATTTTTCTCTAGTGATACTTCTTGCCTCATGGTCTATACATTTCCTGTTTTAATGCAGTTTCATAGTCATCCTTTTTGTCTGTGTTGTTAAGGTGTATTTTTTTTTTTTGACAGGCAGAGTGGACAGTGAGAGAGAGAGACAGAGAGAAAGGTCTTCCTTTTGCCGTTGGTTCACCCTCCAATGGCTGCCGCGGTCGGCGCGCTGCGGCCGGCGCACCGCGCTCATCGATGGCAGGAGCCAGGTGCTAGGTGCTTTTTCCTGGTCTCCCATGGGGTGCAGGGCCCAAGCACTTGGGCCATCCTCCACTGCACTCCTGGGCCACAGCAGAGGGCTGGCCTGGAAGAGGGGCAACCGGGACAGAATCCGGCACCCCGACCGGGACTAGAACCCGGTGTGCCGGCGCCGCAAGGCGTTAAGGTGTATTTAATTCTTTAAACTTTCTGAATCATTGTTTTATATATATATATATGCACACACACACACTATATATATATATATATATATATATATATACACACACACACACACATACACGCAGGTAATAGTTTGTAGGGATTTAATAAATTAAGATTCACAATGTTTATCTTTTAATTACAAATTTTATATGTAAAGTATTTTATGTGAAATATGAGATGACACTTTGGAAGCAGCCCATAAAACTTTAATCCAAATCATGATTTATGAATAGTAGTTAATGTAGTAAAAGTGACAAATATATGAAGTCTCTTCTCAATGCCACTTTACACATACTGAAGTAAACCAGATATCTTGTGAAAAATGTTCATAAGCTCCATCAAGTATAGTAATAGAAACTCATTAGAAAGTTTTTTCAATTCCCAAATAACCATTTTCTTTCTTTTCTAGCCTAAGTGCTACTATCAAGGGTATGTTGAAGGATATCCAAATTCCATTGTCACGCTCAGCACATGCTCTGGACTCAGGTTATTTGTTTGTTTTTTTTTTTTTTCTTTGATTACGGAACAAAACTGTTAACGATGTTTGCAGCAAATTTATTGTTTATATTTAATTTGGATCTGGAGGAGGATTCTTATGTCAAGATTATTCAGTGGCATACTCCTCTGCTTAACATATTGCTATTTTTCTTATTTCTTTTCACTTTCCCCACTGAGTAGAGACATTTCTAACATCCTATAGACTTCTTATTTTTCCATGTTCACTTATTTTCTTTTTTAGTACAGAAACAGCATCCAGCGATGCTTGACTAGAATGGGAGAAGCTAAATTTCAGATTGTGTGTTTTTTTTTCAGCAAATAGAGAATTTATAAAGCTATGTAGTATACTGTTTGGAGATGTAAGAGAAACAAGTCATTTTATTTTCTCAAGGCAATTGTCTTTACAGAGAAGAGGCAAATTATATATAAATAAATAAATATAGTACTCATAGTAATATTAGTAATAGTAATATTACTATTATGATGTCTCCAAGAATTTTTGGCTTTCATCTTCAGTGCTTTGAGAATTTTCTATTCTGTCAGAAAATTATCCACTTTCATTTTCTGATGTCAGAGCCTTGTTTTCATAGATGTTCTATGGTGCTTCATACTTGGAGCTCTGAATTTTGGACAGGAAATTTATTTTTTAGGGGGAAATGACTTGAACTGTTACCTGTATTCAGGGAAGGAGAGTTGCACAAAATTTTTACTCATTAGAATCTTGCTTTTTTTCTTATTCAGAGCATGCATCTAACAAAATTAATGTTACTTAATAATTACTGCTAAATTTTATTTTTATAAATAACATTTCTTATGGTACATAGTTTGTTATTAAATAGCATAATAATTTTTCAAAAGCATTGAAAGGAAATCCATCAAGGTTTCCATTTCCTGTAGCTTTAACTAAGTCATTGACTTAGAAAAACAGGGGAATTAATTGATTGCTGTAATTTTGTGTGTGCAACAATTGACTAGGTATTTTCTTGTATACCTAATAATTGACTTGGTAATTGCTGCTGCTTTTATTAATGTGGAAAAAAAGTTTAAATGGAAAGTTAATTTTGTTCTTTAGGGATACCTTTATCCTTTGGAGTCATCTCTAAAACAGAGTTTGGACGAAAATACTGGACTAAAAGTATTACAGTATACAGATTGGATTAAAAGCACCTAAAACTGTTTATTTAATTTTACAGAGGAATACTGCAATTTGAAAATGTTTCCTATGGAATCGAGCCTCTGGAATCTACTGTTCAATTTCAGCATATTCTTTACAAATTAGGGAATGAAAACAAGGAATTATCAAGTTTTAACAATGATACCATGAGCTTAGGAAAATACTCAAATGACTACAACATTTATGTAGGTGAAAAAGTGAGTTGTGAGATTTATTACTACTTTCAAAGCAGTTATTGGCTATATTTATTTATAAAATACATTTATCATGCTATATATATATATATATATATATATATATATATATATATATCTGTGGAAAATATCCTTTCCCTTAGGAACAATCTATCTTTTCTTAAGCCCATTCTTTCCTTGAGACCAGACATTAATTTTTCCTCCTTGCAACAGTTTATCACTTACTGCTTATGACAAGCTTTGTTTTGGTTCTTATTTTGTTTATTAACATAATCACTTTCTAAAAATTCCCTAGTAAATTTTAAAACTTAAATAACCCCCGTTCTTACTCTTGTCTCTGTATTCCTGGAATATAATTCAACAGAAGCAATATTTATAGATTGCTTTATGATTAAGGAGTCAGCATTAGCTAAACTAAAATTGTATTTAAAATACCATAAGCAGGATTTCTAGGTATGGCCATGTAGATTTTTCAGTGTGCTCACTGTGTAGTTGCCTGTGATGATCCTCATAAAAGTGAAAAACCTCTTGCCAACTAATAATGGCATAAATTTACTTACATCATATGAGTGTATAGCAATGTTAGGTGTTCTCACTGCATATTCTGTCCATCTTTTTATCAGTTAAAAAAAAAGCCAAACCTTAGAATTTTTCTGGGAATATAAAAAATGTATTTTTCAACTTCCCTCGCATGTTTTTGGGATCATGTGATGATGTTATACCTGATGACATATGAGCAGAAATTGTATGAATCTCTTCTGGTCTGAATTCTAAAGGCAAACATCTTGTTCTCCATACGTTTTCCCTTTCCTTCTGGCTGCAATGTAGTATATATATCATAGGCCTCATGGATGAGGATGGCACAAGATGGAATCAACTTTTCTCTTGAAAAATTTGCATAAATGTAACCACTCTATCTCCTTATAAACTCTAATCTTGTTTAAATTGCCATTATTTTCTGGCTCTGTTATAGCTACTAATTCTCTATGTTAAGTAATACAAAACCGAAATGGACTATTAAATGTTTACATATCACCTAAATGTTCAATGCTATCACATATATGTACGTAATTTAAAATCAATTTCTGTTAAATATCAGAGATTTTGTTTTTCTTGTAAGCTTTTATGAATATATTTTAAAGGCTTGGTTGGCCTTGCATACTGAACAGTATGGGTGCTCTGCTCAGATGCTCTCAGGTTTCATTCTATTGTATTTTTGTGTGAGTAGGGTAGGAAAATTCAACACAGTTCCTTTGAACAAACAGATCAGCAAAACAGGCATATGCTCCAGAGTTTCTTCGTGAGCCTTCGCCAGAGATTACCCTCTTGTTTTGCTTCCCTTGCTCCTAATCCTTCTTCTCCCATTCCTTAACTAGAGGAATTTCATCAAGACAGTATTTACACAAGAATTCGTCTAAGATCTGTCTTTGCAGAGTGATACAATCCCTTTTTATATTTTATATTTTATAATGAAATTTTTTCAAATTTGAGCACATGTCTGCCAAATTGAATTTGTATTGTTTAGAAAGTAACATGATCTACAAAGCAGATTAGGAAGCTCAGGATACCCAGGCACATCACTGTTTGCACAAGTCTTGGAGGAAAGAAAACTGACAGAAAAGTGGAAATCTTGTCTTAGATTTACTTGCTTAATGATTATCTTTGTAGCTTATGGTAGCTGTACCCAAACTGATAGAGTACACTGCCATCAGGCCAACCTTACAAGACATTTTGGAGAGAGTCTTATATTAGAAGTAAACATGAAAATTACAATAAAATGGAGACATCTCAACCAATACCACTGAAATTCAAGCGATCATGTGATGCAACTATGAAAATCTACATGCTTATAAACTGGAAAACTTTGAAGAATTGGATGAATTCCTTGATGCATATGATCTACCAAATTAAGAATACAGGGGCAGGATAAATAGATCCATAGCAAGCAATGAGATTGAGCAGTAATGAAAACTTTTCATTCAAGGAAGGATCTGGAAACAATTCTACTGTGTTGTATAACACATTTAAAGAGTAACTAACTCTAATCCTTTTCAAACGATTTCAGAATATTGAACACAATGGAACTCTGCCAAACTCTTTATGAAGAACATAGTTTCAACAAAACACTAGAAAACCAAATCCAAAGCCACTTTAAAAAGATAGTACATCCTAATGAAGTGCGATTTATCACAGAAATGCAAGTATATGAATCAAGCAAGTCAATAGATGTCACAAATCACAACAGAATGAAGAAGAAAAGCCACATGACCATCTCAATGTATGTGGAGAAAGTATTTGATAAGATTCTATATTCCATCTTGATTCAAAAAAAGCAATACACAAAGTAATAGAAAACTTGTTCCTCAAAGTGATAAGGTTAAATATGACAAACCAACAGCCAATACCGTACTGAATGGGAGAATCTGAAAGCATTTGCCCTCAGATCTGGAAAAAGACAAGGATTTCCACTTTCCCCACTCTTATTCAATAAACAAATGGAAGAATTGACAAGAGTAATTAGGGAGGAGAAAGAAAGGGTCCCGAATGTGGAACAGTGGAAGTTTGCAGATGACATGATGTTTTTGCAAAAACCTAAGCTCTTCACCAGAAATCTGTTAGAATTGATACACCAATTCAGTAAAGTTGCAGGTTATAAAATAAACATGCAGAACAGTAGGTTTTGTACACTGATGGTGAACTCAGTGAAGTGAAATCAAGAACTCCCATTCACAAGAACCAGAAAAATAAAATACTTTGCAATAAATTTACCAAAGAAGTATATGCTTTTTAAAATGAAAATTGTGAAACATTGATGAAATAAATCAGCAAGGATACACAAAGTAAAGGAAACATATTTATTGCCTATGGTTCAGAAGAATAAATATTGATATATCTATACTAACTGCAATCTACAAATTCAACACAATGCTTATCAAAATACTAATGACACTCTACAGAATTAGAAAGAAGACCCTAAAATTATATTTAATTTCCAAAGACTCATAATAACCAATGCAATCCTAAGGAAAAAATAATCAAGCTGGGACATCACAATACCTGGCATCCAAGCATCTGCTGTGTATTACTATGCAGAGCTATAGTAATTAAAATAGCATGCTAGTGGCTTAAAAACCACTCATAGATCAATGGAATCAATTTGGATTCATGTATGTAGCAGGATTATTGTAGGGCTCTTACTTTTCACCATATACAAAGATCAAGTTAAGATGGGTCAGATACTTAAATTTAAGACCTGGGGCTATGAGGTTGCTAGAAGAAAGCCTAGAGGAAACAGTCCAATCATTGGTGTAAGGGATAGCTTCTTGGACAATACTCCTAAAGCAAGGATACAAAAGCAAAACTGAACAAATGGGATTATGTCAAACACAGAATCTTCACAGCAAAGGAAATGATCAGTAGAGTGGAGGGACATCCAATAGAATGGGAAAAATATTTTTGAGTTACCTAGTGACACATGATTAATATCCAGAGCATATCTGTTACTTTGAAATCAACAGATCAGCCATTCCTGTTAAGAAAGGGGCAAAGGAACTAAATAAACAGTCCTCCAAAGAAGAAATATAAGTGACCAACAAATATATGAGAAAATGCTCAACATCACTACCCACAAATGAAATGCAAATCAGATGCACAATGAGATATTATCTCATCTCTGCCATAATGGCTGAAATCCAAAAGATAGTAACAAGTGCTGGTGAGGGTGTGGAGAAAGTGAAACACTTGTACAGTGACTTGAATTAGTGAGGTCATAGTGGAAAACAGTCTGAGGATTTCTTAAAATAACTAGAAACAGACTTGCCATGTGATCCAGCAATCTCACTTCTTGGTATATACCACAGAAACATGAACACCACCATGTTTATAGCACCCATGTGCCAGTATCTGAGATAGGAATCAGTAAAGGTGTGCATCATCAGTTAAATGTATAAAGAAAATGTGTTATCTCATACCATATAAGAGTGCCTGAATGTGAGTTCTGGCATTTCTATTGATTCAAGCTTCCTGCTGATGCATTTCTGGGAGGTAGATGGTTGTTCTTCAAGTACTTCCATTACTGCTATCCATGTGGCAAGATTGTGTTCTTGATTCCTGGCTTCTGCCTGACCCAGTCCTGGCTATTACAGGCATTTGGGGAATAAATCAGTGCATAGGAGATTTCCATTTCTCCTTTGCTCTGCTTCGGCCCATACACTCACTTATTTTGGCCTTTCAATTGAAACAAATATATTAAAACATTTTAAGTTACAAAATATAATGTAAACATCAAAAACAAAAATCAAGTGTTAACCCATAATATTTGTGGTCTCTCAAAGCAAAAATAATTTTGAGATAGTTTCCTTAGCTGTAAAATATCCCAAAGGGTGGTTGTTCTTCAGATGTTAGACTCATTTGACCTGCCACTGAGAAGGAAAATGAAGGCTCAAGAAGTGATTCACATGTGACAGCAACAAAGAATTGCCAAGATAAAAGTCAAATGTAATTCTCCTAAGCCCATTTCATTTTCACCAGTCAGCTCCACCTCTTTCAAGTATATGTTTTTTCAATGGCTTTTGTAATTTTTTTTATTTAGTAAATATAACTTTCCAAAGTACAGTTTATGGAATACAATGGCTTCCCCCCCATAATTACTCTCCCAAGCACACCCCTCGCATCTCCCACTCCCTCTCCCATTCCATTCACATCAAGATTCATTTTCAATTATCTTTATATACAGAAGATTGATTTAGTATATATTAAATAAAGATTTCATAAGTTTGCACCCACACAGAAGCACAAAGTGTAAAATACTGTTTCAGTACTAGTTATAGCATTACTTCACATTGGACAACACATTAAGGACAGATCCCACATGAGAAGTAAGTACACAGTGACTCCTGTTGTTGACTTAACAATTTGAAGTATAGTGTTATCCTAAGAATGCAATTCAAATATTTGCCAAGCGGAGCAGGACAGTAGGCATACTAAGAATCTCAACAATAAGGACTGCTGGAACTCAGAAATGTTCTTCAATCTAAGGTACTTGCAAAGTTCAACAAAGTCTACTTAAAGAAATGAAAAGGAGGCTGGCACCATGGCTCACTAAGCTAATTCTCCACCTGCGGTGCCGGTACTCCGGGTTCTAGTCCTGGTTGGGGCACCGGATTCTGTCCCAGTTGCTCCTCTTCCAGTCCAGCTCTCTGCTGTGGCCCAGAAAGGCAACAGAGGATGGCCCAAGTGCTTGGGCGCCTGTACCTGTATGGGAGACCAGGAGGAAGCACCTGGCTCCTGGCTTCGATCGATTCAGTGCGCTGGCCATAGTGGCCATTTAGGGGGTGAACCAACGGAAGGAAGACATTTCTCTTTGTCTATCTCTCTCACTGTCTAACTCTGCCTGTCAAAAAAAAAAAAGAAATGAAAATTGGTCAGGATTGGAACACATGTTGAGACACTGATCAGGCTGCCTGTGTTCTACATTGAAGACTCTAGTTCCAGTCCAGCTACTCCATACAAACAATTCAATTTCTGCTAATGTACACCCTGGGAGGCAGAAAATTATGGTCAAGTGCTTGAGTTCCTGTCACAAATGGTGAAGTTGTTGCCTAGCCTGACCCAGGACTGGTTGCTGTGCACATCTGGGGAGTAAATCATTTGATGAAGATCTCTCCATGTGTGTTTCCCTCTCTGTCACTCTGCCTTTCAAATAAATCAATCTTTTATAAACATTCACATGCAAAGAAAATGTAATTTGTAAATGCAACAGAATACTATTTAGCTATAAAACAAATGAAATTTACCAATTGCTTCAAAAAGGATGAAAATAGAGGTCATCATGTGGAGTGGCATAAGCAAGATACCAAAAGACAAATACTACTCATTCTCCCTATATTATAAGGGAGAGAAAAAATTTATAAAGAAGTAAAAGATGAAATACTTGTATCAGTATTGCTGTAAATATAGTTCTGTCAATCTTTACTCTTTTCAAAAACCAATGGTTAGGATGTTATAGAACCATAGTTTTAATAATCTAAGATTACTTTTTAAAACTTTATTTAATAAATATAAATTTTGAAAGTACAACTTTTGGATTATAGCGGCTTTCCCCCTCATAACTTCCCTCCAACACACAACCCTCCCCTCTTCTGCTCCCTCTCCCATTCCATTCACATCAAGATTAATTTTCAATTATCTTTTTATACAGAACATCAATTGAGTATATAGTAAGTAAAGATTTCAAAAGTTTGCACCAACACACAAACATAAAGTGAACAATACTGTTTGAATACTATTTATAACATTAATTCACATTGAACAACACATTAAGGACAGAGATCCTACAAGAGGAGTAAGTGCACAGTGACTCCTGTTGTTGACTTAACAAATTGACAATCTTGTTTATGGCATTAGTAATCACCCCAGGCTCTTGTCATGAGTTGCCAAGGCTATAGAAGCCATTTGAATTTGCCAACTCCAATCTTATTTAGATAAGGTCATAGTCAAAGTAGAAATTCTCTCCTCCCTTCAGAGAAAGGTACCTCATTCTTTGATGACCTATTCTTTCCACTGGGATCTCACTCACAGAGATCTTTTTTTTTTTTTATTTTGCCAGAGTGTCTTGGCTTTTAATGCCTAAACTACTCTCATGGGTTCTTCAGCCATACCCGAATGCCTTAAGGGCTGATTCTGAGGCCAGAGTGCTGTTTAGGACATCTGCTATTCTATGAGTCTGCTGTGTATCCCAATTCCCATGCTGGATCCTTTTCTCCCTTTTTTTATTCTATCAGCTATTATTAGCAGACACTAGTCTTGTTTATGTAATCCCTTTGACTCTTAGACTTTTCTTTATGATCAATTGTGAACTGAACTTGATTACTTTGACTAGTGAGATGACATTGGTACATGCAACCTTGATGGGGTTGTATTGGAATCCCCTGGCACATTTCTAACTCTACCATTTGGGGCAAGTCAGCTTGATCATCTCTCAAGATGTACAATCTCAACTTGAGAGATTGTACATCTCCTCCCTGTCTTATCCCCACTCTTATATTTAACAGGGATCACTTTTCAGTTAAAATTTAAACACCTAAGAATTATTGTGTGTTAATTACAGAGTTCAACCAATAGTATTAAGTAGAGCAAAAAAATACTAAAAGGGATAAAGTATTAAGTTGTACATCAACAGTCAGGACATGGGCTGATCAAGTCACTGTTTCTCATAGTGTCCATTTCACTTCAGGTTTCCATTTTGGTGCTTGGTTAGTTACATTTGATTTTACTGTATATTGATGAAATGGCCATCTTTTCATTTGATTCCTTTTATAATCCATGCTTATATTTCTGCTAAACTAGAGTCTTTTTACTTCTTTAAGTCTTTATTTGGTGGTGCATTAAACCCTTTACACTAAAGTTAATCTACATTATGTTATCTCAAAAACTATGAAAGCAAGAAAGGAAGCAGGAGGAAAAGTATGCGGGAGAAGGAAGGGTGAAGGAATTATTATTATGTTTTTACAATTTTATCTATGAATTACATTGAGTATGCCAAAAAATATAATCTAAGGAAAAAAAAGTAATGTGATGAAACCCTGCAAGATTAATTACATTCCCTGATGTTTCAAAATGAAAATGCAGGAAAAGAAGACAAAATCCAGAATATTGAACCCAAAGAAAGTTGAAAAGGTAGCTTGTCTTCAAAAGAGTGACAGAGAAAGAGCCTGACTTCAACTAAAGCAAGAAAGTCAAAAGATAACACAACTGTGTCTTAAAAATGTTACCGGAAATAAATGACACGCTGGATTTTAATATGCAGTTATTTGGTAATAAAGGCAATATAAAGTTTTTCAACAAAAACAGAGAGATATTGTCACCAAAAGACTTGCGGTATATTTGTCAAGGCTATATTTAAAGGAGAACGAAAATAATTCTTAAAGCTTAGTCAGAAATGTTGGAAGGAATAAATAGCAAAAATGAATAGTGGACATACGTTAATGTAGATAAACATGACTATCTAGAAAACAATGCATTTATGCTTAAAAGATATGCAATTGTGGAAAGCCTAGACACTCTGGCAAAAAAAAAAAAAAGATCTAAATGAAAGATCTCTGCGAGTGAGATCCCAGTGGAAAGAACGGGCCATCATAGGAGGAGGTACCTTTCTCTGAAGGGAGGAGAAAACTTGCACTTGGACTATGACCTTGTCTAAATAAGATCAGCATCAGCAGACTCATCAAATGGCAGATGTCCTAAACAACACTCTGGCCTCAGAATCAGCTCTTAAGGCATGCGGATCCAGCTGAAAAGTGATCCCTGTTAAATATAAGAGTGGGAATAAGAGAGGGAGGAGGTGTACAGTTCAGAACATGCTCACTCGGACTTACCCTTAATGGTAGAGTTAGAAACATGCCAGAGGATTCCAATTCAATCCCATCAAGGTGGCATGTACCAATGCCATCTCACTAGACAAACTGATCAGTTTCAGTTCACAATTGATCATAATGATAGTATTAAGAGTCAAAGGGATCACATAAACAAGACTAGTGTCTGCTAATAATAGTTGATAGATTTAAAAAGGAGAGAACAATCCAACATGGGAAGTGGGATACACAGCAGACTCATAGAATAGCAGATGTCCTAAACAGCACTCTGGCCTCACAATCAGCCCTTAAGGTATTCGGGTATGGCTGAAGAGCCCATGAAAGTAGTTTAGGCATTAAAAGCCAAGACACTCTGGCAAAAAAAAAATCTGTGAGTGAGATCCCAGTGGAAAGAATAGGTCATCAAAGAATGAGGTACCTTTCTCTGAAGGGAGGAGAGAATTTCCACTTTGACTATGACCTTGTCAAAATATGATCAGAGTCGGTGAACTGAAAAGGCTTCCATAGTCTTGGCAACTCATGACAAGAGCCTGGAGTGATTACTGATGCCATAAACAAGAGTGTCAATTTGTTAAGTCAACAACAGGAGTCACTGTGCACTTACTCCTCATGTAGGATCTCTGTCCTTAAGTGTGGTACATTGTGATTTAATGCTATAACTAGTACTCAAAAAGTATTTTTCACTTTGTGTTTCTGTGTGGGTGCAAACTGTTGAAATCTTTACTTACTCTATACTCAATTGATGTTCTGTATAAAAAGATAATTGAAAATTAATCTTGATGTGAATGGAATGGGAGAGGGAGCGGGAAAGGGGAAGGTTGCGGGTGGGAGGGAAGTTATGGAGGGGGAAGACATTGTAATCCATAAGCTGTTCTTTGGAAATTTATATTCATTAAATAAAAGTTAAAAGAAAAGGCTTCCATAGCTTTGGCAACTCATCACACAAACCTAGGGTGATTACTGACGCTATAAACAAAATTGTCAATTTGTTAAGTCAACAATAGGAGTCACTGTGCACTTACTCCTCTTGTAGGATCTCTGTCCTTATGTGTTGTACATTGCTAATTAATGCTATAAATAGTACTCAAACAGTATTGTTCACTTTATGTTTGTGTGTTGGTGCAATCTGTTGAAATCTTTACTGAATATATGCTAAATTGATGTTCTGTATAAAAAGATAATTGAAAATGAATCTTGATGTGAATGGAATGGGAGAGGGAGAGGGGGAGGGTTGTGGGTAGGAGGGAAGTTATCTGGGGCTAAAGCCATTGTAATCCATAAGCTGCACTTTGGAAATTTATATTTGTTACATAAAAGTTAAACAAAGATATGCAATTAAAGCACCCATCAAGAATTACATGTAGATTGTAAAGATGTAAAAAGAGAAAGTGACCTGTGTTTCTTGCATTATTTAGTTTAAGGGTAAAAATACTGATTCACCTAATGTGAATGCTTTTCTAAGAAGATTGATGTCTTTTTTTTTTTTGACAGGCAGTCAAACAGTGAAAGAGACAGAGAGAAAGGTCTTGCTTCCGTTGTCCCCCCCGCCCCCCAAATGGCTGTCATGGCCAGCATACCACGCCGATTCGAAGCCAGGAGCCAGGTAATTCCTCCTGGTCTCCCATGTGGGTGCAGGGCCCAAGCACTTGGGCCATCCTCCTCTGCACTCCCGGGCCACAGCAGATAGCTGCACTGGAAGAGGAGCAACTGGGACAGAATCTGGTGCCCCAACCGGGACTAGAACCCGCGGTGCCAGCGCCGCAGGCAGAGGATTAGCCTAGTGAGTCATGGCGCCAGCCTAGAAGATTGATTTCTGTAAGTTGATTAGTGTGTTCAATCTCTGAAGAAATAAATAACAGAGTCTTATTCTCTGAATTAGTAGAGAAAAATGAGATAAGAAGCCAATTTGAAATAATGAACAAAGATCAAATTAGGTGCCTTGGTACCCCAAAATAATATGCATGATTTCAACTCAAATATATTTCAGATTATATGTAGGTGGTTTAAATGATTTACAGACAGAGATTGTCATTACAAACAAAAGTAATACAACTATTTGTTTTTTAAAAGAGAGATCTATAGGGGTTGGCGCCGTGGTGAACTAGGTTAATCCTCAGCTTGCAGCACATATGGGTGCCGGTTCTCGTCCCAGTTGCTCCTTTTCCAGTCCAGCTCTGTGCTGTGGTCTGGGAAAGCAGTGGAGGATGGCCGAGGTGCTTGGGCCCTGCATCCACATGGGAGACCACGAGGAAGCACTTGGCTCCTGGCTTGGGATCGGCACAGCGCTGGTTGAAGCAGCCATTTGGGGAGTGAACCAAGGAAAGAAAGACCTTTTTCTCTGTCTCTCTGTCTCACTGTCTAACTCTTTCTGTCAAATAAATAAATAAAAATAAACCATATGATAATTTCAATAGATGCATAGAAGACATTTGATAAAATAAAGTGTCCTTTAATTATAAAAACCATAAGTAAATTGAGTATAGAGGCAACATTCCTCAAAACAATCAAGGCAATATGTGACAAACTCACAGCCAGCATCATGTTGAGTGGGGAAAAGGTGGAAGCATTTCCATTAACATCTGGAACCAGACAAGGATGCCCACTTTCACCAGTGCTATTCAATATAATCCTGAAAGTTTTTGCCAGTGCCATTAGACAAGAAAAATAAATACAAATTGGAAATGAGGAATCAAATTATCCTTGTTGGCTGCTCACCTGATTCTATAGCTATTGGGTGAACAAAAGGCTCCACTAAGCACTCACAAAAGAGTTTGATAAAGTTACAGGATAGAAAATCAACACTCAGAAATCAATAGCTTTTGTATACACAGACAATGACATAGTTGGGAAAGAACTTGTAAGTTCAGTCCCATTCAAGATAGCTACAAAAAAATGTCTTGGAATAAATGTAACCAAGGGAGTGAAAGATGTCTACTAGGAAAATTACAAAACTTTAAAGAAAGATATAAAGGAAGACACAAAATAATGGAAAATTTTTTATGTTGTGGATTGGAAGAATATCATCAAAATGTCCATACTAGAAAAGCAATTTACAGATGCAATGTTACCTCAATTAAAATACCAAAATTCTTCTGTGATCTAGAAAAAATAATGGTAAAATTCACGTGGAAACCCTATATACCCTGAATAGCTAAAGCAATCTTCAACAAAAGCAAAGCCAGAGACTTCACGATACCAAATGTCAAGATATACCATTACATGGAAGTTATATTGAATAAAGCCTAGTACTGGCATACATATAGACATGTACACAAATGGAACAGAATAGACTCCCCAGAAACCAATCCCTGCATCTACACCCAACTAATTTTTGACAAAGGTGCTATAATCAATCTCTGGAGAAGTGACATTCTCTTCAACAAATGGTGCTGGGTAAATTGGATCTGTGTGAACAGAAATACGAAACAAGACCCCTACTTTACATCTTATATAAAAATCAACTCAAAATAGACTGAGGTTCTAAATCTGTGACCTGATACCATCAAGTTTCTAGAGGAAAATAATTGGGAAACTGTATAAGATATTAACATATGCAAAGACTTCTTGAAAAAAGAAACAGAAGCACAGACAATAAAAGCAAAAATAGACAAATGAGATTACATCAAGCTAAGAGGCTCTGCACTGCATAGAAAGCTTTTATTTAATAAATATAAATTTCATAAGTACAACTTCTAGATTATAGTGGCTCTTCCCCCTATATCCACCCTCCTGCCCCTAAACTGTCCCACCTGTCTCATCTCATTCTTCATTAAGATTTATTTTAATCATCTTTATATGCAGAAGATCAACTCTATACTAAGTAAAGATTTCAACATTTGCACCCACACAGACAAAGTACTGTTTGAAGACGAGTTTTACTGTTAATTCTCACAGTACAACACATGGGGAGCAAGTGTGCAGTAACTCCTGTTGTTGATTTAAGAATTGACACTCTTATTTATGATGTCAGTGATCACCCGAGGCTCTTGTCATGGGCTGCCAAGGCTATGGAAGCCTCTTGAGTCCACGAACTCTGACATTATTTAGACAGGGCCATAATTAAAGTGAAAGTTCTCTCCTCCCTTCAGAGAAAGGTACCTCCTTCTTTGATGGCCCATTCTTTCCACTGGGATATCTCAGAGATCTTTCATGGAGTTCATTTTTGCCACAGTGTCTTGGCTTTTCATGCCTTAAATGCTCTATGGGCTTTTTAGCCAGAGTGCTTTTTAGGGCATTTGTCATTCTGTGAGTCTGCTGTGTGGTCTGCTTCCCATGTTGGATCGTTCTCTTCCATTTAAATCTATTTATTAGTATTAGCAGATTCTTGCTTTTATATATGTGATCCCTTTGACACTTAATCCTAACTTTATTATCAGTTATGAACTTAAACTGATCACTTTAACTAGTAAGATGGCATTGGTACCTCCAAATAGGAATTTGGAGACCTATGGCAAGTTTTTAGCTTTACCCATAGGGCTAAGTCCAAAGGAATGCATGCCAAACTATACCTCTCCTCCCTCTCTTATTCCCACATTATTTTTAACAGAACAATTTTCAGTTGGATTTAACCACCTAAGAATAATTCTGAGTTAAGTAAAGAGTTCAACCAATGGTATTAAGTAGAAAAAGAAAATACTAAAAAGAATAAAATAGTAAGTTGTTCCTCGACAGTCAGGACAAGGGCTGATCAAGTCATTCTCAAAGTGTCAGTTTCACCTTTACAGATTTCCTTTTAGGTACTCAGTTAGTTGCCACAGATCAGGGAGAAGAATGATATTTGTCCCTTTGGGGCATGATGTTTTCAAGAATCTTCCATTTGTTTCAAATGGATGGATTTCATTATTTTTTTTTACTGCTATGTAGTGTTCCATAGAGTACATATCCCATAATTTCTTTATCCAGTCCTCCGTTGACAGGCATTTAGGTTGATTCCATGTCTTAGCTATTGTGAACTGAATTACAATAAACATCAAGGTGCAGATAGCTCTTTTATTTGTATCCCTTTGATTTCCTTTTTTTTTTTTCTAATGGCTCTGGCTAAAACTTCCAGGCCCTATTGAATAGCAACGATGAGAGTGGACATCCCTGTCTGGTACCAGATCTCAGCAGAAATGCTTCCCTCTTTTCCCCATTCAATATGATGCTGGCTGCAGGTTTGTCAAAAAATTATTTTGATTGTGTTGAGAATTCTTCCTTGTATACACAATTTTCTTTGAGTTTTCATAATGAAAGGGTGTTGTATTTTTTAAAGCTTTTATTTAATGAATATAAATTTCCTAAGTACAGCTTATAGATTACAATGTCTTCCCCCCCATAACTTCCCTCCCACCCACAACCCTCCCCTTTCCCGCTCCCTCTCCCCTTCCATTCACATCATGATTCATTTTCAATTCTCTTTATACACAGAAGATCAGCTTAGTACATATTACGTAAAGATTTCAACATTTGCTATCACATAGCAACACAAAGTGAATAATACTGTTGGAGTACTAGTTATAGCATTAAATCACAATGTACAACACATTAAGGACAGAGATCCTACATGATTTTTTTTAAAGAATTGATTAATTATCTATGCAATTTCCAATTTAACACCAAGATTTTTTAATCATTTTCAATTATCTTTATATACAGAAGATCGATTCAGTATATACTAAGTAAAGATTTCATCAGTTCGCACTCACACAGAAACACAAAGTATAAAAACGTCTACGGCCATACCACCCTGAACATGCCCGATCTCCTCTGATCTCGGAAGCTAAGCAGGGTTGGGCCTGGTTAGTACTTGCAAGGGTGTTTTATTTTATCAAATGCTTTCTCTGCATCTGTTGAAATAACCATATTGTGTTTGTTCAGCACTTGGTTAATGTGGTGTATCACATTGATTCATTTGTGAATGTTGAACCATCACTGCATACCGGGGATAAATCCCACTGTGTCTTCATGGCTCAATTTAGGTATGTTGTATGAGCCCAGGAATCTATCCATTTTTGCCTGATTTCCCAGTTTGTTGGCATGGAACTCTTTGTAGTAATTTCTGATGACTTTTTATTTCTGTGGTGTCTATTGTTACACTTCCTTTTTCATCTCAAATTTTATTGAATTGGGTCTTCTCTCTCCTCTTTTTGGTTAATTAGGCCAATGATGTGTCAGTGTTGTTTATGTTTTCAAAAAGCCAACTTCATTTTACTGGTTTTTTTGGGTGGGGGCATTCAATTTTATTGATTTCTTCTGTAACTTTAATTATTTCTCTTTACTACTTTTGGGTTTGTTTTTCTAGATCCTTGTGATGCATTGATAGCTATTTATTTGGTACCTTTCCGATTTCTTGATGTAAGAACCTATTGCTGTAAAGTTTCTTCTTAATACTGCTTTTGCTGTATCCCATAAGTTTTGATATGTTGTGTTGTCATCTTCATTTGCTTCCAGAAAGTTTTTGATTTCTCTTTTGATTTCTTCTATGACCCATTGTTCATTCAGGAGCATGTTTTTCAATCTCGATGTGTTTTCATATGCTCTAGGGATTCCTGAATTGCTGGTTTCCAGCTTCATTCCATTGTGGTATGAGAAAATGCATTGTATGATTTCATTTTTTTTTTTTGAATTTTCTGGGACTTGCTTTATGGCCTAGTATGTGGTCTAGAGAAAGTTCCATGCACTGCTGGGAAGAATGAGTGTTGTGCAACTGTAGGATGAAAACTTCTCTAGATATCTGTTATCTCCATTTGGTCTATAGTGTCAATTAAATCTGCTGTTTCCTTGTTGACTTTCTGTCTGGTTGATCTGCCCATTGCTGAAAATGGAGTATTGAAGTACCCAAATACTGTTGTATTGGATGTGTATGTGCTGCTTGTCCCTCTTGCTCCATGTAACTGAAGCCAGTGTTTTTGCCTTTAAATACATTTTACAGCCTGTGCCACAGCTCAAGGCTAATCCTCTGCCTAGCGGTGCTGGCACACCAGGTTCTAGTCCTGGTCAGGGTGCCAGATTCTGTCCTGGTTGCCCCTCTTCCAGGCAAGCTCTCTGCTGTGGCCAGGGAGTTCAGTGGAGGATGGCCCAAGTGCTTGGGCCCTGCACCCCATGGGAGACCAGGAGAAGCACCTGGTTCCTGCCTTTGGATCAGCATGTGTGTGCTGGTCACAGCGCACCGGCCGCGGCGGCCATTGGAGGGTGAACCAACGGCAAAGGAAGACCTTTGTCTCTGTCTCTCTCTCTCACTGTCCACTCTGCCTGTAAAAAAGTTAAAAATAAAAAATATACATTTTACAAACACCATCTCTAGTCCACTCCATCCCTGTGAAAATTCCAAGGGGGAGGAAACAAAGGGAAGCCCTTGGACCATCCTTTAAGGAGTCAATGGACAACTCAAAACACACATCTGTAATTCTTTGAGAACAAATTTGGTTTCACCATCTCTGGCACCAGTAAGCACCACTGAGATGACTATGGGAGGTTGGAGGGTATGTGGGTGAGTTCAAGCACCACAGTATTCTAAGAGAATTCACCAACTTCATTTTCCCTAAAGCATTGTACTATTTGCTTAACCCCTGGGGGAATAGAGATGAATGGGTAATTTATGTCTTATATTGTGGATTGGCCAAATGTGTACAAGCAGGGTTTTTGGCAGCAGGGAATGTGATTAAGACTATAAATTAGCCCAACAGCACTTTCCCTGCGTTTACTGACTCAATTTACAATTTCAAGTCTAGTCCAGACTAAGAGCAAGGAGAAACAGATTCAGCTCTCAGTAAAGTTGTATTGCAAATGAAGTCCTGATACTGGAAGGAGTAAGAAAAAAAAAAAGTAACCATTTAAAAAAAAATGCCACTTATTTTATAAAGTAGTTTAATCAATTTCTGTATACAAACAAAAAGAATGGTTATAGATACTCAGGTTTTGTGTTCACAAATTGTAAGCTACAGATCTATTGAGTAATATGACTTCATAACCAATATTATTATTATTATAACCCATTGCTCCAAAGTTTAAAGCATATATAGGTATTAATTATAAAAAAACAAATACCAGTCTTGTAAATGCTATGTTAACAGCTTGATAAAGAGTTCAGAATTCACAAATTATCAAATATTTCAAGTTTTATTTGATGCTATTTTTTTCTAGCCAGAACCACCTGCTCCAGATATATTTCCTCTTTACCTAGAAATGTACATTGTGGTGGACAAAGCTTTGGTATGTGTTTTGCTTTTGTTTTACTTTTAAGTACTCAGTGCAAATCTGTGATTCTATATGGCTTTAGAGCAACTATAAGATTCTGATATTTTGGCTGGTGCTGCAGCTCACTATGCTAATCCTCCACCTGCGGTGCTGGCACCCTGTGTTCTAGTCCTGGTCAGGGCGCCAGATTCTGTCCTGGTTGCTCCTCTTCCAGTGCAGCTATCTGCTGTGGCCCGGGAGTGCAGTGGAGGATGGCCCAAGTGCTTGGGCCCTGCACCTGCAGGGAGGCCAGGAGAAGCACCTGGCTCCTGGCTTTGGATCGGCGCGGTGCACCTGCAGCGGTGTGCCACCGGAGCTGCCACTGGGGGTGAAAAAACAGACAGGGAAGAACTTTCTCTCTGTCACTCTTTCTCTCTGTCCACTCTGTCTGTCAAAAAAAAGATTCTGATATTTTTACTTGCTGATCATAGAAAGAATAGTGTGAAACAGGACTAGCTGAAAAGCCTGATGGTCAGAATTACACTAGGGCAATAAACTGTTTTATTTCAAATCTCTGTAACAACCCAGCAGGACAAAATTCTTTTTTTCTGACTCATCACATTTGTTTTAAATCTTTATTGATTCATTTGAAAGGCAGTTACAAAGAGAAAGAGGGATAGGCAGAGATCTCTCATCTGATGGTTCTTTCCCCAAATGGCTGCAATGGCTATGGCTGGACCAGTGCAAATTCAGGAGCCAGGTACCTCTTCTGGGTCTTCTACATGGGTGGCCAGAGCCTAGGAACTTGGGCAATCTTCCACTGCATTCCCCAGGTGCATTAGCAGGGAGTTGGATCAGAGTTGAGGAGACTTGAACAGGTGCCCGTATAGGATGCCAGCACTGCAGACCATGGCTTAATCCACGGTGCACAGTGCTGGCCCCAACCCGTCACGTATTTAAGACTTCTTCTGATCTCATTCATACTCTTTTTAAATAATGCTGTTTGGTTACAATGAAATTCTTTAAGCTGTTAAGTTGTATTTTGGGTAAGTCATGAAGAGTAAGTAGTCGGTATTTTAAGGGATGTTTCACCACATGAAATATTTATTAGGAAAAAATGTAACTATATATGAGAACTGATTGTAATAATATGTGCAGAATTTTGTAGCATTTTTTTGTATTACACCTGTTTCAGAGTATTGAATTCCTGATTTAGAAACCTCTAGATCTTTGATACCCATAAACAGTTTGAGGGCCTCTAAATGATTGAGAATATTTGGGTTGAAAACTTAGCTTGTAATCAACCAGATGTCGCTTTCTCTTCTATAGTATTTCATATTATATGGATAAAATATATTTTCACAGTTGTTCTGATGATGAGTGTTTGATTGTGATACCTCCTCTCGAAGATCACAGAGATTATCAATAGGGCTCATTATCAATTCTTTCTTAAAGGTTGTAGATCTTGTCAGGAATCCAGAGTTAAAATCAGTGAAGGAATTTGGAGATAGATACTAATCTACTTGAAGATTTAGAAAAAAAAATGATAAAAGGACAATTTAAGAAAAAATGGAGACATTGAAATATTTAAGAAAAAATTGAGATACTTCAGTACATATGACTAGGTTTGTAGGGACTATTTTGGATTAGGAGGTTTTTTTGTTTCAGGATTATGTTTTAAACATTTGCGAATTCTTTTAAAAGCTTCTTAATTTCCTACGTTGCAAGCTACATAATGATGTTTAAACATTATTTCTCAGCCGGCGCCGTGGCTCAACAGGCTAATCCTCCGCCTTGTGGTGCCGGCACACTGGGTTCTAGTCCCGGTTGGGGCGCCGGATTCTGTCCCAGTTGCCCCTGTTCCAGGCCAGCTCTCAGCTGTGGCCCGGGAGTGCAGTGGAGGATGGCCCAAGTGCTTGGGCCCTGCACCCGCATGGGAGACCAGGAAAAGCACCTGGCACCTGGCTCCTGCCATCGGATGAGCGCGGTGCGCTGGCCGCAGCGCGCCGTCCGCAGCGGCCATTGGAGGGTGAACCAACGGCAAAGGAAGACCTTTGTCTCTGTCTCTCTCTCTTACTGTCCACTCTGCCTGTCAAAAATAAAAAAATTTAAAAAAAACCAAAAAACATTATTTCTCTACTCTTATACTTATCTACATGTTATTTAATAAAGCAAACATAGATCCAGCTATAAAATCTCAGTTACTAGGTATTGGTATTTAAGGAAGAAGAACACTGATATTTTTCAGTTCCTTAACAAAAATAAATCCACAATTTTGGCCTAGTCAATTCAGAATATTGTGCTATAAAAATAGAATTTAGCATTGGAAACATGCATAGAGACACACAAGTGTAACTTGAGCTACTGTAAAAGAATGCAAGTAAATGTTTTAAAATGTAGATTGTCTTCTTCACATACGGTGAGGCTATCAGAGCGATAAATTATTGGTGTTGAGAGGAAGGACAGTGTGGAACTCATAGTTCTCAAGAGGATTGAGCAGACTACAGCATGTACATGGCCACATGGTGGAGCACCACTGGCAGTTAAGAGACAGCAAGGTGGTAATGTGGTCAAGAGCCTTCATTGGGGTTTCCCTTTAAGCAATGGGCAGGACAGCATAGGAGGGTTAGGATGATGGGCTAATTTGAATAATTTCGTTGGGCTCTGGGGTAAAGCAGCTGTTCCTTGTTGTCTGGTACCTGGCTCTGGGGTGATTGATGCAGGGTGTGAGAGCATGAAAAGAGGAAGTGATTAGATGAAGGCTTTGGATTAATTGGCTTGCATATGAGAGGTGCTTGCATATGAAGGTATGTCATTTTCTGTCTCTTAGAATTTGCTGTCCCTGAGAAGTGTGGTCATCAATTTCCAAGATGTCAAAGCAAATATATACAGAAAAGAGAGGGATGGTCAGTACTGTGGCTCACATGATGAATACAGGAAATGAGTAACGGGTGGAGAATGAGGCCAGGGATGACTGTGCAGAACTTTGCTTTTAAGTGTGAGAGAACGTTCTTTTCAGGAAACTGAAAGATGTTTAGTTTGTTTATTAACAGAGGGACATACAAATGGGTGAATTGAAGAATTAATATGCTATTTCGATTTTATATAAAGACAATGGAGAATCATTGAAATTCTTAAAATAGGGGTGTGACTTATTTAGGTTCTAATTTTAGAATCATGATTTTGGTAATAGTATAGTGGCTGGATTGCTGGTGGGAAAATGGGAGAAAAGCATGTAAGATATTCCAGTAATCAAGGTAAAAACTTAAATGAGTGTTTTAGGACTCATAAATAAACAAAGGAACAGTTTTAAAAGTTACTGATGAGATTCAAGTATCACATGTAGTGTTGTGTAGCTACCACCATGATCAAGATATTCAATAATGCCTTCACCACTTGTCTCTCTTATTTTATTCCTGTAAGGCACACCCAAAAGTGTCCCCTACCTTGGCCTCATAGCCTTGGCAATCTGTAAGCTATTCTCCTTTATGATTTCATTAATATCTCATAAATAAATATTGCATATGCAGAGTATCTTTTGAATATTTGTTTTCTACTCCGTATAATTTTCTTGACATTTTTCCTAGTTGTACATGTATCAATACTTCAGTTCTGTTTTAGTGTTTAGCAGTATTCTATGGTGTGAATGCACTATATTATTTAGTCATTTAATCACTAGAGGACGTTTAAGTTGTTTCCAGGTTTGGGTTATTATGACTAAAGCTATTATAGATGTTCGTATCCAGGTTTTGCATGTGTACAAATTTTCATTTCTGTGGGATAAATGCCCAAGAGTACAATGACTGGGTCACAGGGTCAGTTTGTTACTTGTTGTGAAAGTGTTTGCCAAGCTATTTTTCAGAGTAGTCATACTAGTTAACACTACCACAAGCAATGTATGAGTGAACCAGTTTAATGTCTTATTATGAACTGTTGGAACCAAAAGCAAACTTCTGAGAAAAGATAGAGAGTAAGTCTCAAAAGCACAGTGTAACAAATTGTTTTGAAATATGAAATTAATTCTGTTTTTCAGTATGAATACCTTGGCTCTGATAGCATGATAGTAACAAGTAAATTCATTGAGATTATTGGCCTTGTAAATTCAGTAAGTATTTCCCTGTTTATATTAGACAAAATGTTTAGCTTGAAAGGGTAAATTGTATTAACTTGATGGAGTGTTTCTGAATAATTAAAACATCTATATGTAATGAGTAGGGGCTTCTAAAAATTCAATGAATTTTGGCATAAAAAAATCTACAGACTGCAAAAAATGTAATGTGTATGACAAAGTTGACATTTTCAGATTTGATTATGTTTGTAGCCCTTTCTATACTTCAGAAGAACAGTGGTTGTTTCTGCTTACTTCTTTTTGAATTGTTTTTTTTTTAGTGGAGGGTTATTCTTGTGATTATGAAGTAAACTGAAAGTATATCATTGTACAGATTAAAAGGAAAATAAGAATGGATGAGGAGAGAGGGTGGAAGTGAGGCAGCAAGGAAGCAAGGTCAGGTGGGAAAGAAATATCATTATGCTTGTTAAACTGTATAAATGAAACACAAGATGTGTTGCTTTTATAAGATGAAAAAATTAAAAAGATTAATTTTATATTTATTTGTCTCTCCTGTTATTAGATGTTCACCCAATTTAAAGTTACTGTTATGCTGTCATCATTGGAGTTGTGGTCAGATGAAAATAAGATTTCTACAGTTGGTGGGGCAGATGAATTATTGCAAATATTTTTAAAGTGGAAACAGTCTTATCTTAACTTAAGGCCTCATGATACTGCGTATCTATTCATGTAAGCATAATATTTCAGTACTCAGATTGGGGAAAAAAACGGATCAGTGATAATGAGATAATTATGTAGTTTTATATAGACAGCTTTTATATGTTTATTTATGCCTTGATTATTTAGTCTGTATTTTATTCTTGCCGCCTGCTGATTTTCTACTTATCAAGAAATATAAAAAATACTCACATTTATTTCTTTGCTTATCAACTTTGTACAAGGTGATTGAGATATCAAAAGTTAAGCCTTCTTGGAACTCTTGGACATAGTATGTGTCTGTGGTTTGAACTCGCAGGTTGTTAAGTCCATAGCCTATACTCTACACAGAGATGGGACTTATTTTGCAACATTTGTGTTTGTATTATGCATTTTGATCAAAAATTTATAATGCAAGTTATAAGTATTTTGTTCTAATGGATTTTCTTCATTATTTTAAAATGTTTTATAATTTCCAATTATAACTGTACATTCAAACTTTTATTCATTTTAAGTTTTTAGCAATAATAAGTAAATTCCTTTCAATAAATCTCTCACTTATGTATTTATCTTAGGTAAATATTGATGCTTATATAGAAAGCTATATGTTAATGCTTTTTTCAGCTGGCATGTCAGTTTTTCCTTTTCCATGTGTAAATTTATTTCCATCACAACTCTTTGCCACTAGTAAATGTTATTGCTCTTTTCAGCTTTTTTTTTTAACAATTTATTTATTTCTTTGAAAGGTAGAGTTGCAGAGAAGCAGAGGGAGAGAGAGAGAGAGAGAGAGAGAGAGAGAGAGAGAGAGGTCTTCTATCTGCTGGTTCACTTTCCAGATGGCCACAATGCCCAGAACTGCGTAGATCTGAAGCCAGGAGCCAGGAGCTTCCTCTGGGTCTCCCACTTGAGTGCAGGGGCCCAAGGACTTGGGCCATCTTTCACTGCTACCCCAGGCCATAGCAGAGAGTTGGATTGGAAGTGGAGCAGCTGGGACTAGAACTAGTGCCCGTATGGGATGCTGGCACTACAGGTGGTGGCTTTACCAGCTATGCCATAGTGCTGGCCCGCTCTTTTCATTTTTTTTTTTGCTAGTTTGATGGATATAAATCATTGTCATTTTTCATTTAATTTGCTTTTTTTCTTATGACTAGTGGATCTTAGCAAGCTTCTGCTTGACTCTGCCTTTTGTAATTGAGTCTGTCCATCTGTAATTGCTTTTTAATGTCTGACTTTATTATTAATTTTTATGTATTTGGATAGGAGAGAGGGAAGGAGGGAGGAAAAAGTGAGAGAGAAAGAAATAGAAATATGAATCATCCACTAATTCATTCCTGAATTGCCTGCAGTAGCTGTAACGGGGCCAGGTAAAGTCATTTCCCCTGGGATCTGGTACCAGACAGGGATGCCCACACTCACCACTGCTATTCAATATAGTTCTGGAAGTTTTAGCCAGAGCCATTAGGCAAGAAAAAGAAATTAAAGGGATACAAATTGAGAAAGAAGAAGTCAAACTATCCCTCTTTACAGATGATATGTTTCTTTATTTTTTTATTTTTTATTTTTTGACAGGCAGAGTGGACAGTAAGAGAGAGAGACAGAGAGAAAGGTCTTCCTTTTTGCCGTTGGTTCACCCTCCAATGGCCGCCGCGGCCAGCGCGCTGTGGCCGGCGCACTGCACTGATCCAAAGGCAGGAGCCAGGTGCTTCTCCTGGTCTCCCATGGGGTGCAGGGCCCAAGCACTTGGGCCATCCTCCACTGAACTCCCTGGCCACAGCAGAGAGATTGCTGGAAGAGGGGCAACCGGGACATAATCCGGCACCCCGACCGGGACTAGAACCCGGTGTGCTGGCACTGCAAGGTGGAGGATTACCCTATTGAGCCGCGGCGCCGGCCATATGTTTCTTTATTTAAGGGATCCAAAGAACTCTACTGTGAGACTATTGGAACGCATAGAAGAGGTTGGCAAGGTAGCAGGACATAAAATCAGTGCACCAAAATCAACAGCCTTTGTATACACAGGCAATGCCATGGCTGAGAAAGAACTTCTAAGACCAATCCCATTCACAATAACCACAAAAACAATCAAATACCTTGGAATAAACTTAACCAAGGATGACAAAGATCTCTATGATGAGAATTATAAAATCTTAAAGAAAGAAATAGAAGAGGATACCAAAAAATGGAAAAATCTTCCATGCTCATGGATTGGATGAATCAATATCATCAAAGTGTCCATTCTCCCAAAAGCAGTTTATAGATTCAATGCGATACCAATCAAAATACCAAAGACATTCCTCTCAGATCTGGAAAAAAAAGATGCTGAAATTCATATGGTGACAAAGGAGACCTTGATTAGCTAAAGCAATCTTGTACAACAACAACAACAGAAAAAAAGCCAGAGGCATCACAATACCAGATTTCAGGACGTACTACAGGACATTTCAAAACAGCATGGTACTGGTAAAGAAACAGATGGATAGACCAATGGAACAGAATAGAAACACCAGAAATCAATCCAAACATCTACAGCCAACTGATATTTGATCAAGGATCTAAAACCAATTCCTGGAGCAAGGACAGTCTATTCAACAAATGGTGCTGGGAAAACTAGATTCCCAAGTGCAGAAGCATGAAGCAAGACCCCTACCTTACACCTTACACAAAAATCCACTCAACATGGATTAAAGATCTAAATCTACAACCCGACACCATTAAATTATTAGAAAACATTGGAGAAACCCTGCAAGATTTAGGCATAGGCGAAGACTTCTTGGAAAAGACTCTGAAGGCACAGGCAGTCAAAGCCAAAATTCACAATTGGGATTGCATCAAATTAAGAAGTTTCTGTACTGCAAAAGAAACAGTCAGGAAGGTGCCGAGGCAACCAACAGAATGGGAAAAAAAATATTTGCAAACTATGCGACTGATAAAGGATGAATAACTAGAATCTGCAGAGAGATCAAGGAACTCCACAACAACTAAACAAACAACCCACTTAAGAGATGGGCCAAGGACCTCAATGAACATTTTTTCAAAAGAGGAAATCCAAATGGCCAACAGACATATGAAAAAATGTTTGGGATCACTAGCTAACAGGGAAATGCAAATCAAAACCGCAATGAGGTTTCACCTCACCCTGGTTAGAATGCCTCACATACAGATATCTACCAACAACAGATGCTGTTGAGGTTTCGGGAAAAAGGGATAGTAACCCACTGTTGGTGGGAATGAAAACTGGTAAAGCCACTGTGGAAGTCAGTCTGAGATTCCTCAGAAACCTGAATATAACCCCACCATAGAACCCAGCCATCCTGCTCCTTGGAATTTACCCAAAGAAAATTAAATTGGCAAACAAAAAAGCTATCTACTCCTCTATGTTTCTTGCAGCTCAATTCACAATAGCTAAGACCTGGAATCAACCCAAATGCCCATCAACCGTAGACTGGAAAAAGAAATTATGGGACATGTACTATTCTATTATGGGACATGTAGTATTCTATAGAATACTACACAGCATTAAAAAAAAAAAAAAGAAATCCGGTCTTTTGCAACACAATGGCGGAATCTGGAAAACATCATGCTGAGTGAAATAAGCCAGTCCCAAGTGGACAAATATCATATGTTCTCCCTGATCGGTGATAACTAACCAAGCACCAAAAAGGAAACCTGTTGAAGTGAAATGGACACTATGAAAAGCAATGACTCGATCAGCCCTTTTCCTAGCTGTTAAGTAACAGCTTAATACTTTATCCCTTTTAGTATTTTTTAATTAATATAATTGGTTGAACTCTTTAATTAACACATGATTATTCTTAGGTGTTTAAATTTAACTGAAAAGTGATCCCTGTGGGAAAGAGAGAGAGAGATGTACAATTTGGGACATGCTCAATCGGACTTGCCCCAAATGGTAGAGTTAGAAACGTGCCAGGGGATTCCAATCCATTCTCTTCAAGGTGGCAGGTACCAATGCCATCTCAGTAGTCAAATGATCAGTTTCAGTTCACAATTGATCATAATGATAGGATTAAGTGTCAAAGTGATCACATAAACAAGGCTAGTGTCTGCTAACACTAACTGATAGAATTAAAAAGGAGAGAACAATCCAACATGGGTAGTGGGATACACAGCAGACTCATAGAATGGCAGATGTCCTAAACAGCACTCTGGCCTCAGAATCAGCCCTTAAAGCATTCGGATCTGGCTGAAGAGCCCATGAGAGTATTTTAGGCATGGAAAGCCAAGATACTCTGGCAAAAAAAAGAAGACCTAAATGAAATATCTCTGCTAGTGAGATCCCAGTGGAAAGAACGGGGCCATCAAAGAAGGAGGTACCTTTCTTGAAGGGAGGAGAGAACTTCCACTTCAACTATGACTTTGTCTGAATACGATCGGAGTTGCAAACTCAAAAGGTTTCTATAGCCTTGGCAACACATGACAAGAGTCTAGGGTGATTACTGATGTCATATACAAGAGTTTCAATTATTAAATGAAAAATAGGGTCACTGTGCACTTACTCACCATGTAGGATCTGTCGTTAATGTTTTGTTTAATGTGAATTAATGCTATAAATAGTACTTAAACAGTATTTTACACTTTGTGTTTCTGTGTGGGTGCAAGCTATTGAAATCTTTAGTTAGTATATACTAAATTGATCTTCTGTATATAAACTTAATTGAAAATGAATTTTGATGTGAATGGAATGGGACAGGAAGTGGGTGATGGGAGGGTTGAGGGTGGTAGGGAGGTTGTGGGGTCGTGGATGCCACTGTAATGCAAAAACTGTACTTTGGAAATTTATATTTATTAAATAAAAATTATAAAACAGTTTTTTTAAAGAATACAAGTTGGAAAAGATGAAGTCAAATCATTTTGATTTCAGATAACATGTTTTATATATAATGGAACCAGAAGACTCCACTGAGAGTCATGGAAGAGTCTAATTAAGTTGCAGGATATAAAGTTAACACTAAAAATATGTAGCCTCTATATACCCAGACAATGCCATGGCTGAAGAAGAACTTCTAAGACCAATCCCATTGACAATAGCTACAGAAAAAACTAGATCCCCTGGAATACTTTTAAGGAGGTGAAAGATCTCTACAATGAAAGTTAACAACGTTAAAGAAATAAATAGAAGACACCAAAAATAGAAAAATTTTCCATGTTTTGGATGAGGAGAATTAATATAATCAAAATGTCCATATTACCAAAGGCAATTTACAGATCCAATTCTATTGCAATGACATTCTTCCCAAATCTAAAAAAAAAAGCTAAAATTCATATGGAAACACAGGAGACCCTGAATACCTAGAACAATCTTATACAACAATTACAAAGCTATAGACATCACAATAACATATTTCAGGACATACTCTAGGGCAGTATAATCAAAACAGCCTGGTGCTAGCACAAAAAATAGATACACAGACCAATGGAAAAGAAGAGAAATTCCAGAAATCAATGCATGCATCTGCAGACAACAAAACTTTGACAAAGGAGCTAAAATCAATCATTGGAGAAAGGGCAGTCTCTCCAGCAAATGGTGCTTTGAAAATTGGATCACCATGTGCAGAAGTGTGAAACAAACCCTAACCTTACACTTTATACGAAAATCAACTCAAAATGGATCCAGGATCTAAACGTACAACCTAATGCATCAAGCTACTTGAGGAAAACATTGGGGAACCTCTGTAACAGACTGGCGTAGGCAAAGAGTTCCTTGAAATGACCCCAGAAGCATAGGCAATCAAAGACAAAACAGAAAAATGGAATTTAATTCAAGCTGAGAAGCTTCTGCATTGAAAAAAAATTGAGCAAAGTAAATATGGAACCGACAAAATGAGAGAAAATATTTGCAAAATATAAAATATATACAATTGATATTCAGGAACTATAAAGAGCTCAAGTAATTCAACAACAGTCCAGTTAAGAAATTGGTAAATTATTTGAACAGGCACTTTTTCAACAGAGGAAATTCAAATGATCAACAAACACATGAATGAATGTTCCTGGACACTAGCCATTAGAGAAATGCCAATGAAAACCACAATGAGGATTCAACTCACCTCAGTTAGAATGGCTCACATACAGAAATCAACAAACAGTAAATGCTGATGAGGGTGCAAGGAAAAAGGTACCCTTGCCAGTCTTGGTGGGAAGGTGAAGTAGTACAGCCATTGTCAAATACAGGATGAAGATACCTCAGAAAGCTGAAAATTCCACATGACCCAGCAATCCCACTCCTGGGAATTTACCCAAGTGGATCGAAATCAACATATGAAAGAGTTGTCTGTATCTCCCATTTTATTTCAACTCAATTCACAATATCTAAAATATTGAATCAACCCAGATGTCCATTAACTTAGTGCTGGATAAAGAAATTATGATATATATATATATATATATATATATATATATATATACACATACACACACACACACTGTGGAATACTACTCAGGCATATAAAAAGAATTAAATCTGTCTTTTGGAACAGAATGGATGTAACTGAAAACCTTTATACCTAGTGAAATAAGGCAGTCCCCAAAAGAGAAATACCATGTTTTACCAGTACAGTTACCCTGAACTGTGGTAACCAATAGAGTTATGTAATGAATAGGAGTGTACATCTATAGTGTAAGGTATAGGAGTGTAATGTATAGGAATGTAATGTATTGGAGTAAAATTGACATTTTGAGCTTTATAATTGTTTACAGCCCTGACCAGAGTTTTCTTTTTCTTACTATTTGTTGAATTCTAAACTTAGTGTAGGGCTGTTATGAGTATAAAGTAAACTGAAAGTAGATTATTATAAAATTTGAGAGGGATTAGGAAAGGGAGGAGAAAGGTTGGGATTGTGAGCAGGAGGGAGGGTATGGTGTGAAATATCACTGTGTTCTTAAATCTGTACACATGAAATACATAATTTGTATACCTTAAATAAAATGATCAAAGTAAAGAGGCTGGTGCTGTGGTATAGTGGGCAAAACCGCCGCTTAGAGTGCTGGCATCCCATATGGGCACCTATTCGAGTCTCGGTTGTCCTGGCTGCTCCACTTTTGATCTAGCTTTTTGCTATGGCCTGGGAAAGCATTAGATGATGGCCCAAGTCCTTGGGCCCCTGTACCTGTGTGGGAGACAAGAGGAGGCTCTTGGCTTCATATCAGCGCAACTCTGGCTCTTGTGGCCATCTTGGGGAGTGAACCAGTGAATGGAAGACCTCTCTCTGTCTCTCTCTGCCTCTCGTTCACTCTCTGTGTAAACTCTGACTTTCAAATAAATAAATAAATACAAATCTTTAAAAAAATAAAGAGTATTCATTTGACAAATAAGTATTTCACGTCTTTGCCATGTCTAAGATTTCAAAATGAAATAAATATATAGGTTAATTACTAAATAGAACTAACAAATATGCTTTATTCTACATTTTTTTTGTTCTGAGAATCCTTAAATTATATTCTCTTAGGAAATTTTAAGGATATATTATATTCTTATTAACTTTTGTAAATATGTGGTACAATAGACTCCTTAACTATTTTTATAAAATAATAAATTTTTAATTTCTTAAAAAACAAAATTAGCCACATAACAAAATGAAATACACTCGATTATAAGTGTTTATATTTCCGTAGGTGGTACTGCTTTCAGAATACCTGTCATTTCTAACAATTGATATGAAAATCTTTATGAAAAAAGTAATGTGTTTCCCATATTGTCTATATTTTATTTATTAAAACATCGTCAAGGGCCATTGTCAAGCTACCTACTATACCTGCATTTAGGAACATTAACTCCAAGACATAATCAGAAAATGGAAAACTTCAATTCTCAACCCACAATTATTTTCCACGTCTTCTGAAACAAGAACACACCTTTGAAAGGGTTTTCAGGATGCCCTTCGCTTATTGTTTTTTGTATTTGCATGACATAAACAATATATTTTAATTTAATCCTCTTGGATTCTACTTTATAAAGTTTCTTCTCCTGAGATACAGTTTATTTATTTGAGATTTAAAGAGAAGGAGACATGCAGATAGGCATACTTTCCTTCCATTGTTTCATTCATTGCCTACAATAGTCAAGAGACCAAAGGTAATAGTTGAGAATACAATTCAGATTTCCCCCATGGGTAACAAGAACCCCACCAACTTGATCCATTGATACTGCCTTCCAGGGTCCTCCTTAGCAGGAACTGGAACTGGATGTCAAACCCAGGCACTTTAATTTGGGATTTGGATGTCTTGATGAGCATGATTAATGGCTAGGCCAAATGTCCACACCTACATTATTCTTTTAATATTGCATTGCTTGGACTGAGAAACCATGACCCTCGGATTCTTGGAACATGGGAATGATGCTTAGGTACGAAGTGGCAGTGTGTGCTATTTCATTTCTGTCCTTCCTTTCTTTTTCAGATAACAGTTTTTAAAATGATTTCTTTATTTGAAAGGCAGAATTACACACAGAGAGGTCTTCTATCTGGAGATTTACTCTCCAATTCACTGCAATGGTCAGAACTGATTCAAGGCAAAGCCAAGAGCCTGGAGCTTCATCCGGGTCTCTTATGTGGATGGCAGGTGCTCAAATACCTGGGTCATCTTCTGTTGATTTGTTGAAGCCATTAGCCGGGATCTGGATTGGAAGTGGAGCAGCTACCACTCGAACCAGTGGCCATATGGGATGCCAGCGTCATAGATGGCAGGTTTACCCACTCCTTCACAATAAATGTCCTTTGATAACATTTTTAATTACCATAATAGTCAAGGGCTTAATACTCCACTAAATAAAGAGATAAACAAGGAAAAAAATCCCTAGTTAAGTGCACACAAGGGCTACAAACAATAATCAAATGGTTATATGAACTTACAGATCATTAAAACTGTGATAGCATAACATTTTGAACCATTGGGTTGACAAAGATGAAACAAAGTTTGACAAAATTATATGCAAAGCTGTATTGGTACACAGGCATTACTTTTTTGTTTTTGAGTTTTTGTCTTTTTAAATTTTACCTCCCAAATATAAAGGAAAACATGTGGTATTTGTCTTTCTGTGTCCAGCTTATTTCACTCAACATAATGCCTTCCAGTTGCATCCATTTTGAAGCAAATGGTAGAATTTCATTGTTTTTGTAGCTGAGTAATATCCCATCATATATGTATATATAATTATTTTATTACGTTCTTTATTAATCGGATCACAGACCCTTGGTTGATTCCATATTTTCACCATTCCATAGTTAGGTTGATATAAACATTGTGATGCAGGTATCTCTTTGATTCAATGTGTTCATGTTTTGGGGTATAGACACAGGAGTGGGATAGCTGGATTATATTTCTATTCTTTTTGTGAAATCTCCATATAGTTTTCCACAGGGAATGCATGGTTTGACATTCCCAACAACAATATATATGTTGTTCCCTTTCTCTACATCCTTGCCTGCATTTGTTACTCTCTTTTGGATTTTTCCATTTGGCAGGGGTGTTGTGTTATTTTATTGTGATTTTCATTTGCATTATCCTGGTGATGTTGAGCATTTGTTCATATGTTTGTTGTACTTCTTTTGAAAAATGTCTGTTGAAGTCCTTTTCCCATTTCTTAAGTCCTTTTTTCCCATTTCTTGGGGGTTGTTTTGTTGTTGAGTGCTTTTGAGTCTCTGATATATTCTGGGAGTAAATCCTTTGTCTCCAGTGCCTTGGAGAGGTTCCCTCAATTTGCTTCCAGCAGCCATAGTCTTCAGGTCTTAAATTTAGGTCTTTGTTCTATATCAAGTTGATTTTTATATATGATGAATGGTAGTGGTCGACTTTCATTCTTCTAAATGTATATCCTGTTTTTCCAGAACAATTTATTGAAGAGTTTGTCCTTATTTGAATGTGTTTCCTGGATACTATTGTCAAAAATCAGTTGGATAGTAGCCTCGGCAACTCATGACCAGAGCCTAGGGAGATTACTGACGCCATAAACAAGAGTGTCAAATTGTTAAATCAACATCAGGAGTCACTGTGTACCTACGTCTCTTGAGGGATCTGTCCTTAATGTGTTATCCAATGTGAAGTGATGCTATTACTAGTACTGAAACAGTATTTTTACACTTTGTGTTTCTGAGTGGGTGCAAACTGATGAAATCCTCACATAGTATATATTGAATCGATCTTCTTTATATAAAGATAATTGCAAATGATTAAAAAATCTTGGTGTTAAACTGGAAATTGCATAGACAATTAATCAATTTTTTTAAAAAAAAATCATGTAGGATCTCTGTCCTTAATGTGCTGTACATTGTGAATTAATACTATAACTAGTACTCCAACAGTATTATCATTTTGTGTCTCTATGCGAGGGCAAACCGTTGAAATCTTTACGTAATATGTACTAAATTGATCTTCTGTGTATAAAGAGAATTGAAAATGAATCTTGATGTGAACAGAAGGGGAGAGGGAGCGGGAAAGGGGAGGGTGGGGGGAGGGAGGGAAGTTGTGTGGTGGGGGAGCCATTGTGGTCCATGAGCTGTTCTTTGGAAATTTATATTCTTTAAATAAAAGCTTTATAAAAAATAAATAAATAAATAAATAAATAAATAAATAAAAAAAATCAGTTGGATATATGTTCATGGATTAATTTCTGGACTTCCTAATCTGTCCACTGATTCATATGTTGGTCATTATGTGGATACAAGTCTGTTTTATCACTAGAGCTTTGTAGTATACTTTGAATGCAGGTATTGTAATGCCTCCAGCTTGATTGTTTTTTGTTCAGGACTGATTTGGCTATTCTGGTCTTAGGTGGCTGCATATAAGGTTTAGGATGTCTTTTCTCATTATATAAAGCATATCAATGTTATTTTGATAGTGATTGCATTGAAGCTGTAGATTACTTTGGAAAGGAGGAAGTCAAATTATGCCTGTTTGTAGATGACATGATCTTATATATAGGGGAACCAAAAGACTCCACTAGGAGACAATTGGAAATCATGACAGTTTGGCAGTATTGCAGATTATGAAATCAGTGCACAAAAATCAATGGCATTTGTATACACAAATACTGCCATAGCTGAGAAAGAAATTGTAAGATCAGTATCCTTCACTCTAGCTACAAAAAATTAAATAGCTTGGGATAAATTTAACCAGTGATGTGAAAGATCTGTACAATGAAAATTGCAAAACATTAAAGAAAGAAATAGAAAAAGACACACGAAAATGAAAAAAAAAAAACTTCGGTTTGTAAATTGGAAGAATTAATATCATTAAAATATTTGTAAGTAATATAGAAATTTTGATATTATTTCTTTCAATTCATGAGAAATGTCTCTCCATTTTTTTGTATCCTTGTCAGTTTGTTTCTTCAAAGCTTTGTAATTTTCACTGTAGAGATCTTTCACTTCTTTTGTTAAAGTTATTCTTAACTATTTTATTTCTGTTGTTGGCTACTTTGAATGGGATTTCTTATTTTTCTCTTTCAGTGAGTTAACAATTAGCATACACAATGTTGCAATTTTTTATATTTGTTTTGTAACCTGCAACTTTATTGAATTTGCTTACAATTTTAACAGGTTTTTGTGGTATATATTTAGGTTTTTCAATATACAACATCATGTTATTTGCAAACATGGATTTTTTTTATAGCTTGTATTTAAAGAACATAAATTTCCAAAGTACAGCTTATGGATTACAATGGTTCCCCCCCCCCCCCAGAGCTTCCCTCCCTCCCGATAACCTCCCCTTTCCCGCTCCCTCTCCCCTTCCATTCAGGTCAAGATTCATTTTCAATTCTCTTTATGCACAGAAGATCAGTTTAGTATATATTAAGTAAAGATTTCAACAGTTTGCCCTCACATAGAGACACAAAGTGAAAATACTGTTGGAGTACTAGTTATAGTATTAATTCACAATGTACAGCACATTAAGGACAGAGATCCTACATGATTTTTTTTAAAGAATTGATTAATTGTCTATGCAATTTCCAATTTAACACCAAGATTTTTTAATCATTTCCAACTATCTTTATATACAGAAGATTGATTCAGTATATACTATGTAAAGATTTCATCAGTTTGCACCAACACAGAAACACAAAGTGTAAAAATACTGTTTCAGTACTAGTAATAGCATTATTTCACATTGGATAACACATTAAGGACAGATCCCTCATGAGACGTAAGTACACAGTGACTCCTGATGTTGATTTAACAATTTGACACTCTTGTTTATGGCGTCAGTAATCTCCCTAGGCTCTGGTCATGAGTTGCCGAGGCTATGGAAGCCTTTAGGGTTCGCCGACTTCGATCTTATTCCCACTGGGCCATAGTCAAAGTGGAAGTTCCCTCCTCCCTTCAGAGAAAGGTACCTCCTTCTTTGATGGCCCCGTTCTTTCCACTGGGATCTCACTAGCAGAGATCTTTCATTTAGGTCTTCTTTTTTTTGTTTTTCAGGGTGTCTTAGCGTTCCATGCCTAAAATATTCTCATGGGCTCTTGAGCCAGATCCGAATGCCTTAAGGGCTGATTCTGAGGCCAGAGTGCTATTTAGGACATCTGCCATTCTATGAGTCAGCTGTGTTTCCCGCTTCCCATGTTGGATCATTCTCTCCCTTTTTGATTCTATCAGTTTGTATTAGCAGACGCTAAACTTGTTTGTGTGATCCCTTTGACTCTTAGACCTATCAGTGTGATCAACTGTGAACTGAAATTGATCACTTGGACTAGTGAGATGGCCTTGGTACATGCCACCTTGATGGGATTGTATTGGAATCCCCTGGCTCAATTCTAACTCCATCATTTGGGGCAGTTCCGATTGAGCATGTCCCAAATTGTACATCTCCTCCCTCTCTTATTCCCACTCTTATATTTCACAGGGATCACTTTTCAGTTAAAATTTAAACACCTATGAATAATTGTGTGTTAATTACAGAGTTCAACCACTAGTACTAGAATAAAAAAATACTAAAGTGGATAAAGTATTACAATGTACAACAACAGTCAGCACAAGAGCTGATCAAGTCACTGTTTCTCATAGTGTCCATTTCACTTCAACAGGTTTCCCCTTTGGTGCTCAGTTAGTCGTCACCAATCAAGGGAAACAAATGATATTTGTCTCCTTGGGACTGACTTAATTCACTCAGCATGATGTTTTCCAGATTCCTCCATTTTGTTGCAAATGACCGGATTTCATTGTTTTTGACTGCTGTATAGTATTCTGTAGAGTACATGTCCCATAATTTCCTAATCCAGTCTACTGTTGATGGGCATTTGGGTTGGTTCCAAGTCTTAGCTATTGTGAATTGAGCTGCAATAAACATTACTGTGCAGACAGCTTTTTTGTTTGCCAATTTAATTTCCTTTGGGTAAATTCCAAGGAGTGGGATGGCTGGGTTGAATGGTAGGGTTATATTCAGGTTTCTGAGGAATCTCCAGACTGACTTCCATAGTGGCTTCACCAGTTCGCATTCCCACCAACAGTGGATTAGTGTCCCTTTTTCCCCACATCCTCTCCAGCATCTATTGTTGGTGGATTTCTGAATGTGAGCCATTCTCACTGGGGTGAGGTGAAACCTCATTGTGGTTTTGATTTGCATTTCCCTGATTGCTAGTGATCTTGAACATTTTTTCATGTGTCTGTTGGCCATTTGGATTTCCTCTTTGGAAAAATGTCTACTGAGGTCCTTGGCCCATCTCTTAAGTGGGTTGTTTGTTTTGATGTTGTGGAGTTTCTTAATTTCTTTGTAGATTCTGGTTATCAACCCTTTATCTGTTGCATAGTTTTCAAATATTTTTTCCCATTCTGTTGGTTTCCTATTCACTTTCCTGACTGCTTCTTTTGCAGTACAGAAACTTTTCAATTTGATGCAATCCCAGTAGTTAATTTTGGTTTTCAGTGCCTGTGCTTCTGGGGTCTTTTCCAAGAAGTCTTTGCCAGTACCTATGTCTTGCAGGGTTTCTCCTATGCTCTCTAATAATTTGATGGTGTCAGGTCGTAGGTCTAAGTTTTTAATCCATGTTGAATGAATTTTTGTGTAAGGTGAAAGGTAGGAATCTTGCTTCATGATTCTGCACGTGGAAATCCAGGTTTCCCAGCACCATTTATTAAACAGACTGTCCTTACTCCAGGGATTGTTTTTGGATCCTTGATCAAATATAAGTTGGCTGTAGATGTTTGGATTGATTTCTGGTGTTTCTATTCTGTTCCATTGGTCTATCCATCTGTTTCTGTACCAGTACCATGCTGTTTTGATGACTACTGCCCTGTAGTATGTCCTGAAATCTGGTATTGTGATGCCTCCAGCTTTGTTTTTGTTGTACAAGATTGCTTTAGCTATTCGAGGTCTCCTGTGTCTCCATATGAATTTCAGCATCATTTTTTCCAGATCTGAGAAGAATGTCCTCGGTATCTTGATTGGTATTGCATTGAATCTGTAAATTGCTTTTGGGAGAATGGACATTTTGATGATATTGATTCTTCCAATCCATTAGCATGGAAGATTTTTCCATTTTTTGGTATCCTCTTCTATTTCTTTCTTTAAGGTTTTGTAATTTTCATCGTAGAGATCTTTAATGTCCTTGGTTAAGTTTATTCCAAGGTATTTGATTGTTTTTGTAGCTATTGTGAATGGGATTGATCTTAGCAGTTCTTCCTAAGCCATGGCATTGCCTGTGTATACAAAGGCTGTTGATTTTTGTGCATTGATTTTATATCCTGCTACTTTGCCAAACTCTTCTATGTGTTCCAATAGTCTCTTAGTAGAGTTCTTTGGGTCCCCTAAATAAAGAATCATGTCGTCTGCAAAGGGATAGTTTGAGTTCTTCCTTCCCAACTTGTATCCCTTTAATTTCTTTTTCTTGCCTAATAGCTCTGGCTAAGACTTCCAGCACTATATTGAATAGCAGTGGTGAGAGTGGGCATCCTTGTCTGGTACCAGATCTCAGTGGAAATGCTTCCAACTTTTCCCCATTCAATAGGATATTGGCCATGGGTTTTTCATCAATTGCTTTGATTGTACTGAGGAATGTTCCTTCCATACCCAGTTTGCTTAGGGTTTTCATCATGAAAGGGTGTTGAATTTTATCGAATGCTTTCTCTGCATCTAGTGAGATAATCATATGGTTTTTCTTCTGCAGTCTGTTAATGTGGTGTATCACGTTGATTGTTTTGCGAATATTGAACCATCCCTGCATACCAGGGATGAATCCCACTTGGTCTGGGTGGATGATCATTCTGATGTGTTGTTGTAGTCTATTGGCCAGAATTTTGTTGAGGATTTTTGCATCTATGTTCATCAGGGATATTGGTCTGTATTCTCTTTCAATGCTGCATCTTTTTCTGGCTTAGGAATTAAGGTGATGCTGGCTTCATAGAAAGAATTTGGGAGAATTCCCTCTTTTTCGATTGTTCTGAATAGTTCGAGAAGAATTGGAGTTAGTTCTTCTTTAAATGTCTGGTAGAATTCAGCAGTGAATCCATCTGATCCTGGGCTTTTCTTTGTTGGGAGGGCCTTTATTACTGATTCAATTTCTGACTCACTTATGGGTCTGTTTAGGTTTTCTATGTCTTCCTTGTTCAATTTATGTAGGTTGCATGTGTCCAGGAATCTATCCATTTCTGATAGGTTTCCCTGTTTGCTGGCATGCAAGTCCTTGTAGTAATTTCTGATGATTCTTTTGATTTCTGTGGTGTCTGTTGTTACATTTCCTTTTTCATCTCTGATTTTACTGATTTGGGTCTTTTCTCTTCTTTTTTTAGTTAGTTGGGCCAATGGGGTGTCAATCTTGTTTATTTTTTCAAAAAACCAGCTCGTCGTTTGGCTGATTTTTTGTAATGTTTTTTTGGATTCAATCCTGTTGATTTCTTCTCTGATTTTGATTATTTCTCTTTTTCTACTAGATTTGGGTCTAGTTTGCTGCAAATTTTCTAGATCCTTGAGATGCATTGAAAGCTCATCTATTTGGTGCCTTTCCAGTTTCTTGATGTAGGCACCTATTGATATAAACTTTCCTCTTAACACTGCTTTTGCTGTATCCCATAAGTTTTGGTATGTTGTGCTGTTATCCTCATTTACTTCCAGAAAATTTTTGATTTGTCTTTTGATTTCTTCAGTGACCCATTGTTCATTCAGGAGCATGTTGTTCAATCTCCATGTGTTTGCATATGCTCTCGGGATTCCTGAGTTGCTAATTTCCAACTTCATTCCCTTATGGTCTGAGAAGTTGCATCGTATGATTCTAATTCTTTTGAATTTGCTGATACTTGCTTTATGGCCTAATATGTGGTCAATCCTAGAGTAGGTTCCATGTACTGCTGAGAAGAATGTAAATGCTTTATGTGTAGGATGAAAAGTTCTGTAGATATCTGTTAGATCCATTTGGTCTATAGTGTCATTTCAATCTACTGTCTCCTTGTTGATGTTCTGTCCTGTCGATCTGTCAATATCTGTGAGTGGAGTATTGAAGTCCCCCAGTACTATTGTGTTGGGGTCTAAGTCTCCCTTTAAGTCTCTTAACAAATCTTTTAAATAAACCGGTGCCCTGTAATTAGGTGCATATACATTGATAATTGTTATATTTTCCTGTTGAATTGATCCCTTAATCTTTATATAGTTCCCCTCTTTGTCTCTCTTAACAGTTTTTGTGTTAAAGTTGATGTAGTCCGATATTAAGATGGCTACACCTGCTCTTTTTTCATTTCTGTTGGCATGGTATATCTTGTTCCATCCTTTTATTTTCAGTCTGTATGGATTTTCGTTGGAAAGATGTGTTTCTTGTAAGCAGCAAATAGATGGTTTTTGTTCCATAACTCAATCAGCCAATCTCTGTCTTTTAACAGGACAGTTAAGAACTTTAACGTTCAGTGTGACTATTGATAAGTGGTAAGTTTGCCCTGCCATTTGCCAAAGATATTTTCTAATGTATGCTTTGAATTCCCTGTGACCTTTTGCCGTGAGGTTCCCATCGTTTACCTTCTTTCATGTTGATGGCCGTGTTTCTGTGTTTCTGTGTGTAACACGTCTTTAAGTATCTTTTGCAGGGCTGGACGAGTGGCAACAAATTCTTTCAATTTTTGTTTGTTATGAAAGGTCTTTATTTCACCTTCATTCACAAATGAGAGCTTTGCAGGATATAATATTCTGGGCTGGCAGTTTTTCTCTCTAAGTACCTGGGCTATGTCTCGCCATTCCCTTCTAGCTTGTAGGGTTTCTGATGAGAAGTCTGCCGTGAGTCTAATTGGAGATCCTCTGAGAGTAATCTGACGTTTCTCTCTTGCGCATTTTAGGATCTTTTCTTTCTGTTTCACTGTGGTGAGTTTAATTACAACGTGTCGTGGTGAGGACCTCTTTTGGTCATGTTTCCTAGGGGTTCTATGAGCTTCCTCTACTAGGATGTCTCTCTCCTTCTCCAAACCTGGGAATTTTCTGCTATTATCTCACTAAAAAGGCCTTCTAATCCTTTCTCCCTCTCCATGCCTTCAGGAACTCCTAGAACTCGAATGTTGGGTTTTTTAATAGTATCCTGTAGATTCCCAACAATATTTTTTTGGATTTCTAATTTCCTCTTCTTTTCTTTGGTTTGACTGTATATTTTCCTGTGCTCTGTCTTCTAAGTCTGATATTCTCTCTTCTGCCTCACCCATTCTGTTTGTAAGGCTCTCTAATGTGTTTTTCATTTGATCTATTGAATTCTTCACTTCATTATGATTTCTCGTCACTATCACAGTTTCATGTTCTACTAGTTGTTTCATTTCAGCTTGATTCCTCCTTAATATTTCATTTTCACGAGAGAGATTTTTCTACCTTGTCCATTAAGGATTTCTGTAGTTCAAGAATTTGTTTTTGAGTACTTCTTAGTGTTCTTATCAATTTTTTGAGATCTGCTTCTTGCATTTCTTCTATCTCATCATCTTCGTAATCTTGAATTGGGGTATCTTTTTCATTTGGGGACGTCATAGTGTCTTCCTTGTTCTTATTACCTCAGTTTTTGCGTTTGTTGTTTGGCATATTGGTTTCTTCACTGTGGTGTTTTTTTCTTGTTATACTATGACTCTAGATTAAGTGGACTGTCTACTTTTGATGGAGCCTTAGAGGCTTGAGATGGGTGTGGCCTGAGAGCTCTGTTTGGTTCCTCATGGTTGAGGGTGTGTCAAAGGAGACACTCCCAGGTTAGGCGTGGTAAATCTCTCTTGTTACTTTTTTTTTTTTGGTTCAAAAGGGAAGTAATTCCACACAGCTGGATGGAATTGGGGGCAGTTAGCATGCGAATGATATACCCACAGGAGCCAGAGATCGGAAGCTCTTTCCCAAGGACCAGGGAGGGAATCTTTGCGGCCCTTAGTATGGGCTCAGATTCTCCTGCAGTCTCCCACTGGGCTGCCAAGGCCACTGAACTGTAGCGTCTCTGGAGAGTACTCACATGAATTCGTGATTTTCACGAGTTATCTCACCCACCGTCTCTCTTTTCACAGTCTCAGTTCATTAGCACCTCACATTCATTAGGTTCTAATCTCCCGCTATTTCACCCCTCCCAACCAGAGTCATTTTTTTCTGCTAGGCTCGGGAACGGTGCCGACCGGACGTCGGCCTGCTTATGACGCATGTCCAAAATGGTGCCTGCTCTTTGTCTTGCTCAACTTTGAGAGGTGAGCGGAGAGAGAGAAACTCGTGTCTGTATGGGTCACTTTTTTTTTTTTCCCTCTCTCTCTCTTCTAGTTAGCCTGGTGAACTTTTCCCTGCAGAGTTTCAAGCCTTGTTTGCTCTAGGCTCCCTTTTCTGCTTCCCTGCTGGTATTTTGGGCTATTGAGGTTCTGCTCACCTTGCGTTCCAGCGCTGGTGTGTTGAATCTGCTGCTGGTGTCCCAAACTGCGGGCTCCCATGCTCTCCACGCAGGCCCACTGTGAATCTCCAGTTCCGGAAGGGTTTCCTCTGCTGTTTCTTCCCCTACTCTTCCTTGAACCTGCAGTATCTCCACTTTTATTAAACTGTCTCTCCCCAGACTATTGGTGTGCTCCCTTCCTATTCCGCCATCTTGCCCGAAGCCAAGTGTTTGTTTTAAACTCAAGATCTCGGACAATCGCTGGTGGCCCGAATGCCAGCGCGGCCCCCACGACCCGCAGGGAGGAGGCGAAGTGAGTGTAAGGGGGGCGCAAACAGACAGCCCGGCGTGCCGCCGCCGCCTGCCTCTCGAGCCAGCCAACCGAGCCCCGTAAACATGGATATTTTGATTTACTGATTGCTGACTTTATGCTGCTTATCTATTTATTTTCCCTAATTCCTTTTCTAATATTTCTGTTTCATATTGAATATGTGCCAAAAGTGCTTATCTTGTTTTGTTCCATATCTCATGGGAAATGTTTACAACTTCACCGCATTCAATTATTTGGATTTTGTCTTGTTATATATAGCCTTTATAATTTTGAGGTGTGTTCCTTTTATACCTAACTTGTTGAAGGTTTTTATCATCAAGGGATGTTAAATCTTAGGAAACTCTTTCTCTGTATATATTGCAGTGACTTATGGTTTTTGCTTTTCATTCTGTTGATGTGATTTGTGTCTTTTTATTGAGTTCTGAGTGTTGAACAGGACGAATTGCACTTGTTCATTAAAAATGATCTTTTTGATGTGGTTTTAGAGTTGGTTTGTTAATATTTTGTCGAGAATCTTTGTATCTGCCTATCAAGTTTATAAATCTGTGGTTTTGTTTTTGTTTTGTGTCTCTGTTCTGTTTTGGTATCAGAGTGATGTGATCCTCATAAAGATTTTGGGAGAGTTCCATCCTGTTCAATGTTTTAGAATGGTTTGAAAAATATTGGAGTTAATTATTCTGTAATCTTTTTGAAGAATTCATGAGCAAATTCTTTACAGATTTTCTGGAATGTATGGGAGGAGGGTTCCAAAGATGTCTGTGTGTGTGTGTGTGTGTGCACATGTGTATATCATCTGTGCTTTGTACAAGCTTGAGAGTATGGATCTGCATTCAGAATGCTCAAGTGCAAGTCCTTTAGTACATCTCCTTAATTGTTCTGCCTTGAGAGATTTACATATACTGCCCATCTGATGTTTTATTTCTTTAGTGGGGATAAAAATATCAATATCACTGGTTGCTATGACAATTAAATGGACTAATTCATGTAAAGTTTTGGGAATAGTGTCCCATGAGAAGGAGCTTAGATTCATACTCAGACATGAAATGATAATATTTAGTTGTGATACAATAAAATTACTCCTATGAAAAACTATTTAGTTGTTCTGTGTGGGAGGGGAGTCACAATTTTTGATTCATAAATAAAAATATTTTGTTGTTATTCAATAAAAATTTTTGGATCAAAGGCTTTGGTAACCATAACCAAATGTGATGAATGCAGTAAAGACATCAAAATCTCGTATCTTGCATGTCTTAGACAATCAAATATATTTAAAACAATTTTTAAATAATATCATACTTTGGAAGGGCATGTGGAATGATTGTACTTCAACTTACATCTGATTAGGATTTTATGAACTACATATTTAGTTCATCAGAAATTTTCAAATTTAAATTGTGCATTACAGTGATTAATTTTATTTACTTATTTAGTTACAGGGATTATCCAGATTATGTGGGTGCAGTGTTTTCTGGAAAGATATGTGCTCCTCGTTATTCTGCAGGAGTGGCAGTGGTATGTAATCACTTAATGTTATATTAATAACTGTAATTGGAATTTAAAGTGGGAATAAAAATACACTACTAAAATAAATACACATATATTCTTGATTCTGTAGAATAACACATCGAAATTTCTGTAGCTCCAGATTTTTGCTTACAGACAAAAATTGGGGAAATACTCTTACAGATACAATAGCTAAACAAAAAACTGCAATAAACATCCTTTAAGGAGTTTCCAACATCTGAAATATAGTATAAAAAATTTTTATGTGTATATCAAATGTTTATATTTCTTATAAATGTCTTAAAATAAAATAGTTGAAAGGTAAAGTAACTGTAGGATCCATTCTTCCATCCTGCAAATGCTAACAAAACAAATTTAACTAGCACATGTTTTAAATTACAAAGTAATTTACAGTAGTTATATGAAATGTGTTAAGTGCATACTGAAGCAGATAAGAAAGTTCACGTAATCTAGCATACTACCACTGCAGTGGGGATAATCACTACTAAAATTTTGAATGATATATGTGTGCACATCAAAATTTTATGGGAAGGTGGAATTAAGAGAGGAATTTTTGGCGAAAAACATTTCAGATCTTTGACAAGGTTTTTTGTTTGTTTTTTAAAGATTTATTCATTTATTTGAAACACAGAATTACAGAGAGGCAGAGAGAGAGGAGAGGAGAGGAGAGGAGAGGAGAGGAGAGGAGAGGAGAGGAGAGGAGAGGAGAGGAGAGGAGAGGAGAGGAGAGGAGAGGAGAGACGTCTTCCATCTTCTGGTTCACTCCCCAGGTGGCTGCAACAGCCACAGCTGGGCTGATGCGAAGCCAAGAGCTGGGAGCATTTTCCGAGTCTCCCATATGGGTGCAGGGGCCAAGGACCTGAGCCATCTTCCACTGCTTTCCCAGGGGATAGCAGAGAGCTGGATTGGAAGTGGAGCAGCTAGGAATTGAATCAGTGCCCACATGGGATGCCGGCACTGCTACGCCACAGCACCGGCCCCACAAGTTTTTTTTGTTATAGGTTTTCCATGAACTTTTTACAGAAATCTTTTGCATGGTTTTTGAATTTTCTTCCAATAAAATAAACTTATCTTTAATTCCATTTCCACTAACTTTTTGAAGTACCTCATATCTTCCACTTTGTGTCTTTTTAAAAATCTATTACTGTGACACTGTCTTTAAATAAATTCATGTTTCTGCAAAATGTGATTTTGCAACACATTTCTTATTTCTTTTTTTTTATTTATATAAAGCTTTTATTTAAAGAATATAAATTTCCAAAGAACAGCTTATGGATTACAATGGCTGCCCCCCCCACAACTTCTCTCCCTCCCCCCACCCTCCCCTTTCCTGCTCCCTCTCCCCTTCTGTTCACATCAAGATTCATTTTCAATTCTCTTTATACACAGAAGATCAATTTAGTACATATTACGTAAAGATTTCAACGGTTTGCCCTCGCATAGAGACACAAAATGATAATACTGTTGGAGTACTAGTTATAGTATTAATTCACAATGTACAGCACATTAAGGACAGAGATCCTACATGATTTTTTTTTAAAAAATTGATTAATTGTCTATGCAATTTCCAGTTTAACACCAAGATTTTTTAATCATTTGCAATTATCTTTATATAAAGAAGATCGATTCAATATATATTATGTAAAGATTTCATCAGTTTGCACCCACTCAGAAACACAAAGTGTAAAAATACTGTTTCAGTACTAGTAATAGCATTATTTCACATTGGATAACACATTAAGGACAGATCCCTCATGAGACGTAAGTACACAGTGACTCCTGATGTTGATTTAACAATTTGACACTCTTGTTTATGGCGTCAGTAATCTCCCTAGGCTCTGGTCATGAGTTGCCGAGGCTATGGAAGCCTTTAGGGTTTGTGGACTTCGATCTTATTCCGACAGGGTCATAGTCAAAGTGGAAGTTCTCTCCTCCCTTCAGAGAAAGGTATCTCCTTCTTTGATGGCCCCGTTCTTTCCACTGGGATCTCACTCGCAGAGATCTTTCATTTAGGTCTTCTTTTTTTTTTTTTCAGAGTGTCTTAGCTTTCCATGCCTAAACTATTCTCATGGGTTCTTGAGCCAGATCCGAATGCCTTAAGGGCTGATTCTGAGGCCAGAGTGCTATTTAGGACATCTGCCATTCTATGAGTCTGCTGTGTATCCTGCTTCCCATGTTGGATCATTCTCTCCCTTTTTGATTCTATCAGTTAGTATTAGCAGAAACTAGTCTTGCTTGTGCGATCCCTTTGACTCTTAGACCTATCAGTGTGATCAATTGTGAGCTGAAATTGATCACTTGGACTAGTGAGATGGCCTTGGTACATGCCACCTTGATGGGATTGTATTGGAAACCCCTGGCACAATTCTAACTCCATCATTTGGGGCAGTTCCGATTGAGCATGTCCCAAATTTTACATTTCCTCCCTATCTTATTCCCACACTTATATTTCACAGAGATCACTTTTCAGTTAAAATTTAAACACCTAAGAATAATTGTGTGTTGGCTGGCGCCGTGGCTCAACAGGCTAATCCTCCGCCTTGCGTCGCCGGCACACCGGGTTCTAGTCCCGGTTGGGGCGCCGGATTCTGTCCCGGTTGCCCCTCTTCCAGGCCAGCCCTCTGCTGTGGCCCGGGAGTGCAGTGGAGGATGGCCCAGGTGCTTGGGCCCTGCACCCCATGGGGAGACCAGGAAAAGCACCTGGCTCCTGGCTCCTGCCATCGGATGAGCGCGGTGCGCCGGCCGCAACGCGCCGGCGCGGCAGCCATTGGAGGGTGAACCAACGGCAAAAGGAAGACCTTTCTGTCTGTCTCTCTCTCTCACTGTCCACTCTGCCTGTAAAAAAAAAAAAAAAAAGAATAATTGTGTGTTAATTACAGAGTTCAACCACTAGTACTAGGATAAAAAAAAAATACTACAATGGATAAAGTATTACATTGTACAACAACAGTCAGCACAAGAGCTGATCAAGTCACTGTTTCTCATAGTGTCCATTTCACTTCAACAGGTTTCCCCTTTGGTGCTCAGTTAGTCATCACCAATCAAGGGAATCAAATGATATTTGTCTCTTTGGGACTGACTTAATTCACTCAGCATGATGTTTTCCAGATTCCTCCATTTTGTTGAAAGTGACCGGATTTCATTGTTTTTGACTGCTGTATAGTATTCTGTAGAGTACATGTCCCATAATTTCCTAATCCAATCTACTGTTAATGGGCATTTGGGTTGGTTCCAAGTCTTAGCTATTGTTAATTGAGCCGCAATAAACATTACTGTGCAGACGGCTTTTTGGTTTGCCAATTTAATTTCCTTTGGGTAAATTCCAAGGAGTGGGATGGCTGGGTTGAATGGTAGGGTTATATTCAGGTTTCTGAGGAATCTCCAGACTGACTTCCATAGTGACTTCACCAGTTTGCATTCCCACCAACAGTGGATTAGTGTCCCTTTTTCCCCACATCCTCTCCAGCATCTATTGTTGGTGGATTTCTGAATGTGAACCATTCTGACCGGGGTGAGGTGTAACCTCATTGTGGTTTTGATTTGCATTTCCCTGATTGCTAGTGATCTTGAACATTTTTTCATGTGTCTGTTGGCCATTTGGATTTCCTCTTTGGAAAAATGTCTATTGAGGTCCTTGGCCCATCTCTTAAGTGGGTTGTTTGTTTTGATGTTGTGGAGTTTCTTAATTTCTTTGTAGATTCTGGTTATCAACCCTTTATCTGTTGCATAGTTTGCAAATATATTTTCCCATTCTGTTGGTTTCCTATTCACTTTCCTGACTGTTTCTTTTGCAGTACAGAAACTTTTCAATTTGATGCAATCCCAGTAGTTAATTTTGGTTTTCAGTGCCTGTGCTTCTGGGGTCTTTTCCAAGAAGTCTTTGCCAGTACCTATGTCTTGCAGGGTTTCTCCTATGCTCTCTAATAATTTGATGGTGTCGGGTCGTAGGTTTAAATTTTTAATCCATGTTGAATGAATTTTTGTGTAAGGTGAAAGGTAGGGGTCTTGCTTCATGATTCTGCACGTGGAAATCCAGTTTTCCCAGCACCATTTATTAAACAGACTGACCTTACTCCAGGGACTGGTTTTGGATCCTTGATCAAATATAAGTTGACTGTAGGTGTTTGGATTGATTTCTGGAGTTTCTATTCTGTTCCATTGGTCTATCCATCTGTTTCTGTACCAGTACCATGCTGTTTTGATAATAACTGCCCTGTAGTATGTCCTGAAATCTGGTATTGTGATGCCTCCAGCTTTGTTTTTGTTGTACAAGATTGCTTTAGCTATTCGAGGTCTCCTGTGTCTCCATATGAACTTCAGCATCATTTTTTCCAGATCTGAGAAGAATGTCCTTGGTATCTTGATTGGTATTGCATTGAATCTGTAAATTGCTTTTGGCAGAATGGACATTTTGATGATATTGATTCTTCCAATCCATGAGCATGGGAGATTTCTCCATTTTTTGGTATCCTCTTCTATTTCTTTCTTTAAGGTTTTGTAATTTTCATCGTAGAGATCTTTAATGTCCTTGGTTAAGTTTATTCGAAGGTATTTGATTGTTTTTGTAGCTATTGTGAATGGGATTGATCTTAGCAGTTCTTCCTCAGCCGTGGCATTGTCTGTGTATACAAAGGCTGTTGATTTTTGTGCATTGATTTTATATCCTACTACTTTGCCAAACTCTTCTATGAGTTCCAATAGTCTCTTAGTAGAGTTCTTTGGGTCCCCTAAATAAAGAATCATGTCGTCTGCAAAGAGGGATAGTTTGAGTTCTTCCTTCCCAACTTGTATCCCTTTAATTTCTTTTTCTTGCCTAATAGCTCTGGCTAAGACTTCCAGCACTATATTGAATAGCAGTGGTGAGAGTGGGCATCCTTGTCTGGTACCAGATCTCAGTGGAAATGCTTCCAACTTTTCCCCATTCAATAGGATATTGGCCATGGGTTTTTCATCAATTGCTTTGATTGTATTGAGGAATGTTCCTTCCATACCCAGTTTGCTTAGGGTTTTCATCATGAAAGGGTGTTGAATTTTATCGAATGCTTTCTCTGCGTCTAGTGAGATAATCATATGGTTTTTCTTCTGCAGTCTGTTAATGTGGTGTATCACGTTGATTGTTTTGCGAATATTGAACCATCCCTGCATACCAGGGATGAATCTCACTTGGTCTGGGTGGATGATCATTCTGATGTGTTGTTGTAGTCTAATGGCCAGAATTTTATTGAGGATTTTTGCATCTATGTTCATGAGGGATATTGGTCTGTAATTCTCTTTCAATGCTGCATCTTTTTCTGGCTTAGGAATTAAGGTGATGCTGGCTTCATAGAAAGAATTTGGGAGGATTCCCTCTTTTTCGATTGTTCTGAATAGTTCGAGAAGAATTGGGGTTAGTTCTTCTTTAAATGTCTGGTAGAATTCAGCAGTGAATCCATCTGATCCTGGGCTTTTCTTTGTTGGGAGGGCCTTTATTACTGATTCAATTTCTGACTCACTTATGGGTCTGTTTAGGTTTTCTATGTCTTCCTTGTTCAATTTAGGTAGGTTGCATGTGTCCAGGAATCTATCCATTTCTGATAGGTTTCCCTGTTTGCTGGCATACAAGTTCTTATAGTAATTTCTGATGATTCTTTTGATTTCTGTGGTGTCTGTTGTTATATTTCCTTTTTCATCTCTGATTTTACTGATTTGGGTCTTTTCTCTTCTTTTTTTAGTTAGTTGGGCCAATGGGGTGTCAATCTTGTTTATTTTTTCAAAAAACCAGCTCCTCGTTTGGCTGATTTTTTGTAATGTTTTTTTGGATTCAATCCTGTTGATTTCTTCTCTGATTTTGATTATTTCTCTTTTTCTACTAGATTTGGGTCTAGTTTGCTGCAAATTTTCTAGATCCTTGAGATGCATTGAAAGCTCATCTATTTGGTGCCTTTCCAGTTTCTTGATGTAGGCACCTATTGATATAAACTTTCCTCTTACACTGCTTTTGCTGTATCCCATAAGTTTTGGTATGTTGTGCTGTTATCCTCATTTACTTCCAGAAAATTTTTGATTTCACTTTTGATTTCTACAGTGACCCATTGTTCATTCAGGAGCATGTTGTTCAATCTCCATGTGTTTGCATATGCTCTCGGGATTCCTGAGTTGCTAATTTCCAACTTCAATCCCTTATGGTCTGAGAAGCTGCATCGTATGATTCTAATTCTTTTGAATTTGCTGAGACTTGCTTTATGGCCTAATATGTGATCAATCCTAGAGTAGGTTCCATGTACTGCTGAGAAGAATGTGAATGCTTTACGTGTAGGATGAAAAGTTCTGTAGATATCTGTTAGATCCATTTGGGCTATAGTGTCGTTTAAATCTACTGTCTCCTTGTTGATGTTCTGTCCTGTCGATCTGTCAATATCTGTGAGTGGAGTATTGAAGTCCCCCAGTACTATTGTGTTGGGGTCTAAGTCTCCCTTTAAGTTTCTTAACAAATCTTTTAAATAAACCGGTGCCCTGTAATTAGGTGCATATACATTGATAATTGTTATATTTTCCTGTTGAATTGATCCCTTAATCATTATATAGTGCCCCTCTTTGTCTCTCTTAACAGTTTTTGTGTTAAAGTTTATGTAGTCCGATATTAAGATGGCTACACCCGCTCTTTTTTCATTTCTGTTGGCATGGTATATCTTGTTCCATCCTTTTATTTTCAGTCTGTATGGATCTTCGTTGGAAAGATGTGTTTCTTGTAGGCAGCAAATAGATGGTTTTTGTTCCTTAACCCAATCAGCCAATCTCTGTCTTTTAACAGGACAGTTTAGACCTTTAACGTTCAATGTGACTATTGATAAGTGGTAAGTTTGCCCTGCCATTTGCCAGATATTTTCTAATGTATGCTTTGAATTCCCTGTGATCTTTTGCCGTGAGGTTCCCTTTGTTTACCTTCTTTCATGTTGATGGTCGTGTTTCTGTGTTTCTGTGTGTAACACGTCTTTAAGAATCTTTTGCAGGGCTGGACGAGTGGCAACAAATTCTTTCAATTTTTGTTTGTTATGAAAGGTCTTTATTTCGCCTTCATTCACAAATGAGAGCTTTGCAGGGTATAATATTCTGGGCTGGCAGTTTTTCTCTCTAAGTACCTGGGCTATGTCTCGCCATTCCCTTCTAGCTTGTAGGGTTTCTGTTGAGAAGTCAGCTGTGAGTCTAATTGGAGATCCTCTGAGAGTAATCTGACGTTTCTCTCTTGCACATTTTAGGATCTTTTTTTTGCTTCACTGTGGTGAGTTTAATTACAATATGTCGTGCAGAGGATCTCTTTTGGTCATGTTTATTAGGGGTTCTATGAGCTTCCTGGATTAGGATTTCTCTGTCTTTCTCCAAGCCTGGAAAATTTTCTGCTAGTATCTCCCTAAAAAGGCCTTCTAATCCTTTCTCCCTCTCCATACCTTCAGGAACACCTAGAACCCGAATGTTGGGTTTTTTAATAGTATCCTGTAAATTCCCGACGATATCTTTTAGTTTTCTAATTTCCTCTTCTTGTCTTTGGTTTGACTGTTTCCTCTCCTGTTCTCTGTCTTCTAGGTCCGATATCCTCTCTTCTACGTCACCCATTCTGGTTTTAAGGCCCTCAAGATTGCTTGTCACTTGATCTATTGAATTCTTCAATTCATTAAGATTTTTTGTCACTATCGTAGCTTCTTGTTCTACTAGTTGTTTCATTTCGTTTTGATTTCTCCGTAGTACTTCATTCTCGCGAGAGAGATTTTCTATCTTATCCATTAAAGATTTCTGTAGTTCAAGAATTTGTTTTTGAGAACTTCTTAATGTTCTTATCAATTCTTTGAGATCTGCTTCTTGCATTTATTCTATCTCATTATCTTCATAATCCTGACTTGGGGTGTCTTTTCCGTTTGGGGTCATCATAGCGTCTTCCTTGATCTTGCTCCCTCGGAATCTGTTTTTGTTTGGCATTTTTTTTTTCCCCACACTCTTTCTCTGGGTTGTCAAGGTAACGGAGTTTGTGTGAGCGGTGTGTTCCCAGTTTTTGGATCCCCTTCAGGTTTCTACAGCCTCGGGTTTTTGGTTCCGTCTGCCTCAGTGATGGGCGGGCGGGCGCGCCTTGTCCCATTGCGTTTAATCAAATTCGACTTCGCAAGGTGGGCGGCGAGAAGGGCTAGTGTCCATGCAGGCCCGCCTCAATTGTGCTGTTTCCCCCGTGGGGGTCTGCTTCCCCCCGCCAGTGTCTCGGGATCCCTGTATCGGCTCCCGTTCACGCGCGCAGATCCTGCAGCGATTGTGTTCCGCCCGGCTCCCATCGCAGCCGGCGGGCACGCGCCATGCCACTGCGTTTAATCTAGCTCGAATTAGCAGGGTGGGTGATGAGAGAGGCTAGTGTCTGTGCAGGCTCGCCTCAATTGTGCTGTTTCCTCCGTGGGGTCTGCTTCCCCCCTCCAGTGTCTCGGGATCCCTGTATCGGCACCCGTTCAAGCGCTCAGTTCCAATGGCGACTGTGTTCTGCCCGGCTTCTGTTGCAGCCAGCGGGTGCGCGCCGTCCCACTGCGTTCAGTCTAGCTCGAGTTAGCAGGGTGGGCGACGAAAGAGGCTAGGGTCCGTGTGGGCTCGCCTCAATTGTGCTGTTTCCCCCGTGGGGTCTGCTTCCCCCCCGCCAGTGTCTCGGGATCCTTGTATCGGCTCCCGTTTAAGCGCTCAATTCCAATGGTGACTGTGTTCCGTCCGGTTCCCGTACCTCCCGGCAGCTCTCGTGCCACTATGGCACGATTTGCCGTTCGCAAACTTACATTCCCCTAGGTCCTCTGCATCTCATTCACTGGGTCCGGAAGAATTTCCACTGCATTTTTTTCCCTGAGATTTTTCCTGAGGCTACAGTAACTCTGTTTTTATTAAACTATCTTTTTGCGGACTGCTAGTGCGCGTTCTCACTATTCCGCCATCTTGGCTCCGCCCCCCACATTTCTTATTTCTAATACTTAACGTTTTATTGCAAAATTAATGCATGGGCATGCTTTAATTTTATGTGATAGACAAAGCAAGAACTGATTGTAAAGCTCTTCCTTTATCCCTTTCATGTAGTCCTATTTAAGATTTAAGTATATACATTTAAAGTTCTCTGTATTTATTTTATTTATATAAAAATACATATGCACTTATTTCAACCCCTATTTTGATTTATAAATTTTCAACCATACCGGTAATATTACCTATGTATAATTGTTACATTATTGCATGTGTATTATTTTCTTTTTCTCTTTATTATTTTTAAAGATTTATTTATTATTTTATTTTATTTTATTTATTTATTTATTTATTTATTTTTTTTTTTGACAGGCAGAGTGGACAGTGAGGGAGAGAGACAGAGAGAAGGGTCTTCCTTTTGCCGTTGGTTCACCCTCCAATGGCTGCCTCGGACGGCGCACTGCGGCCGGCGCACCGCGCTCATCCGATGGCTGGAGCCAGGTGCTAGGTGCTTTTTCCTGGTCTCCCATGGGGTGCAGGGCCCAAGCACCTGGGCCATCCTCCACTGCACTCCTGGGCCACAGCAGAGGGCTGGCCTGGAAGAGGGGCAACCGGGACAGAATCCAGTGCCCCGACTGGGACTAGAACCCGGAGTGCCGGCGCCGCAAGGCGGAGGATTAGCCTGTTGAGCCACGGCGCCGGCCAAATTTATTTATTATTTTAAAGGTAAAGTTACAGAGAGGCAGAGGCTGAGAGAGAGAGAGAGAGAGAGAGAGAGAGAGAGTGAATGAGAGAGAAAGAGAGGTCTTCTATTCACTGGTCTACTCCCTAAATGACTGCAATTGCTGGAGCTAGGTTGATCGGAAGCCAGGAGCCAGGAAATTCCTCTGGGTCTCCCATGTGGGTGCAGGGGCCCAAGGACTTGGACCATCTTCTGCTTTCCCAGGCCATAGCAGAGAGCTGGATCAGAAGTGGAGCAGCCACTTCTTTGTCATGTTTAAATTTGGGTTTTCGGCTGGCCCTGTGGCACAGTGGATAAAGCTGCCACCTGCAGTGCCGTCATCCTATATGGGTGCCAGTTTGAGCCCCAGCTGCTCCACTCCCAACCTAGCTCTCTGCTATGCCTAGGAAAGCATAGAAGATGGCCCGAGTCCCTGGGCCCCTGCACCCATGTGAAAAGACGCAGAGGAGGCTCCTGGCTCCTGGCTTCAGATTGGCCCAGCTGTGGCCTTGCAACCACAGGGGGAGTGAACCAGCAGATGGAAGCGCTCTCCCTCTCTCTGCCTCTCCTCTCTCTGTGTAACTCTGACTTTCAAAGAGATAAACAAATCTTAAAAAAAAATTGGGTTCAAGAGCTTCTATGTCTGCCAATGACAATATCCCTGTTAAACAGTGACTAGGGCTTGTAAAATGTTTCACCGCTTTTTGTCTGGAGTCTGCAAAGCAGTGTTTTTGGGGATGGAATAAGTTTAGGATACAGGATATGTTCTGTGTGCACAGGATGAAACATTTAAATGTAGTCATTGGGAAAAGGCACAGCGCAAATGCCTTCACTGCATTACTTTTTCCCCCTTTCTGTGAGTCCAGCATTTCAGAAAACTTGGGAAAATATAATTAAATTATAAATTTTTTTTCCTTTGATTATTGTGAGGAAGCTTATTCCTATTTTCCTACTGGACTATGGTTTTTTGACTTAATATTTGTTCAGATTTTATTTTATTTTCTTGCGCTATACTTCCTTTTGCCTTTTGTTTGCTTTTTTATTTATAGGAAGGGAACAACTTTCATGTATCTTAATACAGTTTTAAGTCCATATTGTTACATATTTTTCATGAAACTTCTTCATAACTTTAAACAAATTCTTTTTAAAAAAGCTTTACTTATTTATTTTTTATTTTTAAAAAGCTTTTATTTAATGAATATAAACTTCCAAAGTACAGCTTATACTTTATCCATTTTAGTATTTTTTTATTCTAGTACTAGTGGTTGAACTCTGTAATTAACACACAATTATTCTTAGGTGTTTAAATTTTAACTGAAAAGTGATCCCTGTTAAATATAAGAATGGCAAAAAGAGAGAGAGGAGATGTACAATTTGGGACATGCTCAATCGGACTTGCCCCAAATGGTGGAGTTAGAAACGTACCAGGGGATTCCAATACAATCCCATCAAGGTGGCATGTACCAAGATCATCCCACTAGTCCAAGTGATCAATTTCAATTCACAGTTAATCACACTGATAGATCTAAGAGTCAAAGGGATCACACAAACAAGGCTAGTGTCTCCTAATACTAACTGATAGAATCAAAAAGGGAGAGAACGATCCAACATGGGAAGCGGGATACACAGCAGACTCATAGAATGGCAGATGTCCTAAACAGCACTCTGGCCTCAGAATCAGCCCTTAAGGCATTCAGAGCCCATTAGATTATTTTAGGCATGGAAAGCCAAGACACTCTGGAAAAAAAACAAAAGAAGACCTAAATGAAAGATTTCTGCGAGTGAGATCCCAGTGGAAAGAACGGGGCCATCAAAGAAGGAGATACCTTTCTCTGAAGGGAGGAGAGAACTTCCACTTTGTCTATGACCCTGTCGGAATAAGATCGAAGTCGGCAAACCCTAAAGCTTCCATAGCCTCGGCAACTCATGACTAGAGCCTAGGGATATTACTGACACCATAAACAAGAGTGTCAAATTGTTAAATCAACATCAGGAGTCACTGTGTACTTATATCTCCTGTGTTGTCCAATGTGAAGTAGTGCTATAACTAGTACTGAAACAGTATTTTTACACTTTGTGTTTCTGTGTGAGTGCAAACTGATGAAATCTTTACTTAGTATATACTGAATTGATCTTCTGTATATAAAGAAAATTGAAAATGAAAAAAAAACTTGGTGTTATATTGGAAATTGCATAGATAATTAATCAATTTTTTAAAAAAATATGTAGGATCTCTGTCCTTAATGTGCTGTACATTGTGATTTAATCCTATAACTAGTACTCCAACAGTATTTTTCACTTTGTGTTGCTATGTGAGGGCAAACTGTTGAAATCTTTACTTAATATATACTAAACTGATCTTCTGTGTATAAAGAGAATTGAAAATGAATCTTGATGTGAATGGAAGGGGAGAGGGAGCGGGAAAGAGGACGGTTGCGGGTGGGAGGAAAGTTATGGGGGGGAAGCCATTGTAATCTATTTACTTATTTATTTTAAAATCAAAGTAACAGAGAGAGGGAGAGGCAGAAAAGATATCCTCCATTTGCTGATTCACTCTCCAAATGGTTGTCACTCCCAGGCCTCGGCCAGGCCCAAGCCAGGATCCTGACCTTGGTCTGGGCCTTCAATATGGGTGGTATGGTTCCACGTACTTGGGCCATTTTCTGTGGTCTTCGCCAGTGAAGTAGCTTCAGTGCTGGCCACTTTTCATCAACTTTTATATATGGATTTCAAAAGTTTTTGCACCAAAATAAAATTATATTTTAATTATACTTTATTGAACTTTGGTTCAATTTAATTATACTTTAATTGAACTTTGGTTGAAGTATCTGGAGGTGTATCATCGTTGTACATGTCTTATATTTGTCATCAAATTTTATTAAATTTATTAGTCTATAGGACTTTTGTACTTTGTCTATGGATTAATATAAATACACAGTATTATTTTATAAGATACAAAGGGATGAAAGGAAAAGGAAGTAATATAAAATATAACTGGTATAATCCCTGTGAACAACTTAACTACCTCTTTTGAGCACCCATATTCTATACACCTCATTCTATGTACCTAAGCTTGGTGAAGTTATTTGCTTGTTGATCTTTACCTAATTCATGCAGGATATGACTCTTTGGTAGTCTTGTCTTTGTTGCGTTGCCATGATTTTGTATTGGCCAACATTTTCTCTTTGAACCTACTCTGTAGCAACAAATTTCCTAGCAACTCAATATCTTATCCCATGCAGTGACCCTCATCCATCCCAGCTTGTCTGTTCATTTGCATTAAGAGCGTAACAATGGCTGTGGGAAACTGACATGTAATGGGACTATAATCATGTTCCTTGTGAAAGCATTATTTACATAGGTACAACTATGCTCTGACTCAAAGTCAATGAAACAGAAAATGAAATTTCTTTCAATTGGTTATTGAGTCACTACCTTTTGTATTCTCAGACTTAAAGCCTAATATCTGTTGGGGAGATGGTGCCAAGTTTTGGTTGCTGCTTCAGGATATATTAAAAATAATTAACGTTGGCTGGTGCCATGGCTCACTAGGCTTATCCTCCACCTGCGGCACCGGTACTCTGGGTTCTCGTCCCAGTCGGGACGCCGGTTCTGTCCCGGTTGCTCCTCTTCCAGTCCAACTCTCTGCTGTGGCCCAGGAAGGCAGTAGAGAATGGCCCAAGTACTTGGGCGCCTTACCCACATGGGAGACCAGGAGGAAGCACCTGGCTCCTGGCTTCGGATTGGCACAGCGCGCTGGCCATAGTGGCCATTTTGGGGGTGAACCAACAGAAAGAAGACCTTTCTCTCTGTCTCTCTTTCTCACTGCCTGACTCTGCCTGTCAAAAAAAAAAAAAGGAAAAAAATAATGTCATCTTTTCCACTCTTCAAGTTGTTGACTCTCATAGGTGGTGCCACAATTCTCTTTAGGCAGCTGTTATACCATTCTGTGTGCCAGAAGCATCTGGATTATGTGCCATATGATAAGTAAATCTTACTATATTCTGTAAGTACTGTGCCATAGAATGTTCTCCTGATCATAAGTGATACACTATGGCGATATAGAAGATATTCTGTAAGTACAGGATTGTGTTGAAGGATTAAATATCGTGAACAAGCAAACAATTTCATATCTGGTGTATATGAGGACAAATCATTGCTCCTTTGATGGGTGTGTTGTTTAGTGCAATACACCTATTTTCTTTTGGTTGACTAATCCAATCAACATAGCATAGAGCTAAAATGAGGGCTCATTATTAGCCTGTACTGATAGAGAGTAGGGTGTACAGGAAGTCAAATAATCTTTCATCAGTTGAAGATACTGAGTTCATGCAAATCCTCATATCTGTGCAGCTATGCTTACTTGTACAATGGACTTCTGAGAAATCTCTGAAGTGGCTGGAAAAGACAAGTGTAGCTGACAACCAGTGAACAAATTCTGTCAACCTTATTTTCAAGCATCTTCTCTATAGTTGAACTATTTTTGGAAGTTGAGGGTTTTTTTTTCAGTCTGTCTTCATTCACAGAACTCCATTTTCATGTTTCCCTTAGGTTTCCTTCTCATCAACAAGTCTTGTTTTCAATTTTATGATTCATTTCAAAATTCTGATTCAGCCCATTATTAGGAACCCATGAATCAGTCATACTTTAGGCCATCTCTTTTTTTGAGCACAATGAATTACAAGAAATACTACAGGAATATGCTTACTTTGTTTTTGAATTAGGTTTTGATGCCCACTTCTACTGCTGCTAACATATCTTGCTTAATCAACCAAACCAGGATCAACTTTACCCTACTCTTCAAACAATTAAAGTTTATTCACTGTCATTATGAGTAACTGAGTTAGACAACTAAGGAAACATTAATACCATGGGAATCTAAGACATCTGCTTGCATAGATTTTTGGTTCTTTCTAGGCATGTTTCTGTGAATCTGTAAATTTATGATTTTTGGATTAGAAAACAGACTTTATAGTGAGTCACCCACTGTTTTGTATTGAATGTGGAAATTATTTTGAGTAACTTGGACATCTTAATAATATTAATTCTTCTAATCCATGAACATAGGAGTTCATTTAATTTTTTATCTTCACTTTGTGTAAGTGTTCTTTAATTTTCATTGTAAACACCTTTTACATTCTTGGATAAAGTTATTCTAAGGTATTTTTTAGCAACTCTGAATCAGATTGCTTTGCTGTTTCTCAGTGACTTCATTTTTGGTGTGTAGCCATGTTATTTATTGCATGTTGATTTTTATATTCTGTGACTTTACTGAATTCACTTGTCAGTACCAATAGTCTCTTAGTGTATTCTTTAAGTTTCTCTCTCTATATATAGAAGTATATCTTCTCTAATACAGGGATAATTTCACTCGGTTCTTTCCAATCTATATACATTTCACTTTATTCACTTATCAAGGGGCACTAGCTAAAACTTTCCAAAATGTATTGACTAAGCATGGTGAGAGTATGTCATGAACAAAGTAAGTACATTAATAAGGCTTTTATTATGCATTAGGGAACTCACATATTTTGTTTTGCATAGCACAACACACTAGGTAAACCGACCACCCAGAGTTCTCAGAGTACCTCTGGTGCTCCTCACAATATTTCTTAGTCATAGAAGGCGGATTTGCACAGAGTCCACAGTGATGGGGCCTCTAACCTGGGAAGGGCAGGTCTCCAAGGGCAAGTAGGCTCTCAGCCTGTGGAAAATGGAGTCTGTTTCAAACAGACAGAGTCTGGACTCCCTGTGTGAGCAGAGCCTCAGGGCCCAGCTAGTGCAGGGCTGGCTGGGAGAACTTTCTGCTGTCAGAGAGTCAGTGAGAGAGTCAGGCAGTGGGTCAACCCAGAGCTTCTACTCTGCCACTCTCAGAGTCACCAGGCCTCTTCAATGTATGGTCTATATACACTCTTTGCAGTCAGGGTAGAGCCGATGAAGTCCCAAGGAGGGGCAGTGCAGGCCATGCTTCATTCTTGTGAAGTCCATGCAGAGCTCTTGCGATCAGTGTAGCTCTTGCTTATTTCTTATTAATATTATGATAAGGCTATTTAATCTCTGCTCCTAACAGAGTAGAATATTGGTCTTGTGCCAGATGTTCCAGGAAATGTTTTCATTTTTCTGCATTCCTTAAGATGTTGTTTTTTTTTCCCATGTGTAGACTTTACTATATTGAGGTGTATACCTCTTATATATAGTTGTTCAGGTTTTCTTTTTTAATCATAAATGAATCTTGAATGTTTTGAATGTTTTCCTCCATCTATTGAAATGATCGTATGATTTTATCCTTTCTGTTGATGGGAGATAGTAAGCATATTGATTTGCATATGTTGAGCCATCCTTGCATCACTGTGATCATGATATATGATCTTTTTGATATGTGGTTAGATTCAATTTTCTAGTATTATATTTTATTGAGAGTTTTTCTACTTAAGTTCACCATGGATACTGATCTATAGTAGGTTTTCTTGCCATGTCTTTGATTTGATGTCAGAGTAATGTTGGCCTCAAAGAATCAATTTGGAGGAATTCTCTCTTCAATTTTTAATGGCATAGTTTGAGAATAATTGATGCTAGTTATTTCTTAAAAGCTCAGTAGAATTCAGTCATTAATCTATCTAATCCTAACTTCTTTGTGAGAGATTTCTTAGCACAATTTCAGTCTGCTTACTTGTTATTGATCTACTCAGGTTTTTAAAATGTCCTCTTGATTCAATTTTGATAATTTGATTTTATGCATTCCTTCTAGGTTTTCTAGTTTTGTGGCATAGAGTTACTTATAATATCCAACAAAGCTCCTTCATATTTCTATAGTATCAGTTGTAAAAAATCCTTTTTTAAATCTCTGCTTTTACTCATTTGAAGCCTCTCTTTTTTTCTTATTTTGGTAAAGCTTTATCTTATGGAACATTCTCTGGGACAGAGCACACATTAATCCACAAAACAAGTCTTGACATGTTAAGAAATGGAAATTATATCATGTATTAATCTTGACTTCAATGGAATTAAGCTGCAAGTGAACAACAGAAGAAGAGTTGGTATTGTGACACAAGGGGTTATACTGCTGCTTCGTAGGGACAGCATCCTGTATGATCACTGGTTCCAAATCCAGCTGTTCTAGTCTGATCTAGCCCCCAGCCAATTTGGCTGAGAAGGCAGCAGAAGACACCCAAGCACTTGGACCTCTGCCACCCACGTGGCAGACCAGAATACAGTTTCTAACTTCTGGCTTCAGCGTGGCTGAACTCTAGCTCTTGTTGCCATGTGTAGGATTTATCAGTGGATGGAAGATCCCTCTCTCTCGCTGTCTCTCCCTCTCTGTAACTCTGCTTTCAAATAAATGGATAAATAAGTCTTTTAAAACTAACAGAAATCAGTGAAAGAAAATTTGGAAGTTATATAAATACATGAAAACTGTACAATATCATCATGAATAGACAAGGGATCTTTTGAAGAAACTAAAAGGAAAACTAAAAATCCTTGAAGCTAATTAAAATGCAAACACAAAATACCAACCCTTACCGAGTACAGTAAAAGCAGCACTAAATATGTAGTAAATAAATAACCTAACAATGCATCTGAACGACTAGAGAAACAAAAACAACTCAAACTCAAAGTTAATAGAAGGAAAGAAATAATAAATATAGAGTAGAAACAGACGAAATAGAATCTAATGAAATAAAACAAAGAATCCATAAAGTAAAGAATTGGAACTTTGAATAGAAAAACAAAATTAGTTATCTTTTAACACAGAAATTCTTACATTACTCAGAGCTTCCTCCCCTGCCAAAGACAATACACATATGCTTTTTCATGTTCTCTCAATTGTTCCCATCCCAAGTTTTAGATTCTTTTGCTTTTCCTACCAAATTTTTTGATCAGGCAAAGTCTTCAGCTAAGTCATTCCACAACAACAGAAGATGAGTTACTTCAGTGCTGCTGTAGAGACATTCTGATTACCTGTTTGCATTTTTACTTGCTCACTAACAGCTTTCTCACTCTGTTTTTCATTGTGTATGTGTTTGTGTGTAGGTGTGTGTTAGGGCTGTCATAAGAAGACAATTGACCCTCAAATCTTTGTTATTGATATTTGTAACATGGCAAATATGCTCCTCAATCTTCCTGAGAATTTGGCCTCCACCTTCTCCTTATTCTATGTTGGCTGATTTTCTCCTTGAAAAGGAAGTTACTTTTGCACCCATGAGAAATGTAATCTGTGAATGATGCCTATGGTATGTTCTCCATGGCTTCTCCTAATACAGGCATTGCAAAAATGAGGGTCCCATAGGAAGCGACAATGCACTTAAACTTGATTATTTGATTATGTAGCGACTTAATCATCTGGGAGGAGAGTATGCAAATTATTCTAAAAGAATATCAGAGTTATTGTAATAGATTTGGTAAATTGAAAACTGTAGTCCATATAACCAAAAGGCTATTGACATTTTTCTTAATCAAATAATACTCTTTTGTAGTTATGGCAGCTTCCTTAAATTTGCTAGACGTTCTTTTTTTGAAATTATGACAAATCATGGCTTAATCTCAATATGCTTATATCTTAGTGAAATTTTGTAAGGGAAGCTTCAGCATCTTAAGCGTCCAAGGAGCATTTATCTCCATCTTAAATGTTTGTTAAAAAGCAAAAATGTTCAGAATTAGAAAAAATAGAATTGCCTTCACTTGAATCTTCTTTACTGTTGTTATAGTATCCCAAAGAGATGACTTTGGAGGCGTTTTCAGTTACTGTCACCCAGATGCTGGCACTCAGTCTGGGGATATCATACGATGATCCAAAGAAATGTCACTGCTCAGAAGCCATCTGTATAATGAATCCACAAGCTATGTAAGATTTTTGGTACATACTTTTAGTAAGTTTTTAAAGTATTTATTTATTTGTCATGTTTATTTTGTTTTAGATATTTGCAGTGAAAAAACTCAGTATTCACTTGTAGCATAACCTAACTGTAAATGGAACAATTAATGAGAAAACCTAGACACGTAAGTTACAATGTTAAGTGTATGGAGCAAAGTGTAACACTAAAGACACTCAAGGAGATCAAATCAAATGTTCAGTATATGTTTCATGGACATTTTCCTTACGATGTATATTTGGTGAAAGCACTGAATAAAGATATTTAAAAATGTCAGGAGGGCATAACAAGTTATGTTTTGTAAAGATTTATTAATTTATTTGAAAGAGTTACACAGAGAAAGAAGGAGAGACAGAGAGTTCTTCCATCTGCTAGTTCGCTCTCCAGATGGCCACAATGTCCAGAACTGTGCTGATTCAAAGCCAGGAGCCAGAAGACTCTTCCGGGTCTTCCATGTGGGTGCAGGGTCCCAATGACTTGAGCCATCCTCTGCTGCTTTCCCAGGCCATAGCAGAGAGCTGGATGGGAAGTGGAGCAGCCAGGACTTGAACCGGCGCCCATATGGGATGCTGGCACTGCAGGTGGCAGCTTTACCGGCTATACCACAGTGCCAGCACCACAAGTTATCTTTAATTCAGACAATTTTTTCTGTTGCTTTAGAGTAGTTTAATGTTGTGGAAAAACCTGAAAACCTGCAAAGAAGAGAAACTCTAGTTGCAGGCCACTATCAGATATATAGTATTTGTGTGGCTTTGGACAAATTCCTTACTTTGTTTAGATTACTTTTCTTATTTTTCATTGGAAATAATAGTTTCTATACTCTTACTTCCAAAGGTTATATAAGAATAAAAAGAGAAAATAAGAAAACTGTAGAGTTCTATATGTGTATGATTTATAAATTTACCAATGTCCTCACTCAATGTAAGTTATCACACAAGAACTACCACAGGTTCCTTTAGTATTCTATGTTTTTTTCTCTTACTGAATATGTCCTTTGATAGTTATTACCTATTCATTACTGAAGAACTGTTACAAGCTGAAAGTAAGAATAATGCATTAATTCTTAAAGCAGGATCTTTTCATAGCAACATGTAAACACCACTGAATGTGTTCACACTCATGTTCTAAAAATAGAACAAATTCAAACATACATATGTATATGTACACATATCAAAATTTGGATTAATAAGAATGATCAGATACACACATACCCATAGATGGTTCTATAATGAATATATACTTTCCATATAGATACATAAATGGAAAAGTACACACTCATATACACACTTGTGCACCTAAACACAAGTATATGTAAAAATTTTGTGGAACATGAAATTACAAGGTAAATTTACTATTTGTGCAAAATTTACATTCATGCATATGAGAATTCTTCAGAAAGTTCATGAGAAGTATATATAATAAAAAGCCATGCATGTATTTCAAACAAAATAAACTTTTTGGGAAATCCATTTTAGTAAACTTTTTGAAGAAACCCTCATATAGTTATGAAAATTATGACTCTTTATAATAATATTCTCAAAAATATTAAAAAAATACTATTGCAATTGAGATTGCACTGAGTCTGTAAGTTGCTTTTGATTGGGTAATTTGGGCTATATTTAATGATGTTAATTCTTCCAATCCATGAACATGGAAGATTTTTTCCATGTTGTGTCTACTTCTATCTCTTTCTTTAACGTTTTCTAGTTTTCACTGTAGAGATTTTTTGCTTGGATAAATTTTTCCCAGGATAGTTACATATTTTGTAGCTATTGTGAATAAGAAATATCTTAAAAGTTCTCTTCCGAGACATGCTATTGTTTATGTATGTGAATGCTGTAGATTTTCGAGTGTTGATTCTGCATCTTGCAACTTTGCCAAACTCTCTCATGCGTTCCAATAAGGTTTTAGTAGAATTTTTGGGTTCCCCTATATGTTGGATCATCTCACCTGCAAATAGGGATAATTTGACTTCCTCCTTTGCCATATGTATCTCTTTGATTACTTTTTCTTGTCTAATGGCCCTGACTAAAACTTCCAGAACTATATTGAATAGTAATCAACTTACAGATTCAATATGATCCCAATTGAAATTCCAAAGAAGTTGTTCTCAGTTCTAGAAAAAAAGACCATAGAATTCATATAAAATCATAAGAGATTGGTATTGGTAAAGCAACTCCAAACAATAAAACTAAAGCTGGGTGCATCACAATCCCAGATATCAAGCTACAAGGCGGCTGGCTCCACGGCTCACTGGGTTGGTCCTCTGTCTATGGCGCCGGTGCTCCGGGTTCTCCCTGCACCTGCATGGAAGATCAAGAGGAAGCGCCTGGTTCCTGGCTTCGGATTGGTGCAGTTCCAGTCATTGTGGCCATTTGGGGAATGAACCTGTGAATGGATGATTTCTCTCTCTCTGCCTCTGCCCCTGCCTCTCTAACTCTGCTTTTCAAATAAATAACTAAATAAAATTAAAAAAAAAAAAACTGACTCAGCCAGTGAAAATATTCTCTGAAGTTATCTTTAATAGTTTATAGGTACGATTATATAAAATTGCCAGATTTTCTGAGATCTTTGAGTAATTTCAAGGATAAGCACAGAATGATTTGTTTAATAAAAGTTTATCATCAGTTGAGTGTTAATTATTCGGAGCTATGTCTATTGAAGTCCTTTGCCTATTTTTAAATTAGTTTATTTGGGTTTGTCTTATTGAGTTGTATTTAATTTTTTTGAAAAGGCAAGATATGCATTCCAGTGAGTGAAATCATATGATCTCCTCAGGACTGAATTTGGTGTCTACGCACCTAGTATTAACATTTCTTATTGCTTATTAAATGTTAACATTTTGAAATTAATGTATGCAATTTGGAATTATGTTTTCAGAAGTATCATGTCAATAATTTTTTATGGATTAATCTTTAGGACATCCAGTGGTGCAAAGACTTTTAGCAGTTGCAGTTTGAGTGACTTTGAAAGTTTCATTTCAAATCAGGATGCCAGCTGTCTTCAGAATAAACCACAAATGCAAAGACAGCAGGGAGCAGTGTGTGGAAATGGCAGAGTAGAGACCGGTGAAAACTGTGATTGTGGTACACAGGAAGTAAGTATTATAATTACTAAATTAATAAAATTCATTAATAAATATATTATTTTAGTTCATCTCTTTCATAAATGTTTTGCATACATTTAAAATATACTTCTCCTAAAACTGTATATGTGAAATATAGGGCATTTGTTCAGCTTAAAATTGTTTTAAATTTTAAATTTGAAAGAGTTTACAAATAAATTGTATCTCTTATTATCTTTAAATATTAAACATATTACCAAAATTATTGATGATGGGACAATAAGGGTATCTAGAAACAGCTTTTGCATCCCAGATTAAATGTGTAAGGATAAGATCTTTCCAATCTCTGCTTAGTGTTTGGACTTTATAAGTGTTTATTAAAACTGGTGTTTCAGCAGCCTGTCACATGCCTTTTAGGGCATTATTTCCTAGTGGATTCAGTAGTACGATAAGGGTGTCTGTATTAGTATTGTAATATAAACATACACTGATTTTATCATTAGCTTGCTGGGGAAGCCCTGGTAATATAACAAAATGCAAAGTGTCCAGGGTACAATTCTTACAGATATTCAAGTATATACAGCCGTACTGCCAATGTGCCTGATTTACTTGATTAGAATGGATAGAAATCACAATAAGTTTTATCACCTGTATATAACTATATGACTGATTCACATCACATTGTTTTAATTATGTTTAATCATTTGGTAGAACATGTCTTCCCTATTTTTAAAGCAATTTAAAATGTAACTTTATTTTTAACTTTATTTTATTGACTTCTCAATAGTTTTAAATTAATGAAACAAAATTTGGGAAGGAGTCTTACCTGCTCCACACGCAAATTCCCCTTAACATATTAGTGTGATGTATTTGTCACAGTTAATGAGTTACACCATGATTCCCCTATTTTTAAAAACTCCAAACTCCCTCTTTGCTTCCTACCCATCTCTGCCTCAATTCATTATCATTCTGTGTTTAAATTGATTTTTTTCTATTCAGCCCTCATGTATGAAAGAGAACGTGTGGTGTTTGCTTTTCTGCATCTGACTTATTTCACTTAAAATGATGTCCTCCCATTCCATCCATTTTGCTGCAAAACACACGATGTTATTAGTCTTAATGGCTGATCAGTATTTCATTGTATAAATGTGTATGTGTGATATTGCATTTCTTTATCCACTCATCTGAGGATTGACACATTGGTTGATTCATATCTTAGCTAATGTAAGCAGTGCTATCATACACAGTGCAGCAGATGGTATCTTTAATACAATGATTTCATGTATTTTGGATATATACCTAGTAGCTGAGTTGCTAGTCACATAGCAGCTCCATTTACAGTTTTTAAATAAATATCTGTACTGTTTTCCATAATGTCCATGTTGTGGTCAGTGGGACCCCTGGCTGTGGAACTTCCAGGCTCTTCTGTCTGTGCATGAAGGAATTCAAGGTTGAGGCATAAAAGTATACAGTAAAGCAGGATTTATTCAAAGGTAAAGAGGTAGTGCATACTCAAGTAATAAGAGAAAAGAAGGTTAACAGACAGAGAAAATGCACAAAAAGACAAACCACACAAAGTGGACTCACCAATGTTTCAGATCATGTTTTATACTATTGGCAGGTGGTGGGGTGGTGTCTGGGGTGAAACTTAGTTGAATATTTAAATGTGGGTGGAATTTTGGGGAGGACTTGAAGACCACCAGTTTCCATACCTTTTATAGAAACACTAGAAATGTCATGGCATCAGGTGTTTAATGGGACTGGGAGATTTCCTCATGGTAATTTTCTTATAATAATTATTAGGACCTAAAGGTCATCATATGGACACATCCTGTAGTCATATTTGATATTTTCAGCTGACACTGCTTCTACGTTTGCAACACTGTAGAATGTGAAATTTCCACTGCATAGAAAAGGTGTGTGTATGTGGGGGGTTGGTGGCACACAGAGGTGGGTTTGGGCTGTACACATAAAGGAAGTTTGGTACCCAGAACAAGGAATTGGATGATATGGAAAGGGCTATCCGGTAGGCTGGACAGGGTTGTTGCACGTGGGTCAGCTGTGGCTGCTGCATGGACTGTCTAGAGCTGTCCTGTGGTAGGTCAACTATGCTTGTTATATGGCAGATCGTAGTCCTTTTGCTAAAACTACCTATCTGCCCATATCATTTTTTACCATCAGGAATTGTAATCCTTTATTCTTAGTAGGAGTTTCAGGGAGGAAGGTTTGTCTTCTGTAACATCTTAACGCAGTATCAGGGCATTCTTCCAGGGACAGAATATCCCTGGCTGACTGATCTAACAATGTTTGATAAGGTAGAAGTCTGCAGTCAGTTGTTGGCAATGCCTGGAATCCCTGTGTGACCATTGTTTTGGCATGCAATTGTTGAATTATGGAAGAGACAAACTTGACAATGAAGAAGATTGCAGTTGGGTTAAAAAAAAGAATAACAACCATGTCAGAGAAGGGGATATGCATAAAGCTGATTCCCATATTTTGTGAGTTGGTGGACTAATTTAGCCAAAATCATAGAACCTATTGGCTTGTTCAGAAGTCCTTTTGATATCCCTCTCCATGAGCCCACTGTTATTAATGTAAATGTAGCAGTTTTGATTACTCACTGGACCTATCCTGCCTTGTCCTACCAGTAGATATTCTTGAGGTAGTAGTTTGTCCGTCACACTTCAGTTAGGGAATTCTAAAAATAATGTAGTTGCTCTGGGGACTGACCAGTGGTTTCTGCTGAGTTTTCCAAGGGAGCAGACATCTTCCTTAAAGCAACTTCATGTGATATACCAAGATTCCCATGTTTTACGGTAGAAAACCTTACCAGGGACTTTTTTCTATCAATAGCAGTATCCCAGGATAAATAAGAAAAGTGGAAACAGCGTGTCAGCTGAGAGTTGCTGTGATGGGAGTCTTAATATATGTCTCTTTAAGAAATGCACAATAAGAAATTTTACTTATATTTTTACTTTTTGAAGATAAACTTAAGGTTCTCAGTTGGTTCAAAAAAATAGGAAGAAATACACTCTAGATATGTCTGTGAAGACTCAAGTGGTCGAGTTAGGGGTTTTATTTTCTACATTTTAAGTGCAGTAGGAGTGGTAAGGAGAAGGTAGGGTTCCTTCCACTTAGGCTATCACTGATCAGAGGGTCCCCTCTCATTAAGATTTTATTAGGACTGGCTCTCCTGGGAGAGTGATTACTCATGAATTTTGGAATCTGGTATGATAGGAATCCTTTTTATTTTTACCATATTGTGTCATAGCCTTCTATACCTGTACCTGGCCAAAGCTGATAACATATTTTGTATGATCTTGGGTATCTGAATAAAAAAGGATGTCATTGTTGAGGAAGGGCGTCTGATTTAACATTGTAAAAGGTCTAAGGTAGCCTTGGTGGCATCCTCATCCTAAGGAGGGCAATAGGCAATAACTATGTAAGATTATCTCTGGCCATTTTAACATTGCCTAAATATTGGAGTCCACAGAGGCAAGGGGATGGGAATTGATTCCTGAATCTCTTGTGTTACTTTAGAGACAAAGGAGAGGCTGTTATCAGTTTGGAGCAAGACAAAATATAGGGTTATTTCCTTTAGTAGGATTTTGAACTTTGTGTGCTTTTCGTGTTTAGGCTGGAAAAGGCTCTTTCCATCAGATGCAAGTATCAAAGAAGACTAGTCAATGTCTGTGATAATTTGGTTCCTCTCCTCTGCACAGACATGAGTAGGAGAGGTGGTTTGGTGTGCCCAGCAGGGTTATTTTGTAGGCAGAGGTCTAGGATGAAGTAACCCTCCCCCACATATAACAGTATATAGTCTTTTTCCCTCCAAAGACATAAGAGACTATATGCATTAGGGGCCTTTTCCTGATACTTAGTCGTGCATTTCTTTGAAATTTTAAATTAAGAGGCTATTGGTAGCATGACCTTATGATTTAAAGTTCACCACCTATTGATAAATCTTTTTTTTTATTTTTTTATTTGTTATTATTTAGTTTTTTTATTTAATAAATATGAATTTACAAAGTGCAACTTTTTTGTTGTTGTGGCTCCCCCCCCCACCTGCCTTCCTCCCACGGCCCTCCCCTCTACCACTCCTTCTCCCATCCCGCCCTTCATCGAGTTTCATTTTCAATTACCTTCATATACTGAAGATCAACTTAGTATATACTAAGCAAGGATTTCAACAGGCTGCATTCACACAACTGCACAAGGTATAGGGTATCGTTCGACTAGTAGCGTTGTTTTTAAGTTTCATAGTAAAACACATTAAGGACAGAGATCCTACGTGGGGAGTATGTACCCAGTGACTCCCGTTGTTGATTTAACAGTTGGCACCCTTATTTATGACGTCAGCAATCACCCGAAACTCTTGCTATGAGCTGTCTAGGCTATGGAAGCCCCTTGAGTTCAACAACTCTGAACTTGTTTAGTCAAGGCCGTATCACAGTGGAGGTTCCTTCCTCCCTTCAGAGAATGGCGCCTCTCTCCTTGATGGCCTGTTCCTTCTGCTGGGTTCTTGTTCACCAGGATCTTTCATTTAGATTGTTTTTTGCCACGGTGTCATGGCTTTCCATGCCTGTGAGACTCTCATGGACCTTTTAGCTAGATCCGAATGTCCCAAGGGTTGATTCTGAGGCAGGAGTGCTGTTTCGGGCGTTTGCCATTCTATGAGTCTGCTGTGTGTCCTGCTTCCCCCGCAGGACCATTCTCTCCCTTTTAATTCTATCCTTCATTATTTGCTTACACTGGTCTTATTTGTGAAATCTCTTTGACACATACCCTATCTTTTTGATCGGTTGTGTATTTATATTTATCACTTTACCATGTGCGCTGGCATTGGTACCTGCCTCCTTGGTAAGATTGAGTTGAAATCCCCTGGCACATTTCTAGTTCCACCATTGGAAGTAAGTCCGAGTGAGCATTGCCAACCTATATATCTCCTCCCTCTCTTGTTACCACTCCTATGTTTAACAGAGATCACTTTTCTGTTAATTTTAAATGCCTAAGAATGATTGTGCATTGATTACAGAGTTCAACCCGTGGTCTTATGTAGAACAAACAGAGCAACAACAACAACAACAACAACAAAAATACTAGAAGGAATAAAATAGTAAGTTGTTCTTCAACAGTCTAGACAAGGGCTGATCATGTCATTGTCTCTCATAGTGTCCAGTTCACTTCAATGGGTAACATTTTAGATTCTCGTTTAGTTGCCATCGATCAGGGAGAACATATGATATTTGTCCCTTTAGGACTGGCTTTTTTCACTCAGCATGATGTTTTCCAGCTTTTTCCATTTTGTTGTAAATGCCCGGATTTCATTGTTTTTTACTGCTGTATAGTGTTCCATAGAGTACATATCCCATAGCTTCTTTTTGCAGTCATCCATTGATCGGCATTTAGCTTGATTCCATGTCTTAGCTATTGTGAATTGAGCTGCAACAAATATCGAGGTGCAAATAGCTCTTTTTTCCTCCCCTTTAATTCCATTTGGGTAAATTCCAAGGAGTGGGATGGCTGGGACCAGTGGTGGTGCTATATTCAGGTTTCTGAGGACTCTCCAAACTGTCTTCCATAGTGGCTTTACCAGTTTGCATTCCCACCAACAGTGGATTAGCGTCCCTTTTTCCCCACATCCTCACCAGCATCTGTTGTTGGTTGATTTCTGGATGTGAGCCATTCTCACCGGGGTGAGGTGAAACCTCATTGTGGTTTTGATCTGCATTTCCCTGAGGGCTAGGGATTCTAAGCATTTTTTCATGTGTCGGCCATTTGGATTTCCTCTTTTGAAAAATGTCTGTTAAGGTCCTTGGCCCATTTTTTTTATTGGGTTGTTTGTTTTGGTTCTGTGGTGTTTTTTGATTATTTTATAGATTCTAGTTGTTAATCCTTTATCTGTTGTGTAATTTGCGAATAACATCTCCCATTCTGTTGGTTGCCTCTTCACTTTCCTGACTCTTTCCTTTGTTTTAAAGAAACTCTTCAATTTTAGGTAATCCCATTTTTTTTTTTATCTTTGATTACCGGTGCCTCTGGGGTCTTCTCCAGGAATTCTTCGCCTGTTCCAATATCTTGAAGGGTTTCCGGTGTGCTCTCAATTATTTTCATGGTGTCGTGGTGCATCTCCAGTTCTTTGATCCATGTTGAGTGGATTTTTATATAAGGTGTAAGGTAGAGGTCTTGCGTCATACTTCGACATGTGGACATCCAGTTTTCCCAGCACCTTTTGTTGAAGAGGTTGTCCTTGTTCCAGGGGTTGGTTTAGTTCCTTTGTCGAATATGAGTTGGTGATGGATGTTTGGATTGATCTCCGGTGTTTCTATTCTGTTCCATTGGTCTATCCATCTGTTTTTGTACGAGTACCAGGCTGTTTTGATTATAACTGCCCTGTAGTATGTCTTGAAATCTGGAATTGTGATGCCTTCAGCCTTGTTTTTATTATAAAGGATTTCTTTAGGTATTCTCAGTCTCCTGTTTCTCCATATGAATTTCAGCATAGTTTTTTCTAGGTCTTTGAAGAATGACTTTGGTATTTTTTTTTAAATAACTCTTTTGTTTAAAGAATATAAATTTCCAAAATACAGCTTATAGATTACAATGGTTTCCCCCCCGTAACTTCCCTCCCACCCGCAACCATCCCCTTTCCCACTCCCTCTCCCCTTCCATTCACATCAAGATTCATTTTCAATTCTCTTTATATACAGAAGGTCAGTTTAGTATATGTTAAGTAAAGATTTCAACAGTTTGCCTTCACATAGAGACACAAAGTGAAAAATACTGTTGGAGTACCAGTTATAGTATTAATTTACAATGTATAGCACGTTAAGGACAGAGATCCTACATGATGTATAAATTTTTAAATTGATTAATTTTCTATGCAATTTCCAATTTAACACCAAGATTTTTTAATCATTTGCAATTATCTTTATATACAGAAGATCAATTCAGTAAATACTATGTAAAGATTTCATCAGTTTGCACTCACACAGAAACACAAAGTATAAAAATACTGTTTCAGTAGTAGTAATAGCATTATTTCACATTGGATAACAATGACAGATCCCTCATGAGACGTAAGTACACAGTGACTCCTGATGTTGATTTAACAATTTGACACTCTTGTTTATGGTGTCAGTAATCTCCCTAGGCTCTAGTCATGAGTTGCCGAGGCTATGGAAGCCTTTAGGGTTCGCCGACTTCGATCTTATTCCGACAGGGTCATAGTCAAAGTGGAGGTTCTCTCCTCCCTTCAGAGAAAGGTACCTCCTTCTTTGATGGCCCCGTTCTTTCCACTGGGATCTCACTCGCAGAGATCTTTCATTTAGGTCTTCTTTTTTTTGTTTTTCAGGGTGTCTTAGCGTTCCATGCCTAAAATATTCTCATGGGCTCTTCAGCCAGATCCGAATGCCTTAAGGGCTGATTCTGAGGCCAGAGTGCTATTTAGGACATCTGCCATTCTATGAGTCTGCTGTGTATCTCGCTTCCCATGTTGGATCATTCTCTCCCTTTTTGATTCTATCAGTTAGTATTAGCAGACACTAGTCTTGTTTGTGTGATCCCTTTGACAGTTAGACCTATCAGTGTGATCAATTGTGAGCTGAAATTGATCACTTGGACTAGTGAGATGGCCTTGGTACATGCCACCTTGATGGGATTGTATTGGAATCCCCTGGCTCAATTCTAACTCCATCATTTGAGGCAGTTCCGATTGAGCATGTCCCAAATTGTATATCTCCTCCCTCTCTTATTCCCACTCTTATATTTCACAGGGATCACTTTTCAGTTAAATTTAAACGCCTAAGAATAATTGTGTGTTAATTACAGAGTTCAACCACTAGTACTAGGATAAAAAAAAATACTACAATGGATAAGTATTACATTGTACAACAACAGTCAGCACAAGAGCTGATCAAGTCACTGTTTCTCATAGTGTCCATTTCACTTCAACAGGTTTCCCCTTTGGTGCTCAGTTAGTCATCACCAATCAAGGGAATCAAATGATATTTGTCTCTTTGGGACTGACTTAATTCACTCAGCATGATGTTTTCCAGATTCCTCCATTTTGTTGCAAGTGACCGGATTTCATTGTTTTTGACTGCTGTATAGTATTCTGTAGAGTACATGTCCCATAATTTCCTAATCCAGTCTACTGTTGATGGGCATTTGGGTTGGTTCCAAGTCTTAGCTATTGTGAATTGAGCTGCAATAAACATTACTGTGCAGACAGCTTTTTTGTTTGCCAATTTAATTTCCTTTGGGTAAATTCCAAGGAGTGGGATGGCTGGGTTGAATGGTAGGGTTATATTCAGGTTTCTGAGGAATCTCCAGACTGACTTCCATAGTGGCTTCACCAGTTTGCATTCCAACCAACAGTGGATTAGTGTCCCTTTTTCCCCGCATCCTCTCCAGCATCTATTGTTGGTAGATTTCTGGATGTGAGCCATTCTCACTGGGGTGAGGTGAAACCTCATTGTGGTTTTGATTTGCATTTCCCTGATTGCTAGTGATCTTAAACATTTTTTCATGTGTCTGTTGGCCATTTGGATTTCCTCTTTGGAAAAATGTCTATTGAGGTCCTTGGCCCATCTCTTAAGTGGGTTGTTTGTTTTGATGTTGTGGAGTTTCTTAATTTCTTTGTAGATTCTGGTTATCAACCCTTTATCTGTTGCATAGTTTGCAAATATATTTTCCCATTCTGTTGGTTTCCTATTCACTTTCCTGACTGTTTCTTTTGCAGTACAAAAACTTTTCAATTTGATGCAATCCCAGTAGTTAAGTTTGGCTTTGACTGCCTGTGCTTCTGGGGTATTTTCCAAGAAGTCTTTGCCAGTACCTATGTCTTGCAGGGTTTCTCCTATGCTCTCTAATAATTTGATGGTGTCGGGTCGTAGGTTTAAATTTTTAATCCATGTTGAATGAATTTTTGTGTAAGGTGAAAGGTAGGGATCTTGCTTCATGATTCTGCACGTGGAAATCCAGGTTTCCCAGCACCATTTATTAAACAGACTGTCCTTACTCCAGGGATTGGTTTTGGATCGTTGATCAAATATAAGTTGGCTGTAGATGTTTGGATTGATTTCTGGTGTTTCTATTCTGTTCCATTGGTCTATCCATCTGTTTCTGTACCAGTACCATGCTGTTTTGATAACTACTGCCCTGTAGTATGTCCTGAAATCTGGTATTGTGATGCCTCCAGCTTTGTTTTTGTTGTACAAGATTGCTTTAGCTATTCGAGGTCTCCTGTGTCTCCATATGAATTTCACCATCATTTTTTCCAGATCTGAGAAGAATGTCCTCAGTATCTTGATTGGTATTGCATTGAATCTGTAAATTGCTTTTGGCAGAATGGACATTTTGATGATATTGATTCTTCCAATCCATGAGCATGGGAGATTTCTCCATTTTTTGGTATCCTCTTCTATTTCTTTCTTTAAGGTTTTGTAATTTTCATCGTAGAGATTTTTAATGTCCTTAGTTAAATTTATTCCAAGGTATTTGATTGTTTTTGTAGCTATTGTGAATGGGATTGATCTTAGCAGTTCTTCCTCAGCCATGGCATTGCCTGTGTATACAAAGGCTGTTGATTTTTGTGCATTGATTTTATATCCTGCTACTTTGCCAAACTCTTCTATGAGTTCCAATAGTCTCTTAGTAGAGTTCTTTGGGTCCCCTAAATAAAGAATCATGTCGTCTGCAAAGAGGGATAGTTTGAGTTCTTCCTTCCCAATTTGTATCCCTTTAATTTCTTTTTCTTGCTTAATAGCTCTGGCTAAGTCTTCCAGCACTATATTGAATAGCAGTGGTGAGAGTGGGCATCCTTGTCTGGTACCAGATCTCAGTGGAAATGCTTCCAACTTTTCACCAACAATAGGATATTGGCCATGGGTTTTTCATAAATTGCTTTGATTGTATTGAGGAATGTGCCTTCTATACCCAGTTTGCTTAGGGTTTTCATCATGAAAGTGTGTTGAATTTTATCGAATGCTTTCTCTGCGTCAAGTGAGATAATCATATGGTTTTTCTTCTGCAGTCTGTTAATGTGGTGTATCACGTTGATTGTTTTGCGAATATTGAACCATCCCTGCATACCAGGGATGAATCCACTTGGTCTGGGTGGATGATCTTTCTGATGTGTTGTTGCAGTCTATTGGCCAGGGTTTTATTGAGGATTTTTGCATCTATGTTCATGAGGGATATTGGTCTGTAATTCTCTTTCAATGCTGCATCTTTTTCTGGCTTAGGAATTAAGGTGATGCTGGCTTCATAGAAAGAATTTGGGAGGATTCCCTCTTTTTCTATTGTTCTGAATACATTGAGAAACATTGGAGTTAGTTCTTCTTTAAATGTCTGGTAGAATTCAGCAGTGAATCCATCTGGTCCTGGGCTTTTCTTTGTTGGGAGGGCCTTTATTACTGATTCAATTTCTGACTCACTTATGGGACTGTTTATGTTTTCTATGTCCTCCTGGTTCAATTTAGGTAGGTTGCATGTGTCCAGGAATCTATCCATTTCTGATAGGTTTCCCTGTTTGCTGGCATACAAGTCCTTGTAGTAATTTCTGATGATTCTTTTGATTTCTGTGGTGTCTGTTGTTACATTTCCTTTTTCATCTCTGATTTTACTGATTTGGGTCTTTTCTTTTTTTAGTTAGTTGGGCCAATGGGGTGTCAATTTTGTTTATTTTTTCAAAAAACCAGCTCCTCGTTTGGCTGATTTTTTGTAATTTTTTTTTGGATTCAATCCTGTTGATTTCTTCTCTGAGTTTGATTATTTCCCTTTTTCTACTAGATTTGGGTCTAGTTTGCTGCAAATTTTCTAGATCCTTGAGATGCTTTGAAAGCTCTTCTCTTTGGTGCCTCTCCAGTTTCTTGATGTAGGCACCTATTGATATAAACTTTCCTCTTAACACTGCTTTTGCTGTATCCCATAAGTTTTGGTATGTTGTGCTGTTATCCTCATTTACTTCCAGATAATTTTTGATTTCTCTTTTGATTTCTTCAGTGACCCATTGTTCATTCAGGAGCATGTTGTTCAATCTCCATGTGTTTGCATATGCTCTAGGGATTCCTGAGTTGCTAATTTCCAACTTCATTCCCTTATGGTCTGAGAAGCTGCATCGTATGATTCTAATTCTTTTGAATTTGCTGAGACTTGCTTTATGGCCTAATATGTGATCAATCCTAGAGTAGGTTCCATGTACTGCTGAGAAGAATGTAAATGCTTTATGTGTAGGATGAAAAGTTCTGTAGATATCTGTTAGATCCATTTGGGCTATAGTGTTGTTTAAATCTACTGTCTCCTTGTTGATCTTCTGTCCTGTCGATCTGTCAATATCTGTGAGTGGAGTATTGAAGTCCCCCAGTACTATTGTGTTGGGGTCTAAGTCTCCCTTTAAGTTTCTTAACAAATCTTTTAAATAAACCGGTGCCCTGTAATTAGGTGCATATACATTGATAATTGTTATATTTTCCTGTTGAATTGATCCCTTAATCATTATATAGTGCCCCTCTTTGTCTCTCTTAACAGTTTTTGTGTGAAAGTTTTTTTTTTTTATAAAGCTTTTATTTAAAGAATATAAATTTCCAAAGAACAGCTCATGGACCACAATGGCTCCCCCACCACACAACTTCCCTCCCTCTCCCCACCCTCCCCTTTCCCGCTCCCTCTCCCCTTCTGTTCACATCAAGATTCATTTTCAATTCTCTTTATACACAGAAGATCAATTTAGTACATATTACGTAAAGATTTCAACGGTTTGCCCTCGCATAGAGACACAAAATGATAATACTGTTGGAGTACTAGTTATAGTATTAATTCACAATGTACAGCACATTAAGGACAGAGATCCTACATGATTTTTTTTTTTAAAAAATTGATTAATTGTCTATGCAATTTCCAGTTTAACACCAAGATTTTTTAATCATTTGCAATTATCTTTATATAAAGATCGATTCAATATATACTATGTAAGGATTTCATCAGTTTGCACCCACTCAGAAACACAAAGTGTAAAAATACTGTTTCAGTACTAGTAATAGCATCACTTCACATTGGATAACACATTAAGGACAGATCCCTCATGAGACGTAAGTACACAGTGACTCCTGATGTTGATTTAACAATTTGACACTCTTGTTTATGGCGTCAGTAATCTCCCTAGGCTCTGGTCATGAGTTGCCAAGGCTATGGAAGCCTTTAGGGTTCGCCGACTTCGATCTTATTCCCACTGGGCCATAGTCAAAGTGGAAGTTCCCTCCTCCCTTCAGAGAAAGGTACCTCCTTCTTTGATGGCCCCGTTCTTTCCACTGGGATCTCACTCGCAGAGATCTTTCATTTAGGTCTTCTGTTTTTTCCAGAGTGTCTTAGCTTTCCATGTCTAAAATATTCTCATGGGCTCTTGAGCCAGATCCGAATGCCTTAAGGGCTGATTCTGAGGCCAGAGTGCTATTTAGGACATCTGCCATTCTATGAGTCTGCTGTGTATCCTGCTTCCCATGTTGGATCATTCTCTCCCTTTTTCATTCTATCAGTTAGTATTAGCAGACACTAGTCTTGTTTGTGTGATCCCTTTGACTCTTAGACCTATCAGTGTGATCAATTGTGAGCTGAAATTGATCACTTGGACTAATGAGATGGCCTTGGTACATGCCACCTCGATGGGATTGTATTGGAAACCCCTGGCACAATTCTAACTCCATCATTTGGGGCCGTTCCAATTGAGCATGTCCCAAATTTTACATCTCCTCCCTCTCTTATTCCCACTCTTATATTTCACAGAGATCACTTTTCAGTTAAACTTTAAACACCTAAGAATAATTGTGTGTTAATTACAGAGTTCAACCACTAGTACTAGGATAAAGAAAAAAAAAATACTACCATGGATAAAGTATTACATTGTACAACAACAGTCAGCACAAGAGCTGATCGAGTCACTGTTTCTCATAGTGTCCATTTCACTTCTACAGGTTTCCCCTTTGGTGCTCAGTTAGTCATCGCCAATCAAGGGAAACAAATGATATTTGTCTCTTTGGGACTGACTTAATTCACTCAGCATGATGTTTTCCAGATTCCTCCATTTTGTTGCAAGTGACCGGATTTCATTGTTTTTGACTGCTATATAGTATTCTGTAGAGTACATGTCCCATAATTTCCTAATCCAGTCTACTGTTGAAGGGCATTTGGGTTGGTTCCAAGTCTTAGCTATTGTGAATTGAGCCGCAATAAACATTGCTGTGCAGACGGCTTTTTTGTTTGCCAATTTAATTTCCTTTGGGTAAATTCCAAGGAGTGGGATGGCTGGGTTAAATGGTAGGGTTATATTCAGGTTTCTGAGGAATCTCCAGACTGACTTCCATAGTGGCTTCACCAGTTTGCATTCCCACCAACAGTGGGTTAGTGTCCCTTTTTCCCCACATCCTCTCCAGCATCTATTGTTGGTGGATTTCTGAATGTGAGCCATTCTAACCTGGGTGAGGTGAAACCTCATTGTGGTTTTGATTTGCATTTCCCTGATTGCTAGGGATCTTGAACATTTTTTCATGTGTCTGTTGGCCATTTAGATTTCCTCTTTGGAAAAATGTCTGTTGAGGTCCTTGGCCCATCTCTTAAGTGGGTTGTTTGTTTTGATGTTGTGGAGTTTCTTAATTTCTTTGTAGATTCTGGTTATCAACCCTTTATCTGTTGCATAGTTTGCAAATATATTTTCCCATTCTGTCGGTTTCCTATTCACTTTCCTGACTGTTTCTTTTGCAGTACAGAAACTTTTCAATTTGATGCAATCCCAGTAGATAATTTTGGTTTTCAGTGCCTGTGCTTCTGGGGTATTTTCCAAGAAGTCTTTGCCAGTACCTATGTCTTGCAGGGTTTCTCCTATGCTCTCCAGTAATTTGATGGTGTCGGGTCGTAGGTTTAAATTTTTAATCCATGTTGAATGAATTTTTGTGTAAGGTGAAAGGTAGGGGTCTTGCTTCATGGTTCTGCACGTGGAAATCCAGTTTTCCCAGCACCATTTATTAAACAGACTGACCTTACTCCAGGGACTGGTTTTGGATCGTTGATCAAATATAAGTTGGCTGTAGGTGTTTGGATTGATTTCTGGAGTTTCTATTCTGTTCCATTGGTCTATCCATCTGTTTCTGTACCAGTACCATGCTGTTTTGATAACTACTGCCCTGTAGTATGTCCTGAAATCTGGTATTGTGATGCCTCCGGCTTTGTTTTTGTTGTACAAGATTGCTTTAGCTATTCGAAGTCTCCTGTGTCTCCATATGAATTTCACCATCATTTTTTCCAGATCTGAGAAGAATGTCCTCAGTATCTTGATTGGTATTGCGTTGAATCTGTAAATTGCTTTTGGGAGAATGGACATTTTGATGATATTGATTCTTCCAATCCATGAGCATGGGAGATTTCTCCATTTTTTGGTATCCTCTTCTATTTCTTTCTTTAAGGTTTTGTAATTTTCATTGTAGAGATCTTTAATGTCCTTAGTTAAATTTATTCCAAGGTATTTGATTGTTTTTGTAGCTATTGTGAATGGGATTGATCTTAGCAGTTCTTCCTCAGCCGTGGCATTGCCTGTGTATACAAAGGCTGTTGATTTTTGTGCATTGATTTTATATCCTGCTACTTTGCCAAACTCTTCTATGAGTTCCAATAGTCTCTTAGTAGAGTTCTTTGGGTCCCCTAAATAAAGAATCATGTCGTCTGCAAAGAGGGATAGTTTGAGTTCTTCCTTCCCAACTTGTATCCCTTTAATTTCTTTTTCTTGCCTAATAGCTCTGGCTAAGACTTCCAGCACTATATTGAATAGCAGTGGTGAGAGTGGGCATCCCTGTCTGGTACCAGATCTCAGTGGAAATGCTTCCAAATTTTCCCCATTCAATAGGATATTCGCCTTCATTCACAAATGAGAGCTTTGCAGGGTATAATATTCTGGGCTGGCAGTTTTTCTCTCTAAGTACCTGGGCTATGTCTCGCCATTCCCTTCTAGCTTGTAGGGTTTCTGTTGAGAAGTCAGCTGTGAGTCTAATTGGAGATCCTCTGAGTGTAATTTGACGTTTCTCTCTTGCACATTTTAGGATCTTTTCTTTCTGTTTCACTGTGGTGAGTTTAATTACAACGTGTCGTGGTGAGGACCTCTTTTGGTCATGTTTCCTAGGGGTTCTATGAGCTTCCTGTACTAGGATGTCTCTGTCCTTCTCCAAAACTGGGAAATTTTCTGCTATTATCTCACTAAAAAGGCCTTCTAATCCTTTCTCCCTCTCCATGCCTTCAGGAACTCCTAGAACTCGAATGTTGGGTTTTTTAATAGTATCCTGTAGATTCCCAACAATATTTTTTTGGATTTCTAATTTCCTCTTCTTTTCTTTGGTTTGACTGTATATTTTCCTGTGCTCTGTCTTCTAAGTCCGATATTCTCTCTTCTGCTTCACCCATTCTGTTTGTAAGGCTCTCTAATGTGTTTTTCATTTGATCTATTGAATTCTTCACTTCATTATGATTTCTCGTCACTATCACAGTTTCATGTTCTACTAGTTGTTTCATTTCAGCTTGATTCCTCCTTAATATTTCATTTTCACGAGAGAGATTTTCTACCTTGTCCATTAAGGAGTTCTGTAGTTCAAGAATTTGTTTTTGAGTACTTCTTAGTGTTCTTATCAATTTTTTGAGATCTGCTTCTTGCATTTCTTCTATCTCATCATCTTCGTAATCTTGAATTGGGGTATCTTTTTCATTTGGGGACGTCATAGTGTCTTCCTTGTTCTTATTACCTCGGTTTTTGCGTTTGTTGTTTGGCATATTGGTTTCTTCACTGTGGTGTTTTTTTCTTGTTATACTATGACTCTAGATTAAGTGGACTGTCTGCTTTTGATGGAGCCTTAGAGGCTTGAGATGGGTGTGGCCTGAGAGCTCTGTTTGGTTCCTCAGGGTTGAGGGTGTGTCAAAGGAGACACTCCCAGGTTAGGCGTGGTAAATCTCTCTCTGTTACTTTTTTTTTTTTTTTTGGTTCAAAAGGGAAGTAATTCCACACAGCTGAATGGAATTGGGGGTGGTTAGCAGGCTAATGATATACCCACAGGAGCCAGAGATCGGAAGCTCTTTCCCAAGGACCAGGGAGGGAATCTTTGCGGCCCTTTGTGTGGGCTGAGATTCTCCTGTAGTCTCCCACTGGGCTGCCAAGGCTACTGAACTGTAGCGTCTCTGGAGAGTACTCACATGAATTTGTGATTTCCGTGAGTTCTCTCCCCCACTGTCTCTTTTTTCACAGTCTCAGTTCTCTAGCACCACACATTCATTAGGTTCTAATCTCCTGTTATTTCACCCCTCCCACCCAGAGTCAGGTTTTTCTGCTAAACTCGGGGCCAGTGCCGACCCGAGGTTGCCCTGCTTAGGACGTATTCCAAAATGGCGCCTGCTCTTTGTTTTGCTCACCTTTGAGAGGTGTGCGGAGAGAGAAAAGCTCGTGTCCGTATGGGTTACTTTTTTTTTTTCCCTCTCTCTCTCTTCTAGTTAGCCTGGTGAACTTTTCCCCGCAGGGTTTCAACCCTTGTTTGCTCTAGGCTCCCTTTTCTGCTTCCCTGCTGGTATTTTGGGCTATTGAGGTTCTGCTCACCTCGCGTTCCCGCGCTGGTGTGTTGAATCTGCTGCTGGTGTCCCAAACAGCGGGCTCCCACGCTCTCCACACAGGTCCACTGTGAATCTCCAGTTCCAGAAGGGTTTTCTCTGCTGTTTCTTCCCCTACTCTTCCTTGAACCTGCAGTATCTCCACTTTTATTAAACTGTCTCTCCCCAGACTATCAGTGTGCTCCCTTCCTATTCCACCATCTTGCCGCTCTCCGACTTTGGTATTTTGATTGGTATTGCATTGAACTTGTAAATTGCTTTTGGGAGAATGGAAATTTTGATGATATTGATTCTTCCAATCCATGAGCATGGCAGGTTTTTCCATTTTTTTGTGTCATCTTCTGTTTCTTTCTTTAGTGATTTGTAATTTTCATCATAGAGGTCTTTGACATCCTTGGTTAAACTTATTCCAAGGTACTTTATTGTTTTTGTGGCTATCATGAATGGGATTGATCTTAGAAGTTCTTCCTCGGCCCTGGCGTTATCTGTGTATACAAAGGTTGTTGATTTCTGAGCGTTGACTTTGTATCCTGCTACTTTACCAAACACTTCTAGGAGTTCTAATAGTCTCTTATAGGAGTTTATCGGGTCCCCTATATATAGTAACATGTCATCTGCAAATAGGGATAGTTTAACTTCCTCCTTTCCCATTTGTATCCCTTTAATTTTGTTTTCTTGCCTTATGGCCCTGGCTAACACTTCTAGGACTATATTGAATAGCAATGGTGAGAGTGGGCATCCTTGTCTGGTGCCAGTTTTCAGTGGAAATGCCTCCAACTTTTCCTCATTCAATATGATGCTGGCCATTGGTTTATCATAGATTGCCATGGTTGTTTTGAAGAATGTTCCTTCTAATCCCAATTTGCTTAGGGTCTTCATCATGAAAGGGTGTTGTATTTTGTCAAATGCTTTCTCTGCATCTACTGAAATAATCATTATGATTTTTGTTTCTCAATTTATGAATGTGATGTATTACATTGATTGACTTTCGAATATTGAACCATCCCTGCATAATAGGGATAAATCCCACTTGGTCCAGGTGAATGATCTTTCTGATGTGCAGTTGGATTCAGTTTGCCAATATTTTGTTGAGTATTTTTGCATCTATGTTCATCAGGGAGATAGCTCTGTAGTTTTCTTTCTCTTTTGTGTCTTTTACAGGCTCAGGAATTAAAGTGATATTGGCTTCGTAGAAATAATTGTTTTGAATAATTTGAGAAGAACTGGGATTAGTTTTTCTCCAAATGTTTCGTAAAATTCGGGGATGAAGCCATGCGGTCCTGGGCTCTTCATTTTGGTAGTGTGGTTATTACTAATTCAATTTTTTTCATGGTTATGGGTCTGTTCAGATTTTGTATATCTTCACTGCTCAGTTTAGGAAGGTTGTATGTGTCCAGGAATCTATCCATTTCTTCCAGGTTCCCCAATTTGTTAGCATTCATCTCTTTGTAGTGGTTTCTGATGATTGTTTTTTCTTCTGTTGTGTCTGTTGTTACATTTTCATTACTACCTTTGATTTTACAGATTTGGGTCTTCTCCTTTTTTTGGTTAGTTGGGCCAATGGTGTGTCAATTTTGTTTATTTTTTCAAAGAACAAGCTCCTGGTTTTGTTGATCTTTTGTATTTTGTTTTTTGGTTTCAATTCTGTTTACTTCTTTTCTGATCTTTAGTATTTCTTTCCTCCTTCTGGATTTGGGCTTGATTTGTTGCTGTTTTTCTAAATCCTTGAGATGCATGGAGAGTTCATTTGTTTGGTTCCTTTCCAGCTTCTTGATGTAGGCACCAATTGCTATAAACTTTCCTCTTAGCACATCTTTTGCTGTGTTCCACAGGTTTTGATAGGTTGTGATATCATTTTCATTTGGTTCTAGAAATCTTTTGATTTCTCTTTTAATTTCTTCAATGACCCACTGTTCGTTTAGGATCATGTTGTCCATTCTTCATATATTTGCATATGGTATAGAGATTCTTGGGTTGTTGATTTCGAGTTTCAATGCTCTATGGTCTGAGAAGCTACATGGTATAGTTTCGATTTGTTTGAATTTGTTGAGGCTCCCCTTATGGCCTAGCGTATGGTCAATCCTAGACAATGTTCCATATACTGGGGAGAAATACGTGAACTCTGTGGCTGTGGTGTGGAAGGTTCCAAAGATATCTATTAGGTCTATTTGGTCTATAGCATCAATTAACTCTGTTGTTTCCTTGTTGAATTTCTGTCTTGTTGGATCTCTCCATTGGTGAGAGTGGGGTGTTGAAGTCCCCTGTTACTATTGTATTTGAATCTATATCTCCCTTTAAATCCTTTAGTAATTCTTTCAGGTAGCCAGGCGCCCTGTAATTAGGTGCATATACATTTATAATATTAAAGTCTTCCTGTTGGATGGATCCTTTAATCATTATATAGTGCCCTTCTGTGTCTCTTTTAATAGTTTTTATGTTAAAGTCTGTTTTGTCTGATATCAGGATGACCACACCAGCTCTTTTTTGATTTCTATTAGCTTGGAGTATCTTTTTCCATCCTTTCACTTTCAGTCTGCGTGCATCTTTGCTGATAAGGTGTGTCTCCTGAAGGCAGCATATAGATAGATTCTCTTTCTTGATCCAATTAGCTAGTCTATGTCTCTTGGTAGTAGAATTAAGACCATTCACATTCAGTGTGATTACTGTTAAGTACTGTCTTTTCCCATTCATGTTTCCTAAATGAGCTGCTTATGTATTTTAAATTTTGTAGGTTACTCTACATTTGCTTTTATTTGTAGTGAAGTTATTGTTTTTGTATTTCTGAGTGCAGCACGTCTTTGAGCAAGTGTTTTATGGTTGGACGCGTGGATACAAATTCTTTCAGTTTCTGTTTGTCTTGGAAGATCTTTATTTCCCCTTCATTCATAAATGATAGCTTTGCAGGGTATAGTATTCTAGGTTGGCACTGTTTGTCTTTTAAAACTTGAAATATATCATGCCATTGTCTCCTTGGCTGTAGTGTTTGCCTTGATGAGAAGTCTGGGGTGAGTCTTATTAACTTACCACTGAATGTGAATTGTCGTTTTTCTCTGGCACATTTTAGGATTTGTTCTTTGTGTGAATCTTGTAGGTCTCAGACCGTATTTTTTAATTTTTTAATTTCTTCTTTCTGCATTTGAAATGCCTATATTATTTCTGGGAGTTTGTCTTTGAATTCTGATATTTGTTCTTCTATTTCATCTCTTCTATTTCCGAGGGATTCCACTGTGTTTTTTATATGATGAATTGAGTTTTTCATTTCCAGTATTTCATTCTGGCTTCTCTTTAGGATCTCTAATCCTTGGGCTTTTTTTTCGTTCAGCTCTCAACACTATTTCTCATTATTTCTAAGTAATCTGATTATTAATTTTCTGAATTCTTTTTCTGTATGGTTTCAAATTCTTCTTCAGCCTCTGTTATGGTTGGTCTAGACTGCTCTATTGGCGAGTTTATGTGTTCTTCTATATTCTTATTGTGGGTTTTGGTTTTGTTTTTTGGCATTCCATCTGGGTGGTTTTGCAGGTTAATTTCCCTCTGCTATGTGCTGCTGTGAGTCTGTACCAATATCCATTGTAAGCAGGCTGCTCTGCTTTCTAGCGTTTGTTTGTTTATTTTCCTTCTTATTTATTTATTTATTGAAAGAATGTGTCATCACTTTTCCAGCCCTGCAAAATATGCATAAAGATGTATTACACACAGAAACACAGAAAGACGGTCATCAATGTGAAATAAGGTAATGAAAGGAAAGCTCACATCGGAAGATTACAGGAAGTTCAAATCATATATTAGAAAATATCTTTGGGAAAATGGCAGGGCAAAGTTACTACTTAACAATAGTCACTTTGAACATTAATGGCCTCAACTCTCCAATTAAAAGACACAGATTGGCTGAATGGGTTAAGGAACAAATCCCATCTATTAGCTGCTTACAAGAAACACATCTTTCCAACAAAGATGCATACAGACTGAAAGTGAAAGGACATACTACAGGACAGTTGTAATCAAAACAGCATATTTCTGTTACAGAAACATGCAGATAGACCAATGGAACAGAATAGAAACACCAGAAATCAATCCCAACATCTCCAGCCAGCTTATATTTGATTAAGGATCCAAAACCAATCCCTGAGTAAAGACAGACTATTCAATAAATGGTGCTGGGAAAATTGGATTTCCACATGCAGAAGCATGAAGCAAGAACCCTACATTTCATGTTACACAAAAAAATCACTCAACATGGATTAAAGATCTAAATCTATGACCCGACACCACCAAACTATTAGTGAACACTGGAGAAACCCTGCAAGATATACGTACTGGCAAAGATTTCTTCGAAAATACCCTGGAAGCACATGCAGTCAAAGCCAAAATTAACTATTGGGATTGCATCAAATTGAGAAGTTTCTGTACTGCAAAAGAAACAGTCAGGAAGGTGCCGAGGCAACCAACAGAATGGGAAAAAATATTTGCAAACTATGCAATGGATAAAGGGATAATAAACAGAATCTACAAAGAGATCAAGAAATTGCACAACAACAAATCAAACAACCCGCTTAAGAGATGGGCCAAGGACCTCAATAGACATTTTTCCAAAGAGGAAATCCCAATTGCCAACACACATGAAAAAATGTTCAGGATCACTAGCCATCAGGGAAGTGCAAATCAAAACCACAATGAGGTTTCACCTCACCCTGGTCAGAATGGCTCACATACAGAAATCTACCAAGAACCGATGCTGGCAAGGATTCGGCAAAAAAGGGACACTAACCCATTGTTGGTGGGAATGAAAACTGGTAAAGCCACTGTGGAAGTCAGTCTGCAGATTCTTCAGAAACCTGAATATTACCCTACCATACAACCCAGCCATCCCACTCCTTTGAATTTATCCAAAGGAAATTAAATTGGCAAACAAAAAAGCTGTCTGCACCTTAATGTTCATTGCAGTCAATTCACAATAGCTAAGACCTGGAATCAACCCAAATGCCCATCAACAGTAGACTGGATTACGAAATTCTGGGACATTTACTGTATAGAACACTATACAGCAGTAAAATCAGTGAAATCCGTTCATTTGCAACAAAATGGAGGAATCTGGAAAACATCATGCTGAGTGACTTAAGCCAGTCCCAAAGGAACAAATATATGTTTTCCCTGATTGGTGGCAACTAACCATGCACCAAAAAGGAAACCTGTTGAAGTGAAATGGACACTCTGAGAAACCGTGTCTTTTTCAGCCCTTGTCTCAACTGTTTATGTACAATTTAATACTTTGTCCTTTTAGTATTTTTTTGGTCTACTTATTATTATTGGTTGTACTCTGTAATTAACACACAATTATTCTTAGGTGTTTAAATTTTAACTGAAAAGTGATCCCTGTTAAATATAACAATGGGAGTAAGAGAGGAAGGAGATGTACAGATGTACGACTTGGGACATGCTCAATCAGACTTGCCCCAAATGATGGAGTTAGAAATGTGCCCGGGGATTCCAATTCAATCCCATCAAGGTGGCATGTAACAATGCTATCTCACTAGTCCAAGTATCAGTTTCAGTTCACAATTGATCATACTGATAGGATTAGATATCAATGGGATCACATACTCAAGACTAGTGTCTTCCAATACTAACTGATAGAATTAAAACCAGAGAGAACGATCCAACATGGCAAGTGGTATACACAGCAGAATCATAGAATGGCAGATGCCCTTAACAGCACTCTGGCCTCAGAATCAGCCCTTAAGTCTTTTGGATCTGGTTAAAGATCCCATGAGAGTATTTTAGGCATGGAAAGCCAAGACACTCTGGCAAAAAAAATTAAGAGGACCTTATTGAAAGATCTTTTCAAGTGAGATACCAGTGGAAAGAATGGGCCATCAAATAAGTAGGTACCTTTCTCTGAAGGGAGGTGAGAACTTGCATTTTGACTATGACCTTATCTAAAAAAGATTAGAGTCTGCTTTCTCAAAAGGCTTCCATAGCTTTGCCAACTCATGATAAGAGCCTAGGGAGATTACTGATGCCATATACAAGAGTGTCAATTTGATAAATCAACAACAGGAGTTACTGTGCACATACTCCTCATATAGGATATCTGTCCTTATATGTTGTTCAATGTGAATTAATGCTATAACTAGTACTCTAATAGTATTTTACACTTTATGTTCTGTGTGGGTGCAAACTGATGAAATCTTTACTTAATATGTACTAAATTGATCTTCTGTATATAAAGATAATTGAAAATGAATCTTGATGTGAATGGGATGGGAGAGAGAATGGGAAATGGGGGGGGTTGCTCATGGGACGGTTGTTATAGGGGGCAAAAGCCATTGTAATCCATAAACTGTTCTTTGGAAATTTATATTTACTAAATAAAAGTTAAAAATTAGATTATTAATTAAAAATTAAATTATGGAGAGATTACCTAAGCATTTTTCAATGTGATTATGTAATTTTACACTTTACTGTCAACATAATGAACTTTTTTTAAAAAAATGATTTATTTTATTTATTATTTGAAAGTCAGTGTTACACCCAGAGAGCAGAGGCAGAGAGAGAAATAGTTCTTCCATCTGCTGGTTCTCTGCCCAATTGCCCGAAACCACCTGAGCTGTGCCGATCCGAAGCTAGGAGTCAGGAGTTTCTTCCGGGTCTCCCAAGTGGCCCAAAGACTTGGGCCATCCTACACTGATTTCCCAGGCCATAGCAGAGAGATGGATAGGAAGTGGAGCAGCCGGGTCTTGAACCCAAGCCCATATGGTGTGGGATGCTGGCGCTTCAGGCCAGTGCAGTAACCTGCTGCACCACAGCACCGACCCCAACATAGGGAACTTTTAGTCCCTTTGTATCCTCACCAAAATTTGATTCTGTCACCCTGTGATGTTTTGTGCTTGTACATTATGGAGTTACTAAACAAGCTAATTCATCACCTCACACACATCATTTCTGTGGTTAAAACATCAGTAAAATCTATTGTGTAATCAATTTGAAGTACCTGAAGTTATGTCAAAGGTGCATGGAAAACTAGGGAATTATCCCCCTCATCTAACTCTCGAGTTTTTTTTGTTTGTTTGTTTTTGTTTTTGACAGGCAGAGTTAGACAATGAGAGAGAGAGAGAGACAGAAAGAAAAGTCTTCCTTTTTTTCATTGGTTCACCCCCAAAGTGGTTGCTATGGCCAGCGCCTTGCAGCTGGTGCGATGCGCTGATCTGAAGTGAGGAGCCAGGTGCTTCCTCCTGGTCTCCCATGCGGGTGCAGGGCTCAAGGACCTGGGCCATCCTCCACTGCACTCCCGGGCCACAGCAGAGAGATGGACTGGAAGAGGAGCAACCAGGACAGAATCCAGTGCCCGGACCAGGACTAGAACCTGGGGTGCTGTCGCTGCAGGCAGAGGATTAGCCTAGTTAGCTGTGGTGCCGACCCTAACTCTTCTTGATACCCATTATTCAAACTCTATCCTCTCCTTTCCCTCCCAGCCTCTAATATAATCACCAGTGTGTGTGTTCAGAAAGCATAGTTGGGTGCCTGTAGTTCATAATAACTTATTATATATTTTATGAATAGTGTAGAAGAGTCCCATGCTTCCAATGATAAAGTAATGCCAAAGAATGGAAATATGTATTATAATGATTTGATCAATTGCACATTGTGTACTTGCTTGAAATATCACAGTAAATATCAATAATTACTAATTTTTTCAAAAGAGAAAAGAACATGGATGTGTGTTCTGAAAATGCTCTACATGAATTTCAAAAAATTTTGCACCAAAATAAAGTTATCTCTTCATTACATTCATCACCATCCTGTGTCAGTGATCACTAAAGGTTATTTGTCCTAGCTGAAGCTTTGTACTCTTTAATCAACGTCTCTCCTTGCTCCATTTACTGCCCTTTCTCAGCTTCTGGTAATCTCCATTTTAGTCTCTACTTCCATGTGTTTGACTTTAATAGATTCCACATATAAGTGAGATCATGTAGTATTCATTCCACATACCTAGATTATTTCATGTAGTATAATGTCCTCTAGATTTGTCTATGCTGTTGAAAATGACAGGATTATCCCCTTTTTAAAATACCTGAATACCGTCTCACTGCATATGTGTATGAGTCTATATGTGTATGTTTATATGTATATATATATATATATATATCACAATTTTTATCTACTTATTTGATGATGGATACCTTGCTTGCTTCCATATAAACTATTATGATAAGGCTGCAATGATGATTACACAAGAGGGAAGATATCTCTTTAACATACTAGCTCCTTTGGATTTATGTCCCGAAGTGGGATAACTGGGTCATAGGATAATATATTTTTAATTTTTGTGGAAATTTCATACTAGTCTCCAAAAAGGCTGTTATTAATTTACATTCCTCCAACCCTCTACAATACCCAGCTTCTGCCCCAGTTTTGAAATTCCAATTGCACACAAATTAGACTGCTTTATACTCCCACAGTTCATGGAATCTCTTTTTTGGCATATTATCTGCCTTTACTTCTGTCAAAATAGACTTTAGTCACTGTTTCTTCAGGTTTACCTAAGTTTTTCTTCAAGGTCTAAGAATGTCTTCAAACCCATGAAGTGATGACCAGTATGCAGAATTCTGAACTTCTTTCTTTTAGTAGCTCACTGTTCAATAGTAACCCATCAAAGAGCCATTTTTGTCTTTTTAAGTCAATGAAATTTTCACAGTCTCCTTCAGAAAACTCCTGCCGGTGGTAAGCTGGTAACTTAGGCCTTATTACATTTGTTTTTGTTCTCTAAAGACAATTGCCTATTGTCTACCTTCTGGAAAATGATTACTTCATATATCTTCCTCAGTTCTCTAGTAGGATAAGAAGGTAAGTAGGGTATCAGTTACTTCATATGACTTGATATAAATGACTTACATTAATATTTTAAATATAGAGAGATGCTAAAATATATCAATGATAGCAATATTTATCTTTCCCCAAATTCAATAGTTATGCCCAACAAATATAGTCCATATTAAAGTTTATATTATTGTAATGATGTAATTTCACTTGTACATTGTACTCCTTAACAGCAATGTGGGGCTCAAAATTGTTGTGATCATCAGACTTGTAAGCTGAAGGCAGGATTCAATTGCCTTGAAGGACCCTGTTGCAAAGATTGCCGTGTAAGATTTATATATATGAACATTTTCTGTGTGTACATTAATTATGTGTGGGATACTTCAGAAAACTTATAATTAAGCTCTAAGTCAAAATAAGTGTTATTTTGTTATAAGTTAAATAAATTATACTTAATAAATAAATATAGGACCAGATTTCTGATTTTGTGAACTTTTGTTGGTTGTTAGGGCCTCTTTCTTTCTTTCTTTCTCTCTCTCTCTCTCTCTCTCTCTCTCTCTCTCTCTCTCTCTCTCTTTCTTTCTTTTTTTGACAGGCAGAGTTAGACTATGAGAGAGAGAGACAGAGAAAAAGGTCTTTCTTCTGTTGGTTCACCCCCCAAATGGCCGCTACGGCCGACGCACTGCGCCACTCTGAAGCCAGGAGCCAGGTGCCTCCTCCTGGTCTCCCATGGGGTGCAAGGCCCAAGCACTTAGGCCATCCTCCACTGCCCTCCTGGGCCACAGCACGGAGCTGGACTGGAAGAGGAGCAACCGGGACAGAACTGGTGCCCCAACTATGACTAGAACCCAGTGTGCTGGCGCCATAGGTGGAGGATTTGCCTAGTGAGCTGCCTTGCTGGCCAGGGCCTCTTTCTTTTTTTGTTTTTCTTTTTTTTTTGACAGGCAAAGTGGACAGTGAGAGAGAGAGAGAGAGAGAGAGAGAAAGGTTTTCCTTTTGCCATTGGTTCACCCTCCAGTGGCCACCGTGGCCGGGGCACTGTGGCTGGTGCACTGTGCTGATCTGATGGCAGGAGCCAGGTGCTTATCCTGATTTCCCATGGGGTGCAGAGCCCAAGCACTTGGGCCATCCTCCACTGCACTCCCTGGCCACAGCAGAGAGCTGGCCTGGAAGAGGGGCAACCGGGACAGAATCCGGTGCCCCTAGCGGGACTAGAACCCTGTAGGCTGGCGCCACTAGGCAGAGGATTACGGCACCTGGGCCTCTTTCTAATATCAATATTTTCAGTAGCTTTTTTTAAAGTTTGGTTTATTATCATTATAGAACTTTTTTTTTTTGACAGGCAGAGTGGACAGTGAGAGAGAGAGACAGAGAGAAAGGTCTTCCTTTGCCGTTGGTTCACCCTCCAATGGCTGCCGCGGTCGGCGCGCTGCGGCCGGTGCACCGCGCTCATCCAATGGCAGGAGCCAGGTGCTAGGTGCTTTTTCCTGGTCTCCCATGGGGTGCAGGGCCCAAGCACTTGGGCCATCCTCCACTGCACTCCCGGGCCACAGCAGAGGGCTGGCCTGGAAGAGGGGCAACCGGGACAGAATCCGGTGCCCCGACCGGGACTAGAACCCAGTGTGCCGGCGCCGCAAGGTGGAGGATTAGCCTGTTGAGCCACGGCGCTGGCTATAGAACTTCTTATTACTGAATGTCTTCACTTAAAGGGAAAGTTGTTCATTCCTCCATGTATTACGTTTTTATAAATAAAATATTTGATAAGTAAAAGTTATTGATTATGATAAATATCTATAAATATGATTTTGAGAGATGTAGAAAATTTCTAACAATATATATGGAGTGAAAATTACTAGATACAGTATTTTAGAAATAGTATCTGTAGCAATAATTTAAGCTATGAACTTTTTATTGAAAGATTGATTTTACTGAAGGATTTCAGTGGATTTTGTATGGTGAACAGCTTTACTTCTGTTCCCTGTTTGCCTTTTCAGCCCTCTCAATGTATTCATAACAGATTCATCTTATGAGAAAATCTCTTTTGAAATATTTATTATGGGTACTATATATATGACTGACTGTCCTTGACTAACACAACTTTTGTTTATTTTTTCTTATTATACAATTACATTCTTTCTTCTGTAGTGTTTCATATATATTAGAAGTAATTTAATAAATATGAGATATGTTCCCCTTAAAATTCTTTATATAAATTTTATGAATTCTATTTAAAGGAGTTATTTAACTGGAAGACATCTAGGAGGATTAACAGTAGGTTTTTTTCTTCGTCAAAAATGTCTGTAATTGAACTTATTTTTCCCTCTGCTCTTTCTATTATTTGTGTCTCATGTTTGTCATAAAATTTGGAAGTATTCTATCCTTACAAATTGTAGTTTGATAGGTTTATTTTATTGTAAATTGACTAGATTACACTATTTTTACCCAAAAGGAATAATTTTCAAAGCTATATTTGATCTTTCCTCCCTTGCACTGAAAAAACAAATAAAATTTTGACTTTGATGTTACATTTGTGATATACTATTCCTGGTTCTTTTATTTTCTGATTTTAGTTGATAACATTCATCAGCTGCTGATTATAAAGTAAATTGAAAGCATGCCATTGCAAAAATCAACGTAGGGAAGGAAAAAGAGAGAGCATGGGAGTTAGGGAGGGAGGTTGGGAAGTACCATGCTCTTAAAACTGCATACATGACGCACGCAAATCTGCCCTCTTTATAAAACTAAATAAAAACAGCAAAACGTTTCATTTTTAAATTATTAAAATATCGATATACAAAAAGATATTGATAGGTGTTACTGAATAAAAGGTGCAGTGTGCAAATTATTAACATAACTTTAAAATAAATATTGACAAACACAACAATATATGAATAATTACTTTTTCTATTTTATTTGTCATTAGTTTAAGCCCCATAATACGATATGCAGATATCTTAAATTTCCTGAATGTGATTTCACCGACCATTGTAATGGAAGATCAGCACAATGTCCTGAGGACAAGGTCGTACACGATGGACATCCATGCAGAAACGGCACATCTATATGTTTTAATGGATACTGCCCAGATATTAATGAACGTTGTCGTAACTTGTTTGGCCAAAGTAATACATTTTTAAAATCTAAATAGTTGGCTCTCTCTGAAAAAGAAAAATTTTATGTTTTAGATGTATAACTTGATGTTTTGGTATACATGTATGTTGCAAAATAGTCACCACAATTAAGCTAATTAAAATACTCATCATCTCACATAGTTACCATTTTTGTTTTAAAATTTTGTTTTAATATTTTAGATTTCTTAGGAAATTTCATTTATTCAATATAGTATATATCATGTACTGTAGTCACACTGCTGTATTTTAATGTCAATTTATTCATTTTGTTGAACTGACAGATTGTACAGATTGACCAACATCCCAATTTGCACATTGCTGTAGACTCTGGAAAGCACCTTTCTATTTTCTGTTTCTATGAGTTGGCAATTTTAGATTCTACATCAAAGTATTTTAATTTCCTTCTATATCCAGCTGGATCGTTTTCCTTAAGATAATGTCCTCCAACTTCACCCATGTTGTCACAAACAGCAACATGTTCTTTTTTTGACATTGAGAACTTTATTTGACATTATTCCTTGTATTATATATATATATATAGCAACTTGTTGAGTATTCACATCTCTATGGGTTAGGTACTATTATTCTTCCCATTAAATATATGTGTATTAAAGAAATTGAGTAACCAACTCAGGGTAATACAACTATTTATAGTCAGAGATGAGATTCAACCCAAGGCAGTCTAACTCAACAATCACTAATATCTGTACTTCCTTCTCTTTTTCCCATTTTTCCACAAAATCCTTTTATTTAATAAATAAAAACAATACATTTCATAAATAAAACTATTCTTCCCACCATTTCTACCCTCCTACCTACACTCTCACTTCTCTTTCTACTTACTCTCCTATTTCCATTCTTATTTTTTACTAAGATGTGTTTTCAATTAACTTTATGTAGATGCGATTAACTCTATACTACATAAAGAGTTCAAGAAATAGTATGAAAAAAGAAACTGTTCCTCAATAGTCGAGACAAGGGCTGTTCAAAGGTATTGCATTTCAAAGTGTCAATGTCATAGAGCTGGACTGGAAGAGGAACAACCGGAACAGAATCCGGCACCCCAACCGGGACTAGAACCCGGGTGCCTGCGCTGCAGGGGGAGGATTAGCCTAGTGAGCCATGGTGCCGGCAGCTATGTTGTTATAATTTCCAGTTAGTTTGTAATATCTCTGAGACACTTTCTGTAAGCCCCATGGTAACCAGAAATACAAAAAGAGAGAAAAGAATCAAGAATTACACTACAGAATATCATCTAACCACAAAGAAATACAACAGGAGAAAAAGAAAAGAAAAAAAATCTAAGAAACATCTGGAGAAAAATAGCAAGTTTCCATCCTACCTATCAATGTGCACTGCACCCCATAATTATGTCTATTGCTAAAAATATGATGTTAAAAGATAAATGGCCATTGCTCATTTCTTTACAGGATGGTTTTGTTGTTGAGTTTCTTCAAGTCCTTATAAATTCTGGATTCTAATAACGATATTGGATACATAATTTGCAAATATTTACTGTCATTCTGTCAATTGCCTCTTCAGTTTGTTGACTGTTCCTTTGCTGTGCAGAGACTTCTTGATGTAATGCATTAGTCTATGTTTCCTTTTATTGCCTGTGATTCTGGGGTCTTATCCAATACATTTTGCCTATACCACTGTCTTGCATTGTATGCCTATGTTTTCCTCTCATAATTTGATGGTTTTAAGTCTTAGGATTAGAGCCATGATCCATTGTGGGTTAATTTTTGTATAGGATGTGAGTTAAGGATTTAATTTCATATTTCTGGATGTAAAGATCCAATTTTCCCAGCACCATTTGTTGCAGAGACTTTACTTTCTCCAAAGAATGGTGTTAGCACATTATCAATGATTAGCTTGTTGTAGATGTATGGATTAACTTCTGGGTTTCTAATTTATTCTGCTGTTTCCCATGTCTGTTTTTGTGCCAATATCAGGTTATTTTGATTATAACAGGTATATAATATGTGTTTAAATCTGTTATTGTGCTGCCTCTGGCTTTGTTTTTATTGTTTATTTTATATTTTTGGGGTTTTTGGTGTCTTTTTTTGACAGGCAGAATGGACAGCGAGGGAGAAAGACAGAGAGAAAAGTCTTCCTTTTTTCTGTTGGTTCACCCTCCAGTGGCCGTTGTGGCCAGCGCACTGCAGCCGGTGCACCGCGCTGATCTGAGGCCTGGAGCCAGGTGCTTCTCCTGGTCTCCCATGGGGTGCATGGCCCAAGCACGTGGGCCATCCTCCACTGCATTCCCGGGCCACAGCAGAGAGCTGGACTGGAAGAGGAGCAACTGGGACAGAATCCATTGCCCCGACCTGGACTGGACCTGGTGTCCAGTGCCGTAGGTGGAGGATTAGCCTATTGAGCCACGGCATCAGCCGATTTGGTGTCTTTTGAGTTTCCATATGACTATTAGGATTTTTTTTTCTAGCTCTGAGAAGAATATCCTTGGTGTTATGATTGAGATTGCATTGAGTCTGAATTTCATTAGGTAGTATAAATATGTTGGATTGTTCTCTCCATTTAAATTCTATTAGTGTTAACAGGCACTAGTCTTGTTTATGTGATCGCTTTGACACTTAATCCTATCATTATGATCAATTATAAACTGAAACTGATCATTTGACTACTGAAATGGCATTGGTATGTGCCACCTGGAAGTGAATGAATTGGAATCCCCTGGCATGTTTCTAACTCTATCATTTGGGGCAAGTCCGGTTGAGCATGTGCCGAACTGTACATCACCTCCCTCTCTTATTCCCACTCTTACATTTAACAGGAATCACTTTTCAGTTAAATTTAAATACCTAAGAATAATTGTGTATTAATTACAGAGTTCAACCAATGGTATTAAGCAGATCAAAAAATACTAAAAAAATAAAGTATTAAGTTGTTTCTTTACAGTCAGGACAAGGGCTGATCAAGTCACTGTTTCTCATAGTGTCCATTTCACTTCAACAGGTTTCCCCTTTGGTACTCAGTTAGTTATCACTGTTCAGGGAGAACATATGATATTTGTCCATTTGGGACTGGCTCATTTTACTCAGCATGATGTTTTTCAGATTCCTCTATTTTATTTCAAATGAACAGATTTCATTTTTTTGACTGCTGTATAGTATTCTATAGAGCACATGTCCCATAATTTCTTTATCCAGTCTACTGTTGATGGGCATTTAGGTTGATTACAGGTCTTAGCTATTGTGAATTGAGCTGCAATGAAAATTCAGGTGGAGGCAGCACTTTTATTTACCAATTTAATTTCCTTTGGGTAAATTCCAAGAATGGGATGGCTGAGTTGTATGGTAGGGTTATATTCAGGCTTCTCAGGAATCTCCAGACTGACTCTCATAGTGGTTTTACTAGTTTACATTCCCACTAACAGTGGGTTGGTGTCCTTTTTTTGCCAAATCCTTGCCAGCATCTATTGTTGGTAGATTTCTGAATGTGAGCCCTTCTAACCGGGGTGAGGTGAAACCTATCGTGGTTTGTATTTGCATTTCCCTGATTGCCAGTGATCCTGAACATTTTTTCATGTGTCTGTTGGCAATTTGGATTTCCTCTTTGGAAAAATGTCTATTGAGGCATGGCCCATCTCTTAAGTGGGTTGTTTGTTTAGTTGTTGTGGAGTTTCTTGATGCAATCCCTCTTGTTAATTTTGGCTTTGATTGCCTGTGCCTCTGGGGTCTTTTCCAAGAAGTCTTTGCCTGTGCAAAGACTTGTCTTCTATCCCCTGGTTCACTCTCGCAACTGGCTGCAATAGCTAGGGCTTCGCCAATCTGAAGCCAGGAGCCAGAAGCTTCTTCTGGGTCTTCCACATTGGGTGCAGGAGCCTAAGTACTTGGGCCATTTTCTACTGCTTTCCCAGGCCATAGCAGGGAGCTGGATCAGAAGAGGAGCAGCTGGGACTAGAACCAGCATCCATATGGGATGTTGGCACTTCAGGCCAGGGCTTTAACCTTCTGCGCCACAGCGCTGGCCTCCATTGTTGTTGCTTTTGAGAGAAAGAGCTTTACACCAAGAGCCACAGAATTCATCCTACTTCTGGAAAGTGTTTTCAGACCAAATACAGAAATGTCCTACATGCCCACCAGGTACGAGAATTAAAATGGTCAGTCTGCTTTCTTTGAATAGAGTCACCCCAGGGATATTATTGAAGTCATTGATAATACCATTGTCCTCATTACAGATGATCCTTCCTATTGAGAAGTCACTGAGTGCATTATTTATTTTTATAGCCTTTATGTAATTGGAAGTTGCTATTGCTGTGTCTCCATGGGCACTAATTTTTTCATTATGTGCATTCTGTGAAATTTTAATTTGTTGGATATTAGTTCATACTGTGGGTTCCACAGTTCACAATTTTTAATCTGTATGTTTCATGGTCTATTTTTATAATTTAAATTTGCTATTTTCTTGTTTTCTTTTAAATCTTGAAATTTTTAGTAAATATACCTTTTCTTTGTAGATTAAATTACAACAATATTTTGGAATTTTTTACAAAGACAAAATTTTTGCCTAACGTTCAGATTTTCTTGTCTTATTGACTGAACGCTGTATATTATATTGGATGAATCCCTCATTTTCCTGAAGAGTTTCCAGCTTTTGTTTTTAGGCAGGCATTGTAACTGGTGTATCATCTTCACTATTTCAAAGATTATACTTAAGATATATTATCCCTGCTTTAGAGTAGCCTTGACTGTAAGAGTGGTGTGCTCTTCTTCCTTGGAAGTCATGTTGAATAATCATTTTTATGTGTTGTTGGATTGGATTTTCTTGTATTTTTGAGAATTTTTTATGTGACCATGTTGGCAATTGGCCTTTTCTTTTGTTGCTCTATCTTTGTATGATTTTTGGAATCAAGATAATGCTGGCTTTATAGAAGGAGATGAGAAGAGTTCTATTTCATTAAAAAAAAACAGATTGAAATGACTTGGAATTAGCTCTTGCTTATAAAGTTTTTAAAGATTCAGCAGAGAAGCCATCCAGTTGTGAACTTTACTTTACCAGGAATCCTTTTCTTGCTTATTTGATCTCATTACTTGTGTTTCATTTGTTCATAGTTTCATTGTGGGTTTCTGTGTCTTCATGGTTCAATCGTGAAGATATGATTAAGGGCCATAGTCAGTAAACCTGGAGTTAATCAGAAGGAATGTCATCCTGAGTGTGCATATACTAATCATATGAGCACTATTGTAATCATCTTATTTTAATTATACATATTTATGGAGCACACTGTTATAATCCAACACATGTATTTGACAGGAATTTCAAGTCAAGTTAGTTGGCATCTCCATCTCTAAGCCTGTGAGCTGTCCAGAGGTCAGAAATGCTAGAAAGGTACTGGCTTGAAAGAAGTAAGCTGCCATGATTTGAGAGTCATGTGACCAGATCCTGAGGGGAATTTTTAAAAGCCAAGAACAAGCCCTGGAAGACATCTGGCAAGAAAATAAAAGCTTCAAATCTGAAATCAGTCAAAACTTTATTCTATCAATATCCATTGATCCCTGAATTCAGAAGACTATAATTTTTTATGAAATGGCCTCTCCAGCCAATACCTTGATTTCCTCCTAGTAAAACCCAGAGGAAAGAAGCCATTAGTGCTGGCCTTCCAGTCCACAGAATTTGTGACATAGTAAGTAGGTATTATTTCTAAGCCACCAAGTCTTTGCTTTTGAATTTTTAAACACAGAAATAAAAATAGCGAATGTAGTGTTGAAAGTAAAATAGGGAAATAGTGTTCCCTTGAGTTGAGACTACTTAAAGATACAAAGAAGTAATATCTTATTGAAAAAAATCTCATATTGATTTTGTTAGAGACATGTCTTTTACAGGTTCTCACTCAGAATCTAGAATAAGTCTAGTTTTTCTATTCTTTTTCTTCCCCATCTTGTCCAGAGCCTTCGCTTAGTTTATATTACTCTGTCCTCTCCTGTATTATTTTTGTGGTGTAAATGACTGTGAAAGTGAAGAATAAAGAGCAATAACTATGAACATTGCTTTTCACTTTATTTCTTTATCTTTCCTTATAACCTTCCTAGGGAAATGTAATTATATAATGGATAAAGAGTCAAAAGAAACATATCCCAAATCATAATTACATCAAAGGAATAAGTTTCTTGTGTTACACAGCATAGTGAAGTGACTGTGGTTCACAATATCCTATTCTATCTTTTATGAGCAAATAGAAGGAACTCCAATCAGAAAATAGTGTAAGGAAGGGAAAATGGTGATTTCCCTGACTTGATGAATAAGTATTATATACATCCACTGAAATGTCACAGTGTAGACCATAAAAATATACTATTATTGTTAACAAGTGACTTTCAAAGATAACATATTGCATATGAGTAAGTTGATGAAAATAAAAAACAGATATATGTTTAAGTATAAGTATATTTTCAACTTTGACAGATTCACAAACTGCTCCATTTGATTGCTATGAAGAAATACATTCTCAAATGGATAGGTATGGGAACTGCGGTAAACAAGGAAGCGGATATAGGACCTGTAACCGGAGGTATGTTATAAAAATGTTAACACTTTTTTCTTTTCCTTTTATTTTTTAACACTTTATTTCAGAATAGTTTTAAATTGACAAAATATAAATTGTGAAGTATTATAAAGAATTCCCACATACCTCACAACAACTCTCCCCTGTGTTGATTACAGTTAGTGAACCCTAGAAGGTTTCTTTATTTTTCTCAGAATCCTTCTAAACTTCATTCCTTCAGAGTCTAGAAATCAACATTCTGGGCCGGCGCCGTGGCTCAACAGGCTAATCCTCCACCTTGCGGCGCCGGCACACCGGGTTCTAGTCCCGGTCGGGGCACCGGATTCTGTCCCGGTTGCCCCTCTTCCAGGCCAGCCCTCTGCTGTGGCCCAGGAGTGCAGTGGAGGATGGCCCAGGTGCTTGGGCCCTGCACCCCATGGGGAGACCAGGAAAAGCACCTGGCTCCTGGCTCCTGCCATCGGACGAGCGCGGTGCGCCGGCCGCAGCGCGCCGACCGCGGCAGCCATTGGAGGGTGAACCAACGGCAAAGGAAGACCTTTCTCTCTGTCTCTCTCTCTCTCACTGTCCACTCTGCCTGTAAAAAAAAAAAAAAAAAAAAAAGAAATCAACATTCTGTGTTCAGATTGAAATAAGTTTTAACTCCCACTTGTGAGAGACACATGTGGCATTTGTCTTTCTCTGTCTTACTCATTTCATTCAACATAGTGTCCTCTAGTTACAAATGGCAGTTTTGTTATTTTTCATGACTGAATAATATTCCACTTTGTATAAATGTCACCTTTTTTTTCATCCGTTCATCTGATAATTGACACCTTAGGTGGTTCCGTATCTTGGCCATTGTGAACAGCACTGCATTTAGCATGGTGGAGTAGGTGTCTCTTTGATACAATCATATCATGGCTTGCATATATACCCAGTAGTGGAATTGCTGAATCATATGGCAAATATATTTCCAGTTTTTAAATAAATCTCCATACTGCTTTCCATGGTTGTTGCACTAATTTAAATTCCCAAATTAACATCCACAATGCATGTGTTCCCCTTTCTCCACATCCTTGCCAGCATTTGCTCCTCTCTGTATTTTGGATAGTAGTCATCCTGACAGGTATGAGCTAATAATTTCATTTTTGTTTTCATTTACATTCCCTTATGGCTAGTTAAATTGAGCATTTTATCAGATATTTGTTGACCATTTGTATTTCTTTTTTTAAGTATTTACTGTGAAGGTTACTTCACTATTGTTAACCAGGTTGGTTGATTTTAATCTATTTTTATTAAAAATCATTAGTGAAAACACAATATGTGTCATTCCACTGTTGTCTATGTACTTTGTGTCTTTTATGTTTTGGTTTGGTTTGTGTTTCTAAGATCTAATACTGTCTTCTTTTCTTGTTATTTTTATTTTTAGACATTTGTATAAAGAAGAGACTTCATGTATTTCACATATACAATTTTAAGCACATGTTGATACTTTCTACTGTTCTTGCTTTTCCCAAGCCTCAATGCCTCTTTAACTTTTTTCCTGTTACTTTTTGATAATATAATTTCAATTTACTTTATAATCACAGGCTTAATCCTCCACTGTATAGCAAATTCTTCTAGTAAAAAGTAGAAGGAAAATTATTCTGTTAGAGTACAGACAAAAGCTGTAATTAATTACTCACAAGGTGTGAATTTTACTCAGGCATTATGCTGTTTGTGCTCTATGTGTTAGCTGTCACAAAGCAGAGAACACACATGAACACTCATGTCTTTTGGGGTCTGCTTTATTTCACTAAACACATAGTTTCCATTGACATTCATTGTGTTAGAGATAAGATTTGATTCTTTTTTACGGCTGAGTAGTATTCTGTCTTAATTATATTCTACATTTGCTTTATCTAGCCTTCAGCTGATGGACATCTGGGTTGATAGCATATCTTAGCTATTTTGAATTGAGCTGCTAGAAACCTAGAACTAGTGATTTCTCTTTCACATGATGATTTCATTTCATTTGGGTATATTCCCAAGAGTGGGATGCTGTTCATATGGTAGTTCTATTTCAGATTTCTGAGGAATCTCCTTACTGTTTTCCATCAGGGTTGTAATAGTTTGCATTCCCACCAAAAATATATTAGGATTTTTTTTTATCCACATACTCATAAATAAGGGGAGATTTTATTGTGGTTTTTATTTGCATTTCCCTGATGGCTAATAACACTAAGCATTTTTTGTGTGCTGTCGGCTGTTTGTATTTTGTCATTTGAAAAATTCCAGGTTATGTCCTTTGTCAATTTCTTAATGGGATTGTTTGTTTTGTTGTTATTGTTTCTTGAACTCCTTATGTATGTTGGGTATTATTTGTCAGATGTGTTGTTCAGTTTGTTGAGTGTGTCCTTTGCTGTGTAAAAACTTAGCTTAATGTAGTCTTTGTTATTTTGCCTTTATTGCCTTGCTTCTGGGGTCTTACCCAAGAAACTTCTGCCCATGCCAATGTCTTGTAATATTTCCCCTGTGTTTTCGTCTAGTAATTTAATTTGATGATTTCGGGGCTTAGATTTAGATCATGGATTCATTGTGAGTTGATTTTTGTATAGCAAGTCAGGAAGGGTTTTCATTTTTTAATACTGCATGCAGAGATCCGTGAAGTATTCCCAACACCATTTGTTGAAGAGGCTGTCTTTTCTCCAGGAAGGGATTTAAACTAATTTACCAAAGATTAGCTGGTTGGAGATGTGTGGATTAATTTCTAGGGTTTCTAACATATTCCACACCTAGCTGTTATGATTATAACTGCCCTATAAAATGTTTTGAAATATGTTATTGCAGTTCCTCTAGCCTCACCTTTATTGTTTAAGAATGCTTTAGCCTGTATTTCCTTGTGAGTTTTTTTCTTTAAGATTTGAAGAATTTTCTTGTCATTTTTTAGTGGGATTTCATTGACTCTGTTCATTGCTTGGAGAGTATGGATGTTTCTCTCAGTAGTATTTTGTAATTTTCATTGTAGTAATCTTTCACATCCTTGGTTAAATTTATCCCAAGATATTTGAATTTTTTGTAGCTACTATGAATTATATTGATCTGGAAGTTCTTTCTCTGACATGGCATTGTGTATAAAATGCTATTGATTTTTCTTTGTTGATTTTGTATTCTGCAACTTTGCCAAACTTTTTTGAGTTCCAATAATACCTTTTCATTTCATTTTTAATTGTTATTTTGATTAATATTTAACTAATTCAATATGATTTGTAGAACTAGTCTAAGAATATAATGATATTCCCTTCCCCTCTCCCTCCCTCTTCACATTCTTCTTTTTTTTTAACTTTCTTTCTTTTCTCTCTCTCTCAATTTTTGAGGTAACATTTTAAATTCACATTATAGTAAAAAGGCTTAATATTTCACTGAATAAGAAGTTTAACAAGGGAAACAATTTTATGGCGTAGTGGGTAAAGCTACCACCTATAGCATTGACAACACATATAGGAACTGCTCCACTTCTGATCCGGGTCCTTGCTAATGCACCTGGGAAAAAAAGTAGAGGATTGCCCAAGTACTTGAGCCCATGCATCCAGGCAGAGGACCTGGAAGAAGCTCCTGGCTCCTGGCTTTAGATCAGCCCAGCTCTAGCCATTGTGGGCCTTTGGGGAATGAACCAGCAGATGGAAAATCTCTCTCTTTGTCTCTATTCTAGATAAATTTCCTTGCACTGATGTGAGGAATGTGTATTCTGCAAATGTAGGATGAAATGCTTTGAAGATTTCAATTGGATACTTTTGTTCAATAATGTAGATTAGCTCTGTTGTTTCTTTGTTAATTTTTGTTTAATTGATCTGTCCATTGATGAAAGTGGGTGTTGAAATCTCCGTTATCTTTCATTTGGACCATATATATCCGTTTAGATCCACTAACATTTGTTTGAAATTGCCAGATGCCTTAGCACTGGGTGCGCATACATTTGCTATCATCATATCTTCTTGTTCACTTGATCTCTTAATCATTACATAAAGCCATTCTTTGTCTCTTTGAATAGTTTTTGTCTTAAATTCTATTTTGTCTTAAAATAGACTGTCTACTCCTGCTCATTTGACATTTCAATTTGAATGGAATATCTTTTTCCATCCTTTTACTTTTAGTCTGTGCGTATCTTAGTTGGTAAGTTGTGTTTCTTTTAGGCAGTATATGCTGGGGCTTTGTGCTTTAATTCATTCAGCTTGTCTGTTATAATACTTCTCTCATTTCCTGTTTGTTTTTTTTTTTCTTTCTTCACGTTTCTTCCCCTCTGTTAAGCATGCCATTCATTCTGGTGGTTTTGAAGAATCTCCTTTGAATGGAAAGTGAATCTCAAATCAAAATTTCCAGGCCTGACATATTTCTTTCAAAGATTTTATTTATTTATTTGAGAGACAGAGTAACAGAGAAAGGGAGAGGCAGAAAGAATGGTCCTCCACCTGCTAGTTCACTTCCCAAATGGCTGCAATGGCTGGACATGAACCAATCCAAAGCCAGAAACCAAGTGCTTCCCCTGGGCCTCCCGTGTGGATAGGGACCCAAGCAGTTGAACCATCTTCCACTGCTTTACCAGGCCATAAGCAGAGAGCTGCATCCGAAGAAGAGCAGCTGAGACTAGAACAGGTGCCCTTGTGGGGTGCCAGCATGGCAGATGGAGGCTCATCCTACTATGCCACCGTTCTGAGCTCAGCCCTGACATCTATACAGTGTCATTTCATTTTAAATTATTAATTAGTGCATAATCACTAGGCTTTTATAGCCAGTGAAAAATGAAAGTTGATAATACTCACTGTTGGCAATCCCTAAAATACTAATTGTGTTGGGGCCTCAAGCTGGTCTTATTCCAGCCTCTTCCTTCAAGTGTAAAGAATGAAAATTGAATGATAAATGTGTGAAAGGAAGCAGAATTAATTTAAAAAGATAGTACACAGTCAGCCATGCATGTGGACAGCTTCTATTCAAGAGGAAAAACTGCTGCTCCCTCCGAAGTTGGGTTCATCCTTTTATAGGCTAGGAGGGCAGTGGTCTAATTGAATATTCAAATGAGGCTGAGTTTGTATTGGGCGTCATTTTGCTCACTGCTCTGTCTCCCTTTATTGTGAATCTTGAAGGTGTCATAGTGTCTCTAAGTGGGCTACAGGATACATGTGGTCATCTCATATCTCTTACATGATGGTTTAGTGAGGCTCCGGTGCATGATGGAGAATGCATTTGCAGAGCCTGCCGTGAGGTTGGATGGGCACAGAAAGGTGTAGGATTTTTCTGGTGCAGAGCTGTGGCACAGATGCTCCTGGCAGTCTCCAGGATCCTCTTTGCTCACTCACTCAATGCCTGCCCAAATCAGTGGCAACTTTCCTGTCCAAATGTGTTAATATGTGGAGAGCATAAAATTGGTGTGGGTATAATATCCTTTGGTTTATATTTATAAATATTTCTTCAGTGAGTCTTACTATGTATATGGCAATATATTCTTCTTTTCCCTATGGTTTGAACATTATCATGAATCTGTCACTTCTGATATTGTCTCTGCTTTCAATAAATGGTACACATGTGTATGCATATAACATGGAGTGAATGTGACAAAATGTTAAAACTGTTGAATTTAGAACTAAAATGTAAACCTATACAAAGTAAAAATAAAAGTCCTATTAGTATAACTGAGAGTAGGATGCTTAAATGGATTCATATATAGTTGCCTTTTACTTGAAATGCTAGTGTTAAAACATTCCATTTATCCCATAGCATACTGACACAAGTGGAGGGTATTTTCTATCTTAAGCAATGAAAGCAAGTCCAAATCATTTCTAATAGTGCTTAATGCATAATATATTTACCTGTATTTTTTGTTGTTGTTTGCAGAGATCTCAGATGTGGGCGATTAATTTGTACCTATCCAACTCAAATTCCTTACAGCAGAAAAGGCCCTGGTATAGTTTATACTCTTGTAAGAAATCAACTATGTGCGACTTTAGACTACTCATTGAACAAGGGAGCTCGAGATCCAATGGAAATCGAAAATGGCTCTGCCTGTGATACAGGGAAGGTAAATACTTTAAAGTCTACTTTTAAGATATGGCATTATAGGCCAGTTCCACGGCTCAATAGGCTAATCCTCCACCTGCGGCACCAGCACACAGGGTTCTAGTCCCAGTCAGGGCACCAGATTCTGTCCCTCCCGGTTGCTCCTCTTCCAGTCCAGCTCTCTGCTGTGGCCCGGGAGTGCAGTAGAGGATGGCCCACGTGCTTGGGCCCTGCACTCACATGGCAAACCAGGAGAAGCACCTGGCTCCTGGATTCGGATCAGCACAGTGCACTGGCCGCAGCGGCCATTGGGGGGTGGGGGGGAACTAACAGAAAAAGGAAGACCTTTCTCTCTGTCTCTCTCTCTCACTGTCCACTCTACCTGTCAAAAAAAAAAGATATGGCATTATAATCACTAATTTAATAAACATTTAAATGTATGTATCAAATTTTAATTCACTTCTGATAGCATCTGGTAGCATACTTGGTACATAAAGTGAATATATTTAATGAATCTCCAGATAGTAAGAGTATAACCTAAATGTCTTTCAAAATTGCAGTGTTAAGGGCAAGAAAACTCCAAGTATTTCAGGAATCTAGTGGGGAGAGATGAGATCATGGCAATATATTGAGGTTAAGTACTTCATGGCATGGAATGTCATAACTTTTCTCAGAGAAGAGAGTGGGAATCCTATTGTCTTATACAAGTTCATCTCTTTGGAGCTCAGTTTGTAAGAGCCTGCCTTCTATTAGGCAGCTTAGAATCAACTCTCACTTCTTATTGGTTGACAATAACCAGATTGTCATATTTCAACACTATGTAAATTGGAGGTAATAATAGCAATTACTGTATAGCTCATAGAAATGGCTAAATATAATCCAGTTTTATTATTGATTGTTATCAGTATAATTTTTGTATCTGAAATCGGTGAAAAACCAGAGGGTATGAATTAACCTAAAAAGCCTCCTATTTATTCATGAGGAAATATAATATAAAATATATAGCTATAATATGAATAGTATTTAAAATACTAGTTTTAAAAAATACTATCAGCATTTCTAGTGATCCTGCCATAGAATGCCTCAGTATAAATTTTTGGCCTTCTTTTTTTAAAAAATTCAACTTTATTTGAAAAGCAGAGTTGCAGAGAAAGGAAGCAGAGAGTGGGAGAGAGAGCTTCCATCATCTGGTTCACTCTCTAAATGGCTGCAATGGCTGGGGTGGAACCAGGCCAAAGCCTGGAGACTGAAGCTTCTTCCAGGTCACCCATGTGGGTGTCGGGGCCCAAGGATTTGGGCCATCTTCTGCTGCTTTCCCAGGAGCATTAGCAGGGAGCTGGATCAAAAATTGCTCAGGTGCATCTTGAACAAACAGGATGTTGGCATCATAGGTAGAGGATAAACCAGCTGTGCCACAAAGCCAGCCCCAAACATTAAGTTTTAAAGACAGATGCACATAGGTTTGAATTCTGAATCTGCCTCTTGATAGATTATCTTCAACATATTATGTCATATAGTTAAGCTTTAGCATCTCAATATATACATATGCATATGTTACTGGATAAACTTCTAGAGGTTTTATAGTTTAAACACAGTTTACTAGAAGGAAAGGATGTAATCTAGCTGGTACTGGTTTCATTTTTTATGTCTAGGAGAAATACATCCCTTCTTGAAGGAAGTTTAGGCTGGAGAGCTCAGTGGATATATTTATGTTATGAAGCCAAAACAACAAAAAATGCAAAATTGCCAACAGACTGAGCTTATTCAGTTGGTAATTTATTTTTTCTTGTCTTTTCTTTTTTTTCCCCATCTTTTTTGGAAACTTTTATTTAATAAATATAAATTTCCAAAGTACAGCTTATGGATTACACTGGCTTTTGCAACCCATAACCTCCCTCCTACCCGCAACCCTTCTATCTCCCACTCCTTCTCCCATCCCACTCACATCAAGATTCATTTTCAATTATCTTTATATACAGAAGATCAATTTAGTATACACTAAGTAAAGATTTCAACAGTTTGCACCCACACAGAAACACAAAGTATAAAGTGCTGTTTGAGTACTAGTTATAGCATAAATTCACATTGACCAACACATTAAAGACAGAGATCCTACATGAGGAGTAAGTACATAGTGACTCCTATGTTGATTTAACAAGTAACACACTTGTTTATGACATCAGTAATCACCTGAAGCTCTTGTCATGAGTTGCCAAGGCTATGGAAGCCTTTTGAGTTTGCCAACTCCGATCTTACTTAGACAAGGTCATAGTTCTCTCCTCCCTTCAGGAGAGGAAGTTCTCTCCTCCCTTTAGATAAAGGTACTTCCTTCTTTGATGGCACGTTCTTTCCGCTGGGGTATTACAGAGATCTTTCATTTAGGTCTTTTTTTTTTTTTTTTTTTTTTTTTGCCAGAGTGTCTTGGCTTTCCATGCCTGAAATGCTCTCATGGGCTCTTCAGCCAGATCCAAATGCCTTAAGGGCTGATTCTGAGGCCAGAGTGCTATTTAGGACATCTGCCATTCTATGAGTCTGCTGTGTATCCCACTACCCATGTTGGATTGTTCTCTCCTTTTTAATTCTGTCAGTTAGTGTTAACAGACACTAGTCTTGTTTATGTGATCGCTTTGACACTTAATCCTATCATTATGATCAATTATAAACTGAAACTGATCATTTGACTACTGAAATGGCATTAGTACCTTCCACCTTGATGGGATTGAATTGGAATCCCCTGGCACGCTTCTAACTCTACCATTTGGTGCAAGTTGGATTGAGCATGTGCCGAACTGTACATCTCCTCCCTCTCTTATTCCCACTCTTATATTTAACAGGGATCACGTTTCAGTTAAATTTAAAATCTAAGAATAATTTTGTGTTAATTACCGAGTACAACCAATAGTATTAAGTAGAGCAAAAAAAATACTATGAGGAGTGACAGCCTGATCAAGTCATTGTTTCTGATAGTTTCCATTTCACTTGAAAAGTTTTCCTTTTTGGTGCTCAGTTAGTTGTCACTGAATAGGGAGAACATATGATATTTTTCCCTTTGGCTCTGGCTTAATTCACTCAACATGATGTTTTCCAGATTCCTCTATTTTGTTGCAAATGAACAGATTTCATTTTTTTTTTTTTACTGCTGTATAGTGTTCTATAGAGTACATATACCATAATTTCTTTTTCCAGTCTACTGTTGATGGACATTTAGGTTGATTCCAGGTGTTAATATTGTGAATTAAGCTGCAATGAACATTCAGGTGGAGACAGGTTTTTATTTGCCAATTTAATTTCCTTTAGGTAAATTCCAAGGAGTGGGATGGCTGGGTTGTTTGGTAGGGTTTATGCAGGCTTCTGAGGAATCTCCAGATTGACTCTCTTAGTGGCTTTACCAGTTTGCATTCCCACCAACAGTGGGTTAGTATCCCTTTTTCCCCACATCCTCACCAGCATCGGTTGGTGGTAGATTTCTGTATGTGAGCCATTCTAACTGGGGGGTGGTGAAACCTCATTGTAGTTTTGATTTGCATTTCCCTAATTGCCAGTGATCCTGAACATTTTTTCATGTGTCTGTTGGCCATTTGGATTTCCTCTTTGGAAAAAATGTCTATTGAGTTCCTTGGCCCATCTCTTAAGTGGGTTATTTGTTTTGATGTTGTGGAGTTTCTTGATCTCATTATGGATTCTGGTTATTAATCCTCTATTGGTTGCATAGTTTGCAAATATTTTTCCCATTCTATTCATTGCCTCTTCACTTTCCTGAGTTTTTCTTTTGCAGTGCAGAAACTCCTCAATTTAATGCAATCCTAATTGTTAATTTTGGCTTTGATTGCCTGTGCCTCCAGGGTCTTTTCTAGGAAGTCTTCGCCTATGCCTAAATCTTGCAGGTTTTCTCCAATGTTCTCCAATAATTGATGGTGTCAGGCCATCGATTTAGATCTTTGTTCCATGTTGAGTGGATTTTTGTGAAAGGTGTAAGATAGGGGTCTTGCTTCATGCTTCTGCACTTGGGAATCTAGTTTTCCCAGCACCATTTGTTGAATAGACTGTCCTTGCTCCAGGAATTGGTTTTAGATCCTTGAACAAATATAAGTTGGCTGTAGATGTTGGGTTTGATTCGGGTTCTTCTATTATGTTCCATTGGTCTACCCATCTGTTTCTGTACCAGTACCATGCTGGTTTGATTATAACTGCCATGTAGTATGTCCTGAAATCTGATCTTGTGATGCCTAGAGCTTTGTTTATTTTGTACAAGATTGCTTTTGCTATTTAAGTCCTCTTTGCCTCCATATGAATTTCAGCATCATTTTTTCCAGATCCGAGAAGAATGTCTTTGGTATTTTGATTGGTATCGCATTAAATCTATAAATTGCTTTTGGGAGAATGGGCATTTTGATGATATTGATTCTTCCAATCCATAAGCATGGAAGATGTTTCCATTTTTTGGTATCCTCTTCTATTTCTTTAAGATTTTATAATTCTCACCGTAGAGATCTTTTCATCCTTGGTTAAGTTTATTCCAAGGTATTTGATTGTTTTTGTAGCTATTTTGAATTCGATTGATCTTAAAACTTCTTCTCAGCCATGGCGTTGCCTGTGTATACTAAGGCTGTTGATATTTGTGCATTGATTTTATGTCCTGCCAAACTCTTCTATGAGTTCCAATAGTTCTTAGAGTTCTTTGGATCCCCTAAATAAAGAATCATATCTTCTGCAAAGAGGGACAGTTTGAGTTCTTCTTCCCAATGTGTAACCCTTTCTTTTTCTTGTCTAAGACTCTCAGAACTATATTGAATAGTAGTGGTGAGAATGGGTATCCCTGTATGGAACCAGATCTCAGTGTAAATGTTTCCAACTTTTCCCCAGTCAATATGATGCTGGCCGTGAGTTTTTCATCAATTGCTTTGATTGTATTGAGGAATGTTCCTTCTATTTTATCAAATGTTTTCTCTGCATCTATTGAGATAATCATATGCTTTTAAATTGCAGTCTGTTAATGTGGTGTATCACATTGATTGATTTGTGAACATTGAACCATCCCTGCATACCAAAGAAAAATCCCACTTGGTCTGCGTGGATGATTTTTCTGACATTATGGTGCATTCTATTGGCCAGAATTTTATTGCAGATTTTTGTGTCTATGTTCATTAGGAATATTGGTCTATAATTTTCTTTCAATTTGCAGCATTTTCGGACTTAGAGATTAAAGTGGTGCTGGCTTCATAGAAAGAATTGGAGAGGATTCCCTCTTTTTCAATTGTTCTGAATAGTTTGAGAATAATTGGAGTTATTTCTTCTTTAAATGTCTGGTAGAATTCAGCAGTGAATCCATCTGGTCCTGGGCTTTTCTTTGCTGGGAGGGACTTTATTACTGTTTCAATTTCTGTCTCAGTTATGGGTCTGTTTAGGTTTTCTATGTTTTTCTGGTTCAATTTAGTTAGGTTGCATGTGTCCAGGAATGTATCCATTTCTGATAGATTTCCCTGTTTGCTGTCATACAAGTCCTTGCAGTAATTTCTCATGACTCTGTATTTCTGTGGTGACTTTTTACATTCCCTTTTTCATCTCTGATTTTGTTGATTTGGGTCTCTTCTTTTTTTTGTGAGTTGTGCCAATGGATGCCATTTTTGTCTATGTTTTTCAAAAAACCAGCTCCTCTTTTGGCTGATCTTTTGTAATATTACTTTGGATACATTTCTGTTGATTTCTTTTTTTATTTATTTATTTTTATTTATTTATTTATTTATTTATTTATTTTTTGACAGGCAGAGTGGACAGTGAGAGAGAGAGACAGAGAGAAAGGTCTTCCTTTGCCATTGGTTCACCCTCCAATGGCTGCCGTGGATGGCGTGCTGCGGCCAGCGCACCGCGCTCATCCAATGGCAGGAGCCAGGTGCTAGGTGCTTTTTCCTGGTCTCCCATGGGGTGCAGGGCCCAAGCACTTGGGCCATCCTCCACTGCACTCCCGGGCCACAGCAGAGGGCTGGCCTGGAAGAGGGGCAACCGGGACAGAATCTGGCGCCCAGACCGGGACTAGAACCCAGTGTGCCGGCACCGCAAGGCGGAGGATTAGCCTGTTGAGCCACAGCGCCGGCCATTTCTGTTGATTTCTTCTCTGATTTTAATTATTTCAATTCTCCTACTAGATTTGGTTCATTTGGGCTATAGTGTCGATTAAATCTGCTGTTTCCTTGTTGATCTTATGTCCGATTGATCTGTCTATTTCTGAGAGTGGAGTATTGAAGTCCTCCAGTACTATTGTATTGGAGTCTAAGTCTCCCTTTAAGTCCCTTAACAAATTAGCCAATCTACTTTCATTAATATTCACCATGTTCTATCCTCACTTTTTCAAAGAATTATGTATTTTAGTTTAGTTTTAGTTCTATAGCACAGTTGAGTGTATGATACAGCAAGTTTCCAAATGTCCCATGCCATCTATATTGCACACAGCCTACCGCACTGTCCACAACCAACATCAGGGTAATACTGTTTTTACAATTGGTGTGATTATATTGACTCATCATTATCAACCAACATGCATAGTTTACATTAGTGTTACCTGGAACATTCTGAAATACTTGGAGATTAAATAAAATGCTTTTAAATAATTTTGATTGAAAAAACTGTCACAGAAATTCTATTTTGAACTAAATGAAAATGAGATTTCTCCAAATTTGGGGAGCACAGCAAATTTGGTGCCTAGAAGGGAAATTTATAGTGTTGAATGATTATGACTTTATGTTATGAATTTTAATGTTATGTTGTCTGAACTCTAAATTAGAAACTTTTTGGTATGTTTTTCTTTAGATTTGTGTAAATAAAAGGTGTGTAGAATCAAAAGGACTTATAGCTATGGCAAAAAATTGTAGCGAAAGATTGTGCAGTGGACACGGAGTAAGTAAGCACATTTCCCTGAATCACATCTCTCTTGGCCTCTAACTATTCATGAGTTTATCAGTGTTTATTGGGTGCCTACTTGTGCTAGGCCCTGCAGTATTAGGCTTAAATGTAGAGCTGAACCGAATTAATAAACTCAGCACCTATAATACTTTTATATTTAGGCTCTAAAACTTGGGGGAAATTACAGATTTCCCATTTAACTTATTACCCTTTATCTGCCCAACCTCTCAAAATTTCAATATCACACACTAGAGTGTTGCATTTGTTAGAGTTGATGACCTTCCCTAACACATAAAAGCAGCATGCAAAGTCAGTAGTTTACATTGGGCTCACTCTTAATGTTACTCATTCTATGTATTTTGACAAATACATTATGCAATGTACACTCTACAGAATATGTAGAAATACAGAATATGCCCTAAAAATATGCAGCTTATGTATCCATCCATCTTTGTTTTTTAAAAATTTTGATTTAATGTTTGAAAGGCAAAGCAAGAGTGAAAGAGATACAGAAAAGTTGAAAATGTTTGTACACTATGCAACTGATAAAGGATTAATATCCAGGATATATAAAGTGCTCAAGAAACTCAGCAACAGCAAACTAACGATCCAGTTAAGAAATGGGGAAAGGACATAAATGGGCACTTTTTAAATGATGAAACACAAATGGCTAACAGATGTATGGAAAGAGGCTTAGGATCACTAGCAATCAGGGAAATGCGAATAAACACCTAGATGAGGTTTTGCCTTACTCCAGTTTGAATGGCTATCATCCAAAAAATCAATCAATCAATTGATCAATCAATGCTGGTGAGGATGCTGAGAAAAATAATACCACTAATACATCATTGATTGGAATGTAAAATAGAACAGTCATTATGGAAGACAGTATGGAGATTCCTCAAAAATCTGCAAATAAATCTACCAGCCACCTCCTCTTGGGAATTTACCCAAATGAAATGAAATCAGCCTATGAAAGACTATCTGTATCCCCCATGTTTATGGAAGCTCAGCTCACACTAGGTAAGACATGGAATCAACCCTGATGTCCCTCAACTGAAGACTGGATAAAGAAAATGTGGTGTATATATGTATATATATAGTATGGAATGCTACTCAACCATAAACAAGAATGTATTCCTGTATTTTGCAACCAAATGGATTCCACTGGAAACCATTATACTTAGTGAAAGAAGCCCAACCCCAAAAGACACATATTTGTTTCTTCTGATATGTGGTTGCTAATGTAAAAATATAAGAATGAAATGGATATATTATTATGTAATAACTGTTTTTATCCCTCATTTTTATCCTGTGGAACAGTGCTCTTTCTACTTTTTACTTGTTAAATATTTTTATTAGTGGTCCATTAAAACTGTGATTATAAAGTAAATGGAAATTATGTCTTTTTTCCCAAAAGTTAAAGAAAAAAAAAGAAGAAAGAACAAGGGGGAATTGAAGGAGGGAAGAGGTTGGGATAGATGTGTGATTATCTTTTTAGAATTTTATCTATGAAATATACAAAATCTGCCCTTTATATTAAAAGTTTTTTAAAAATCAGCAAGAGAGCAAAGGAGGACATGCACACACACACACATAATCTTTCATGATGTTGGTCATCTTTCTGTTTCTGTTTGCAGTATATTCTGAAATATCATTTATAACACTGGCCGCATGATGAGAAATTATTTCAATTTTTGTTTTTCTTTGAAGATATTTACCTATATTTATAAATGTGTTTATAGTTTAATGAGTATAATATTCTGGGTTGACAATTTTGTTTTCTTTAAGAAATTGGACTATGTCTCTTTCCCAGCCTATAGTGTTTTTGCTGAGATATCTGCTGCCTATCTAATTGGAGATCATTTAAAAGTAATCTGACATTTTCTTCTTGCACATTTTAGAATATTTTGTTTATGTTTTACTTTTGAAAGTTGGAATGTAATATGTTGTGGTGAATGCCTTCTCTGATTATATCTATATGGGGCTCTAATTACTTCCTGTGCTTGGATGTGCATGTCTTTCTCCAGATTAGGTAAAGTTTCTCCTGTTATTTCACCTAATAAGCTTTCTACAGGGCCAGGACTGTGGTGTAGTGGGTAAAGCCACTGCCTGCAGTGCTGGCATCCCATATGGGTGCCAGTTCAAGTCCCAACTGCTCGTCTTCCAATCCAGCTCTCTGCTATGGCCTGGGAAACAATAGAAGACAGCCTAACTCCTTGGGCCTCTGCACTCACGTGGGAGACCTGGAAGAAACTCCAGGCTCCTGGTTTCAGATCGGCACAGCTCCAGCCATTGCGGCCAACTGGAGAATGAAGCAGTGGATGGAAGACCTCTCTCTCTATCTCTCTCTCACTCTCTCAGTCTGGCTCTCCTTCTCTCTCTGTGTAACTCTCTCAAGTAAATAAATCAATCTAAAAAAAGTTTTCTAAACCAATCTGTTTCCATTCCTTCAGGACCTTCTAAGACATATATTAGGTTATTTGATGATATCCAATAAACATGAAATACTGCCTTTGGGTGTTTAAAAATTTTTGTCTATATTTTTTCTACTCATCTATAATGGATTTCAAATGCAGATATCAAAAACATTTATTGGATAAGGAATAACCTCCTCAATGAATGTTGGTGGGAAAATGAATATCGATACGTAGAAGAATGAATCTAGACGCCTCCACCCAGTTCTCACTAAAATGCACGAAATCAACTTGAAATTTTCAAAGCCAGGATTGTCAGGTATGAAACCTTGAATCCACTAGAAGAAAACCCAGAAAACATTTCATTCAGTTGGTTCAGGCGATGAATTTTGGTTAAGATTTCAGAAGCAAAAACTATAACTTTCTATCAAATCAAAGCAAACAATCAAAAGAGGGAAGATACCACCCCCAGAATTAGAGAAAAGATTTGAAAATTCTTCACCCAGTAAAATATTAGGGTCCAGAATATATATAGAAGTAAAAGAAAAAAAGCAAAGAACCACCAAATAATCTAGCTAAAAATAGGCAAAGGATCTCAATAGATGTCTCTTAGGAGAAGACATACAAATGGCCAATAAGTGTATGAAAGAGATGCTCAAAAGCACTTATATCAGAAAAGTGAAAATCAAAAGCTTAAATAATTAATTCATCCTGGTCAGAAATGCTATTATTATTTATAATGTAACAAATACCAAATATTGATGAGGATGTGGAGTAAGAGGAACTCTTAGACTCTATGAGTGGAAATGTAAATTAATATAATCATTATGGAATATATATGGTTTTGTAAAGCTAAAAAATATATAGTTTCTTAAAACTAAAAAAAATACCATGTGATTCAGCTATCTCATTGGTGGGTATATATAAAAGAAAACAAATCAGTTTATTAAAGGGACATATACACTCCCATGTTTATTACAACACTATAATAGCTTAGAGATGAAATTAAGAACATGTCCATTGGTAGATTAATGGACAAAGGAAACATTGTGTGTGTGTGTATATACAATGGAACATTCATCAAAACACTTAGCCCTGTTATTTGCAACAAAATTAATGAAAAGAGAGGATTTTATATCATGTGAAATATGGTAGAGACAGAAAGATAGTACCACATGTTCTAATTCTTTTCTGAAATTTTAAAAGGCTAATTTTATTCAAGTAGTATAATTTGTAGAAAGTATAATGGTGATTACTACAGGCTGGAAAAGGTTTGAGAGAAGGGGTAGATAGAATGGTTAAATTACTGAGAAGGGGTAGATAGAATGGTTAAATTACTGATACAAACATGCAGTTATATAGGAGGAATAAGTTCTGGTGTTCTACAGCATAGTAGAAAACTTCCCACCTCCTGAACGATATATAGATATCCAGATACAAGAAGCTGAAAAAGGTTCCTAACCAGATTTACCCCAAGAAAAAGACATGCTGCAAGGCATATTATAATCACATTGTCAAAATTTAAAGACAAGAAGAGAATCATAGAGACAGAGAAAAGTTGTCAAGTTACACATAAACAAAAGCCTGTGAAGCTAACAACAGACTTCGCAGCAGAAATCCTACAATCAAAAAATTACGGGATCATTCATCTGAGGTCTTGAAAGAAAAAACAAAACTAATGAATAATATATCCAGCAAAACTCTCCTTTAGAAAGTGAGGGAGATATAAAATCTTTCCCAGCATTCAAAAGCTAAGGGAATTCATGACAAGCAGAGGAGCTCTACAAAATCCTGGATCTCAACATTGAAAGTACAAGGGTAATAACAGCCATTATGAATACATACTACAGTACGGAATTTATTAACAGAGTAGATATGCAAAAGAGAAAGAGACTAGAATCCTACCTTATCATAGCAAAAAGCCACCAAAACATGAAAATAAGTAAGAAGAATGGCAGAATGAAACAGAATATAGAAAACAATCCATTAGCAACCAACATGGATCTGTGCATTGAGTGATGTATTTCATTTCCACACTACAATGTGCTCCAAGCCCAGGTTAGAGATGAGTCTCATGATGTCTCTTTGATCACTATATCTCTGTATATATCTATATATTTATCAACTCTATTTCTCTCTATATTTCAAATAAAATATCTGTATACATAATTTTTTAATCTTGGTTAAGGGTGATTAGTATTTAACCACCAGCCTGGGGAATGGTACAGTTCTCTGTGTGGGCAGAATATGTCAAATTGCCAACATGGACTCACTGAACATGGAGAAGAGAAGAGCTATTCACAGTTAGCTCTGAGAGCTGGTACAAGATCTCTCAAGCACCTCACTGGAAGGATCACACAGTTTCATTCAAAATGTAAATGCACATTAAATTTAGTTGTGGACATTTGAAGGTTTTAAACTTCCTTAATATGAATATTGTGAACTTCATTTTATAGATCATTTTATTCCTATTTCTTTTTGTTGGTTTTGTTTTAAATTTTATTTTTTTTTTTTACAAATTCTATGTATTTCATGTATACAGATTTAGGAACATAGTGGTACTTCCCACCTTACCCTCTCTCCCACTCATGCTCAAAATTCATCCTCCTCCCTCTCCTGTTCCCACTCTTCATTTTTACTAAGATCTATTTTCAGTATACTTTATACTCATATGTTTAACCCTACACTAAGTAAATAGTTCAACAAATAGTATGAAGAAAAAATACTGTTCATCAACAGTAGAGATACGGGCTGTAAACAATCATCAAAACTCAAATGTGAATTTCACTCAAATACATTACATTTGAGGTACTCTATTAGTTACTACAGATCAGGGAAATCATAGAAATGCATTTTTGTGTAGGATTCCAAGTATTTAATTTGAATATTATTTGATAAATAAATTACATAAATGAAATCACATTAGTTGAAAACACAAAACTAAGCATGTTAACCATGTGATAGTTTCACTTTCTATGAAAAAACACTTTAGTAATTTAGATTTTTAAATATTATCCTAGAAATGCACAAACTTTGGGACATGCCATTGTTACAGCTCCTACTCTGGATCAAATTGCCAACAAAAAACGCGAGGATCATTGCCTGGGAAAATTGGTAAATATCTATCTCTTTAGATAGCCATTTAATGTAGTTCTGACTTCCTTCACCCCAGTTTTGCAACTAAGAAAAGAGACTAATATTTGAAGTGAACAGGTAATTATACTTCTTTTAAGGAATGTAAACAAAGCACATCTTCTTAGACTTTCTCTTTTCTAATATTAAAATACAATGATTGAAGCAGACTTATTTTAAAATTTCTCTTTAATGATATTACTGACATTCTTATTTAGAATATTTTCAACTTTCCCCTCCATCTTTACAATTCACCCTAGAAAACTTTTACTATGTGTCTGGTAGTTTTACTGTGTTCCTGTTATACCAGTACAAAAATTATGAAATTGTTTTACTTCAAAGATTTTATAAATTAAATTTGAAAAGTCTATAAGTTACTGCTTAATAGATGACTCAAAGGACACTAGCATAGTGTTCTGTCTGTTTAACATAGGTTTATTTTCTTTCTTTCACTCCATTACTGATTTAGCATATATTTATCAAACTCTTAATATATGCCAGCTGATAGTCTAGGCACTGGGATGTATAGTAAGTAAAGTAAATACATTAACCCTAATGAGCATGTAGGTCTGCCAACATTATTTTAAGGGGAAAAAAACAGAGTATTGACAGTCTATTGGAAATGCTTTGGTAATCTAATCCTTTGAAAACCTATAACTATGCACATTTGGATAACATTGTATTGTTCAGGTTTCTTGGCCACTTATTATGTTACACTGAGAATTTGCTATATCAGTTGTATAATATAGTATACTTTGGAATTTTCTGGGGCGTGACTTCCACGTTTTCAAAATGAAAAAAATGTTGAAATAGTTTCAAATGTTGTTATTCTAGATTAGTTTTGTTATGTTCTTCAGATAACAGGAATATTGTAATTCCAACTTGAAAGTAAAGTTGAATACTTTATTTTGTAATTTGATTTTTTTTTTTTTAGATTTAAAGAAAGGCAAATCTTCTAGGAAGGCTGAAAAACATTGGTTTCTAGGTTTGTATATTGGTTTGCCTATTCTCTTCATGGCCACTGCAATAATCGCAGCATGGGATAGGTTGAAAAAACGTTTTGTCAAGAAAGAGGATTCAATAAGTGACGAGTAAGTTGAATGGGGATTCTGGGGTTATCTTTAGCAGCATTTGACTCTAGTAATGTATCACGAACAGCAACAATACATTTTCCTGAGATTTTGAGTACTATCAGTGTTTAATTTTGTGAGAGTTGTCAATCCTAGAGAAAATTTCCATGTACTGTATTGTACTCTGTGGCTGTAGGGTGGATAACTCTGTAGTTAAGCCGCTAGGTCTATTTGGTCTATAGTGTAGATTAAACAGTTTCCTTGTTTTGGGGTTTTTTTTTAAAGATTATTTTTATTTTACCTGAAAGTAAGAGTTACATAGAAAGAGAAAGAGAGACAGACAGAGAGAGAGAGAGAGAGAGAGAGGGAGAGAGAGAGAGAGAGATGTCTTCCATCTGTTGGCCGCAAAGGCCTGAGCTGAGCCAATCTGAAACCAGGAGCCAGGAGCCTCCTCCAGTCTCCCATGTGGGTGCAGGGGCCCAAGGTCTTGCACCATTTTCCATTGTTTTCCCAGGCCATAGAGGAGAGCTGGATAGGAAGTGGAGCAGCTGGGACTAGAACTGGCACCCATATGGGATGCCGGCACTGCAGGTGGTGGCTTTACCTGCTATACCACAGCGCCAGCACTTACAGTTTCCTTGTTGATTTTCTGTCGCATTGATCTATTCATTGCTGAAAATGCTGCATTCAATAACCCCCATTACTATTTGAGTCGATATCTCCCTTTAAATCCCTTAACATTTATTTTTAATAGCCAAGTGCTCTGTAAGTAGTACATATACATTTATAATAGTCACATATTCCTGTTGAATAGATCCTTCAATCACTATGTAGTTTCCTTCTTTGTCTCTTTTAATAGTTTTTGTGTTAAAGTCTATTTTGTCTGATATTAAGTTGGCAACGCCAGCTCCTTTTTTGGTTTCTGTTAACATGAATTACCTTTTCCAGCCTTTCACTTTCAGTCTGAGTTTATCTTTGTTGGTAATATGTGTTTCTTGTAGGCAGCAAATAGATGGGTTTTCTTTTTTAATGCATTCAGCCAGTCTGTTTCTTTTAACTGTGGAGTTTAGACCATTCACATTCAGTGTGATTATTGTTAAGTACCGAGTTTGCCCTGCCAAGTTTCCATGAATAGTTCTGTTTATGTATTTTGAATTTTATTTGTTTTTTTGCAGGGTAAATGTCTGTGTTCATTTCCTTTTGTTGTGATGTTCCTGTTTCTGTGTGTAGCACATCCTTGAGCATCTTTTGTAGGCTGGAGAGTAGTTATAAATTCTTTCAGTTTCTGTTTGTTGTTAAGATCCTTATTTCTCCTTTATTCATAAACGAGAGTTTAGCAGGGCACACTATTCTGGGTTGACATTTTTTTCTCTTAGGAACTGGGAGTATGTCCTGCTATTCTCTCCTTGCCTGTGGGGTTTGTGATGTAAAGTCCTGAGTGAGTCTAATTGGGTTTTCTCTGAATGTAACTTATTGTTTCTCTCATACACATTTTAAGATCTTTTCTTTATATATTACTGAAGAGAGCTTGGCTATAATGTGACCAGGTGAAGATCTTTTCTGGTCGTGTCTACTGGGAGATCTGTGTACTTCTTCTGTCCTGGATGTCTCTTTCTTTCGCCAGATTGGGGAAATTCTCTGTTATTATTTCATTAAGAAGGCTTTCTGTCCTTTCTTTCTTTCCATGCCTTCTGAAATTCCTAGGATCTGTATGTTAGGTCATTTGATAGAATCTTGTGGCTCTCCAAATGTTATCTCCAAATTTATTAATTTCTTCTCATATTTTGTTTGACTGTATTATTTCCAGAAATTTGTCTACTGGTTCTAATATTCTTTCTTCTGTCTCACTTATTCTATTGTTCAGGCTTTCCACTGCATTTTTTATTTGATCTATTGAATTCTTCATTTCTAGTACTTCATTCCAACTTCCCTTTATATCTCAATTTCTCTGGAACACTTTTCATTTAGATCATGAATTTGTTTCTGATTGCTTCAAAGTAATCTGATGCTTAATTTTCTGAATTCTGTTTCTGACATATCCTTGATCTCTTCTTCTTCAGCTTCTATTGTTGAAGAATTGTAGTGTCCCTTTGAGGGGCTTATACTGTCTTCCTTATTCTTATTAGGGTTTTTTCTTTTTTTTTTTTTGCATTTCCAGTTGCTTTTCTCTTTAACATGTGTCTTGGTGCTAGTGGTGCGATTTACCTCTGTTATGAGCTGCTATGTGTCTGTGTGTTGCAAGTGTAAGTGCACAGCCCTGTCTCCGGAAGTCCTGCTCACTTCTCAAGAGAGCTTTGGTGCCCTAAACCCCACCTACTGGAGCCAGCCTCACTTCTCACTGGTGTGTGAAACAAGCTTAGCCTTTTGATATTCAAGACTTCTCCTCGTTGTACAGCTTGCATGGAGGTGGTGGAAATTACTCTGAAATGTAGTGAGCCTCATTCCTGGGTGGAGGGTGCTGTGAAGTGGCCCCCACAGTTGATGGATGTATGCATGGCAGGTAAATGTGGTAGCCTTCTGCTTACATTCAAAGATGTACACAAACAATATGGCTTTTCCCAGGTGGCTGCAGGTCCAGCTGGGGGTAGGGGGAAGACATAGATGGACAGGGGCGTGCCCAGCCTCTCCATTTGTTCCCCTATTCTTCCCATTGGGAACTTCAAACAGTTCACTAGGCTCCAATGCCCACTGCTCTCCACAGCTCCATGGACTATCAACCACGCATCTCACCTCATTCAACCTGGGAGTTCTCTGCTGCACCTCCACTCTGCCTCCACCACTTTTTGCTCCCTCGTGGTGGACCCGCTCAGTCCCTGTTGGACTCCTGGGCTTCTCTGTGTGAAATTCTCACAGATCTGTTGCCTTATTAACGCTCTATGTTGCCCCATGTGACTCGGAACGTCCTGTTGCTATACTGCCATCTTGGCCCACTGAATTTCTTTAACTCATGAATTTGCCACTCATTGCTTCTGAGTAATCTTATGATTGTTCATTTAAATTCCTTTTCAGGCATTTCATCAATTTCTTTGTCTTCTTTTTCTAATATTGAAGTGTTGTGTTCCTTTGGGGAATATTGTTGCTTCCTTGTTCTTGTTTCTTATACTTCTGTGTTTATCAATAGGCATTTGTGGAAACACGTGGTTGTCTCCACTAATGGTTATATCTTGGTATTATGTCTTTGTGTCTTAGTGGTATTCTAAGTCATATTGTCCTTCAGTGAATACCCAGAGTTGTGTCTGGGTGGAGCCAAGGAGCTCTGGTGAGTACTCAAGTGTGGAATGTGAATCTAGGGTGACACCCAATTTGAGTGTCGTATAACTCCTCCAATGCCAGCTCTGGGGAATGTATGATCATTTATATTGGCATAATCAGAACCTCACTTCCTCTCTTCCAAGTGTTAGCGCACAATGGGTACAGTCCTCACCCATGCTGATGCAGCAAACACACAAAGGATCTCTGCAGTCCTCAATGTGAGCCTAGAACCCTCTACAATGACCCACCACAGGGAGAAAGGGAGCTCTAAGTCTCTGACACCTGATCCAGTGATTGATCAGAGATTCAGCTAAACCCCACAACCTTTCATGCTCTCACTGGATTCCCACAGTCAATAGTGTATAAGGCTCCCACAGTTTCAGGATCCAGAGGATTCCCTCTTTGCCCCACAAGCCTGCCTGGTCGATGGAAAAAGCATAGTCATTTCCAGAGCCAGCTGCTTGTGGGTGCTTCACATGGTTTGAGCCCCGAGCCTGTATGATATTGAAAGGATGGGGTACCACATAATCCTAAATGGGTGCTCAGCCCCCCATCAACCCTTCCAGCCAGAATCAAATTCATTGGGAAATGCAGATTTTTCCCTCTGGTAAAATCTCCTGATTGTGCATATGGGAGTTTCTGTAGGCTCTAATAGTATCAAGATGGCATAGGTTGCCAGGCTCCAATATTGGAAGATGGGGAGAAAGAAATAAACTTTTCCTTAGCTAGATTAGGTGAGTAACTTGCCTTGTGCCAGTACTTCAGGAGAGACTCAAAGTCAGTGTGGTAAACAAAGGTTTCCCTCGTGCAATATCTGCAGTGGCGTGGGCTGCTGTAGTCTGCCCCCACCTCGCTCTCAGAAGCTGGTGTCACCTCCAGCCCCCAGCTGTGGGAGACATGTGTGGCATCCCCTCTCACTGCCACAAGTACACTCTTTCCACACTGCTCCACCACATTACTTTTCTTTGTGTAGAATTTCTACAACAAACTTCTTTCCAACTCTCCTCTGGTAGTACACTTTCTCTGCTTTTCTTCCACTACCTCCCCCTGGTCACATTCAGCATAGCTTGTACCTATTCAGACATCTTGGAATCAGGATATCTTTTTCTCATTGGTTAGGAAATAAACCATTGTTTTATAGGCCAAAATTTCCTTCGGTATGACTCCTCACCTTTGCTGCTGCAGAGAACAGTATCACACTGAGAGTTGTGTTTGTTACCTATTTTTACAACATGTGACTGCATCCATTTGGCATTTCTAGTATTGTTTTAGATGTAATTTCAAATACCTTTACTTTGTAGATGCATTCCAATTTTTAATTCTAGTTTATGTGGTATCTCTTTTTTTTCTTTTACATGAAAAGCCATCTCGGAGGTATTTAGATTTTATTAATAATTTGAGGTTTTGGGTTTTGTTGATATTTCTATATACCTTTGTTTTTTATATTGAGTTTTGATTTTTACCTCTTTTTCATTATTTCCCTTTGCTCTGCTTTCTAATATAAACTATAAAGCCGAAACTTCATTTCTGTATGTTATTTTCTCTACAATCTCCAGTTCAAAAAGTATAATTAGTGTTCACTAATGAATTAGAGCATTCTGACATGGGTGTTTGTCACAACAGTGAAACTGTCACTTTGGGATACCCTTATCCTTTGTCAAAGTTCCCGAGTTAGAGTCCTGTCTCCCCTTCCCATTCTAGCTTACTACTGATGTGCACCCTAGAAGGCCACAGCTAAGTGCTGAGTAATATGGTTCCTGCCACCCATGTGAGAAATCCAGATTGAGTTCTGGGCTCCTGGATTTGAAAATGCCCTGCCCGAGCTGTCGCAGGTCATTTGAGGAGTGAACCAGTGTAGGGAAGTTCTACCTGTATCTCTCTGCCTTTCAAATACATAAAAAATAAGAAAGGGAATTCCAGTATCATTTCTCATTTAAATCATGAAAAAATATTTTCAGTACCACCCAATTGTATGACTTGTTTTCATTATTTTAAAAATCATTTTCTGATTTTATTGATGAGAGACCTGTCTGTGTGATTCAGATTATTCAGTGTTGGAAGTAGAAATGTAAATGTTTGTAGGTGTATGCTTCATATGTATGCTCCAATGTTTTTATTTTTCAACTTTTTAAACATTTATTTATACATTTGAAAGGCAGAGTTATGGAGAGACAGGGAAAGACAGAGAGAGATAGAGCTATCTTCCATCTATTAACTCACTCACAAGAAGGCTGCAATAGCTGGGGCTCGGGCAGGACAAAGCCAGGAGCCTGGAAATCCATCTGGATCTCCCATGTGGGTGATCCCAAGCACTTGGGGCATCTTCTGCTGCTTTCCCAGATACATTAGCAGTTAGCTGCATCTGGATTGGAACAGCCAATACCTGAACTGGTGTTTACTAGGAATCATGATATCATAGGTGGTAACTTAATCCTTTGTACCACAATGCTAACCTCTGTTCCAGTATTTTTAGAATAGTTTTAAATTGTGGTGTTTCAAAATATCTTTGTACTTTCTATTTTTAATTATGTATTTGACAATGTATTTTCCATGAGTGGTGAACTAACACTTTCAATCCATGATTTTTTTTTTGGAAGGCAGAGTTAGACAGTGAGAAGAGAGACAGAGAGAAAGGTCTTCCTTCCATTGGTTCACTCCACAGATGGCCACTACGGCCAGCGCGCTGCGCCAATCTGAAGCCAGGGACCTGGAGCTTCCTCCGGTCTCCCATGCAGGTGCAGGGCCCAAGCACCTGGGCCATCCTCCACTGCCTTCCAGGGCCACAGCAGAGAGCTGGACTGGAAGAGGAGCAACCGGGACAGAACCGGCGCCCCAACCGGGACTAGAACCCAGAGTACCGGTGCCTCAGGCGGAGGATTAGCTTAGTGAGCTGCAGCGCTGGCCCCATGAATTTAACTTTGACTATTGAAACATTTTTTTCATGTTCAAAAACATATTTTAAGACAATTATTAAGTGTATAATGTTGATTTTAGCTATATTTTCCTCATGTATTTTCTTTTTTCTTCAATAATATTTTCACTGTTTTGGGTATCTATACCAAGTTTCTCTTTTAAAACTGGATTTATCTGGTGCATCTTTTTCTTATATCCTTATTCTCAGGGAGAGACAGAGAGGTCTTCCATCTGCCAGTTCATACCCCAAATGGCCACAACGGCTAAAGCAAAGCTGATTTGAAGCCAGGATCTAGGAGCTTCTTCTCTGTCTCCCACATGGGTTTCAATGGCCCAAGGACTTGGGCTGTCTTCTACTGCTTTCCCACATGCAGTAGCAGGGAGTTTCATTAGAAGTGGAGCAGCAGGGACTTGAACCGTTGCCATGTAGGATGCTGGTGCTGAAGGCAGCAGCTTTACCCAGTATTCCACAGAGCTGGCCCCTATTTATTTCCTAAGGGTTTATAGTTGAGCCCTTGTCCAAAGACACTGGGTGCAGAAGAGTCAGAAAACCAAGGTGGTAGATGATAGTTTTGTAATGTCTGGTCTCTTTGTCCTGACATTATTTGCTCTCTTCAGTTAAGAAACTGATAAGATCGATAAACAAAACTATCAAAATGCTAGAAAGAATGGAATTTTTGAAAATTAGTTATACTTGTCAAAACTAGTTGTGGGGCCAGCGCTGAGGCTCACGTGGCTAATCCTCCACCTGTGGCACCAGATTCCCATATGGGCGCTGAGTTCTAGTCCCAGTTACTCCTCTTCCAGTCCAGCTCTCTGCTGTGACCCGGGAGGGCAGTGGAGGATGGCCCAAGTGCTTAGGCCACTGCACGCACATGGGAGACTGGGAAGAAGCACCTGGCTCCTGGCTTCGAATTGGTGTAGCTCCAGCCGTAGCGGCCATTTGGGGGGTGAACTAACGGAAGGAAGACCTTTCTTTCTGTCTCTCTCTCTCTCACTGTCTAACTCTATCAAAAAAAATCAGCAGTTGCATCCATCTAGAATAACATACTTGTGACAGAAATCAAATTCTAAGAATTAACTTACCAAGGATTGCAGAAGATCTAAATATGGAAATAAATATTATAACTATATGAAAGGTTATGGTCATGGAGAAGACCTGGAGAGATTTTTAATGTTGTTGCTTCGGAAGGTTTAATAATGTAAAGCTATTTATTTTTCCAGGATGAATGCACTATTATATTCAATACAATCCTGATCCATATTATCAGCTGTGATGGAAGAGTTCCATTATATATATGGTACATAGTTCACAAACATTCAAGTTAAACTCTTGAAATGTAGTTTCTTTTTATAAATATTTATTTATTTATTTGAGAGGCAGAATTACAGACAGAGAGAGGGAGAGACAGAGAGAAAGGTCTTCCATCTGCTGGTTCACTCCCCTAATAGCCACAGTGGCCGGAGCTGGGGCAATTCAAAACCTGGTGTCAGGAGCTTCTTCTGGGTCTCTCACACACATGTAGGGACCAAAGTTTTTAGGCCATCTCCCACTGCCTTCCTAGGCCATTGGCAGGGAGCTGGATTGAAAAAAAGAGCAACCAGAACATGAACTGGCACCCATATGGGATGCCACTGCTGCAAGAGAAGACTTAACCTATTATGCCACAGAGACAGCCCCAGTTGCATGTATTTTGAAAAATAACTTGAAACCAAAATTGTGATTCTTCCTTGTTTGTTCTTATTTCTCAAGATTCTATTAGTGATTCTGAGTTCTATACAAATTTTAGTGTTGCTTTTTCTATATCTATGAAAACTATTACTGATATTTTGATAGGGATTCCAATGACTATGGGATGTCTTATTTGTGCCTTACTGTCCTTATCTCTTTTCAGAGTTCTCATAGTGTAGATTTTTCACCTCTTGGTTAAACTTATTCCTAGGTATTTTATTCTTACTGAGGTAGTTGTAAATGGCATTGCTTTCTTAAAAGTCTTTATCAGATAATTTTCTGTTAATAGATGTAAATGCAAGTGATTTTTTACATTCATATTGTATACTGAAACTAATGCATTTTTTTTTGGTTTCATAGTTTGTGGAGTTTTGAAAGATTTTATATAGAAGATATCTATAAAAAGATAATTTCACTTTTTTATATATATAAAGCTTTTATTTAAAGAATATAAATTTCCAAAGTACAGCTTATGGATTACAATGGCTCCTCCCCCCCACAACTTCCCTCCCACCCGCAACCCTCCCCTTTCCCGCTCCCTCTCCCCTTGCATTCACATCAAGATTCATTTTCAATTCTCTTTATACACAGAAGATCAGTTTAGTACATATTATGTAAAGATTTCAACAGTTTGCCCTCACATAGAGACACAAAGTGAAAATACTGTTGGAGTACTAGTTTTAGTATTAATTCACAATATACAGCACATTAAGGACAGAGATCCTACATGATTTTTTTTTAAGAATTGATTGTTGTAATTTATATTCCTTGAGTTTTTTATTTTTTCTCTTTCTTTTAGCTAGAAGTTCTAGTACTATGTTGAATATAGGATAGTGGGCATCCTCGTCTTTATCTTAGTGAAGAAACTGAAAGCATTTTACTTTGTTGTGATGTAGCTGTGTGCATGTCACATATCACCTTTATCATATAAGGTACATTCCTTCTATACCTAATATTGAAAATTTCATCATGAATGCATGTTGACTTTTCTCAAATACTTTTCCTTCATCTATTTGGATGATCACATGATTTCAAAAATTATATTCATTTACTTACTTTATTCAAAAAGTAGGTAGAAAGGGATGGAGAGAGAAAGGGAGATTGATCTCCAGCCAGATGGTCACTCTCCACATGCCCTAAAGTTAGGGCTGGGCTAGACCAGAGTCAGGATATGGGAAGTCAGTATTAGTCTCCTCCTGCAGGTGTCAGGGCATTAACTACATGATACCTCCCAGGGTGCACATTCGTAGTATTGTAGAATGGAGATGAGAGTCACACATGGAACCCATGGATCCCAACATGGCACATTCATGTCCCTGTAGTCAGCTTACCTGCTGCACCAAATGCCCACCCCAATCATAAATTCTATCCTTCATTTTGCTAATGTGATGTATCGCATTGATTAATTTGTACACTATGAACTATCTGAATCCTAGGAATAAATCCTACTTGTTCATCATGTATGGTCTCTTTAATGTTTTGTTGAATTTCATTTATTCAAATTTTGTTGATGATTTTTCCATCTATTTTCATCAGATATATTAGGCATTGACTTTCTGGTGGGATCCTCATCTAGTTTTGGCTTAAGGGTGATTCTTGCCTTATAAAATGAGTTAAGAAGTGTCCCTCACCCATCAACCTTTTGGAATATTTGAGAACTATTGGTTTTAATTCTTTAAAAACTTGTTAAAATATGTTGTTCTGTACTTTTCTTTGTTGTAAAAATTAAGAAGTGTTTTTATTAGCGATAATGGAACATTTTTGGGATATACTGCAACATTTCAATAACTGTTACTGATACATGCTACAATATATATGCACATAATGTACACTGATGCATGTTACAATATATATGCATATATATACATATATGTATATGTTTATATATATATACTGATAAAATTGGACTAATAAACATTCCCCCTCTTTAACAATTCTTTATTATTTGGGCCTTGTAGCTCCTTTCTTCTATTTTCTGATTAAAATATATTAGATTATTGTGAACTACAGTCACCTCATTTAATGGCATAACGTTAGGAATTTATTTCTTCTAACTAATTCTGATTTTGTTCCACTGTCCCACCTCCCACTACCTCCTCCACCCCTCAGTCGCTAGTAGTTACTACTGTGTTCTTATAGAGGTTTTTTTCTTTTCTCCCACTATGAAAAACAGTTGGATTATTCCTTTAAAAAAACTATAAATAGAACTTCCAAATGTTGGGAGATATTTGGTTGAAAGCTTAATCTAATTTTTATTGATTTGTTCAGATTTTTATTTCCTGATGATTCAGTTTTAGTATGTAATATCTTATGAATTTGCAGTATCTTATGAATTTACCAGTTATTCTGATTTATACAAATTTTGCATAACCTCCCTCGCACCCGCAACCATCCAATCTCCCACTCCCTCTTCCATCCATTCTTTATCACTATTCATTTTCAATTATCTTTATATACAGAAGATCAACTTAGTATATACTAAGTAAATATTTCAACAGACTACACCCACAAAAACACACAAAGTATAGAGTACTGTTTTAGTAGTAGTTTTACCATTAATTCGCATTGTACAGCACATTTAGGACAGAGGTCCTACATGGGGAGCCAGGTGCACAGTGTCTCCCGTTGTTGATTTAACAATTGACACTCTTATTTATGACATTAGTAATCACCTGAGGCTCTTGTCATGCGATGCCAAGGTTATGGAAGCCTCTTGAGTTCACAAACTCCGAACTTATTTAGACAAGGCCATAGAGAAAGTGGAAGTTCTCGCCTCCTATCCCAGCCTTCTTTGCTGGCCCGTTCTTCCTGCTGGGATCTCACTCACAGAGATCTTTCATTTAGGTCATTTTTTTTTGCCAGAGTGTCTTGGCTTTCCATGCCTGTGAAACACTCATGGGCTTTTTAGCCAGATCTGAATGCCTTAAGAGCTGATTCTGAGACCAGAGTGCTGTTTAGGACATCAACCATTCTATGAGTCTGCTGCATATCCTGCTTCCCATGTAGGATCATTCTCTCTTTTTAATTCTATCAATTATTATTTGCTGACACTGTTCTTATTTATGTAATCCCTTTGACAATCCTATCCTTTTGATCAATTATGAACTTAAGTTGATCACTTTAACAAGTAAGATGGCATTGGTACATGCCACCTTGATGGGATTGAATTGGAATCCCCTTGCATGTTTCTAACTCTACCATTTGGGGCAAGTCTGATTGAGCATGTGCCGAACTTTACATAATTTCCCTTTCTTATTACCACTCTTATATTTTAACAGGGATCACTTTTCAGTTAAATTTAAATGACTGGGAGTAATTGTGTGTTAATTAAAGAGTTCAGCCAATGTTATTAACTAGAACAAAAAAATACTAAAAGGAATAAAATAGTAAGTTGTCCCTCAACAGTCAGGAGAAAGGCTGATCAAGTCATTGTTTCTCATAGTGTCCATTTCACTTCAACTGGTTTCCTTTTAGGTGCTCAATTAGTTGTCACCGATCAGGGAGAACATATGATATTTGTCCCTTTGGGACTGGTTCATTTCACTCAGCATGATGTTTTCCAGATTCCTCCATCTTGTTGCAAATGACTGGATTTCTTTTTTTTTTTTTACTGATATATAGTATTTTATAGATGCATATCCCATAATGTCTTTCCAGTCTTCTGTTGACAGGCATTTAGGTTGATTCCAGGTCTTAGATATTGTGAATTGAGCTGCAATAAACATAGAGGTGCAGACAGCTGTTTTATTTGCCAATTTAATTTCCTTTGGGTAAATTCCAAGGAGTGAGATGGCTGGGTTGTATGTTAGGGTTATTTTCAGGTTTCAGAGCAATCTCCAAACTGACTTCCCTTCACTATACTTATTTTACGACCCATCCATATTCTTGTGTAGACCAGTGGTTTATTGCTTTGTCTTCCTTAGAATTATTCAGTTCAATTATTATCCTTTTCTTTAAACCATTCATCCTTTGAAAGCTATTTGTAAATTTTAGTTATTACAAATAGAGCCACTATGAACTTTCAGGAGCAAAGTCTATTTGTGAATATTGTTTTCTCTCTCTTGTTTCAAATCTAGGTGTAGAATGTCTGAATAATATGATACATATCTGCTTAACATCTAATGAAACGGCCAAACTCTTTTTGCAAAGCTGATGTACTTGAACCATTATCTGTGGCCTCACTGGGTACACAATAGCAGGAATCTATAGCATTCACTTTCATATATTATTTTTAAAATGAAAGCATATTTTATTGATACATGCAAAGAAAGACATATCAGTGCCACAGAATAGAAAAAGATATATACAGGTATATATCTTTACATATAAATTTAATATTTGATAATGGAGACAGCTCATATTAATGTTGCAGATAAATATTCAGTAATGATGTTGAATTAAGTAAATACTGGGGCCGGCGCTGTGGCGTAGTGGGTTAACGCCCTGGTCTGAAGTGCTGGCATCCCATATGTGTGCCAGTTCAAGACCTGGCTGCTCCACTTCCAATCCAGCTCTCTGTTTTGGCCTGGGATAGCAGTAGAAGATGGCCCAGACCCTTTGGCCCCTGCATGCGTGTGGGAGACCTGGAAGATGCTCCTGGCTCCTGGCTTCAGATCAGCACATCTGCGGCCGTTGCAGCCAATCTGGGGGTGAACCAGCGGATGGAAGATCTCTCTCTCTCTCTGCCTCTCCTTCTCTCTCTGTGTAATTCTGACTTTCAGATAAATAAATAAATCTTAAAAAAGAAATAAGTAAATACTAATACCTGAAGATGAGCCACAACATAACCTAAATCAAATTGCATTTCAGGTGTATCAACTACTTATACATAAGAAATAAATTCTACCTCAGAAGACATCATAAGAAAATACATACTAGTCATAGAGTTATCAAGGTCTGCTATGAATTTCACAAAATCCAGAGAACATACAAAAAAAAGATTAATGAATTCATTCTCTCTATCTTACATTTTGATTTACTCAGATCCCTATTTTATCTCCCAAGTTGTTCCATAAGTTCCTGTTCAGAAATTATGGATTCTGTTCCTGAAAAAACTCTATAGTGCTTATAAATATTGTTACATTAAAGTAGTTTTAAAATAAAATTTTGTTCTACTTAGTAGTTTGTAAATGTATACTCTATTGTCTTCCCTATGAGTTTTCCCATGAAAATTCTGCATGTACTGTGACATATATATCTATAATATATTTAGTTTTGCTTCTCCTAAAGTAAAAATATATAAAGTATATATGCATGGTGTTATAAACTTGGGTTCTGAGATCTTGGTTTTTAGTGACTTGAGATACACTACTCTCAGAGATGCAGCTTTAGATGCTGCATTAGAAGTCTGCTGGTTGAAATTTTCATTATTCCTGTTTCATGGATGGTATGGTCCTTCCTGGGTCCGGGTTAAGTAAAGAGTTTATTTACAGAACTTGTCTTTCCACATGCAAATACCAAGGATCCCAACTCATTGTGAGACAGAAATGTTAACTCCCTAGTCCCAAATGTGTACCATTGCTTCAGATATTTATGCATCTTTAGGTACCATTTACCATGTGAGCTCTTAGTCTTCTTATTTTTATTGGTATTAGATGAAGTCTTTCCTTTATTTGAAGTAGCACACTGTGTTAGTCCTCTGTGCAAGGAATGAAAGGGAAACTTACTTTGCCAACTCACTCTATTAGATTATATAGAAGTTAGTATAGATTTTAACTTACAAATTGTAATAATTCCCTTAATATGAATAAAAAAATTAGAGTTGAAGTACAAAGGTCAGAATTAGACATCAGGATCAAATGTGCATTTGGTGTTTAGAACTGATAAGGAAATAATGCAATCCTCTGCTTTCTTGGTGCTCCGCTCACTTCAGTATTTGAAATTCACACACTTTGATTGAAATATGAGTTACCGAAAATTTTATTCATTTGTATCTTTGTTCACTGACCTCTTGATGTTATTTTATTTATCAGTTACATGTCTTGTAAGACTAAGTATTGTGTATAAGATATTCTGAATTTCATTGAGTAAGTTGATTAGCTTCCTTAGTATTAACTATAGACATTATTATTTTCAATTGTTTTTGTAGATCAAGATCAGAAGGTAACACTCAGACACACTCCAGTCAGTAAGTAAATTCAAAAATCTTATTACTGTACATGTTGAAAATTAAGAATTCATTGGTAATTCATACTTTAATTTTTTATTAAGATTTGGGGTTTTTTATTTGAAGAGCAGAGTTCCAGAGACAGAGAGAGAGAGAGAAAGAGAGAGGGGGAATCTGACATTTGCTGATTCACTCCTCAAATAGCCACAAAGATTGGGGCTGCATTAGGCTGAAGCCAAGAGCCAGGAGCTTCATCAAGGTCTCCCACGTGGCTGGCAGGGGCCCATGCTGATTACCCAGGTGCATTAGCAGGAAGCTCGATTAGAAGTTGAGTGGCTGCTATGTGAACTGGCACTCGTACGGGATGCTGGTGTTGCAGGCAGTGGCTTGACCTGCTATGGTACAATGCTGACCCTCACAATTAATTTCTAAATATTTTCAGTTACCTCAAGTGGGTAAAGCACCCCAAACCAGACTATTAATATACATAATCTAACAAATTAGCTCTTTCATCATTAATAAATATTTAATGGAATTCCAAACTGAAGAAAAAAAATAGCTGACTCTAACAAGAGATAAATTATGTACAATTTGTAAAGAAAAAAATAAAGTGCCTAGAAGATACTGAGCTTGGGTTATGCAATTTTAGTGACTGGGTAAGCAAGCAAATCACTGAAATTTGATAGATAGTGACAGAAATCATGACTCTTGATGTGTAAATCACTCTAATAATTATGGATTGAAACTAACTGTTCTGTTCAAAAAAGAATGGTAAATTGCATTGAGCCCCATTAATATTTCTTTATTAACATTTAAACGTGGTGCATTTTTTATGAAATATGTTTCTATATTTAAACATATGTACTCAGTGTAAAGTGAACAAAATACTGATTAATACAATCAACTTTCCATTTCCTTATATCTGATGCTTCCAAACTCATTATGTAATATATAATTGTGAAGTCACTCCACTACACTATGGAATACTGGAAATTATGGCTTCCAAACGGTAGTCCTGGTACCTAGTTTCCAACACCCTTCTACATTCTTCCCAGTTACCAAACATCAATACTGTGAGATCAACATACTTTTAAAAATTTCTATGTGAGAGTGAGAACATGTGGTCATATCTTTCTGTTTCTTGTTATTTTTTTATTTGACAGGTAGAGTTACAAACCAAGAGGCAGAGAGAGAGAGAGAGAGAGAGAGAGAGAGAGAGAGAAAGGTCTTCCTTCTGTTGATTCATTTCCCAAATGGCTGCCACGGCTGGCACAGCACTGATCCAAAGCCAGGAGCCAGGTGCTTCTTCCTGGTCTCCCATGAGGGTGCAGGGGCCAAGCCCTTGGGCCATCCTCCACTGCCTTCCCAGGCCACAGCAGAGAGCTGAAATGGAAGAGGAGCAACCGGGACTAGAACCCAGAACTCATATGGGATGCCAGCACAGAGGATTAAACAACTGAGCCACGGCACCAGCCCTATGTTTCTTGCTAATTTCACTTAACATAATTACCCCAAGTTCCATACAAGTTGGTGCATTCTTTCCAGTCTCTAATCATCAATATTGTGAGATTAATTTGTTTTTAAAAATTTATACGTATGAATGAGAGCATGTGGTCTTTCTGTGTCTTGCTAATTTCACTTCATATATTTACTCCTAGTTCCATTCAATTTGGTGAAAATGGCAGGAAATCATTCATTTTCAAAGATTGCTTATTACATTCTTGCAACTCTGATTTAGAGTAACAGCCTCATTTCGACAGCGATGGCACTCATAGGAAAGGAGAGATCAAACCCTTCCCTCAACTAAAGAGAAGACATATTTGCATGGGATATCAGGGAGGTGGTTATTTTTCCCAGAAAAGGAGCATGTGTTTCACAAGTGCCTCCTTGTGATTATTTTTGTAGTCTTAGTAAAGAGGAAGATCATATTTTCAAACATTCTAATACTACTTCTGAAAGAGACACTTCAAAGCAATTTTAGCCCTTCAATGCAACTTTTGTAAAAAGTAGAATTGGGAAATTTTCCATCAACATGTATGTATTTTACTGATTCAATATCATGATTTTAAAAAAGCATTTTCAAATGCAATTCATATATATATTTTTAAAAAATGTATTTAATGTCTATCAATTACATGTATTTCCCTTATACAGATTCAAAAAGCGACACTTTCCATCCTACCCTCCCTCCTGCCCTTGCTCCCACCATTCTTCCTCATCCCTCTCTTACTCCCATTCTTAGTTTTTACAAAGACCTATTCTCAATTAACTTTATAGTCATAATATTAACCCTATGCTAAGTAAAGTGTTCCACAAATAGTAAGAAGAAAAAAAAAACACTTTTCCTCAACAGTTGAGAAAAGTCTTGTTAAAAATAATCAAATTGCTACATGTCAATTTCATTCCTACAGATTACCTTTTAGGTTCTCTACCAGTTATGACAGACCAGAGAACATACCATATTTGTCTTTTAGGGGCTGATTCATTTTAATAGCTATAATGCTTTCCATTTGCAACAATGTTATTGCTAAAGAAGGATTTCATTTTTTATCATTGAGTAATATTCCATAGTGTATGTATACTATAATTTCTTTATCTGACCTTCAGTTGATGGACATCTTTGTTGATTATATATCTTAGTTCTTGTGGATTGAGATGTAATAATCATGAGGACATAGATCACTCAATCATATGATGATTTATTTTCATTTGGGTAAAATACCAGGAGTGGGAATCAGATGAATCACATCATTGGTCTATATTCAGATCTCTGAGATATCTCCATACTGTCTTCCACAGTGGCTGCAGCAGTTTACATTCCCACTTACAGTGTATTAGAGTACCTTTTATGTCATAACCTTGCCAGTAGTTGTTGTTTGTTGATTTCTGCATGAGAGCTATTCTAACTGGGGTGAGATGAAACCTCACTGTAGTTTTCATTTGTCTTTCCTTAATGGCTAGTGATCCTGGGCATTTTTTCCATGGGTCTGTTGGCTATTTGGATTTCCTTTCTTGAAGAAATACCTGTTCAAGTCCTTTGTCCAATTATGTACTGGATGGTTTATTGTTGTTGAATTTCTTGTACTCATTATAGGTTCTGAATATTAATTTTTTATTAGTTGCACAGATTGCAAATATTTTCTGCTACTCTGTCAGTTCCACTTCACTTTGCTGAATGTTTCTTTTGCAGTGCAGAAGCTTCCCAGCTTGATGTAATCCCACCTGTCAATGTTGACTTGGAATGCCTGTGCTTCCAGGATATTTCCCAAGTAGTCTTTGCCTATGCTATTGTATTGCAGAATGTCCCCAGGGTTCTTTAGTAATTTGATGGTATAAGGTTGTAGATTTAGTTCGTTGAACCAATTTGAGTGGATTTTTGTGTAAGTTTAAGGTAGGAATCTTGTTTCATATTTTTGCTTGTGGAGATCCAATTTCCCCAGCACCATTTGTTGAAGAGACTGTCCTTGCTCCATGGATTGATTTTAGTTCCCTTCTCAAATATGTGTGGTTTCAGCTATATGGATTGATTTCTGGAGGCTGTATTCTGTTCCATTGGTCCACAGATCTATTTTTTGCCAGTACCAGGCAGTTTTGATTATATCTGGCCTACAATATGTCTTGAAAAATCTGGTAATTGTGATGCCTCAATTCATTTTTGTTGTGTAAGATTGCTTTTGCTATCTGGGGTCTCCTATGTTTTCACACAAACTTTTAGCCCTTTTTTTAAAATCTGAGTAGAGTGTATTTCATATTTTTAAAAGATTTATTTATTTATTTGAGAAGCAGAGTTATAGAGAGGGAGCAACAAAGAGAGAGGTCTTCCATTTGTTGGTGCACTCCCTAAATGGCCACAATGGCTGGATCCTGGCAGATCCAAAGCCAGAACCAAGGAGTTTTTCCAGGTCTCACACTTGGGTGCAGTGTCCCAACCATCTGGGCCATCATCCTCTACTCTCCCAGGGCATATACAGAGAGCTGAATCAAAAGATGAGTAGCTGGGACATGAATGGATGCCATTATGGGATGCTGGCACCATAGGTGGAGCCTTATCCTACTACACCACAGTGCTGGCCCCTGTCATTGGTAGTTTTATTGCCATCACATTGAATCTGTAAATTGCTTGGTAGTATGAACATTCTGATGATATTGATTCTTTCAATCCAAGGACATGAAAGATTTTTTAATTAATTTATATTTTTTGCATCCTCTATTTCTTTCTATAATGTTTTATAATTTTCATCGTAGAGATCTTTGACATCCTTGCTTATATTTATGCCAAGGTATTTAATATTTACTGTAGCTATTGTGAATAGGATTGATCTTAGAAATTCCTTCTCTGCCATGGCATTTTCTGGATATTCCAAGACTATTGATTTTTCTGTGTTCATTTTATATCCTGTCACTTTACCAAACTCTTTAATGAGTTCCAATAGTCTCTTAGTGGAGTATTTTGGTGCCCTTATGTATAGCATCATGTTATCTGCAAATAAGGATTGCATGACTTCCTTCTTTCCAATTTGTATCCTTTGATTTCTTTTTCTTCCTAATAGCCATAAAACTTCCAAAATTATATTTAATAGCAATAATGAGAGTGGCATTGTTGTCTGGTTCTAGATCTTAGTGAGAATGTTTTCAACACTTCCCCATTCAGTAAGATGCTTGTTGTGGGTTTGTTGTAAATTGCCTTGATTATGTTGAAGAATGTTAACTTCTGTACCCAGTTTGCCTAAGGTTTTCATCATGAAAAGATGTATTTCATCAAACCTTTTTCTGAATCTATTGGGATGATCATATGATTTTTGCTCTTTAGTTTGCCTTCCTTCCTTCCTTCATTCTTTCCTTCCTTCCTTCCTTCCTTCCTTCCTTCCTTCCTTCCTTCCTTCCTTCCTTCCTTCCTTTCTTCACTTCTTATACAACTCTTCATATTGCTTTTGCCTTATGGTATACAAGGGTGACACTGAAACTCATTCCCTGGCTACACAGTACCCTGTTGAAAGAGCTGCAGAAAGGGACTTCCCAGGTCTGATACTATGAGTTTCTGTTTCAGCTGCTTCTGGTGCTGAGCCCCAATTAATAAAGAGGGGAACATCACTAGATCATGCACAAGAGCTGTGCCCTGCATTCCCACAGCCTCAGGATGATGAAGAGTCTGATCTTTGCAGTGTAAATTTCTGTGGCTCTGGAAGCTTCTGATGCCTACTGGTCCCTTAGAGAGAACAGAGTTTAGTATCAGCTATACTCTAGTGGCTCTGGGCTGGGGCTTTGTTAGGCAGAGGGAATGTGGGTTTCTTTTTCAGAGACATACAGTGTCAGATTTCTGAGATTTAGAGTCAGTGAGGACTATGGAATTGTCTTGTATTTCTGGATGCCAGACTGTGGCGGTAATGGGGGTTGCAGAACTTTCTGCTTACCTCTTCTCAGTGAGGTGGAGTTCCCCAGACCAGGGAGCTAGAGTAGCTTTGTTTCTCCAATTGGCTTTCTTAGTCTCTGTGCAGTTTAGGGTTTCTGTTGCTTCCTGCTTGAATTTTTCACCAATCTTCTGGAAATGCAGTTCTTCTTTCTCCCCCATTCTCTGTATCATATCTCTGAAATTTTCTGTGTCTTGGTGTGCCTTTCATAAACCTTTTTTGCTTGTTTAACTAGTATTCTGGTGATTTCACCTAACATTGAAAAATCAAAGCCTTTTTTGGGTCATTTATTTCTTATTTAATGGCTTCTGTGCCATTTTTAACCTCTATGGAAACCTAAGCAGCCCTTTGTCAACTTTTCCTGTTCCTATACTTCTTTAATTTGCTCTGTTGTTTAGCATCATCTCTTGGAAGTGTTTTGTTTCTAAGACAACCCTAATTGGCAATGATTATCTCATGAGCATTCTACATATCTTGCATTGCTAATGATGTCTCATTGTTTTCTCTTCCAATTCAATAACAATTGGAGATCTAGTATTCGTGGAAAGCATGAATTGGTGTCCTGAATATATGCTTGGGTACAGGATTATAGTTGCTGTTTCTGATGTACTGTTTCTATCTATATCCCTGAACTAATTTAAATTATCTGGATTCTGATATTTCTCAGTGTTCCTATTCCATCTACACCTGTGCAACAGTTTGCTTGTTGCCTCATGCAATCTAGGGATAACAGAATTTATACCCCTATTACATTGGTGATGTCACATTTCATGTCTCAGGGCTTAGAGAAGGAGGTCATATCCAGATTTCTAGGTCACAACTCCTGAGAAACTGATGTGTTCAATTGTTTCATGTATCCTAGATTCATACCCCGGCCGTTCTTAATTCCTTTGTACAGTTTCAACTTCTATTTTTTAAAACTATTGTATGAAATAACTTTTTTCTTTAAAATTTTAGTTGATGTTTTTATTGTTTTTTCGCTGTTTTGCTTGGCTGGGAATACAAGAGGGAATTTCATCTGCTAGCCAATTTTCCTTTCTCATGTAGAAGTCAGTGAAGCTCTGAAGTCACACCCTGTTGTCATTTGATTCTTAATGGATAAAACATTAGGTTGGAACAGGAAAACCAGAATCTGACATTCAAAAGCAAGCATTTATTTTGTACTGGGAAGTGGTAAGGAGAAAAACCAATCTTATCCTTGCTCTTCCTAGTTGAAAGTTTGGTATTTATCTGCTTTATGGACTTGGTATGTTGGTAAACAATTTCACTGATTTGCATACCCAAATTTAGCAATAATATATATTCAGTAATGGTCATTACTGTTAGCAAAGAGTTATTGCAGGTTATAAGATTGTAAAATATTCATTCTGTATGACCCTTTATTTGCTAATATTGATATGAAAGCATTATTTATATTCTCATTTAGATATAGATCAGAAAGCGGCAGCCATGCAATTACTATCAAGTAAGTAAATTAAGAAGTATTTCACACAAGCAGTGTGTATTAAAAAACAAGGTAATCAATTAAGTTTTATTTGCACCCCATGGTAGAAATCTGAAATTAAAAACAATGTTACAGTTTGCCAATGTAATCACTAGTGAGTCCTTTTTGAAAAGAAATATTTTTATTTATTCCTTCAGTTTATTTAGTGGTGCATTGGGAAATTATGATTGGGAGCAATGGAATAAATAATTGGTGACATATTTAAGGTACTGATTTAAAAGCAAAATCTCTCTTTACTTTCTTCCTGTCCCAAAATTGGGTGTTTTCTTCTTTATTTGGATTCTCTCCAAGTAGAAACACAAATTGTGCCCTCATGGACCTCATGTCCTGGTCAGTTAAGAAGAATTTTCTGAAGAAAAAGCATCAAAAGGGTTTAGGAATTATGAACTTTCCCTAGCCTCTCATTACTACATAGTCGTGTTCATTAGGTCAAATTCTATTCCATGACAACTGTCTATCTCTATATAGTAATCTAAATAAGTATATAATTTCCCAACCTCAACAGTAGTGAGTTATAGGTGTTTATGCAGAAATTAAATATTTTGTACGTTTCTATCCTGGCTGTTTTACTTAAAGTTCTTATTTTTATGTATAGGGGACAGGTGATATTCTTTCCTGGCTTACTACCATTCCAGATCATATCCAAATCTAGGAGGCCACCTCTCTATGCAGCACACCAAGAGAAACGGGGAGAATGAATGTTTCACCCTCTGGTTCACTTCCCAAATGCCGACAACAGCCAGGACTGGGCCAGTCTGAAACCAGGACTCTGGAATTCAGTCAAAGTCTTCCAAATATGTCATGGTAGAGAATTATTTACTTGAAACATCATTTGCTACCTCACAGAGTGTACATGAGCAGGAAACTGGTTCATAAGTGTTGGAGTTAGGACTTGAACAAGGCACCTGAAACGGATGCAGGCATCCCAAGCAGTGTTTTATTTGAGGCCTGCTTCAAGGAGATCACCTGTATCCACAGCCAGGCAACTGGAAGTGCCTTGTCCCAACTTAAATTAGTTTCTTGACATACATCTTGATAAGACTTTTACATACTATATGATTGGTATCAATTTTTCCTGTGGACTAGGGCCTCCAATGGGAGTATAATTTCCAATTAATATGGAGAGGTTTCAATAGTCGTCAGGTTATAAAAGAAACAAATGCCGCCCCATCATCACTGTGAATATGTGTTAGGTAGCACTAACTACAGGATGATTTCCTTGAGAAATATTTTGGCCACTTCACGAGCATTTTCTATTGGGTGGGTAGACCTCTACCCATCCAGAGAACATCCCCATAAACACTTGTAAGTATGAGGCGTTCCCTGCAGCTCAGGGCATTTGGGTGAGATGAACCTGCCCATCTTCAGTAGAGTAGCAACCCTTATGTTGAGATCCCTTTTAGCTGGGCTGTTAACTGGCTTGGCATTTTTCTGTGGATGATTTTTGGTACAGGTCATATAATCTTAGATGATCTACTGGATAGCTTTTCTTTTATAATTTGTGTACAATGATTCAATTTTGGACACAATGCAAAGGGGCATCTCACCTATAATGAATATTTTCACAAATGTTCCATAGCATAGTTTAGCACAGCATTTCTGGAATCAAGATAATTCCTTATTCATTGCATGTCAAACCTGAGGAATTTTGGTTGGAAGCAAAACCCTGTTACTGGCTCTTTCTCTGTCTTATTCACGGTGTTATTTGCTCTGTTCCTAAACTGATTAGTTTGCAGGAGAAAGGACCCTAAATACAGCCTGATAGTCTCTACTTTTCTCTGCCCTCCTTGCAGATTGGTCAGAAAGTTGATTTCCCTTGATTATGTAGGACATTTTGATGATCTAGATAATGCATTTTGCCCCCATTAGAGGTTTATGAACAGGTTCTAAGTGTTGTAGAATTTCATGGTTATGTTTTATGTCCTTATTTCCTGAGTGACGAATTATCTCCTATTAAATTGTTCTCTGGTCATGTAAAACTGCAAAAACATGCCTTGAGATGACATAGGTTTCTCCAGTTTCTCTTATGCCAGAGGGAGAGCTTGAGTAAGGGCAATGATGTTTGTTTTTGTGTTGAATTCCATGGTAGTAGGACTCTGACCTCAAGGGCCTCCTTGAAAGTTACTATCACATCTCTGGAATGACATTTACCATGATCTATGATTCCGGCTCTCTCTATGAAGAGTTCCAGGTCAAGATCTGGTCCATGAAATAAGATCAACCGGAGTAGTCTAGATCTCCCCTAAGATTTCTGGGGAAAGAAGTTCTCTTCTTGATAAGTATTTCTGTGAGGGCCAGCAGAATGTTCCAAGCCTGTTCTGAGTGTCAATGTTGACTTCTCTTGATGAAAAAGTTACTTGAACATAAATATTTGAATCAGAGGTCTCAGCCTTGGAGAGAGATATAGGGTATTCTCGAATATACAAAAAGCTGTATTGTAGGGCACAATCCCTAATTTGCATTTTAATGGTTCTAAGAATGTTCAATTTTGTATTTACCCAGATAGGCCCAGGATTTGATTAGACTGAAAGATCTTCTGAGCAAGTTTAGTGTTTATCATTGAATAAGAGACTCCAGTGTATACTAAGAAATCAAACAGTTTGTTTCCCACTCCCATTTTTCACCCAGGGCTCCTATAGGAAAATCCAAATTGGCTTTTCTAAAAATATTGGGATCTCTGGTGCTTCACTCGTTTCTCATTTAAGAGCTTTTTTAAACCATTGTAGGTACTGAGTCTTTTTACTTTAAAAAAGAAACTTGAGCCATTTTTTGCTTTATTTTTTTTAACTTGGGACAAACCTTTTTTAAATGTCCTTATTCCTTATAGTAACAAAACCGGCATTCTTTTTATATATAATTTTATTAATTGAGTTTTAATTGATTTTTAAATTCATATTATGGGAATATATTTCAAATATTTTATATATGTATCTTTATGAGCATGAGGATACTTCCCCATCCTTCTCTCCCACCCTCCCTCAGTCTCAGTCATTGTAATTTTTACATTGGCATGATTTCAATTTACTTTATAATCACCAGTTAACACCCCACTAAATAAAGAATTATACAAGTAGTAAGTAGAAAAACCACTGTTCTTCTAGAGTATAGATAAGGGGTATAAACAATGATCAGATCCCAAAGTATCAGTTTCAATCATATGCATTACATTCTTTTATACTCTGTATGTTAGTTACCTCAAATCAGGACAAATATACATTTGCCTTTTGGAGACTGGGTTATATCAAAATAGTATAACTTGTGAAGGACATATTTAAAAGGTTCATCCAACCTTTAAAATGTTTTGTTTCCAGAGCACTTTCCCCAGTGAAAGTCATATTTGTCCAAATATTTTTCAGGGGCCTCAGCATAGGCCTCAGTGCATAACTGGCAAACCTGATATGCAAATTCTGGTGGATCTTTTTGAAGCTTTTGTCTTGTGTCTTATTTAAAATGTTTTTCTTATACATCCCCATTATTATTCCTGAATATATCTCTTATAAATGTAACATTCCTCTATAGGGGTGGTGGAATTTGTTTCTGGAAAGTATGAGTATCCACTAAGTAAAGATAGTGAGCCTCTCTCTTAGCTTTATCAATATCATCTTCCTTCATCTCCAGTGAGCAACATATTCATGAGAATATGTTTATTGTTGCAAGTGTGAAGAGAGGTGGGAAACAAAAGAGCTCCATCATACAAAGAGGGATTCTCTTGATAAACGTCTCTTACTATATATATTGGCACAGCATGTATTTCCCTGCTCTGAAAGAGGCACCTGTCCTGAACTGAGTGCCTTGTTGTGTCTCAATTTGAGAGACCAGATTAGGCTTCTGATCACAGCACCATGCTAGGTGGAGGCTCAGTACATTTCCCCATAAGGGGAAGAGTTTGGGTCCTACTATGTGCAGCCAGAGTGGACCACAAGCGAGGTTATCTGTGAGATGCAAGTGACGTTGCCATAGAATAGCAACTGGGGAATTAGGCAGAGCACTTAGCATGGAGCTTCCAGAGTGAGTAATGCAAGGACAAGAGGCAGATTTATTGCCTGGGTTCTTGTGTCTGATATAAGAAAGATTATCCGAGGATGAGGTGAAGTAAAGGTTGATGGAAGAGTAAGATTTAATTTTAGCAAGGCACAAGTGCACAGTTGAGAAGAGAGTCTTGGGACACTAAAGTGAGCTCTATACATTGAGATTTTGGAACTAACTTTTTTTTATATAAATCTTGAAGTAGTGTAGGCTATTCATTAGTGTTGGTACCTGGGGTGGAGTTTTCCAGGAAAGGGTAGAGGTTTCTAGAAATTTGGTGACTGCCCATTTTCCAGTGATTCTGGGAAATCTAGATGTATTATGGCATTCTGTAAATGATGGAGAAAGGGTAGTAATTTTATTATAATGATAATACTATAGGATACAGATCATCGTGAGGGCCTGACTAGCAACCATATTGCCCATTTCCAGCGTGATCTATACATGGAGTCATGGTATTTTTTGCAATAGAAATTTGGGATTACCTCAGCCACAGCACAAAGGTAAGGATAGTGAAGTGTAGAGTTGGTGGGGATGTCAGTAGGTGCTTTCCCTTTTTAGCTGCCTCTTTTATGCTAGTACAAAGCATAAATGCTTAGACATTGGAAATTTCATCATTTTTTTCTTTCACAAAGAAACTCTAATCGTAGGACACTATAATAATTTAAGTAACTATTTATGGGCCATAATTTTTTATTTAAAATATGTTGAGGGTAATCTGTGTTATAATAAATTATCATTTCATTTTATTCATAGTTTTGTAGCAATACTATGATCATTTTTCTGAAATGTACCACAGCACGCTCTTCTTAAGGGTGTAGGGCTTATTTCACATCCTGTTTTCTGCTTGTGATAGAAAATGAAAGAGCAAGAGAGATTCAACTATGGACAAGCCAGAACCAAGACAAAAGTAACCATACAAAGAGTTTAGTTGCAAACAATCACAAAAAGATTTGGCTATGAAATGAAAACAACCATAAAAGAAATTTGGGCACAAGTCCTATAAATTATTTTCCTCTCTCTAACAGGAATCCAAGATCAAATCAAATACACATTAGTCTTCCTAAAGGAGTTGCCCAAAAAAGAGGGGAAGGTGGTACTCAGTTGTACATACCAAGTCAACTTGCCCTGCTCCAAGGCAGAACAGAGGGCCCACAGATTCAGACATTCCTTTGCTTCCACAGTATAGTGCTTGGGGCACTGGACACCTCTGTGGAGAGCCCAGGGGAAAGTCTCAGGACAAAGAGTTTTGGCATCTGATAGACGTTTCCCTGTCCTCTGAACAGGTGTTAGCTCCCCTTACACAGCTTATTCTTGTTTGGTGGAACAAAAATTGTCACCAAGTTCACAATCATCTGCCCACCACATGAAAAACCTGATATCTCAAGGGTGAAGTGTTGTAGCAACAAAAGTGAGTTTAGGGCGGAATAGTGAGTACGCGCAATAGCAGTCCGGGAAAACATAGTTTAATTAAAACAGAGTTACTGTAGCCTCAGGAAAAATCTCAGGGAAAAAAATGCAGTGGAAATTCTTCCGGACCCAGTGAATGAGACACAGAGGACCTAGGGGAAAGTAAGTTTGCGAACGGCAAATCGTGCCATAGTGGCACGGGAGCTGCCGGGAGGGACGGGAGCCGGGCGGAACACAGTCGCCATTGGAACTGAGCGCTTGAACGGGAGCCGATACAGGGATCCCGAGACACTGGCGGGGGGAAGCAGACCCCACGGGAGAAACAGCACAATTGAGGCAGGCCACACGGACACTAGCCTCTTTCGTCGCCCACCCTGCTAATCCGAGCTAGACTGAATGCAGTGGGACGGCGTGCGCCCGCCGGCTGCAACGGGAGCCGGGCGGAACACAGTCGCCATTGGAACTGAGCGCTTGAACGGGAGCCGATACAGGGATCCCGAGACACTGGCGGGGGGAAGCAGACCCCACGGGGGAAACAGCACAATTGAGGCGAGCCTGCACGGACACTAGCCTCTCTCGTCACCCACCCTGTGAATTCGAGCTAGATTGAACGCCGTGGGACGGCGTGCGCCTGCTGGCTGCGACGGGAGCCGGGCGGAACACAGTCACCACAGGATCTGCGTGCTTGAACGGGAGCCGATACAGGGATCCCCGAGACACTGCAAGGGGGAAGCAGACCCCACGGGGGAAATAGCACAATTGAGGCGGGCCCGCACGGACACTAGACCCTCTCGTCGCCCACCTTGCAAAGTCGAATTTGATTGAACGCAGTGGGACGGCGCGCGCGCCCACCCGCCCACCCGCCCGTCACCGAGGAAGACGGAACCAAAAACCCGAGGCTGTAGAAACCTGAAGGGGATCCCAAAACTGGGAACACACCGCGCACACAAACTCCGTTACCTTGACAACCCAGAGAAAGAGTGTGGGGAAAAAAAAATGCCAAACAAAAACAGATTCCGAGGGAGCAAGATCAAGGAAGACGCTATGATGACCCCAAACGGAAAAGACACCCCAAGTCAGGATTATGAAGATAATGAGGTAGAAGAAATGCAAGAAGCAGATCTCAAAAAATTGATAAGAACATTAAGAAGTTCTCAAAAACAAATTCTTGAACTACAGAAATCTTTAATGGATAAGATAGAAAATCTCTCTCGCGAGAATGAAATACTACAGAGGAATCAAAACGAAACGAAACAACTAGTAGAACAAGAAGCTACGATAGTGACAAAAAATCTTAATGAATTGAAGAATTCAATAGATCAAGTGACAAGCAATCTTGAGGGCCTTAAAACCAGAATGGGTGAAGTAGAAGAGAGGATATCAGACCTAGAAGACAGAGAACAGGAGAGGAAACAGTCAAACCAAAGACAAGAAGAGGAAATTAGAAAACTAAAAGATATCGTCGGGAATTTACAGGATACTATTAAAAAACCCAACATTCGGGTTCTAGGTGTTCCTGAAGGTATGGAGAGGGAGAAAGGATTAAAAGGCCTTTTTAGGGAGATACTAGCAGAAAATTTTCCAGGCTTGGAGAAAGACAGAGAAATCCTAATCCAGGAGCTCATAGAACCCCTAATAAACGTGACCAAAAGAGATCCTCTGCACGACATGTTGTAATTAAACTCACCACAGTGAAACAAAAAGAAAAGATCCTAAAATGTGCAAGAGAGAAACGTCAGATTACTCTCAGAGGATCTCCAATTAGACTCACAGCTGACTTCTCATCAGAAACCCTGCAAGCTAGGAGGGAATGGCAAGACATAGCCCAAGTACTAAGAGAGAAAAACTGTCAACCCAGAATACTATATCCCGCAAAGCTCTCATTTGTGAATGAAGGTGAAATTAGGATCTTTCACAACAAGCAGAAACTGAGAGAATTTGTCACCACACGTCCAGCTCTACAAAAGATACTTAAAGATGTGCTATACACAGAAACACAGAAACACGGTCGTCAACCGGAAAGAAGCTAAAGGAAGGAAACCTCAACAAAAGACCATACGAAACTCAAAGCATATATAAGAAACTATTTTTGGCAAATGGCAGGGCAAAGCTACTATTTATCAATAGTCACTTTGAACGTGAATGGTTTGAATTGCCCAGTCAAACGAAACAGATTGGAAACCTGGATTAGGCAACAAAACGCATCCATTTGCTGCTTACAAGAAACACACCTTTCTAACAAAGATCCATACAGATGGAAAATGAAAGGTTGGAAAAAAGTATACCATGCCAGCAGAAATGTAAAAAAAGCGGGCGTAGCCATCCTAATATCGGATAATATAAATTTTACCACAAAAACTATTAGAAGAGACAAAGAGGGACACTATATAATGATAAAGGGATCCATCCAACAAGAAGATATAACGATTATCAATGTGTATGCACCTAATTACAAGGCACCAGCTTACTTAAAAGACTTGTTAAGGGACTTAAAAGGAGACTTAGACCCCAACACATTAGTACTAGGGGACTTCAGCACCCCACTCTCAGACATAGATAGATCACCAAGACAGAGGATCAACAAGGAGACAGAAAATTTAAATGACACCATAGCCCAAATGGACCTAACAGATATCTACAGAACTTTTCATCCTACAGAGAAACAATTTACATTCTTCTCAGCAGTACATGGATCCTTCTCCAGGATAGACCACGTACTAGGCCATAAAGCAAGTCTCAGCAAATTCAAAAGAATTAGAAACATACAATGCAACTTCTCAGACCAAGAAGCAATGAAGGTGGAAATTAGCAACTCAGGAATCCCTAGAGCATATGCAAACACATGGAGACTGAACAACATGCTCCTGAATAAACAACGGGTCATAGAACAAATAAAGAGAGAAATCAAAAATTTTCTGGAAGTAAATGAGGATAACAGCACATCATACCAAAATCTATGGGATACAGCAAAAGCAGTATTAAGAGGAAAGTTTATATCAATAAGTGCCTACATCAAGAAATTAGAAAGGCACCAAATAGAAGAGCTTTCAGCTCAGCTCAAGGATCTAGAAAATCAACAGCAAACCAGACCCAAAGCCTAGTAGGAGAAGAGAAATAATTAAAATCAGACAAGAAATCAACAGGATTGAATCCAAAAAAACATTACAAAAAATCAGCCAAACGAGGAGCTGGTTTTTTGAAAAAATAAACAAGATTGACACCCCATTAGCCCAACTAACACAAAAAATAAGGGAAAAGACCCAAATCAATAAAATCAGAGATGAAAAAGGAAACGTAACAACAGACACCAAAGAAATAAAAAGAATCATCAGAAACTACTACAAGGACTTGTATGCCAGAAAACAGGGGAATCTAACAGAAATGGACAGATTCCTGGACACATACAACCTGCCTAAATTGGACCAGGAAGAAATAGAAAACCTAAGTAGACCCATAACAGAGACAGAAATTGAAACAGTAATAAAGGCCCTCCCAACAAAGAAAAGCTCAGGACCAGATGGATTCACTGCTGAATTCTACCAGACATTTAAAGAAGAACTAACTCCAATTCTTCTCAAACTATTCAGAACAATCGAAAAAGAGGGAATCCTCCCAAATTCTTTCTATGAAGCCAGCATCACTTTAATTCCTAAGCCAGAAAAAGATGCAACATTGAAAGAGAATTACAGACCAATATCCCAGATGAACATAGACGCGAAAATCCTCAATAAAATTCTGGCCAATAGACTACAACAACACATCAGAAAGATCATCCACCCAACCAAGCGGGATTTATCCCTGGAATGCAGGGATGGTTCAATATTCGCAAAACAATCAACGTGATACACCACATTAACAGATTGCAGAAGAAGAACCATATGATTTTCTCAATTGACGCGGAGAAGGCATTTGACAAAATACAACACACTTTCATGATGAAAACCCTAAGCAAACTGGGTATAGAAGGCACATTCCTCAATACAATCAAAGCAATTGATGAAAAACCCACGGCCAACATCCTACTGAATGGAGAAAAACTGGAAGCATTTCCACTGAGATCAGGTACCAGACAGGGATGCCCACTATCACCACTGCTATTCAATATAGTGCTGGAAGTCTTAGCCAGAGCCATTAGGCAAGAAAAAGAAATCAAAGGGATACAAATTGGGAAGGAAGAACTCAAACTATCCCTTTTTGCAGATGATATGATTCTTTATTTAGGGGACCCAAAGAACTCTACTAAGAGACTATTGGAACTCATAAGAGTTTGGCAAAGTAGCAGGATATAAAATCAATGCACAAAAATCAACAGCCTTCATATACACAAGCAATCCCACGGCAGAGAAAGAACTTCTAAAATCAATCCCATTCACAATAGCTACAAAAACAATCAAATACCTTGGAATAAACTTAACCAAGGACGTTAAAGATCTCTACAATGAAAATTACAAAACCTTAAAGAAAGAAATAGAAGAGGATACCAAAAAATGGAAAAATCTTCCATGCTCATGGATTGGAAGAATCAATATCATCAAAATGTCCATTCTGCCAAAAGCAATTTACAGATTCAACGCAATACCAATCAAGATACCGAGGACATTCTTCTCAGATCTGGAAAAAATGATGCTGAGATTCATATGGAAGCACAGGAGACCTCGAATAGCTAAAGCAATCTTATACAACAAAAACAAAGCCGGAGGCATCACAATACCAGATTTTAGGACATATTACAGGGCATTAGTTATTAAAACTGCATGGTACTGGTACAGAAACAGATGGATAGACCAATGGAACAGAATAGAAACACCAGAAATCAATCCAAATATCTACAGCCAACTTATATTCGATCAAAGATCCAAAACCAATCCTTGGAATAAAGACTGTCTATTTAATAAATGGTGCTGGGAAAACTGGATTTCCACATGCAGAATCATGAAGCAAGACCCACACCTTTCACCCTGCACAAAAATCCATTCAACATGGATTAAAAACTTAAACCTACGACCCGACACCATCAAGTTAATAGAGAGCATTGGAAAAACCCTGCAAGATATAGGTACTGGCAATGACTTCTTGGAAAAGACCCCAGAAGCACAGGCACTCAAAGCCAAAATTAACTACTGGGATCGCATCAAACTGAGAAGTTTCTGTACGTCAAAAGAAACAGTCAAGAAAGTGAATAGGCAACCGACAGAATGGGAAAAAATATTTGCAAACTATGCAAAAGATAAAGGGTTGATAACCAGAATCTACAAAGAAATCAAGAAAAGCCACAACTTCAAAACAAACAACCCACTTAAGAGATGGGCCAAGGACCTCAATAGACACTTTTCCAAAGAGGAAATCCAAATGGCCAACAGGCACATGAAAAAATGTTCAAGATCGCTAGCAATCAGGGAAATGCATATCAAAACCACAATGAGGTTTCACCTCACCCAGGTTAGAATGGCTCACATTCAGAAATCTACCAACAATAGATGCTGGAGAGGATGTGGGGAAAAAGGGACACTAACCCACTGTTGGTGGGAATGCAAGCTAGTTAGGCCACTATGGAAGTCAGTCTGGAGATTCCTCAGAAACATGAATATAACCCTACCATACAACCCAGCCATCCCACTCCTTGGAATTTACCCAAAGGAAATTAAATTGACAAACCAAAAAGCTGTCTGCACAGTAATGTTTATTGCAGCTCAATTCACCATAGCTAAGACCTGGAACCAACCCAAATGCCCATCAACAGTAGTCTGGATAAAGAAATTATGGAACATGTACTCTATAGAATATTATACAGCAGTTAAAAACAATGAAATCCGGTCATTTGCAACAAGATGGGGGAATCTGGAAAACATCATGCTGAGTGAACTAAGCCAGTCCCAAAAAGACAAATATCATTTGTTTTCACTGATTGGCAACGACTAACTGAACACCAAAGGGGAAACCTGTTGAAGTGAAATGAACTCTTTGAGAAACTATGACTGGATTAAATCTTGTCTGGACGGTTGATATACAATGTAAATCTTTTCCCATTTTAGTATTTCTTGATGTTATTTGTTATTGATCTAGTACTATTGGTTGAACTCTGCAGTTAACACACAATTATTCTAAGATGTTTAAATTTTAACTGAAAAGTAATCCCTGTTAATTTAGGAGAGAGGGAAAAATAAAGGGAGGATATGTACAATTTGGGCAAACCCAATCGGAATTGCCCCAAACGATGGAGTTAGAAATGTGCCAGGGGAACCTAATACAACCCCAGCAAGGTGGCATGTACCAAGCCATCTCACTGGCCCAAGTGATCAATTTCAGTTCATAATTGATCACACTGATAGGTCTAGGAGTCAAAGGGATCACACAAGCAAGACTAGTAACTGCTAATACTAACAGATAGAACTAAAAAAGGGAGAGACTGATCCAACATGGGAAGTAGGATACACAGCAGACTCATAGAATAGCAGATATCCTAATAAATCACTCTGGCCTCAGAGTCAGCCCTAAGGCATCAGGATCTGGCTCAAGAACCCATGAGAGTATTTTTGGCATGGAAAGCCAAGACACTCTGGGAAAAAAAAAAAGAAGAAGAAGAAGACATAAATGAAAGATCTCTGCAAGTAAGATCCCAACGGAAGGAACAGGGCCACCAGAGAAGGAGGTGCCTTTCTCTGAAGGGACGAGAGAACCTCCGCTTTGACTATGACCCTGTCAGAACAAGATCCAAGTCGGTGAACACTAAAGGCTTCCATAGCCTCAGCAACTCATGACTACAGCCTAGGGAGATTGCTGACGCCATAAACAAGAGTGTCAAATTGTTAAATCAACAACAGTAGTCACTGTGTACTTACGGCCCATGTATGATCTGTCCTTAATGTGTTGTCCAAGGTGAAGTAATGCAATAATTAGGACTGAAACAGTATTTCTGCATTTTGCGTCTCTACGCAGATGCAAACTGACAAAATCTTTGCTTAATATATACTGAATCGATCATCCGTATGGAAAGACAATTGGCAATGTTAAAAAAAAATTGGAAGTTACATAAAAATCAATCAATTAAAAAAAATAATACCATGTAGGATCTCTGTCCCTAATGTGCTGTACAACGTGATTTAAAGCTACAACTAGTACTCAAAGAGTATGCTTCACTCTAGGATGCTATGTGAGGGCAAATTGTTTAAAATCTTTTCTTAACACATACTAAACTGAACTCCTGTATACAAAGAAAATTGAAAATGAATCTGAATGGGAATGAAAGTTGGAGAGGGAGTGGGTAAGGGGGAAGGGTAGCGGGGGGGAGGGGAGGTATGGGTGGGGAAGTCATTGCAATCCACAAGTTGTACCTTGGAAATTTATATTCTAAATAAGAAAAAAAATATAAAAAAAATCTTGAGGTAAAATTTTAAAAAAAAGTGAGTTTAATTGGAGTACTAGTAAGCTGAGACATTTACAGGACTGGTGTCCTATAAGACCACTCTTTCCTGTTGCTTTGTAACTAGTCCACTTTAAGTATGAGCAGCACAAAAGGGGTCAAGTTCAAAAGCTGGGGAATCACTGTAGATACCTGACACCAACAATTGCACCAGAAGCATTGTGATTGCATCTGTGATTGGTTAGTTGACTTTGGAAATGTGGGTAGGTTCAAGCTGCTCCTACATACCGTTAAGAAGGCAATCATTTCTTTGCAGTCCCTCCTTAGGTCCCGGGGGGATGGGCACTCTGGGTAAGAGCTATTTGCAGGTACTCCAGATGCAAGCAGATTTCTGCGGGTGGCTGACATGTCCATGTGCAGAGCTGGGCAGAAATCCTCTGATGAAAGCTGAAAGTAGCGAAGGAGACAGTGGCAATGTGGAGATGCACTTACCAAGCCTTTTCCCCCATTTCAGTTACTGCTTCCAAACAAATGCAGCCACATGCCCTCAGCTCCCTCCAAGTTGGGGTTATTAGAACCTCATCTCTCAGGACATTCAGCTTTGTCTTCTGCTTTGCCTGGGAGCTTCCAGGTTCTTCATTTTTCTTTTAGACTTTTATGGCTAGTGTTCTTTGAGATTTCTGTTAAATTATGTGCTACTTTCTTTAGCCTTTTTGTATTGTGTGTAATAGAAGAAGGAAGATACTTTGTCAGTTCAGTCTTTCAAATTTCTCTGAATTAAACAAAGTTTGAACTTGTACAGTGTAGTGATTTCCATATCATCAAATGAAAAGCTAATTTGAACCCTGAAGGCCAGATTTAGGAATTTAGATTCAAATTTATACTTTCTTTTTAACAGTGATAAGGTTAAAAATGTTGTACCTTGTTTTTCTCCACTAGTAAAGTTTAATTTCGTATTATATATTACACTTGATTTTTGAGTAAACAGTATTAGTATTTGCTTGCCCCAAATGTTTAACGAATTAATTCTGGCACAAAATTGCCTGTTCTTCTTTCTCAAAGTAGGCAAATTTCTTCATAGTAACTTTTGATATTATTTTTATTTAGGTCCATCTCAGAAGATAGCATCCAAGCAGAAATCAGCAGGTAAACAACTTAGGAAATGTTTATTATAAATAAATATGTTGATAACTAAGAATGAAAAATTGATGATTCATAAATACATGCTCAGTAGATTTTGAGCAGTCACAATTGTAAAAGTAGTATAACAAAATCACTCTTTTATTATTCCTCATTCTAGTAACAAATATCAATTAACTCAGTTGATTTTTTTTTAGTTAACTAAATTTCTACCAATTGCCTACACTTGTGACTGACTCAGGTTACTTTAGTAAGAGATAGGTATTTATAATTAGTTTGTGATGCTAACTCATAAGCTGAACATTTTAACATCATTTACATTAACATCATAAAAAAATACAGCACTTCTTTGTCTGGATTGCATTTAGACGTACAAACTAAATATGAACAAGTGAGTGAATGAGTTCCCCACTTTGGAGAAGTTTATAGAAGAGATAGTATCATAAGCACACTAAAACACAGCCTACATATCCTCAACTGTTCCCAATTGTGCTAATACGGGTGCTCTGACTTCTCTTAAAGCTTTATTTTCCCATGTTCTGGAGTTATTGACTTTGTAATCTTTCTGAAGTTATCAAATATTTACAGGTCTGCTAATGTCCCTTGTAAAGTTTTCATTTTCTTGTGTTGTCTAGTATTTCTTTATTTATTTTTAAGATTTATTTATTTGAAAGACAGAGTTACAGAGAGAGACAGAGACACAGAGAGAGAGGTCTTCCATCCACTGGTTCACTCCCCAGATGGCTGCAATGGCTGGAGCTACAGTGATCCAAAGCCAGGAGCCAGGAGCTTCCTTTGAGTCTCCCATGTTGGTGCTTGGCCCAAGCACTTGGGCCATCTTCTACTGCTATTCCAGGCCATAGCAGAAAGTGGGATCAGAAGAGGAGCAGCTCAGGCAAGAACCAGTGCCCACATGGGATGCAAGCACTTCAGGCCAGTGTGTTAACCTGCTGCGCCACACCACCAGCCCCGAGTATTTTTTTGTTGAAGTTACTTCAATCCACTGCTGTTCCAGAATAGCTCTTATGGCCACAGGCTGTTCCCAGGCTACACTGCAATATTATATGGTGTCTCTCCTTCTTGAGTCACTGCATCCCTGTGAAATCTACATTATTTCTACATCAATTCTCTCTGTTGTTCTTGAATATTCTCTGACATAGCCACCCTTTAGTAGATATTGATTACTTTCTACAAACTAAGTATGTGAGAAATGCTGTTTTTCCCTTTTACCTCTGGTCTCTGTTACTTTCACCATGGCAGTTGTGGTGCACGGTTTCAGTACTTCAGTTCTCCCAACATTTCACTCACCTAGGAGCATTTAAAGAATAAACAAGAGCCAACATCGACAATCAAATCAAAAGATATCCATTTCATTCCCATACATTTTTGTAACTATAAGAAATCAGAGAAAACATGTGGTATTTGTCTTTTTCAGACTGGCTTATTTCACTAACCATTTATGTATATTTTAAAAGTTTTTCCAATTGGAAAGCAAGTGAGAGATGTTGGTAGACAACTCCTTGGACAGACACAATTAAACATGATTTTTTAAAAAGCAGAAATTTACATAGGAGGACTCCTAATTACATATTTGAATCTCTAAGGCTTTGGGGGAACACTAGCTATATTAAAAAGAGAATGTTACTTGAAGTAGTTGAAAAAGCAACTCCAACTTTTGGAGTTACAACCTTAGCAGAGGGATTAAGATCAAAATTATGCCACTTTTATCACTGAATTATCTCTAACTAATCTTTTATGTTATATTAACATATCTGAGAATTAATCTCGATTAATTTTTCAATTCATTTTTCTCTTCTAGATTATTTGGAGATTAGAAATAATCTGTAGATAACAAATAGAAAAGAGGCCCAAGAATTTTATTTTGACTATTGGGAATAATGAGTATGAAAACAGAAATTTGGCAGATATTTATTTATTTATTTATTTATTTATTTTTATAAAGCTTTTATTTAAAGAATATAAATTTCCAAAGAACAGCTCATGGACCACAATGGCTCCCCCACCACACAACTTCCCTCCCTCCCCCCACCCTCCCCTTTCCCGCTCCCTCTCCCCTTCTGTTCACATCAAGATTCATTTTCAATTCTCTTTATACACAGAAGATCAATTTAGTACATATTACGTAAAGATTTCAACGGTTTGCCCTCGCATACAGACACAAAATGATAATACTGTTGGAGTACTAGTTATAGTATTAATTCACAATGTACAGCACATTAAGGACAGAGATCCTACATGATTTTTTTTTTTTAAAATTGATTAATTGTCTATGCAATTTCCAGTTTAACACCAAGATTTTTTAATCATTTGCAATTATCTTTATATAAAGAAGATCGATTCAATATATACTATGTATGGATTTCATCAGTTTGCACCCACTCAGAAACACAAAGTGTAAAAATACTGTTTCAGTACTAATAATAGCATCACTTCACATTGGATAACACATTAAGGACAGATCCCTCATGAGACGTAAGTACACAGTGACTCCTGATGTTGATTTAACAATTTGACACTCTTGTTTATGGCGTCAGTAATCTCCCTAGGCTCTGGTCATGAGTTGCCGAGGCTATGGAAGCCTTTAGGGTTCGCCGACTTCGATCTTATTCCCACAGGGCCATAGTCAAAGTGGAAGTTCCCTCCTCCCTTCAGAGAAAGGTACCTCCTTCTTTGATGGCCCCGTTCTTTCCACTGGGATCTCACTCGCAGAGATCTTTCATTTAGGACTTCTGTTTTTTCCAGAGTGTCTTAGCTTTCCATGCCTAAAATATTCTCATGGGCTCTTGAGCCAGATCCGAATGCCTTAAGGGCTGATTCTGAGGCCAGAGTGCTATTTAGGACATCTGCCATTCTATGAGTCTGCTGTGTATCCTGCTTCCCATGTTGGATCATTCTCTCCCTTTTTCATTCTATCAGTTAGTATTAGCAGACACTAGTCTTGTTTGTGTGATCCCTTTGACTCTTAGACCTATCAGTGTGATCAATTGTGAGCTGAAATTGATCACTTGGACTAATGAGATGGCCTTGGTACATGCCACCTCGATGGGATTGTATTGGAAACCCCTGGCACAATTCTAACTCCATCATTTGGGGCCGTTCCGATTGAGCATGTCCCAAATTTTACATCTCCTCCCTCTCTTATTCCCACTCTTATATTTCACAGAGATCACTTTTCAGTTAAAATTTAAACACCTAAGAATAATTGTGTGTTAATTACAGAGTTCAACCACTAGTACTAGGATAAAGAGAAAAAAAAAATACTACCATGGATAAAGTATTACATTGTACAACAACAGTCAGCACAAGAGCTGATCGAGTCACTGTTTCTCATAGTGTCCATTTCACTTCTACAGGTTTCCCCTTTGGTGCTCAGTTAGTCATCGCCAATCAAGGGAAACAAATGATATTTGTCTCTTTGGGACTGACTTAATTCACTCAGCATGATGTTTTCTAGATTCCTCCATTTTGTTGCAAGTGACCGGATTTCATTGTTTTTGACTGCTGTATAGTATTCTGTAGAGTACATGTCCCATAATTTCCTAATCCAGTCTACTGTTGAAGGGCATTTGGGTTGGTTCCAAGTCTTAGCTATTGTGAATTGAGCCGCAATAAACATTGCTGTGCAGACGGCTTTTTTGTTTGCCAATTTAATTTCCTTTGGGTAAATTCCAAGGAGTGGGATGGCTGGGTTGAATGGTAGGGTTATATTCAGGTTTCTGAGGAATCTCCAGACTGACTTCCATAGTGGCTTCACCAGTTCGCATTCCCACCAACAGTGGATTAGTGTCCCTTTTTCCCCACATCCTCTCCAGCATCTATTGTTGGTGGATTTCTGAATGTGAGCCATTCTCACCGGGGTGAGGTGAAACCTCATTGTGGTTTTGATTTGCATTTCCCTAATTGCTAGGGATCTTGAACATTTTTTCATGTGTCTGTTGGCCATTTGGATTTCCTCTTTGGAAAAATGTCTGTTGAGGTCCTTGGCCCATCTCTTAAGTGGGTTGTTTGTTTTGATGTTGTGGAGTTTCTTAATTTCTTTGTAGATTCTGGTTATCAACCCTTTATCTGTTGCATAGTTTGCAAATATATTTTCCCATTCTGTCGGTTTCCTATTCACTTTCCTGACTGTTTCTTTTGCAGTACAGAAACTTTTCAATTTGATGCAATCCCAGTAGTTAATTTTGGTTTTCAGTGCCTGTGCTTCTGGGGTCTTTTCCAAGAAGTCTTTGCCAGTACCTATGTCTTGCAGGGTTTCTCCTATGCTCTCCAGTAATTTGATGGTGTCGGGTCGTAGGTTTAAATTTTTAATCCATGTTGAATGAATTTTTGTGTAAGGTGAAAGGTAGGGGTCTTGCTTCATGGTTCTGCACGTGGAAATCCAGTTTTCCCAGCACCATTTATTAAACAGACTGACCTTACTCCAGGGACTGGTTTTGGATCGTTGATCAAATATAAGTTGGCTGTAGGTGTTTGGATTGATTTCTGGAGTTTCTATTCTGTTCCATTGGTCTATCCATCTGTTTCTGTACCAGTACCATGCTGTTTTGATAACAACTGCCCTGTAGTATGTCCTGAAATCTGGTATTGTTATGCCTCCGGCTTTGTTTTTGTTGTACAAGATTGCTTTAGCTATTCGAGGTCTCCTGTGTCTCCATATGAATTTCAGCATCATTTTTTCCAGATCTGAGAAGAATGTCCTCGGTATCTTGATTGGTATTGCGTTGAATCTGTAAATTGCTTTTGGGAGAATGGACATTTTGATGATATTGATTCTTCCAATCCATGAGCATGGGAGATTTCTCCATTTTTTGGTATCCTCTTCTATTTCTTTCTTTAAGGTTTTGTAATTTTCATTGTAGAGATCTTTAATGTCCTTAGTTAAATTTATTCCAAGGTATTTGATTGTTTTTGTAGCTATTGTGAATGGGATTGATCTTAGCAGTTCTTCCTCAGCCGTGGCATTGTCTGTGTATACAAAGGCTGTTGATTTTTGTGCATTGATTTTATATCCTGCTACTTTGCCAAACTCTTCTATGAGTTCCAATAGTCTCTTAGTAGAGTTCTTTGGGTCCCCTAAATAAAGAATCATGTCGTCTGCAAAGAGGGATAGTTTGAGTTCTTCCTTCCCAACTTGTATCCCTTTAATTTCTTTTTCTTGCCTAATAGCTCTGGCTAAGACTTCCAGCACTATATTGAATAGCAGTGGTGAGAGTGGGCATCCCTGTCTGGTACCAGATCTCAGTGGAAATGCTTCCAACTTTTCCCCATTCAATAGGATATTGGCCGTGGGTTTTTCATAAATTGCTTTGATTGTATTGAGGAATGTGCCTTCTATACCCAGTTTGCTTAGGGTTTTCATCATGAAAGGGTGTTGAATTTTATCGAATGCTTTCTCTGCGTCTAGTGAGATAATCATATGGTTTTTCTTCTGCAGCCTGTTAATGTGGTGTATCACGTTGATTGTTTTGCGAATATTGAACCATCCCTGCATACCAGGGATGAATCCCACTTGGTCTGGGTGGATGATCTTTCTGATGTGTTGTTGCAGTCTATTGGCCAGAATTTTGTTGAGGATTTTTGCATCTATGTTCATGAGGGATATTGGTCTGTAATTCTCTTTCAATGCTGCATCTTTTTCTGGCTTAGGAATTAAGGTGATGCTGGCTTCATAGAAGGAATTTGGGAGAATTCCCTCTTTTTCGATTGTTCTGAATAGTTTGAGAAGAATTGGGGTTAGATCTTCTTTAAATGTCTGGTAGAATTCAGCAGTGACTCCATCTGGTTCTGGGCTTTTCTTTGTTGGGAGGGCCTTTATTACTGATTCAATTTCTGACTCACTTATGGGTCTGTTTAGGTTTTCTATGTCTTCCTGGTTCAATTTAGGTAGGTTGCATGTGTCCAGGAATCTATCCATTTCTGATAGGTTTCCCTGTTTGCTGGCATACAAGTCCTTGTAGTAATTTCTGATGATTCTTTTGATTTCTGTGGTGTCTGTTGTTACATTTCCTTTTTCATCTCTGATTTTACTGATTTGGGTCTTTTCTCTTCTTTTTTTAGTTAGTAGGGTCAATGGGGTGTCAATCTTGTTTATTTTTTCAAAAAACCAGCTCCTCGTTTGGCTGATTTTTTGTAATTTTTTTTGGATTCAATCCTGTTGATTTCTTCTCTGATTTTGATTATTTCTCTTTTTCTACTAGATTTGGGTCTAGTTTGCTGCAAATTTTCTAGATCCTTGAGATGCATTGAAAGCTCATCTATTTGGTGCCTTTCCAGTTTCTTGATGTAGGCACCTATTGATATAAACTTTCCTCTTAACACTGCTTTTGCTGTATCCCATAAGTTTTGGTATGTTGTGCTGTTATCCTCATTTACTTCCAGAAAATTTTTGATTTCTTCAGTGACCCATTGTTCATTCAGGAGCATGTTGTTCAATCTCCATGTGTTTGCATATGCTCTAGAGATTCCTGAGTTGCTAATTTCCAACTTCACTCCCTCATGGTCTGAGAAGTTGCATGGTATGATTCTAATTCTTTTGAATTTGCTGAGACTTGCTTTATGGCCTAATATGTGATCAATCCTAGAGTAGGTTCCATGTACTGCTGAGAAGAATGTGAATGCATTACTTGTAGGATGAAAAGTTCTGTAGATATCTGTTAGATCCATTTGGGCTATAGTGTTGTTTAAATGTACTGTCTCCTTGTTGATCTTCTGTCCTGTCGATCTGTCAATATCTGTGAGTGAAGTATTGAAGTCCCCCAGTACTATTGTGTTGGGGTCTAAGTCTCCCTTTAAGTTTCTTAACAAATTTTTTAAATAAACCTGTGGTCTGTAATTAGGTGCATATACATTGAGAATTGTTATATCTTCCTTTAGTATTGATCCCTTAATCATTATATAGTGCCCCTCTTTGTCTCTCTTAACAGTTTTTGTGTTAAAGTTTATGTAGTCCGATATTAAGATGGTTACACCCGCTCTTTTTTCATTTCTGTTGGCATGGTATATCTTGTTCCATCCTTTTATTTTCAGTCTGTATGGATCTTCGTTGGAAAGATGTGTTTCTTGTAGGCAGCAAATAGATGGTTTTTGTTCCTTAACCCAATCAGCCAATCTCTGTCTTTTAACAGGACAGTTTAGACCTTTAACGTTCAATGTGACTATTGATAAGTGGTAAGTTTGCCCTGCCATTTGCCAGATATTTTCTAATGTATGCTTTGAATTCCCTGTGATCTTTTGCCGTGAGGTTCCCTTCGTTTACCTTCTTTCATGTTGATGGTCGTGTTTCTGTGTTTCTGTGTGTAACACGTCTTTAAGTATCTTTTGCAGGGCTGGACGAGTGGCAACAAATTCTTTCAATTTTTGTTTGTTATGAAAGGTCTTTATTTCGCCTTCATTCACAAATGAGAGCTTTGCAGGGTATAATATTCTGGGCTGGCAGTTTTTCTCTCTAAGTACCTGGGCTATGTCTCGCCATTCCCTTCTAGCTTGTAGGGTTTCTGTTGAGAAGTCAGCTGTAAGTCTAATTGGAGATCCTCTGAGAGTAATCTGACGTTTCTCTCTTGCACATTTTAGGATCTTTTCTTTTTGCTTCACTGTGGTGAGTTTAATTACAATATGTCGTGCAGAGGATCTCTTTTGGTCATGTTTATTAGGGGTTCTATGAGCTTCCTGGATTAGGATTTCTCTGTCTTTCTCCAAGCCTGGAAAGTTTTATGCTAGTATCTCCCTAAAAAGGCCTTCTAATCCTTTCTCCCTCTCCATACCTTCAGGAACACCTAGAACCCGAATGTTGGGTTTTTTAATAGTATCCTGTAAATTCCCGACGATATCTTTTAGTTTTCTAATTTCCTCTTCTTGTCTTTGGTTTGACTGTTTCCTCTCCTGTTCTCTGTCTTCTAGGTCCGATATTCTCTCTTCTGCTTCACCCATTCTGGTTTTAAGGCCCTCAAGATTGCTTGTCACTTGATCTATTGAATTCTTCAATTCATTAAGATTTTTTGTCACTATCGTAGCTTCTTGTTCTACTAGTTGTTTCATTTCGTTTTGATTTCTCCGTAGTACTTCATTGTCGCGAGAGAGATTTTGTATCTTATCCATTAAAGATTTCTGTAGTTCAAGAATTTGTTTTTGAGAACTTCTTAATGTTCTTATCAATTCTTTGAGATCTGCTTCTTGCATTTCTTCTATCTCATTATCTTCACAATCCTGACTTGGGGTGTCTTTTCCGTTTGGGGTCATCATAGCGTCTTCCTTGATCTTGCTCCCTCGGAATCTGTTTTTATTTGGCATTTTTTTTTTCCCCACACTCTTTCTCTGGGTTGTCAAGGTAACGGAGTTTGTGTGCCGGGTGTGTTCCCAGTTTTGGGATCCCCTTCAGGTTTCTACAGCCTCGGGTTTTTGGTTCCGTCTGCCTCAGTGATGGGCGGGCGGGCGGGCGGGCGGGCGCGCCTTGTCCCACTGCGTTTAATCTAGCTCGAATTAGCAGGGTGGGTGACGAGAGAGACTAGTGTCCGTGCAGGCTCGCCTCAATTGTGCTGTTTCCCCCGTGGGGGGTCTGCTTCCCCCCGCCAGTGTCTCGGGATCCCTGTATCGGCCCCCGTTCAAGCGCTCAGTTCCAATGGCGACTGTGTTCCGCCCGGCTTCCGGTTCAGCCGGCGGGCGCGCGCCGTCCCACTGTGTTCAGTCTAGCTTGAGTGAGCAGGGTGGGCAATGAAAGAGGCTAGTGTCCGTGTGGGCTCGCCTCAATTGTGCTGTTTCCCCCGTGGGGGGTCTGCTTCCCCCCACCAGTGTCTCGGGATCCCTGTATCGGCACCCGTTCAAGCGCTCAGTTCCAATGGCGACTGTGTTCCGCCCGGCTTCCGGTTCAGCCGGCGGGCGCGCGCCGTCCCACTGCGTTCAGTCCAGCTAGAATTAGCAGGGTGGACAACGAAAGAGGCTAGTGTCCGTGTGGGCTCGCCTCAATTGTGCTGTTTCCCCCGTGGCGTCTGCTTCCCCCCGCCAGTGTCTCGGGATCCCTGTATCGGCTCCCGTTTAAGCGCTCGAATCCAATGGCGACTGTGTTCCGTCCGGTTCCCGTCCCTCCCGGCAGCTCCCGTGCCACTAAGGCACGATTTGCCATTCGCAAACTTACTTTCCCCTAGGTCCTCTGCGTCTCATTCACTGGGTCCGGAAGAATTTCCACTGCATTTTTTTCCGTGAGATTTTTCCTGAGGCTACAGTAACTCTGTTTTTATTAAACTATCTTTTTGCGGACTGCTAGTGCGCGTCCTCACTATTCCGCCATCTTGGCTCCCCTATTTATTTATTTTTTATAAAGCTTTTATTTAAAGAATATAAATTTCCAAAGTACAGCTTATGGATTACAATGGCTTCCCCCCCCATAACTTCCCTCCCACCCGTTACCCTCCCCTTTCCCGCTCCCTCTCCCCTTCCTTTCACATCAAGGCTCATTTTCAATTCTCTTTATACACAGAAGATCAGTTTAGTACATATTACGTAAAGATTTCAACAGTTTGCCCTCACATAGAGACACAAAGTGAAAATACTGTTGGAGTACTAGTTATAGTATTAATTCACAATGTACAGCACATTAAGGACAGAGATCCTACATGATTTTTTTTAAAAAATTGATTAATTATCTATGCAATTTCCAATTTAACACCAAGATTTTTTAATCATTTGCAATTATCTTTATATATAGAAGATTGATTCAGTATATACTATGTAAAGATTTCATCAGTTTTCACCCACACAGAAACACAAAGTGTAAAAATACTGTTTCGGTACTAGTTATAGCATTACTTCACATTGGATAACACATTAAGGACAGATCCCTCATGAGACGTAAGTACACAGTGACCCCTGAAGTTGATTTAACAATTTGACACTCTTGTTTATGGTGTCAGTAATCTCCCTAGGCTCCAGTCATGAGTTGCCGAGGCTATATGGAAGCCTTTAGGGTTTGCTGACTTCGATCTTATTCCAACAGGGTCATAGTCAAAGTGGAAGTTCTCTCCTCCCTTCAGAGAAAGGTACCTCCTTCTTTGATGGCCCGGTTCTTTCCACTGGGATCTCACTAGCAGAGATCTTTCATTTAGGTCTTGTCTTCTTTTTTTTCTCTCATGGGCTCTTGAGCCAGATCCGAATGCCTTAAGGGCTGATTCTGAGGCCCGAGTGCTATTTAGGACATCTGCCATTCTATGAGTCTGCTGTGTATCCCGCTTCCCATGTTGGATCATTCTCTCCCTTTTTGATTCTATCAGTTAGTATTAGCAGACACTAGTCTTGTTTGTGTGATCCCTTTGACTCTTAGACCTATCAGTGTGATCAATTGTGAACTGAAATTGATCACTTGGACTAGTGAGATGGCCTTGGTACATGCCACCTTGATGGGATTGTATTGGAATCCCCTGGCACAATTAAATTTATTTTTTACTACAAACTTGAAGGGAAAGAAGAAGTTGCCATACTAAGTAAATATAACATCGAGAGGCTCTATTATATCAATCTAAAAATGTTATTTATTTACATCAGAAACACAGGAAAGCACCCAAGTTAGTAGTAATAGTAAGTAAATACATTGGGAATGTTAAAAATAAGTATCTATTTGATTTAAAATTAAATTCTTAGGCTGCATTTAATTTCTAAGTATTGGTTGAGTTGAAGAATTTGTAGAGTATTGCACCAATAATCTACAAATCATTATTAACTTAAACTGTTAATATTTAAATCATTTAGTATTTTAATTCAATTTAGTAAACTTCTCTTAAGTTTATTGGAAACTTAATCCTGGGGGTATTGAGGGAGATGTGGAGGGAGAGAGGGAAGTTTGGCTATATTCTTCGAATTGTATCTATGCAATGCATGGAACTTGTTCTCTTTACATTTAAAAATGTAAAAAATATTGGAGTTAAAGAATTGTACCTTGGAGCTGGTGCTGTGGCGTATTGGGTAAAAGACACTGCCTGCAGTGCCGGCCTCCCATATGGGTGCTGGTTCAGTCCACTTCTGATCCTGCTCTCTGCTATGGCCTGGGTAAAGCAGTACAGGATGGTACAAGTCCTTGGGCCCCTGAACCTGCATGGGAGACCTGGAAGAAGCTCCTGGCTCCTGGCTTTGAATCGGTGCACCTCTGGCTGTTGCAACCAATGAGGGAGTGAACTAGTGGATGGAAGACCTCTCTTTCTCTCTCTCTGCCTCTCCTTCTCTCTGTGTGTAACTTTGACTTTCAAATAAACAAATAAATCTTTTTAAAAAGAACTGAACCTAAGAAGATGTAAGATTAATAAATTAGCATATAGAATACATTCATAACTAGGGCTGCTTTACCCATTAGGCGCTGTAGGCACAGTCCTTCATTCCTATATTATTCTTCAATGGCCAAAAATTTTTTATAACCTGAAAATCTAAAATATTGTGTCTAAGGTATGAAAAATTAATATATTAAATTAAAAAACAAATATGTTTTATTCATAAGTATTTCAGTAAAAAAATGTTTTCTCATTGTAAGTACTTCTGATTAAGGATGGCAGTTCCCCTGAAATCACAGAAAATCATTGTACTTCAACATGAACTATTCACTAGACAGTATCTCAACTGTATGGTTTGCAGTAGAAGGGAATTTAGTATCAGTGCCTTGACCGTGTTTTGTTTTTTCCTCCACAGTGACTAGTAATTCCTCCAGAAGACAATGGATGATGTCAGGATCTCACAGAGAAATGAGAATTCTGCCTTCCCTACCGTGGTCACAGCTGAAGGAATTAATAAACTGAGTGTGGACGAGCTTGCGTGCCAGCATGTTTTTTTTTTTCTTTTTTGTTTTCTAAGTCTGTTTTTCTTTCCCACTTACAACAATGCAGAATTCAACCACTGGAGCTATACCTCTGACATTTCAGGATCCTTAATTGAAGAGGGCATTCCAACTAGGGCATCTCTAGTCCTATTAGAATCCTTGAGCTCTTCCCATTGTCTTCTCCTTGACTTTTCTGCACCTGCCATCTCCTTCTCATTTACTGCCCAGCGCTCCATGTGTATCCTCTGTCCTCACTCCGTATGGTCTCTGGCTGGTTAGACCATGCTGTGTCTCCAGGATCTTCTCACCAGACACAGTTGACCCCATGAAGGTCTAGGAAATCCAGGTGTTTAACCTTCTTGTGCTCCCCATAGCCTAACCTGAACTTCTGTGAGAGGCTCTGTTTGCCTTAGGGACTGTACTTGCCTGACTGGGAACCTCTACCAGCTAGCTTTCCCTTGCCCTTTATCCAGGTGACCAACAGGGCCAGAAGACAGGCAGCTTCCAAAAGACAAAAAGGGTTTGAGCTTGACTCTCAGTGAAGAAAGCTAACCCATTTTCAGAATTTGGTGCGAAGAAATGCATTAGGAAAAGTTTTTTCATGTTCCATTTTCTAAGAAAAAAATTGTGTAAAATCATTTAGGTCTTTAATTAGTTGTTTTGCCAAATTCAGTAATGATTTTCTCTGGAACTAATGGTTTGGGAAGGGGTTAAAATGACAGATTCAACTTAACAGAACTATTAAAAATCCCACTGGATTTTATTTATTTGACAGGTAGAGTTATAGACAGTGAGAGAGAGAGAGAGAGAGAGAGAGAGAGAGAGAGAGAGAAAGGTCTTCCTTCCATTGGTTCACTCACCAAATGGCTGCCACAGCCGGCGCTTTGCCGATCCGAAGCCAGGAGCCAGGTGCCACTTTCTGGTCTCCCATGCAGGTGCAGGGCTTGGGCCATCCTCCGCTGCCATCCTGGGCCACAGCAGAGAGCTCGACTGGAAGAAGAGCAACCAGGACTAGAACCAGGCGCCCATAAGGGATGCTGGAGCTGCAGGCAGAGAATTAACCAACTGAGCCACGGTGCCAGCCCCCTACTTGATAATAGTTTGTAAAGCTTATTAATTACCCTTAATGGTCAATATCTTGGTATAAATTTGTTTAAAGAACTATACATGGATTTCAAAACAATTTTACACTGAATTATATATAACTTTTTGGTTCTGTTTTCAATATGAATATAGAAAGGTTTATTTGAAATGATATTATCTTCAATGGATTTTATTTCTATCAAAGTATACACATGATTTTCATGATTATTGTTATGAAGATACTTTTAAATATAAATTTTGATATAGTTGGTTTTTAAATGACCAGTCAGCTCTTTCAATAAGAAATATTTAGCATTAGCATAAATGATTTTCTCAAACATTTGTTATATGGAAGACAATTTCCAATTTTTCATTATACATTTTCATTCCCATATTTTTAGCTAGTATTATTTTTCTCTCAAATAAAATTTATAATCTTTCCCTCATGTAAAATATACTAAATACATCTAGAAATGAAATACAGCTTTATTTAACCTAAAAACCTTTTATTTAATGTGTACAAGTTTCATGCATTTCATATGTACAAATTTAGTAGCATAGTAATTTTTCTCACCCTACCTTTACTCTCACCCACATTCCTACCTTTTTCCTCCTCCCTTTTATATATTTTTATGTTTTAATTTTCCTTTGTAGCATGAGTCAGTTAAGATACTTTAACTTTAGAATTATGGGTAAGCATTCAGAAGAGTCATATACCCTTATGAGAATTCCCAAGAAGTAGTAATATTTGTGATTTTAAGGATATTTTAATTTTGTTTTATTTTAAATATGTGTTTATTTGAAAGAGCCACAGAGAGAGAAGGAGAGACATGAGGAGCGATCTTCCATCTGCTGGTTTACTCCCCAAATGGCCACAATGTTCAGGGCTAAGCCAGGCCAAGGCAAGGACCTTCTTCTGGGTCTCCCATGAGAGCAAGGATGTTGACCCTCCAGGTTGTCTTTGCAGGGAAAGACCATGTATACTTGCAGAGAGTCACACCTTCCTCTGTAAAGTGGGCCAGGGTAAGCAGAAATACACTTTGGTAGGTGTTTATCAAATCAAGAATTTATATTGTATGATTTTGTCAGCCCAGCATGTCCCTGGGGAGGGAACTATCAAAGTAAGGTTCAGGCTGGAAGAATGTAAGGCCATGAACAGCCTATCAGGTTCTTACAATCTGGTATTTTTTGTATATTAAATAAGGAAGTGAAGGAAAAATGAGTTGGGGTACTGTACAGAACAAGTCCTGGGGTAAAAGCAGGACCCAGGAAACGGGAGCGAGTGCAGTCTAGTCTCCCCGTCTGCTTCCTGAGGAGAAGGGGCCTAGTCAGGGAGCTGACTCCTCCCTGGCCCCTGCTGGAGCTGAGGATGTGGAGGCAGTGGCTGCTCCTGCGTGTGTCTCAGTAGGAGGATGTTGTTGCATGGTTTTGAGTGAGTTTCTGGACTGGAGTGAACAAGCCACTTTGGTAACATAAACAGGTACGGTCCTAGAGATAGAGAAAAAAATTTTCTCTTAGAGGAGTGGGAAGGGGCACAAGCCAAGGTAATTGGGGTGGGGTTGGAAACCAGCTGCTCTAAGGATCAGGCATCCATTGTCAAATTTTGGATGTCCTGTCTTGCCACTTGTGAGTGGCATCATGTGTAAGACTAGGATGGTTGACATAAAAGGTCATTCTCCCTTAGGTATAAATAGAGACCCCATTTGTGTGTATCTTTAGAAAGCACCTGGTAGTAGGAGTGTTGTGGGAGAAGTGTGGTCTTGATTCATATTATAGGTCCTTGCCTTCTACTTAGAGAAGCATTCTAAGTACAGGCACATGTATGGTGCATAATATCAAAGTGCATTATATAAAGACTGTCATACTTTAAAGCTGATGTGTTTTACCAACCTCTTGTTTGGATTCTCTCAGAAACCTGCTATTGGAAGTAATACTCATCAGTGGGTTCTTATTGTAATACTAGTAGATGCTGCTATGTCTCATGAAGCTAATTTTGAAAATCTGTTCATTGTTTTGGGCAACTAGCCTACAATTCAGGTCAACTTTCAAAGTACTCAAGTCTGGATACTATTTAGGATAGTCATGGACAACAGACTAGCATTAGAATACCTACTGAAAGAGCAATGAGGCCATGTATACTGATTAATGAGATCTGTCACTGCTACTCTAGCAGTGATATAATCACTGAAAGATAGATGAAAAATCTCTATGCTCAGGCTTGATGATTTTATAATCTGCACAGAGATAATATATGAGCACCCACCATTTGGTAAACAATAAGATATATTCTGGGGCCAGCACTGTGGCTCAGTGGGTTAACACCCTGGCCTGAAGCACCGGCATCCCATAAGGGTGCCAGTTCTAGTCCTGGCTGCTCCTTTTCCAATCCAGCCCTCTGCTATGGCCTTGGAATGCAGTAAAAGATGGTCCAGGACGTTGGGCTCCTGCACCCACGTGGGAGACCCAGAAGAAGCTCCTGGCTCCTGGCTTCAGATTGGCGCAGCTCCGGCCATTGCGGCCAATTGGGGAGTGAACCATCAGATGGAAGACTTCTCTCTCTCTTTGTCTCTTCTCTCTCTGTGTAACTCTGACTTTCAAACAAATAAATAAATCTTTAAAAAAGATATATCCTGCAGCTCAATTTACAATAGCAAGCTATGGAACAAACTTGGATACCCTTAAACTGAAGACTAGATAAATTGTCATGTATGTACACAATGGAATATTATACAGCCGCAAAAAATGAAACCCTGTCACTTGCAACTAAATTGATGCAACTGGAAACTATTATATTTAGTGAAATAAGCCAGTCCCCAAAAGACAAATACTGTATGTTCTCCCTGATCTGTGGTAACTAATAAAGCATCTAAAAGGTTATCTTTATAAGTGAAATTGACTCTTTGAGATGTGATGACTTTGAACAGCCCTTGGTCGACTGTTGAGGAATGGTTTTTGAACCCTTAGTGTAGAGTTAATCTTATGTGTATAAAGTTAATTGAAAATAGATCTTAGTAAAAATTAAGAATGGGAATAGGAAAGTAGGGGGGTGGATAAAGGGTGGCAATTTGGGTGTGTTGGAGGGCAGTTTGGGAAGAAACACATTGTTCCTAAGTTTGTATGTATGAAATGTGTGAAGTTTTAAGAAACATTAAATGAAATGTTTCTAGGTAAAAATAAAATATTTCTCAAAACAAGTAGGATCTTCTGGAAAAATAAAAGTGCACAGTTTTATATGTGTACATGAGTACACACACATTCATTATATGCTTGTGTATGGGTAAACTTTCTCTGGCTTAGGATAAGATAAAATGCCAGATCCTGACCACAGCTTCCACTTCAATCATTTTTCTAGGAGCTCATCCCCACTCTGCAACATATACTAGTAGTACCTATGAGTAAATTGGTGACTTTTGCCTTTAGAGGAGGGAGCTGGATGGTTGCAATTGTGAGTGGACATTTTTCACTATATAACCTTTTCTCTTGAGGACTTGACCTTGAAGAGCACTTCTCATTTCTCTCTCTTTCTCTCCCTCTCTCCCTCCCTCAGATGCATATATGTGTATAGATTTGTATGTGTGCACAAATTTACACACATATTTGTAGAAGTGTGTGTGTGTGTGTGTGTGTACGTGTGTGTGTGTGAACCACAGTCCCAGTTCATGCATCTTGTTATGACACCTTCTGTGGTGGGAATGCCTTCTGTGCCTTCTTGTCCACTGTGCTTCCTCTATCATGGCATTTCCTACTGACAGAAGTAGTTTTCCACTGCCATATTCCTCCCCATTCACCCCTACTTAGATGCATGAAGGTACACAGACACACTCATTGTGTGGCAGAGATTTAGTGTTCAACATTAAAAAAATACTTTCACACTTTAAAATAGTGTCTCTCTCCCATTATCTTATCAATTTCTGTTCTCTTGTAGCTATGTCCAATCTACCACTTAACAGATTTGCTAAATGTTTAATTTTACTGGTTTTAAAATACATTTCATTTCTCAAATTCTACTTGATTGTGTTTCAGATTTGTCTGGTTATTTGATATAGTTGCTTTCAGGCCTGGCACTGTGGTATACTAAGCTAAACCTTGGGCACATGGTTGGTGTCCTGGCTGCTCCTCTTCTGATCCAGCTCTCTGCTAATGGCCTAGGAAGGCAGTAGAAGATGGCCCAAGTCCTTGGGCCCCTGCACCCAAATGGGAGACCCAGAAGAAGCTCCTGGCTCCTGGCTTCAGATTGGCCCTGCTCCAGCCATAGATGCCATTTGGGGATGAAAGCCTTCTCTCTCTCTCTAACTCTGCATAATAAATAAATAAATCTTTAAGAAAAAAAGAAATAGTTGCTTTTGGATTCATTATGTATTTAAACCTTTTATTTCTTCAAACATACAAAAATATCTGCTTTATTAGATTATTTCATTATGTAAAATTTTGGTGAGTTCTGTGGTTTATTATTTCTGTTGATTTGTGATTGTGATTCTCAACTCATATTCTTTGGAGCTCTGTTTATGGAAATTACTGAGTTCTGAATTGTCGTGGATTCCTAGAAAGACTGTTATGTTTTTCTTGGTCGCATGCCTTGGGACAACTTAGTATTTTTGAGCTACATGAGTATTACGAACTTTGGTTCACAAATCCTTTTGATTTTGAGGTTAGATATGACATTAGAATTTCTTTCATGGGGACTGTCATTTCTCTTCAAACAGTACTGAGAGCTACGTAAGTATTATTTCCATGGCCTTCCCTGATGCAGGTGTTCCTTTTTCTAGTTAATCTGGAGAGGATATAATCCATCAGATGTCTTTGCTTTATGTAGGTTTTTATTGCAGCAGTCTGTACAACTCAGGTTACAAGGCTTTGCCGCCAATGTCTGCTTATTACCTGAAAATGCACACATAGCGTAGCCACCAAGAATGGGAGATGTTCACAGCCAAATACTGCCATAAAAACACCTCATGAATTTTTAATCAGCATTTTAGGTGCTTTATACTTGAGGATTTATCTAGATATTTGCTCCACTGTTTGCAAGACGGAGCATGCATCTCATTCTTTTTTTACGAACTGTATAATATTCCAATTGTAGATTTACCCTACATTTAAAATGGGTCATTGTAATATTATCACAAGAAATTGTAGTATCAAGCATCCTTGTACAGAGGTCTTTACATACATAGAAATAAATGTCAGATAAGTTCCAAAAGGTAGAATTAAAATGTTTATAATTGACAAGTCATAATTGTGTTCACATATGGGGTATCAGGTAATGTTTTAATTTGGAAAGAATGTTGGGATCGTGTATAAAGCTAATGAGCATAGTCGACACTTTGTTTACCTAGAGTTTTTAGTTCGGTTTTTAGTTTTTTATTGATTTTTAAACTTTTATTTAATAAATATAAATTTCCAAAGTAAAAATGTTGGATTATGGCATGGTTATTATGGGATAACCTCCCTCCCACACGCAGCCATCCCATCTCCCACTCCCTCTGCCATCCCATTCACATCAAGATTCATTTTCAATTATCTTTATATACAAAAGATCAACTTAGTATATACTAAGTGAAGATTTCAACAGTTTGCAACCACACTGAAATACAAAATGTAAAATACTGTTTGAGTACTAGTTATAGCATTACTTCACATTAAAAATCACAGAAAGGGCAGAGATCCTACATGGGGAGTAAGTGCACAGTGACTCCTGTTGTTGATTTAACAGTTGACACTCTTATTTATGACGTCAGTGATCACCCGAGGCTCTTGTCATGAGCTGCCAAGGCTATGGAAGCCTCTTGAGTACACAAACTCCGAACTTATTTAGACAAGGCCATAGAGAAAGTGGAAGTTCTCTTCTCCCTTCAGTGAAAGGTCCCTCCATCTTTGATAGCCCATTCTTTCCACTGAGATCTCACTCGCAGAGATCTTTCATTTAGGTCTTTTTGTTTTTTGTTTTTTGCCAGAGTGTCTTGGCTCTCCATGCCTGCAAAATTTTCATGGGCTTTTTAGCCAGAACCAAATGCCTTAAGGGCTGATTCTGAGGCCACAGTGCTGTTAGGACATTTGCCATTCTATGAGTCTGCTGTGTATCCCGCTTCCCATGTTGGATTATTCTCTCCATTTTAATTCTATCAGTTAGTATTAGTAGACACTAGTCTTGTTTGTGTGATCCCTTTGATTCTTAGATGTATCATTATGATCAATTGTGAACTGAAACTGATCACTCGGACTAGTGAGATGGCATTGGTACATGCCACCTTGATGGGATTGAATTGGAATCCCCTGGCACATTTCTAACTCTACCATTTGGGGCAAGTCCGATTGAGCATGTGCCAAACTGCACATAATTTCCCTTTCTTATACCCATTCTTACATTTAACAGGGATCACTTTTCAGTTAAATTTAAACACCTAAGAATAATTGTGTGTTAATTAAAGAGTTCAACCAATAGTATTAAGTAGAACAAAAAATACTAAAAGGAATAAAATAGTAAGTTGTCCCTTGACAGTCAGGACAAGGGCTGATCAAGTCATTGTTTCTCACAGTGTCCATTTCACTTCAACAGGTTTCCTTTTAGGTGCTCAGTTAGTTGTCACCATTCAGGGAGAACATATGATATTGTCCCTTTGGGACTGGCTCATTTCACTCAGCATGATGTGTTCCAGATTCCTCCATCTTGTTGCAAATGGCTGGATTTCATTCTTTTTACTGCTGTATAGTAATCTATAGAGTACATGTCCCATAATGTCTTTTTCCAGTCTACTGTTGATGGACATTTGGGTTGATTCCAGGTCTTAGCTGTTGTGAATTGAGCTGCAATAAGCATTGAGGTACAGACAGCTGTTTTATTCGCCACTTTAATTTCCTTTGGGTAAATACCAAGGAGTGGGATGGCTGGGTTGTACGGTAGGGTTATATTTATGTTTCTGAGGAATCTCCAATCTGACTTCCTTAGTGGCTTTACCAGTTTGCAAAGTTTGGTTTTTATAAACATGTTTAATTGACGTATATAAGTATGGAGCACAAGGTGATGTTTTAGTTTCAGTATATACTGTAGTAAGATTCACTCAACCAGTGAACATGTCATTCACTTTTTCAAACTGTCATTCTGAGAGGTAGAATTTGACTCGACCTTTAAAGTGCTGTTCCTTTGGCTGGGTGGAAAAAGATGGAGGATTTTCTTGCAGCTCTTCTCCTTTTCCACAGTATATGCAAATGATTATGAGGTGGGTGTTGGTGGCTATTATGTAATAGACACACAGGATCCAGGGAGTGCTCAAGGTGTTCTCCAACACTGCATAATAGAGCTTTTGGAATTAACAGTAGGTAATATAGGCCATCTTGATCAAATGTACTTCATCAATGATTAGTAAGTCCATATGGTTTTCCCTAACTTATTCTAATATGTTATTGGTGAAAAACATTTTAGCTTTTACTTTTTTATGTGAGGCCAGTTCATACTATCTCACTTTTTTGGAAAATTTCATTTCACCTCCCTTATCCTGAAAGCATATAATGAATTCCCAAATCAAGCATTATAGATTAATGACATTCATAGTGCCAGATAGGTACTGGTTAGGATAGACAATAAATTCTTAGAAGATTTTATTTAAAAATAGATTGGCCTCACAGCCAGGCAATGGCTGCTCTGAAGGCCTGGGAGTTTGTTGTCGGACTGGGGGAAGACTGCGGTGGAGTTGGGAGTGGAGGTTATGAAGCAAGGATTGTATCCTGGAGTTGCTTTCCCAGCCAGAAAGTCCAGGTGGCACAACCATTTTAAAAGGGTCTCCATCTGTGCCTTGTATTTTTTGTGAAGAACATTTTCCTGTGGCTGAACAAGACAGACTTCTGAAGCACATGATTATTGAGCATCAGATTGTCATAGTTGATGTCAAGTTGTTTACTGATTTCCAAAGGAAAGAGGAAGAGGTTCACTGAACAGCCCATCACAGATTTTTGTACAGTGATCAGAATCCATTCCACAGCTCCAACTGAAGAACAAGACAGTTTTTTACAGTTTTTTTTTTTTTGTTTTACCAGAAGATAGAATTCTTAGAGAAGAGCTTCAGAAACAGAGATCCTCAAGATCTCAAAGGAGATGCTTTTCTTCCCCACTTGCCCCTCTGCTCACATGGACCATGTCTCTGTTCACCAAGTTCTTCACAGCTTCAAGGCCTTTTGCAGTTACTGTTTGCTCTGCTTGCTGTACTGTCCTTCCAAATGTTACGACTTTATGAAAGGGAAAGGACGAGTTTTAGAAGGAGGTTCTTCTGGAGTGAATCTCTAGAATGACACTGCAGGGAAACAAATGCCTTGGAAGTGCTTTTTGAAGATAAAGCATTTAGAATAATTCTGATGGTTGACTGAAATGATTTAGGAAAAATCACCTTCCTCTAGAGGATTAACTTTAGCTATGCGTTAATGTATAACATATTTTGGAAAGTAGACACTCAAAAGTGATACAGATGAGTTAATTTATTAGACTCTTTTCTCTTTGGTTAGGAAAGATTCAAAAGTACTCTGAATTTAACTTTACGAGCACACAGGATTCACAGGTTGCAGTGCCTCATATAATACCAAACCTTTAATCATAGTCAACCTATGAGAGATTTTAGTCATGAAATGACTTTTTTTCTTCTCCCAAATTGGGTAGCAAAGTCAACTATCTTAACCAAAAAAAAGGAAAAAAAAAGACACACTCCCTATGTCTTATGCCGGGGGGTGAGGGAGTGAAAAACAGGGCTTTAGAGCAGACAAGTGTCTGTCGTCCCACTTGTTTAACACCAGTGATAGAGCTCTATGCCTAGACATCAGTCCCTCAAAGCAATGCAAGTTCAGACTGCAGTGCTTGTCCTAACACCTCCCAGTATTGTCACTTCACAAGAAAGAGGCTCATCATCACATGGTTAGGGGCTTTGCTATTTAGTATGCAGCCAGGTTCTGGTTGTTGTAAATAAATTACTTCAAAACAGAGCTAGTACTTTGTGTCTCATTTCTCTCAACATCTCATCTGATTTCTGCATCTGATTAATGAAAATTTTAATTTATATTACCTTCCTTTTACCCATTTTTAAAAACTGTCTGCTATTTCATTTTCTACCCTGAACCTTTACGGATGACTGAAAATTAAGAAAATTCTGAACGGTTCCAAAATTGATTCATCTTTTGAGATTCCTAAGTGCTTTTATCCCTTTCATGAAGAGGCCCTTTTATAATCCAAATGCATAAGCAAATAGTACACTGGTGAGTTGCTTCTTCTCCTTTTTTTTTTTAAAGATTTATTTGTTTGTTTTTGACAGGCAGAGTTAGACAGTGAGAGAGAGAGAGACAGAGAGAGACAGAGAGAAAGGTCTTTCTTTGCTCCATTGGTCACCCCCCCCAAATGGCTGCCATGGCCAGCAGTTGTGCCGATCCGAAGCCAGGAGCTAGGTGCTTCCCCCTGGTCTCCCATGTGGGTGCAGGGCCCAAGCATTTGGGCCATCCTCCACTGCCTTTCCAAGCCGTAGCAGAAAGCTGGACTGGAAGAGGAACAACCAGGACAGAATCCAGCACCCCAACCGGAACTATAATCTGGTGTGCCAGCGCTGCAGCTGGAGGATTAGCCTAGTGAGCCAGGGCACCGGCCTTGTTTATTTATTTGAAAGTCAGAGTTACACAGACGGAGAGGCAGAGACAGAGAGAGGTCCTCCATCTGAAGGTTTGCTCCCCGGGTGTCCACAGCAGGTAGGGCTGCACCGATCCAAAGCCAGGAGCCAGGAGCTTCTTCAGGGTCTCTCACATGGGTGCAGAGGCCCAAGGATTTGGGCCATCTTCTACTTTCTCAGGCTGCCACCTGCCTTCTTTTATAATCATCATTCTTTCAGGTTATAGCCAGAGTCACCTCATCTTTTTAAAGTAGAGATCTTCCTTTTCATAAATTTTAAAAATTTGATTTTTAATAAATAAATTCTTTAAATCAAATACATGGCTCTGGAGGCATACCTTTGACAGAGAGGTTAAGATACCACTTGGGACAACTGTGTCCCATATCAGAGTATCTGGGTTCAAGTCTCAGCTCTGCCTCTGTTGTGCATCCTGGGAGATAGCTGGCTATGACTCAGGTGCTTGTGTCACAGCCACCATGCTGGAGACCGAGATCCAGTTCTGATCCCTGGCTTTGTTCTGGCGCAGCCCTGGCTGTTGCTGGCTTTTGGGGAGTGAACCAGAAGATGGGAGGTATCTGTGTTTCCCTTTTTCTGTCTACCTTTCAAATAAATAAACAAATTTTAAAAAAGGAAAAGAAAAATCTTGCCTATGACTTTCTGGAATGCTCTTTAAAAAGTACATTGCAGAACTTGATTGACAAACTATATTTCTCAGGCCTGTCCTTATAACCAGCCCTTATACCACACATTTAGTTGCCTTCTGGAGGAGAAACTCAGGAATGGTAAATTATTTCTCAGGGTTTTTGCCCCCTTATCCCAGCAGTACCATCTCTTTCCTTTTTCTATCACGGTAGGATTTCACTCCTTCCCCCAGTAGCTTTTAGCTTTTGCTTTGTGTGGCAAGGAGTGATTTCAGAGATGCAAGCCTGGGATATCTTTTTCCTACCTTACCCTGAGTCTTTACCCAATGGAAGAGTTGAACTGCCTGTGACAAGGAATCCCAGGGATTTAGCCTTTAAGATACCTTTATAATTTCAGACTTTTTCTTCCTGCTTGCCTGTTCCTTCCATGCTTCATCAAAGGTGGAGTAACTCATGTTTCCCTCTGTTTCCTCAGAGAGGCTTATCACCTCTTGGAACTCAGTTTGGTTGCTTTGTGACTTCCTCTCTTTGGATACTAAATAAGTTACAATTTTGTATCATTGTGATTATTAATATTATTGTTATTATTACCTATCTTTTTCTGATTGTAAAGATGTTCTCTTACAGCTCTCTTCACCCTAATCAGAAATGGAACTCCTCCCCATACTCTGTTAATTCTTAAGTACTTTAGTGATTAAGCACTATTTTTTTAGTATTTTTATTTATTTGTTTGAAAGTCAGACTTGCAGGGAGGGAGATCTTCCATCCACTGGTTTACTCCCAGGCCACAGCAATGGCCAGCACTGGGCCAAGCCAGGGCCAGGGGCCCAGAGTTTCATCCAGGTCTCCCACATAAATGGCTGGTACCTGGACCCCTGGGCCATTAGTGAGGAGCTGGATTGGAGGTGGAGCAGCCGAAGCACTAACCGGTGCCCTATGGGATGCTGGCATTGCAGGCAGGGGCCTTACCAGCCACACCACACCAGCCCCTAAGCACTACTTTTGATTAAAGTAGATGCTTTTCCTCATTTCATAGAGTTCAAAGAAACACACATACTGAGAGACACATATATTTTTCTGCTAAATGAAGAATAACTGGAAGGGACATCCATAGATGTCATAAATGCTAACTCTTATTATCAGTGTTTGGTATTTATTTTTAAATTTTTAACTGACTTATCAATAATAATTACATCAATAAATTGCTGCATTTGATTGCCCTCATTACATTTTGCCAGAAGTTCATCTTTGGAGTATTGTGGAGTCATCAAATGATATTCCAGGTGTTCTCTGAATAATTTTCCAGTGTCCACCCAATGAGGGCAAGGCATCTGTTAACACCTTACTTAAATTTTAATCTGTGTTAAAAATTATTACCATGATATATGAAGCAGAACTTTGGAGGCTGATAGGTGTTGGGAGGCTGAGATGGGACTCATTTGTCTAGTGTGTGACCATTCTCTTGAGTTATTTTTTGAGTAAGACTTACATGACTTTCCATGCAAATTCAAGTCCATGCTTAGGATACAAAGAAGGAAAGATTTCTTTGCATATCTATGTCTAGGTTCATGGCTGAGACCCCTAAGACAAAACAACAGATTATCGAATGACAGACATAGAAATCTAATTCATGTACACAGGAGAATCTGTAAGAAAATGGAGACTCAAAGAAATAGAGAACCCTGTGCATTTTTGCTAAGTTGGATACAAAGGGGCTGGTTGTGGCAGAGTATAATTTGCCAGAAGGGATATGATCTCAGGTTGGTTTATAGGGAGACCTCAGCAAGGCAGTTTTGCTCCTGTCCTTCTCTGTGTCCCTTTGCCTTTGGAGAAAAGGCTCTTCCTTTCCTCCAGTACAGGAAGGACACCTCGGAAATGAAGCTCTGTGGCCTGCTTCAGGGGAGAAGGGAGACAGAGAAGATGAGAGAACTTCCTGCCTCTGCTCTTTCCCGTGTGTCAAGAGAGCATATTAAGGTGCCCATCAAGGATAATGCAGTTTTTATAGAAGCATGTCAACCTTAGGTTTTCTGGTTATCTTTTGATACCCATAAATAACTCTGTCCACGTGAGAGCTTAGAAAAGCAGCATGCCAAGTCCCTGACTAGAAGGACAAAGTCAGGATTATCAGTGTCAAGGGGAAATGCCCTCCACCCTCTCTGAAGTTTCTCTGGAATGAACTGACAATGGACAAATGAAATAGCAAGGGGTCTGGCACTGTTGCGCAGTGGGTTAAAGCTCCAGCCTGTGGCACATGCATCCCTTATGGGCGTCGGTTCGAGTCCTGGCTGCTCCACTTCCAATCCAGCTCTCTGCTGTGGCCTGGGAGGGTGGTAAAGGGTGCCCAGGTCCTTGGGCCCCCACATTCATGTGGGAGACCTGGAGGAAATTCCAGGCTCCTGGCTTTGGATTGTCCCAGCTCCAGCCATTGTGACCATTTGGGGAGTGAACCAGCAAATGGAAGACTCTCTCTTTCTCTCACTCTATATCTCTCTCTCTGCCTCTCTGTAACTCTGCCTTTGAAATAAAATAAATCTTTAAAAAATTTGATACAGGAAATGTTACATTTTAATGCAGTGTATCTGAAGTAATATAATAGTAGTTTAGTATTAGTGACTTAAAAAACTAGAGAATTAACTGTCCTACATTCAGTGAGAAAGATATGTTGAATAAGCAAAACGTCCTTAGATATCAGCATTATAAGTAAGTAATGTCTTCCATATTTTGTTTATTAATAAATTTCATGTATCTACTAATAATCTATATAGAAATCTATTTATGACTACATTGTGGTAATATCCTTGTAATTTCTGCTCTTTTTACTTATATATTTAAATAGGTTTCCAGTACTAACTATGCAGCCAAGTAATATCAACACTTCCTATCAAGATTATGAATGGATGAATAGATGGTGGTTAGGGCACTCTGATCTCATTTCAGAGTCCCTAGGTTCAGGTGTTGGCTTTGTAGCTCAGGTCAGGTCTGTGTCTCTGCCACCCAGATGGGAGATCAGGATTGAGTTCCTCTCTCCTGGCTTTGGTCTGGCACAGTCTGGACTGTTGCAGGACCTTAAGGGAACCAACATGAGATAAAGATGAGATGGAAAAATCTCTATCTCTGTCTAATGCTTTTCAAAGAAATAAGACATGAATAAATTAAAAATTTAAAAAGCCAATATAATTCTATATAATTCCCTTGTGTCTAATTTAATTTAGATTTATTATTTAGGTTGTAAAATTGATGGAAACCATAGATGGAATGCAATATGCATGAGGGCTTGTTGCTGTGGATTTGTTCTGTGAGGAGGAGCGTGGTGGGGGCAAGAGGTGCAGAGTCACCACACAGACCCCGGGAGCTGGGTGAAAGCGAGACAGAGGCGAGCAGCCCACAGACTTGTTTATTTCAGTTGCTAAGCAGCTTATATAGCCAAGGCAGGCAATCCAGTCAAGGGGCAGTCTATGTCCTAACCAATCACACCCTGTTTCCAGGCAGTTTCCGAAGCCATCCAATCACAGCCTGTTGCCGATCAGGCTCTGTTGCCAGGCAGTTTCTGAAACCATCCAATCACAGCCTATTGCCAGGCAGGCTCTGCTGTCATGTGGTTTCTGAAGCCATCCAATCATGGCCTGTTGCCAGGCAGTTTCTGTTGGCAACGGCCATCTTGGCATGGCCTTCTCATTCCACCACATTTCACCCTTTTCCTTTATTTTTGAGCAATGGGAGGCATGATTCTTGGCCATACCATTGTTGACCCCATTTCCATGTCGTCTCAGTACATGGCTGTGCCTGTCTTAGGTTGTCCCCCAGGGGATCTTACCCATCATCAACTAACCAGCACTCAAAACGGGAGACCACAGGAGTGCTTGCTCAGATGGGGGTGAAGAGCCAAAGTGACTCCATTTTAAAACAATAAAAAAGCAGCCTCCATTTTCCATAGCAGACCTGAGTCCTTGTAAAAACAAGCATTCAGGCATTCCGGAGATATCTAAGCTTACCAGGGAGAGCTAGCTCGGTAGACCAAGGTCAACACAGTAGAGATTGCTAAACAAAGTAATTCCCTGTACTCAAAGCTTCTGTGCTGTATGTAACTCTTTTTTTCCTGCTGATGTAGCCCTTTTTTCCATGTGGAGTTTTCCGTGGGCGTCCCTGCAGCTGGCAGGCCTCTCATGGACGTGTGGTCCTGACCCTGAGATCTGTGAAGTGGAAGTGGGAATGAAGGTGGCAGGCGGAAGGGGCTCAGAGTCACAGAGAGAGGGAGAGAGAGAGAGAGACAGAGAGAGAGAGAGGGAGAGAGGGAGAGAGGGAGAGAGAGAGAGAGGGAGAGAGGGAGAGGGGGATAGGGGGAGGGGGGAGGGGGAGGGGGAGAGAGAGAGAAAGGAAGAGAGAGAGGGAGAGGGAGAGAGAGAGAGAGAGAGGGAGAGGGAGAGAGAGGGAGAGAGAGAGGGAGAGGAAAGTCTCCCAAAGACCTGGGCCTCCCTCCTTCCTCCGCTGCGCTGATTGGTTGGATGGGGTCCCTATTGCGGCTTGTACTCCCGAATAAACCTTGTTTTGGCAGTTCGGTGTGATCGACTCTCTGGGGGTCTCTGTGGGGATCTAATGATCTGGGCACAACAGGTGTAGGAATGAGGAACAACTGTAATCAGGAATGGCATGACGACACTCAGGCTGTGGGCCATTTGAGTGGCTGACCAGAGCTAGTGGGGTATAAAAGAGTAATGGACCTGGCTATGGGCAGTTTCTCAGGGTAGGATGACAGGGCAGATGCATCTGCTAACAAGGCGGATTCTCCGTCTTGTTCAGCTGGTTCTGGTTGGCTGTCAGCTGTAGGCTTGATGTTTCTTGCTGGTACCCAAATGGGCTGTCCTGCATTCTCTGGAAAGACACAAGCATATCCTTGGCCCTTGGTTAGCAGAAGCCTTTTTACAGGAGTTGGAATCCAAGGCCTGAATTTTGCGTCCACTTCAAGATTAAAGGCAAACATGCAGGTGGAATGAGGTCTAGCAGCTGCCCTGAGAGCCTGGGGTGCCTGGGGACTGCCACAAATGTGGGGATCCTCACTGGGTGCGGATGGGATGACCTCGCATGGGTTATCCCCTCGAGGTCATCTAAGTTCATCCAACAGATATTTGGGGGGTGGCTGACTAAGCATTGCTACCTTGTTTGCTACCTTGTTTGCTATCTTGTCATTTTCATTGTGGAGGCTCTCTGTCCCTAAGTCATCAACTGTTGCCTGTGAGGCAGAGACCTGGAGTGTCAGGCTCTTATCACTCACAGATTCACTATGTTTGGTAATATGTATGAGCTTTTGAGAGGGGGGGTATCTTTCCCATGTTTGAGTGTTAAAGTGCTTCGTGCCACACCAACTCTAGACAAAGGAAAGACACACACAGCACTGCTGCCATGACAAAACAAATTCCTAGCCCTCAGTGGCTGATGGCATTACGCAGGGGCTTCCCTACCTTAGAGGAACAGACAGTGGTGTATCAGATCGCACGTATGTCCTGTGCTTAGTGGGGGACTTCCTTGATTCGTTAGGTCAAGGCCGTATGCCCACACGGTGTCTCCGGAGCGTCACCTCTCTCGAGTGAGGGAAGATGACTTGGTTCTGAATTCTGGGAAGATCAGTCCCTTATGTGAATTTGCCAGGCGAACCGAAAGTAAAAGCAGGAGCTGAGAAGCAACAAAGGCTTTTTAAAACTTTTGTATAACTTATTGTCATGTTAGTACCATGTGAAAATGGTAGTTAGTGAAGCCAAGAAACACACAATCAACTTCTGCTGCAGCCTTTGGTGTGTATGATTCAGAAGCAAAGCCCTTTGAAATAACTAGCAGTAGGAGACCAAATGGCTTGGGCTATCGACTGAGACCAGCGACACAACTGGACAGTGTAAGAGCATACGTGTTTAAAGGCATCAGAGACTGAGGAAGCAAGCAAAAGTGGGGAAAAGGTCCAGGAGCGGAAGAAAGTCTAGAGGTGATCCCAACAGTGGGGCCACTTTCCTGTCCTTATCGGGTCCACCTATTCTGAAAGTGACAACAGAGAGGCTAGAAATCTGAAAAATGACTTCAAAATACAGTGTAGTGGACAAATACTGGAGTCCTGCCAGGGAGGAGGTACCTAGGCAAATGCCTAGCCTTTGTATTGGGATCCCATAGTCCAGAGTGAACTATACCTCAACTGGTTTCTGTGACTGTTTATGTTTGGCTCCTAACATAAGGGAACCAACAAGCCCTGCGTAAAAGAAAAAAAAAATGAGATGAAAACCAAGAAGCAATAAAGAATAGAAATAGAGGGCATCCAGTTAATAACTGTCAGACACTGACTTAAAATAACTATGTAGATTATGTCATGAAGTTACTAGATAAGATTGAAAATGTCAGCACAGAACAGGCATTTAAAAATCTGTGAAATTTTACTATTGAAAACAAAAAAGGGGCTGGCACTGTGGCATAGTTGGTAAAGCCACCATCCATAAGCAGTGCCAGCATCCCATATAGGCACCCGTTTGAGACCAATCCAGCTCTCTTCCATAGCCTGGGAAAGCACTAGAATTGGCCCAAGTCTTTGAGCCTGCATCTGTGTGGGAGACCCAGAAGAAGCTCCAGGCTCCTGGCTTCAGATCAGAGAAGCTCCAGCTGTTGCTATAATTGGGGAGTGAACCAGTGGATGAAATCTCTCTCTCTCTCTCTCTCTCTCTCTCTCTCTCTCTGTAACTCTTTCAAATAAGTAAATCTTTTAAAGAAAAGAACAGAACTGAGATTAAAGACTCAATGGATGGGCTTAGATTCAGCAGGAAAGAAGAAAATGAATTACTACATTTTGCATGACATAAAATACATCTTACCACTCCCAAACCAAAAATCTTTCAAAGTACAATTGCATTCCAACACTGCCACATAACCGCCTATATAATCTTTATCATGCAGTAAGAGTACATTGAAATCCAATTAAAGATCAATATAGTATAAATTCTGAGACATATTTTCCCCCAGGTGGTGTTCTAATGTGATGATAAAGCACTGGTATAATAAAATAGGATTGTATATGGATCGAGAGAATTGAATATAATAGTATTACAATAGTATTAAGTTTAATTCTCAGAGTGGGTATTATATTTGAGTGGGTATTATATTGTGGAATTTCAGCTCTGTGCTTATGAACATAGAGCTAGGTTTATATTTAGCAATAATTTGCTTCCTGTATATTCAGATAGCAGTACAATGAAGTGCTCAATCCATGTAGTGTCCTCATGCGTCTTCCACAATGTGGCTTTACCAATTTTAAGTTCTACTCTCTTTAAAACATATAACCTATGAACTTGAATATTGATCATCAAATAATATTAATTTAAGGTAGTTATTCCATTTTAGATTACGTATAGAGCCCTTTAACCATGGAATCTCAAATTTATAACAACCTCAGAATATAAACTGAATTCCCTATTGTCACATAGGTTGAGGATGATGTTATGTTGATCTTCTAATAAATATAGTATTATTTAATTGATTCCAAATCCACTTTTTTGTTAAGATTTTATTTATTTATTTGAGAGAGTTACAGAGAGAGGGACAGAAAAGGATACCATCTGCTGGTTCACTCCCCAAATGGCCGCAATGGCCAGAGCTGCGCCAATCTGAAGCCAGGATCCAGAAGCTTCTTCTGGGTCTCCCATGCGAGTGCAGGGGCCCAAGCACTTGGGCCATCTTCTACTGCTTTCCCAGGCAGAAAGCTGGATTGGAAGAGGAATAGTCTGGCCATGAACCAGTGCCTGTATGGGATACAGGTGCCACAGGCGAAGGCTTAGCTCGTTACGCCACAGCACTGGCCCCCAAACCCACTATTAACAACCATATTCCTCCATCCCAGGCCACCCCTACCACAACTAAAAGTATCATCTCAGGGAAATTTTATTCATGCTTGGCCTGCTCCTCCACCTCTTTTATGTAATTCCCTCATGTGATGTTTACCCCTCTTTTTGCAAATGCCTTTCAGGGAACTGAGTTTATACTTTATTTCTTTCCCTGACACTTTCTTGGAAAAGTCTTCCTGTTGCAACTATGAAAGAAAACAAAATACCAAAATCCTGTACTAACACAGAGAAACAGAAACTGAGGGTGGGGTTTGAGAAACACAAGGAAATGTGGTAAAGCCAGAGATTTAGGATAATGGTTCCTTTTCCATTACTGAATGAGTATTATTCAGTCATCTATGAAGTTAATATGCTTACCACCGATTATGGTATTTTGAACATGCTGTTACAATGACTCTCAAATTAACTGTAATTGTTATAAAATTTTTCATGGTGTGCTAAAGTGTTATTTTGAACTTTTTACCTTAGTTGTCATTAATGCAATTTCTAGTGTACTGTTGCTAATAACCTGGGAAAACTAATTAGCCACCAAAAATACTGAATAAATTTCATATTTCAGTCATTAATAATCACCCACTACAATCTTATCACTCTTTTACCACTTGAATAAAAAGATTTTCTGTCTTAAGAATATTATTTTGAAAGTGTAAAACACATGAGTGCATACATTCACATACATTATAAGCTTCCATTTTTATGATCTTTCAACTATAGGCGATTATTAAAAATATGAATTTAATATAAAAATTTCTATTGTGAATCATGTTAAACTATGGCGTCCTTTCACAGTAGCATCATTTTAAAGAAATTACAATCTTTATTGTGTGGTATTTAATATATCTAATCAGATAGGCTGTTGATTCATGTAGTAAAATGAAATTTGGGCAGAGGAAAGGAAAGTTTTCTTAAATACAAACGATAGTGTGGTATCTGTGAATTTTTGTTTCTGCTTTATGAAAAATAAATTTTTACTATGTAAGAAATGATATGGAAAGTAAAATTTTGAAAACAATTCCCTTATAACCTTTCATAATACAGTTTAATGTGTTTAGTGACTGAATTTCATTAGTTTTTTTTTTTTTTTGGAAAATTGGGGGATCACTGTTGTTTCTTATTTAAAATATAAGGAAAGCTACAGTTTCCTTGCTATATCCAAATGCTACAGCTGCCCTCTTTTCACGAATTTCATTAGTTTTAACAAATGCTTTTGGTTTGTGCTTTGTACAAATATAGTATTTACAATAAATAAAATTTGAAATTCTTGTGTCTCCCAATGACTTCCTAAATACTTATTACAATCTGAAGATATGTAAATCAGTCCAGATGTTCATCAACTGTTGAGTCAATAAAGAAATTATGGTGCAATGGTACATATATACTATGGAGTACTAGTCAGCTGTAAGAAAAAAAAAAACAAAAAAAACCAGAAATCTTGTCTTCTGCAACAAGATGGATGCAACCACAAACCATTTTACTTGGTAAGCTAAGCCAGTTCCCCCAAAACAGATATCATATGTTTTCCCTGATCTAACAGAGTACATGAAATGGAATGTATTGGAGTGAAATAAACATTTTGCGATTCCAGGACTGTTTACAGCCCTTTTCTCGTCCATTGAGGAAGTTTTTTTCTTCTTTTCTTTCTACTGTTTGTTGAACTCTTTTACTTATTGTAGTGTGAACTACAGGATCAGAAGTAAACTGAAGGTAAATCTGTATAAAGATTAAGAGTGGGAATGTAAGACGGAGGAGGACAAAGTGCTGGAGCCTCAGCCCGAGGGAGGCTGGGGAGTAAAGACCACTAAGCACCTGACTCTGTATATAGGAAAAACATGTGCAACACATAAAATATAAAAATCAAAAAATACAGTTTTAGGTAAAAGCCCGGTGAAACCTTCACAGCCCTTTGCTAGCGTTTGTTACCGAAGGAGACCATCCCGCTGGAGGGGCAGGTGCGTGGGGACCGAGCCCGGGCTGGGGCGGCGCGCAGCGGGCAGCCTCCGGGCCGCGGGAATCCCGCTCCAGGGTCTCGCGAGAACACCGCCCGCGGACGGAGAACGGCGCGCGCCGACGTCCCGCCCAACGGCCGCGCCGGCAGTTCCCGCTCGGCGCCCAGTACCAACGCCATGCTCCGCCTGCTGCTGCTGCTGGCCGGGCTCCGCGGCTGCCCCGCGCCGAGGCCCGGTAAGCCCGGACCCCGCCGTCCCTCGGGGCGGGGCGGCCCGGCGCCTCGCTGCCTGTTTGCCCGGCCCCCCTTGCCGGGCGCCGCGTCCGGAGGCAGAGCCGCCGTGAGAGGGAAGGACTTTGACCAGCCCAGGGACAGCCCTGTGCGCTGAGGGGCTGCGTCTGTCCGCCTGCGTCCCAGAGCGCGCCCGGTGCCGGGAGAACAGCCCCGGGACCCCGGGACCCCGGGACCCCGACCGTGCGCAGCTGTCCCTGTCCCAGAGTCACTGTCCCGCGTGGGCCCGGGGTCCTGGGTGCTGCGGACGTGCGTGTGTCAGAGAGGAGTCCGCCGGCAGTGTAGACGCACGGAGAAACGGGAGAGGTGTGGATGCGAGGGACGCACTGCGGGGTGCGGTTTCCAGGGAGCGGCCCCACCCCGCCAGGCCACCGCCTTCCCTGTGGGCAGGCAGTCCCCTTTATTTCCAGTCCCCTTATCAGAGCTGGTGCCCTGGTGGCCCCAGCTGCCACAACACAACTCCGCTGTACGCAACTTGAGCCGTACAGATTTGTCTTCCCACAGCTCTGGCAGCTGGAAGCCTGAGGTCCAGTGTCTGCGTTCTCGGTTCTGACGAGGGTTCTTTCATAGTCTTCAAACCGTTGCCTTTCCAACTGTGCCTCTTACAAGGATGTGCACCCCATCATGAGGGCCTCACCCTGTGATACCATCTAACTCTGATTATGGCCCAGAGACCACCAAATAGACCTACTCTGTGGCTTGTAATTTCAGTAAGTGATTTTAGGATTCTGCATGGAAACTGCAACACATTTCTATATTTTAATGCAGTGATTGCCAAAATTTTTGATTCAGAATCCTAACAGTTACTGAGATTTCAAAGAGGTTTTGTTTATATGGATTTATATCTGTATTTATCATATGAAGAACAAACATAGGGGCCGGCGCCGTGGCTCAATAGGCTAATCCTTCACCTGTGGCTCTGGCACACCGGGTTCTATTCCCTGTCGGGGTGCCAGCTTCTGTCCCGGTTGCCCCTCTTCCAGGCCAGCTCTCTGCTGTGGCCCGGGAGTGCAGTAGAGGATGGCCCAGGTCCTTGGACCCTGCACCAGCATCGGAGACCAGGAGAAGCACCTGGCTCCTGGCTTTGGATCAGCACAGTGTGCCGGCCACAGCGACCATTGGAGGGTGAACCAACGGTAAAGGAAGACCTTTCTGTCTGTCTCTCTCACTGTCCACTCGGCACCGTCACAAAAAAAAAAAAAAAGGAATTATAGGAATTTAAGAATATGTATTCATTGAAAAAACAAGAATCAACCTTTTAATAAATATGTATCTATGCATCAACAAAACAACAAAACAAATGACTTTTAAAAAGTAAAATATATTTTCCAAAACATAGTAGCAAAGTGTTGTTTTACCTTTTGGTAAATATTTTTAATGTCTGTCTGCTTTAGAAGACATCCATATCCGCATATTCTCTTCTGCATTTTGTTGTCATTCATTTGAAGTAGATGCAGAAAATCCAACCCATGTAGTTGGCCAAAGGAGAAATATCTTAGTAGCCTTTTTAGAAAATTGAGGATTCTTAGGATACTACACTAAAATTTGACACTTTGTAAAGGTTATTTGCAATGTACAATCCAAAACATAGCAGTGAGATTTTCTTAGTATTCTTAGAAAAACATTTAAATCCTTAGCTCTGTCTTGAAATTTTATCTTTTTACCAATTTTTAAAATATCATTTAAAATATTTTATTTTCTGTTGTGATAAAATATGCAGTAGCAAGAAACTAGAATTGGAAGTAAAGCCAGTACTGGAACTCAGGCTGTCCCATTTGGGGACACAGATTGATGTCTTGGCTGCTGCAACATTCACACATCTTGGACATTTTAATTTCAATAAAGTCCATTTTGTTAAGTATTTCTTTTTTGGAGTATATTTTGCTGTTGTCTAAAAGCCATTGCTATACCAAGGTTATCTAGCTTTTCTCCTATGTTATCTTTTAGGAATTCTATGCTATATATGTATTTACATGTAGGTCTCTGATCCATTGGGAGTCAATTTTTGTGATACATATAAGGTGTGTGTTTAGATATCTTTTAAAATGTCATGTCCAGGTCTTTCAGCACCATTTGTGGAAGAAGTATCTTTGCTCATTGTAGTCCCTTTACGCCCTTGTTGAAGATCAGTTTCTGGGTATTTTCCCTTATCTCATTCTGGGCTTTTTTTTTTTTTTAATTTATTTTTTTATTTTTTTTATTTTTGACAGGCAGAGTGGACAGTGAGAGAGAGAGACAGAGAGAAAGGTCTTCCTTTGCCGTTGGTTCACCCTCCAATGGCCGCCACGGCCGGCGCGCTGCGGTCGGCTCACCGCGCTCATCCGATGGCAGGAGCCAGGTGCCAGGTGCTTTTCCTGGTCTCCCATGGGGCGCAGGGTCCAAGCACTTGAGCCATCCTCCACTGCACTCCCGGGCCACAGCAGAGGGCTGGCCTGGAAGAGGGGCAACCGGGACAGAATCCAGCGCCCCAACCTGGACTAGAACCCGGTGTGCCGGCGCCGCAAGGCGGAGGATTCTGGGCTTTTTTTCTATTGCATTGATCTGCTTCTCTGTTCTTTCAGCAACATCACATTATTTTCATTACTGTAGCTTTAGAGTAAATTTTGAATTGTGGTGATGTCAGTCCTCTGACTTTGTTTTCCAATACTGAGTTGACTTTTCAGGATCTTGTACCTCTCTATGTGACCTTTAGAATTTAATTCTTGCTGCCCACAAAATAACTTGCTAGAATTTTGATTGGGACTGTTTTGGATCTATAGGTCAATTTTTGAGAACTGACAAGATATCTTGACAATATTGAAAATTCCTAGGCATGAACATAGACTATCTCTCCACCTATTTAGTTGTACTTGTTAGGTTAGTCAGTTTTGTAGCTATTTTCATATAGATCATATATAGACATAATAATTTTATTTTGAGGGTGCTAAAGTAAATGGAAATATGCTTTCAATTTTTTAAATTATTTTTGTTGCCATATTAGAGATACATGGCCTTTTGTATATTAACCTTGTATCCTGTAACCTTGAAATGACCATAACTGTGAGACTAAAGTTTCAATGAGCTAATTCATTTCACAAAATGAATTATAATTTTTTAACAGTTGATGAAGCCAGGCAAGGCAACAATTTATTGATAATTAAGTGCCCATTCTGAACAATCAATCATGATGCCACTTCTATTTTAAGTCCCCAAGATTAGCCAAAGCCAGTAAATAAAACTAATTACAAGTCTGGCTATTTCCCTTTCCCCAGTACATAGTCTTTATGGTAAAAAGAAATAGTGTACTATGGAGAAACTCGAGGGTTGGGGGGATTAATATTACATTACCGTGGCTGCATTTTTAAGGTCATTTCTAAAGGGAACTACTACTATTACTCTTCAATGAAGAAGCTAAAAAGTTTGAGTAGCAATTTACAACAGTTTCTGTACACAATAAAGCAGAATTTACTTGACTAGGCTGCCTCTCTTTCATTCCTAGGGACTCTGATCAGTTAGATACTTGGAGGAATCTCTATCGATAAAAGCATTTTGTCCATCTCTGTTTTTGCAGCTTCTTCTGGTAATTGTGCCCTCCTTTTCTCTGAGAGTTAAATGTTTCCACATACCTTATATACTTCTGAATTCTGTTATTTCCAGAAATCTAGGAACTGTGTTTTATTTTAATATTTCCTTCAGGGGCCAGCACCATGGCTCACTTGGTTAATCCTCTGCCTGAGGCACTGGCATCCCATATGGGTGCTGGTTCTAGTCCTGGTTGCTCCTATTTCAGTCCAGCTCTCTGCTGTGCCCCAGAAGGGTATTGGAGGATGGCCTAAGTGCTTGGGACCCTGCACCCGTATGGGAGACCAGGAAGAAACACCTGGCTCCTGGCTTTGGATCGGCGCAGTGCCGGCCATAGCAGCCTTTTGGGGAGTGAACCAACGGAAGAAAGACCTTTCTCTCTCTCTCTCCCTCTCACTGTCTGTAACTCTACCTGTCAAATAAAATGAAATTTCCTTTACTCCTCTCTGGCTTTGGGATGGCAGCAGGAGTATACCCTAGCAGTTAATCTTTCCATTAGGATACTTACATCCCATATCAGAGTACTTGGATTCCACTCTCAATTCTGGCTTCCTACTCATGCACACCCCTATAAGGTGACAGTGATAGCTCAAGTGATAGAGCTGCTATTACTCACATGGAAGACTCAGATTTAGTTCTTTGTTCCCAGGTCTGTTGTCAGCCCCCAGCTATTGGGAGTGTTTAGGTGTTGCATTGACTCATGGAAGCTCTCTGTCTGCCACTCAAAAAACAAATTAAATAGCTAATTCTGAAAAGCACAGTGAAAAATGAAATAACTTAACCTGTCTTTCCTACCTCCTTTTGTCAATGCTTCACTTTGGTTGATCTCATCCATAATCCAGAGGGCAAAGAAGCCTGTACGATGCATTTTGAAAAAACACAGCTTCATGGCAGAGCACATCAGAGAAAGAACAGAGAATAGAATAGCCAGGCTGAAATACATTTACCTGATATTGTGTTTTTATTTCACTGATCTGTCTATTCCTATGTATATCTAAACTGTTATTATAACATTGTGGCATGTTTTGATATCAAGTTCATCAAATAGGATATCTTGTTAATTTCCAAAATTATCTATATAGTTGAATTGTAGACTAAATATGGCATATTTTATTTAGTGTCTCACAGTCCACCAGTAGCAGTATTCACCCTTGTTATCCTTCTTAAAGTTTTGTGGAAGAAAAGAAAGAAGGAAGGAAAGGAGGGAGGGAAATGAAAGAGAAGAGTGGGAGGGATTAAGTTAAGCCCATCCAGATAATCTGAAATAATCTTGTTTTAAGGTCAGATAATTAGCAACCTAATTGTGGTTTGCCATGTAACTTAACATATTCACTGATTCCAGAGATTAGGAATAGATACCTTAAATAAGTATCACAGATGATATATTTGGAGTCCAGGTGAAAACAGAATCAGAGATTTAGCAAAGTCCTGAGGCAAGATGGTGAAAGTATAATGCCATGACTGCCAAGCAAAAAGCAAACTTCAAGTCTCTGCTGGGATAGAGAAAACAGCAAATTTTTCTGTCAGTGGTCCATTCCAGTGCCTTTCTACAGAATCAGGATCTTATGGGGTAGATTTCTTTAAAGTCTCCCTCAGGCATTCCATGAAGGCACAGGGATTTTCTTGGGGAGCTTAATCAATCTGAGGTAATTTAGGGCAGTTAAAGGATTTGGTTCTAATTGTTTTTAGACCTTTTATAATACAGACAATAAGATGCCTTCTCCAGTTGTCTACAGGATTTGTTAGAGTCTCAATTAGGGTCGTACTGGGGAATTGCCTGTTGACCAGTGTGAAATGGTATCTTTTGCTCATATACTGCAACTTAAGGGTCATGTTCATGGGATACAGAAAATGCATCCCCAAATTCCTCTGCTGCTTGCATGGCTGCAAGATTTTGTGAATATGTGAGAGTTTGGCAGAGAAGCAACATTACATTGTTCCAGGTTAACGCATACAAGGTTCTGGGAGGCCTCTATGTTGTCTGCTCCATCTATGAAGCTGTCCAGATCTCCCTTAATCTGCTTAAGGTCTTGCAGAGAAAAATGGGACTTGAATGCAAAATAAGTCCCTGCCCGGTAAGCATTTGCTGAAGAGATAATAAATTGGCATGAGGTTCTGGGGGAGCTAAAGGTTTGGGTATGGAGGACAAATAAGGCAGGTGTGTGGATTACAGGGAAGATGTAGTCCTGGAGGAGCTAGAACTGGCACTTAGTAGTTAATACTAATGCTTCCCTTTGGAGACTAATTTTCTCCTTCCTCTAGTTTGTAATTAGTCCAGGCAGTGAGGCAGTGGCGCAAAGATACGTTTTTTCCCCCCACTCAGGGAGTCAAAGGAATCTCAGTATCTGACGATGCACACCGAGGAAATGCCTGCTGTAGATGGGTTTGTTTCCCATCTAGAACGAGAGAATAAAAACAGGCATCCTTCAGCTTTTATCTCTCCTGAGGCTGAGATATTTCTCAAACTCCTCTGCTGTCTGTGGCATTCAGACATGTTCTGAAACCCATGGAGAAGGGCAAAATGTAGCTAAGACTAGCATGTATTACCTATGCTTGCTCAGCCTTCCACACCTGTAACCTACAATAGATATTTGCCAGAACAGCACACACTGAGAGTATGCTGGAACTGGCACTCCTGCCTTGACCAAATATATAGTGTTGCAGCTTTGTCCCCATACATGAAAAGAAATGGTTTTCCTGTGCCTCCTAACCTTTAACTATATAACCTTAAAAAAGATCCTTCGAGTTAGAGTTTGGAGAGAGGGCACTAGTCCTGGCCACTATTTTGGCTGGTGACTATGCAAGTGAAGGAATAAAGGAGCAGTGGGGGAATAAAAACTCCGAGATACAGCTTATCTAGAAAGGACCTGACAAAGGTGGATCCAAAAGAGGGAGGGACCTGAAAGAGAGGTCGGAGGCCACCAGAGAACATGCTGGAGGACCTGTCTCCGCAAGTCCAGGTCGTGAGGGGGTCTATGCCTAATGAGCTGACTAGGTAGTAAAGGGTGCCTGTCTACAAAAGGAATACCTAAATTCTGACACAAAACCAACCAGATATTTAGGGACCATGAATTCTGGTTTATAAGAAATGAGGAAAACTGGCAGGACAAAAGAGCATCCAGAAGCACAGTGTAGTGAAACAAGAAGAAAAAGAGATGGGGATCTTGTCAGGGTCTGGGGTAACATAAGGAGTCATCGGGGCATTGGGATACAGAGCCTTTGGCCTCCCTCCAGACCATGCCCAGTCTCACCACAGATCGATCTCCACAGAAAGCAGAGCAGAGTACAGTTCTCAAACTGCCACCCTGTTAGACTGTTGGAGTCTAGTGTTCAGTCAAGGAGCCTTTGAAAAACACCAGAGTGTTGCCATGGCACGAGTTTTTGCAATTACTCTACAATCTCCCAGTCTCACACAATGGGTCAACCCCATGAAAGGAAACAGTGTCAGTGAGGACCAACATTCCCAGAGCCAAGATGAGACAAAAAGTAGAGAGGGTAGAGTGTCTAGTGTTAAAGTTCATGAGGACTCCAAAACAGCACTTAAGTCCAGGATAGAGTAAGGAGTTGTTATGGCATTTGTGCACAGAGCCCATAGCTATGCTGCAGACTGCACCCAGTCTCAATAGTGCCACTCTCTGTAGGAAATGTGTTTCCCGGCTCAACACCTTTCAGGCTGTCAGGGTCTGGAGTCCAGTCAAGAAACTTTCAGGAAGCACAGGAATAAATGCTCAGCTAGGATCTGTCAGCATTCTCAAGTCCTTTTCATAGTCCCTCGCTAAGGGCTGATCCATGCAACAAACAAATTAGAAGAGAGCCTCACCTCTGGGGGCTTAATCCAGAGCCCTGGTCAGCAAGCCTGACCCCTGAGTCTTAAGACCAGCATCCATGCTAACCTCTGCTTTTAACGGACTTTCAGGTACCTTGTGTTCTTGAGAGAGAGTGGCTAATGAAGGATAGTGAGACTTTTCAAAAAACAGGCAGAAGCATTCCGCATGCTCACTTGTCTGGCAAGATGAATTTCAGTTAAGTCTGAGTCACAGCACGAAGCTGTTGTGGGAGTTCTTGTCACATGTCGAAGAATTTCCACACAGCAGGGGCAGTTAGCAAAGCAAGATTTATTGAAAGTGAGAACCCTCCTGCTGCAGCATTCAGGAGGAATTGCCTAAGAAGTTTGCCAGTGTTTGCCTTTTATAAACATGAATTGGCACTCTCTGATTGGCCCCTTTCTGAAAATCAAACCTAAATTTAACCAATTAGAGGAGGAGCAGAATAACAGCTAAAAAGAAGGCAGGGATTACAATTGTGTCTAGCTTTGGTAAAATTAGGTGTGGTTAGCTGACCTAACTGCCTTGCCACTGGCCTAAAGGCCTGTTAGCCCATCTAAAGCCTCACATCCTCATCTCTTTCACTATCACATGATGTCTCTGAAGCCTACATTTTTTTTGACTTTTATTTAGAATTTAAATTTCGAGGTACAACTTGTGGATTACCATGCCTTCCTCACCCATACCTTCCCTCCCCTCCGCTACCCTCCCCCCTTTCCCACTCCCTCTCCCCTTTTATTCACATCAAGATTCATTTTCAATTCTCTTTGTATATGGGAGCTCAGTTTAGTATGTGTTAAAAGATTTTAAACCATTTGCCCTCACATAGCATCGCAGAGTGAAATATACTCTTTGAGTACTAGTTATAGCATTAAATCACATTGTACAGCACATTAAGGACAGAGATCCTACATGATATTATTATTTTTTTAAATTGATTTTTATGTAACTTCCAATTTTTTTAATCATTTTCAATAATCTTTATATACAGAAGATCGATTCAGTATATACTAAGTAAAGATTTTGTCAGTTTGCACCCGTGCAGAGATACAAGGTGCAAAAATACTGTTTCAGTACTAGTTATTGCATTACTTCATATTAGACAACACATTAAGGACAGATCCCACTTGGGCCGTAAGTACACAGTGACTACTGTTGTTGATTTAACAATTTGACACTCTTGTTTATGGCGTCAGTAATCTCCCTAGGCTCTAGTCATGAGTTGCTGAGGCTATGGAAGCCTTTAGGGTTCACAGACTTGGATCTTGTTCTGACAGGGTCATAGTCAAAGTGGATTTTCTCTCCTCCCTTCGGAGAAAGGTCCCTATTCTCTGGTGGCCCTGTTCCTTCCATTGGGATTGTACTCGCAGAGATCTTTCATTTATGTCTTCTTCTTCTCCCTTTTTTTTTCCCCCAGAGTGTCTTGGCTTTCCATGCCTAAAATACTCTCATGGGTTCTTGAGCCAGATCCTAATGCCTTAAGGGCTGATTCTGAGGCCAGAGTGATTTATTAGGATATCTGACATTCTATGAGTCTGCTGTGTATCCTACTTCCCATGTTGGATCAGTCTCTCCCTTTTTTAGTTCTATCTGTTAGTATTAGCAGTTACTAGTCTTGCTTGTGTGATCCCTTTGACTCCTAGACCTATCAGTGTGATCAATTGTGAACTGTAATTGATCACTTGGGCCAGTGAGATGGCTTGGTACATGCCACCTTGCTGGGGTTGTATTAGGGTCCCCTAGCACATTTCTAACTCCATCGTTTGGGGCAAGTCCGATTGAGCTTGCTCAAATTGTACATATCCTCCCTTTCTTTTTCCGTCTCTCATAATTAACAGGGATTACTTTTCAGTTGAAATTTAAACACCTAGGAATAATTGTGTGTTAATTGCAGAGTTTGACCAATAGTACTAGAACAATAACAAACAATGGCAAGAAATACTAAAATAGGAGAAGATTTACATTGTATATCAACCGTCCAGACAAGATTTGATCCAGTCATAGTTTCTCATAGAGTTCATTTCACTTCAACAGGTTTCCCCTATGGTGCTCAGTTAGTCATCGCCAATCAGGGAAAACAAATGATATTTGTCTTTTTGGGACTGGCTTAATTCACTCAGCATGATGTTTTCCAGATTCCTCCATTTTGTTGCAAATGACCGGATTTCATTGTTTTTGACTGCTGTATAGTATTCTGTAGAGTACATGTCCCATAATTCTTTATCCAGTCTATTGCTGATGGGCATTTGGATTGGTTCAGGTCTTAGCTATGGTGAATTGAGCTGCAATAAACATTAGTGTGCAGACGGCTTTTTTGTTTGTCAATTTGACTTCCTTTGGGTAAATTCCAAGGAGTGGGATGGCTGGGTTGAATGGTAGGGTTATATTCATGTTTCTGAGGAATCTCCAGACTGACTTCCATAGTGGTTTAACCAGCTTGCATTCCCACCAACAGTGAGTTAGTGTTCCTTTTTCCCCACATCCTCTCCAGCATCTATTGTTGGTAGATTTCTGAGTGTGAGTCATTCTGACCAGGGTGAGGTGAAACCTCATTGTGGTTTTGATATGCATTTCCCTGATTGCTATGATCTTGAACATTTTTTCATGTGTCTGTTGGCCATTTGGATTTCCTCTTTTGAAAAATGTCTATTGAGGTCCTTGGCCCATCTCTTAAGTGGGTTGTTTGTTTTGATGTTGTGGAGTTTCTTGATTTCTTTGTAGATTCTGGTTATCAACCCTTTATCTGTTGCATAGTTTGCAAATATTTTTTCTCATTCTGTCGGTTGTGTATTCACTTTCTTCTCAGTTTGATACAATCTCAATAATTAATTTTGGCTTTGACTGCCTGTGCTTCCAGGGTCTTTTCTAGAAAGTCTTTGCCGTTACCTATATCTTGCAGCGTTTCTCCAGTGTTCACTAATAGTTTGATGGTGTCGGGTCATAGATTTAACTCTTTAATCCATGTTGAGTGAATTTTTGTGTAATGTGAAATGTAGGGTTCTTGCTTCATGCTTCTGCATGTGGAAATCCAATTTTCCCAGCACAATTTATTGAATAGACTGTCCTTACTCCAGGGATTGGTTTTGATCCTTAATCAAATATAAGTTGGCTGTAGATGTTTGGATTGATATCTGGTGTTTCTATTCTGTTCCATTGGTCTATCCATCTGTTTCTGTACCAGTACCATGCTGTTTTGATAACTACCGCCCTGTAATATGTCCTAAAATCTGGTATTGTGATGCCTCCGGCTTTGTTTTTGTTGTACAAGATTGCTTTAGCTATTCGAGGTCTCCTGTGCTTCCATGTGAATCTCATAATCATTTTTTCCAGATCTGAGAAGAATGTCCTCGGTATCTTGATTGGTATTGCATTGAATCTGTAAATTGCTTTTGGCAGAATGGATATTTTGATCATATTGATTCTTCCAATCCATGAGCATGGAAGATTTTTCCATTTTTTGGTATCCTCTTCTATTTCTTTCTTTAAGGTTTTATAATTTTCATTGTAGAGCTCTTTAAAGTCCTTGGTTAAGTTTATTCCAAGGTATTTGATTGTTTTTGTAGCTATTGTGAATGGGATTGATTTTAGAAGTTCTTTCTCTGCCGTGGGATTGCTTGTGTATATGAAGGCTGTTGATTTTTGTGCATTGATTTTATATCCTGCTACTTTGCCAAACTCTTCTATGAGTTCCAATAGTCTCTTAGTAGAGTTCTTTGGGTCCCCTAAATAAAGAATCATATCATCTGCAAAAAGGGATAGTTTGAGTTCTTCCTTCCCAATTTGTATCCCTTTAGTTTCTTTTTCTTGCCTAACAGCTCTGGCTAAGACTTTCAGAACTATATTGAATAACAGTGGTGAGAGTGGGCATCCCTGTCTGGTACCTGATCTCAGTGGAAATGTGTCCAGCTTTTCCCCATTCAAAAGGATACTGGCTGTGGGTTTTTCATCAATTGCTTTGATTGTATTGAGGAATGTGCCTTTTATACCCAGTTTGCTTAGGGTTTTCATCATGAAAGGGTGTTGTATTTTGTCAAATGCCTTCTCCGCATCAATTGAGATAATCATATGGTTCTTCTTCTGCAGTCTGTTAATGTGGTGTATCACGTTGATTGTTTTGCGCACATTGAACCATCCCTGCATTCCAGGGATAAATCCCACTTGGTCTGGGTGGATGATCTTTCTGATGCATTGTTGCTGTCTATTGACCAGAATTTTATTGAGGATTTTTGCATCTATGTTCATCAGGGATATTGGTCTGTAATTCTCTTTCAATGTTGCATCTTTTTCTGGCTCTGAAATTAAGGTGATGCTGGCTTCATAGAAAGAATTTGGGAGGATTCCCTCTTTTTCGATTGTTCTGAATAGTTTGAGAAGGATTGGAGTTAGTTCTTTAAATGTCTGGTAGAATTCAGCAGTGACTCCATCTGGTCCTGGGCTTTTCTTTGTTGGGAGGGCCTTTATTACTGTTTCAATTTCTGTCTCTGTTATGCGTCTATTTAGGTTTTCTATTTCTTCCTGGTCCAATTTAGGTAGTTTGTATGTGTCCAGGAATCTGTCCATTTCTGATAGATTTCCCTGTTTGCTGGCATACAAGTCCTTGTAGTAGTTTCTGATGATTCTTTTTATTTCTGTGGTGTCTGTTTTTACGTTTCCTTTTTCATCTCTGATTTTATTGATTTGGGTCTTTTCCCTTCTTTTTTTAGTTAGTTGGGCCAATCGGGTGTCAATCTTGTTTATTTTTTCAAAAAACCAGCTCCTTGCTTGGCTGATTTTTTGTAATTTTTTTTGGATTCAATCCTGTTGATTTCTTCTCTGATTTTAATTATTTCTCTTCTCCTACTAGCTTTGGGTCTGGTTTGCTGCTGATTTTCTAGATTCTTGAGATGAGCTGAAAGCTCATCTATTTGGTGTTTTTCCAATTTCTTGATGTAGGCACCTATTGATATAAACTTTCCTCTTAATACTGCTTTTGCTGTATCCCATAGATTTTGGTATGATGTGCTGTTATCCTCATTTACTTCCAGGAAATTTTTGATTTCTCTCTTGATTTGTTCTATGACCCGTTGTTCATTCAGGAGCATGTTGTTCAGTCTCCATGTGTTTTCATATGCTCTAGGGATTCCTGAGTTACTATTTCCCACTTTCATTTCTTTATTGTCTGATAAGCTGCATCGTATGATTGTAATTCTTTTGAATTTGCTGAGACTTGTTTTATGGCCTAGTATGTGGTCTTTCCTAGAGCAGGTTCCATGTACTGCTAAGAAGAATGTAAATTGTTTCTCTGTAGGATGAAAAGTTCTGTAGATATCAGTTAGGTCCATTTGGGCTATAGTGTCATTTAAATTTTCTGTCTCCTTGTTGATCCTTGTCTTGGTGATCTGTCTATCTCTGAGAGTGGGGTATTGAAGTCCCCTAGTACTATTGTATTGGGGTCTAAGTCTCCTTTTAAGTCCCTTAACAAGTCTTTTAAATAAACTGGTGCCCTGTAATTAGGTGCATACACATTGATAATCGTTATATCTTCTTGTTGGATGGATCCCTTAATCATTATATAGTGTCCCTCTTTGTCTCTTCTAATAGTTTTTGTGGTAAAATTTATATTATCCGATATTAGGATGGCTACGCCCGCTTTTTTTCATTTCTGCTGGCATGGTATACTTTTTTCCAACCTTTCATTTTCCATCTGTATGGATCTTTGTTAGAAAGGTGTGTTTCTTGTAAGCAGCAAATGGATGCGTTTTGTTCCCTAATCCAGGTTTCCAATCTGTTTCGTTTGACTGGGCAATTCAAACCATTCACGTTCAAAGTGACTATTGATAAATAGTAGCTTTGCCCTGCCATTTGCCAAAGATAGTTTCTTATATATGCTTTGAGTTTCGTATGGTCTTTTGCTGCTACGTTTCCTTCCTTTAGCTTCTTTGAAGTTGACCACCGTGTTTCTGTGTGTAGCACATTTTTAAGTATCTTTTGCAGGGCTGGGTGTGTGGCGACAAATTCTCTCAGTTTCTGTTTGCTGTGAAAGGTCCTTATTTCACCTTTATTCACAAATGAGAGCTTTGCAGGATATAGTATTCTGGGCTGACAGTTTTTCTCTCTTAGTACTTGGGCTATGTCTCGCCATTCTCTCCTAGGTTGCAGGGTTTCTGATGAGAAGTCAGCTGTGAGTCTAATTGGAGATCCTCTGAGAGTAATCTGACGTTTCTCTCTTGCACATTTTAGGATCTTTTCTTTTTGTTTCACTGTGGTGAGTTTAATTACAACATGTCGTGGTGAGGATCACGTTTATTAGGCGTTCTATGAGCTTCCTGTACTAGGATTTCTCTGTCCTTCTCCAAACCTGGAAAATTTTCTGCTAGTATCTCCCTAAAAAGGCCTTCTTATCCTTTCTCCCTCTTCATGCCTTCAGGAACTCCTAGAACCCAAATGTTGGGTTTTTAATAGTATCCTGTAAATTCCCGACGATATCTTTTAGTTTTCTAATTTCCTCTTCTTGTCTTTGGTTTGACTGTTTCCTCTCCTGTTCTCTGTCTTCTAGGTCTGATATCCTCTCTTCTGCTTCACCCATTCTGGTTTTAAGGCCCTCAAGATTGCTTGTCACTTGATCTATTGAATTCTTCAATTCATTAAGATTTTTTGTCACTATCGTAGCTTCTTGTTCTACCAGTTGTTTCGTTTCGTTTTGATTCCTCCGTAGTATTTCATTCTCGCAAGAGAGATTTTCTATCTTATCCATTAAAGATTTCTGTAGTTTAAGAATTTGTTTTTGAGAACTTCTTAATGTTCTTATCAATTCTTTGAGATCTGCTTCTTGCATTTCTTCTATCTTCATCTTCATAATCCTGACTTGGGGTGTCTTTTCCGTTTGGGGTCATCATAGCGTCTTCCTTGATCTTGCTACCTCGGAATCTATTTTTGTTTGGCATTTGTTTCCACACTCTTTCTCCGGGTTGTCAAGGTAACGGAGTTTGTGTGCACGGTGTTTTCCTGGATTTAGGTTCCCCCTCAGATTTATACAGCCTCGGGTTTTTGGTTCCACCTGCCTTAGTGGCGGGCGGGCACGCGCCATCCCACTGCGGTCTATCTAGTTCGGCTTTGCAAGGTGGGCAAAGAGAGAGGCTAGTGTTCGTGCGGGCTCCCCTCAACTGTGCTGTTTTCCCCGTGGGTTCTGTTTCTCCCCGCCAGTGTCTCAGGATCTTTGTCTTGCCTCCCGTTCCAGCGCTCCGTTCCTAGTGCGACTTTGTTCCGCCCAGCTCCATCCCGCCCAGCTCCGTCCCGCCCGGCTCCGTCCTACTGGCGGCTCCCGTCCCACTGTGGCACGGTTTGCCGTTGGCAAACTTACTTTCCCCTAGGTCCTCTGTGTCTCATTCACTGGGTCCAGATGAATTTCCTCTGCATTTTTTCCTTGAGACTTTTCCTGAGGTTACAGTAACTCTGCTTTTATTGAACTATCTTTTCATGGACTGCTAGTGCGCGTCCTCACTATTCCACCATCTTGGCTCCGCCCTGAAGCCTACATTTTTAAGAAGGTAGAATCAGAAACCAAAGGTGGGATGTGAGCATCTCAACTTGTAGGCTAACCATCTGGCCCCATGAAAGATTTTTGAAGTATGTCTCTGATTATCTTTTGTCTACCTATTCTGTTTCCTTCAGAAACAGCCAATTTTATATAGATTGAATATTTCCTTTTCACCCTTTGAAAAGTTTTCGTAACTATGCGTGTTTTCAAAATAGGAATTTTAAAGCTTTTTATAGGAATGCACAGTGATAAACTACTTGTATTTTCTTAAGCAACTTTATGAAAGAAATTGAACAGATATTTAGTCAAATTTAAGACACCTTTTTATTATTTTTTCAGGTTTTCAAAATTCATTTCTACAAATCATATTACCAGAGAAAATCCAAGCAAATACCAGTGGTAATTCAGAGGTAGAAGATGCGATTTTTTTTCATTAAGTTATGTAAAATTTGCTATTTTTTCATGGTTATGAAATATATCAACCCTATTAAGTATGAATGCAGGTTTCTAATGTTACTGCTACTAAGTATTTTAAAGTTCTGATAGTAAATAAATATATAAGTTATAATATTTTCTGTTTAATATCTGTCATTTCTCCATGGTAAGTTATTTTTAAAAGCTCAAATACAGAAAATAATATATTAAAACTGTCTTATCTGAGTGATATTAAGGAGATAGGAGAGTCAGATGAAGAGAATGATACAAGAAGAATTAAATTTAACTCAAACCTTGTTCCTCAGTCTTTATCTTATGGTTCTCAGTGAAAAAGAACCTTTCATTCTGCTATTTTTTTTTTTTTAGAAAAGGAAATACTTTACTTATTTGTTGAACAAATATTTATCTGGATTTTCATTGTGCATGCTGTGTGGAGATAAAAAAATAAATATAATTAAGCAAGCCATAAATCAAAGTGGGTAATTTTTGATTAATGTTAACAGTTTTATTAAGGTTTAAATTACACACCACCGAACTTATTGTTAAGTACACAGCTGTATGATTATTAATATATATGTAGAGTTTTGTGACCATCAACACAATCCAGTTGTGGAATATTTCTGTTGCCCTCCTGAAAGTTCCTTCCTGCCTATTTGATTTTCTCATTTTGTCCTTAGCCTAAGAATGCCACTTATGTGTTATCTGTCCTTATAAATTAGTAGTTTTTAACAATTCATGTTAATTGAAGCACATAATATGTGCTTTTGCTTTAAGTTTGTTTCATTTAGGTTTGTCCATATTGTCACATTTATCAGGTTAATTATTATTTATTAGTAAATGTAGATCTTCCATTCACTGGCTGATGCACACTTATATTCTTTTCAGATATTGGCTAGTGTGAATAACTGTTTTATGAATATTCGTGTGTAGGCATGTATTACTTTAGTGTTGAATATATTCTTCAAATTTAAATTGAGAACACACATAGAAAGTTGTGTTTAACGTTTTTAGTAATTAAAACACTTTTATTGCATAGCGAATGTGCCAGTTTACGTTTCACATCAGCAAAATAGGAGCGCTATTTTTTCTACATACTTGTAAACATTTGATGCTATATGTCTCTTGGATTAAAAGATAATTGTAGTAGTGTGTAATGCTATGCCATTGTAGCCTCATTTTACATTTTTTAATAAATAATAACATCAAACATTTTTCATGAACCTATGTGGCCATATCTACTTTGTGAAATAGTTATTTAAATAACTCGTTGACTATGAAGTTTAGTTGTTGAATTCTTTAATTTTGGGTTCTAAGAATTCATTCTATGTTATGCATACAAATTCTTTAAAATCATTTATTTTAATAGAAAGGGAGAGAGAGAGAGAGAGGCAGAGGCAATCAGAGAGAGGTGTTCCATCTGCTGGTTCATTCCAGAGATAGCCACAATGTCTAGGGCTGGGCTGATCCAAATCCAGGAACCAGAAGCTTCATCCAGAAGCTTCACCCATATGCATTGCCAGCACTGCAGGCAGCAGCTTTACCCACTATACCACAGCACCCCCCAACCCCAAACTTGTTTTTGAAACTGGTGAAGCCACTATAGAAGTCAGTCTGGAGATTCCTCAGAAACCTGAATATAACCCTACCATTCAACCCAGCTATCCCACTCCTTGGAATTTACCCAAAGGAAATCTGAATGCCCATTTTTAACTGTAAATAGGAAAATATACACAAGAGCAAAGGGCTTTGGGATGAAGGTCTAGGTCATCACACCTGGCAAACCACCTGGAATAGGAGAAATTATGACTGAGAGTGAGGGTAATCTAGATTAGATGACACAGCAGGAGTATGGTAAGTGTCAGTTAAGACACCAGGATCAATCTTCTGTGGCAAAGTTTAGCACATACTTTTGGCATGTCCCCTACGCCAAGTCCCTGGCCAGAATCCCTTTGCAAGTTCAGAGTGGGTTGTCTTCTCCCTGGCTTTTGGGGATTATTGCAGCAAAAATTGGCAGTCTTCTTTCTCAAATTGTCTTTGACATACTGAATTACCTGCCCACCCTGGAGTTTCCTAGGATTTACTCCCTGACTTCATCCCCCAGGACATTCCGTTAAACAAAAACTTTGATAAAGGGACACAAAAATCCATCTCCCTTTTCTCAATGTGGGAAACACTGCAGCACAATTTATATTCCAGAATTTCTTCAATGGATTGCCTGGGGGTTGAATTAATCTAATGCCAAATCTACTTTAGCTTTAGTTCTCCTGCTGTCTTCCTTATTTCACTCCCTTCTAGTTTCTCCTGATACTGGTGTCTGAACAGTGTACTTGTAAATATGTCTGTTTCAGACTCTGCTTCTGGAGACCTATGTCACTCTCCAAGTCCATAGTTTTGACAAAGCAGGTAATTTTCATCATAGCTTTCCATAAATTTAGATAAATCTACTTTAAAAGTCCCAAGTTGTTAAATGTCTATAGAAGTTCTAGACTTTTTCTATAATATATTTTAGGGGCAAGTGCTGTGGTGTAATTGGTAAAGCCACTGGCTGCAGTGCTGGCATCCCACGTGGGTGCCAGTTTGAGTCTCAGCTGCACCACTTGTGATCCAGCTCTATGCTATTGCCTGAGAAAGCAATAGAAGTTGGCCTAAGTCCTTGGGTCCCGGCACCTAATTGGAAGACCTGGAAGAAGCCCCAGGCTCCTGGCTTTGGATTGGCCCAGCTCCAGCCGTGAAGCCATTTGGGTAGTGAACCAGTGGATGGAAGATTTCTCTCTCTCTCTCTCTCTCTCTCTCTCTCTCTCTCTCTCTCTGTATCTGTCTCTCTCTGCCTTTGTCTCTGTTTGCCTCTGCCTCTCTGTACTCCTGCTTTTCAAATAAATAAATCTTTAAGAATAAAGTTACCATGCTATTAAAAAAAGAATGAGAAAAATGAAATAATTTCTATTAAAAATATATTTTTAAAAAATGAGTGAGGGGGATAAATGAGTAAGTAACCAGAAAGTGTTTTCTGAATCTGTTGATGTTATTCAACACTTCATAAATAATTTTCTGCTAGCACTGTTTGAGAAATCTTATGGAAGGAGTTTCAGAGGTATGAATTGTTAAAAGTAGATAATTCTGTTGTTTCCAGAAATTACAATGCAAAATTACCATTATTTGGTAAATTACCTTAGGATTTTATAATCAAAACACTTTGCAGTCATTAAGAATCTAGCTGAATTTCTCTATGTGTTCTTCAAATAAATGGCATTTCATGCTAACTCCCACAGTGAAAATACAGGTAAAGGAAGTACGTTTTGTTTTGAGGAACTATTCCTCTAAGTACTACATAAGGAACTATTTGCATGTCAGTTCACTTTACCAGAAAATAAAGTCTCCAACATCTGTGTTCAGTTACCACATTCATATTAAACTCACTGAAGAACCATTTTATTACCAGTAAAGATTTTAAAACTAGTACACTGTGCCACTTCAGTAACAGGGTCCTCTCTTTATCATTTCTGCTTTATACTCTTTTCCTTCTTTCCTCAGTTTATCTCGTTTCTCTCTCTCTCTCTGTCCCCTGCCTTCTCCTTTCCTCACCTCCCCCACCCCCCGCATAAAACTTTAACGTTTTGGAATACTTTTAGATTTACAGAAGTGGTGCAAAGATAAATAACAAGAATTCCCATATAGATTTCACTCAGTTTCCTATTTATGTTACATCTTATATAACAGTGTGGATATATTTATGAAAAGATTAAAAAAAAAAAAAACCTGAGGTGTATTGCAATTACTTAAATGATTTTATTTAGATTTCAGCAGTTTTTAAACTGACATCCTGTTTCTTTCCCTGAATGCTATCTCAGAGATTATCCTGCATGTTTCCCCATCTTCTTTGCTCATTTTTTGGTTTCTCCTTGCTTTTCAAGATCTTGACAGTTTTGAAAAGTATATATAATGCCCCACAATTTACGTTTTATCTAATTTATTTCATATATGGCCCTGCAGTTTATTTTTGTCTGATGTTTTCTCATGAGTAGACTGAAGTTATGAGTTTTAGTGAAAATACCATAGAGGTGAAGTGCTTTTGTTTTGTCATATCAGGAATTTCATGATATCAACTTGATTTATAATTAATGATTTTTAACTTTCTTATTTTCTTTTTGACCATGCACTTTAAACCACCTATCTTGTTTAATTTAAAATAATCTTGGTTGCTTGTTATTTTCACAGACCCTTGAATTCTTACATTTTCCATGTTTGTTTCCATTATTTTTAATATGTTTTAGCTAAGTTTCATTTTCATTGATGCTGCAATTCTTGCTTTTCACATGTTTTACTTTGCTGGATAGAATCTCATCACTTAGGTTAATTCAGCTATGGATACTCCAGCCTATTGCATCATTGTTCTAACTTGAAAATAGTACTGATAAAATCAAAGACTACTTAATTTTGGTTAGGAATATTCTCTTGAAAAATATAGGAAGCATGCAATGAATCTTAGTAAAATTTTTAAAGAAAATTGTTGGATATTTTTTCTGTAAGTTTCATTGATGTAGAATGCCTTAGTATCCCAGTGATGACAAGTTAGTAAGCATTTGCATATTGTCTATACTTTCATAAAGTTTATGGTTTACTTACATGTAGATTTCTAATCCAAAGTGAATGCTCAGATTGGACTTATTTTGTGAAAATAGTATGAGTGAATCATATAATCATGTTAAAAATTTAAAATATCTTGTTGCAAATTGTAAAATCACATGTATTCTGAGACATTTTCATTAAGACTTTTAAAGCATTACTTCAAGATATGTATATTATTGTTTTGCTTATATTAAACTTGTTATCAATCTGAGTTGTTCTGGATCCTCTAGGAACACATATCCTATATTATTCCAATTGATGAGAAACTGTATACTGTACACCTTAAGCAAAGGTAATTTTTATTCCTTTGTTTTGAATTTTATTTTAATGAAGCTGTTTACTCATAATAACAGAACAGAAGATGAAAATAGTAAATATACTTATTATTAACAATGTAATTATCTTAGATTACCAGCCACTTCCCTGTGATTTAATTAACTGTTTGGTCTAATGCCTCATATAGTCTTTTGTGAATTAAGGTTAGGAATTTGAAAACTAGACTTACTCCTGAAAACTGAGCTATAAGATGTTACGTTGGTAGGACCTGCAGGACTACCTGCATAATGTGGGCGTGGTGTCATAGTAAGTAAACATATAACTGATTCTATCACGTTGGCTATTATCAGAGAGATGGGATTAACATGAAGATATAAAATAAATATAGCAATTTTAGATAGCAATTTTACTTTACACTATTATGGGTCTAGTGAATAATTTATTGAAAATAGCATTAGCTGTATGCCACCCTTTAGAAAATTGAGAAAATCATTTTCTTGAGGTTTAATTCTTTGAAGGAAACCTAGTTAAGACTAGGCTAGACATAATTTGTGACAATGAAGAAGAGTTTCAGTTAAATTTTGGAATTGGGACTTGATTGCATGGTATTAGGGAGAGGCAATTTAAGAAAATTAGAAGTAGGAAGTATATATACTTATTCAAAAACGCCTGGCAGAAAACAAAGAAAGAGGAGGCTTTGATCAAAACGTTTGTTTTGTTAGGTTTCTGAGGAATCGCCAGACTGACTTCCATAGTGGCTTTACCAGTTTGCATTCCCACCAATAGTGGGTTAGTGTCCCTTTTTCCCCACATTCTCTCCAGCATCTATTGTTGGTAGATTTCTGAATGTGAGCCATTCTAACCGGGGTGAGGTGAAACCTCGTTGTGGTTTTGATTTGCATTTCACTGATTCCTAGTGATCTTGAACATTTTTTCATGTGTCTGTTGGCCATTTGGATTTCCTCTTTTGAAAAATGTCTATTGAGGTCTTTGGCCCATCTCTTGAGTGGGTTGTTTGTTTTGTTGTTTTCGAGTTTCTTGATCTCTTTGTAGATTCTGGTTATTAACCCTTTATCTGTTGCATAGCTTGCAAATATTTTTTTTTCTCATTCTGTCGGTTGCCTCTTCACTTTCCTGACTTTTTCTTTTGACGTACAGAAACTTCTCAATTTGATGCAATCCCAAATGGTAATTTTGGCTTTGACTGCCTGTGATTCCGGGGTTTTTTTCCAAGAAGTTTTGCTGGTACCTGTATCTTGCAGGGTTTCTCCAGTGTTCTATAATAATTTAATGGTGTCAGGTCATAGATTTAATTCTTTAATCCATGTTGAGTGGATTTTTGTGTAAGGTGAAAGGTAGGGGTCTTGCTTCATGCTTCTGCATGTGCAAATCCAGTTTTCCCAGCACTATTTATTGAACAGACTCTCCTTTCCAGAGATTGCCTTTGGATACTTGATCAAATATAGGTTGGTTGTATGTTTGGATTGATTTCTAGTGTTTCTAATCTGTTCCATTGGTCTATCCATCTGTTTCTGCCCAGCCATCCCACTCCTTGGTATTTACCCAAAGGAAATTAAATTGGCAAACAAAAAAGCCGTCTGCACCTTAATGTTTATTGCAGCTCAATTCATAATAGCTAAGACCTGAAATCAGCCCAAATGCCCATCAAAGGTAGACTGGATAAAGAAATTATGGGACATGTACTCTATAGAATAATATACAGCAGTAAAAAACAATTAAATCTGGTCATTTGCAACAAAATGGAGGAATCTGGAAAACATCATGCTAAGTGAAATAAGCCAGTCCCAAAGGGACAAATATCATATGTTCTCCCTGATTGGTGATAAGTAACCGAGCACCAAAAAGGAAACCTGTTGAAGTGAAATGGACACTATGAGAAACAGTGACTTGATCAGCCCTTGTACCAACTGTTAATGAACGACTTAATACTTTATTACTTTTAGTATTTTTTGTTCTACTTAATTACAATTTTGGAACTCTGTAATTAACACACAATTATTCTTAGGTGTTTGAATTTAACTGAAACATGATCCCTGTTAAATATAAGAGTGGGAATAAGAGAGGGAAGAGATGTACAATTTGCGACATGCTCAATTGGACTTGCCCCAAATGGTGGAGTTAGAAACGTGCCAGGGCATTCCAATTCAATCCCATCAAGGTGGCATGTACCAAGGCCATCTCACTATTCAAAGTGATGAATTTCAGTTCACAATTGATCATACTGATAGGTCTAAGAGTCAAAGGGATCACAGAAACAAGACTAGTGTCTGCTAATACTAACTGATAGAATCAAAAATGGAGAGAATGATCCAACATGGAAAGTGGGACACACAGCAGACTCATAGAATGGCAGATGTCCTAAATAGCACTCTGACCTCAGAATCAGCCCTTAAGGCATTTGGATCTGGTTGAAGAGCCCATGAGAATATTTTAGGCACGGAAAGCCAAGACACTCAGGCAAAACAAAACAAAACAAAAAACAGAAACACAGGATCTAAATGAAAGATCTCTGTGAGTGAGATCTTGATCCCAGTAGAAAGAATGGGCCATCAAAGATGGAGGTACCTTTCTCTGAAGGGAGGAGAGAACTTCCACTTTGACTATGACCTTGTCTAAATAAGATCTAAGCTGACGAACTCAGAAGGCTTCCATAGCCTTGGCAACTCATGACTAAAGCCTAAGGAGATTACTGACACCATAAACAAGAGTGTCAATTTTTTAAGTCAACAACAGGAGTCACTGTGCCCTTACTCCCCATGTAGGATCTGTGTCCTTAATGTGTTGTTCAATGTTAATTAATGCTATAACTTCTACTCAATCAGTATTTTAAACTTTATGTTCTGTATGGGTGCAAACTGTTGAAATCTTTAATTAATGTATACTAAATTGATCATTTGTATATAAAGAGAATTGAAAATGTATCTTGATGTAATGGAATGGACGAGGGAGTGGGAGATAGGAGGGCTGTGGGCGGGAGGGAAGTTGTGTGGGGGGGTGAGACATTGTCATCCATAAGCTGTACTTGGGAGATTTATATTTGCTAAGTATAAGTTAAAAAAAGTTTAAGTTTTTACAGATGGCCACAGAATATTTTTAAGACTTTTAAAATACATTTGAAAGGCAGAGTTACAGAAAGGCAGAGAGAGAGAGAAAAAGAGAGAGTGAGAGTGAGAGACAGATCTTTGTCCACTGGTTCACTCCCCAGATGGCCACAATGTTTGGAGCTGGGCCTATCTAAAGCCAAGAGACAGGAGCTTCTTTGGGTCTCTCATGTGGGTGCAGGGACCCATGGACTTGGACTGTCTTCCTCTGCTTGCCCAGGTGCATTAGCAGGGAGCTGGCTCAGAAATGGAACAGCTGACTTGAACTAGTGCGCATATAAGATGTTGCCACAGTACTGTCCCCTATAATGTTTTTAAAAGAGAAAAAACAAGAAGGTGTTTTATTTGTTTTTGTTTTAAGGGATGCCTCATAAAGAGATAAAAGGTGTAAACAAGTGATTTGCTCTGTAAGATGCCAAAAAATTCTTGCAAATGAGGTATCATTTACTATTTTAGACATAAGGTAAGGAGAACATGCTAGGTGACAACCTAGAAATTTTGAAGCATGTGGGTTGGAAAATGGGAGGACTCACACTGCATTTGAACATCACATTAGGACTATTAGCAGTGTGTAGAAATAAATGGTCCTCGAGAGATTGATACAGCATGTGTTTATTGTTCTGTTAAATTCTCTTCATGATTAGCACGGTTGCCCTGTGAACATTAGGAATCCATTTCAAATAACTTAAAACCAAAATAATGAGAAGCAGAACTATGATATGTAGAAGTAGTTTTTCTTTTTTTCCTAAGAGATCCTGTTGTGGAAGAAAAAAAAATTGCTAGCAGATTAGATACAGTGCTGGCAGGAATTTAGTCATAAAGACAAGTGGAACAGACCTCAGTAAAGGGAAATACGGGTGCCGATGCTGTAGTATAGAGGGTAAAGCCACTGTCTACAGTGCTGGCATCACATATGGACACTGGTTCGAGTCTCGGCTGCTCCACTTCTGATCCAGCTCTGTGCTATGGCCTTGGAAAACAGTGGAAGATGGCCCAAGTCCTTGGACCGCTGTACCTACATGGGAGACCTGGAGGAAATTCCTGGTTCCTGGCTTCCAATGGGCACAGCTCTGGCTGAAGCCAGTGGATGAAGACTTCTCTTTCTCGCTCTACCTCCGCCTCTCTGTAACACTGCCTTTTAAATAAATACGTTTTTTTTTTTAAGAAAAAGGGAAGTATGGTCCTGTATTTGAAGTTTTTGTGAGACGTGACAGGGGCTAATACTGAGCTTGTAGTTAATTTGGAACATAGAAGGGGTGTGTAATGCTCTCAACCCAGTGAAGGCAGAATATAACAAATCCTTGGTTAGCATTACAAACAGTGAAAAGTTGAAACTTTTCTGTCTATGATTAGGAACAAGACAGGGATGCTTGCTTTCATTAATTCTGTCCAATATGGTGATACTGGCAAGATAAATTAGGCAAGAAAAAGAAATTAATGGGGCCAGCACTATTACGCAGTGGGTTAATGCCCTGGCCTGAGGCACCAGCATCCCTTATGGGTGCTGGTTCAAGACCCAGCTGCTCCACTTCCTATCCATCTCTCTGCTATGGCCTAGGAAAGCAGTAGAAGATGGCCCCAGTCCTTAGGCCCCTGCACCCACAAGGAGACCAGGAGGAAGCTGGCTTCGGATCTGTGCAGCTTGCGGTCACTGCAGCTGTCTAGGGAGTGAACCATCAGATGGAGGACCTTTCTCTCTCTCTCTCTCTCTCTCTCTCTCTCTCTCTGCCTCTCCTCTCTCTGTGTAACTCTGCCTTTCAAATAAATAAATAAATCTTTTAAAAAAGGAAAAAGAAAAGAAAAGAAAAGCATCAAAATGGGAAAGAAAGAAGGGAGCTATTCCTATTTGCATGTGACATGATCTTCTATGTAGAAAGCCCTAAAGACACTAATAAATAACTGTTAGGAACAATAAATCAGTAAGCATGTAGGTCATAAAATCAGGTTTCAAAAATCAACAGTGTTTCTATATACTAATAAAGAATAATTTGAAATAAAAATACTTTTTTTAAAGTTTATTTGGGAGTGAGGGATGGATTGAGACAGGAAGAAATGGAGGAATAGAGAGTCTCCCACATGCTGATTCATTCCCAAATGCTCACAATTCCTGGGATTGTGTCATCCTAGAACCAGGAGCCAAGAACTTGATCCAGGTCTCCCACATGTTGGCAGGAATCCAAGCGCTTGATCAATCACTACTGCTTGCATCAACAAGAAGTTGAAATCAAGAGCTGGAGCTGGATATCAAACCCCAGTTTCCAAAATTTAACATAGTCTTTTTAACTACTAGGGTAAACACCCACCCCAATTAGAGATCAGTTAACCAAGGAGTTAAAATCTGTAAACTATAAAGCATTTAAGAAGGTCTAAATAAATTAAAATATGATCATGTGCATGTATTGGGAGGATTAATATTGTTAAAATGCTCCTACTACCTAAAGTGATCAATAGATTTGATGCAATCCCTATCAAAATTCCAATAACATTTTTCACAGAGAGAGAAAAAAAGCAATCCTAAAATTCATAAGGATCTAACAGAGATTCTGAATAGTCAAAATAATCTTCAGCCAAAAAGAACAAAGCTGGAGGCTTCACATTACTTGAATGCAAAAGAGACTAAAGATCCAAGATGGCTGAATAGAGAGATCATTAGTAAATGCAAATAAAAACCACAAATTATGTATTGCTTCACCCTTGCCCTAGTTAGTTGGTTATTATTCCCCCCCCTAAAAAAATAACAAATGCTAGTGAGGATTTGGAGGAAAAGTTCCACTGCTCTGTTGATGGCATCATAAACTGATACAACCATTATTGGAAGACATTATGGAGATTCCTCAGAAAACTAAAGATCTACTGTATGATCCAGCTGCTCTACTCTTGGGAATATAGCCTAAGGAAAAGAAATTAGCATATGTGGGGCTGGCCCTGTGGCATAGTTGGTGAAACATCTGCATGTGGTGCCGGCAAACCATATGGACCATGGTTTGAGTCACAGCTGCTCCACTTCCAATCCAGCTCCCTGCTAATGTGCTTGGGAAAGCAGAGGAAGATGGCTAAAGTTCATGGACCCCTGCACCAACTTCAGAGACCCATAGGAAGCTCCTGGTTCCTGGCTTCAGAATTGCCCAACTCTATCCATTGGGGCCATTTGGGGAAGGAAAGAGAAGATAGAAGATATCTCTTTCTATCTCTGCTTCTCTCTCTCTCTCTCTCTCTCTCTCTCTCTCTCTCTCTTTCTTTTTTTAATCTTTCAAATAAGTAAATAAATCATGAAAGAAATAAGCATATGAAAGTTACTGGCACTATGGTGTTTATAGAAGCCCAATTCATGATAACTAAGCTAGGTCTTCATCAGATGGTGACTTGATGAAGAAAATATTTTATGTGCACAAAATAAATATTACTGAGCCATAAAGAGTGAAATCTTGATATTTGCAGTCAAATAGATGCAGCTGGAGATCATTATGCTATTCGATATAAGCCAAGCTCCCAAAGACAAATACCACGTTTTCCCTTATTTGTGGTAGTTAATATATACAGAGATGATAAAAATTGTGTGGATGTCAGATCATGTGATATCTCGTTATAAATATTGCTGGGGTTGTCATTGGTGAGGCAGGATGAACCACCATCTGCAGTGCCAGCATTTCATATGTGCACTGCTGTGAGTCCCGGGGGCTTCATTTCGAACCCAGCTCCATTCTAATGTACCTGTGAAAGCAATGGAAAGCGGCCCAAATCCTTGGGCCCTTTCACCCACCTGGGAGACCTGGATGAAGCTCCTGGCTCCTGATTTGGCCTGGCCCTGTCCTGGCCAGTGCGGCCATTTGGGGAAGTAAAACAGCAGATGGAAGATATCTCTGTCTCTCTGTGTCTTTCCCTTTTGTAATTTTTTTTCAAATAAAATAAATAAATATATAAATATTGTTTCAGTGAATCATAACATGCAAATGGCAATACACTCTCATTTCACATGTTCAAAAGAGAAGTAGATTGGTGGGAATAGTGAGGACTGTTGGAATACCAGTAATGCTTTGTTCTTAACTAGAGTCAAGGATATTATTGTGAACAAATGACAAAAAAGTTTCATTATTTCTGTACTTATGTGCATTTCTTGCTGAGAAGAGAAAACAACCTATAATCAAATGTCATAAAAACAGTTGAGAGATGATTGAAGAACTAGAAAAGAAACCAGAAAGAATTGATATTGTTAAGCTGATAAATGGTTTAGGGGCTGGTGCTGTAGCACAATGGGTTAAACTGTTTTCCTGTATTGCTAGCATCCCATATAGGAGCACGTTTGAATCCTGGCTGCTCCACTTCCAGCACAGTTCCCTGCTAATGTGATTGAACGTAGTAGAAGATGACCCTGGCACCCACGTTGGGGACCCAGATGAAGCTCCTAGCTTTTGATTTCAGCCTGGCCCTGGCTTTTGTGGTCTTGTGGGGAATGAACCACTGTATAGAAGCACCTTCTCTCTTTCTCTCTCACTCTCCTTCCCTCCCTTTTGCTCTCTCTCTGTCTCTCCTCTGTAACTCTGCCTTTCAAATAGTTTTTTTGAAAAAAAAAAAAAGAAATGATTTAAAGAAGGAGAATGCAGTCAAAAATACGGAGTGCTTCAGGATAGTTTTGCTTGGCTTCAAACTGCCTTGTGCATTTGAAAACTAGGGGGCAATGCTAAGGTTTTTATGGTCAATTTCAGTGGAGACTTTCCAACATAAGCCTTTGGGTAGTCTAGTGATGTTAGCTTGGGTTGGAGAGTGAGCCTGAGATGAGAAAGCATAACTAAAATGGCAGACTATGTATAAGGAATGATACCAGAGAAAATTGAACTAGGAAGTTTCAGTAATACGCTAAAATGGGTATAATTTTTACATAATACACTTTTACTTCATTACAAAGTGTTAAATTTGCGCAGTTCTAAGTTATACATTGAAAAATCAGAAAACTATTAAAATTCTTTATCTAGTTTATATCTTTATACATTTTAATATACTTTTTCTTCTTGAGTTGCAGTTCTTATTTTCTTTCAAAAACATTTAAGTGGGAAATTATTTTATTTCCATAAATGTGTATTTCTTTTTTTTTTTTATATAAAGCTTTTATTTAAAGAATATAAATTTCCAAAGAACAGCTCATGGACCACAATGGCTCCCCCCCCCCCACAACTTCCCTCCCTCCCCCCACCCTCCCCTTTCCCGCTCCCTCTCCCCTTCTGTTCACATCAAGATTCATTTTCAACTCTCTTTATACACAGAAGATCAATTTAGTACATATTACGTAAAGATTTCAACGGTTTGCCCTCGCATAGAGACACAAAATGATAATACTGTTGGAGTACTAGTTATAGTATTAATTCACAATGTACAGCACATTAAGGACAGAGATCCTACATGATTTTTTTTTAAAAAAATTGATTAATTGTCTATGCAATTTCCAGTTTAACACCAAGATTTTTTAATCATTTGCAATTATCTTTATATAAAGAAGATCGATTCAATATATACTATGTAAGGATTTCATCAGTTTGCATCCACTCAGAAACACAAAGTGTAAAAATACTGTTTCAGTACTAGTAACAGCATCACTTCACATTGGATAACACATTAAGGACAGATCCCTCATGAGACGTAAGTACACAGTGACTCCTGATGTTAATTTAACAATTTGACCCTCTTGTTTATGGCGTCAGTAATCTCCCTAGGCTCTGGTCATGAGTTGCCGAGGCTATGGAAGCCTTTAGGGTTAGCCGACTTCGATCTTATTCCCACAGGGCCATAGTCAAAGTGGAAGTTCTCTCCTCCCTTCAGAGAAAGGCACCTCCTTCTTTGATGGCCCCGTTCTTTCCACTGGGATCTCACTCGCAGAGATCCTTCATCTAGGTCTTCTTTTTTTTTTGTTTTTCAGAGTGTCTTAGATAAAATTTAAATGTATGTCAAAATAATCCTTTTATTTATGGAATAACAAGCATTTTCTCCAAAGTTTGACAGAGTAAATATTTCAGGGCTGGAAGGCTATATCATGTCTGTCAAAATGACTTAACTCTGCTAATGAATAGTTATGGCATTGTTCCAATAAAACTGCTTACAATCACAGAATGGTTCAGATTTGATATGAAGTTATCAGTTTACTGATTTCTACTTTATATGGTTCAAGAATAAACTTTTCATTCTGCCTGCTCAGGGCTTTAATCTGCAGAGCAGCATCTTAGAAATGTTCAAAAAGACATTTTGTTCTAAAATAATAAGATAAAAATGTCAGAGTTGTTCTGAACAAGTCCCAAATTTTGCCAAATGTTACAGGGAGTCTTGACTCTTTATGGTAGGAAAATATTAGAAATAAATTTCTACATTAAAAGAATGTCTAATTTCCTACCATAGTGATCCAGAATTTCATGAGCAATACAAAATGGAATACCAGAATTAAAAAGAAAAAAATCAGAAAAACTGGAATTCTTACTAAGAAAGACTGCAGATATTTTCTACCAGCATCTAGAAAATATTCCAGTGACATTCAAAAACTAATGTTCATTAAAGTCATTTATAGTATAAATCACTTGGAATAGTGATCTCAAGAAAAAGTGTTTCATCCTAGTTATGAAAGCTTTAGTGGGATACAATATTTATTACCAAGTTATGATTTATTAAATGAGATTGAAGTAAAAATAGCAACTTTTAAAATTCTCTTTCTTATATTCAGGTATTTTCTGGCAGATAATTTTATGGTTTACTTGTATAATCAAGGATCTGTGAAATCTCATTCTTCAGGCATTCAGGTAAAATTTATGTCCTGTGTTTTATCGATTTTAACAAACTTTTTTTTTTTACATTGAATAAATGTTTTTCTAATATATCAACTGTCGATTCCCAGGGGGTATATTTAAAGCATTCATTGATTAATAGTCAGACTTTCCAGAAATCTTCATAAATTAAAGACAAACTAGATTAACTTAGCTGGTGTCACAATGCTTAGAACATGGGTACAATTTATTTATTTATATTTTGTCTAATAAATGAATATAATTTTAAAAAAAGAATATCAGATGCAAATGTGTTTGGACATATATCACAGATGCAATTTTTTAAAATAATGTTGCCTCCCATCCAATTCATCTATATATCCTACTGACTCTGTTTTTCAAATTCTGTATCAGAATTTACCCTCATCCTATGTCCTCATTCACTGATACAACCCATTTACAAGTAGGCCTTGTATGTATCTTGGATTATTGCCACAACATCCTGAATAATCTCCCTTGCACACCTTTTCCAAATGCTCAGTCAGTTCTCATCATGACAACCAGACTGACCCTGTTAAAACCTCATCAGATCATGGCTATCAGAGGGCTTCCCATTGCTCACAAAGTAAAAGCCAAAGTGACTTAATATTTTGCATGTTTCACAGCGTCTTGCTCCCTGTTGCCCCTCTTGTTTTATTTCTGTTTGTTCACCATCTTACTTTATTCTAGCCTCACTGGTCTCCTTTACTTTCATAATACATATCAGCTATGTTCTTGTTTCAAAAACCTACTTTCTGTCTTCTGGGATCGAAAAGCTTATTCTTACCTAAGATACCACTTGTCTTCCTCCCTCATTTTCTTCATGTCTGTGTTCAAAATTACACTGTTAGTCCTTCACAAACCCATATTTTAAATCATACACTTTTAAAGCATTTTATTAATATAGAGAACATATTTCATATATTTAATTGACACAGTTATTCATCCCTACCTCCTCCTTTCTTCTTTCCCTTCATCAATTTACCCTCCTTCTTTTATTTTCTTTGATTTATGAATAACAATTTCAATTTATAGGCTCAGGGCACTGCTAACCATAATGCTCAACAAGTAAAAAGTGGAAAGACCACTGTTCCATGAGAATGTAGATAAGGGCTATGAACAATAATGACATAATAAGATATCAGTTTCATTCTTAGGCTTTTTCAGATTCTATTTTAACTACCACATATCAGAGAAAACATACGTTTATCTCTTTGGATTTGAAGATTTTGCTAAGCATAATCGTATCTAGTTGTATCCATATAGTTACAAAAGACAGGATTTTATTCTTTATTATGGATGAGTAGTATTTCATTGTGTATGAATACTTTTTTTTCTGATCATCAGTTGATGTAGTACATCTGTTGATTCACTATTGTGAATTGTATTTCTATAAACATTGGGATACAAAGAACTTTAATATGTGGCACCATTCCCTTTGGGTAAATTCCCAGGAAGGAAATAGCTGGGCTATTTAGTAGATATATTTTCAGATTTCAGAGGAATCTCCATATTGTCTTCTATCATGGCTGTGTACTAGATTTACATTCTCACCAGCAGTATATTTTGGTACCTTTTCCCCCACATCCTTACCAGAATTTATTATTCTTTGACTTGTGAGAGATAGCCACTCTACCTGAGGTAACGTGAATCATTATTATAGTTTTTATTTCCATTTTCCTGATGGCTAGTGATCTTGAGTATTTTTTCGTGTGTCTGTGGCCATTTGAATTTCATTCTTTGGAAAATGCCTGTTCAAATCCTTTGCCCTTTTCTTAACAGGATTATTTGTTTTGTTTGAGTTTCTTGTTGCTCTTTATATATCCTGGATATTAATCCTTTATAAAATGCACAGTTTGCAAATATTTTCTCCCATTCTGTCAGTTGTCTTTTCATTCTGATGGATGTTTCCTTTGATGTGCAGAAGCATCTTAGTTTGATGTAGTCCCATTTGTCTACTTTTGCTTTTATTGCCTGTGGTTCTGAGGTCTTATGCAAGAAGTATTTGCCTATGCTAATGTCTTGGAGAGTTTCTCAAACGTTTTCCAATAGCAGTTTTATAGTATCGGGTCATGTACATATATTCTTGATTCATCATGAGTTGAATTTTTTATAAGGTGTATGGTAGGGGTTTTGTGTCATACTTTTGCAATCAGAGATCCAATTTCCCAACACCAGGAAGTGATTTTAGCTCCTTGTCAAAAATTACTTGGTTGTATGGATTGAATTTTGGGGTTTATATTCCATTTCATTGGTCTACTTATCTATTTTTGTGCCAATATCAGGATGTTCTGATTATAACTGACCTGTAATATGTCTTGAAATCAGCATTTTGATGCCTCCACCTTCATTTTCTATTGTTCTATTGTCTTAGTTAGTTTACTTATTTTCTATCTCCCAATGAAATGCAATCCTTTTTATAAAGATTTACTTATTTATTTGAAAGGCAGAGTCACTGAGAGGCAGAGCTAGATCTTTCATCTTCTTGTTAACTCTCCAAGTGACCACAATGGCTGAATCCAAGAGCTAGGAGCTTACTCTGGGTCTCCCACATGGGTGCAAGGACACAAGGACTTGGGCTGTCTTCGACTGCTTTCCCAGGCTACAGCAGAGTGCTGGATTGGAAATAGAGCAGCCAGGACTCCAACCAGCACCCATGTGGATTTCCAGCACTGCAGATGGTGGCTTTACCTGCAATGCCACAGAGATCCCCCCCCCCCAATTGCAAATCTTCATGTGGGCAAGGCTTTTGATCTCTTTTATTTATAGATGTAATACCAATGCCTAGAAAAGTCCCTGACATGTATTTAGCCAATAATGAAAACCACTGAAATATTTAAGTAACTACCATGTTCCTTCACTTACATTGGGTAAGGTCATCATTGCACTTGCTTGCTCGTTCCTTTATTTTAATCAATAAAGTAATTCATAAATAAGAAATATTACTTTTGTTTATATCAAATTTATAGTGATTTTGTATCCTGGAAATGGCTTAATCTTTTTTTATGATAATGTTATTTTGTTTTTGTTTATGAGATTTATTTATTGGAAAGTTTGGGGGTGGAGAGATAGATCACTCTTCCAACTGATTCACTCTTCAGGTGGCCTCAGCAGCTTGGGATATACCAGATGTGAGTCAGAAGCCAGGAACTGCATCCAGTCTCCCACATAGATGGAAGGGACCCAGGCATTCCAAGCTGCATTAACAGGGTACTGGATGGGAAGTACAGCAGCTTTAACTGGGATACAGTTGTCTGAAGTAGTTGCTTAACCTGCCCATGTGCACCACAATGACAGCCTCTGTTGCAGTGTTTTCTGCCTTGGCTGTGTATACCCATAGATTGACTGTCTGTGGTCAGAGGATTGTAGTCCTTTGAACTTTGATGAATTCTGTTTCATGGCCCAGAATATGAATTCATTTTTGTAAATATTTCCTGTGTGTTTCAGAACTGAATTCTGGAGTCTTAAGCTTGACTTTTTTTTACATATATTATGTTGCTTACTAAGGATAGTGTTCAAATCTCCTATAGATTTTGAATGCTTAATTCATCAGTTTCTGATTTAAATTATCTTTACACATTTGACTGCTTGTATATATTTATTTATATTTTTACTATTTCTTCAATTTCAGCTTTTTTTTGAAGCTGTGTTATTAAGTGAATATAAATTTTGTATTTGTATCTTCTGGTGAATTCAAACTCTTTATGAGAAGTCCATCTTTGTCTCCAGTGATGCTTCTTGCCTGTTGCTCTACATTTGCTATTTTTAGTTTCAGAATAAACCTTTTGTTCTGCATTGGCATGGAATATTTAACACTTTAAACTTTCTGAGTAATCACATTTTCATATCTCTTTAGTAACAGCTTAAAGGATTGGAAAGTAATTAAAATTCACAGTTCTTTCCTTTTAAATGATGATTTTTATATAGGAAGATCATTTCATCTGAAACATGAACAAACACTTTAGAAACAGGTTGTAAAATGGTAATACAAAAATCTAATAAGAGTTAATATAATGAAAATGGTGAATACATGTAGACTCTTTTGTCACTTTGCTCCTGCTGTAAACCAGATATCCTGTGAAAAAATATTCAGAAGGTTTAGCTATTTACAGAAGTAGTAAGTAATTAGAAAGTTTTGTCAATTCTTAAGTAACCACTATTTTTCCTTCCTAGCCTCAATGCTACTATCAAGGATATATTGAAGGATATGCAGATTCTGTTGTCACACTCAGCACATGCTCTGGACTCAGGTTAATTTTTTTTTCTGTCTTGGATTACAGAATAGCATTATTGTAATATTTGTCTACAGAAAAATTTTTGTTTGCATTAAATGGATTTGCATTTTGTTTGCATTAAAAAGGATTCTTATATCGAGAGTATTCAATGACACCCTCCTCTACTCAACATGTTTCTAGTTTGTTATTTCTTCTCAATTTCCCCACTGACTAGAGGCATTTCTAATGTACTGAAAGGTTAGATTTTCTACTTTTCCTGTTCACTTATTTTTTTTCTAAATACAGAAAATGGAGTTCAGTTGGAGATGTTTCACAACAGTAAGTGGGGAAAGCCAAATCTATGATAACCTATTTTTTTTTATTTATTTGACAGATAGAGTTAGATAGTGAGAGAGAGAGATAGAGAGAAAGGTCTCCCTTCTGTTGGTTCACCCCTAAATGGCTGCTATAGCTGGAGCTACGCCAATCCGAATCCAGGAGCCAGGTTCTTTCTCCTGGTCTCCCATACGGGTTCAGGGGCCCAAGCACTTGGGCCATCCTCCACTCCCTCCTGGGCCACAGCAGAGAGCTGGACTGGAAGAGGAGCAACTGGGACTAGAACCCAGCACCCATATGGAATGCCGGTGCCACAGGCAGAGGATTAACCAAGTGAGCCACACCACTGGCCCAAATAAATTATTTTTTAATAAAATATAATATTTCTTATAGTCACTATGTATACAACTCTTTGGAGATATAAGAGAAATTCACCATCATGAATTCTCCAAGAATTTTTGGCTTTCTCTTTAGTGCTTTGAGATTTTTCTATTCTGTCAGGAAATTATCTACTTTTGTTTTCTGGTGAAAGAGCCTTATTCTCATAGATATTCTGTGGTGCTTCTTAGTTGGAGCTCTGAAATTTGGAGCTGAAATTTGGTTTATAAGGAGTAGTGACTTGAAATGTTACTTGTGTTCAGAGAAGGAGAGCTATGCAGATTGTTTCTGTTTATAATATTGCTTGTAATTTCTTATTCAGACCATGTGTCTAACAAAATCAATGTAATCTATTAATTATTGGAAAATTTTATTTTTATAAATAAAATATCTTATGGTTTTTACTTTGTCATTCAAATAGTAGAATGATTTTTTAAAAGCATTGCAAACCAAAGAGAAAACCATGAAGAGTTCTATTTACTAAAACTTTAATTAAGTCATTGGTTTTAAAACTCAGGAATTATTTGATCACTGTAAATAAGTACATCTAACACTCGACTAAGTAATTTCTTGTTCACATAAATTATTTTGCAATTTCTGTTCCTATTATATCTATAGAAAAGATGAAATAGAAAGAAAGCTGTTTTCTGGATTAGGGAAATCTTTTGTCTCATTGGAATCTTCTCTAAGACAAAGAATTTGAGTCGAAGTATTGGACTCAAGTATACTACATGTTTATTTATTTATGTTTTTTTGGATTTTGCCAAAACCTCACAAAATAGACATGAACAAAAGCATGTAAATATTCCCTTTAATTTTATAGAGGAATACTGCAATTTGAAAATGTTTCTTATGGAATTGAGCCTCTGGAATCTACAGTTCAATTTCAGCATCTTCTTTATAAATTAGGGGAAAAAAGCAAGGAATTTTCAAGTTTTAACAGTGATTCCAAAAGCGAGAGAAAACATCCACTGCACTATCACATTTATACAGGTGAAAAAGTGAGTTTTTATGTTTTATTACTATCAAAGCTATTATTGGTTCTATTTATTTAAAAATAAATTAGGCCATTGTATAACTAAAGAAGTATCCTTTCCTTGTGAATAATTTAATTTTTTCTTAACCCAACTGTTTCCCTGAAACCATATGTTTAGTTATTCTCCAGGCAACAGTCTATTACTGCTTATATTCTGCTTTGTTTTGGTTCTTGTTTTGTTTGCTAACATTATTACTTTCTAAAAATTAGCTAGTATATTTCAAAACTTAAAAAAAACTCACCTCTCAGTTCCTGCTTTTGTCTCTATATTACTGAAAGTTATTCAACAGAGTCAGTATTTATAGTGAGTGATTCATGACCCAATAGTCAGCATTATATAATTACAAATATAATTAAAGGGGATTCCAAGATGGCAAAATAGTGGCAGAGCAGTCTGCTCTAGGCAATGTGAAAATAGTAAAAAGAGAGAGAGAGAGAAAGTACATTCTCAAGGGTACCTTGGAGAGAAGTATGGAGAAGGATGCAGTGCTGTAGTGGAGATTCTGCAGAAGAAAGAGAGATTGTGGGTCTGTGTGGAAGATGCAGATACGCAGCCATTAGCAGGAACACAAAAAACTACCCAGCAGCTCTGAGCTGGAGAAGGAACCAGCTTTAGAGAGAAGGGTAAGATCAAACTGCAGTGTCCTTTGCCAATGGTGATATAGCCAGAGAGCCTAGTGAACTATACTGTCTTTAAGTCCAGCTAAGAGCCCAGAAGGGAACAGGGTGCCCCTCACCCAGAGCAAAAGAAAATGGTTACATCGTTCTCTTCCTGTGCCCCCCACAATGGCACCTAGCAACTGGCTGAGAGAGGATGGGCTGCATGTAGTAGCTGCTGCAGGTCCTGTGTGTGAACCCAGCAACTGATGGGGACAGTCACCATCTTGTCAGCAGAGGCGAATACATCTTGTGTGTCACCTCTGCATTGAAATCTAAAGTAAAAGATCTTATCCTCCACGTCTTTCCCCATTTCTGCTGCCTGGAATTATATCATGGTCCACATGGATGAGGATGATACGGTATGGAAAACAAGGTAGAATGAATTTTGCTTTTGAGGAATTCACAATCTCTTCATACTTTTATGTATGAAAGATAAACTCTCATCTTATTTAATTCACCCTTGGTTTCTGGCTTATTATAGCCACTAATTCTATATCCTTAGTAACACAGGTCTCAAATGCATTATGAAATATATGTGTAACAACTAAATATTTAATAACATATATATACATAAATATATATATACACATATATAAAATTTGGTGACTGAACTGATAAATGGCAGATGTCTGTTTGTTCCTTTCTCCAAGTACTCTGCTTTTGAAAAAATAAAATAATTTTTTAAAAATTAAGAAAATAACTTAGAAAGGCTTGGATGACCTAGCACAATGAACAGTATAGATACCCTCCCCAGATGTTATAATTTCTCTCTACTGTATATTTGGGTAAGAGAATGGGGTGAAATATAGAATACTCTGTTTTGTGCTTTTTCTTTTAATATATAGAACCTGTGACATTGATTTCAGTGGGCTGTCCTTTGCGTATTAAAACTTAGTTTTGGGGGGCTGGCACTGTGGCATAGTGGGTATCCATATAGGTGCTGGTTTGGATTATAGCTGCTCTGCTTCTGATCCAGCTCTCTGCTATGGCATGGGAAAACAGTAGAAGATGGCCAAAGTCCTTGGACCCCTGAACCCACGTGGGAGACCTGAAAGAATCTCCTGGCTCCTGCTTAGATGGGCGCAACTCCAGCAGTTGCGACCAATTGGGGAGTGAACTATTGGATAGAAACCCTCCCCCCACCTCTCCTTCTCTCTCTGTGTAACTCTGACTTTCAAATACATAAATACATCTTTAAAAAATTAGAATAAAGTCAAACTTACAAAGATACACATTATGAAAAAACTACTTTTGTAGTTTCAGCAAAAGGAAACCAAGTTTTAACTAAAAATGATAACAAATGATTAGATTTTAAAATAACTGTGTATAATTTTAAATGTAAAGAAATAACCAGAAGCTCAGAAAATGGACTTAACAGCGAGTGAGATAAAACTACTGGATGATTAGTGAACTGGAAAAACACATTAGAACAAAAAATAGTGTTGTCTAGAATACAACATGCAGAGAAAAATTAATAAAATATAGACAAGAGGAAAAGAAGAAAAAAGTGTAAAAGAGAAGCAACTGGAGATTCAAAATGAGGAGAAAGAGGCAGTATCATTGGCAATATTCAGTAAGAATTTGAGAATTTCTCAGTGCTGATTAAAGACACAAACATGGATTTAAGAAATATGATGAATCCTAGGCAAGATTAATTAAAAGAAATATACCCCTAGGTATGTCATGGTAAAACTGCAGAAAATAAAGACAAAAGTTAAAATATTGAAAAGGAACAAAGGAAAAAGCTAACTTTTTTCAAAAGAAATACATATCAAGTGATGAGTTTTCAAGAAAAGCAAGGAAGGTAAAAGAAAAAGTCTTCAGAATGAAACAGAAAATAACTGGCAAACTGGATTTTAAAATACAAAATATTTGGGAATCAAGTCAAAATAAACATTTTCAACAAAATACAAGTCAATCTAAATGCCCATCAACAAAAGACTGGATAAAGAAATTATGGGACATGTACTCTATAGAATACTATACAGCAGTAAAAAACAATGAAATCCGATCATTTGCAACAAATGGAGGAATCTGGAAAACATCATGCTGAGTGAATTAAGCCAGTCCCAAAGAGACAAATATCATATGTTCTCCCTGATCGGTGACAACTAACCGAAGACACAAAAAGGAAACTTGTTGAAGTGAAATGGACACTATGAGAAACAGTAACTTGTCCACCCCTTGTCCCGACTCTTGGTGTACAATTTAATACTTTATCCCATAAGGAATTTTTTTGTTGTACTTAATACTATTGGTTGAACTCTGTAATTAACACACAATTATTCTTAGGAGTTTAAATTTAACTGAAAAGTGATCCCTGTGAAATATAAGAGTGGGAATAAGAGAGGGAGGAGATGAACAATTTGAGACATGCTCAATCGGACTTGCCCCAAATAGTGGAGTTAGAAATGTACCAGGGCAGGCCGGCGCCGTGGCTCAACAGGCTAATCCTCCGCCTTGCGGCGCCGGCACACCGGGTTCTAGTCCCGGTTGGGGCGCCGGATTCTGTCCCGGTTGCCCCTCTTCCAGGCCAGCCCTCTGCTGTGGCCCAGGAGTGCAGTGGAGGATGGCCCAAGTGCTTGGGCCCTGCACCCCATGGGAGACCAGGATAAGCACCTAGCACCTGGCTCCTGCCATCGGATGAGCGCGGTGAGCCGGCCGCAGCGCGCTGTCCGCGGCGGCCATTGGAGGGTGAACCAATGGCAAAGGAAGACCTTTCTCTCTGTCTCTCTCTCTCACTGTCCACTCTGCCTGTCAAAAAAAAAAAAAAAAAGAAATGTACCAGGGCATTCTAGTTCAATCCCATCAAGGTGGCATGTACCAAGGCCATCTCACTAGTCCAAGTGATCAATTTCAGTTCACAATTGATCATACTGATAGGTCTAAGAGTCAAAGGGATCACACAAACAAGACTAGTGTCTGCTAATACTAACTGATAGAATAAAAAAGGGAGAGAAAGATCCAACATGGGAAGTAGGATACACAGGAGATTCATAGAGTGACAGATGTCCTAAACAGCACTCTGGCCTCAGAATCAGCCTTTAAGGCATTTAGATCTGGCTCAAGAGCCCATGAGAGTATTTTGGGCATGGAAAGCCAAGACACTCTGGAAAAAAAATGATCTAAATGAAAGATCTCTGTGAGTGAGATCCTAGTGGAAAGAACGGGGCCATCAAAGAAGGAGGTACCTTTCTCTGAAGGGAGGAGAGAACCTCCACTTTGACTATGACCTTGTCTAAATAAGATCTAAGCTGGCAAACTCAGAAGGCTTCCATAGCCTTGGCAACTCATGACTAGAGCCTAGGGAGATTACTGATGCCATAAACAAGAGTGTCGAATTGTTAAATCAACAACAGGAGTCCTTGTGCACTTACTCATCATGTAGGATCTCTGTCCTTAATGTGTTGTTCAGTGTGAATTAATGCTATAAGTAGTACTCAAACATTATTTTACATGTTATGTTCTGTGTGGGTGCAAACTGATGGAATCTTTACTAAATATATACTAAATTGATATATATAAAGATAATTGAAAATGAATCTTGATGTGAATGGAATGGGAGAGTGAGCGGGAGATGGGATGTTTGCAGGCGAGAGGGAAGTTATGGGGTGGTAAAAGCCATTGTAATCTATAAGCTGTACTTTGGAAATTTATATTTACCCATGCTCTGAACCCCTTCCTTTTCCCTCTTTTATTTCTACTCTTGTTTTTCACTAAGATCTATTTTCATTTAACTTCATACACATACGATTATCTGTATTTTGGGTAAAAGTAAAATACATAGTATGAGAAAGAAGAAAAAAAGAGAAAGAAAATAAAAAAAAGAAAACAAACTATTCCTCAATAGTCAATATAAGAGCTATTTAAAGTGATTGCTTCTAAAAGTGTCAGTTTCACTTCTTCAGATTGCCTTTTAGGTGCTCTATTAGTGATCGCAGGTCAGGGAGAACATGTGGTATTTTTCCCTTTGGGACTCGCTTATTTCACGAAGTATGATGATTTCCAGTTTCATCATTTTGTTGCAAATGTCTGGATTTCATTTTTAAATTTTTTTATTATTTATTTTTTACCACAGTGTAATATTTCATGGTGTGCAAATCCCATACTTTCTTTATCAAATCTTCAGTTGACAGGCATTTAGGTTTATTCCATGTATTATCTATTGTGAATTAAGCTGCAATAAACATGAGTACACAAGAAGCTCTTTTATATGCTGATTTCACTTCTTTTGTGTAGATGCTCAGGAGTGTAATGGCTGGGTCATATGGTAGGTCTATATTTGGATTCCTGAGGTATTGCCATACTGTCTTCCATAATGGCTTTACCAGTTTACATTCCCACCAACAGAAGATTAGGGTATCTTTTTCCCAGCATCCTCACCAGCATTTGTTGTTTCTTGATTTCTGTATGAAAGCCATTCTAATGGGTGAGGTGGAACCTCATTGTGATTTTGATTTGCACTTTTCTGAAGGCTAGTGAGCTTGAGCATTTTTTCATGTGTCTATTGGCCATTTGGATTTCTTCTTTTGAAAAGTGACTGCTTAGGTCCTTTGTCCATTTCTTCACTGGGTTGTTTTTTTTTTGTTGTTGTTGTTCAGTTTCTTGATTTCATTATATATTCTGGTTATTAATCCCTTATCAGTTGTATAGTTTGCAAATATTTTCTCCCATTCTGTTGGTTGCCTCTTTAATTTACTGAGTGTTTCTTTTCCAGGATAGAAGCTTCTCAAGTTGATATAATCCCATTTGTTGATTGTGTCTTTGATCGCCTTTGCCTCTGGGGTCTTTTCCAAGAACTCTTTGCATATGTCGATGTCTTTCCGAGTTTACCCAATGTTCTCTAATAATATTATGGTATTGGGTCATAGATTTAGGTCTTTAATCCATTTTGAGTGGATTTTTCTCTACGGTGTAAGTTAGGGGTCTTGCTTTATTCTTCTGCATGGAAAGATCCAATTTCCCCAGTACCAATTTTTGAAGAGACTGTCCTTGCTCCAGGGATTGATTTTGGATCCTTTGTCAAAGATGAGTTGGTTGTAGATGCTTGAATTGATTTCTGCAGTATCTATTCTGTTCCATTGTTCTATCCATCTGCTTTCATAACAGTACCAGGCTGTTTGGTTATGACTACCCTGTAGTATTTCTTGAAATCTGGTATGGTGATACCTCTGGCTTTGTTATTGTTGTATAAGATTATTTTAGCTATTCAGAGTCTCCTGTGTTTCCATGTGTATTTTTCTAGATCTGAAAAGATTTTCCTTGGCATTTTGATTGGCATCATGTTGAATCTGTAAATTGCTGTTGGAAGTATGGACATTTTGACGATATGATTTTTCTAGTCCATGAGCATGGAAGATTTTTCCATTTTTTGTATGTGCTTTATTTCTTTCTTTAATGTTTTGTAGTTCTCCTCATAGAGATGTGTGACAGCTCTGGTTTAATTTATTCCAAGATTTTTTTGGTAACTATTGGGAATGGGATTAATCTTGGGGGTTCTTTCTCAGCCTTGGTATTGCATGTGTATACAAAGGCTGTTGATTATTATGTGTTGATTTTATATCCCACTTCTTTACTAATCTCTTCTATGATTTCCTATAGTCTCTTGATGGAGTCTTTTGGATCCCCTATATATAGAATCATGTCGTCTATAAATAGGGATAGTTTGACTTCCTCCTTTGCATTTTGCATCCCTTTGATTTCTCTTTCTGTCCTGATGGATATGGCTAAAACTTCCAGGACTATATTGAATAGTAATTGAGGGAGTGGGCATCTTTGTCTGGTTCTGGATCTCAGTGATGGAATGCTTCCAACTTTCCCACATTCAATAGGATGCTGGCTATGGGTTTGTAATAAATTGTCTTGATTGTGTTGAGGAATGTTCCTTCTATACTCAATTTGCTTAGAGTTTTTGTCATGAAGGGTGTTGTATTTTCTTAAATGATTTCTTTGCATCTATTGAGATAATCATATCATTTTTGTTCCTTTTTCATTATTATTTGACAAATAGAGTTAGACAGTGAGAGAGAGACAGAGAGAAAGGTCTTCCTTCCATTGGTTCACCCCCCAAAATGGCCACTATCGGAGCCACGCTGATCCAAAGCCAGGAGCCAGGTGCTTCTTCCTGGTCTCCCAGGCGGGTGCAGGCACCCAAGCACTTGGGCCATCCTCCACTCCCTCTTGGGCCACAGCAGAGAGCTGGACTGGAAGATGAGCAGCCGGGACTAGAACCCTGCACCCATATGGGATGCCAGGGCCGCAGGCCTAGTGAGCCACGGCACTGGCCCCTCATTTTTGTTCTTTAATTTGTTACTATGATGCAGCACATTTATTGATTTTTGACTGTTGAACCATCTCTGCATCCCAGGGATAAATCCCACTTGGTCTAAGTGAATTATCAGCCTGATGTATTGTTGGATTTTTTTTTTTTGGCTAGAATTTTGAAGAATTTATTCAGGGAAATTGGTCTATAGTTCTCTTTGTTGCATCTATTTCACGTTTGGGAATTAAGGTAATGCTGGTTTCATAAAAGGAATTTTGGAGTATTCCCTCCTTTTCTTTTCTTTTTTGAGAGAAAAAAAGACTTTTATTGAAATGAAACAACCAGCAGCTACAGAGAAAGGTGAATGGATGCAGGAACTTCTTCCACCCCCGTCTGTGCCCCCTCCCTTTCAATTGTTTTGAATAGCTTGAGAAGAATAGGAGTTAGTTCTTTAAATGTTTGGTTTAATTCAACAGCGAAGCCATCCAGTCCTGGGCTTTTCTTTGTTGGAAGGGCCTTTATTACTAATTCATTTTCTGACTTGGTTATGAGTCTGTTTAGATTTTCTATGCCTTCATGGCTTAATTTAGGTACATTTTATGTATCCAGAAAGCTATCCATTTCTTCTAGGTTTTCTGATTGTTGGTATACAGTTCTTTATGGTAATTTCTGAAGATTCTTATTTCTGTGGTGTTGGTTGTTATATTTCCTTTTCATCTCTAATTCTATTAATTTTGGTCTTCTCCCTCCTTTTGTTGGTTAGTTGTGCCAATGGTGTGTCAAATTTGTTTATTTTTTCAAAGAACCTCCTCTTTTCTGATCTTTTGTATTTTTTTTATTTTGATTTTGTCTATTTCTTCTCCAATTTTAATTATTTCTCTTTTCCTGCTAGTTTTGGGCTTGGTTTGCTGTTGTCCTTAAATGCATTGATAGCTCATTTATTTGATGCCTTTCTAAATTTTTGATATAGAAACAAATTGATATAAACTTTCCTCTTAACACTGCTTTTGTTTTATCCCATAGGGGGGTATGTTGTGGTGTTGTTTTCATTTGACTCCGGAAATTTTTTGATTTCTCTTTTGATTTCTTCTCTGACCCACTGTTTATTCAGGAACACACTGTTTAATCTCCATGTGTTTGTATGTGTGCTTGAGATTCCTAAGTTGTTTATTTCCAACTTGACTCCATTGTGGTCTGAGAAGGAGCACGGTATGCTTTTGATTTTTTTTTAATTTGTTGAGACATATAATGGCCAAACTTGTGGTCAGTCCTAGAAAAGTTCCATGTACTGATGAGCAGAGTGTATTCTGCAGCTTTAGGGTGGAATGTTCTGAAGATATCTCTTAGATCCATTTTGTGTATAGTACATGTTGATTAACTCTGTTGTTTCCTTACTGATTTTCTATCTTGTTGATCTCCCCATTGCTAAAAGTGGGGTATTGAAGCCCCCCACTGCTATTGTATTTGAGCCTATGTCTCATTTAGATCCATTAAGATTTCTTTTAGTTATCCAGATGCCCTATAATTAGGTTCATATATGTTTATTTTAGTTACATATTCCTGTTGAACTGATCACTTAATCATTACATAGTGCCTTTCTTTGTCTCTTTTATCTGATTTTGTGTTAAAGTATATTTTGTCTCATATTAGGATGGCTATAGCAGCTCTTTTTTTTGGGTTGATGTTTGCATGGAATATCATTTTCCATCCTTTTACTTTCAGGCTACATGAATCTCTGTTTGACAGATGTGTTTCTTGTATGCAGCAAATAGATGCCTTTTGTTTTTAAAACCATTCAGCTAGTCTGTGACTTTTAACTGGATCATTGAGGCCATTTACATTGAAGGTGACTTGATAAGTAATGACTTTGCACTGCCATTTTTCCATAATATTCCTATTTTTACGTAGGATTTCCTTTGTACTTTTTTTGTTTTTTTTTCCTTTTAATATATAGTAAATATAAATTTCCAAATTACAGTTTATGGATTATAATGGCTCCCCCCACATAATTTCCCTCCTACTTGCATCCCTCACATCTCACGCTCCCTCTCCTATTCCATTCTCATCAAGACTCATTTTCAATAATCTTTATATACAGAAGATCGATTTAGTATATATTAAGTAAAGATTTCATCAGTTTACACCCACACAGAAACACAAAGTGTAAAATACTGTTTGAGTACTAGTTATAGCATTACTTCACATTGGACAACACATTAAGAACAGAACCCAAATGAGAAATAAGTACACAGTGACTCCTGTTGCTGACTTAACATTTTGACACTCTTGTTTATGGTGTCAATAATCTCCCTAGGCTCTAGTCATGAGTTGCCAAGGCTATGGAAGCCTTCTGAGTTCGTCAGCTTAGATCTTATTTCGAAAGGGTCATAGTCAAAGTGGAGGTTCTCTCCTCCCTTCAGAGGGGGGTACCTCCATCTTTGATGGCCCATTCTTTCTACTGGGATCGAGATCTCACTCACAGAGATCTTTCATTTAGGTCCTCCTTTATTTTTTTATTTTTAAATTTTTTTTTTTGGCAAAGGGTCTTGGTTTTCCAAGCCTAAAATACTCTCATAGGCTCTTGAGCCAGATCTGAATGCATTTAGGGCTGATTCTGAGGCCAGAGTGCTATTTAGGACATCTGCCATTCTATGAGTCTGCTCTGTATCCCGCTTCCCATGATGGATTATTCTCTCCCTTTTTTATTCTATCAGTTAGTATTAGCAGACACTAGTCTTGTTTGTGTGATCCCTTTGACTCTTAGACCTATCAGTATGATCAATTGTGAACTGAAAATCATCACTTGGACTAGTGAGATGGCATTGGTACATGCCACCTTGATGGGATTGTATTGGAATGCCCTGGCACGTTTCTAACTCCATCATTTGGGGCAAGTCCGATTGAGCTTGTCCCAAATTGTACATCTCTTCCCTCTCTTATTCCCACTCTTATATTTAACAGGGATCACTTTTCAGTTAAATTTAAACACCTAAGAATAATTGTGTGTTAATAACAGAGTTCAACCAATAGTACTAGAACAAAACAGAAAAAAATACTAAAATGGATAAAGTATTACAAGGTACAACAACAGTCAGCACAAGAGCTGATGAGGTCACTGTTTCTCATAGTGTCCATTTCACTTCAACAGTTTTCCCTTTTGGTGCTCACTTAGTTGTCGCTGATCAGTGAGGAACATATGATATTTGTCCCTTTGGGACAGGCTTAATCCACTCAGCATAATGTTTTCCAGATTCCTCCATCCTGTTGCAAATGGCCGGATTTCATTGGTTTTGGCTGATGCATAGTATTCTATACAGTACATGTCCCATAATTTTTTTTTCCAGTCTACTGTTGATGGGCATTTGGGTTGGTTCCAGGTCTTAGCTATTGTGAATTGAGCTGCAATAACCATTAACGTGCAGACAGATTTTTTGTTTGCCAATTTAATTTCCTTTGGGTAAATTCCATGGAGTGGAATGCCTGGGTTGAATGTTAGGGTTATATTCAGGTTTCTGAGGAATCTCCAGACTGACTTCCATAGTGGATTAACCAGTTTGCATTTCCACCAATAGTGGGTTAGTGTTCCTTTTCCCCCACATTCTCTCCAACATCTATTGTTGGTAGATTTCTGAATGTGAGGCATTCTAACTGGGGTGAAGTGAAACCTCATTGTGGTTTTGATTTGCATTTCCCTGATTGCTAGTGATCTTGAACATTTTTTCATGTGTCTGTTGGCCATTTGGATTTCCTCTTTTGAAAAATGTCTATTGAGGTCCTTGGCCCATCTCTTAAGTGGGTTGTTTGTTCTGATGTTGTGGAGTTTCTTGATTTCTTTGTAGATTCTGGTTATCACCCCTTTATCTGTTTCGTAGTTTGCAAATATTTTTTCCCATTCTGTTGGTTGCCTCTTCACTCTACTGATGGTTTCTTCTGCAGCACAGAAACTTCTCAATTTGATGCAATCCCAAATGGTAATTTTGGCTTTCACTGCCTGCACCTCCAGGGTCTTTTCTAGGAAGTCTTTGCCAGTACCTATATCTTGAAGGGTTTCTCCAATGCTCTCTAATAATTTGATGGTGTCAGGTCATAGTTTAAGTCTTTAATCCATGTTGAGTGAATTTTTGTCTAAGGTGAAAGGTAAGGGTCTTGCTTCATGATTCTGCACATGGAAATTCAATTTTCTCAGCACCATTTATTGAATAGACTGTCCTTACTCCAGGGATTGGTTTTAGATCCTTGATCAAATGTAAGTTGGCTGTAGATATTTGGATTGATTTCTGGCATTTCTATTCTGTTCCATTGGTCTATCCATCTGTTTCTGTACCAGTACCATGCTGATTTGATAACTACTGCCCTGTATTATATCCTGAAATGTGGTCTTGTGATTCCTCCGGCTTTGTTTTTGTTGTACAAGATTGCTTTCGCTATTTGAGGTCTCCTGTGTCTCCATATGAATTTCATTTTTTCCAGATCTGAGAAGAAGGTCTTCGGTATTTTGATTGGTATTGAATCTGTAAATTGAATCTGTAAATTGCTTTTGGCAGAATGGACATTTTGATGATATTGATTCTTCCAATCCATGAGCATGGAAGATTTTTCCATTTTTTGGTATCCTCTTCTATTTCTTTCTTTAAGGTTTTGTAATTTTCATTGTAGAGATCTTTAACGTCCTTGGTTAAGTTTATTCCAAGGTATTTGATTGTTTTTGTAGCTATTGTGAATGGGATTGATCTTAGAAGTTCTTCCTCAGCCATGGCATTGCCTGTGTATACAAAGGCTGTTCATTTTTGTGCATAGAGTTTATATCCTGCTACTTTGCCAAAGTCCTCTATGAGTTCCAATAGTCTCTTAGTAGAGTTCTTTGGATCCCCTATATAAAGAATCATATCATCTGCAAAGAGGGATACTTGAGTTCTTCCTTCCCAATTTGTATCCCTTTATTTCTTTTTCTTGCCTAATAGCTCTGGCTAAAACTTGGAGAACTATATTGAATAGCAGTTGGGAGAGTGGGCATCCTTGTCTGGTACCAGATCTCAGTGGAAATGCTTCCAACTTTTCCCCAATCAATAGGATGTTGGTCATGGGTTTTTCATAATCAAAGCAATTTACGAAAAACCCACAGCCAACATCCTTTGTAATTTTGCTGAGGAATCTTCTGCCTTCACAATCTTTCATAGTGATGATCTTTGTGTGTGTGTGTGTGTGTGTGTGTGTGTGTGTGTGTAGTACATCTTTAAACCTCTTTTTAAAACTAAATGAGTGGTAACAAATTCTTTGAACTTCTGTTATGGAAGGTCTTTATTTCACCTTCATTCATAAATTTGATCTTTGGAGGGTACAGTATCCTGGGTTGACAATTTTTTTCTCCTAAGACTTGGAATATTTTTAAGCATTCTTCCTAGCCTTTTGGGTTTCTGATATGAAGTGATCTGTGAGTCTGATTAGAGATCGTCTAAATATAATCTGTCATTTCTCTTTTGCAAATTTTAAAATCTTTCCTTTGTTTTTTCATTGTGTAGTGTTTGAGTAAAATGTGCCTTGGTAAAGATCTTTTCTTTTATGTCTGTTGGGAATTCTGTGTGCTTCCTGAATTTACATTTCCCTTTCTTTCTCCAAGTTAAGGAAGTTTTCTTTTATTTTTATTATTATTTTATTATAAGCTTTCTGATCCATTCTCTCATCCCAGGTCCTCAGGAACTCCCGAGTCCTATATGTTGGGACATTTGATGGTATCCTGTAAATCTCCAACAGTTTTTTTTTTTTTTTGACAGGCAGAGTGGACAGTGAGAGAGAGAGAGACAGAGAGAAAGGTCTTTCGTTGCCGTTGGTTCACCCTCCAATGGCTGCCGCGGTCGGCGCACTGCGGCCGGTGCACCGCACTCATCCGATGGCAGGAGCCAGGTGCTAGGTGCTTTTTCCTGGTCTCCCATGGGGTGCAGGGCCCAAGCACTTGGGCCATCCTCCACTGCACTCCCGGGCCACAGCAGAGGGCTGGCCTGGAAGAGGGGCAACCGGGACAGAATCCGGCGCCCCGACCGGGACTAGAACCTGGTGTGCTGGCGCCGCAAGGCGGAGGATTAGCCTGTTGAGCCATGGCGCCGGCCTGTCCAACAGTGTTTTTTTTAGTTTTCTGATTTCTTCTGTAAAATCTCCAGGCATTTGTTTTGTAGCTCAGATATTCTTTCTTCTACATCACCTACTTTGTTGTTAAGAATTTCCACTGGGGCCCAGCAGTGTGGTGTGGCAGGTAAAACCTCTGTCTGCAGTGCTGGCATCCCATATGGGCACCAGTTCGTGTCCCAGCTATTCCACTTCTGATCCAGCTCTCTGTTGTGGCCCGGGAAAACAGTGGAAGATGGCCCAAGTCCTTGGGCCCTGCACCCACATTTGAGGCCTGGGAAGATGCTCCTGGCTCCTGGCTTCGGATGGGCACAGCTCCAGCCTATACGGCCAATTGGGGGGTGAACCAGCAGATGGAAGACCTCTCTCTCTCTCCCCCTCCCTCTCTCTCTCTCTTCCTTTCTTCTCTCTGTGTAATTCTGTCTTTTGAGTAAAAAATAAATAAATCTTTAAAAAAAGAATTTCCACTGCATTTTTATTTGATCTATTGAGTTCTTCAGATCTAGTATTTCCGTTTAATTTCTCTTTAAAATCTCGAATTCATGTGGATATTTTTATTTATATCATACATAGTTTTCTTTAGTTCCTGAATTTGCTTCTGATTGCTTCTGAGTAATCCGATGGTTAATTTTTTGAATTCTTTTTCTGGCATTTCCTCAGTCTCTTCATCTTCGTATTCTAATGTTGAAATATTGTTGTGTTCCTTTGGGAGGGTCATAGTCCTTTCCTTATTTTTGATTTTTGGATTTTTCCTTTGTTTCTCAACATTTGTTGATTTCTTTTCTCTCTGGTTATATCTGAGTTTTGCAAGGCAAATAGAAGGCTCCCTTATGCAGCTTTTTCCCCACCCCTTGCATTGCCTGGCTACCAGTACAGTGCAACTGACTCTGGAGCTGGGGTGGCTGCGTCCTGCCTATGTCTAGCAGTAGTGGCAGCCTTTCCCCTGTTGACCGCAGATCTCCCCTGCAGCAGTGATGGCGGAGGAGGGACAGATGTATGCCTGCCTTATTTTTTCCCCTCTGTTTTTTACCCCCGCCAGGGGAGATCCTCATGGAACTCCAGTAGCAGTTCACTCACCTTTCCCTCTCAATGTATCAGCAGCACATTGGACCTGTGGAGTCCGTTCTCACCTGGATTGCTTGGTTGGGTATCCTCCTCCTTGGATTGAGATCACGGATCTTCTGTTTTGTTTTTTCTCTCTTAGCACAGATCCATATCACCTCCACTACTTGTTGGTGGCAGAGGGGTGGGGGGCAGTGCGGGAGAGGGTTCTCCCACGGTGGCTGTCCGGCAGTTTTATCCTGAGAATGTACTCACTATCTTTTTAAATATTAATTTTGCCCTGCGTAATACAGACTGTCCTATTACTATTCTGCCATTTTAGAACTCTGAAAATCTAGGCATCTTATTTTTTTTCACAAATTGAAATCTGCAGATCTGTTAAGCAATGTGTATGACTTCATAACCAATATTCTTACTACTGTAGTCCATTGCCATTAAATTTGAAGAACTATACGTTGATATTAACTAATTGAAAAAATAAACACAACCATGTGCTATAAATGTGTGATAACAGCTTTAAGAAAGGGTTCAAAATACATGTCCTGAAATATTGCAAATTTTTATATGCTGCTTTTCCTTGTTCTAGCTAAAACCACCTGTTCCAGATATGTTTCCTCTTTATCTAGAAATATACATTGTTGTGGACAAAGCTTTGGTAGGTGCTTTGCTTTTTCCTTGCTTTTAAATATTTGATACAAATTTATGATTTTCCATAGCTTAAGAGTAACTAAAATATTCTGATCTATTTAATTGCCTTTCAAAGTAAGAACAATACAAACCTGTGATAATTGAAAAATAAGATAATAAGAATTAAACTGGTATTATCACAAATGTTTCATTTTAAATTTTTATGTAACAGTCCCACAGAACAAAATAAATTTTACTGGCCCTTCACATTTTAGAACTTTTTCTGTTGTGACTCATACTATTTTTAATGGGGATCTGTTGTCAGAATGAAATTCTTTAAACTTTTAAGTCCTGTTGTAAGGTGTTATGAAGAGCAAGCTATCTGTATTTTAGGAAATGTTTCTCTGTAAAAAAAATCATTAGGATAAAAGTGATGATAATATAATTATATTTGAGAACTGCTTGCAATATTTGAGTTTTTAGCATTTTTGTGGTACATGTTTCAGTTCATTTTTTTCATCATGAAACTTCTATATCCTTGATTCCCATGAATAATGGGAATTCTGAATCATTCAGAATCTTTGCAGTGATAACTTAGCTTGTAATCAACCAGGTATGGCTTTATTTCTCCTAATATTTAAAATATTTCAAGTAATAGGAATGAAATGTATTTTCAGGTGTTTATTCTGATGATTAGCATCCTTTGGAACATCACAGACAAAATCAATAGTTTTCCATATGATTTCCACTCGAAAGGTTGCAGAGCTTGTCAAATCCAGAGTTACAGGAGAAATTTGGAGATGCATACTGAACTATTTGAATTATTAGAGTTAAAGGAAAAGGACAGAGGGACTGTTTAAGATAAAATGGAGTTACTGAGATATTTAAAAGAAAAATGAAATTTTCTACTAAACATGACTAGATTTGTAGGGAATATTTTGGTTATAATTTTTTCAGTATTATGTTATAAAAGTTTGAGGGTAGTTTTCAAAGTTGATATAAATTTTCTTGTTTGTAAGATATGTAACATTGGTTAAATATTCTTTCTCTCTATTCTTACGTTTATTTACATAACCTTTAATAAAGCCTATATTTATCCAACTATGGAATTTCTGTTTCCAATTATTGGCATTTAATGAAGAATACAGATATTTTATTCAGTGACTTAATAAAAATAAATCCATAATTGTTGCCTAGTAAACTCAGTGCCACCTCTGAGAGAAGCATGTTGTATTATAAAAGTAGAGTTTAGAAATGGAGACCTCATAGAAACACACAACACTGTAACTGGAGCTACAGCAAGAGCAAGCAAGTGGATATGTTCAAATATAGGTTTTCTTATTATTCAGGTGTAATGAAACAGAACAGTAGATGAATATTATTGAAAGACAGTGTGGTAGTGATAGTTCCCAAGAGGAGGAAGTAGGTGGTCCCACGAGGAAGAACCAGAGGCAGTAGGGATACAGAGTGGGGAAATTGGACCAAAAGCCTTAATTGTGGTTCCCTTGAGAAGGAACAGGCAGGAAAGGGTACGCAGGTCCATGAGGATTGGCTAGTTTGAATATTTTCACTGGGTTCTGTGGTATAGTGAGTATTCCTTATTGACTGGATCGGTCTCTGTGATGATTAATGCTTGGTAATAGTTTTTTAAGTTTGAGAATCTATTGGAAGAGGGGGCTGGGATGTAGGATTTGCATTGTTTGGCTTGGATATGAAAGGTTTACTTGAAGATATACTATCTTGTCATTCACTATCCCCATGAAGGATGGTCAGCAAGGCCCCAAGATGCAGAAGCATAGGAAATACAGAAACTCAAAAAGGATGGTTAATGCTGTGGGTCACATGATGAATACAGGAAATGAGTAATAGGTGGAGGGTAAGGCCAGGGATGACTGTGCGTAACTTTGTAATTGTGAGCAAAGGTTCTTTTCAGGAAACTGCAAGAAGTTTAGTTTGTTTAACAAATGGAGTTCACAGAAAGACATAGAAAGAGATGAATTAAAGAATTCATATGATATTTGGATTCTATCCTAAAGGCAACAGAAATTTTTAAAGCAGAGGTGTGCCATATTTATATTTTAATTTTAGAATCATTACTTTGGTAATAGTATAGGGGCTAGATTGCTGGCAGGAAAATTGCAGAGGTAACCATATAGAAGATTATTCTAGTAGTCAAGGTGAAAACTTCAAACCATGAATCTGACTTGTGTTATCTTTCTAGGCCACACCCATACTTGTCCACTCCCACCTTGCCTTCTTAACCTTAGCAACCACTAACCTCTTGTCCTTTGCTATTTCACAAGCATTTCATCAGTATTTATAAATATTATATATACAGTATTATCATTTCAAGATTTTACACTTAACATGATTTTCTTAATATTTTCCCAAGTTCTTTATATCAACAGTTCAGTTCTGTTTTATGGCTCAGTAATATATCTCGGTGTTTATGCACTGATTTATAAAACTGCTTAACTATTCAAGAACATAGGATTTTTCAGTTTTGGGATATTATGAATAAAGCTATTAGGGATGGATGTTCATATATAGGAATTTCTTCTGAGCCATGTTTTCATTTCTTTGGAATAAATGCTCAGGAGTGCAATTCCTGGGTCATAGAAAAAGTTTGTTATTTGTTTTTACAGAAGTTACCAAGCTGTTTTTCAGAATGGTTGTACTATTTTACATTCCCCACAGCAGCATATTTATGTTTAATATCTTATTTTGAACAGTTTAATGTCTTATTTTGAACTCTTGGACCTCAAAGTAGCCTCAAACCTCTGATAGCTTATAGAAAGTAGACTTCAAAAACATCATGTAAATATGAAATTAACTTTGTTTTTTAGTATGAATACCTGGGCTCTGATAGCATGATAGTAACAAATAAAGTCATTGAAGTTATTGGCCTTGTAAATTCAGTAAGTATTTCCTTTTTCATATCAGATAATTTTTTATTTTGGAATTATAAGTTGCATTATCTTGAAGTATTATTTCTGAATAATTAAATAATTTATATATAATGAGTATAGATTTATAAAGATATCAATTTAGTATCTTTCCATTCAATATTGTCTATAGCCCTTATCTATATTCCCATTTAATTGAGATCTTTTGCTTTTTAGTTGTTAAACATTTTTGGTGGAGCCTTAAGCCCTTGATTGTAAGTTAAATTAAAAATAAGTTATCTCAAAAGGAAAGATGAAAGAAAGTGAGATGGAAGGTGAGTGGGAGGAAGAGAGGGCAAGGGACAGGATGAGAAAAGGAGTATCATTATATTCTTAGATTTGTATGTATGAAGTATGTTGAATCTGTTAAAAACTTAAAAAACACTAAAAATGAATTTTGAAAAATAAAAAAACATCAATTTTATGTTATTCTAAAATAAATAAAGATTAACCTTGCACGTATTCTGTCTTTTGATTTTAGATGTTTACCCAATTTAAAGTTACTGTTGTGCTGTCATTGTTGGATTTATGGTCAGATGAAAATAAGATATCTACAGTTGGTGAGACAGATGAATTACTGCACACATTTTTAAATTGGAAAACTTCTCATCTCACTTTTAGGCCTCATGATGTTGTATATCTATTCGTGTAAGCATGATGTTTCAATACTCCTGGAAGGGAAAAAAAAAAAGATCTATGATAATGAAATAATGATTTGATTACTATAGGAAACTGTTACTTATGTATGACTATTTATACTTTGAATTTGAATTATGTGTGTTATTCCGACCTCATGTTCATTTTCTAGTTTTCAGACAGCATAAAAAGATTACTCACATTTATCTCTTTGCTCATCAACCTTATACAAAGAGACTGAGATTTTCAGAGACTAAGCCTTCTCATGTCTCTTGGACCTAGTGATGTTAGTTTGAACTAATAATTTGTTAATTAAAAAAAAAAACAGCAGTGAAGGAATAAAAAAATGGAGAGAGGCAACTCCATAGCTTATTATTAAGGAATAAACCTGAGGGGTCATCAGCCACAGGGATCAAAGAACTCTTGCTCACAGGCTAAGAAGGTTTTATAAGGTAGGATCAGGAGGGACTTTCGGTCTCTGCTAGTTTTTTGTATGCAGAATGAAGCAGCTCTGACTTTTGTAATTAAGTAACTTGGGGCTGGGATATTTGTCAAGCAGAAATTGAATAGACTTAATCAACACATCTCACTTCCCTCTTGCTAGGCCCTTGGGTGAGGCTGTGAGCACACTTGTGATTGAATACTTTCTATGTGTTTGTCCTTCCCCTTCTTCCCAGAGTTTGTTTAGTATAGAAACAGAGTCTATGTATTTGTTCTCTGGCTGCTTCCTGCTAAACAGGGGTGACTATTTTTTGGAGGGCGTGGGGGGGTGAGATTTGTAAGGGTTGTAGCAGAAGCCTAGTGTTAGCATGATCTCTTATCACAGCCTAGGCTATGGAAGTGATGTGCTTAGTGACTAGGAGGTCAAATAAAGGAAGAAGCCAGCTGAGGGGTAGGAGTAGCCATGACAACTATGAGGTGGAAGATGGCATCTGATCTCCGTCTCTCTTACTGGTTGGGGCCTTTGCAGACCAGGAATGATTTTTTAGTGAAGAAGCAGCATTTGTCCTATAGAAAAACACAAAGCCGCCCTTTTTTTCTGCAGTTAGAACATTAAGGCCTCTTTTTATTTTGGACCACAACTGTAGCTAAGGAATTAACTTGATCTTGAGTATTATCCATTTGTGAAGCCGTCTCTTTGAGATTTGCCTTTATTGGAGTGGAGAGCAGGACAGTTTGAGCTAAATTGAAAGAGCTTAGTCCAAGGGCTGATGCGATCCCTGAGGCAGCTATGAAGGGAATTGCTACGATTGCTCTCTTCAGTATGAAGTTGGTGGCTTAAAGCACAGAGAAATTTGATCTTTGTGTGTGACCAAGAAGGGTGAAGCGATATTTGCCAGGATACTCATATATATTAAATATTTATACACTGTATATTAGCTACCACAAAGCAGGGAAAACTTATTTGTCTTAGGTAACCGGCTTATTTCACTATGCGTAATAGTCTCCAGTTGCATCCATTTTGTTGCAAAAGACAGGATTTCATTCATTTTAACTGCTGAGTACTATTCCTTTCTGTTTATATACCACAGTTTATCTGGTCATCAGTTGATGGACATCTGAATTGATTCCATATCTTTTTGAGATGACTGCTATAATCATGGAGGTACAGATAACACTTTCATATGGAGATCTCATTTCCTTTGGTTAGATTCCAAGGAGTAGAATAGTTAAGTCATATGATAAATCTATTTTCAGGGAAATGCAAATAGAAACTATAGTGAGGTTTCACCTCCTCCTAGTTAAAATGGCTATTATTCAAAAATAAAAAAAAAAATGCTGGTCAAGATATCAGAAAAAGGTACCCTAATACACTGTTACTGGGAACGTAAACTAGTACAACAGCTATGGAAGACAGTATGGGGATTCTCCATTAATCTGAAAATAGATCTACCAATGGGAAATTTTTTTTGCAGTCGATAAGCCTGTTAATTTCCAATTTTCTGAATATGCATGTAACCCAAGGAAAGCAAAGTTAGATTCTGTGCAAATATTAACTCTGACTTATTCCTAGTTGTAAGACTCCCGTCAAAGCAGTAAGTTCAGCCTTTGGAGCCAGGGTTATATGGAAATGCCTGAGCTTCTTCCACTGTGCTATAACCTGTCTCTGTAACTCTTCCATCTTTAAAACTACTGCCATCAGCAAATCACACAACATCTGTGTGTTTCAAAGGTTAATCTCATAGGTCAGATATGCTAAAATACACCTGCTATTTATTCCAATGAGGAAATGCAATCTAGTCCTTTATAAGGACTCTGGCAGACACAATATGTATAGCTTGTTAAGTTAATCCCTGATCCCATACTTGAGAATCTACTCTATGTTTCATTTTGATTGGAAGATCACCCAAACTGGGGTCTGCTTGAATGGTTGCTAGCATCATAACAAATGAATTAACCTTAAGAGAAGCAAAATCGCTTTTAAGGAAAAGAATTGAACATTCAGACATTACCAAAAACTGTTGAGATATTAGAATATCCTCTTTTTAACACACTAAAGGTAAATTAAACCTTTGAGAGTGAGATTTACCATGAACTCCAGTGGAAAGTTAACACAGAATGACTCCTGCTGTCAGTTTAACAAATTAACACTCTTACATGTGATGTCAGTAATCAGCTGTGGCTCTGGACATGAGATGCCTAGCTGTGGAAGCCTCTTGAATCCTCATACCTCATCAATGTTCAGACAAGACCAAGAGTGAAGTGAGAGTACACTTTTTTTCAGAGAGGAGGACAATCCCTTTTTAAATGATCACTTCTGTTGCACTGGGGGCATGAGTCAGGGGTCCTTTATAGAGGAACACTCCTTATGCCAGTGGCCTGGGTTTCCATGCCTCCTGGGCTGATTATGAAGTCCCTGGGCAATGTTTAAAGCAATTGCTACCCTAAGAGTCCACTGCCTGGAATGGTTTCCATGTTGAAGTACCCTTTCCTCTTTAGCCTTGTTTTATCATCAAACATTTTTTATTTTATTTAATTTTTTTTGACAGGCAGAGTTAGACAGTGAGAGGGAGAGACAGAAAGGTCTTCCTTTTTCCATTGGTTCACCCCCAAAGTGGCCGCTACTACCAGCGCCTTGCGGCTGTCCCGCTGTGCAGATCCGAAGCCAGGAGCCAGATGCTTCCTCCTGGTCTCCCATGCAGGGCCCAAGCACCTGCACAGTCCTCCACTGCACTCCTGGGCCACAGCAGAGAGCTGGACAGGAAGAGGAGCAATTGGGACAGAATCCGGTGCTCTGACTGGGACTAGAACCCGGGGTGCCAGTGCCACAGGTGGAGGATTAGCCTAAGTGAGCCACGGCGCCGGCCAATCATCAAGCATTTTAAATGTTATTTTAACTGTTCAGCTCACGGATGTTTGTGGTCTCATGGCTTGAAAATGTACCCTTAGAAGTTAGTTCATACGATTTAATGCAGAACTATACACAGCTGAATATGTTTGAAAACTGAAGAGTAAAAAGTAGACATGGCTTGCCAGGAACCTTGATATGTTTAAATATGTGACTTAAATAGCTTTCTATGATATCTAGTATCCCAGAATTTCTTTTCTATACTCCAAGCTGGGTTTCTCTATTCCAGCCTTCTTTGGGGCTCTCTGCACATTGATCAGGAGTATTAACCTTAGGCTGCCCATATAAAATTGTTTCCTAACCACCACACCGAGGGTATCTGGCCACTAGAAAGTGATCTGCCAGCATTGCTAAGGTACCCTATGGGATGCACTGTTTGACAAGTCATTACTTGGGGTCTTTCCCAGTGCCCCTAGTATTTGTGGACTGTTTTCCAGTGCTAGAGTGTCTGGTTTCTAGAAGACACTGAACTTCATTCCTGGAGCTTATGCTCCAGGGTGTGAGAAGCCATGGTAGAGTTGAGTGCAGCATTCAGGGTTCAGTGGAACCCTGAAGCTCAAGCACATTGAGCTCTCATGGGGCATTATTACCGCCCCACCTAGATTATCCAAGCCCTAAGGAGCCTTTAACCCAATGCATCCAAGCATCTTCACATGCTGGAGCTGAGAAATAACAGTGATTATGTTTCTCAATGCTAATCCCTGCACTGAGGGAGGGCTTGACTATGTATGGACTATTGGGTCCCATTGTTTAGCAGAAACCACATTCCAATGCCAGGAACAAAAAGCCAGTTGCATTTTAAACCTGCTTTCCTCACAGGTACTAGTCATCCCAAAGCAGAGAGATTGCATTGGCTAACAAGCTCCAACTGTGAATAATCTCATTGTCATGAAAACATGGTGGGCTCAGGCCTAATGTTTCATGCCAGAAAGAAGGATCCTTACTTCCACTGGAGCAGGAAATCCCACCTCCTCAGAAGCGGGATATAGCAAATTCTGCCATAGCAAGAAGCACTGCCTCAGCCAGATGTAGCTACTAGAAAAGAGAAAATGCCTCATTGCTCCCTCCCTTCTATTAGCAAAAGGAATTAGTTAAGAGTCCATATTGGAAGACAAAGTTAGGTCTGCATATTCTTCAGGAATTATTGCTCAGTGCTAAGATACTACCTGTCCCACAACAATCTCTGACTTTGTAGAAGCACATTGCAGCCAACAGGTGCACACTGGGGCACAATGTTCCCATCCCATGGATGGTGACTTAAAATTACCAGTAATTCCCAAGTTTTCTGTTTAAGCTTAATGTTTCCAGCCTGAGTATGGCCTACAAAAGGTATGAAGACAAAGCACAAAAGCATGAATATTCACATTTCAAAAGCTCAACAAAGACTCCAAGAGCAGAGGGAAAAAAACCATCATTTAAACTAAGCAAGCTGTTTCTACAAAGCAGTTTTTCCAAAATATGGAAAGACTGCAACCAAGATGAGATGACGATTTATTCACCCACTGCTATTTTATGTGTTACAGACTCCTTGCTGGCTTACCATTAAGATATAGGCAATGAATATATTAAGTTTTCAAGTCTGTGTCTTTCTTTAGAATTAGAAGCACTGGCATAGACTCATATGTGCAAATAGGAACAGAGTTTATTTGGCAGTGAGGAATAAACATACATTCATGTATGAGTGTGGACAGTCTACACAGAGAAATAACCAAAGGATTGCCCACACACTAGAGATAAAGGAAAAACTTCTGTGGTGGAGGAGTGTACACAAGGGTGGTACATTTGAACATGTCCTCCAGTGGAAGAAAACAGGAACAGTACCTCTAAGTAAGGTTCAAGGTGGAAGAAGAACAAATGATTGAGGTAACCTCTAAGTGAGGTCTTTGGTGGAAAGAGAAAATGAGAGTGGTACTAAGCAGGGACTGTGATGGAAAATGAACTCTTTCCCACCTTCCACTTCTTTTTATAAAGGAATGGTTTAACAATCATAAATGTAAATAGAGTGGGATCTTAGCAAGCACCCCCCTGGTTTCTGGATGTAACCTTGCAAAGTAAGCATATCAAATTGACAGTTCAAAGAGATACAGTTACATTGCAGGGTACAAGAATTCCAGCCCACCTAAAGTAACTTTCTTTCTAATTACTGGCTCTGGTCCAACCCCAGATGTTGCAGAACTTAGAGAGTGGATCAGCAGATGGGATCCTACTCTCCCATTCTCCCTCTGTGTCTGCTTTTCAAAATAAAACAGAACTACCATACAACCCATCAGTATTACTACTACATAAATATCTAAGAAAAGACATCAACATGTTGAGTAGATATTTAAGCACTTTTCACAGTGAAGCTTATGGAGTCAATCCAAATGTCTATCATTGAGTGAGTGAATAAAAAATGTTGTGTATACACAATGACAGACTATTATTGAGACATAAAATGAAGGAAACACTATACAACTGTAGTTTCTAATTCTGTGGTTTATCTTCACCATTCACTTTTAGTCTACATTCACATGTGAAAATAGGTCCTGACTGTTGATGTACAACTTAATATTCTATCCATTTTAGTATTTTTTTGTTCTAATTAATACTATTGGTTGATCTCTGTAATTAACTCTGTAATAGTTACTCTATAATTATTCTTAGGTGTTTAAATTTAACTGAAAAGTTATCTCTGTTAAATATAAGAGTGGGAATAAGAGAGGGAGGAGATGTACAATTTGGGACATGCTCAATCCGACTTGCCCCAAATGGTAGAGTTAGAAACGTGCCAGGAAATTCCAATTCAATCCCATCAAGGTGGTATGTACCAATGCCATCTCACTAGTCCAAGTGATCAATTTTGGTCCACAATTGATCATAATGATAGGTCTAAGAGTCAAAAGGATCACATAAACAAGACTAGTGTGTTCAAATACTAACTGATAGAATGAAGAAGGGAGAGAATGATCCAACATGGGGTGCGGGATACACATATGACTCATAGAATGGCAGATGTGCTAAACAGCATCTGGCCACAGAATCAGCCTTTAACGCATTTGGATCTGGCTGAAGAGCCCATGAGAGTATTATAGGCGTGGAAAGCCAAGACATTCTGGCAAAAAAAAAAAAAAAAGGATCTAAATGAAAGATCTCTACGATTGAGATCCCAGTGGAAAGAATGGGGCCATCAAAGATGGAGGTACCTTTCTCTGAAGGGAGGAGAGAACTTCCACTTTGACTATGACCTTGTCTAAATAAGATCAGAGTTGGCAAACTCAGAAGGCTTCCATAGCCTTGGCAACTCAAGACAAGAGCCTAGGGTGATTACTGACTGCCATAAACAAGAGTGTCAAATTGTTAAGTCAACAACAGGAGTCACTGTGCACTTACTACTCATGTAGGATATTTGTCCTTAATGTGTTGTACATTGTGAATTATTGCTATTACTAGTACTGAAGCAGTATTTTACATTTTGTGTTTCTGTGTGGGTGCAAACTGATGAAACCTTTACTTAATATATGCTAAATTGATCTTTTTTTGTGATGAATATTTTATTTTATTTATTTATTTTTTATAATGCTTTTATTTAAAGAATATAAATTTCCAAAATACAGCTTATAGATTACAATGGTTCCCCCCCCCATAACTTCCCTCCCACCCGCAACCCTCCCCTTTCCCACTCCCTCTCCCCTTGCTTCACATCAAGATTCATTTTCCATTCTCTTTATATACAGAAGATCAGTTTAGTACATATTAATAAAGATTTCAACAGTTTGCCCTCACATAGAGACACAAACTGAAATTATTGTTGGAGTACTAGTTATAGTATTAATTCACAATGTATAGCACATTAAGGACAGAGATCCTACATGATATATTTTTTTAAATTGATTAATTTTCTATGCAATTTCCGATTTAACACCAAGATTTTTTTTTTCATTTTTAATTATCTATATACAGAAGATTGATTCAGTATATACTAAGTAAAGATTTCATCAGTTTGCACCCACACAGAAACACAAAGTGTAAAAATACTGTTTCAGTACTAGTTATAGCATTACTTCACATTGGAAAACACATTAAGGACAGATCCCACATGAGACGTAAGTACACAGTGACTCCTGAAGTTGATTTAACAATTTGACACTCTTGTTTATGGCGTCAGTAATCTCCCTAGGCTCTAGTCATGAGTTGCCGAGGCTATGGAAGCCTTTAGGGTTCGCCAACTTCAATCTTATTCTGACAGGGTCATAGTCAAAGTGGAGGTTGTCTCCTCCCTTCAGAGAAAGGTACCTCCTTCTTTGATGGCCCCATTCGTTCCACTGGGATCTCACTCACAGAGATCTTTCATTTAGGTCTTCTTTTTTTTCCAGAGTGTCTTGGCTTTCCATGCCTAGAATATTCTCATGGGCTCTTGAGCCAGATCTGAATGCCTTAAGGGCTGATTCTGAGGCCAGAGTGCTATTTAGGACATCTGCCATTCTATGAGTCTGCTGTGTATCTCGCTTCCCATGTTGGATCATTTTCTCCCTTTTTGATTCTATCAGTTAGTATTAGCAGACACTAGTCTTGTTTGAGTGATCCCTTTGACTCTTAGACCTATCAGTGTGATTAATTGTGAACTGAAATTGACCAGTTGGACTAGTGAGATGGCCGTGGTACATGCCACCTTGATGGGATTGTATTGGAATTCCCTGGCACATTTCTAACTCCATCATTTGGGGCAGTTCCGATTGAACATGTCCCAAATTGTACATCTCCTCCCTCTCTTATTCCCACTCTTATATTTCACAGGGATCACTTTTCATCTTCTTTATATAAAGATAATTGAAAATGAATCTTGATGAGAAAGGAATAGGAGAGGGAGTGGGAGAGGGGAGGGTTGGGGGTGAGAGGGAAGTTATGGGGTGGAAAAAGCCATTGTAATCCATAAGCTGTACTTTGGAAATTTATATTTATTAAGTAAATATTTTAAAAAATAGGAACAGAGTTTATTTGACTTTTCCTGGAATGCTTTAATGAAATGTTTGTTGTAGGTAGCACTGATGTTTTTTAAAAAATACATTCAACTAGTCGAAAGCTTTTGCTTAGAGAATTTAGTATTTTTACCTTCATGATCATTATTGATAAGTAATGATCTTTTTATTTTGTTATTTCATTAATTTCCTTCTGTCATTTTGTAGGTCTTTGTTAACTTCCTATCTTCTTGTTTAACATTTTGGTTTGGTGGTTTTATGTAATGATAAGCTTCCAGTCTTTTTTTACATTTTATTTTGTGAATCTGAGTTTTGTATATGTATGTGTTTCTTTGATGATAGTTATTGCCTGGTTAATTCTTGTGTATAAATCACTTAAGCATTGGCTGTAAAGCAGGTCTGGTGTTGATGAAGTCTATTAACTTTTCCATTTTGGAAAGTCTTTATTTCTCCTTAATTTTTTTAAGAAAACTGTAGTTGGGTATAATGCCACGATGACACTATTTATATTTGGGTCCTGTGAGTATATTGTTATGTTCTCTCTAGTCCTGCAAAGGATGGTTTGGATTTCTGTGTCTTGGATTTGTGAATGTTTGACTATAATATTCTGTAAGAATCCTCTTTGTTTATGTTTTAGTCTATTGATAGGCCATTCATGCTTCCTGGGTCTGGATGTCTCTATTTTATCCAAGATTTGGAAAGTTTTCAGTGATTATTATTTTTTTCTTTTTTTAAAAGCTTTTATTTAAAGAATATAAATTTCCAAAGTACAGCTTATGGATTACAATGGCTTCCCCCCCATAACTTCCCTCCCACCCACAACCCTCACCTTTCCCGCTCCCTCTCCCCTTGCATTCACATCAAGATTCATTTTCAATTCTCTTTATATACAGAAGATCAGTTTAGTACATATTACACAAATATTTCAACAGTTTGCTCCCACATAGCAACACAGAGTGAAAATGCTGTTGGAGTACTAGTTATAGTATTAATTCACAATGTGCAGCACATTAAGGACAGAAATCCTACATGATATTTTTTTTTAAATTTGATTAATTTTCTATGCAATTTCCAATTTAACACCAACTTTTTTTTCATTTTCAATTATCTTTATATACAGAAGATCGATTCAATATATACTAAGTAAAGATTTCATCAGTTTGTACCCACACAGAAACGCAAAGTGTAAAAATACTGTTTTAGTACTAGTTATAGCATTACTTCACATTGGAAAACACATTAAGGACAGATCCCACATGAGACGTAAGTACACAGTGACTCCTGATGTTGATTTAGCAATTTGACACTCTTGTTTATGGCGTCAGTAATCTCCCTAGGCTCTAGTCATGAGTTGCCGAAGCTATGGAAGCCTTTAGGGTTCGCCGACTTCGGTCTTATAGATTTCCTACATCTCTTGTATCATCTTTTCCTTCTAGAATACCCAAAATGTGAGAGTTCTGTAAGGCCCAGAATCAAAAATGAAATGGTAATTTGATACATTAAAGGAATTTCTATGCAGAACTATTGAGTTTTTCTATGTGGCAGTGACAAATTCTGATCTATAAATTAAAACTTTTTATTGTCATTCAATAAAATGTTTTATATCAAAGGCTTTTTTTAACCCTAACCAAATATAATGAACTCACTGAAGCCATCAAAATCTTAGATGTATTGGATGTTCAGAGAATCCAATGTATTTAAACCAATTGCATTAACAATATATTCAAACTTTGAACCAAAGGCACATGGATTGATTGTCCCTCAATTATACTTTAGAATGTGATTTTATGAACCACATACTTATTTTAGTAGAAATTATCAAATTTAAATTGTTCAATACAGTGATTTATTTTATTTATTTATTTAGTTATAAGGATTATCCAGACTATGTGGGTGCAGTGTTTCCTGGAAAGATATGTGCTCCTCGTTATTCTGCAGGAATTGCAGTGGTATGCAATTATTTATTTTTCTACATTTTACACATTTTAAAGTTATCGACAAAATAGTGTATGTTTTATACTGCATACATTTGTTTTTTTTCTAGAGATTGTATTTGTCTTGCATTACTGCTAAAATTTTGAAGCTTGTAGAAGGAAAATTTTTTTTTTGACAGGCAGAGTGGACAGTGAGAGAGAGAGACAGAGAGAAAGGTCTTCCTTTTGCCGTTGGTTCACCCTCCAATGGCTGCCGCGGTCGGCGCGCTGCGGCCGGTGCACCGCGCTGATCCGATGGCAGGAGCCAGGTGCTAGGTGCTTTTTCCTGGTCTCCCATGGGGTGCAGGGCCCAAGCACTTGGGCCATCCTCCACTGCACTCCTGGGCCACAGCAGAGGCTGGCTTGGAAGAGGGGCAACCGGGACAGAATCCGGCGCCCCGACCGGGACTAGAACCCGGTGTGCCGGCGCCGCAAGGCGGAGGATTAGCCTGTTGAGCCACGGCGCCAGCCAGGAAAATTATTTTTAAAAATATTAGTTGCAATTAACTGTAACTAGAAGTTAAAGTGGGAATAAATATTGTAAATATTCATACATTCTTTAATACATTGAATAATACATCCTGGAAAATTTTCTGTTAAGAAACTTTCTATAACCCCAGATTTTTGACTACAGACATAATTTGGGGAAATATTCTTACGGATAAAATAGTTAAAATAAATATATAAAATGTATTAAAAACCTTTAAAATGTTTCAAACATCTGAAAGACAATATATAAAAGAAACTTTTAAATGTATATTAAATGTTTATATTTATTAACATTTACAGAAAATTGTTGGTAAAATTAAATGCATCACTGAAAGATGATGTAGCTCTATTAGCCTTTATGCCATCCTAGTATTGATTTTTAATTTTTTTTTCAGTACCAATAAGTCTTGATTTATTCATTGTATTTCCCCAGGGAAAGGAGAAGGGATGGGGAGAGTCAGCATATGTGTTACAAAGCAATTAGAAAATGGGAAAGGAGGAACCCAGTACAGGAAAAATCAACCTTCAAATACACACTCCCCATTGATGGGGTCACCAAACCCAAGGGGGCTTATTCTCCTGCAGTTCAGGAATGGGGGGGGTCAGCCAAAGAACAGACACAAGCTTTCCTACCCTCCCTCCCTCCTGTCCATAAATTCAAAATTTCATACAAAGCTTGGGTTTCTAGCAGTAAACATGGAGTTACATTCGTCTGTCTCCTATCAAACAATCTTATGGCCACTTTGACATAAGTTTCTTGCACCTGCATAAAAGTTCCTGAGTGACTTGGATGTACATTCATAGTCCCCTTCTTGGTCTCCAAACCCCTTTTCTACACAGAAGGTGCCCAATAGCTTCTCTTCTTTCGGATAAATTGAGGTCTGACCCATCCAAATGCATCAGTGACTTAAGTCTTTGGCATGAGTCCCATCAGGAAATGGTCTTGACTCAGGAGGTTGGGAACAGGGGCGTAGCTTCCTATTTTGTTCAGGATTTTTGCATGAATCCTTTAGATGTGTGGAGACACCCAGGATTCAATGTTTACGTGTGGGTGGGGGAATGGAGAAGAGGGTAGGTTAGGAGTCAAATTTTAAGGACAGAGATCCAGAATAGGATAGGGTAAGGGGAACACCAAAGACAGCTTAAGATCCCCGCTTCAAGAAGAGAGCCTCCTGTGTTTCAGATCCTTCTTCCTGGTGCAGAATCTTCTGTCAAAGATGCTTTGGCTATTTTTCTCTCAATACAAAAAGAAGTTTGTAAACAATAAAACCCCAGAAGAACATGGAGAAAGACCAACACATTATATTTACACAAACTAGGCCACCTAGCAATCACCAACTCAGAGACGCAGTGAAGTCCTACAAAGCCCAGACAATACAATAACTGAAGGGGGGGCAGCATTTGGGGGAGACAGGAACCCAGGACCAGACACACATCACCCAATGTGTTCTATTGCATTTGTCCCGTTTCAACACAGTGAGGTAGGTTTGCGGTGATCTCTCAGCATGTACATGAAACCCCCTTCTCCTTTAGTTACCATGACACAGTCATCACTACAGTCACAGGGCAGGACACTGGCTCTGGACACCACCACTGAGGCCCTCACTTATGGGTCTCCCTGGAAGCCAAGAATTTGGGAAGGTTAAGGAATTTTTAGTCCTTGCTTCATGTTCACCCCTGGACAGCACAGGATGGGTACAGGGGTATTGGTCTTCAACTCATCCTTACCAGCTCTCATTTTTCACACACGCGTGTGTGCACACACATACACACACCCTGTTGTGCATAGTGGCCTTGCCTAAATCTGGTTGTGAAGGATGGCTCTGTTAAGTGAAGCAAGAAACCTGTGTCCCAGGATCAGGCAACCCTAACCATGGCTTCCTCTCTGGGCCTTTCAGCTGGCGTGGCCTGTCTGACTTCTCTGCACCATCTTTTCCTGTCCAGACTAATTTTCAATCATGGGACCACCCCATTAACACTTTATCTCCCTGAAACATTTTCAAGGTGGAGGGGGTTTCAAGAGGACACTGTGGCAAAAAAGCCAGCTCCACTTGGCAAAATGAGGTAGTTCAATAGGCTGTGCACTCCAAATAGTTGCTCTCCATGGTGATAAAAACAACAAAAAGCCTTCCTGCTGTGCAGACCTGGAGCTGCTGCGGACTTATCCCTGAGATTGCTCATGTACCTGAGGACACAGTGCAGGAATGAGGGCCTTTGATTAAAATATACAAAAATACAAACTCAGACTATTTATATTAAAAAAAAAAAGTTCAAATGCACAAGATACGTTGTTCGCACATAGTTAGTGCAGTTGGCATCCTGGAGAAAGTGGGACCCAAGGTGCAGCTATCCAAGGGAGCAAATAAATAAATCGCATTGGCCCAGAATGGGATCCGGAGTGAGCTCAGGAGCAGCGGGTCTGGGACTGTTCCCCTAGCACCCTTTTTGCCGATCGTCACAACCCACTGCTTGGGGCAGTTCCCAGCACCCTGTCCCAGGATCGAGTTATGAGGAAACAAGATGTGGAAAACCCTGCCTTACTCCTGAGAGTCCCTCCCACAGCACGTAGTGGTTTGGGGGTTGGGTCCAGGAATCTGGTCCAACAACCAATCTTCTCACCCTGGCTAGGGAAGTATTATTCCATATCCTTCCTTCAAAGGAAAACGTCCCCCATCCAGGCGACTTTCCAAAGCTAGAGATTTGGCACGCAGGGCCTCAGATAAAGCATGTAGGCTACAGGGTGATACCCCCCCCCCAAACCTCTTAATTGCATTTGGATATAGCATGGTTGGAATTCCCTGCCTCACTCCTTCCTCCTGGCACAAGGGAAAAAGGGGTGATGCTGTGAACCCCAGCCTGGGATACGTGGCAATGCCAGCTCCCCCCAACCCACCCTGTCCCCACTTTCTCCACTCTGCAGTTGATGCCTGCTCCTTGAAACTTCCTGATAGCCAAAAAACCAGCCCCCACCCACTGCGGCTCAATTCTGGGCCTCGGGGAGCATGGCAGGGCTGTGGATCTCCTCTTCATCCTCCCGGAAGTAAGCTGGCTTTCCTGGGAGCTGGGGGCCTGCTGGGCCTTCAGGGGGCACGAGGCCACCATATGGCTGATGCTCTGGCAGAAGTGGCACTTCTTGGGTTGGGGTGGCAGCTTGCACTCCTTGGCATGATGGTCTAGACCTCCACAGTTGTAGCACCTGTCTCCTTTAGATCTGCGCTTCTGCATGCTCTTCCCCTTTGGCCGCCTCTCGCTGCCAATACAGAACACCCCACCAGGCCCGGTGACACGGATGGACTCCAGGCCCTTGGCGGACTTCTTGAAGGTGAATTCCACTGCTTCGCCCTCCTTCAGGCTCCGGAAGCCCTCCATGTGCAGCTTACTCTGGTGCACAAAGACGTCCACCGGGGGGTCGAGCGCGACCCCGGCGCGGCGCGGGCGGTCATGGACAGGAAGCCGAACCCCATGCGCACGTTGAACCACTTAGAGATGCCGGCCCCGTGCAGCAGCTGAGGCTCGTCCGCCGCCCGGGCCGCGTCCTCCGGCGCCTCCTCGGGCGCCTTCTCCGCCGCCTTGGTGCAGCCACCTGCAAACTGCTGGTTGGACACGGAGCCCATGGTCGTCGGCAGAGCCCGCGGCCCCGGGCCCCTAGTCGGGCGGCTGCTGGCCCCAGAGAAGTCCGGAGGCAAAGGAGTGGTTCGGAGAAGAGGCAGCTACATCTTCCCCCGCACCGATTTTTAATTTTTTTTTTTATTTGAAAGTCAGAGTTACAGAGAGAAAGGAATACAGAGAAAGAGGAATTTTTTTTTTTAATTTATTTGACAGAGACAGTGAGAGAGAGAGAGAAAGCAGGTCTTCTTTCCATTGTTTCACCCCCTAAATGTCCACTATGGCCAGCGCTGCGCCAATCTGAAGCCGGGAGCCAGGTGCTTCCTCCTCTCCCATGTAGTTGCAGGGCCCAAGCACATGGCTACATTGTACAGTGACATTTTGAGCGACTACTGAAATGGTTGGGAAAAATAAGTGTAACTCATATCCAGTGAACAAATACTACCAATTTGATTTTTGAGTCTTCCCTATAATTGATATGGTATGATAGGATATGAATTGTTTGCAATATGTCTTCATTTACCAAGATCCATTTACCTATCTTTCATTTAGGTTTTCTTCTCATAAACAAAACTTATTGTTCTAAATTGTCTGAACACTTAACAAATCCATTATTAAGTACCTATGGATTGGTTGTGCTTCTGGCCATCTCTTTTTTGAGCAAAGTGAATTTCCAGAAGTATTAAAGGAACTTATGTGTACTTGGTTTTTTGAGGGTTATGATGTCCACATCTGACTGCTGCTAGTATATCTTTCTGAACCAAAAACTAGGATTGTATTTTCCCCTTCTCTTCATAAAATTAGTATTTGTTGGGTGTCATAAAAAGCAACTGAGTTAGGCATAAAATGGAACATGATACCACGGGAGTCTAAGATACCTGCTTATATAGTTTTTTCTTTCTTCCAAACCTTTTTTTGTGAACATAGAAGTTTATGAGCTTAGGATCAGAAAACATACACTTTATAATGAGCCATTCACTTGGTTATTTGGTGTCTCCTACTCAAGTTTCAAACTTTCCTGAGACAAATGTTAAGCCAGGAGCTGCTTTTGGAATACTAGAAATGATTTGGAGTAAGTTATAGAAATATGTCATGTTGCTTCTAATTTCAAAATAAAATTATGAAACCTAGTTTTTTTCTGTTCTACTGGGCAATATAATATATTAAACTTAAGCATAATTTTAGAGGCGAGATCTTGATATGTCCCAGAATACTGTATTACAGAATCTCAGGACATTGTCCAATGTGATAAATTACTGCACTTTTGGAAAATCTGCATACATTTTTGCTTAAACATTTATGCTGCCTGCTACTTCTTATATACAAGTTCTGGTAAGCATATTATAATCACAATTAGTGGGCAAGAATGATGTTTTTGGGGGATATAAAGACAATCAGAGTCTCCTTGGGCTCTGTTATCACAGAGCCAAGAGATGAGCATTGACATAATACACATCCCTATGAAAAGCCTTTTTAGAAGGAAGATTGCTTTTGATTTTTTTTTTGTTAATGGATGAAAAAGACATTGGTAAATCAGCTGCTATATGTAAGTTGCGAGAAGCTATGTTGATTTACTCCAGTAAAGATACCATTTGGGAATTGCAATGTGATTGCCATCATCATACCAAATTAAATCTGTGATAATAGAGTCCTCTAGTTTTCATTTGATTTTTACACTAACCAAATATGTATGTTAATTGATGACGTGATATTTACATTACTACTACAAAAATCACGTTTTGTTGGTGGCACTAATCTATGGATACCATATAACTTGAGTTATCACTTTGGAAGTAATTTCAGGGCTGCCATCTGGATGATCTCTATCATAAAAGCCATAACTCCATTTATCACAGAATGAACTTTTTAATTTGCTGGTATTTCTATTCCATATACAATACTGAAATGGGAAAACAGCAGTCAATATATATATCTTGAATTGTTTAGGATTTACTATTGGATGAACTTGAAACTAGATCTTGTTGACAGTTGCTCAATTTGAGCCTGCATTTAGATCAGTGGATTGGACTAAAGTGATGCTCAGTTTTCTAGAGTAACTTCAGTTCTTACCTAGAATCCAGTTAACTCAAAAAGTCCTAGATAGTTCCTTTTCTTATGCATGTAGTCGTGCTGATTGGTGATCACAGGTCTCTCTGGGGAATGACTGGGGGATTAATCACAGCTTCACTTCTGACTATGTGGCAGGTGCCTTCCTTAAAGGCCATTTTTTGAGTTGAGAATCCTTGAGTTGTAACCTGATTTTGTTATGGGAATCTCTATAAAATTACTCATGTTAAGTTTTTGTCATTAGACTTAAAACATTTTAAAAAAACCTTCAGTATATTGCCCATATATTTTATTTTTTTGGGTTCCTTAAATAAATACCAAAATCCTTATAGGTCAAAGTATTTTGATCACCTCAAATTTGGCCATTTGGGGGGTGAACCAACAGAATGAAGACCGTTCTCTCTGTCTCTCCCTCTCTCACTGTCTAACTTTGCCTGCCAAAAAAAAAAAAAAAAGAAAAAAGAAAAGAAATTGGGTGAATTGAAGACTGTGGTCTATATAGCCAAAAAACTGTTGTAAATTTGCTTCATCAGAGTCCTTTTATATGTTATGGGAGCTCCCTTAAATTTGCTAGTCATTCACTTGTTAAATTATGACAAAGCTTGGGATAATCTTAAAATGTTTATACCTCAGTAAAATCACATAAGAAAAATTTCATCTTCTTGCCTGCCCAAGGAACCATACCTTTCTATATTCTTAAATAAATATTTGTTTAAAAAGCAAAAAAGGTTCAGAATTAGAGCATTTTTTGCCACCAGTTAATGAATTCTCCTTCATGTGAATCTTCTTTGCTGTTGTTACAGTATCCCAAGGAGATGACTTTGGAGGCGTTTTCAGTTGTTGTCTCCCAGATGCTGGCACTCAGTCTGGGGATATCATACGATGATCCAAAGGAATGTCACTGCTCAGAAGCCATCTGTATAATGAATCCACAAGCTATGTAAGTTTTTTAAAAGTACTTTGATTGGTCATTTTTATTTTGTTTTAAATACTTGAAATGCAAAAAAATAGTATTTACTTATAACATAAATTATAAATGGACTAATTTAACTAAAAAATTCCCATAAACATATAAGTTAAAATGTTAAGTGTATGGAGCTAACTTTACCATTAAAGATAATCAAAGAAAGCAAATATAAAATGTCATATATATTGGCAGAGAAAATTTCCTTAAGATACATATTTTTGGTAAAAGTCCTGTCTAAGGATACTTCGAAGAGTGTTATTAAGACATACAAAGTAATCTTTACTTTAGACAGAATTTTTGTTTTTGCTTTTAGAGTAGTTTACATTGTGGAACAACACCAAAACTATCCAAAGAATGAAAAGTGTGGTTGGAGACAAATATAGTATATAGTATTTGTGTGATTTTAGAAAATGAGTTGATCTTGCTTAAATTTTTGTTTTTCATTGAATATAATCATTCCAATTCTCTCAATTTAAAAAGTGATGTAAGAAAAAGTTGGGAAAATTTATATATATGTATATATATATCTATAAATAAAATATATATATAGTTATATAAGTATGTGATAGATTAGCTACAACGATTTATAAATTTACCAATAATCTTAGTCAAAATAAGGCATTAGATAAGATCTTTACAAGGTGCCTTTAGTATTCTTTGTTTTTTATGTTATTGAATATGGCCTATGATAGATATTGCCTGTTTATTACTGAAGAACAATGAAAAATTCAAAGTGAGAATAAGGCATTAATTTTTGAAAACATAATCTTGTTTTTTCATTGTTATTCCTATAATTGTATTAAGGATCAGATAGAACAAACACAAACATATACATACTTACATATGTAAATATACACAAGTATTTATAATAAAATTTGCTCTGAAATTATTATATATACGCATACTCATCTATGGATATATAATGAATATATACTGACCATATAGATGCACAAATGGAAATAATACACATAATTTACAGGCACACAGGTATGTGCACACACATGATGGTACTTGAAAATTTTTTGGAAAATGAAATTGTGTGATAAGATTATTTTGGTGCAAAAATTTAAATTCATGCATATGAGAATTCTCAGAAGGTTCATGAAAAATGTGTAATTAAGAAATGCCATGCATGAATTTCAAAAATTTGCACCAAAATAAACTTTTTAAAATTCCACTTTATTTTTATTTTTATTTATTTATTTTTTTGACAGGCAGAGTGGACGGTGAGAGAGAGAGAGAGACAGAGAGAAAGGTCTTCCTTTGCTGTTGGTTCACCCTCCAATGGCCACCGCGGCCGGCGCGCTGCGGCCGGCGCACCGCGCTGATCCGATGGCAGGAGCCAGGTGCCAGGTGCTTTTTCTGGTCTCCCATGGGGTGCAGGGCCCAAGGACCTGGGCCAACCTCCACTGCGCTCCCGGGCCACAGCAGAGAGCCGGCCTGCAAGAGGGGCAACCGGGACTAGAACCCGGTGTGCCGGTGCCGCAAGGCGGAGGATTAGCCTATTGAGCCATGGCACCAGCCTAAAATTCCACTTTCATTAGCTTTTTCAAGAAATCTATATCTATATATAATATTAATACTCTGTATAGTAATATTCTCAATAAAATATTCTTAAAATATGAAAGATACTACTGTGAACTCGTTAATTTGACTGTTCTCAAAAATGCTATGATAAAATGTGTATGTCACCCAGAGTCAAGTATTAATGTTAATAAAACTAATAAATATTTACATTATATGAAAAATCTCTTCATGCTATATTTTCATAAGAAATGTGGCTTAGCCTTAGAGCAGCCAGAATACTAGGCATGTAGCATGTAGTATAGAGGATTGCAGATAGTCCAAGTTATTCCTGCTGCTGAACTTGCTTTACAAATTATGTACCAGTTCTTATCTTTGTAACTTGCAGGAATTCTGTATTCATAACCATCAGATGTCTGGTACACACTGAAGTCATATCCCAGGTTCTGGAAACCTTGTTATCACAATATAACTCCCCTGTCCTAAATCTACCCAGCAACACTCGTTCCCATTATTCCTCCACCCTTTAAGTGCCTGTTGAGTTTAGATTGTACCATCTAAGTTGCTTAATCAATGAGGGACTAGTGGAAGAGACCTCAATGTGGTAGGAATAAAATTAGCTGTTTCTGAGGGAAATGTCCACTTCTACCTGCTACTCACCTCTCTCAAGCTCAGGTAACAAAGGCCTCATTTTATGCTTCCTTAATGTTTCTTATTCCATCATTTGGTGAGTAGGTGGTTTCAGGTGGATTTTATTCCCGCCCATTATATTTACTAAACACTTTATACGTGTAAACTCTGATTCTCACATCTATATAGCATTGATTCTCACATCTATCTAGCATTGATTATATTATTTCAGATGAGATTCTAAGTCATAAAAAAGATATTAATTACCATGGGCAGACAGTTTTATTTGGGACATTCCTAGGTTTTTGAATCTATTAGTAAATCATTAGATTTGTATAATGATTTCATAATGCTTAAAATGGTTTAATATATAATATTATAATAATAACTCATGATTTGTATAAGACAAAAATTATCTTAATTTTTATTAAAATACAACTATCACAAGATGTTTCATTTCCATGGTGCATCTCATAATTTTGTTGATTCTCAAAGTCATGTAAGTTAGGCAAATATTATTATTTCCATTTAATGTGTTAAAAAAAACTGTAGTACAGACATATTAAGTGAACTTACATGTTTATTTTAGAACAAGAGAAGCATTGTTAAAATGTTAATTTAGAATCATAGCCACATGTATAAATTTAGTTCACCCACATATATTATGTAGATGAATTATATGATAATTCCCAGAAACAAATGTCATAGTTTTATCTTTAAAAATTTCATCACCTCTCAATTTTCATGGTAAGATTTTCACAATCTATAGTCTGTAGAAAAGCTTCAATTAAAATCTAATAAGGACTATTTTATTGTTACATAATGTTCTAAGATGAATTTTTGCATTAAATGTACCTGAATTTGAAGTCAAAGAAACATCCCTGTATCCCCTTCACCACTCCCGGCCACTTGTTACCACCATTCTAGTCTCTACTTCTATGAATTTGACATTTTATGGATTTTGTATCTCATAAATGAGACCATGATGTATTTTTCTGTTTGTGCATTGATTATTTCGTTCAACATAATACTTTTTAGGTTAATCTGTGTTATTGCAAATGGCAGGATTATCTTCTCTTTAATGTCTGAATATTCTTGTGTATACCAGTGGTTTCTTCATATTAACAGGACCTCCATTCCCATCCTTAACCCTAGAATACCAATATTCATAGATATTCACTTCAATTACATAACTTGATGTAGGATAAGTTGAGAAACCCAATTCTGAAAATCTGAAATGAGAAATTCTCCAGAATCTGAAAGTTTTTAACAGTGTCAAAATCTGACATTTCAAGTGGTCAGTTTTATATCAATCTCATGTAGTAAAATGAATGTTCTTTAAAAACAGTGTATAAAAGTTTATTAGGGAATATATATATATATATGTATTTATATAATGTGCATATGAAGAAGAAATTTCACATATTTAAGGTGTCTTATGAATATACAGATATTACAACATAAAAACATCTGAAATCTGAAACACTTTGAAAATATTGAATGTTTTTAATTAAGGATGCATATTAACCTACCCACACCCTCCTATATACTTTAAGTTATCTCTAGATCAGTAATCTCTAGATCATTTACAATAAGCAACATGATATAAATGCAATGTAAATAGTAGTAATTGTAGTTTTAAGATAATAATTACAGGAAAAATTTCTGCACTTATTCAGTGTAGATGTACTTCTCTTAAAATATTTTCTATTTGTTGTTCATTGAATCCATTGTGGAATTTGCAGATATGGAGGGCCAACTGTATTTAACACAACGTTCTTTTTCATTCATCGATTGATGGAGACTTAGGTGGAAGCAATATCCCAGCAGTTGTAAATTTGTGCAGCCTGGTGGCAATAGTTTGCACTCTATTGATATTTGAACATTGCTAACAAAAAAGATTTTAAAAGTTTAGAAAATTATGAGGTGATGTATTATATATTATATATATATATCAAAATTTTAGATAGTATCTATGTAATTTAAAATTATGTTAAATATGTGATATTTATATCCAAGAAATAACTATCTGAGTACTCATTCTGCTAGTTTACGAACTGACTTTTGAAGTTTGTTGTAAGGATTAAATAATCAAATATATGATATCATAGATGCTCAGTTAATGCCAGTTTCCTCCTTTTCTTATAGATTTTTACTACAAACAAAAACACACAGAATATGTATATATTCTCTGAAGTTGTCTTTATTAATAGTAAATATCTGTAATTATATCAAATATACAGTTTCTCTGAAATGTATGAGGAAGTTCAGGGTTAAGCAGAGTATAATTTGGGGAATTAATTTTTTTGCTAGTTGGCTGTTAATTTTTGTTTGGAGCAATATCTGTTGAAGTTCTTTGCCTGTTTTTTATTTATTTATTTATTTATTTATTTATTTATTTTGGACAGGCAGAGTGGACAGTGAGAGAGAGAGAGACAGAGAGAAAGGTCTTCCTTTGCTGTTGGTTCACCCTCCAATGGCTGCCATGGCCAGCGCCCTGCCGCCGGCGCAGCGCACTGATCCGAAGCCAGGAATCAGGTGCTTCTCCTGGTCTCCCATGCGGGCTGCAGGGCCCAAGGACCTGGGCCATCCTCCACTGCACTCCTGGGCCATAGCAGAGAGCTGGCCTGGAAGAGGGGCAACCGAGACAGAATCTGGAGCCCTGACCGGGACTAGAACCCGGTGTGCCAGCGCTGCAAGGCGGAGGATTAGCCTGTTGAGCCGCGGCGCCGGGCCCTTTGCCTGTTTTTAAATTACACTATTTGATTTTTGTTATTGAATTGCACTTTTTTTTAAATAAAGATGTATATTATAGTGGCCAAAATCATATGACCTCCTGCCGAATGAATTTGGCCTCTAAGCACATGTTGTTAATATTTCTTACTGCTTATTAAATTTTGACAATCTCAAACTTGTGTATGTAATATAGAATTATGTTTGCAGAAGCATATTGGCAATGACATTTTATGGATTAATCTTTAGGACATCCAGTGGTGTAAAGACTTTTAGCAGTTGCAGTTTGAGTGACTTTCAAAGTTTCATTTCAAATGAGGGTGCCAGATGTCTTCAGAATAAACCACAAATACAAAGACAGGCAAGATCAGTCTGTGGCAATGGCATAACAGAGGAATCAGAAATCTGTGATTGTGGAACTGTGCAAGTAAGTCTTATCGCTATAAATGTTAAGTATTAAGTTTGTTATTTTAGTTGCTCTCTTTTTAATAAATGCTTTGAAAAGTTTAAAATATACTACAAATATTATTGAAGATAGGAAAATAAGGGAATCTAGCAAGTGCTTTTTGATTTCAAATTAAATGTATAAGAATAGTATCTTTCCAATATCTACTTAAACTTTGGATATTTGTATGTGTTTATTGAAGATTAGTGTGTCAACAGCTCATCACATGGCCATTAGGGTTTTAATTCACAGTGAAATCAGTAGTGTGGTGGTGGGGATCTGTGTTAATACTGCAATCTCAACATGAGGTAATTTTAGCATTCATTTCATTGGAAAGTACAAATAGTGCAATGAAATGCAAAAATCCTAGGCTATAATACTTACAGATCATACAGTATTCATGGCAATCCACTGTAAATATGGTAGATTCCCTTGATTAAAGATAAGTAGAAATTTATGAGGTTTGTTACAATCATAGTGTAGAATGACTTCTACTCACATTGCATTGTCTTAATTATGGTGTTTAACTATTTGGTAGAACAAGCCCTCCCTATTTTTTAAAACAATTTAAAATTTAACTATATTTTTATTAATGCTTCTTTATTTCTTATTCAAGAGTATTTTTTACTAGGACCCTTTTTTTAAAGTATAAAAAATTAACTATTTTAAAATTTCAGAATAGTTTTAAATTAATAAAATAATAACTGGGAAACAGTACAAAGAGTTCTCTTATGTTCCACACTCAGATTTCCCATTTTTAACATCTTATACTATTATGATGTATTGGTACTAATTAATGAAACATACCTAGCTTCCCCTACTTTTTAAAAATCTAGACACTCTCTATCTCTCCCACCCATGACAGCCACTGGTAATCTATATTATGTGTTCAGATTGAGTTGTTTTTTTTTCCTTTTAAGCTTTAATTATAAGGGAAAACTTTATATATTTGTCTTTCTGCATTTGCCTTATTTCACTTAATATGATGTCCTTCAGTCTATCCATTTCCTGTAAAAGACAGAATTTCATTTCTTTTTATGAAAGACTGGTGCCCATTATACTATGCACATGTGTGTCTGTGTTGTATAACATTTTCTTCATTTGTTCACCTGATGATGAACACGTTGGTTGACTCAATATCATATCTTGTGTGCACAGTGCTGTGACATAGGATGGAGGAGGTATATCTTTGATAACATGATTTCATTTCGTTTGGTTTATATCTACAGTGGATTTGCTAGGTCATATGGCAATTCTATTTCCAGTTTTTAAAGAAATTTACATACAAGTTGGGAATATAAAAGTGTACAGAAAAGCAGTATTTATCCAAAGGCAAAGGGATAGTACACACTCAGAAAATAACTGAAGGCAAGCTTGAGAGAGAGAGAATGAGAAACAAAAATACAAACTGCATGCACAAAAAGGACACCTCAACAATGTTTGAGCTCTCCTTTTGTATTACTGGGGGTACTGAGGGGTAGTGTCAAGATTGGGCCTTGACTGAATATTCTAAAAGGGGTTGGAGTATGGGACATGTCCTGAGGATCACTCATTTCCTCACCCTTATTTGAAACATTGGAAGTGTTATGGCATCAGGTTCATAATGAGTGGGAATGCTCCCATAGTAACTTTATTATAATAACCTTATTAGGATGCAAAGGTCATCATTGTGAATCATCCTGTAGCCTTATTGAATATTTCCAGCTGGTGTTGATTCTGCATTTGCAACATTGTGGAACATGTACTTTCCACTACATGAAAAAGTGGAGGGAGAATTCATAGTGCTCTGAAGCTGAGTTTGGGTGATGCATGGAAGCAGTGTGGGTGGTGCACAGAAAGGGGATTTGTGTTAGTGTAGGTGGATTCGTGTATCAAGACAAGAAAATCAAGGCCTCTTAACAGGAAATAGTCTTTTATTATGCCAGCAAAATGCCCAGGTGGAATTCCTTATCCAAAATCCTGAGCCCTAAACATAGAGGGGTATTTCCTTATAATTGGTTTTAGCCTCTTTGTCTTCTTTCTATGGTTGTGTGCATGCATTTGATTGGATATTCTAGTGTTACATGGTGGCCACAGGATTGATAGGATACTAAGCATGTGAATGTGGTTACTGAAGGTATTTCTTCCACACACATACTGAGCTGTCTGCTGTGTGACCAGGGTTAACACTGTTGATTTGTACTAACAGCAGAACCTGAGATGGCTCCACATGAGCAGATAGGGGCTGCAGTTGAAGAAGCATTCATGGGCAAGCAGGTAACAACTACATTTCATTCCCAGGATAGGTGCCTCCCTTTCTCTTCTCCTACCTTGGGAAGTTTCTACCACAACTTTAATCATGTCAGTTAGAAACAAGTTTAATTAATAAAGTCAAAGGCCTCTGCCACATTCCCCTCTTTGATGTTCAGAACCCTTCTGGGTCAGAGAGCACCTTCCTTGTGTACAGACTGAAATTTTTACAGCATTGTGATGTGTAGCTGTTTTTTTTTTTTTCACAACCAGGATCTTTATGAGCTAGAGACAGTTTTTACAAACAAGGTCACAAGACCAGTAAAAGTCAGACAAGCCCCAAACATCATAATTACACACCGATAAGAGATTTGAATCCACTAAAAGTTAAAAACCATTCTCCAAACAAGTCTCTGGAGTTTTAGCATTTCCAGGTCTGGAACGGAACATGGGTTACCTTCTGCATTTGATCAGTAGTTTTTTATGATCTTGTCCTCATAATCTATTTGTATATAATAGTGGCTTAGATTAAATTCTTTACAAACTTTACCTTCAGAATCAATTAAATAATCTAGGGTTAGATGATTTGTGTATTTAGTATTGCCCATTTGAGTATGTTGTTTGGCCAGTATATTGAGAATTCTTGCAGGTTTATTAGTTATACTCTTGACAACAGCCTGTAACCTGATGATGAAGTTTAATGTGTAAATAGGAATAGAATGTCCCCAGGACCCATTGAGTTGTTTAGGTTGAAGATGGTGAAATCAACTGAGTTACAGGATCCCAAATGACAGTCTGACAGAGCAGTGCCCTTTTGGATGAGTGTGATCTTGTCGGTACCTTGCACACCCCAAGAAGGACAGTTGGAGGCTACAATTCTGAGGTGCTTTACACATGTATCTATCATTGAACATGTACTCTCACTCTCACAAGAGGCATCCACATAGGCTGTGGCAACTAGCCTGTACCAGCACCTTCTAAATTTTTGTGTACAAGTGACATGACTCATATTCGATGTGTCAAAAGGATTGACACTGGCTATTAGTGTTGGTAAATTCAAGTTGTGGTGAGATCCTGGCCTGATCGGGTCATGTGAATAACATGAGCCATAAGGTCAAAATTACATTCATATGGAATTTATTTTTCATAAAACAACTCTAACTGGAAATCAGTGATATCAACCTGAGATCTATTAAATGATTTTATGTCCTAGGAAGACAGGCAGTGTTGCTGTAAAACAGCACCTCTTTTTCTTTAAGTGAATTTTAAATTTATAATATCCAGTTACAGCTGAACCAAAATAGCACAAGAATCATTACCCTGGCATTTTATGTGTGAGATTGTTATTTATCCAGTATGTCTCCTAAATTTTAGATTGAATTTGAGCCTAGTTTTTTTGGTTTATTTTTTTTTAACCTAACAAGCCCCTTAGGCCAAAACTAGTCAAAAGCCAGATACCTGGGGCTGTTTCTTAAACATGTTCAGGCAGTTGCAAGACAGGTCCCAAAGGTGGCTGTGGGCCAAGGGCCAGTGTGCCACATGGATGAGAAGCCCATTGGAGATTGTTAACTTACATTTAGGAGACATTAAACTTAAATTTAAGTATCACTGCCCTAGGCTGAAAGAAGACAGGTAACTTTCCTCTTCCATTCTCAGCAAAGAGGTAGAGTTAACACACCACAAGCCAAAGAGAGAAAAAATCTTTCTCTCTCTCTCTCTCTCTCTCTCTCTCTCTCTCTCTCTCTCTCTCCCTCTCTCTCTCTCTCTCTCTCTTTCTCAAAGAAGCCACAGCCAGAGGGGAGGGAAGTGGGGTTAGCCATTTAGGCCCTTATGCAAGTACAACAAAAGTTTGGTTTTATAACCTTATGATGGATTTTAGGTTGTAAAAACAAAATGATATATATCAATTTCATACCATATTTATAATTTGAGAGTTTTATGGATCCATTTAAAAGTCCCAAGGTCAGAGGCTCAGTTGAGTCAAGATAGCCCCTTTAACATTTTAGAAGTAATTTTAATTAATTTACAGAGTAAACTTTTTGTCCTAGAGGAACTTGAGGAGGGGAAGGAGAAACAACAGAAAGAACTGGACTCCGTTCCTTTATAAGCCCAGTCTGAATACAGATCGTGTGCTCAGTTCTCAGCTTTTTGAGCTCCTACCTGGTGTATTTTTTTTCCATGAAACTATGTAACCTTGTTTACCACTCTCTGTCTTACATCACAATTCTTTTTGCACAGAGACAAGAACGTATTTTACCTGGCCTGCTAGGTGCACTTTTTCCCATTAAGCCATGGAACCTTGCTTATCAGTTTACTGTCTTACATAAAAACTATTTATTTAGTTATTTATTTTTCATGTAGACAAGGACCTATGTCACCATCTGCGCTAACAGTAACATGTCACCAACCTATACCTTAGAGTTGTGGTTTCATCTTGGTGTTTTACTCCAGTGTCTTACGAGATTACTAGGCAACTCTGGGAGTTGATGAGGCTCCCCTTCTGCCATTTGTGGCAGGTCCTCCAAACAATTGAACCTGAGCTCTTACCTGTTCCAATGGGCAGTGCTCCTGAGAGAAGTTCCAGTGCCCACTGAGTATCATTGTGCTCCCAGGGTTGGAATCCTTGCATGCAAGGGGAGAGCCACTCCCCATGGAACAAGTGTTCCATTGGTGCTCAGGGAGTTCACTCTACCCCTGACCCTAAGTGCCATACACCTCTGGAGACAAAGGAGGAGAAAAACCCACTATCTGATCCTGGACAAACTCCAGAAAAAAGAAGGATTCTTATACTGAGACTAGACATCAAGGCCTCTTGAGACAAGACACCAAGGGGTCAAGAAATAGTCTTTTATTATCTGGCATAAGGCCCAAGTGGAATTTCTTATCCAAAATCCTGAGCCCCAAACATAGAGGGGTATTTCCTTATATATGGTTTTAGTCTCTTTGTCTCTTTTATATGGTTACGTGCATATATTTGATTGCACATTTCAGTGTTACATGGCGGCCACAGGATTGATGCAATACTGTGCAGGTGAACATGATTACTGAATATTTTTTTTCTACACATATACTGAGCTTTCTGCTGTCTGACAAGGGTTAACATCATTGTTCTGTACTATCAAGCAGAACCTGAAATGGTTATATATAACAGGGGCTACAGTTAAAGAAGCATTCATAAGCAAGCAGATAACAACTACATTTCATTCCCAGGACAGATGTCTCCCTTGTTCTTCCTCTGACCTTGGGAAAGCCTCTACCGCAACTTTAATCATGTCAGTTAGAAACAAGTTTAATTAAAAGACAAAGGCCTCTGTCACATTATTCATATGTGGCTATCATGTGAGGAGGGCAGGACTGTTACATATGGGCCATTTGGGTAAGAACAGTTGTGGCTGCTGTATAGGCTGTCTAGAGCTGCCCTGTTGTGAATTGGAAATTATTGTTGTTATACAGGGGATTGTGCCACCAGGTGGGTTGCCTGTGGCTGTCAAACCCTAGCTCCTCTGGCTAAATTTACATACTTGCCGATTCAGACATTTTCAAAACTTAATGGGAGTTTGAAGGTGGCAGTTCTGTGTTCTGTAACTTCTTCATGCTGTTTCAGGGGTTCTTCCCTCACCAGTTGGGGACTAGTTGGGGACTGAAATAAAAAAAATTGATTTGAGGAACTAAAGATCTGTCACCAGTTAGCAATGGATAGCATTCCTGCTTGCCCCTTGCTTTGGCATGGAATTGTTGAATTCTGGTACAGACAAACTTGACAATTAGCAACATCACAATTGGGCAAAGAAAGAACATGGGTAAGAACAATGTCAGGGCCGGCGCCGCATCTCAATAGGCTAATCCTCCGCCTGCAGCGCTAGCACACCGGGTTCTAATCCCTGTCGGGGCACTGGATTCTGTCCCGGTTGCCCCTCTTCCAGGCCAACTCTCTGCTATGGCCCGGGTGTGCAGTAGAGGATGGCCCAAGTCCTTGGGCCCTGCATCCACATGGGAGACCAGGAGAAGCACCTGGCTCCTGCCTTCGGATCAGCACAGTGAATGGTGGTTTTATCCTAGTCCTCTTTAGAGCGATTTCAGATGTGTGTATTATCTGTGTATTGCAGAAGGCATCCAGTCATTAATTCTGAGTTTCATTGCAATGATATTACCAAATTTTATACAAAAGAAGGCATCCTTCAGGTTTGTGATCTTGAACCAGGTGATTCCCTCAGGTATCTTAGATAGGATATTACAGAAATCTGTTACAGTTGGATGAAGTGGGATGGCTGCATCATGCATTTTTGTGACCCTGAGAATCTAAAGTGTAGCCCCACCAACTGCCCTCCCCTCTAGACACTTAGCCTACAAGAAGCTGGGTAAGTATCTGTCAGAGTGCTTGGATTCTCTGCCATACGCTTACTCTATGTGAACCCTGATAGTTAGTCACCTCTGTGAACTTACTCATTTCAATAAAGTAGTTTGGGCTGTGAAAACAATTCATTAAAAATAATAAGAAAAGAAAAATCACATACATGCAGTGAAATTCCACATATTCTTTTGTGTGTGTTTTTTTTTTTTTTTTTGCTTTCAGTGTAACACTTTTGTTATCTATATTGTTTCATTTCAAAATAGTTTTCTCCCTTTTTCTTTTGAATACTATTTCACTGTATGGATATACCACAATTTGTTTTTTTTTAACTTGCTAATGGTCATGGAGTTGTTAATAGTGTTGGGGCATTATTCCTAATTCTTAAAAGTGTAGTTACAGATCCCTGTCATATACATATGTTATAGGAAACTACCAAGACATTTTTTTCTAAGTTGTTATGTCATTATGCATTGTTATCAGCAAATGTGAGGAACTTGTAGTTATTTTATAACATCAACAAAATTTGATGTTGTCAACTTTTTAAATTTCAGGCATTTCAGTGGTTTTGCATCTCCTAGATGGCCCTAGTGTTGAATATATTCTCATATCCTTATTGGCCATTTTTGTTTTAATTTTATTTTAGCTTTGAAAATGTTGATTTTATTTAAATTTAAACTTATTTTATTGAAAATATTAATTTTATTTTAATTTATTTTGGTAGAAAAACAATTGTATAAATTTATTCAGTACAATAAAATGTTTTGTGTATGTACATTGTGGAGTTAGCAAATCAAACTGACAAATCCTTGACCTCATACACATCATTTTTTAAGGTGAAAACATCTAAGATCTACTTTTAATAATTTTGAAATGTATGAAGGTACTTCAAAAATTACATGGAACACTAGGAAATTATTCCTATCACATAACTCTCAGTTGGTACCCATTAATCATATTCTATATATCTTCTCCTTCTCAGCCTCTTGTAATCACTATTTGGTGTTCTGACAGCATAATTGAGTAATTGTAGTTCACAATAAGTTAGTATATACTCTATGAATAGGCAAAAGGAGCTTGAAGCCTCCAATGTTAATGTAATGTCATAGAAGGGAAACACTGATTACCATGATGCTTGGAGTGCAAGGAGAGGTTACATATGAAAGCATGGGTGGCTTGAATTCCCATGGACCAAAAGAGTCTTCAGAGCATCTTCCATCGCATTCCTACATGCTCAAAGACCAGATTGTCCATTTTTAGGGTGCTAAATGAGTTAGAGATATGGGTGGGGTGTTTTTTAGGGTTCTTTTTATGAACCCTAAAATTGATTTGTTAATTGATTGTTCTGAGAAGGATCCAAGATTAGAAAATGCCCCTGAAGTAGGAAAAGAGGTCCAGTAGAAATGTAGTGTCAGGAATAACACTGAGTGTTGTTCCCTTGTCTCTCCATTTATTTTATTTTAATTTAATTTTTAAAAGATTTATGTATTTATATGAAAGAGTTACAGAGAAAGACCAAGAGAAGAGAGCAAGAGAGAGTGAGAGAAGAGAAAGAAAGAAAAGATCTTCCATCTGCTGGTTCACTCCCCAGATGGCTGCAGTGGCCTAGGCTGGGCCAGATTGAAACGAGGAGCCAAAAGGTTCTTCCCGGCATTCAAAGTAGGTACAGGGAACATCTGCTGCTGCTTTTCTCAGGCCATTATTAGGGAGATACCTTGGAAGGGGAGCTGTGGGGGAACAAACCAGTGCCCATATGGGATGTAGGCATTTCAAGTGGCAGCTTTAACTGCTATACCAGAGCACTAACCCCCTGGCATTCCATTTAAAAGGAACAATATGGAAGAGTAAGGCTCCACAGAGAAAGTACATTCCATTGCCTCAGAGGGACACTGCTTTGTTTTTTCCTATAGCCCTATGTACTTGTACATAGTCTTAATTCCTAATGAGTCTAGGAAAATTTCAGGGTCTCTTTGTGCCCAGGAGCCAATGCTCTCTGCCTGATTCCCTGACACCACGGTAAATTTTTAAAAGTGTAATTATAGGGGGCCAAATGTCTAGTAATGAGGATAAACTAAGCAAACCTAGAGGAGATGTAGTAACCTGAGTTATTTAATGGCACGCCCATCTGTTGGGTGAGATATCCTCAGGTCTAATTTTGGGTGTCTTTGAATATGAGCTCTGAACCATTAATTCAAGCTTTAGTTGGTAAGTCTATTTCCCTAAGAGAACTTAACTATATTGAACTCATTATAGATGTAAAAGTCTGCATTTTTATCCAGTTCCCTCTTAAGGTCCTCTGTGTCTCAGCAGACAAATTGGAAGGAATAGTTATAACATGATAAGAACTCCCAAAAGTGGGCCTTGCCCCATTAAAGTATGAGAAGCAGTAAGTTGCCTTTCTCATCAGGAAGGAGCCTTGCACTACAAGGAGAAAGTTATTCCTGTAAGGGGTATTTTTCCAATTTGGATACCTGAGACATCACACCCCCCTGCTACTCCATCATTAATAGTTTCATAGTACAGGGTGAAGGAGTATCCAGACCTATGGTTGTTGTCATTGGCACATTTCCTGCCCTTGATTGGCATAGCTTGGATCATGACCTCCATGGAGTTTATATTTTTAGTGTGGGGACAGAGCTAACACTGGGAGAATTGGCTATTTGTGCCAACTCTTCTAAAGCTGACACAATGGGATGATGACCACTGGTGATTGGAAGGATAGTGGCAATGAGTAGAGTGACCAGTAGAAGTGACACCATATAGTCAGAAATGGGAGACATTGAGGACCAAGACTGTCAGGATTGTGAGCCCAGAATTGGAGGGGTGCAAGTATCTCAGACATATGAACCTAACAGGGTTACTTATCTTGAGTTGAGGTCTGTTTGAAGAAGTATTTCAGGCTCTACTGCTTCACACAAGTAATAAGGTTACCTGGTTGATTTGAAGACTTGAAGATATCCTCAGGGTCTGGGACCACAGACCAATGTTTTATTCTGGAGTGACTGATCCATACATCTAAACCTCAACCTTAAGTGCACTTGGAGTGGAGAGGATTACTGGGAAAGGCCTTCACATTTGGTTTTGTTAAATTACTGAGAACTTAATACTTAAATGCTAAGAACTTAAATACTAAGAACTTAATAAAAATTGATGTCACTGGATGAAAAAGGGACTCACCTTTTGGAAGTAGTCCTGGCTCAGTTGAGCGGAGAGCTGAAGGAGCCGTTGGAACTAGGCACACTTTTGTGTCTGGTGTAAAAAGTGGATCAGATGCTGAAATCCGGAAGTATTTCTAGCCCTGACCAAAGCTGTGGGAAGGATTTGGGTCCATGGAACCTTGGTTTGTTGAGTTAGCTTAAGAAGAGTCCATTAGCCCCTTCTACTTGTCCCAATGAGTTAGGTCACCATGCACAGTGGAGATGGTAGTTAACAGAATCCAAGATATTTCCTGGGTGACTTCTGAATGAAAGGTGGGCCCATTATCACTCTGGATACTCTGAGGGACCCTGAAGCAGGGAATGGTTTCTTTTATCAACAACTACTTCCCAGGCTTGTTCAGTGTGGTAGGGGTAAGCTTCAACCCATCCTGTGTTCAGTAGAACTAACAGGTATCAGAAATATCACCCTCCCTCCATAGCCTTGGTAATTCGCCAGTCTTCTCCAGGGTGGCTGTCCCTGCATTGTGCTCCAGGGGTCTGTGGGAAGGTATTTTGGGGATTAGTCTTATGCATATTATACAATTTATAGTTACTTGTTGGATTACTTTAAGTCCTTACCCACAAAGGCCTTGTTTACCAATAGGTGTTCTTAAAAAAAAAAAAAAAACTAAATGGCAAGTGCCATGGGTTGCACTGACTACCTTCCACTGAAGAGATTTTGGTAATAAGAACTGTCCTTCACCATCTATCCACCAACCACAAGGATCCAATAAGTATCCTCCATGGGATGTTTCCTTGGCCTTTCCAGGGGAGTAAGTGCATAGTTCCTGGGGAAGAATGGAGCCTCACCAGTCTCTCAGGTGGCTACCACCTTTGATTCTTGGTCAACTCTTGTATTTTCCTTTATAACAAGCTCTTCACACATTTGATGAATCGATGGGTGAATTACTGCCACCTCCCTTGGCTTATAGATTGTTTTGATCAAGCAGAGAATTTCTCTGGCATATTTAATAGGGTTCCCAGTTGAGCTCAGTAATCCTTGTTCCTTCCAGATATCACCCTGGTCATGGGGAAGGTGGTAGGCATACTTAGAATCTGTTATAAATGTTATACCTAATGTTTTGTGCTAACTATAAGACTCAGGGTATGAACTCAGACTTTTGGGAACTGGTCCCAAGGGCAGGAGTCCCAACTCAAGTGTTTGTTATTTACTACCACAAAGCTGACCCTTTGCATGTCATTGTGGACAAAAATGCTCCCATTAGTAAAGATATTTGGTTTGGGTTTGAGAGAGGCCTATCAAATAGGCCGTCTTTCACTTGAAGTTTTTGGAGGAGTTTCTGCACACGTATGTTCTTTTATCATTTTTCTCAGGCAGGCAATTGGCTGGATTTAGCCCCTTATAAGGTTCAATGATTATATCAGACCCATTGAGTAGAAGAGCCTGATATAAAATTTTGGGCATCAAAGACACATGGATACATTTGATAGGTTAGCAATCACCCAATGCATGGGAGGATTTAAAGTTAAAGGCCTTCCTTGGGTTTTCTTAATGCCTCAGTCACTAGGATCCCCATGATTGTCACGACTCATAGGCAGGCTGTCCATCCCCTGGCCAACTGTGTCCATTTGCTTGCTTAAATATGCAACAAGTTGAAGGGGATGATTTCAAAGACTGAGGACACCCAGGGCTATTCCATTATGCTTAGTTAGAAACAGGATATATCTCTTCTCTGTGGAGAGTCTCAAAGTCAGATAGTTCAAGAATGTCTGTTTTAAGGAGATGAATGATCTTTGGCCTTCAGCTTCCCATAAAAGATACTGGGTTCCTCTGTGTTGAGTTTCTTTAAGGAACTGGTATAGAGGCCTTGTGTTTTATGCCTATTCTGGGATCCAGATTCTGCAACAATAAGTCACACTTAGGAAGGCTTTAGGAAGGCTCAAAGTTGTTTTAAAGTCCTGGATAGGGGAAAGTCCTGAATGTATTGTATTGTTTCTCTGCTTAGAGTTTCTTTTTTTCCTTTTGAAATTATATGGCTCAAATATTTGATCTGGGATTTACAAGTTTGGGTCTTTTCCCTACATACTTTATGTCCCTTTTGTCCATGAACATTCAATAAATATTCAGTCCCTTCAGGACTAGATCTTTGGTGTGCCCACAAATTAGCAGGTCACCTACATATTGTAGTGAAGAGATTTCCTTATGGTCCCAGTCCATATGATCTCTGGAAATGGGGCAAAAATGTGAGGATAGTTCTTGCACATTTGAGGCAGGTGCTTTCCAACACCAGTCAGTGAGTTTCCACAAGTGAAAGTGGGCTAACTTTTGGCATACTGAGGTATGCAGAAGGTATCTTTAATGATCCATTACTGGAAATAAAAGCTGGCAAGTTTGGGTATCTGGGTCAGGAGGGTATAAGGATTGGGGACTACTGGAACAGGACCACTGCCTCATCAATGAACCTTGGGTCTCGGACCATTCTCCATTTATCTGTCCTACTTTGGACTCTCATATGAATGAATTGTAGGGGCTGGCAAATTCTTTAAGTATTGCCTGTTCGAGGAGGCCCTTAATTATAGACTGTAATCCTCTATTTACATCTAGAGGGAGAGGATATTGTTTTTGATGTGGAAAATGGGCAGGACCCTTAAGTCTTTTATGAGAGTTGCTATAATTTCCCATGGTTTTCCCATCTGTCCATACTTGAGCAAAATGCCCTGTGGCGCCCAGTGGTAACAGGGGGTGAACATGAGTTTGGAAAAGGATGTTTCAGCTTAATAGTGGAGAAGATGTTGCTGTGATTATTAGAAAGGAAGGGGTGAAGTGGAGGTCTCTCCAAGAATAAATTGACAGATTGTATCATTCAGAAACTCCATGGCTTGCCATCTTATTATAAGACATAGGTCCAAGGGAGAACAGAATGTCAGAAAAATGGGCTCACTTATTTACCTGGATTTTTCCAATTGGTGCCCTACACTGAGTGTTGCCTGGGGCTTCTTGTCTTGTACTGGAGCAAGGGGAGCCTGAAAAGTATGCCCCAGGAACTGTCACTGGAAACCCCTTGGGGTCTGAGGACAGTGGTTTTTCTAGTGGTCCCCTTCACATGTACATCAGACACAGTCCCAGACGTGAGTCTCTCCTCTAGGGACATTCCATTTGAAGTGACCTGACTCCCAATAGTGGAAACACATCTGTTTTTCTCTGCCCTCCCTTTGGCCTCTCACGAGGATGTTTTACAATGCTGTGATTATCCTTTATCTCTTCTTTTTTTAATCTAACTCCTGGTGAAAATTATAATAAGCTTTTGTGGCTTCAGACACCAGATCACCCAGGGGAATTAGCCTCTGCTACCACTTTTTGAGCTTACTGCATATATATGCGGGAGACTGAGGAACTTAATACTTGAGGACCACATCTCCCTCCATTGACTCCTGTTAGCAACTTGGGTTTATCACATAAAGCGAAAAAGGCCTGCACATAGGAAACCTCTTCCACTTGCCCTCACTCCTCCAAACAGGTTGATTGTTTCTTCCTCAGGCCATTTTATCTGGTCTCCTAAAGGATATTTAGGCCACGTTTGAGAGCAAAAGAAAACAAGGACCTTTTTTTCCTTAGCCCTAGTGGGTCTAGTTATTTCTAGTATTTTTTTTTGACAGGCAGAGTTAGACAGTGAGAGATAGAGAGAGATAGAGAGAAAGGTCTTCCTTTTTCCGTGGGTTCACCCCCAAAGTGGCTGCTATGGACAGGGCCTTGCAGCTGGCATGCTGCGCTGATCCAAAGCCAGGAGCCAGGTGCTTCTCCTGGTTTCCCATGCAGTGCAGGGCCAGTGTACCCGGACCATCCTCCACTGCACTCCCGGGCCATAGCAGAGAGCTGGACAGGAAGAGGAGCAACCTGTACAGAATCCGGTGCCCCAACTGGGACTAGAACCCTGGGTACTGATGCCACAGGCGGAGGATTAGCCTAGTGAGCCATGGTGCCGGCCCAAAGGAATACAATTGGAAAAGAGACAGAGCCTTGGAATGAACTGCCCCTTTTATGGAAAAGAGAGAGTGTGGAAGGCTGGACTGGGCATTCCCTTTCTTCAACTCCACCTGCTTATTGACCAAGCATCCATGGTACAAATTAAGGTAGATCCAACATGATCCTAGAGTCCCTTGGAAGGTGCTAAAGCATCTATCATTGGAATTTCTATCTTGCTATTCCTGTTTGCAGTGTCAAGGCCACTTGTACCTCTTTGATTTTTCTCAAGGCTCACTGAGTTCTCCATATTTCTAGAGTGATGAATATCTCTCTATCATTTGCTTTCATTTAAAAAATTTGGAAGTGAAAAAGTTCATACATTTCATATATTCAGATATAGGAACATAATGATACTTTCCACCCTAGCCTCTTTTCCACCCACTCTGCCAGCTTTACTCTTCCTTCCTCTTATTCCCTCTTTTAATTTTTATATTGTTCTACTTTCAGTTTATTAAATACTCAAAAGATTCACTCTGTAGTGAGTAGATAGTACAACAAATAGTAGAGAAAAGGGCTATAAACAATCACACAATCTTAAAATGTCAACTTCACTCCTATATATTGTAGTTTATGGTACTGTATTAACCACCCCAGATCATAGAAAACATAGTATTTGTCATTTGGAACTGGCTTATTTCAGTAAGTATGATGGTTTCCAGGTGTATCCATTTTGCTTCAAAAGACAGGATTTCATTCTTTATTATAGCAGAATAGAATTCCATACTATACAAATACCAAATTTCATTTCCAGTCATCAGTTTATGGACTTCTGGATTGATTCCATATTTTTGTATTGTGAACTGAGCTGCAGTAAATACATGGGGTACAGATAACTTTTTCATATGCTGCTTTCATTTCGTTTGGGTAAATTCCCAGGAGTGAGATTGTTGGATGATATAGTAGATCTATTTTCAGTGTTCTGAGGAATTTTCATACTGTCTTTCAAATGGTTGTACTAATTAACTTTCCCATTAACAGTGGATTAAGGCACGTTCCCCCACCCCCACATCCTTGTCAGTATTTATTTTGTATTGATTTCTGTATGAGAGCCATTCTACCTGGGGTGAGGTAAAAACACATTGTGGTTTTGATTTGTAGTTCTCTAATAACTAGTGACACTGAGCATTTTTTGATGTGTCTGTTGGCCATTTGAATTTCCTCTTTTGAAAATTCTCGTTCAAGTCTTTTGCCCATTTCTTAACTGGATTGCTTACTGTGTTACTGTTGAGTTTTTGAGCTCTTTATAGATTCTTGATATTAATCCTTTATCACTTTTTTTTAAGATGTATTTATTTAAAAGTCAGAGTTACACATAAAGAGGAGAGGCAGAGAGAGAGAGAAAGAGAGAGGTCTTCCATCTGATGCTTCACTCCCCATTTGGCTGCAACTGCCGGAGCTGCGCAGATCCAAATCCAGGAGCCAGGAGCTTCTTCCAGTTCTCCCATGAGGGTGCAGGGGGCCAAGGACTTGGGCCGTCTTCTACAGTTTCCCAGGCCATAGCAGATAGCTGGATCAGAAGTGGAGCAGCCTGGCCTCGAATCGGCACCAATATGGGATGCTGGCACTTTATGTCAGGGTGTTAACCCAGTGTGCCACAGCGCTGGCCCCGTTTCATTTTCATAGTTTGCAAATATTTTTTCCTATTCTGTCAGTACCTGAACTTCTGGGTATTTTCTTTCTTTAAAAGATTTATTTTATTTATTTGAAAGAGTTACAGAGAGAGGTAGAGACAGAGAGAGAGGTCCTCTATCTGCTGGTTCACTCCCCAAATGACTGCAATGGCCAGACCTGCACCAAAGCTAGGAGCCAGGAGCTCCTTCCGGATCCCCCACATGGGTGCAGGGGCCCAAGGACTTGGGCCATCCTCCAGTGCTATCCCAGGCCATAGCAGAGAGCTGGATCAGAAGAAGAGTAGTCGGGACTAGAACCGGCATGCATATGTTATGCAGGCACTTCAGGCCAGGTTGTTAACACGCTGAGCCACAGAGCCTGGGGTATTTTCTAAGAAGTCTTTGCCTATATTAAAGTCCTGTAGTATTTCCCCTATGTTTTCTAGTATTATGATGGTATCAAGTCATAGATTTATGTCCTTTATCTGTTTTGAATATCTTTTTGTGTGAAGTGTAAGGTAATGGTCCTGTTTCATATTTCTGTATGCCGAGATCCGGTTTTCACAGCACCTTTTGTTGAAGAGACTGTCTTTGATCCAGGGAATGATTTTAGCTCCTTTGTCAAAAATAAGTTGGTTGTAGATATGTGGAAAGAATTTTGGAAATTCTATTCTGTTCCTTTTGTCCAAAGACATATATACATATACATATACATATATATATATATTTGTGTGTATGTGTATATATATGTATGTATGTATATATATACGTGTATATATATACGTGTATATATATACACACACACATACCTACATACATACGTATTATATGTATGTGTGTGTGTATATATATATATATATATATATATATATATATTTGCCAGCATGAGGCTGTTTTGTATATAACTGCCTTGTAGTATTTCTTGAAATCTGGTATTGTGATGCCTCTGGCATTGTTTTTGTTTTGTAAGATTGCTTTAGCTATCTGGGTTCTCTTGTGTATACATGTGAATTCTTGTATTATTTCTTTCTGGATCTGAGAAGAATGTCATTGGTATTTTGATTGGGATTGCATTTCACCTGTAAATTACATTCAATAGTATGGACATTTTGATGATATTAATTCTTCCAATCCATGAACATAGAAGACTTTCCATTTTTTGTGTGTCTCCAATTTCTTTCTTTAATGTTTTATAATTTTAATTGTATAGATCTTTCGCTTCCTTGGTTAAATGTATTTTAAGGCATTTAGTTTTTCTCTTGCTATTTTGAATGGGATTGCTTAGAAGTTCTTTCTCAGCAATAGTACTGCCTGCCTATCCAAATATGATTGATTTTTGTGCGTTATATTTATATACTGCCACTTTACCAAACACTTTCATGAACAGAGCCTTTTGATTCCCCTCACATAGAATCATATCATCTACAAATAGGAATTATTTGATTTCCTCCTTTCCACTTTGTATTCCTCTGGTTTGTTTTTCTTGTGTAATGGCTCTGGTTAAAACTTTGAGTACTATGTTGAATGACAGAGGTGTTAGTGGACATCTTTATCTGTTTCTGGATCTTACTAGAAATGCTTCTAACTTTTTCCCAATTTGATAAGATTCTGGCTGAGGATTTGTCACACTTGCATTGATTGTGTTCAGGAATGTTTTTTCTACCTGTACACAATTTGCCTAAGGTTTTTTGTTATGAACAGATGTTGTATTTTATCAAATACTTTCTTTACATCTCTTAATATAATCATATGGTTTTTATTCATCTATTTGTTAATGGGATATATCTCAATAAATGATTTGTGAATGTTGAACCATTCCAGCATATCAGCGATAAATCCCATTTGGACCATGTGAATGATCGTTCTCATGTGTTGTTGTATTCAATTAGCTAGTATTTGTTGAGGATTTCTGTGTCTGTGTTCATTAGGGATATTGGTCTATAGTTCTCTTTCTCTGTTGTATCTTTTTCTGGTTTTGAAATTAAGCTGAGGCTAGTCTGTTAGAGCTTGGAAGGGGTGCCTCCTTTTCAATTATTTCAAATACTTTGAAAATAATTTTAATTAGTTCTTCCTTAAAAGTGTAATGGAGGCCGGCACTACAGCTCAATAGGTTAATCCTCCACCTGTTGCGCTAGCACACCGGGTTCTAATCCCAGTCGGGGCACCGGATTGTGTCCTGGTTGCCCCTCTTCTAGGCCAGCTCTCTGGTATGGCCCGGGAGTGCAGTGGAGGATGGCCCAATTCCTTGGGCCTTGCACCCGCATGGGAGACCAGGAGAAGCACCTGGCTCCTGGCTTTGGATCAGCGCAGTGCACCAGCCACAGTGTGCAGGCCATGGCGGCCATTGGACAGTGAACCAACAGCAAAAGAAAGACCTTTCTCTCTCTCTCTCTTTCTCTCTCACTGTCCACTCTGCCTGTCAAAAAAAAAAAAAAGTGTAGTGGAGGCGGTGCCAGAGTTGTGATGTACGATTAAGGCCATTACCTGCAGTGCCGACATTCCATATGGGCACTGGTTCGAGTCCCAGTTGGTCCACTCCTGATCCTTCTCTCTGCTGTGTTCTGGGAAATCAGTAGAAGGTGGCCCAAGTCCCTGGGCCCCTGGAACCACCTGAAAGACCTGGAAGAAACTCCTGGCTCCTGGATTCAGATTGGCCCAGCCCTGGCTGTTATGGCCATTTGGAGAGTGAACCGGGCAGATGGAAGACCTATCTCTCTCTCTCTCTCTCTCTCTCTCTCGCTATATATATATATATATATATATATATATATATATATGTGTCTCTATATGTCTATATGTCTCTATATGCCTCCCTCCCTCCCTCCTTCCCTCCCTCTGCCTCTCTGTAACTTTGCCTTTCAAATAATGAATAAATGAATCTTTTAAAAAAGTCTAGTGGAAGGGCTGGTACTCTGGCGTAATGGGAAAAGCTGCCGCCTGCACTGCTGATATTCCATAATAATGCTGGTTCGAGTCTCAGCTGCTCCACTTCTGATACAGCTCTCTGCTATGGCCTGGGAGAGCAGTAGAAGATGGCCCAAATACTTAGGCCCTGCACCCATGTAGGAAGCTTGAAGAAACTCCATGCTACTGGCTTAAGATTGGCCCCAGATCCAGCCATTTTGGCCATTTGAAGAGTGAACCAGCAAATGGAAAGCCTCTGTCTCTCTCACTCTCTCTATCTCCTGCTCCTGCCTCTGTAACTCTGCCTTTTAAATAAATAAATAAATAAATATTTTAAAAAGTGTAGTAGAATTAAGCAGTGAAGCCATCCAGGCCTTGGCTTTTCTTAGTTGGGAAGGTCTTTATTTCTGATTCATTCTTTGTTTTAGTTATTTGTCTGTTTAGGTTTTCTATGTCTTCATCATTCAATTTTGCTACATTGTATATGTCCAGGAATCTATCCATTTCTTGCAGGTTTTCCAATTTGTTGGCATATAGCTATGTGTAGTAGCCTCTGATGATTTTTTTTTCTGTCTTATCTGTTGTTACCACTCCTTTTTAACCTCTGATTTTATTGATGTTTTTTATATCAGTCTTATCTGTTATTACAACTCCTTGTTAACTTATGATTTTATTGATTTAAGTCTTTTCTCTCTCTCTCTCTCTCTCTCTCTTTTGGTTAGTTGGGCAAATGGTCTATGTTTCCAAAAAGGCAGCTACTCAGTTCATTGATCTTTTGTATTGTTTGGGGGGTTCAGTTTTCTTTATTTCTTCTCCAATTTTTATTATTTGTTTCCTCCTAATTTGGGGTTTGGTTAGTTGTTTTTCTAGCCCCTTGAGATGTATTGATATACTTTGATGCCTTTCAAATTTCTTGCTATAATTTCTTCAATTACTATAAACTTCCCTGTTAGCACTGCTTTTGCTGTATTCCATATATTTTTTTTTATTTGACAGGTAGAGTTAGACAATGAGAGGGAGAGACAGAGAAAGGTCTTCCTTCCATTGGTTCACCCTCTAAATGGCCGCTACAGCCGACGCTGCATTGATCTGAAGCCAGGAGCCAGGTGCTTCCTCCTGGTCTTCCATGCGAGTGCAGGAGCCCAAACACCTGGGCCATTCTCCACTGCCTTCCAGAGCCACAGCAGAGAGCTGCACTAGAAGAGGAACCACCGGAATCAGAACCTGGTGCCCATACGGGATGCTGGCGCTGCAGGCAGAGGATTAACTGAGTGAGCCACAGCGCCGGCCCCATATATTCCATATATTTTGAAATATTTCATTGTCCTCTTCATTTGTTTCTAGGAAATTTTTGAGTTCCCTTTTGATATCTTTTGTTTCACTGTTCCTTTAGGAGCATGCTATACATTCTACATGTGTTTGCATATTTTCTAGAGATTCTTGAGTTGGCAGTTTCTAACTTCTTCCTATTTCTGTCAGAAGAGATACCTGATATAATTTCATTTTTTTAAATTTGTTGAGATATTCCTTATGGCCTAGCATATGGTTTTTCCTAGAAAAATTTGGAAGCAGTGATTAAATTAATGTATATTCTGCAACTGTGGGATGAAAGGTTCTTAGATATCAGTAGGTCTATTTGTTTCATAATCATAATTATCTCTTATTTCGGAAAGTGGGGGTTGAAGTCCCCCATTATTATTGTATTGGAGTCTAAGTTTCCTTTTACATCCATTAACATTTATTTTGATTAACCTGGTTCTCTGGCATTGGGTGCATATGCATTAATTTTAGTCACATCTTCCTGTTGAACTGATTCTCTTAATTGTTACTTAATGCCCTTCTTTGTATCCATAACAGTTTTTTGTTAAAGTCTATTTTGTCTGATATTAGGATGGATACATCTTCTTGTTTTGCATTATAATAATATGTGATAACTTTTTCAATTCATTCACTTAGTTTGTGTTTCTTTTTGATGAGGTGTGTTTCTTGTTGGCAGGAAAGTGATGAGTCTTTTTTTGTAATACATTCAGGCAGTCTGTATCATTTTATTAAAGAATTTAGGACATTTACATTCAACATTACTGTGGATAAGCAACAATTGGCCTTACCATTATACCATAAATAATTGTATTATTTGCCTTGGATAATTATTGTATTTTTACTGAGAGATTTTCTGCCTTCACATTCTTTCATGATGATGACTGTATTTCCGTGTTTCTATGAGTAGAACAATCTTAAGCATCATTTATAAGACTGGATGAATGTTGACAAATTCTTTCAATTTCTGTTTGTTATGGAAGGTATTTATTTTACCTCCATTCATAAATGAGATCTTTGTAAAGTACAGTAGTCTGGGTTGATAATTTTTTTCTTTTTAAGTACTGCATATGTCTTGCTATTCTCTCCCAACCTTTAGGGTTTCTGATGTGGAATCAGCTGTGAGTATAATTGGAGATCCTCTGAAAGTAATGTGGAATTTCTCTTAGGCAAATTTTTGAACCTTTTCTTTACATTTTATTATTGACTGTTTGAATATTGTGTTTTGTGGTAATGATCTCTTCTAGCCATGTCTAGTATGATTTCTATTTGCCTTGTGTACTTGTACATCCCTTTGTTTTTCCAAATTAGGGATATTTTCTGAACAAACATTCTGATCCATTCCGTCTGTCCACACCTTCAGGAACTCTGAAGATCTGTGTGCTAAGTCATTTGATAGCCTCCTTTAAATTTTGAATATTGTTTGAAGTCTTTACAATTACCTCTCTCTTTTTGGTGTGACTGAGCTATTGCCAAAGATTCTAGCTCAGATGTCCTTTCTGCTGCCTCACCATGTCTATTGTTAAGGTTTTCCACTGTGATTTTATTTGAGTTATCAAATTTTCTATTTCTAATATTTCAGGGTGATTTCTTTCAAAATTTCAGTCACATGGGAAAAGTTTTCCTCTATGTCATGTGTGGATGTCTTTAACTCACAAATCTGCTTCTCATTGTTTCTGAGTAATATTCTTTCATGCAGTTCATCATGCAGTTCATCAAGTTCTTCATCTTTGTATTCTAATATTGAAGTGTTGTCATTCATTTTTCTTGAATTTCTGCATTTATTTTTGGCATTTGTGGAGACATTCATTTGTTTTCTCCTCTGTTAGATTTAATCTTTGAAATATGTCTCTGTTGAGACTGGAACTATGGCATAGCAGGAAAGCCGTCACCTGCAGTGCCAGTATCCTATATGGGCATGAGTTCGAGTCCTGGCTGCTCCACTTCCTATCCAGCTCTCTTCTGTGGCCTGGGCAAACAATAGAAAATGGTGCAAGACCTTGGGCCCCTGCACCAACGTGGGAGACCTGGAAGATGCTCCTGATTCCTGGCTCCTGGCTTCAGATCAGCACATCTACAGCCATTGCAGCCAATTGGGTAGTGAATCAGTGGATGGATGACCTCTCTCTCTCTCTCCTCTCTCTCTCTCTCTCTCTCTCTCTCTGCCTCTCCTTCTCGACTCTGACTTTCAAATAAATAAATAAATCTTAAAAAAAAAGAAATATTCTTCTGTGGTTTAGTGGAGTGTCCACTCTTTCAGTGAATACCCAGAGTTGTGTGCTGGTTGTGACCAGGGAACTCTGGTCAGTTCAGTCCATAATGCTCTCCCTCTGGTAATATCACCAGTGGCATGGACTTCCACAGTCTGCTCTCACCTCACTTTGCAAAGCTGTTGTGTCCTCCAATTCCTGGCTGCAGGGATTGTGTGTTGTGTCTGCACTCATTGCTGTACATCACACCTTCATGTTGTTCTTCTGTGAACTTCTGTCCAACTCTCCCCTGGGAAAGCACTTCCTTGGCTTTTCTCTGTCTTCCCATTGTCTAAGCAGTATGTCTTTTTTTCTATTCAGCCTTCCTGGGATCTCCAAATTTCTCTTTAAGAAGGGCTGCAACATGACCCAAGCAGCCCTGCTTGGAGGGAAGGGACTGACACAGGCCCATACTGGGACAACTGAGAGAGAGGAAAGGGGCCCTAGAGTAAGACATAGTCCCATTCTGAGCCTCACTGCCAATGGCTGGGGTAAGAGACCATGCAGTTACTGCCATTCCAGGAGACAGAGTTGTAAAATGGACCATTGCACAGAGTTGTCTTTATGTGAGGCACTCCCCACCTCTCCAGAACCACACAGGTGGATAATTAGGTAGGCTTTGTATGGAATCAGTCAGGTCCTGTCTGCAAACATTAGCATTCTGAGAATATGGTCAGTGTTTTACATAAAAGACTGGAGCAGCTCTCAGGAATATTTGTGCCATGACCAGAGGCCTGAACAATGCAATGGTAATGGGGGCTCTGCCCAATTTTCTGAGGTTATAAAGGCCTCCCACTCATGGGGGAGAGGATAAAGAAATTTTCTCTGGTCAGAGGATTTCTGTCATGCTAGCCTTGGCAGTGGAGAGGGTGGGTGGGAACTCTCCAGACCGCAGGTCCAAAGAGGAGGCCGTGTGATCAACAGTCACTCCTCCCCATCTGGAGTCCATTGCAGTGGAGGCATATTGAGTGAGATTAAAGAAGAAATAGTAAGAAGCTGGATCCCTTGTTTTGGTAACAGTATGTCCCATCCTGGTTAAGGGGCTGCTTCCCATAGTTTGTGGCCTTGCTCCTCAATAAAGAAAAAAAGAGAGTGTAAACTGAAAGTGAGTTTATTTACAATAAGAAACAAAAGCTCCCCATGCTGAGGAGAGAATCCAGAGCTGCTAGTCTCTCCATGTTATTTCATTCTCCCGCTGTCATATTTGAATCAGCACCCCGTCACTGTCAGTGAGTGTGTAAGGGGTTGTTAATTGTTTAGCATTTTCCATACATGCCATATTATCCCTCTTCATCTTTTGTTGAGATTCTCCTAATGTGCACTTTTTTCCTAACCCTGTCTCAGGGTCCCTCTGTCACTACATGAGTTTCTTCCTTGAATCATTTTTTCTCAGCCTGCAGAACTTTTAATAGCAATTTTTACAGTGCAGATCAATAGGCAATGAATTTGATATTTATCTGAAAATATTTTCATTTAATAATGTTTGAAATATGTTTCTTTGTATATAGAATTCTATACAGGGATACATTTTTCTATTGGCTTTTTAAAGAGGACGTTATAGTTGTCATGGTTTTTTATTTTTGTCTAGAAGTCCATGGTATCCTTATTTTTTTGTACAAAAAGTGGATTATTTTTCTGGCTATTTTCAAGATATTTTTCTTTTCTTTTTTCAGCAACTGACTTTGAAATGCATATATGTAGTTCTACTTACATTTGTCCTGCTTGATATTAGAAGAATCTTGTGGGTCTATAGGTTCTTAGCTTTTTTCCAAATTTAGCAAAATAAAATTAGGCCATAATTTATTCATATACTTTCTTGCCTCCAACCCCCTAAAATACTTAGCCCTGCCCCAATATTGAAAATCCAGTTGTACATACGTTAAACTGCTTTATACTGTCCCAGAGTTCATGAAGGTTCTTTTTTGCCTTTTATCTGCCTTTGCTTGTGTTGATATAATCATGCTTTCTTCACTTTTAAATAAGTTTTTTTCTGCAATGGCTAGTACATCTTTAAACCTGTTCAGTGATGACAACTGTGCAGAATTCTATATTTCTTAGTCCAACAATAATTCATCAAAGAGACATTTTTGTTTTTTCAAGTCAATGAAATCATCACACTTTTCTTTGGAAAATACCTTCAAGTGAAAAGCTGATGACTTGGGGCTTCTTACATTTGCTTCTCTTCTCTAAAGAGAATTGCCTATTAACAAATAGCTGGAAAAATTACTTTATGTCTTTTTCACAGTTCCTAGTTGGATTTAAGAAGTTAAGTAGAGTATCAGTTACTTCATATGACCTGAAGTAAAAACTTACATTAATATTTTAAGTGTTGAAAGATGTCAAAAATGTAAATGTTCACAATATTCATATCTCCCCCAAATTCATAATTAAAGCCTTGCAAATATTACTCCTACCAAACTTTATATTTTTGTAATGATATATTTTTACTTGTATATTTTATTCATTCACAGGAATGTGGACCTGATAATTGTTGCGACCCTAAGACTTGCAGACCAAAAGTGAATATACAGTGTTTTGAAGGAGATTGCTGTCTGCGATGCCATGTAAGGATTATGGTTATTAATTTTTCTGAGAAGATAATAAATCTCATGTAGGATATTTTAGAACACTGGATCTTAAGCTACAATTCAAAATGAATGGTTTTAAATAAATAAAAAATAAAATATTTAGAACCATGTTTCTAAGTTTGTGAACTTCTGGAGGATGTTGTGTCTTCTTTCTGTTATCAATATTTTCACTATCTTGATGTTATTTTTTAAGTTATGCTATATAGACATAGTAAAGAACTCTTGAGTACTGAAGATCTTCACTAAAATGGAAAGTTATTCATTCATCCTACCCTGTAAATAAAAATTACTGATTACAGTAAATATCTATAAGTATAGTTTTACAAGACATTGACATTTTCCAAAAATGTTTAAAGAGTGAAACTCACTTGAAGTACACTTTTCAAATAGCAAAAAAATTAGGCTGTGGTCCTATTACTTAAAGATGTTTTGACTGAATGATTATGATTTAGTTAGTATGGCGAACAGTTTGATTTCTTCCTTTTGCTTTTCAGCCCTTTCATTATATGTGTAAGAAGTTCCTCCTATGAGAATAACTCTGTGGAACTACTTACCATCGATTCTGCATTATTGACTGTCTTTGAACAGTTCTTTTTCTAATCACATGATTATATTCTTACTTCCATAATATTTTTTTGTCAATTAGAAATAATATGGGGCCAGCGCTGTGGCACAGTGGGTTAAAGCCCTGGCGTGAAGCACCAGCATCCCATATGGGTGCCGGTTCGAGACCTGTCTGCTCCACTATCCATCCAACTCTCTGCTATGGCCTGGGAAAGCAGTGGAGGATGGCCCATGTCCTTGGGCCCCTGCACCCACGTGGGAGTCCTGGAGGAAGCTCTTGGCTCCTGGCTTCGGATCAGCACAGCTCTGGCCGTTGCAGCTATCTGGGGAGTGAGCCAACAGATGGGGGACCTCTCTCTCTGTCTCTATCTCTCTCTGTAATTCTGTCCTTCAAATAAATAAAGTAAATCAAAAAAAGAAATGATGTATTAAGAAGTATGTTATAGATGCTCATTTAGAATTCTTTATATAATCAGATTTCATATATATATAGAGTTAATTGACTGGAAGCTACCCAGGTGAAAAAGACTACCATATGTTTCTTGTTCTCCAAAAACCTGTATATTTTTCCAACGCCGTGGCTCAACAGGTTAATCCTCCACCTTGCAGCGCCAGCACACTGGGCTCTAGTCCCGGTCAGGGTGCCGGATTCTGTCCTGGTTGCTCCTCTTCCTGTCCAGCTCTCTGCTGTGGCCATGGAGTGCAGTGGAGGATGGCCCAAGTGCTTGGGTCCTGCACCCCATGGGAGACCAGGATAAGTACCTGGCTCCTGCCATCTAATCAGCGCAGTGTGCCGGCCACAGCGCACTTACCACGGCGGCCATTGGAGGGTGAATCAACGGCAAAGGAAGACCTTTCTCTCTCTGTCTCTCACTATCCACTCTACCTGTCAAAAAAAAAATAAAAATAAATAATTTTAAAAAAAAACCTGTATATTTTAAGTACTTCTTTAATCACTCTTCTGCTTCCCTCTGTTCATTCTATTATTTGTGACTCACATTTGCCATATAATTTGTTTTCACACTTACAGATTGTATTTTTAGTAATTGTATTTAGAAATTGGCTATTACAGTATTTTCACCCAAAAGGAATAATTTTCTGAACCTGAAAATGATCTTTCCTCTCTTGTACTGAAGACACAAATAGAACTTTGTTTTTTGTGTCACATTTCTGTTATACTTGTTTTTGTTCATTTGTCTCATCTCCTTCTTTTAATTAATAACATCAATTAATTTTTAACTTATTAAAGTGATTCTACCAAAGATACTGGCAGATATTACTGAATAAATGGATTAGAATATAATAAATGACACAACTTTGAATAAAAATTATAAAACAATATTATATGTAATGCTTTATTTTTAATTTTAATTTCCATTAGATTAGGAGAGACAATCATCTCTGCAGGGCCAGTCGGCATAGGGAATGTGATATCCCTGAATATTGTAATGGACAGACAGCAGATTGTCCACGTGACATAACAATACATAATGGACAGTTATGTAATGGTGGCAGGTTAATGTGTTATGATGGAGATTGTCCTGATCTTGATCAACGTTGTGAATCTTTATTTGGAAGAGGTAATATCACTTGATACATCTAAATAGTTTTCTCTGATCAACAAAACTTGTATGCTTTTGGATGAATGACTTGATGTTTTGATATACATGTACATTGTGAAACATCCACCACAATTCAGCTAATTAAAATATTCATCACATAATTACCATTTAAAAAGCTCTTAAGATCTACCCTCAGCAAATTTAGGGTTTCTAATACAGTGTATAACAATGTTTTCCTCAGTATCCCTCTGGCTTATTTCAAACAACATAATGCCCTACAACTTCATCCATGTATATCTTACAAATAGTAATGTATCTTTCTATACTGAGGCTGAATAGTGTTCCACAGTATGTGTGTGTGTGAGTGTGTTTGCACACATGTGCATGCATGTGTGTTTATCCATATAATATGTTTTTTGTCCTTTCAGCTATTGACAAAAATTTTGATTGTTTCCAAATCTTTGATGTTGTGAAAAATGAGAGTGAACATGATAATTACATATCTGGTTGAGATATTAATTTCATTTCCTCTGAATGCATTCCCACTAGTAAGATTGCTGACTATTAAGGAGTTTTATTTTAATTTTTTAGGAAGCTTCTTTCTGTTTTCCTTAGCAACTGTACCAATTCATACTTTCACCAGCAGTGTAAAAGGGCTATTATTTTCCATATTCTTTTTCATACATACCAGTCTTATGTTTTTGGTAATAGTAATTACAACAAATGTGAACTGATATTGTGGTTTTGTTTTGCATTTTCCTAATGAGTAATGATGTTGATCAATTTTTCATATACCTGTGAGTGATTTGTAGGCTTTCATTACAGAAATTTCTATTCAGTCCTTTCCCCATTTTAAAACAAAATTTTATTCATATTTTGATGAAATTAACTATCAGATCACTCTTTTGAAAATTTCTCCTATTCTATAAGTTAGTGTTTCATTTTTTTGTCTCCTTTTTTGTGGGTGAGCTTTTTAGGATACTCCACTGTTACTCCCCTTACAAACGCACGTACATTCCCAGTCCCTACCCCACAATCATAACAATAACCTACAGAGGAAAATAGCCTAGTGAGACCTCCAGGAGCCATTTAAGAGACTACAACAGAGTGGAACACAATAGAGAAAAACAACTCAGAAGGATTTGTTCAGCAGAACAGCGTATGTAAGGTGTCTGGGGATGGTTAGGAACAAAGCATAAGGGGAGATGCTATCACTGTCATGCACTTACCAGGTGCCACTGTGATCGCCACTTTGATCTTTTATGTAGTCAGATCTACATAAAACAGTGAAATGTGTTGCTACTGCAATAATCAAAGGCCATATTTCCCCCAGTGCCCTGGAGAGGGAACCAGCTATTCCCAGCACTACCCCAAGAGCAGTCACTGTTGTGTTGCTCTGAGGCTGGAATTGCCAACCCAAGTATGCATCTTTTATCACATAGCCATAGCTGTTCCACCCACGCTGGCATTCAAGATCCCAGCTGTGCAGCCAGTCCATTGCTGGCCAATGTTTCAGATTCTGACTCTGAGGCTGCAATGTGTACCTCTCAAACCCCAAAGCTACTGTAGCTAAGACCTAATTCTACTCTGGAGTTTACAGATTCTCTGACTTATTTGAGCAACAGATACCAGATTTGCAGACATTCTAGGAGTGCCTATATCTTGAGAATTTGAACCACAAACACAGAGATTCTCAATCTTTAGAATTTCTGTAGTTCCATACTCAGTATTCTGGCTTTTTATCTACTTTGTATGCACACATACCTGAGACTCAGAAACGCTGAAGCTATGGCCAGTCTGTGCCTGGGAACCATCATTTCACTATGCATGCCTGAATTTCAGATTCTTAACAATTGGCTATTCCATTAACACCCAGACCTTACACATCATTATGACTCTTGAAATAGAGACATTTTTTTTTTAATCAGGGTCTCCAATATCTAGGACTCCAGTCTTGGTTACTCCACATGCGTGTGTGTTTCAGACCCTGGCCCCGAGGCCAACCTGTTCTGTATCAGGCATCAGTGAAAGCATTCTCAAACTAAACCTGCTTCTCAGGCCTATGATTTCCCTGATGGGAGGAAAAGAAAGCATGAGACCCCCAGTATCCTTTGTCTCGGTTTCTGGGTCTATTTGATGTCCTCTGTACCTCCTTTCTTTTGATGTTCATATATATTTATCCATATTGAAGATGTTTTCTGTTATGGCATCTTTAAATAGGTTTTCTGTGCCACCACTCCTGTCTTGTCTCTCAAGAATTCCCAAAATTCAAATGGCTAATATTTAACAGTATTACAGAGGTCCTGGAGACTGTCGTAATTCTTTTCCTTTTCATTATTTTTTCTGACTTGGGTCTTTCAAATATATGTCTCCAGTTTGCTTGGTCTAGAGTACTCTGAGGTTTTCAGCTGTATTTTTGTTTAGCTTATTGAGTTATTCATTCTCAAGATGTTTGTTGGTTTCCTTTTTAAATTCTCTCTAGCTGAATGGTTCATTATCATTGTTCATTGTTTTCCTGATTTCAATCAACTGCCTGTATATATTCTCTTGAATATATGTACATGCAGTGTTTTGAATTCTTTATCTGCCATTCCATTAATCTCCATTTTTTTTTGTTCTGATACTAAAGCACTATTGTGTTGCATTTGGATTGTCATTATGACTTTTTTTTTTCTACATTGATGTTAACATATCTGTTGGGTCAGTTATCTCTATCACTTTTATTTGGTGGGTTTATTCTATTGAAGGCTTTTTCCTAAAAAGTGTCTTCATGTGTCATCTTGAAGGCTATCTATTTTGGCTTTAGTTCCAATTTGACACTAAAGTGTAGTTGACTTGTATTTTCCTAAACTATAACCAATGCAGTAGTTGCAGGGGTGTGGGGCATTTCTCTTAGTCCCAGCAGGGGTTTATGGATTGCAGTGGTGGTGCCTGGGCTTGTGGCTGCGCTGGTCCTATGCCCAGTATGCAGGCATGTGTGCTTAATTATGCCCAATAACCCCATAATTGGCAGGGAAGGGAGCCATGGATGTGCCAAGCCTGAGTCCAGGGCAGTGTGTGTTGCTTATGACTTGCAGGGAAGGAAGTAATGAGATATGGTTCCAAGTCTTGAAAGTCAAAGTATCCCTGCTTCTAAAATGCTGGGAACAGGATCTGCCCTGCTGTGCCAAACCTGTCCTGGTCAGTGACTGCTCATGTTGAAATTATGGGACCACTGTTATCACTGGATCTGGCTGGCTTTGTTAGGCCGTGGTCCTTTTTGATTCCATGGTGGAATGTCTGCGGGGTTCAGAGAAGGGGATGTACAGGGATTTCTGTCCCCATGGGCATTCTGATCATGCTTCCTTTGTAAAGATAGTATCACATTGCTGCAGTCTATGCTTTGAGGGATGTGGGAGACAATTTTATTTCCTCCTCTGACCCAAAGCTACAATTGTACTCTAGGTAACTCCTCTTGTTAACTAGTCTTTTGAAGCTTTTCCTTAGATATGCGTAACTTTTTATCCAAACAGAATCAAGACAATCACCAAGCAAACTTTCTGGCACTTTTCTGTAGCTAGCTCCTTCTCTAGCCACTTCAGCCTGTTAATACTGCCATGCTGTAATTTTTCCTTCACTGCAATACAGATAGAAAGTCAGGGTAATTTAATTCTAACCCTTTGTTTTCCTTCTTTTAAATATCAAAGTCTCATGCTGCCTAATTTCTAATGTCTGAAATTGTTACTTCAAACACTTCATTCATCTATTTGCTTATCACTATCAAAGAATTGTAGAACCAATTACTCTGTCATAGATGGATGAATAAATCTATCATATTAATTTCGTAAGAATATTTTTGTTGATACTATATTATGTTGACTTTTTTTTTTTACCATTTTAGCCTATTGAAGATCCATAATGGAATCATCTATGAAATACTAATCTATGAAGTTGGCATTCTGTGGCTAATGTCTGCTTTATCCTAATTGCACAGTTACGAAATCCCAAGTTGCCTCTGTTAACTGTTATAACTCACTTTGATAACTTATACTTTCCATTTCTGTAACTGTGAACTCATTTATCTGAAAAATGATTCTGGAAAGCAATATGAATTCATTGGCGTGCCTCTTTGTCCAATCATATAAGTTAACAGAAGATTATAGTGATATAGGTTGGGCCACTAACAATCCAAAGCTTCCAAGAATGAAGATGTGAACCACTCAACAGGGTAAATAATTTATGTTAACCAATGAAGATAAGAGAAATATGTAATGGAAAGTCGACTAGAGATGTAACAAATATCAGTTAATAATTCTTATTCAAGAATGAGGAATGAGGATTATAGCACTTGTGTTTATTATTTATATGTACATTAACCATTTTTTTCTTTTCCTCTTTCTCTGTTTCTTTGTATGAAGAGTGTAGATGAAGCTTTACCTTTACAATTTAGGTGTTAGGTTTCTCAGTGTCTAAATAGGAACAAATTGACTAGAAGTATTATTAACATAGCCAGTCTTTGGTAAAATGACTTATAGTTCCTTGTGTTTCCCTTGTTTTAGGAGAGAGTGAGCATTTAAAGTAGAATTTTCAGTTGCTAGATTTCTGTCAACCATTTATTATTTGTTCTTTGGTCTCTCCATCGTCTTTGCATTTGTGTGTGTGTGTGTGTGTGTATGTGTGTATGTGTATGTGTATGTGGAATGGATTTTCCTCAGATGTCTTGCGTTACTGTTTGCCTATTTACATTTAATAATACAGACTTAATGACTGATTATGAAGTCAGTTGATTTGAGTTTTCTCTACCATTGCAATATGTTAATTTTTGCAATAGGCCTCTCCTCTCAATGAAAGAAGACACAGTTCTGATTATATGTGTGGGGTTTATTGACCAGCTGGCTCACTTTACAGTGGGAAGGAAGGAAGTATGAGGTAGGCCAAAGTCTTCAGAACTTTATTCTTGGACTCTAATCCACAAACCTTACACTTCTCTATGCATTTACCTTCTTGACACTAGTTTTCCACTTTAAGGCTTGGGATTCATGTTTTCATTCTCTGTATTCATGAAGGAACTGAAATCGAGGGATAACTAGTGAAGTTTTTGTATACATTGTCTCTTCACTAATTATTTACGCTGATTGCTGCCTTCCTGTGTATGCCAACTCTTTCAGATAACTTTCAGTGAACAGAATGATTCCAACTCCTATTGAAGCATTTTCCTATGAATGTACATACTTGCATACATACATGGATTCCTCACCTCTTAATTTAGTCATCATTATCTTTTCTTTTAGCTTGAGTTTTAGATGTGTTAAAATACTTGGTAGCCTATACCTACGTGTATTCACAGTGATATTTTAAATTTGCTCTCTGTTTTGCTTCTCTATTTAACTTAATTCAGATTTTCTAAATAGAGGATAAGGAAATAAATGTGCTTGGCTTTAGCTATTTATAGAGCTTCTTAGTCCATTTCTTAATATTCATGATAATATGACATTAAAACAAAAAATCCCAATCATGAGTTATTTTCTGAGCTGCAGTATGCAGGAGTCATTTAATTAATATGCTCACATTTCCATTTCTGGTGTAGTGGATGTGTCACTGTCTTTTCCTCCTAGAATGTTTATTTTCATGTGATTTATTCATTGGTATGGTAAGTATAAGGAACTAATGACTTACTGAAGTTGTCCATTTACATGAGGTAAAGTTAAGTATTTTAGAAATCAAAGATATGGTGTTTTGGTGGTGTTTCATAAAGATGAGACCATATTTGATAGGATGTGTCCATACTTAGGTAGTGGAAAATACAAGTATTCAGGCTAGTTATCCAGGTGAGCTCAAAGTGAGTGATCTTATGAATGGTAATGGTTTGATTCTAAAATATCTGTAGGATTGTCTGCACTAACAGATGATTCATTAAATTCAATATCCCAAATTTCTCACTACTTAGGAAGTAAATCAATAGGTGGAGCTGGCTCTGTGGGCTCCATTGTTTCACTGAACACTGCCTCAGTGTGGAGCTCCTTGTGGATCAACCTGGTTTTCCTGTTAGTTGTAAATTGTGACATTTTGGCGTACTATATTGCATATTGTATATGTTCCTGAACTATTTTCCTTTACTACAGTGACATCTTCTTTATTTGAGATTGACAAATTGTTTATACTCAGGAACACAACAAATACCGTGGTTCAAATGAGATAGAAATCTATTTCCTTCTCACATAACATTCCTGAGCTAATCAGATGGTCAGAGATAACTTGACATTCTTATTCAAGAACCTATTGTCTGTCTGTTCTTCAGTCGCCTATTACTTTTAATAGGGGGTTTCCATTTATCAGCCCATTTAATGGAGTAGAGGAAATGAAAGTGTAACCATCTTCCATTTGATGCTGAATATTTGCCTAATAAAACTGCTCATATTCTGCTGACCACAACTTAGTCACATGAATATGCCAGTTGAAAGGGAATTTGATTTTTATTCTTTAGTGTTGTATTCATGTGTCTTGCTAATAACAGTAGAGATGTGTTACTAAAAAGATGAAAAGATGAATGGGGGACTATTACCAGTCTCTCCACTATCTTTACTCTCTCTCTAACTCAGCATTATTCAAAGTTCAGTTTATGGTAGCAAGAAACCCTTTCTAGTAGCCATGTGTCTTGGAGTACCAAGGTCTATGTTGAGAAGGAAAAGAACATTATGATCATAACATCATACATTTCTTTATAGATGATAAGAAGCAATATCTTACAGAAAGCTTCTAGTATCATCTTTTTTCTGTAGGCCTCAGAATGTTATACTTAGTACAGTATTCTAAGAATTGCCCTTCTATCCACATGGTTAATGTGAGAATGATCATGTTAAGTGAAGTGTACTCTTATATGCCCTATTCCTATTGGCTGTCCTATGGTGGGTACTTAATCAGGCTTGTTTCAGTTGTACTACTATTCATATTTTTTGTAGTTAATAAATCTTAGGACAAACATCTTGTTCACATTAAAGGAGTTTGAGAGGTTTGGAGTCTCTTGTGGGGGATTTTTGGGAAGGTGAACAAGAGAGTATTCCATCTAAGGACTTGAAACTACCATGTATTTATAAGACTGTATAGTTTTTAGCAGCAATGCTTTTGATCACATCAAAAATAGTTCCTCAATAGAATACAAAGTAGAGAGATAAACTTCTACATGTACTGCATTCGAGGCCAAAGTAATAAATGATATTTTATTTGATGTGCCTCTTTTTATTTATATAATTTTGGTGGATGTTCTAGAATTTGTAGAAAGTATAGATTATCATTTCAGTTTGTCTTATTGTGGTAATCTGTTACATTTTCGAGATTGAAAGGGGTTGTATGGCTCAAAGATTTCCAGATCTTTAAGAAAAGTTATGCTTACTTGTATTAAATTTCTTTGATGAATTATTATGGAATCATTAGGAGAATATTTCTACTTGCACCTTTATTTATTTTATGGAAAATTGAAATTGACCCTACGGCAAGGTCATTAAAACTTTTCAGTAAAATTGATTCAAACATTTAATATAGAAATTCTTTTTTTTTAGCTTTTATTTAAAGAATATAATTTTCCAAAATATAGCTTATGGATTCCAATGGCTCCCCCCCTCACAACTTCCCTCCCTCCCGCTACCCTCCCCTCTCCCGCTCCCTCTCCCCTTCTGTTCACATCAAGATTCATTTTCAATTCTCTTTATACACAGAAGATCAGTTTAGGAAATATTATGTAAGGATTTCAACAGTTTGCCCTCACATAGAGACACAAACTGAAATTATTGTTGGAGTACTAGTTATAGTATTAATTCACAATGTACAGTACATTAAAGACAGAGATCCTACATGATTTTTTTTAAAGAATTGATTAATTATCTATGCAATTTCCAATTTAACACCAAGATTTTTTAATCATTTGCAATTATCTTTATACACAGAAGATCGATTTAATATTATAGTATGTAAAGATTTCATCAGTTTGCACCCACACAGAAACACAAAGTGAAAAAATACTGTTTCATTACTAGTAATAGCATTATTTCACATTGGATAACACATTAAGGACAGATCCCTCATGAGACGTAAGTACACAGTGACTCCTGAAGTTGATTTAACAATTTGACACTCTTGTTTATGGCGTTAGTAATCTTCCCAGGCTCTAGTCATGAGTTGCCGAGGCTATGGAAGCGTTTAGGGTTCGCCGACTTCGATCTTAGTCCGACAGGGTCATAGTCAAAGTGGAGGTTGTCTCCTCCCTTCAGAGAAAGGTACCTCCTTCTTTGATGGCCCCATTCGTTCCACTGGGATCTCACTCGCAGAGATCTTTCATTTAGGTCTTCTTTTTTTTCCAGAGTGTCTTAGCGTTCCATGCCTAAAATATTCTCATGGGCTCTTGAGCCAGATCCGAATGCCTTAAGGGCTGATTCTGAGGCCAGAGTGCTATTTAGGACATCTGCCATTCTATGAGTCTGCTGTGTATCTTGCTTGCCATGTTGGATCATTCTCTCCCTTTTTGATTCTATCAGTTAGTATTAGCAGACACTAGTCTTGTTTATGTGAACCCTTTTACTCTTAGACCTATCAGTGTGATCAATTGTGAGCTGAAATTGATCACATGGACTAAAGAGATGGCCTCGGTACATGCCACCTTGATGGGATTGTATTGGAATCCCCTGGCACAATTCTAACTCCATCATTTGGGGCAGTTCCGATTGAGCATGTCCCAAATTGTACATCTCCTCCCTCTCTTATTCCCACTCTTATATTTCACAGGGATCACTTTTCATTTAAAATTTAAACACCTACGGCTAATTGTGTGTTAGTTGCCAGATTCAACCCATAGAACTAGAACGAATACAAACAACAAGGGGAGATACTAAAATGGGTAAAGATTTAGATTGTACATCAACAGTTCAGACAGGAGCTGATCATGTCTTATTTTCTCATAGTGTTCATTTCGTTTCAACAGGTTTCCTATTTGGTGCTCAGTTAATAATCACCAATCAGGGAAAACAAATGATATTTGTCTCTTTGGGACTGGCTTAATTCACTCAGCATGATGTTTTCCAGATCCCTCCATTTTGTTGCAAATGATCGGATTTCATTGTTTTTGACTGCTGTATAGTATTCTGTAGAGTACATGTCCCATAATTTCCTAATCCAGTCTACTGTTGATGAGCATTTGAGTTGGTTCCAGGTCTTAGCTATTGTGAACTGAGCTGCAATAAACATTAGTGTGCAGACGGCTTTTTGGTTTTCCAATTTAATTTCCTTTGGGTAAATTCCAAGGAGTGGGATGGCTGGGTTGTATGGTAGGGTTATATTCATGTTTCTGAGGAGTCTCCAGACTGACTTCCATAGTGGCTTCACCAGTTCGCATTCCCACCAACAGTGGGTTAGTGTCCCTTTTTCCCCACATCCTCTCCAGCATCTATTGTTGGTAGATTTCTGAATGTGAGACATTCTGACCGGGGTGAGGTGAAACCTCTTTGTGGTCTTGATTTGCATTTCCCTGATTGTTAGTGATCTTGAACATTTTTTCATGTGTCTGTTGGCCATTTGGATTTCCTCTCTGGAAAAATGTCTATTGAGGTCCTTAGCCCATCTCTTAAGTGGGTTGTTTGATTTAATGTTGTGTCGTTTCTTGATTTCATTGTAGATTCTCCTTATCAGCCCTTTATCTGTTGCATAGTTTGCAAATATTTTTTCCCATTCTGAAGGATGCCTATTCACTTTCCTGACTGTTTCTTTTGCAGTACAGAAACTTCTCAGTTTGATGCGATCCCAATAGTTAATTTTGGCTTTGAGTGCCTGCGCTTTTGGGGTATTTTCCAAGAAGTCTTTGCCAGTACCTATATCTTGCAGAGTTTTCCTATGCTCTCCAGGATTTGATGGTGTCGGGTCGTAGGTTTAAGTTTTTGATCCATGTTGAATGAATTTTTGTGTAAGTTGTAAGGTAGGGGTCTTGCTTCATGATTCTGCAGGTGGAAATCTAGTTTTCCCAGCACCATTTGTTAAATAGACTGTCTTTACTCCAGGGGTTAGTTTTGGCTCCTTGATCAAATATAAGTTGGCTGTAGATGTTTGGATTGATTTCTGGTGTTTCTATTCTGTTCCATTGGTCTATCCATCTGTTTCTGTACCAGTACCATGCTGTTTTGATTACAACTGCCCTGTAGTATGTCCTGAAATCTGGTATTGTGATGCCTCCAGCTTTGTTTTTGTTGTACAAGATTGCTTTAGCTATTCGAGGCCTCTTATTCCTCCATACGAATTTCAGCATCATTTTTTCCAGATCTGAGAAGAAAGCCTTTGGTATCTTGATTGGTATTGCATTGAATCTGTAAATTGCTTTTGGGAGAATGGACATTTTGATGATATTGATTCTTCCAATCCATTAGCATGGAAGATTTTTCCATTTTTTGGTATCCTCTTCTATTTCTTTCTTTAAGGTTTTGTAATTTTCATCATAGAGATCTTTAACATCCTTGGTTAAGTTTATTCCAAGGTATTTGATTGTTTTTGTGGCTATTGTGAATGGGATTGATTTTAGCAGTTCTTCCTCACCAGTGGCATTGCTTGTGTATATAAAGGCTGTTGATTTTTGTGCATTGATTTTATATCCTGCTACTTTGCCAAACTCTTCTATGAGTTCCAATAGTCTCTTAGTAGAGTTTTTTGGGTCCCCTAAATAAAGAATCATATCATCTGCAAAGAGGGATAGTTTGAGTTATTCCTTCCCAATTTGTATCCCTTTGATTTCTTTTTCTTGCCTAATAGCTCTGGCTAAGACTTCCAGCACTATATTGAATAGCAGTGGCGAGAGTTGGCATCCCTGTTTGGTGCCAGATCTCAGTGGGATTGCTTGCAGCTTTTCCCCGTTCAATAGGATACTGGCCGTGGGTTTTTCATAAATTGCTTTGATTATATTGAGGAATGTGCCTTTTATACCCAGTTTGGTTAGGGTTTTCATCATGAAAGGGTGTTGTATTTTATCAAATGCTTTCTCCGCGTCTATTGAAATAATCATATGGTTTTTCTTCTGCTGTCTGTTAATGTGGTGTATCACGTTGATTGTTTTGTGAACGTTGAACCATCCCTGCATACCAGGGATAAACCCCACTTGGTCTGGGTGGATGATCTTTCTGATGTGTTGTTGTATTCTATTGGCAAGAATTTTATTGAGGATTTTTGCATCTATGTTCATCAGGGATATTGGTCTGTAATTCTCTTTCAATACTGCATCTTTTCCTTGTTTAGGAATTAAGGTGATGCTGGCTTCGTAGAAAGAATTTGGGAGGATTCCCTCTTTTTCGATTGTTCTGAATAGTTTGAGAAGGATTGGAGTTAGGTCTTGTTTAAATGTCTGGTAGAATTCAGCAGTGAATCCGTCTGGTCCTGGGCTTTTCTTTGTTGGGAAGGCATTTATTACTGTTTCAATTTCCGTCTCAGTTATGGGTCTGTTTAGGTTTTCTGTGTCTTCCTGGTTCAGTTTAGGTAGGTTGTATGTGTCCAGGAATCTATCCATTTCTGATAGGTTTTCCTGTTTGCTGGCATAGAAGTCCTTGTAGTAATTTCTGATGATTCTTTTGATTTCTGTGGTGTCTGTTGTTATGTTTCCTTTTTTGTCTTTGATATTATTAATTTGGGTCTTTTCTCTTCTTTTTTTAGTTAGTTGGGCCAATGGGGTGTCAATTTTGTTTATTTTTTCGAAAAACCAGCTCCTCAATTGGCTGATTTTTTGTAATGGTTTTTTGGATTCAATCCTGTTAATTTCTTCTCTGATTTTGATTATTTCTCTTCTCCTACTAGTTTTGGGTCTGGATTGCTGTTGATTTTCTAGATCCTTGAGATGAACTGAAAGCTCATCTATTTGGTGCCTTTCCAATTTATTGATGTAGGCACCTATTGATATAAATTTTCCTCTTAACACTGCTTTTGCTGTATCCCATAGGTTTTAGCATGATGTGCTGTTATCTTCATTTACTTCCAGGAAATTTTTAATTTCTCTTTTGATTTCTTCTATGACCCATTGTTGATTCAGGAGCATGTTGTTCATTCTCCATGTGTTTGCATATGCTCTAGATATTCCTGAGTTGCTAATTTCCAACTTCACTCCCTCGTGGTCTGAGAAGTTGCATGGTATGATTCTTATTCTTTTTAATTTGCTAAGGCTTGCTTTATGGCCTAGTATGTGGTCAATCCTGGAGAAGGTTCCATGTACTGCTGAGAAGAATGTAAATTCTTTTTCTGTGGGATAAAAAGTTCTGAAGATATCTGTTAGGTCCATTTTGGCTATAGTGTCGTTTAAATCTACTGTCTCATTGTTAATCCTCTGTCTTGGTGATCTGTCTATGTCTGAGAGTGGAGTGTTGAAATCTCCCAGTGCTATTGTATTGGGGTCTAAATCTCCCTTTAAGTCCCTTAACAGGTCTTTTAAATAGACCGGTGCCCGGTAATTAGGTGCATATACATTGATAATCGTTATATCTTCCTGTTGAATGGATCCCTTAATCATTATATAGTGCCCCTCTTTGTCTCTCTTAATAGTTTTTGTGGTAAAATTTATGTTATCTGATATTAAGATGGCTACGCCCGCTCTTTTTTCATTTCTGCTCGCATGGTATATATTTTTCCAACCTTTGACTTTGAGACTCTATGGATCTTTGTTGGAAAGATGTGTTTCTTGTAGGCAGCAAATAGCTGGGTTTTGTTCCCTCATCCAGTCAGTAAATCTTTGCCTTTTAATAGCACAGTTCAAACCATTCACGTTCAATGTGACTATCGATAAGTAGTATCTTTGCCCTACCATTTGCCAATGATTTTCTTATGTATGCTTTGAGTTTCTTATGATCTTTTGCTGTGAGATTTCCTTCCTTTAGCTTCTTTCAAGTTGATGACCATGTTTCTGTGTTTCTGCGTGTAGCACATCTTTAAGAATCTTTTGCAGGGCTGGACGAGTGGCGACAAATTCTTTCAGTTTCTGTTTGCAATGAAAGGTCTTTATCTCACCTTCATTCACAAATGAGAGCTTTGCAGGGTATAATATTCTGGGCTGGCAGTTTTTCTCTCTAAGTACCTGGGCTATATCTCGCCATTCCCTCCTGGCTTTTAGGGTTTCAGATGAGAAATCTGCTGTGAGTCTGATTGGAGATCCTTTGAGGGTAATCTGACGTTTCTCTCTTGCGCATTTTAGGATCTTTTCTTTCTGCTTCACTGTAGTGAGTTTAATTACAATGTGTCGTGGTGAGGATCTCTTTTGGTCATGTTTGTTAGGGGTTCTGTGAGCTTCCTGTACTAGGATTTCTCTGTTCTTCTCCAAACCTGGGAAATTTTCTGCTAGTATCTCACCAAAAAGGCCTTCTAGTCCTTTCTCTCCATGCCTTCAGGAACTCCTAGAATCCGAATGTTAGGTTTTCTAATAGTATCCTGTAGATTCCCGACAATATTTTTTAGATTTCTAATTTCCTCTTCTTTTCTTTGGTTTGACTGTTTCCTTTCCTGTTCTCTGTCTTCTAAGTCCGATATCCTCTCTTCTGCTTCACACATCCTGGTTTTGAGGCTCTCTAGTGTGCTTGTCATGTGATCAATTGAATTCTTCACTTCATTAAGATTTTTTGTCACTATCGTAGCTTCTTGTTCTACTAGTTTCTTCGTTTCATTCTGATTCTTCCTTAATAATTCATTTTCACGAGAGAGGTTTTCTATCTTATCCATTAAAGATTTCTGTAGTTCAAGTATTTGTTTTTGTGAACTTCTTAATGTTCGTATCAATTTTTTGAGATCCGCTTCTTGCATCTCTTCTATCTCATCATCTTCATAATCTTGAATTGGGGTGTCTTTTTCATTTGGGGTCATCATAGTGTCTTCCTTGCTCTTGTTAGGTTGGTGTCTGCTTTTGTTTGGCATTTCTCCACTCTGTCTCACCGGGTTGTCGATGTAACGGAGCTGTCTACAAGTTGGGATCCCTGGCTGCAGCACCCCCTCAGATTTATGCAGCTTCACTGCTTTAGAGGCGGGCGGGCTGCGTGAGGGCCTGCTTCCGAGGCGACCGGGTGTGGGCGGGCGGGCTGCTTGTGGGCCTGCTTCCAGGGCGACCGTGGGAGGGCGGGCGGGGCGCGCGGGGGCCTGTTTCCGAGGCGATCGGGTTCGGGCGGGCAGGGCATGCGTGGGCCCGCTTCCGAGGCGACCGGGTTCGGGCAGGCAGGGCGCGCATGGGCCCGCTTCCAAGGCGACCGGGTTCGGGCGGGCGGGGCGCGCGTGGGCTTGCTTCCGAGGCGACCGGGGGTGGGCGGGCGGGGCGCGCGAGGGCCCGCTTCCGAGGCGACCGGGGGCGGGCAGGCGGGGCGCGCGTGGGCCCGCTTCCGAGGCGACCGGGTTCGGGCGGGCGGGGCGCGAGTGGGCCTGCTTCCGAGGCGACCGTGGGCGGGCGGGCAGGGCGCCCGAAGGCCTGCTTCCAAGGCGACCGGATGCGGGCGGGCACGCGCGCGCCTGCTTTAATGGCGGGCTGGCGCCGTTTCACCCCTCCTTGTCCCGCTAGACTTTCCAAGGTGAGCGAAGGGGGAGGCTAGTGACAGTGTTGGTTCCCCCTATTTATTCGTTTTTTTTTTTTTTTGATGCACTATCCCCGGTGGGGTCTGTCTCTTCCCGCCAATGACTCGAGCTACCGAGGGATCTCCTGCTCACCTCCCCCTCCGGCGCTGGCGCACGGATTCCACAGCTGCGTTCCCCTTCGCGTCTCCTTTCCCGTGGCACGGCGAGTCCGTTCTCCTCTGCGTCAGGTCCACTGGATCAGGGAGAGTTTCCCCCGCATTGTTTCTCGAAGTCTTCACCTGGGGCTACCGTAACTCCACTTTTATTAAACTATCTTTTCCCGGACTGTTTGTGTGCGCCCTCACTATTCCGCCATCTTGGCTCCGCCTTAATATAGAAATTCTGAAGAGATTTGGAAGACTTGACTGAAAAATTAGAATTTATTTCAAATATTAATCTTCAAAAAATTGTATTGCCTTCAACATAAAAATATCATCCGTGGGGCCAGCATGGTGGCACAGTAGGTTAATCCTCCAATTGTGGTGCTGGTATCGCATATGGGCACTGATTCGAGTCCTGGCTGTTCTTCTTCCAATCCAGCTCTCTGCTATGGCCTGAGAAAGCAGTAGAAGATGGCCCAAGTCCTTGGGCACCTTCACCCACGTGGGAGAGCTGGAAGAAGCTCTTGGCTCCTAGCTTCAGCTCCGGCCGTTGCGGCCATTTAGGGAGTGAACCAATGGACAGAAGACGTTTCTCTCTGTCTCTCCCTCTCAATGTCGGTAACTCTACCTCTCAAATAAAATAAATAAAATTCTTTAAAAAAAAATCTGTTTTAAAAAGGTCATCCACGGCCAACGCCGTGGCTCAACAGGCTAATCCTCCGCCTTGCGGCGCCGTCACACCAGGTTCTAGTCCCGGTCGGGGCGCCGGATTCTGTCCCGGTTGCCCCTCTTCCAGGCCAGCTCTCTGCTGTGGCCAGGGAGTGCAGTGGAGGATGGCCCAAGTGCTTGGGCCCTGCACCCCACGGGAGACCAGGATAAGCACCTGGCTCCTGCCATCGGATGAGCACGGTGCGCCAGCCGCGGCGGCCATTGGAGGGTGAACCAACGGCAAGGAAGACCTTTCTCTCTGTCTCTCTCTCTCACTGTCCACTCTGCCTGTCAAAAATTAAAAAAAAAAAATCATCCACGTTTAATCGCTTGATTTGGGACATCAAACTTCATAAGGAAGACAAATCATAGTATATGGTTAAAAAGTTGTAAATTGTTTTCAATCATTCAATAAATATATTTAATACTCTAATTAGAAGAGGCACTCTTCTTTTACTATAAATTTAGTAATGAACAACAAGAAACAATTATTCCTAATCCTTAAATTGAGATAAGGTTTCAGAGAAATCAATAATAAATAAAAAATGAAATAATTTCATAACAGTGTTATAAAAAGAAACAAAAAAGTCAACAATCACAGAGAAAAAAATGGCCAGTCACGAAGGTGAGAGTGCTTTAGAAAAGGCAGAGAAGTTTGTGAAAATGAAATTTGAAATCATAGTGTCCATTTCACTTCAACAGGTTTCCCCTTTGGTGCTCAGTTAGTTGTCACCTATCAGGGAGAACATATGATATTTGTCCCTTTGGGACTGGCTTAATACACTCAACTATGAGAAACGGTGACTTGATCAGCTCTTGTGCTGACTGTTGTTGTACAATATAATACTTTATCCATTTTAGTATTTTTTTATCCTAGTACTATTGGTTGAACTCTGTAATTAACACACAATTATTCTTAGGTGTATAATTTTAACTGAAAAGTGATCCCTGTTAAATATAAGAGTGGGAATGAGAGAGGGATGAGATGTACAATTTGAGACATGCTCAATCAGACTTGCCCCAAATGGTGGAGTTAGAAACGTGCCAGGATATTCCAATACAATCCCATCAAGGTGGCATGTACCAATGCCATCTTACTAGTCCAAGTGATGATTTTCAGTTCACAATTGATCACACTGATAGGTCTAAGAGTCAAAGGGATCACACAAACAGGACTAGTGTCCGCTAATACTAACTGATAGAATCAAAAAGGGAGATTAGGATCCAACATGGGGAGTGGGAGACACAGCAGACTCATAGAATGGCAGATGTCCTAAATAGCACTCTGGCCTCAGAATCAGCTCTTAATGCATTTGGATCTGGCTCAAGAGCCCATGAGAATATTTTAGACATGGAAAGCCAAGACACTCTGGAAAAAAAAAAGACCTAAATGAAAGATCTCTGTGAGTGAGATCCCAGTGTAACAAACGGGGCCATCAAAGAAGGAGGTACCTTTCTCTGAAGGGAGGAGAGAACTTCCACTTTGACTATGACCCTGTTGGAATAAGATCTTAGTCGGCGAACCCTAAAGGCTTCCATAGCCTCGGCAACTCATGACTAGAGCCTAGGGAGATTACTGACGCCATAAACAAGAGTGTCAAATTGTTAAATCAACTTCAGGAGTCACTGTGTACTTACATCTCATGAGGGATCTTTCCTTAATGTGTTGTCCAATGTGAAGTAATGCTATAACTAGTACTGAAACAGTATTTTACACTTTGTGTTTCTGTGTGGGTGCAAACTGATGAAATCTTTACTTAGTATATACTGAATCGATCTTCTGTATATAAAGATAATTGAAAATGAAAAAAAACCCTTGGCGTTAAATTGGAAATTGCATAGAAAATTAATCAATTTTTTTAAAAAAAAAATATCATGTAGGTCCTCTGTCCTTAATATGCTGTACATTGTGATTTAATCCTTTTTCTTTCCTCTCTATAGCCCTTTATTGAGCTCTCTCTTAATTTATATCACTCTGCCTTCCCAGTATAAACTTTGCTTAATAATGTCAAAAAATAAATAAATAAAAATAATTAGAGGCAAAGGATATATATACCAAATCAGAAATAAATCAACAGATCCAGTTGCTAGTGTTACACAGGACAGTGAAATGCTATAGTTCTTAACACATTATTCTGTCTTTTATGACCAAGTAGAGGAAAGGAACTCCAGTCTCAAGTCAGAAACTGTTGTCCAAAATGGGGAAAAGTGATTATCCTTAGTTAATCAGCACATTATATTCCTGTATTTAAATGCCACAGTGTAGTCCATAAATATTTACTATAATTGTTGATAAAAATTTATAAAGATGATATATGAGTAAATAGAGGAATATGAAAAAATATGTTTAAATATGTTTATTTCTAACTTTGACAGGTTCAAAAAATGCTCCATTTTCCTGCTATGAAGAAATACAGTCTCAAAGAGATAGGTTTGGGAACTGCGGTCACAGCATATATGGATATGTAACATGTCCATATAGGTATGCTATGCAGTTATTAATAATGTTTTTCTTTTGTTCTATATTCTTTTACTTTTATTTTCCTCTTTTTATTTTCCTGTCATTTATTCCAGTAGTTGTGGAGAAAAACATATACCTGAGAGTGAATCTTAAATCAGAAATCTGCAGCTTGTGATATTTTTCTTATGGTACAGACAACACATCAAGATATATTATTTATAAGTGAATGATCATTAGGCTCCTGTATCCAGTCAAAAATTGAAACTGTTTATGGGCAATGGGGACCCCAGCTGGGCTTATTCTAGCTTCTTCATGCATGTGTGAAAGAATTCAGGAGGAGGCATTAAAGTGTGCAAGAAAGCAGGATTTATTTAAAGGGATAGTACAGAGTTGTGAGTATAGTTGTGTGTGGGCAGGGGAAAGGAAGAACTGCTGCCCCCACCAAAGTTGGGATCATCCCTTTTTAGGCTAGGGGCTTGTGCCTTAATGGGTATTTAAGTGGGGCTGAGATTGTGTGGGGCTTCAGTACTGCTGGCTGCTGTGTCCCTCTGTATTGGGGATCTTGGATGTGTCATGGTGTTTCCACATGGGCTGCAGCATATATGTGGTCATCATGGCATCTCTTGGATGATGAGAAATGAGGTGTGCACAGTCTGCAGTCAGGTTGAATGGACAGAAGAAGCTATGGTTTGGCTGGTGCAGGCCTGTGGCAATGATGCTGGCAATCTCTCAGCTGCTTTTTGTTTACTAGCTTCCTGCCTGCCCAAATCAGCCCCAACTTTCCCTTAGGAATTTGTTTATTTGGCCTCATGAAAGTAGAATCCAAAATGAAGACTGCCTACTGTCTATAAAATGATGTTCAATTTATCCTCTACCTGAAGAATTGCCTCTTTTAAGTTTTGAACATGAGTTTAACAGAAATTTTATTGAGAATATACTACATGCCAGATACTAGGATAAATACTAGTTAGCAAAGCATAGTTATCGAATTTTTAGATTGATAAGCATATTTGTATAGTATAGTTTTATATTCCCTTGATTTGCCTATGCTATTAGCTCGTTTTGCAGTATCATGCTCTTCCTGTTGAAAACTTAATAATTTTAAAGCTTTGATTCAGATGGTATTTCTTCTCTATGAAATTTTCTGTAACTGGTAGAATGTATCCTTTCTGTAAAACATTGTAGGTGTTTGTTTATTTCATCTATAGCATTCCATGGGATTTGTATAATTAATAGTACACTGAGAGTTCCTGGATGGTAGTGGTAGTAGCTCATACATCATTTTATTCTTCTAAAAGGGGAGATAAAATAATGGAATGAATTGATTATCTGACAAAAATATCTAATATGCACAGTGAATAGAAAGCTGTTAAGAATTAAATTCTGACATTTGCATAAAATAGATGGAACTAGAGATGACTATGCTAAATGAAATAAGCCACACCCATAAAGCCAAATATGTTCTCTTATTTTTACTTGTGTGGATTTCATATCATTTGGTATACAGTTACAAATACTGCTTCACTGACTTATCATGCACGTGACAATCTGCACTTCTTTTCCCATGTGGTGACCATCGTCATGAATCTGTCACTTTGTAATATTAATATCTTTTTTAGAATTTATATGACATATGTGTATATATAATCTACATATGGAGTGAATGTGGCAAAATATTAAAAGTTGTTAAATTCTAAAACTAAAAAATAAAGAGAAAATAAAAAAAGCTACTACTACTTAAAGATGCTTTGATGAATGGATGTATCCTTTTTTTTGCTTTTTACTTTAAATATCAGTGTTAAAACATTACCTTTTTCAATTAGTACATTGACATAAGTGGAGAATCATTCTTTTTTTAAGCAAGGAAAGCAGTCCAAATCATTTCTAATAAATGCTCAATACACACTAATCCTCTGTATTATGTTTCCAGGAGCCTCGTATGTGGACGACTAATTTGTACCTACCCTCCTCGAAGTCTTTTCCGTCAAACCAATGGTGCTGTGATTTTCGCTAAAGTTCGAGATAAAATATGTGTGACTATAGACTACAGATTGCCTAAAAATGATCCAGATCCACTGGTCATCAAAAGCGGATCTATATGTGATGCAGGGAGGGTAAATGATTTTAAATCTATTTTAAAAAATCTAGTTTTATTAATTGTTTTAATGTATATCTTCATTTATGTATCATATTTTAATTCATCTCTAGTGCTATGTGACATTCAGTATTTGGAGGAGAATAAAAGCAAATGCAATGCATGGATTCGGCACCGCAGCTTACTAGGCTAATCCTCCGCCTGCAGTGCCGGCACCCCAGGTTCTAGTCCTGGTTGGGGTGCCAGATTCTGGCTCGGTTGCTCCTCTTCCAGTCCAGCTCTCTGCTGTGGGCTGGGAAGGCAGTGAAGGATGGCCCAAGTCCTTGGGCCCTGCACCCGCATGGGAGACAAGGAGGAAGCCCCCTGGCTCCTGGCTTTGGATCGGTGCAGCGGGCAGGCTGTGGTGGCCAATTTGGGGGTGAACCAATGAAAGGAAGATCTTTCTCTCTGTCTCTCTCTATCACTGTCTAACTCTGCCTGTCAAAAAAAAAATGCAATAAATGGAGAATCATGGGATTTTCTCAGGGAAGAATGAAGAAATCTTATTTAGTATTATACAAGTATATCTCACTGTAACTCAGTTTATATACCCCACATCATATCAGACTGCTTAGAATCATATATCTGTCTCTTCTAAAAATTTTTTAAATTATTTGAAAGGCATAGTTACAGAGAGCAAGGGAGAGACACAGAGGAAGAGAGAGAGAGAGAGAGATCCTCCCATCTGTTGATTCATTCCCGAGATGACTACAATGGCCAGGGCTGGGCCAGGCTGAAGCCAGGAGTTAGGAGCTTCTTCTGGCTTTCCCACTTGTGTGCAGGGGCCCAAGCACATGGGTGATCTGCTTTTTCCAGGTGCATTAGCAGGGAGCTGGATCAGGATTGGAACAGCTGGAATTCCAACGGCCACGCTAAGCCACAACTTTGGCCCCCAGTGTTTATCTCTTAATGGTTTACATTATGCAAGTTATCTAACAAGTCTGTGATACCTCAGCTCTACTGTGTAAATTGGGAATAATAGTAGTTTTTACTCCATAGCAATAGTAAAATCTAAATATAATTCAGTTTTATTGTTAATTGTAACTACTAGAATTTATATATCTGGAATCAACTGAAATCTGGGGAAGAAAGAGGAAATAAATTTACTTCAAAACCCCATATTTGCCCCTTATTAAATATAACAAATATATATATTATATTAAGTAATAAATATAAAATATATATATAGTATATATTTAAATGCTAAATATAAATATGTATTACGTACATGTATCTAATATATATTATACACAATATAAATATTATAGTAAAATAATTTTAAAGACAAATGTACAGATTTGAATTCTGAATCTGCTACTTTTTAGATTATCTTGAACATATTCTTTCGCATGGTTAAGTTTTAGTATCCCAAAATATATTACTGGAAAAAGCTTCCAATGATTTTATAATTTAAACAAAATTTACATGAGGAAAGTATATAGCCTCAGAAATACTGATTCCCTTTTCATGCCAACAAGTTACAAATACCTTTTTAAGGAAGAATTGTTCAGGGAGCTCAATAGATATATTTAGGCAGTGAATCCAAAATAACTACAAAATTACAATACTTTCAACAGATGGCTTGAAATTATTCAGTAGGTAATTTAATAAGAATAGAATCATTTTTACAGGATGGACAACTCTGAAAGATAATGTATGAAAACTAGTTTTGTTAGGTAGCTTTCAATAGTACTATGTATTACATATTATGAAAACTTCCTGGAAATTTTGTAACTTTGTTTTTACTTAATAGGATTCTTATCTCAATTTTGGCTGCCTGGTCGTATGCTATATTCCACAAGGAGTAGTTAAATACATATCACTGACAAGTTCCACTGTAGAGGGTATAACAGTTTTAGATTGAGGGTTTAAAAGGATTATATAGGGGGCCAGTATTGTGGTGCAGTGGGTTAAGCAATACTAAAATGCTGGCACTCTGTATTGGAGCACTAACTATAGTCCCAGCTGATCTGCTTCTGATCCAGTTCCCTGCTAATATGCCTGGAAGAGCAGCAGAAGATGGCCTAGGTACTTGGGCACCTGTCATCTACATAGGAAACCTGGATGGAGTTCCTGGCTCTTCTCTTAGGTCTGGCCAGCCCTGCCCTTTGTAGCTATATGAGAGTGAACAAGTGGATAGAAGATCACTCTCTCTCTCTCTCCCCCTCTCCCTCTCCCTCTTCTTCTCTCCCTTTCAAGTAAATAAAATAAATACTTAAAAATCATTAGATTGGATTAAGACAATTTTTTGTTCAGGCTATTTCTCTGAAGATAATTTCTTATGCTTAAAAGGAAGCATGTTTTCACATGCACCACTTCATTTTGACCTGGAAACAAACTGAAATATTATTTACTGTTTCTAAACTAACATTTTTAAAGAAAAAATATCATTTTGCTCATGTAAGAAACCTGCAATTTAGGGAAGTTGAGACTGGTGTAAGTAATGGAGTTGTGAAAATATCCTGTTCTGACTACTAACTTTATTTTTTAAATTAAGCCAATGGGGTGTTGGGGGGAGACGGGGTTCGGGGATAGTGAGATACTTAAGATCTGCAAAAAAAAAAAAAAAAAACAGAAACTCAATCCTGGTTTCCCTGTTTTGTATCAAGGACCCAATTAGTTGAGGTATCACCTGTAGTCTCACAGGATGTGAATTAGAAGAAAGATGGAATCAGAAGTGGAGCTTGCCTTAAACCCAGGAATTTTAACCAGTAGGTTAAATGCCTACCCCTGCTTCTTCTATCTTTAAAGTGAAAATAAGTATGTCTGCATTTTTGATACTTTACATAATAAAATAATCAGCATCTCAGATTTAATGCTTTCTATTTATTTTCATTTTATTTAAAAGGGAAACAGAAAGTGAGAGAGAGAGAGAGAGAGTGAGAGAGAGAGAGAGAGAGAGAAAGGCTTCCATCCAATGTTTCACTCCCAAAATGCATACAAGAGCCAGGTCTAAGCCAGGCAAACAAGGAGCCTAGAACTCAGCCAGGATCTCCTATGTGAGTGAGAGGAGCCCACCAAAGTACTTGAACAATCTGTTGCACCCTGGAATGAGCATTAGCATCAAGGTAGACCAGAAATGGAACTTGAATGGGGCACTACCACATGGAATGTGGTATCCCAAATAATGACTTAACTATTGCATAAAATAACTGCCTCTTCTATTATATTTTAATAAAAATTTGTATTATCTCTACTAAATATGTAGGAGACTAATATCATAATTTATGACAATAATATTTCCATGAATATATTTCATTGACTTTCTTTTTATGCAAAATTTTTATGTACCAAGAATGCAAGACATTCTTCTTCTTAGATTTTATTTATATATTCTGAGAGGTAGAGATACAGGCAGAGAGAGAGGGATACAGAGATATAGGTCTTCAATTTGCTAGTTCATTCCCTAAATGGCAGCAACAGCTGGAGCTGAGCCTATCTGGAGCCAGCAGCCAGGAGATTCTTCCAGGTCTGCCAGGCAGGTTCAGGGGTCCAAGCACTTGGGCCATCTTTCACTGCTTTCCTAGGCTATCAGGAGAGAGCTATATCAGAAGAGGAGCAGCTGGGGTACAACTCAATGCCCATGTGGGATGCCAGAACCACAGACAGAAGCTTAACCTACTAGACCACAGCACTGTCCCCGACATTTTTTTTTTAACTATGTGCACATTTGTACTTTTGTTAGGTTTCATGGTATTGTAATGAAAATGTTTCTTTAGTTATGATTTTTTGTTATGGCCAATCTTATTCAATTGATATTCCCCATTTCTCAACATGATTATTTCTAAAATTATGTATTTTTGTTATTTTTTGCTCATAGCAATATCGGGTGTATGATGCACAGTTTTCATATCCTTCTTGCCTACACCACTACTGACAACCCACACTAAAGTGGTACATACAATAGTGTACCCATCTTGACTTATCATTATCAGCCAAAGTCCATAGTTTACATTAGGGTTACCTGGAAAAATATCAAATACTTGAAGATTTAAAGATATATTTCTAAATAACATGAGGATCAAAAGAGTTCTCAATAGAAATGAATGAAATGAAAATACAACTTCTCAAAAATTTTTGGTGTGTTTTTCTTTAGATTTGTGTAAATCAAGCATGTGTTGAAGCCAGAATACTTAGGAATCAATCAAGAACTTGTGCACAACAGTGCAATGGGAATGGAGTAAGTAAGCACATTTCCCTGAATCACATGTATCCTGGACACACATCACTCATCAGTTTATCAGTGTTTATTGGGTTCCTACTGGTGCCAGGTCCTGCTGTGTCTGGCTTACATTTGGAGCTACTTTGTACCTAAATTTAGCAACTATAGTTAATTTTTCCTTTTCATCATTCCTTCCATGCTTCCTACCTTCCTAAAAGGAACAGATTCCATGTGTTTCAGATATTTATCATTTCAAGCACAAAATGATAAACCCAAACCTCACTTCCCCCTCCTTTCTTTCTTATTTTGCTTTTAATTATTTCAACGACATACTGTCAATTTACTTTTTTGTTTTAATTTTTCTTTATATAAATGGAACAAATTTAACATATTTCATATATACAGTGTTTTTTTAAAGATTTTATTATTTATTTATTTGAGAGGCAGAGTTAAAGACAGTGAGAGGGAGAGACCAAGAAAAAGGTCTCCATCCACTGATTCACTCCGCAAATGGCCGCAATGGCCGGAACTGTGCTGATCTGAAGCCACGAGCCAGGGACTAGAACTGGTGCACATATGGGATGCCGGCTCCATAGGCGGAGGATTAACCTACTGCACATGGCACCGACTGCCATAGCTACAGTTTTAATAGCATAATGCAACTTCCCACCCTACCTTCCCTCCATGCCAACCTCCTTCCTTTTCATTCTTATTTCTTTAATTTTTAAAATGATATACATTCAGTTTAATTTATAATCACAAGCTTAATCCTCCACTAAATAGTTTTTCAAGGCATCTTGCACAGAATTGAATTGATGATGACCTAAAATTAATATAGCTTGATACTTTTCACAAGGCATTAAATATTCCAGTAATACATAAACATGTTCACAAAGGGGAGGGCGCTGGCATTGTGCTGTAATGAGTTAAGCTACCACCTGCAGCCTTAGTATCCCATGCCAGTGCCAATTTAGGTTCCAGTTGCCACATTTCTGATGCAGCTCCATGCTAATGCACCTGAGAAAGTAGTGGACAATGTCCCATCCTTGGGCCCCTGAACACAAGGAGACCTGGAAGAAGTTCTTGGCTTTTGGCTTCAGACTGGGTCAGCCCAAACCATTGTGGCCATGTAGGGAGTGAACCAGCAGATTGAATTTCTATCCCTCTATCTTACTCTCTCTTTCTCTGTAACTCCGCCTTCCAAATACATAAATATTAAAGAAACAAAAAGGATAAAATTATCCCATAACAACTATGTCTGACACGATATATTCCAGGGAAGTTATAATCAAAATAACCTGGTAGAAAAAACAAAAGATGGGTGAGCCAATGGAACAGATTAGAGACCTCAGAATTATTTTTTAATTTGACAGGCAGAGTTAGACAGTGAGAGAGAGAGAGAGAGAGACAGAGAGACAGAGAGACAGAGAGACAGAGAGAAAGGTCTTCCTTCTATTGGTTCACCCTTCAAATGGCTGCTATGGCCAGCCCTGCACTGATCTGAAGCCAGGAGCCAGATGCTTCCTCCTGGTCTCCCATGCGGGTGCAGGAGCCCAAAGACTTGGGCCATCCTCCACTGCCTTCCCGGGCCACAACTGAGAGTTGGACTGGAAGAGGAGCAACTGGGACTAGAACCTGGTGCCCATATGAGATGCTGGTGCTGTAGGCAGAGGATTAACCTAGTGAGCCATGGCAGTGACCCAGAGACCTCAGAAATTAATTCACATATCTCCAACCAACTAGTCTTTGACAAACATACTAAAATCACTCCATGGAGTGAGTACAGTCTTTTCAACAAATGGTGTTGGGAAAATTGTAACTCTGCATACCCTGTACAAAAATCAACTGGAAATGTATTGATGATCTAAAACTAAGAAATAAAACATAAAATTAGTAAAGGAAGATAGAAGGTAAACAGCACAAGATATTGGCATAGGCAAAGACTTCTGGATAAGTCCCCAGAAGCACAGGCAATAAAAGCAAAAATAGACAAATGGAGTTACAGCAGACTAAGAAGCATCTGCACAGAAAAGAAAACCAAGAGAATGTAACAAAAGATTTGAAAACTGTGCATCTGATGAAGGATTAATATACAGCATATGTAAGGAGCTCCAGAACCTCAACAAAAACTAAACAAATGATCCAGTTAGGAATCGGGCAAAGGATATGAACAAGCATTTTTCGTTGGATGAAATAAAAATGGCCGACAAATACATGAAAATAATTCCAGGATCACTAGCAATCAAGGAAAAGCAAATAAAAAACAGTGAGCCTTATAACATAGACTGAGAGTAGATCATTGCAAAAATTGGAGGGGCTCACACTGTAGTGTAGTCAGTAAAGCCTCCACCTGCAGTGCTGGAATCCCGTATGGGCACTGGTTTGAGTCCAGGCTGCTCCACTTCCAATCCAACTCCATGTTATGGTTTGGGAAAGCAGTAAAAGATGGCCCAAGTTCTTAGGCCTCTGCACCCACGTGGGAGACTTGGAAGAAGCTCTTGGATCCTGGCTTCACCCAGCTCTGGCTTTTGTGGTCATTTGGGGAGTAAACCAGTGGATGGAAGACTTCTCTCCCTCTCTCCCTCTCTCCCTTTGCCTCCCTGTAACTCTGTGTTTCAAATAAATAATATTTTAAAAATAAAGGAAGGAATTGGAAAGGAAAGGAAGACGGAATGTAAGGTCATGGAAAGGAGGGAGGGTAAAGTGGAAAGTATTACTATGCCTCTAAATCAGTATATATGAAATACATGAAATTTGTTTCAGTTAAAAATAATGTAAAAGACAAAACCCAGTAAGGTTTCACCTCACCCTCTTTGGAATAGCTATCATCAAAAAGAAATTAAATAAATACCCAACAATCTTCTGGTAAGAATGTGTTGACAAGGGTACCCTGAAACATAGTTGGTGGCAATGTAAACTAGCACAACCATTATTCAAAAACAGTATGGATCCACGGAGAAGATGGCAGAATAGGGAGGGAGCACACTGATGGTCCGGAAAGGGAAGGTTCAAAGAGCGGTAAGAATTTGTAGTCTCGGGGAAGGGGAGGCTCTTCCAAAACTGGGGAGATGTGGTGGACGTGCAAGGAGGATGAGGACGGCTGAAGCACAGGACACCAGCAAGACTGTGTACACACCAGCGCTGGAAGCTGAGGTGAGACAAGGCGCTTGCCCAGCACTGCTGCACCAGCTGCCACCGCCCTTCCCCAAACCACCCTGGGACAGACACTGAGACACACACACGACTGAGCAGGGGAGGAAATAGGAAATAGTAAATGGAACAGAGTGAGTTGCACCTGCAGGAAGAGTGCGTGATTCAGGGAGACTAATTGAGGGACTAAGCAAGCCAGGAGCCCTTGTTACCTCCACCCTCCCCCATATCGGAGCTGCAGTGGGCAGGAAGCAGCCATCTTGTTTGTTTACATTCGGGCTTAAAGAACTACCTCTGCTTGTGCACTAACCTTCAGGCACAGGGGTGGAGTCCAAAGGTGGTGTGCTGCAACACTACACTCTTATGCAGGGGTGGGCAGTGAGAGAGGGAAGCTCAAAGCCCTCACGCCAACCTACCCAAGTTACAAGGAAAATTTTTTTTGAATAGCACCCGCGGGAAGAGAGCAGAATCCAGGGCGCTAACTGAGGGTTCAGAAACCCCCGATCATTAGTAACCTACCAACCCACAATCAGAGTTGCAGTGGGCAGAGTGCAGTCATCCTGTTTGTTTACATTTGGGCTTAAAGGAGGCTGGCCTCCGCTCCAAAGGAGGAAGCAGCAGGGGCGGAGTCCAAAGGTGGTCTGGAGCTACTGGGCACTCCTGCCAGAGGTGCACCAAAAGAAAGTGGCTGAACAATGAACCCCAGGCACAGACACGTAAGGGCGAACATAGGAACAAGGAAATCTGCCCCCAAGGGGCAGATATAGGCACCTCAAAACCCAGACACCAACCCATGCAAGTTACAAAAAATAAAAATAAATAAATAAATAAATAAGTAAAAAATAAATAATCTCTAGAAGGCAGAGCAGCCTGCTTACACTGGATATTGGTACAGACTCACAGCAGTCTATAGCAGAGGGAAATCAATTTAAAAAATCACCCAGACAGAATCCCAAAAAACGAAACAAAAACCCATAATAAGAATATAGAAGAACATATAAACTCGCCAATGGAGCAGACTAAAACAACCATAACAGAGGCTGAAGATGAAGAAGATTTGAAACCATGCCAGAAAAAGAATTCGGAAATTAATAATCAGATTACTCAGAAATAATGAGAAACAGTGTCGAGAGCTGAACGAAAAACAAGCCCAAGGATTAGAGATCGTAAAGAGAAGCCAGAATCAAATACTGGAAATGAAAAACTCAATTGACCATAGAAAAAACACCATGGAATCCCTCGGAAATAGAACAGATGAAATAGAAGACCAAATATCAGAATTCGAAGACAAACTCCCAGAAATAATACAGTCAGTTCAAATGCAGGAAGAACAAATTAAAAAATTAAAAAATATGGTCTGAGACCTATAAGATTCAATCAAACTGTGTAATGTTTGGATAATAGGAGTCCCTAAGGGGGTGGAAAGAGAGAATGGATTGGAATGTGTTTTCAGTGAAATAATATCAAAAAACTTCAAAGGCAGCTGGATAACAACAGCCAAATTTTACAGATAGCCAGGACTCCAAACAGGGTAGACCAGAAGAGAAATTCACCATGACACATTGTGGCAACACTCAGCTCAGTGACACACAAAGAACAAATCCTAACATGTGCCAGAGAAAAACGACAAATCACATTCAGGGGTAAGTTAATCAGACTCACCCCAGACTTCTCATCAAGGCAAACACTACAGGCAAGGAGACAATGGCATGATATATTTCAAGTTTTAAAAGACAAACAATGCCAACCTAGAATACTATATCCTGCAAAGCTATCATTTATGAATGAAGGGGAAATAAAGATCTTCCAAGACAAACAGAAACTGAATGAATTTGTATCCATGCATCCAACCATACAACACTTGCTCAAAGACGTGCTGCACACAGAAATACAAAAACAAGAACTTCACACACACACAAAAAGCAAATGCAGAGTAACCTACAAACAAAGTTTAAAATACATAAACAGCTCATTTCAGGAAACATGAATGGGAAAAGACAGTACTTAATAGTAATCACACCGAATGTGAATGGTCTTAATTCTACTACCAAAAGACATAGACTAGCTAATTGGATCAACAAGGAGAATCCTTCTATATGCTGATTTCAGGAGACACACCTTATCAGCAAAGATGCACGCAGACTGAAAGTGAAAGGATGGAAAAAGATACTCCAAGCTAAAGGAAATCAAAAAAGAGCTGGTGTGGTCATCCTGATATCAGACAAAATAGACTTTAACATAAAAACTATTAAAAGAGACAGAGAAGGGCACTATATAATGAATAAAGGATTTATCCAACAGGAAGACATTACTATTATAAATGTATACGCACCTAATTACAGGGTGCCTGGCTACCTGAAAGAATTACTAAAGGATTTAAAGGGAGATATAGATTCAAATACAGTAGTAACAGGGGACTTCAACACCCCACTCTCACCAATGGACAGAACAACCAGACAGAAATTTAACAAGGAAAAAACAGAGCTAATTGATGCTATAGACCAAATAGACCTAATAGATATCTTCAGAACCTTCCACCCCATAGCCACAGAGTTCATGCACTTCTCCCTAGTACATGGAACATAGTCTAGGATTGACCATATGGTAGGCCATAAAGGGAGCCTCAACACATTCAAAAAAATTGAAACTATATCCTGCAGCTTCTCAGATCATAGCGCAGTGAAACTCAAAAACAACAACCCAAGAATCTCTACACCATATGCAAATTTATGCAGAATGGACAACATAATCCTAAACAAACAGTGGGTCATCGAAGAAATTAAAAGAGAAATCAAAAGATTTCTAGAATCAAATGAAAATGATAACACAACCTATCAAAACGTGTGGGACACAGCAAGCAGTGCTAAGAGGACAGTTTATAGCAATTGGTGCCTACATCAAGAAGCTGGAAAGGAACCAAACAAATGAACTCTCCATGCACCTCAAGGATTTAGAAAAACAGCAGAAAATGAAGCCCCAATCCAGAAGGAGGAAAGAAATACTAAAGATCAGAGAAGAAATAAACAGAATTGAAACAAAAAAAAATACAAAAAATCAACAAAACCAGGAGCTGGTTCTTTGAAAAAATAAACAAAATTGACACACCACTGGCCCAAGTAATCAAAAAAAGGAGAGAATACCCAAATCTGTAAAATCAAAGATATTAATGAAAATGTAACAACAGACACAACAGAACTAAAAAGAATTATCAGAAACCACTACAAAGAGATGTATGCTAATAAATTGGGGAACCTGGAAGAAATGGATTGATTCCTTCCTAAACTAAGCCGTGAAGATATAGAAAATCTAAACAGACCCATAACCACTGAAGATGCATCAGTAATAAATACACTACCAAAAGAGAAGAGCCCAGGACCGAATGGCTTCACCACCGAAATTTACCAGACATTTAGAGAACAACTAACCCCAATTCTTCTCAAATTATTCAAAACGATTGAAAGGGAGGGAATCCTCCCAAATTCTTTCTACGAAGCCAATATCACCTTAATTCCTAAGCCTGGAAAAGACACAACAGAGAAAGAAAACTACAGACCTATCTCCCTGATGAACATAGATGCAAAAATACTCAACAAATATTGGCAAACCGAATCCAACTGCACATCAGAAAGATCATTCACCCGGACCAAGTGGGATTTATCCCTGGTATGCAGGGATGGTTCAATATACAGAAGTCAATAAGTATAATACTTCACATTAATAAACCGAGAAACAAAAATCATATGATATCTCAATAGATGCAGAGAAAGCATTTGACAAAAATACAACACCCTTTCATGATGAAAACACTAAGCAAATTGGGGTTAGAAGGAACATTCCTCAACACAGTTAAGGCAGTCTATGATAAACCAATGGCCAGCATCATATTGAATGGGGAAAAGTTGGAGGCATTTCCAAGGAAAACTGGCACCAGACAGGGATGCCCACGCTCACCATAGCTATTCAATATATTCCTAGAACTGTTAGCCAGGACCATCAGGCAAGAAAAAGAAATTAAAGGGATACAAATGTGAAAGGAGGAAGTTAAACTATCCCTATTTGCAGATGACATGATACTATATATAGGGGACCCGATAAAATCCTATTAGAGACTACTGGAACTCACAGAAGGATTTGGTAAAGTAGCAGGATACAAAGTCAACGCTCAGAAATCAACAGCTTTTGTATACACAGATAATGCCAGGGCCGAGGAAGAACTTCTAAGATCAACCCCATTCACGATAGCCACAAAACAATAAAGTACCTTGGAATAAATTTAACCAAGGATGTCAAAGACCTCTATGATGAAAATTACAAAACACTAAAGAAAGTAATAGAAGATGACACAAAAAAATGGAAAAACCTGCCATGCTCATGGATTGGAAGATACAATATCATCAAAATGTCCATTCTCCCAAAAGCAATTTAAAAGTGCAATGCAATGCCAATCAAAATACCAAAGTCATTCTTCAAAAACCTAGAAAAAAAATGCTGAAATTCATATGGAGAAACAGGAGACTGAGAATAGCTAAAGCAATCCTTTACAATAAAAACAAGGCCTGAGGCATCGCAATTCCAGACTTCAAGTCATACTACAGGGCAGTTATAATCAAAACAGCCTGGTACTCGTACAAAAACAGATGGATAGACCAGTGGAACAGAATAGAAATACTGGAGATCAATCCAAACATCCATCACCAACTCATACTCAACAAAGGACCTAAAACCAACCCCTGGAACAAGGACAGCCTCTTCAACAAAAGGTGCTGGGAAAACTGGATGTCCACATGTCAAAGTATGAAGCAAGACCCCTATCTTACACCTTATATAAAAATCCACTCAACATGGATCAAAGATCTAGAGATGCGCCACGACACCATGAAACCAATTGAGAGCATAGGGGAAACCCTTCAAGATATTGGAATAGACGAAGAATTCCTGGAGAAGACCCAAGAGGCATGGGTAATCAGAAATAAAACAAATGGGATTACTTCAAATTGAAGAGTTTATTTACAGCAAAGGAAACAGTCAATAAAGTGACGAGGAAACCAACAGAATGAGAGATGCTATTCGCAAATTACACAACAGATAAAGGATTAACAACTAGAATCTATAAAATAATCAAAAAACACCACAGAATCAAAACAACCAAATTAAAAATGGGCCAAGGACCTTAACAGACATTTTTCAAAAGAGGAAATCCAAATTGCCAGCAGACACATGAAAAAATGCTTAGGATCCCTAGCCATCAGGGAAATGCAGATCAAAACCACAATGAGGTTTCACCTCACTCCGTTTAGATCAGCTTACATACAGAAAGCAACCAACAACAGAAGCTGGCGAGGATGTGGGGAAAAAGGGACACTAATCCACTGTTGGTGGGAATGCAAACTGGTAAAGCCACTATGGAAGACAGTTTGGAGAGTCCTCAGAAACCTGAATATTGCCCTACCACTGGACCCAGGCATCCCACTCCTTGGAATTTACCCAAATGGAATTAAAGGGGAAGAAAAAAGAGCCATTTGCACCTCAATATTTGTGGAAGCTCAATTCACAATAGCTAAGACATGGAATCAACCTAAATGCCCATCAACGGATGACTGGATAAAGAAACTATGGGATATGTACTCTATGGAACACTATACAGCAGTAAAAAACAACGAAATCCGGGCATTTACAACAAAATGGAGGAAGCTGGAAAACATCATGCTGAGTGAAAAAAGCCAGTCCTAAAGGGACAAATATCATGTTATCCCTGATTGATGGCAACTACACAAGCATCTAAAATGATACCCATTGAAGTGAACTGCACACTATGAGAGACAATGACATGATCAGCCCTTGATTTTTGTTGTTGCTCTGTTTGTTCTACATAAGACCACGGGTTGAACTCTGTAATCAATGCACAATCATTCTTAGGTGTTTAAAATTAACACAAAAGTGATCTCTGTTAAGCATAGGAGAGAGAATGAGAGAGGGAGGAGAAAAATAGGTTGGCACATGCTCACTTGGACTAACTTCCAGTGGGGGAACTAGAAATGTGCCAGGGGATTTCAACTCAATCTTACCAAGGAGGCAGGTACCAATGCCAGCGCACTTGGTAAAGTGATAAATATAAATACACAACCGATTAAAAAGATAGTGTATGTGCTGAAGTGGTTTCACAAATAAGACCAGTGTAAGCAAATAATGAAGGATAGAATTAAAAGGGAGAGAATGATCCTGTGGGGGAAGCAGGACACACAGCAGACTCATAGAATGGCAAACACCCAAAACAGCACTCCTGCCTCATAAGCAACCCTTGGGACATTCGGATCTGGCTAAAAGGTCCATGAGAGTCTCACAGGCATGGAAAGCCAAGACATGGTGGCAAAAAACAATCTAAATGAATGCTCCTGGTAAACAAGACTCCAGCAGAAGGAACAGGCCATCAAGGAGGGAGGTGCCTTTCTCTGAAGGGAGGAAGGAACCTCCACTGTGATATGGCCTTGGCTAAACAAGTTCAGAGTCGCTGAACTCAAGGGGTTTCCATAGCCTAGACAGCTCATAACAAGAGTCTCAGGTGATTGCTGACGTCATAAAGAGTGCCAATTGTTAAATCAACAACGGGAGTCACTGGGTACATGCTCCCCATGTAGGATCTCTGTCCTTAATGTGTTTTACTATGAAACTTAAAAAAAAAAAAAAACACTACTAGTCGAACAATACCCTATACCGTGTGCGGTTGTGTGAGTGCAGCTTGCTGAAATCCTTGCTTAGTATATACTAAGTTGATATTCAGTATATGAAGGTAATTGAAAATGAAACCCGATGAAGGGTGGAATGGGAGAGGGAGTGGGAGAGGGGAGGGCCACGGGCGGGAGGGAGGTTGGGGGGGGCCACAACAATACAAAAGTTGCAAAACAAGAAAAAAAAGAACTTAATATTTTACCCTTTTAGTATTTTTTATGTTCTACTCAAAACTATTGGTTGAACTCTGTAATTAATACACAATTTTTCTTAGGTGTTTAATTAATGCTCTAACTAGTACTCAAATAATATTTTACACTTTTTGTTTCTGTGTGGGTGCAAACTGTTGAAATCTTCACTTAAAAGATGCCAAATTGATCTTCTGTATATAAAGATGATTGAAAATTAATCTTGATGTGAATGGAAGAGGAGAAGGGGTGGGAGAGGGGGATGTTGTGGGTGGGAGGGAAGGCATGGGGAGGGGAATCTATTGTAATCCATAAGCTCTACTTTGGAAATCTATGTTCATTAAACAAAAATTAAAAAAAAAAATAAAAAGAAAAGAAAAGCAGTATGGAGGGGCTGGTGCTATGGCTCACTTGGCTAATTCTCTGCCTGAGGCGCCGGCATTCCATATGGGCCCTGGGTTCTAGTCACGGCTGCTCCTCTTTCAGTCCAGCTCTCTGCTGTGACCCGGGAAGGCAGTGGAGGATGGCCCAAGTGCTTGGGCACCTGCACCTGCGTGGGAGACCAGGAAGAAGCACCTGCCTCCTGGCTTTGGATCAGTGCAGCGCTGGCCATAGAAGCCATTTGAGGGATGAACCAACGGAGGGAAGACCTTTCTCTCTGTCACTCTCTCTCACTATCTAACTCTGTCAAATAAAAAAAGAAAACAGTATGGAGATTTCTCAGAAACCAAAGAAGATCTACGATATGACCCACCCCAATTTACCAAAATGAAATGAAAGTATATGATAGAGTTATTTGTACTCCCATATCTATGGCAACTCAATTCACAATAGCTAAGGTTTGGAATCAACCCAGATACCTATCAAGTGATGACTGAATAAAGAAATTTGCAGTATATGTGCACAATGGAATACTAATCAGCCATAAAAAGGGATAAAATATTATCTTTGGCAGCAAAACTGATACAATTGGAGATCACAATGCTTAATGAAATAACAGTTCCCAAAACACTAAAGTCATATATTTTCTCATATTGTGGCAATGAATGTATAGAATAAAAATTGTGTAATGAGTGAAGTTATTATTTTGAGAAGTGATTGATTATAGCTCTTTGTCCTTAGGCCAGAGAAACACTGATTTTTCTTTGTATTGCTTACTGAATTCTTTATTTAGTGGAGTGTCAATCTTGTGATTATAAAGTATTCACAGGGGCCGGCACTCTGGCTCAGCGGGTTAACATGCTGGGCTGAAGTACCGGCATCCCATATGGGCACTGGTTCTAGTCCAGGCTGCTCCTCTTCCTGATCTAACTCTCTGCTACGACCTGGGAAAGATGGCCCGAGTCTTTAGGCCCTTGCACCCACATGGGAGATCTGGAAGAAACTCCTGGCTCCTGGCTTTGGATTGGCACATTTCTGGCCATTGAGGCCAACTGGGGAATGAACCTTGGATGGTAGACCTCTCTCTCTTTCTCTGCCTCTCCTCTTTCTGTGTAACTCTTTCAAGTAAATAAATAAATCTTTTTAAAAAAAAGTACCCCAAAATGAAAATATGTGATTACAAAAATTAAATGAAAAATAAGGAAAGACATGGGATGTTGGTAGCAAGAGAGAAAAATAGAAGTAATGATTTTTTACTCTTTTGAAAAATAGACCTCAGTTTTACAGATTTAGCCTGTAAATTCTGAGTGGAAAGTTCAGAGATTTCCCATGTAACCCTTACCCCATGTATGCACAAGCTCTCAACAATTTCATCCTCATACACCAGAGTGTCAATGTTTTTTTTGTTTTTACAGCTGATGACATACAATGACACATAATACAATGACACATAAATATTACCCAAAGTAAGTAGTTCACGTTGGGTTCATTCTGAATGTTGTATTTTCTATGGGCCTTGACAAATATATAATGCTGTGTATCTATGTTCATAGGATACAGAATATTTTCACTGCCTTAAAAGTCTACAGTCCACCTATCCATACATACTTTTCTTTTGTAAGATTTTATTTATTTATTTTGAAAGGTAGAATTAGAGACAGTAAGAGGGAGAGACAGAGAGAAAGGTCTACTTTCCATTGATTCACTCCCCAAATGGCTGCAACAGCCGGAACTGCGCCAATCTGAAACCAAGAGCCAGGAGATTCTTCCCATGTGGATACAGGGGTCCGAGAACTTGGTCCATCTTCTATTGCTTTCCCAGGCTACAACAGAGAGCTGGATCAGAAGAGGAGCAGCTGGGAGTAGAAGCAGTGCCTACAGGGGATGCTGGCAACACAGGCAAAGGATTAACCTACTGCACCATGTCACCAGCTCCCATCCCTTTCTTTTAATCACTGGAAACCACTGAACATTCTACCCTTTAGTTTTTCCTTTTTAACAATGTAATTTTATTAAAATCAGCAAAGCCAACCAGAGGCCACCTTACTTATTAAAGGGTAGACTCTGAAACATAAACCCAGGCTTTATTCACAACCTTGCAAGGAAAGGTGTTCAATGGGTAGGCTTCCACACGATAGAGAAAACGAAGCATATATACACCAGTGTCTACATCCCTAACTTCCTTTCCTCATTGGATGAGTACTCAGAAGTTCATTTTATCATGACGACATGACAATAGTTTAACTCCTTTTTTCATCAGTCTCCCACCTATCTAAAGATTTTTTTTTCCTGAGAAATGGGCTGCTTTTTTCTGTCAAGTTAGTCCATGTTCCATTTTAACACACATCAATTTTAACCACTGTGTTGTATTCCATAGTGCATCCATATCATAATTTCTTTATCCAATCATCAGTTGCTAGACATGTGAGTTGATAGAACTCCTTATAGATATGACCAGAAAAGATCTTCACTGCACCACATTATAGTCAGAATATCACCAGTAGAAATAAAAAAATATTCTAAAATGTGCATGAGAGAAATGCAAGATTACTTTCAGAGGATTGCCAGTTAGACTTACAGCTGGTTACTAAGAAGAAACTCTACAGGCTAGGAGACAATGGAGAGACATAGTCCAAATCTTGAGAAGAAAAAAACTATCAACACAAAATAGTGTACCCTGCAAAGCTCTCATTTATGAATGAAGGTGAAATAAAGACTTCTATAGCTAAGAGAAAAGACCCAAATCAATAAAATCAGAGATGAAAAAGGAAACGTAACAACAGACACCACAGAAATCAAAAGAATCATCAGAAATTACTACAAGGACGTGTAAGCCAGCAAACAGGGAAATCTATCAGAAATGGATAAATTCCTGGACACATGCAACCTACCTAAACTGAACCAGGAAGACATAGAAAACCTAAACAGACCCATAACTGAGACAGAAATTGAAACAGTAATAAAGGCCCTCCCAACAAAGAAAAGCCCAAGACCATATGGATTCACTGATGAATTCTACCAGACACTTAAAGAAGAACTAACTATCGGGAACCCTCGCCAGCAAGGGTCCGACCCACGGATTCACGCACGACACGACCGCTGTTTGATCGGTTCTCAAAGAACTTTTATTTATAGTGATAGAAGAAGGAAAGGAGAGAAAGAGAGGGAAGCAGCCGAGAGAAAGAAAGGAGAAAGACTGAAGAGGCTGCTCCCCGTTCCCGCCCCTAACATGGTCTTTTATCCATTCCCAGTCCCCCAGGGCTAGGGCGAGTAGTCCATTGATCAGATCAAAGGGCATGCATATCCTCAGGTTGAAGGTGTATCTCTTGCATGTCTTGCGGTCAGTACTTCCTTGACTTTGTTATGCTCAACAGGATGAGGCAGTGCAATGAGGAGGTCCCCACAGGTGGCCGGCCTGTGGTTCCCCACACTAACTCCAATTTTTCTCAAACTATTCAGAACAATAGAAAAAGAGGGAATCCTCCCAAATTCTTTCTATGAAGGCAGCATCACCTTAATTCCAAAGCCAGAAAAAGATGCAGCATTGAAAGAGAATTACAGACCAATATCCCTGATGAACTTAGATGCAAAAATCCTCAATAAAATTCTGGCCAATAGAATGCAACAACCATCCAACCAGACCAAATGGGATTTATCCCTGGTATGCAGGGATGGTTCAGTGTTCGCAAAACAATCAATGTGATACACCACATTAACAGACTGCAGAAGAAAAACCATATGATAATCTCAACAGATGCAGAGAAAGTATTTGATATAATAAAACACCCTTTCATGATGAAAACTGTAAGCAAACTGGGTATAGAAGGAACATTCCTCAATACAATCAAAGCAATTTATGAAAAACACACGGCCAGCATCCTATTGAATGGGGAAAAGTTGGAAGCATTTCCACTGAGATCTGGTACCAGACAGGGATGCCCACTCTCACCACTGCTATTCAATATAGGTCTGGAAGTTTTAGCCAGAGCTAATAGGCAAGAAAAAGAAACTAAAGGGATACAAATTCGGAAGGAAGAAGTCAAGTATCCATCTTTGTAGATGACATGATTCTTTATTTAGGGGACCCAAAGAACTCTACTAAGAGACTATTGAAACTCATAGAAGAGCTTGGCAAAGTAGCAGGATATAAAATCAATGCACAAAAATAAACAGCCTTTGTATACACAGGCAATGCCATGGCTGAGGAAGAACTTCTAAGACAATCCCATTCACAATAGCTACAATAACAATCAAATACCATGGAATAAACTTAACCAACGACGTTAAAGATCTCTACAATGAGAATTACAGAATCTTAAAGAAGGAAATAGAAGAGGATAACAAACTGGAAAAAATCTCCCATGCTCATGGATTGGAAGATACAATATCATCAAAATGTCCATTCTCCCAAAAGCAATTTACAGATTCAATGCAATACCAATAAAGATACCAATACATTCTTCTCAGATTTGGAAAAAATGATGCTGAAATTCATATGGAGACACAGGAGACCTGTGTCTAAAGATTTCTAAAGCAATCTTGTACAACAAAAACATAGCCACAGTCATCACAAGACCAAATTTCAGGATATACTACAGGGCAGAATCTAAATCCAATCCCTGGGTTAAGGACAGTCTATTCAATAAATGTTGCTGAGAAAATTGAATTTCCACATTCAGAATCATGAAACAAGACCCCTACCTTTCACCTTTCACAAAAATTCACTTAACATGGAAAAAAGATTTAAATCTATGACCTGATACCATCAAATTATGAGAGAGCGTTGGAGAAACCTTGTAAGATATTGGTACTGGCAAAGACTTCCTAGAAAAGACCCCGGAGGTGCAGGCAGTCAAAGTCAAAATTAACCATTGGGATTCCATCAAATTCAGAAGTTTCTGTACTGCAAAAGAAACAGTCAGGAGAGTGAAAAGGCAAACAACAGAATGGGAAAAAATATTTGCAAACTATGCAACAGATAAACGGTTGATAACCAGAATCTACAAAGAAATCAAGAAACTCCACAACATCAAAACAAACAACCCACTTAAGAGATGGGCCAAGGACCTCAATAGACATTTTTCAAAAGAAGAAATCCAAATGGCCAGTAGACATGAAAAAATGTTCAAGATCACTAACAATCAGGGAAATGCATATCAAAACCACAAAGAGGTTACACCTCACCACGGTGAGAATGGCTCACATTCAGAAATCTACCAACAATAGATGCTGGAGAGGATGTGGGGAAAAAGGGACACTAACCCGCTGTTGGTGGGAATGCAAACTGGTAAAGCCACTATGGAAGGCAGTCTGGAGACTCCTCAGAAACCTGAATATTACCCTACCATACAACCCAGCCAACCCACTCCTTGGATTTTACCCAAAGGAAATCAAATTGGCAAACAAAAAAGCTGTCTGCACCTTAATGATTATTGCTGCTCAATTCATAATAGCTAAGAGTTGGAACCAACCCAAATGCCCATCAACAGTAGAAATTATGGGAAATCCGGTCATCTGCAACAAGATGGCTGAATCCTGAAAATATTCATGCTGAGTGAATTAAGCCAGTCACAAAGGGACAAATATCATATATTCTCCCTTATAGGCGACAACTAACTGAGCACCAAAGGGGAAACCTGTTGAAGTGAAATGGGCACTATGTGAAACAGTGACTTGATCAGCTATTGTCCTGACTTTTGATGTACAATGTAATACTTTATCCCTTTTAGTATTTTTTTGTTCTAGTACTAATAGTTGAACTCTGTAATTAACACACAATTATTCTTAGGCATTTAAATTTTAGCTGAAAAGTGATCCCTGTTAAATGTAAGAGGGGGAATAAGAGAGGGAGGAGATGTACAATTTGTGACATGCTCAATCGGACTTGCCCCAAATGGTGGAGTTAGAAACGTGCCAGGGGATTCCAATACAATCCCATTAGGGTGGCATGTACCAATGCCATCTTACTAGTTAAAATGATCAGTTTCAGTTCACAATTGATCACATTGATAGGTCTAAGAGTCAAAGGGATCACATAAACAAGACTAGTGTCTACTAATACTAACTGATAGAATGAAAAAGGGAGAGAAGGATCCAACATGGGGAGTGGGAGACACAGCAGACTCATAGAATGGCAGATGTCCTAAATAGCACCCTGGCCTCAGAATCAGCACTTAAGGCATTTGGATCTGGCTCAAGAGCCCATGAGAATATTTTAGGGGTGTAAAGCCAAGACACTCTGGGAAAAAAAAAAAAGAGGACCTAAATGAAAGATCTCTGTGAGTGAGATCCCAGTGTAAAGAATGGGGCCATCAAAGAAGGAGGTACCTTTCTCTGAAGGGAGGAGAGGACTTCCACTTTGACTATGACCCTGTCAGAATAAGGTCGATGTCGGTGAACTCAGAAGGTTTCCATAGCCTTGGTAAGCAATGACTAGAGCCTAGGGTGATTACTGACACCATAAACAAGAATGTCAAATTGTTAAGTCAACATCAGGAGTCACTGTGTACTTACGTCTCATGAGGGATCTGTCCTTAATGTGTTATCCAATGTGAAGTAATGCTATAACTAGTACTGAAACAGTATTTTACACTTTGTGTTTCTGTGTGGGTGCAAACTGATAAAATCTTTACTTAATATATACTGAATTGATCTTCTATATATAAAGATAATTGAAAATGAATCTTGATGTGAATGGAATGGGAGGGGGTTTGGGAGATTGGAGGGGTGCGAGTGGGAGGGAAATTATGGGGAGGGAAAGCCATTGTAATCCATAAACTGTACTTTGGAAATTTATATTTACTAAATAAAAAAATAAAAAAAATATAATTTGTCACCACTGCTCCATGCTTACAAAAGATGCTTAATGATGTGTTATACACAGAAAAATTAAATGATAGTCATCATTATGAAAGTATTTGAAGGCAGAAAATCTAGTAAAATCACAAGGGAAATCCAAAGTAAGCAATAAGAATATTAATGGGAAAATTTCAGGGCCAAGTTATTACTTAAAATACTAACCTTGAATGTAAATGGCCTACACCCTCCAGTTAAACTGGCTGTATGGGTTGAATGAGACATCTATGTGCTGCTACAAGAAACACACCACACGAACAAAGATACACTCAGATTGAAAGTAAAAGGATGTTAAAAGATATTCCATGATAACAGAATGTAAAAAAGAGCAGAGGTAGCCATGTTGATATCAGACAAAATAGACTTTAGCACAAAAACGGTTAAAAGAGACAAAGAAGTGTATCATATAATGATTAAGGCATCATTCATCAGTGAAATATGGCTATTATAAATGGAATGAAACACAATGCCAGGGCGCCAAGCTTTTTAAACCAATGTTAATGGATCTAAAGGGAGACATGGACTCCATAACATCATAATGGGGGACTTCAACACCCCACTTTCTTATAAATAATTATTTTATTTATTTGAAAGTCAGAGTTACACAGAGAGAGGAGAGGCAGAGAGAGAGAGAGAGAGGGAGAGAGAGAGAGATCTTCCATCCATTTGTTCACTCCACAGATGGCTACAACGACCGAGGCTACACTGATTTGAAGCCAGGAGCCAGGAGCTTTCTCCAGGTCTCCCACACATGTACAGGGTCCCAAGGACTTGGGCCATCCTCTACTGCTATCCCAGGCCATAGCAGAGAGCTGGACCGGAAGTGGAGCAGCTGGGACTAGAACCAGCACCCATATGGGATGCCGGTGTTTCAGGCCAGGGCTTTAACCCACTGAGCCACAGCGCCATCGCCATCAACACCCTACTTTCATCAATGGACACATCAACTAAAAAAAAATCTGAACAACAGTACTAATCTAATCTATGGGCCAAATAGGCATAACTGATATCTATAGAACGTGTCATCCCACAGGTGTATTTTCTTTTCATTAGTGAATGGCACATTCTCTAGGATAGACCATATGATAGGCCATAAAGTAAGTCTCATCAAATTCAAATGAATTGAAATCATAACAGCAACTTTTTTGGCCACAGTGGAATGAAGTTTGAAATTAACAACTTAAGAAACTCTAAAAAATCTGCAGCGACATGGAGCCTGAAAAACCTGTCCTGAATGAACTGTGGGTTACAGAAGAAATCAAAAGGGAAAACAAAAAATTACTGGAAATGAGTTAAGATGACAACACAACACATGAAAGATTATGGGATACAGCAAAAAAGCTGCTGAGGAAATTTGTAAAAATTAGTTCCTACATCAGGAAAATGATAAATCATATGATTATAAAATAAACTGAATTATGTCATTGAAAAATATAAAGAGAGAATAAGAATGGAAGAAGGAGGGATGGTGGGAGCATGAGTGGGAGGGAAATGTATGAAATACATGAAATTTGTTCATGTTATACAAATTTTAAGAATTATAAAAATATTTAACAAGCATTCTGGGGAAGGGTGCATTTTTGGTCAGTTTGGACAGACTATTTCAAGCTATTAACAAGAACAACTTGAACATGAAGATGAGAGGAGCTGTTACAGTTAGCTGTGGGAGCTGGTAAAAGCTCTCTCCAGCACATCACTGGAAAGATCACATTTTCTTTAATGTTTAAGTACTATATGTTATTGAAAAAACACATTAAATTTGCAGATTAACAGTAAAAAAATGTGCTAAACTTTCTTAATGCAAATATGTGAACCTCATTTTTTACAACCTTGTATTCCTGTTTCTTTTTCAAAATTGCATTTCACCTAAGAAATAAAGTATTTGATTTGCAGATTATCTTGCTTCATAAACCACATAAACAGTTTGACTAACACATAAAAGTAAGCAAAATGATACATCTATAATTTCAATTTCTTTGAAATAACATTTTAATCACTTAATATTTTTTAAAAATGATCCTAGGTGTGCACTTCTACTGGGGTATGCCATTGTTCTCCAGGCTTCCAGCCTCCAAATTGCCAACGGCATAATAGAGCATTACATTTATTACCTGAGAAAAAGGGTAAGTATCTATATCTTCAGCCATTTAATGAAATTTTGAACTTGTTTATCTTCACTAAACACAATTTATTTGGCTACTTAGGGACAAATATTTGTATTGAAGATTTAATCACAGTTCTCTTAATAAATGAAAACCAAATGCATCTTTATCCTAGTTCTTTGCTAACATTAAAGGACCATGATTGAAGCTGAATTCTTTCAAAGTTTCTATTTACTGATGTTACTGGCATTCTCCCTTAGAATAATTTTTAGGATATTTTGGAACAGAACAGATTTCATGTGTTTCATAGATAAACATACTTCCCTCATTCCCTCATCCTCTCTCCTTCCTTTCTTTTTCTTTAATTTTTGCAATGTTTCTTTTTTATTTTTATTAATATAAAGAGAATAGACTTTATGTATTTGATATATGCAATTCTAAGAAGATAACCATAATCACAGGTTTAATGCAACAATATCCATAATATTCAATAACTCAAAAGTAGAAAGACCATGGTTCCCCTGGAGTATAGACAAGGGCTTAAAAGAATACTCAAATCATACTGTTTCAGTTTCATTATTATACATCCTATATTTTATATTAGCTATCACATATCAGAGAAAGCATGATATTTGTCTTTTTAGGACTAGTTTATTTGACCAAGCATAATGGTCTCCAATTGATTCCATTTTGTTGCAAAATACAGGATTTCATTCTTTTTCTATGGCTGGGTAGTATTCTATAGTGTATATACCACATTTTATTTATCCTGTGATCAGTCGATGGGCATCTGTGTATATTACATTTCTTAGTTTTTGTTAATTGAGCTACAGTAAACCTGTATATAAAAATAACTCTTTCATATGCTGATTTCATTTAGTTTTGGTAAATTCCCAGGACTGGGATGGCTGGTTCATATGGTAGACCTATTTTCAAATTTCTGAAAATTTCCATACCATCTTCCATAATGGTTGCACTGCAACTTTCTCCTCCACCATTATGATTAATCCTAAATAAACGGTTGTTGTGTCTAGTAGTGTTACTGATATAACATCAGTAGAAGTGAAATGGAAAGATAACACTACTTTGAAAAAGTTCATAATTTAAATATGCACAATCTATAAATTACTACTTACCAGATGAAAGAAAAGTGCTATCGTAGAGCTCTATGTATTTATTTATATTTTGGTTTCTTTAAAAAAAATTTCTCATTGAATTAGCAAATATTTGTCAAACTTTTTTTTAACTTTTATTTAATATAAATTTCCAAAGTACACCTTTCGAATTACAGTGGCTTCCCCCCCCAATATCTTCCCTCCCACACACAACCCTCCCATCTCCCACTCCCTCACCCATTCCATTCACATCAAGATTCATTTTCTCTTTTTTTATTTAGTAAATATAAATTTCCAAAGTACAGTTTATGGACTATATTGGCTTCACCACCCCCATAATTTCCCTCCCATTCGCACCCCTCCAATCTCCCAAACCCCCTCCCATTCCATTCACATCAAGATTCATTTTCAATTATCTTTATATACAGAAGATCAATTCAGTATATATTAAGTAAAGATTTTATCAGTTTGCACCCACACAGAAACACAAAGTGTAAAATACTGTTTCAATATGAGTTATAGCATTACTTCACATTGGAAACACATTAAGGAAAGATCCCACATGAGAAGTAAGTACACAGTGACTCCTGTTGTTGACTTAACAATTTGACACTATTGTTTATGGTGTCAGTAATCACCCTCAGCTCTATTCAATGGTTACCAAGGCTATGGAAACTTTCTGAGTTCGCCGATATCGATCTTATTCTGACAGGGTCATAGTCAAAGTGGAAGTTCTCTCCTCCCTTCAGAGAAAGGTACCTCCTTCTTTGATGGCCCCGTTCTTTCCACTGGGATCTCACAGTGATCTTTCATTTAGGTCTTTTTTTTCCCAGAGTATCTTTGCTTTCTATGCCTACAATACTCTCATGGGCTCTTGAGGGAGATGTACAATTTGGGCCATGCTCAATCTGACTTGCCCCAAATGGTGGAGTTAGAAACATTCCAGGGGATTCCAATATAATCCCATCAAGGTTTCATGTACCAATGCCATCTCACTTGTCCAAGTGATCAATTTCAGTTCACAATTGATCACACTGATAGATCTAAGAGTCAAAGGGATCAAACAAGACTACTGTCTGCTGATAAAAACTGATAGAATAAAAAAGGGAGAGAATGATCCAACATGGGAAGCGGGTACACAGCAGACTCATAGAATGGATGATTCATTTTCAATTGTCTTTATATACAGAAGATCAATTGAGTATATATTAAGTAAAGATTTCAACAGTTTGCACCCACACAGAAACATAAAGTGTAAAGTACTCTTCAAGTACTAGTTATAGCATTAATTCACATTGTACAACACATTAAGGACAGAGATTCTACATGGGGAGTAAGTGCACAGTGACTCCTGTTGTTAACAATTTGACACTCTTGTTTATGGTGTCAGTAATCTCTCTAGGCTCTAGTCATGAGTTGCCAAGGCTATGGAAGCCTTTTGATTTCACCAACTCCGATCTTATTTAGACAAGCTCATAGTCAAAGTGCAAGTTCTCTCCTCCCTTCAGAGAAAGTTACCTCCTTCTTTGATGGCCTGTCTTTCCACTGGGATCTTATTCTTAGAGAGCTTCCATTTATGTATTTTCTTTTTTTTCCAGAGTGTCTTGGCACTCCATGCCTGTGAAACTCTCATGGGCTTTTTAGCCAGATCCGAATACCTTAAGGGCTGATTCTGAGGCCAGAGTGTTGTTTAGGACATCTGCCATTCTATTAGTCTGCTGTGTATCCCACTTCCCATGTTGTATCATTCTCTCCTTTTTAATTCTATCAGTTAGCATTAGCAGACACTAGTCTTGTTTATGTGATCCCTTTGACTCTTAGACCTATCATTATGATCAATTGTGAACTGAAACTGATCATTTTAACTAGTGAGATGGCCTTGGTACATGCACCTTGATGGTATTGAATTGGAATCCCCTCGCACGTTTCTAACTCTACCATCAAGGTTGAGTCCAAGTGAGCATGTGCTGAACTGTATATCTCCTCCCTCTCTTATTCCCACTTTTATATTTGACAGGGATCACTTCTCAGTTAAATTTAAACACCTAAGAATAATTGCGTGTTAATTAGTGTTGTATTGTATTAATGGTATTAAGTAGAACAAAAACAATGGTATTAAGTAGAGCAAAAAATATTAAAAGGAATAAAATAGTAAGTTGTTTTTTGACAGTCAGGACAAGGGCTGATCAAGAGATCGTTTCTCATAGTGTCAGTTTCACTTCTTCAGGTCCTTTGATAACCTAATTCTCCGAAACCCAATAACAGTGCATATATAAACCACATTGCAATAGGACAATCTTACATTGCATATCACTGAAGTTTCCTGACCTCTTATTTTGTAATACTGAGATATTGCTATAGCTGCTTTGTAATGTAATATACTGTGGAACTTTCTGGAACTTTATGCCATGTTTCTAAAATGAAAAATTGTGGATAGTTTCAAATATGATGATTCTAAATTTATTTATTTTTGTTCCTTAAATAACTATTATGGGTATTTTCAATCATTACAACTTGAAAGTAAAATTTGAATTTTATTTTAATACCTCAATTTGTTGATTTTTTTTTTTTTAGATATAAAGGAGGAGATAACTCCTAAAATAGCTGGAAATCATTGGAATCTAAGTTTCTTCATTGGTTTTCCTATTCTCATTGTAGCCACTGCAATAATTGTGGCATGGAATATACTGAAAAAGCGGCCTGCCAAGAAAGATGAATCCCTAAGTATCAAGTAATTTGAGTTTGTTTTCTGGGGTTATCTTAGTAACATATTCAAATGTAAGGCAATATTAGAAACAGTGATAATACATTATATTGGCATTTTGGTAACATCAATATTTAATTATTTGAAATAGTTGTAAGTATCTCCATTTAAATGAAAAAATAAAAAGGAGAGTGTGCAAAGGGAGAGAGAGAGAATAGGATGGATATATTATTATGCTGTTAAAACTGTATTATGAAATACATGAAATGTGTTCTCTTTTTATGGAAAAAACACCATTTTTAAAAAAAATTAAGTGAGAATATAATTTAAATATCCTGCCAAAATCATCACCCTCTTACTTAGGAGAAAAAAAGCAAAAATATTTCTAAGTGAATTGTTTTCAGATCTGTGTCATCTGCTAAAGTGGCAGGATTATTTGTGAAAGATGCAAATTTGGGGCCCCTACCAGAGTTGAAATATTTTAGTTTACATGATGCCTCACATAAACATAATTAAAAACAATATTCTCAGAGTAAAATTTTCAGAAAGCTGATTCATGATTTAGCCTGTATTTTTAAATTTTTGAATAAATTATCCAAACACAGAATAAGGTGAAAAACATTCACTTGCCTACCACTGGAAATAAATGGATGTTCATTATTTTCTCATTTGTTATGAAATAAACCATTGTTAATTACAGCTGAAATTTCCTTCTGTATGATTCCTCAGCTTGCCTCCAAAGAAGGGTATCCACAATGAGACCTAGTATATGTTAAAGATTTTAGGTACACGTGGCTATATCCATTTGCCCTAATATTCATTTATTTATAATTTCTTGTACCTATACTTTCTTTGTAGATGGGTTTCCATTTCTAATACTAGTTTACATGTCTTATTCTTCTTTTTCGTAAGTAGGTCTCTCAGAAGTGTTTCTCTTATATTAATAACTTGAAAAATATGACTTCTGGTTTTGTTGAGATCTGCATATCTTTTGTTTTTTATATCATTTTTCTTCCCCTCTACTTTTTGTTACCTTTGCGTTTGTTCTGTTTTAATTCTGTCTTTTTTATTTTCCAAGTTTTCTAACAAAAATAATAAAACTGAAACTTCCTTCTTATATATTATTTTAACTACACTCTCCAGTTTTAAAAATCAAATTGAAATTAAGTAGGCACAGAAGTTAAGCTGCCACTCAGATCATCCTTTGTAACAGTGTTCAGCTTATTATCCTGGCACCTCTTCCCATACCAGCTTCCTGTGAACTCTGGAAAGCGGTAGGTAATGGCTAAGATAAGTTTTCTGCCACCCATCTGAGAGACCCAGATTGAGTTGTAGGCTCCTGACTTTTTTTTTTGACAGAGTTATAGACAGAGAGGACAGAAAGAAAGGTCTTCTGTCCATTGTTTCACTCCCCAAATGGCTGCTGCAGCCGGCGCTGCACCAATCTGAAGCCAGGAGCCAGGTGGTTCTTCGTGGTCTCCCAAGCGGGTGCAGGGGCTCAAGCACTTGGGCCATCCCCTACTGCTATCCCAGGCCACATCAGAGAGCTGTACTGGAAGAGGAGCAACTGGGACTAGAACTCGGCACCCATATGGGATGCCAGTACCACAGGTGGAGGATTAACCAAGTGAGCCATGGCACTGGCCCCTGGCTCCTGGCTTTGAACTGGCCCCACCTAAGCTATTTGAGGTATTTGCAAAGTGAACCAGGAATGGAAGTTCTACCTCTATCTCTCCACTATTCAAATAAGGAATAAATAAGAAAGCAAATAAACTCACCATATGAGTTCTTGTTTAAATCATGAGTATATTGTATTCTATATTATCTAAGATTAGTTTTCATTGCTCTAACTTTCTTGAGAGACTAGTATGTGTGATTTAGACTCTTCATTATTCGAACTAGAAAGGAATAAACTTCTGTTGTATGTGTGTTTGTTATGTATGCTTCAGTGTTTGTTTTTGTTTTCTATTTATTTTTTATTTATTTGACAGGTAGAGCTATAGATATGAGAGAGAGACAGAAATGTCTTCCTCCGTTGGTTCACCCCTCAAATGGCTGCCAACAGCCAGCACTGCACTGATCCAAAGCCAGGAGCCAGGTGCTTCTTCCTGGTCTCCCATGCGGATGCAGGGCCCAAGCACTTGGGCCAACCTCCACTGCTTGCCCAGGCCACAGCAGAGAGCTGTACTGGAAGAGGAGTAACTGGGACTAGAGCCCAGCACCCATATGAATATTAAGGTTGATATCTCATAAATTTGGAGTTGAAGTTTTGACTAATGAGCTCGGTAAGATTTATTGGCCCAAACAGGGGGAGTAATAACACCATGACCAAAGGCCCTATGAGTGAAAATAGCCAGTTTAGCCAGGATTTGTTGGGGAAGAAATCCTTAAATGAATTCCAGACATTCTGGATCAAAGGCTTACTGATGTTACTGATGTCATGCAACTGGCCAACCTGTTGTTAAAATCTTTCCCTTCCTTCCTTCCTTCCTTTCTTCCTTCCTTCCTTCCTTCCTTCCTTCCTTCCTTCCTTCCTTCCTCTCTTTCTTCCTTCCTTCCTTTCTTCCTTCCTCTCTTTCTTTCTTTTTCCTTCCTTTCATTCTCTCTCTTCCTTCTCCTCCTTCTTCTTCTTTCCTCTCTTCTTCCTTCATTCCTTATTCATTTATATAAAGGGAACACATTTCAGGTACTTCATATATACTTTTTTGAGAACAATGATACATCCCACACGCCCCTCCATCCTTTCTACACCTTCCTTTCTTATTTTTTCTTTTAATTTTTGTGATTGCATACTTTCAATTTACTTTATAATCACAAGCTTAATCTTCCACTACATAAAAAAAGTCAAGAAGTAGTAAGTAGAAACACCACTTCCTGAGGAGTATAAACAAGGGCTATAACCAGTAATCAAATATCAAGATGTCAGTTTCACTCTTATACATCACTCTTTAGTACTCTCTATATTAGTTACCATGAATCAGAGCAAACATATATTTGTCTTTTGCAGACTGGCTTATTTCACTAAGAAATAGAGTCTCTAATTGCCTCCATTTTGTTGCAAAAAACAAGATTTCATTCTTTTTATGGATGAATAGTATTCCATAGTGTATATATACCGCATTTTCTTGATCCAGTTAACAGTTAATGGACATATTGGTTGATTCCAAATCTTAGCTACTGTGAATTAAGCTGATATAAAATGGGGGGACCCAGTCTACCACCAAGTAAATATGATTTCTAACATGTTGCTTTCTCACTTTGTGGATTGGTTACATTCTTTGAGAGATTGGATTTACCATGGTTTGTCTCCTTTACATTTTTAAGATCAGGGTCATTGGTATGAGTCATGATGTCCAGATGAGAAGAACAATGAGTAAGATGACTCTACATACCCAGAGAATACCTGTGTTGTGGGACTTGAGCTTTATGTTCTCAGCTTTGTGCTCTCAAACATTTATTCTGTCAACCACTTTGGGCAGCCCTTCCTCTTTCTCAATGGAGTAAATGTGCTTAGAGCAGTTAGGTGGCTTTTTCAAGGTTACACGGTGGTAGAGTAGCACATCAGGATTTGACTCAAGATGTCTAGCTCCTAGATATTTGCTGTTTTTAATATCTCTTTCCTGCTTAGGAGACACCAAAAAATCAGCAGGAGAGACTGCTGCTTTTTATTTTATGTAATATTATGATTATAAACAAAGATACCTTGCATAGCATCATGAAGGAATGTCTTATTCAATTAAAAACACATAAGCATAAAAAGTGGGGGTACAGATACCTCTTTCAAAGGCTGATTTATTTTATTTTGGGTAAATTTGCAAGAGCCAACTCTTGATTATATGAGAGATCAACTTTCAGCTTTCTGAGGAACCTCCATGCTGTCTTCAATAATGGTTGTACTAGTTTACATACCCACCAACAGTATGTTAGGGTGTCTTTTTCTTCACATTATCAACAGGATTTGTTATTTTTAAAAGAATGTTTTATTTTTAAAGTGTTGCAGAGATAGATGGAGAAGGAGAGGAGAAAGAGAGAGAGAGAGAGAGAGAGAGAGAGAGAGAGATCTTCTATCAGTTAATGAGATGAACACAATGCCTGGCCCAAGCTGAAGTGAGGAGGCAGGAGCTTCATCGAGTCTCACTTGGGTAATAGGGCTATAAAAACTTGGATTACCTTCTGTTGCTTTACTCTGGCATTTGCATGGAGCTGCATTGACATTGAAGCACCTGAACACAAACTCGCACCCATCAGAATGCCAGGTGGTAATGTTACCCACTACTATAGAAAACTGGTCCCAGCATGTTATTTTTTGTTTTGATTTTTGTATGAAAGCCATTCTAACAGGTGAGATGAAACCTCATCGTTGTGTTATATGCAATTGCCTGATGGCTAGTGATCCTGAGCATCTTTTCACGTGTCATTTGTATCTCATCCTTTGCAAATTGTGTGCTCATATCCTTAGCTCATTTACTAAAGTGATTGTTTGCTTTCTTATTGCTTAGTTTATTGAATGCTTCATTTATTATGAATACTAATCATTTATTTGATGTATAGTTTGCAAATGTTTTCTCTCATTCTGTTGGTTCCCTCTTCAATTTGTTGAATGTTTCATTTGCTGAGCAGAAACTTCTTAGCTTAATGAAATCTGATTTGTCTGATCATGCTTTTATTGCCTGTGCTTCTGAGGTCTTATCCAAAAAGGCTTTATCTGGGCCAGTGTTCACACTATTTTTTCCTATGGTAATTTTTTGGTTTCATGTCTTAGGTTTAGATCTTTGATACATTAGGTGCTGATTTTTGTAAAAGGATAAGATCAGAATCTTGTTTCATATTTCAGCATGCAGAGATCCAATTTTCCCAACGCCAGTTATTAAAGAAACTATCATTTCTCTAGGGAGTTATTTTAATTCATTTATCAAATATTAGTTTGTTGCAGCTATGTGGATTAATTTCTGGAGTTTCTAATCTGTTACATTGGTTCCAATTTGCTTAAGGTTTTTTATTATGAAAGTATGTTGCATTTTATCAAATGCTTTCTCTGCTTCTATTGAGATCATCATATAGCTTTTAGTTTTCAGTGTATTAATGTGATATATCGTGATCACTTAAAATCATTTATGTTAATTCAGTTGTAAACCTAATTAACTTGTATCCTTTTTAATGAGTGATTTTTGTAGGTGGTGCATAGTTTCCACTTTGCTCTAAATATTTTTCTATTTCATTATAAGTTTTTATAAAATGTGTTATTTTGCTTTTATTGGAAAATCAGTGAGACTGAAGAAGGTACGGAAGAAGAGGGAGAGAGAGAAAGAGAGAGAATGAAAGAGAGAGAGAGATTTCATTTGCAGGTGCACTCCCCACATGTCCTAGCCAATGAGTCAGGCCAAAACCACAAACTTGGTGTTCAATCCAACTCTTTCCTGCAGGTAAAAAGGACCAAGGATTTGAAACATCATCTACTGCATCAGAGGGTGTGTGTTAGCAGGAAACTGGATTGTTATTGGAGGATCCAGGACTTGAACCAGGCATGCAGAAATCCCAGACAATATCTTAGTCATTTCACAAGATGGCCACATCCTCAAGTATTTTAAATGGCTTAACTGGAGCCTACTTCACAGAGACTACCAGTAGCCACAGTCAGTCAAGTGGTAGTGCCTTATTCTGAGTTAAATTAGTTTCTCAAGATATCTTGACAAGATTCTTTTTTAAAGTATGACTGATCTCCTAAGTATGAAGACTAAGTTCTTTAATATAAGGGTAAATTGTAATTGATCTACAGGATCCCGGATGTTCATTAGGTTATAAAAGAAACATGCTGCTTGATTGTCATTGTGAATTGGGTTAGGTAGCCAAAATGCTAGATGATTTCCTTGAGGGCTTTTGGCCTCTTTACAGGCCTTCTCTGTTTGGATGGGATAGGTGTCTACCCATCCAGAGAATGTGTTCATAAATGCAAGTATCTCAAGTTCCATGCATCTTAAGTCCTTTGTGTGAAATCAACCTGCCAGTTTTCAGTTGGGTAACAACCCTGTTATTGAACTGCCTTTTGATTAGGAGGGGAAACAGTTGGCATTGTTCTTTGAATTATTTTTAGTACAGATCATGCAACTTATATGACCTGCAGAATAGTATTTTCTTTTTAAAAATGTGCTCCATGATACACTATTGTACACATTAAAAATGGCATCTTATTTATAATGGGTTCACTCATGAATATCTTTTGGCATAGTTTGTAGTAGTATTCTGGAACCATGACACTTCCTTGTGCATTTCATTTCCAATCTGAACAATTTCAGTGAAAGCAAAACCCCATTTCTTAGCTTTTTTCTGTCTTATTCTGAATCAATTAGTGATCTATCCATAGATAGATCAATCTGCAGGAGGAGGGATCTAGATATAGCCTGAGAGTCTACTTTTATCTGCCCTCATTGAAAGTTGATTTCTCCTGATCATATGGGAATCATTGGTGACTTGAATGATACATTTTTAATATAAAATTTTTATTAATGTAAGGAGAATATATTTCATGTGTTTCATAGGTACAAATCTAAGACAATAACAATATTTCCCTCTTTCTTGTTCTCCCTCCTCAATTCTGCTATTTCCTTTCTTTTATTTCTTTAACTTTGGCAAAAACATAGTCATTCTGCTCTATAATCACATATTTAATGCACCACTAACCATAATATTCAGCAAGCAAAAGTAGAAAGACCACAGTTCCACAAAGTGAAAAGGCTCAAAACAGTAATCAAATTACAATATGCCTATTTCATTCCTATACCTTTCTTTGTTTTTTTTTTTATATTAACTACCATATATCAGAGAAAATATGGAATTTGTCTCTTTGAGACTGGCTTATTCAAGTAGTATAGTAGTTTCTAGTTGCATCTATTTTGTCTCAAAAGACAAGTTTTCGTACATATTTATGGCTGAGTAGTATTCCTTTGTGTGTGTGTGTGTGTGTGTGTGTGCATTTTTTCTTTATGTAGGCATCAGTTTATGGACAGATGGACATTGGGGTTAATTCCATAACATAGCTACTGTGATTTGAGCTACAATGAAAATAGGATTGCAAATAACTCTTTAAGAAGTTGATTTCATTTTGTTTGGATAAATTCCCAGAAATGGAATGGCTGGGTAATATGGTAATATGGCTGTACTAGCAGCAGTGTATGAGTGTCACTTTTTCCTCAATTCCTTAGCAGCTATTTTTTTTTTAGTTTTGGATGATAACCATCAATATTTTTTTCCCTAATTTTTTTAACTTTTATTTAATGAATATAAATTTTCAAAGTACAGCTTATGGATTACAATGGCTTCCCTCCCCATAACTTCCATCCCACCCACAACCCTCCCCTCTCCCACTCCCTCTCTGCTGCGATTCACATCAAGATTCATTTTCAATTAGATGATAACCATTTTAAGTGAGGTTGAGTTGAAACCTTCTTGTGGTTTCTATTTGCCATTTCCCTGATCCTTTTGAACCTGAGCATTTTTAATGCATCTGTCATTCATCTGAATTTCATACTTCAAAAAAAGCCTGATCATGTTCATTGCTCATTACTTAACCGGATTGTTTGATGTTGATGAGTTTCCTGAACTCTTCATAGTTCCTAGATTCAATCTTTTATCAGTTGCATTATTTGCAAATATTTTTCCATTCTGTCAATTGCCTGTACACTTGGTTGAGTGTTTCCTTTGTGGTGCAGAAGCTTCTTGGGTTGGTGTAATCCCATTTTTCTATTTTTGCTTTTATTGCCTGTGCTCCTGGGGTCTATACCAAGGCTTTTCCTGTACCAATATATTGTACCATTTCTACAGTGTTTTCCTCTAGTGTTATGATGACCTATGGTAGTATTTTAATCTTTTTAAAAAAAGTTTTATTTATTTATTTGAAAGGTAAAGTTAGAGTGAGAGGGAGACAGAGAGAAAAATCTTCCTTTCATTGGTTCACTCCCCAAATGGCTGCAATGGCCGGAGATGCACCGATCTGAAGACAGGAGCCAGGAGCTAGATGTAGGGGCCCAAGTGTTTGGACCATCTTCTACTGCTTTCCCAGACCACAGAAGAGAGAAGGATTAGAAGAGAAGCTGCTGCAACTAGAACCAGAACCCATTTGGGAAGCTGGCACCACAAGTAGAGGATTAACCTACTGTGCCACAGGGCTGGCCCCAGTATTTTAATCCTTGGTAAATTGTGAGTTGATTTTTGTATAAAGTGGAAAGTACGGCTCTTGTTTCTGGTTTCTGCACCAATAGATCCAATTTTCTCAAAGACATTAGTTGAGAAAACTGTCCTATCTCCAGGGTTGATTTTTAGCTTGTCAAATATTAGTTGGTTTTGCTATATGGATTAATTAAGTTATATTGTTCTACATTTGTATTTTTGTGGCAGTACCAGGCTGTTGTGATTATAAATGTCCTGTAGGGTGTCTTGAAATATGGTTTTTTGATGCCGTACACTTTGTTTTTGTTGTTTAAGATTGCTTAAATTAATATGTGTCCATATTAATTTAGCATCATTTTTCTTTAGATCTGGGAAAGACGACCTTGGTATTTTCACTGAGATTCATTGAATCTATAAATTCTGGGTCATATAGATATTTTGATGACATTAATTCTTCCAATCCAGTAACATGATAGGTTTTTCCTATTTTTTTGGCTTCTTCTATTATTTATTTAATATTTTGTAATTTTCATGGAAGATTTATTTCACATCCTTGGTTAAATTTATTTTAAGTTGTTTAAGTTCCTTGTAGTTAATAATACTGATCTTACAAGTTCTTTATCAGCCATGGAATTTTTTGTGTATACAAAAGCTATTGATTTTTTGTGTGATTTTGTATTCTGCAACTTTACCAAACTCCCTTATGAGTTCCAATATTCTCCTAGTGGACGTTTTTGCTTCTTCTATATATAGGATCATGTCATCTGCCAACAGGGATAATTTAACTTCCTCCTTTTCAATTTGTATCCATTTGATTTCTTTGTCTTGCCAATGGCTCTGGCTAAAATGGCCAGAACTATGTTGAATAGCAGTGGTGAAAGAGGGTATCCTTCTATGGTTCTAAACCTTAGTGGAGGTACTTCAATCTTTCCCCCATTCAATATGATGCTGGCTATGGGTTTGTCATACAATGCCTTGATTGTGTTTAGGAATGATCCTTCTATACCTAGTTTTCTTACAGATTTTACCATGGAAAAATTTGTACTGTATCAAATGCTTTCTCTGTGTCTATTGAGATATTCATATGGTTTTATTCTTCAAATGTTAATGTGATATGTCACATTTGTTGATTTGCATATTTTGAACCATCCCTGCCTATCAGTGATCAATCCCACTTGGTCCAGGGATATGATCTTTCCAATGTGTTACTGGATTATTTAGCTACTTTTTTGTTGAGGAATTTTGCATCTGTGTTCATCAGTGATACTGGTCTATAATTGTCTTTCTCTGTTGTACCTTTTTCTGGCTTTGCAATGAAGGTGATGTTGGCCTCATAGAAGAATTTTGGGAGGATTCCCTCACTTTCAGTTGTTTTGAATAGTTTGAGAAGAATTGGAATTAGTTCTTCTTTACAACTTTTAGAATTTATCACTGAAGCCAGCCGGTTTGGGATTTTTCATTTTGGGTAGGGTTTTTGGTCCTGATTCAATCTCCTCTTGGTTATATGTCTGTTTAGGTTTTCTATGTTCAGGACTCAATTTCAGTACATGATGTGTGCCTGGAAATCTATCCATTTCCTCTAGATTTTCCAATTTGTTTTCTTCTGAATTTTTAGTAATGCTTGATGAGTCGTGTTATTTCTGTGATATCCATTGTAAAATCTCTTTTTTTTTCATCTTTCATTTTGTTAATTCGGGTTTCTCCCATTTTGTAAGTTTGGTTAATAATGATAAAATTTTGTGTATTTTTTTGAAAAAACAGCTCTTCCTTCCCACTGATGTTTTGTATTTTCTTTTTAAATTCTGTTTGTTTCTCCTCCAATTTTAATTATTTCCTTCCCCCTACTAATTTTCGGTTTGGTTTGTTGTTATTTTTCTGGGTTCTTGATATGCATTGACAACTCATTCATTTGGTACCTTTCCAATTTCTTGATGTAGGCACCAATTGCTATAAACTTCCCTCTTAAAACTGCTTTTGCTGTTTCACATAATTTTTGATATACTGCATTACCATCTTCATTCACTTCTAGAAATTGATCTCTCTTTTCATTTCTTCTGTGACCCACTATTGATTAATGAGTATTAATGTATCCATGTGTTTCCATATGTTATAGAGATCTTGAGTTGTTCATTCCTAACTTTATTCCATTGTGGACAGAAAACATGCATGGCATGACTTCACTATATTTGAATTTGCTGAAACTTTGCTTTATGGCCTAGCATATTGTCTATTCTAGAGAAAGTTCCATGCACTGATGTAAAGAATGTGTATTATTCAACTTCAGGATGAATGGCTCTGTAACTCTCAAGTCCATTTTGTCCATAATGTAGCTTAGCTCTATTGTTTCCTTGTTCATTTTCTGTCTAGTTGATCCATCCATTGATGAAAGTGGGGGAGGGGTGTTACTATTGTTTTGGAGTCTATATCTCCCCTTAGCTCCATTAACATTTCTTCTAAATAGTCAGGCATCTTATTTCAGTCAAAGCTTAAACTTGTACTCGTGCATGCCCTTAACAGCATCTGAGCTGAGGTTATTCATGCCCTTAACAGCATCTGAGCTGAGGTTATTCATGCCCTTAACAGCATCTGAGCTGAGGTTATTAGAACCACATCTATCAGGCATTCAGCTTTAGGTCCTCCCTTGCCTCTGAGTTTCTAGTTTGTTCATTTCTTAAAACTTTTATGGCTGTCTATCTGAGTTACATGTTAAATTATGTGGTATTTTCTTCAAATATTTTGCATGTGTAGAATAAAGAAGTGAAGTTATTCTGTCCATTCAGTCTTCTAGATTTTCCTGAAGTAAAGCTGAATTTGAATTTGTACAATGTGGTAATTACTTTATCATCAAATAAAAAGCTAACTTGAAACCTGAAGGCCTAATTTAGTAATTTAGTTTTATATTTATAATTTGTGCTTTGCAGTGAGAATGAAAAAAAAAGTTATATCTTGATATTTTTACTCTATTGGAGAAGGTTTTTTAAAATATCTATTTTATTTCTTTGAAAGAGTTACAGAGAGAGTTAGAGCCAGAGAGAGAGGTCTTCCAACTGCTGGTTCACTACCCAAATGACCACAATGGCCAGAGCTGAGCTGATGCGAAGCCAGGAGCCAGGAGCTTCCTCCAGGTCTCCACGAGGGTGCAGGGGCCCAAGGACTTGGGCCATCTTCCACTGTTTTCCCAGGCCAAAGCAGAGAGCTGGATTGGAAGTGGAGCAGCTGGGACTCACACTGTTGCCCATGTGGGGTGCCAGCACTGTAGGCTGCATCTTTAACCCACTGCACCACATCACCAGCCCCTGTTGAAGGTTTTTTTTTTTTAAATTTTTGGTTCTATATATTGCAGTTGACATTGGAGTCAACAATATTATGTATTTGCATGCCCCATTGTTTAAAGAGTTACTTTTGGTACAAAATTTCCTGTTATTCTTATCAAAGTAGACAAGTTTTTTCACAATAACTTTTAGACGTTATTCTTATTTAGGTCCAAGTCAGAAGATAATACTCAAGCAGAAACGAGCAGGTAAGCATTTAGGAGATATTTCTTATAAATATATATGTTGGAAACATAAGAATGGGAAAAATGATGATTCACAAATATATGCTATTTTTAGCAACACAATTGATAAAGTACTGTTAAAAACAACTTGTTAATTTTTTCCATGCTAGGAACAAACATCAAATAACATAATTGATCTTTTTCTTTGGTTGACATGATTTTTATTGATTACCTACACTAGTGACAGACACAGAAAAAAATATTGAGACTAAATATTTATAATTAGTTTGTTAAACTAACTCATAAGATGAACATTTTCCATCCTTTATGTTAACATCCATAAAGGAAAACATTGCTTTGTTTGGATTGTATTTATACCTATGAACTAATATAAACAACAGAGTGAATGAGTCCCCCACTTTGGAGAAGTTTATATAAAAGTACCATAAACACACTAAAATTTAGAATTCCCACAGGCCCTCAACAGCCCACAGTATTGTTAACAAAAGTTCTCTGAATTCTCTTTTGAGTTTCCCATGCTCCACAGTTAATAGTTTTGTGATACTTCTGAAGTTATCAAATATTTAAAGGTCTCCTCAACTTCCTTGTAAAATTTTCCTTTTCTTGTGTCGCCTAGGTTTTTTTTTTTTTTCTTAAAATGACATCCACTACTGTTCCATCAGATCTTGTATAACCACAGGCTGTTTTCTAGGCTACCACATTATATAGTTTCTCTCCTTCCTGATGGAAGACACTCAATCTACTAAGAAAGCTACAGTGTTTACAGATCCATTCTCTCTGTTGAACTTGAATGTCTCTTGACATAGCCACACTTTTACAGACACTTCTTACTTTCTACAAGCTAAGTATGAGAAAAAAAAGTGATTCTTTTTTTGCCTCTGATCTCTTCCACTGTCACCAAGGGAGTTGTGGTTCAGTATTTCAGCACTGCGATTCTTCCAACATTTTACTCACCTAGGAACATTTATTATCTGAAATAGATTAAGTGTAATGTTCATGTTTATATTGTTCCTCAATTTTTTTAAGATTTATTTTATTTATTTGAAAGTGTTAACAGGGAGAGGTAGAGATAGAGCAAGAGAGGTCTTCCATCTGCTGGTTCACTCCCCTAATGGCCACAATGGCCAGAGCTGAACTGATCCAAAGCCAGGAGCCAAGAGCTTCTTCTGGTTCTCCCATGTGGGTGCAGGGGCCCAAGCACTTGGGCCATCCTCTGCTGCTTTCCCAGGTGCATTTTCTGGGAGCTGGATTGGAAGTAAAGTAGCTGGGACTCGAGCTATTACCCATATGGGACCCTGGTGCCAAGGGCTAGGACTTTAACCTACCACGCCACAGTGCCAGCCCCATTCCTCAATTTATTTGTAGCATTTTTCAGCATAAATGCTCAATAAATATTTGTTTAATGAATGAATCATTACTCTTAAATTTCACATATGCATATTAATTAGTATTATAAATATTTCAATTGTCTCCTCAAATTATCTATAATGATGGAATATGCCACATCATCTTATTGAAGTTGTTGTTGCTCATCTGGACTGAAGAATAGACAAGGAAATTATCTTTAGACCAATATATACAGTATTTGAAGAGTGTAATTTAAAAAGTTAACCCACTAGTTTAGCTTTGTTTTTAGTGTACAGAAAAGCATCCTTTGATTATTCTTTCATTTAAATTTAGAATGCTAACCAGATATAGTGTTTTAATGTTATAGCACCTATTATGTTTTCCTGTTTTTTTTACATGTATGTATTTATTTATTTATTTATTTATTTTTTTACAGGCAGAGTGGACAGTGAGAGAGAGACAGAGAGAAAGGTCTTCCTTTGCCGTTGGTTCACCCTCCAATGGCCGCCGCGGTCGGCGCGCTGTGGCCAGCGCACCGTGCTCCTCCGATGGCAGGAGCCAGGAGCCAGGTGCTTTTCCTGGTCTCCCCATGGGGTGCAGGGCCCAAGCACTTGGGCCATCCTCCACTGCACTCCTGGGCCACAGCAGAGAGCTGGCCTGGAAGAGGGGCAACCAGGACAGAATCCGGTGCCCCGACCGGGACTAGAACCCGGTGTGCCGGCGCCGCAAGGCGGAGGATTAGCCTGTTGAGCCACGGCGCCGGCCTACATGTATGTATTTAAAATATTTCTATTTATATTGGTCAGCCAGAGGGAAATTTTGGTAGTCAAGTCTGTCAGCAGACACAAATTAACAAGAAAGTTTTTAAAGCCAGAAAGCTATTCAAAATTCTACATACAGAAATCTCCTTCTTGCTTTTTGGGGGAATTCACTATAATAAAAAGATAATATTGGGGCTGGCACTGTGGCAAAGCAGGTAAAACTATTGCCTGCAGTGCCAGCATCCCATATGGGTGTTGGTTGGAGTCCCAGCTGCTCCACTTCTGATCCAGCTCTCTCCTAATGGCCTGGGAAATCAATAGAAGATGGCCCAAGTCCTTGGGTCCCTGCACCCACATGGAAGACCTGGAAGAAACTACTGGCTCCTGGCTTCAGATCAGCACAGCTACAGCCATTGTGGCCAATTGGGTAGTGAACTAACGGATGGAAGACCCTCTCACTCTCCCTCTTCTTCTCCCTCTCCCTCTCCCTCTCGCCCTCCCTCTCCCTCTCCCCTTCTCCCCTTCTCCCCCTCTCCCCCTCTCCCTCTCCCTTTCCCCTTCTCCCCCTCTCTCTCCCTCTCTCCTTTCTCTGGGTAACTCTAACTTTCAAATAAAATTAAATATTAAATCAATGTAAAGTTGTATTTCCTTATTTATATAAATCAGAAACATAGGAAAATATTTACATATAAGTAGTATTGGTGTATATATTAGTAAGTGTTTCATAAAATAAAAATGTATTTGAATTTAAAATGAAACTGTTAGACTGCAAGTATGGTACCAATAAATAACCTATGAATCTTCACTAATTTTAAACTGCTGAATATTTAAATCACCTAATCTGTTTTTATTCAGGTTAGTAAAGTTCTCTTAAGTTTATTGGGGACTTATTCCATTACTACAATGAAATTAAATAGTTTAACCTAATAAAATATAAGATCTATAATTAGCTTATAAAATAAAGTAATTCATAATTACAGCTGTTTTATGCATTAAACAATAAAGGCACTATGCTTCAGGCCTGTGAATTTTCAATGATCAAAAAATTGTTTATAACATGAAAACAAAAATTACTGGGTCCAAGTATTAGAAAATGGAAAATTATAATGCATTTAATTCTAAAAAGGTGTTAATATTCATGGAAATTTCATTATATGTGAAAAATGTTTATCATTTGCAAATACTTCTGATTAAAATGATAGTTCTCTAGAATTTGTAGAAAATCATAAAGGCTTCAACTTGAGCTTTTTAGTCAGTATCCCAACTCTATGCGATGCAGTGGAAGGGAATTTAGTATTAGTGCCTTGACCATGTTTGTTTGTTTTCTTCTTCTTCCACAGTAACTAGTAATTCCTTCGAAGACAATCTCACTAAGAAATGAAATTTCTGCCTTTCATCACCTGAACTTTGATGAAAGAAACAATAAACCATCTGTGGACTAACTTGCTTGTCAGCATGTCTGTTTTTTTTTTTTTTTTTTCTTTTCCATTGCCTCCAACTCAGAATTCAATTCCAGGGGCAACAGTTCTGCATTTCAGGCTCCCTCACTGAAGACAGAATTTTAAATTTGGCATCTCTCGTCCTATTTGACCCCTTGAGCTCTCCCACTGTCTTCTCTATAGTACTTCTGCCATCTGCCACTTCCTTATTGCTTGCTGCTGCGGGCCTCATATGTATGAACTGCCTTCCCCCAGTGCGGTCTCTAGGTGGTAAAGACCTTGTTATCCCTCCACCCCCATCTTCTCAGCAGACTCCGCTTGCCACATTCATGTCCTAATCTGGATTTCTGTGAGAGCCTGTGTTTGTTCCAGTGACTGTACTTGCCCAACTGGGACCTCTTTATGGAGTAGATTTTACTGAACAAGTGTTTATGTGGAATGCTTGATATCACTTGGCTTCTTTCTTTATCTTTGATTTTAGTAGAGCCCAGAACCACAGCCTCTGAGTGACTTCTTTTGCTTTAGTTGAGGCCAGCTGTGTCTGTCAGTGCAGCAGTAGTCTAGTCTGTACAAAGCATGGATGTGTGACCTGCAGTTCATGTGGGCATCAGTTCATCATCAGTTCACAGAGAGTTTATTGTCAGTTACACTAGGGATTGATGGCCAGGGTCATGTTCTTGGTGCTGAGAGTGAAAGGGCGGGGCTATCCCTTTTTCCCACTGGAAAGTCTGAGTGTTCCTGGGATTTTTTGGAACCAATAGCTGTGGTTCTAGGACTGCGTGAGGTGCATTTGCCCTTTCTCAGTTCCTTCTAGGGGAAATTGGTGCTACGATTGGTGCCATTAATAGTCCCAGTTCCAAGAATGGAGAATGAGAACTGAACCCTGCTCCATTCCAACGGGGTAACGACAAGATATACAGGGGATTTTTCCCTGGCAGTTACGGGTCTGGAGAGGTGGAATTCAGACAGATTCTTTCCTGAGTCCACAGGGTAAATTCCAGAGGGTTTGAGAAAATCCATACCAATTGTTACCATTATGGTGGTGTTGCAAGAACAGTGGGATCATTACCCAGCTCTTCCAGGATGGGAGCCAGGTGCTGGGGATATTGATAGCCATCTGACTGAAGCAGATAAATGCAGATAGGACACTTCACAGACTGTATAGTCAATCAGTCCATTGATGGTGCTTATGTCTTGCTTTAGATTCATTAACATTTGTTTTATCAAACTGGGTACATATGTTGGTTACATATACATTTACAACAGTCACATCTTTACATTGAATTAGTCCCTTAAACATTTGATAATGACCTTGTCTCCAAACAATTTTAGTCTTAGTGTGTGTTGTCTGATAAGGTTATAGCTATTCCTGCTCTGTTTTCATTTCCAATTACATTGAATATCCATCTTTGCATTTTCAGTGTATGTTTATTTTTGATGTGTTTACTATGGGCAGACCTTTTTAAATTTAGACACTCTGCATCTTATTTATTTATTTATTTACATAGGAGTTAAGCTTACACAGGGAGGGTGAAAGAGAAAGAAAGTTCTTCCAACTGCTGGTTCAGTCCCCAAATGAAGGTAATGGCCAGAGCAGAGCTGAGCTGATCTGGAGTCTGGAGCCAGGAGCCAGGAGCTTCTTCCTAGTGGCCCATGAGAGTGCAAGGACACAAGCAATTGGATCATCCTCCACTGCTGTGAGCAGAGAGCTGGATGGAAACAGGAGCAGCTGCGACTCAAAACAGTGCCCATTTGAGAGGCCGGCGCCAGCGATGGAGGTGCAGCCTACTATACCACAGTACCAGCCCCCACTCTGCATCTGTATCTTTTAATTGAAGAATTTAGTTTATGTAACTTAAGGTTAGTGTCAACAAGTAGTTACTCAGTCCTGCAATTTTTCCTTAAATGCAAAAGTTAGTGTGATATCTGTGAATTACCCAGTCTTATTAAAGGATTTTACTCTGTAAGTTATTACCGGTATGGACAGTAAAATGTTAAGCAATTTTTTCATAATGTTTCCCAAATAAGCTTATTGATTGAATTTTATTACATTCAACTAATTAAAAAAATTTTGGTTTGTGTATATGTACATATAAAATTGCAATAAATAAAATACTTAAAATTCTCATATTTCCCAGTAACTTTACATTCAACATAAAGTCTCAAGTAGTTTTACATCAAATCCCAGTGAAACCTTCACAGGTATGTCTAACCACACCCCCTTTGCTAGCGTTTGTTACTGAAGGAGACCATCCCGCTGGAGGGGCAGGTGCGTGGGGACCGAGCCCGGGCTGGGGCGGCGCGCAGCGGGCAGCCTCCGGGCCGCGGGAATCCCGCTCCAGGGTCTCGCGAGAACACCGCCCGCGGACGGAGAACGGCGCGCGCCGACGTCCCGCCCAACGGCCGCGCCGGCAGTTCCCGCTCGGCGCCCAGTACCAACGCCATGCTCCGCCTGCTGCTGCTGCTGGCCGGGCTCCGCGGCTGCCCCGCGCCGAGGCCCGGTAAGCCCGGACCCCGCCGTCCCTCGGGGCGGGGCGGCCCGGCGCCTCGCTGCCTGTTTGCCCGGCCCCCCTTGCCGGGCGCCGCGTCCGGAGGCAGAGCCGCCGTGAGAGGGAAGGACTTTGACCAGCCCAGGGACAGCCCTGTGCGCTGAGGGGCTGCGTCTGTCCGCCTGCGTCCCAGAGCGCGCCCGGTTCCGGGAGAACAGCCCCGGGACCCCGGGACCCCGACCGTGCGCAGCTGTCCCTGTCCCAGAGTCACTGTCCCGCGTGGGCCCGGGGTCCTGGGTGCTGCGGACGTGCGTGTGTCAGAGAGGAGTCCGCCGGCAGTGTAGACGCACGGAGAAACGGGAGAGGTGTGGATGCGAGGGACGCACTGCGGGGTGCGGTTTCCAGGGAGCGGCCCCACCCCGCCAGGCCACCGCCTTCCCTGTGGGCAGGCAGTCCCCTTTATTTCCAGTCCCCTTATCAGAGCTTTTGGACCGTTTCCAACATACTGTATTAGCTCTAGTTGCTGGAACAGAAAACCACACACTGGTGGCTTCACAGCACGCCCCCCCCCCCCCCCCCATATTCCTGGAGGCTGCTAGGGTGAGATCAAGGTAGCAGCATGGTTGGTTTCTAGTGAGGGTTTTCTGTCTGTCTTGTCAGTTGTTACCTTTCCCCTTGTACACACCTCCTTGTTTTCCCGGGAGAGTGACCAATCCCATTCTGTGTGTCCAGTCCTGAGGGTCCCACCCTGTGACCTTAGGTAACTAGCTACTCCCAAAGGCTATCGTGGATTGCTTGCTCTTTGTAGCGTAGAGCACCACATATGATATTGTGGTGATAATACTGTATTCCACCTTATATGTTTTAGTGCATTGATTGTCAAAGTTCTTTAGTTTTTTGATTCAGAACTCCTAAACATTAACAATACTTAGATCCTTAAAGAGCATTTGTTTATATTGGTTTATATCTGTCAATATTGATCATATTAAAAACAGATATTCAGGAATGTGCCTTCACTTAAAAATAACAGAAATACACGTGTTAACATGTGTATGTTAGCCTAAGTAACACATCTTAAAAAATGTGTTTTCTGACTGAAAACATATTAGATAAGTGTTGTTTTACATCTTTGTAAATATCTTTAATGTTTGAAGTAGAAGACAGCTAGATTCCCATAATCTGCTTTTGCATTTAACTGTCTTTTATTTGAAATATATGAAGAAAAACTAACCTATATAGTTGAAAAACGAAGGAGTATTTTAGTCTCCTTATTAAAAAATCAACGGTATTCTTTGAATACTACACCAAAACTTGACACTTGGTAAAGTTTAGCTGCATTGTATAATCTGAAACATATCAATGCTTTTAATATCCTGATGCACATTTAATTCCCTTGATCCATCTGTCTTGAGCTTTCATCTTCTATCAATTTAAAAAATGTTTTATCTTTTAAAGTATTTTAAGTTATAAAACATGCGTTACCTGGAAGCTGGAAGCTGGAATTGGAAGTAGAACCAGTGCTTGAGCTCAAGCAGTCCCATATAGGATGTGGGCATTCTAAGTGTTGTCCTAACCACTGAAAGTAAACACCAACCTCAGAGGCTTTAATGTTAGTAAAGTACAGTTTATCAAGTATTTCTTCCATAGATTGTATTTTTGGTTTTGTGTCTAAAAAGTCATTGCTATACCAAGTTACTCTAGGTTTTCTCTCAGGTTTACTTTAAGCAGTTTGATTAATTATTTGGAATTTTTTTAAAAAAAGTCTTTTCTGATTTTTTAAAAAATTTAGTTTTTAACAGAGTCAATACACTTTATAGAATTCCCAGAATTTAATGGTATTCCCTCCCTCCCTCTCTTTCCTTCTTTTCTCCCTTTCTCCTTTCTCTTTTCTTTCTTTCTTCAGTTTTTGAGATGACATTTTTAAAATTTACATTAGAGTAAAAAGGCTTAATGCTTCAACAAATGAGAAGTTAATAAGTAAACAGGTAAACAGCAAAAAGACCCTAATTAGTGGAAATATAGGCAACAGCTATAAACAGTAAGTGAATGGATGATTTCATCCATATACAGTATATCTTAATGTAATTTCAGGACATTAAAAGTACTTTGATAGAACATTAGTCACTGGTTTGGCAAACGAATGAGACAAAATTTTATAAAACTGTTTACAGCAATACTGATAGACACAGTCATTTTTTTCAGTTTCTGTTTTATGATTTTTTAAATTTTTAGCTCCCACGTATAAGGGAGGGTATGTAATATTTCTTTCTGATCTGGTTTACTGCACTCTACATGATGCCCTGTGGTTGCATCCATTTGTTAGAAATGGTAGAATTTCAATTTTTATGCCTGAATAGTACTCCTTTTTGTATATATATGACATTATCTTTATCCATGCGTCTGATGATGGACACCTTGGCTGATTTAAAATTTTGGATATTATGAACAGTGGTGCTATAAACATGGTGGAACAAGAGTATATCTTGTAGTGGATGGCTGTATCTTATGGAAAGTCATCTTGTGGGTTTTTAAGAAATAACTTTTTTGAAATTTTATTTAAGGCATAGAAGTTTTCATATATGTCATGTGTGCAGATTTAAGAACATAGTGATACTTTACACCCTTGAGTCCATGCTTCAATGCTTCTTCCTCTTCCCTCGCCTATTCTTACTCTAATTTTTCCTTCTTTCCAATTAATATCCCTTTGATTTATTTTTCTGGCCTGATGGCTCTGGCTAAAATGTCCAGGACTATATTGAGTAGCAGTGGTGAGAGTGGGCATTGTTGTATGATTCTGGATCTTCAAGGGAATTCTTCTAGCTTTTCCCCATTCAATCAGATGCTTCAAAGGATCTCTATAAGTTAAGCATTCTGTTCTTCACTCTGTCCTTGTAGCTTCTTTTGGTAAAAATGTGTGCCCTCCTTGTCTCTGAGTGTTAAATGCTTCAATCTGTCCTCTTCCAGTTCAGAATTTTGTTATTCCCAGAAATTAAGAAACCATGTTCTATTTTGGTGGGGCCTCCAGTCATCTCTTTCCTAGAGGTGGCAGACATCATAGGACTTTTTGAAGATTGTGGTGCTTTCCTCACCAAGGTATTTTCTTAACACCTTCACTGAAAAAATATCTTGTGAACCATGTTGGGGGTGTATGGTTGTAGGATGGTTAAGGGAATTGTACACAGTAGATTCTCTCTTATATCTCCATGCCCTCCCTATCCTTTTAGTTCCCTTTATCTTAGAGTTTTCTTTCCATGAGATTTCTGCAACTTAATTGGCCAAGGATCATTGTAGAATCAGTGGTTCAACTAACCATCTCAAAAATTGTAGCATATACTATCAGATGAAAAAGGTAATACATTCAGGCCTAAATCTTAGGTTACTATTCCATATTAATAAGTTTGCTCCTATCCAGACTTTTTCTCATTGACACCCTTGGAATTGTCTTCCCCCATATTGTGGCCCATGTTTCTGCTTGAATCATGCAGTACTTTTAATGTATGATTTATTTTCTCCCAGGGTAGTTTTACGGTAGACATTCTTGAATTTTACTTTCTATGTGAGACAAGAGACAATAATAACATGGTGTACTGATTTTGTGTTAATGAGGCTGCTGTTCCAGGTGAAGTCAGTGTAAGATTTTATTGCAGAGGAAGGCTGATTCTTCAGCCAGGGCTCAGGAGATTTTGAATTTGTGCTCAGCCTTATCATGTCAGTCCAAGTATACCTATTGCAGAACTCAACAACTCATTATTCCCTAAGATATTCCTGTATTATTACATATGAAATCTCATGGGATGGCACATTTACATTACATCACAACCCTTGAGCAGCCAAATGAAATAAGCACTTTCTTTAAAGGCTACCGAAGATTGTTTTTTGATAAACTGTGTTTAAAGTTTGAAATTTAAGGTCTTCAGCTATTTTATTTTCTTTTATTCTCTCCAGGAAGCCTGAGTTAGCATCTACTCATGTGTTATTACCTGTGTTGCTATAGAGATTAATTAGTCTCATGAATGCCTTGTTCCTCATCCACCCTCCATCTCCTGCCACTAAATGTAATAAATAGGCAATGTGCAATTGTGATGCCACAGATTACCAGTGTCCCACTGCCCTCTATAAAGGTGGTTGCCCTTGTGCTTATCAAATATGTAAGCAACACAGTACCAGGAATTCTATTTTTAGAGTCTATTTTCTTGGCCTACTGAGTGTCAATTTCAGTGTCATTCTGCCATCCAGTATGAAAAAAATAATCGTACTCAAGGATTAAATGAGAGTGATTTCTGTGAAAGGGCTGTTTACCTAGGTATGGGCATCATCAAGGCAACCAATAAGGGCTGTTAAACCAACTATGGAAATTTGTTGCAAACTTGAGATAAGAAGAGACAAGGTAGGAGAATAATGTTGGTGGAACCTGGTGAGAGATGACATTGTTGAAGACTCAGCAGAATCTGTGACTTTGATAGATGCAGCTATATAAAAAATTGCCAATTTGGGGCAAGTGTTTAGGTTAGTGGTAAATATCCCCATTGGGACTTATATCTCATACCCCAGTACCTGGGTTCCAGTCCTCATACTACTCCCAAATTTTAGCTCCTGTAAGTGCATCCCTTGGGAGGTGATAGTTATGGCTTAAGTGATTCTGATTCTGTTACCCACCTGGGCGACATATATTGAGTTCCTGGCTTCAGCTTCCAGCCATTTGGGATCATTTAGGTTGTGAATCAGGGCATGGGAGATCTGTCTCTGGCAATCAAGTATGTGAATTTTAAAAATAGCCAATTCTGAAAACCACAATGGAAATAAACTACTTTATCCTCTCTTTGTTCCCTCCTTTTGCCAGTGGTTCCTTTTGGTTGATGTCATCTTTAATCCAGAAGGCAAAGGAGCCTCTGCATGTAAACTGAAAAATGCACCCTCCTTGCAGGGCAGGGCAAAGGCACAGAGTGAAACAGCAAGCCTGAAATACATACAACAGATTGTGTTCATATTGTTCCATTGATCTGTCTGTTCCTATTCATAACTAAATTTTTATAATTACTATAATATTGAGGTATATTTTGATGTTATATAGGATATCTTGTTAATTTTCAAAATATCCATTCATTCTGTTGAACTGTAGACTGTGTATGGTGTATTTCACTGAAATTGCAATCAGTGTCCCACAGTCTTAACTGTAGGCTGTCTACATAACAACCGTGTTCACTCTGATCATTAATAAAACATAAAGAAGGAAAGGGAACAGGAAGGAAGGAAGGAAAGGAGGGGGGAAGGAGGAAGGAAGAGAAGGATTGAGGGAGAGAGGGAGAAAGGGAAGTGTTATATTGGAATTTTATGTATGAACTACCTTAAGTCTGTTCTATTTATATTAGTATCAAAAATGGCAAAAAGACAGCATATAAGAATACTTCTTTCTGCCTCATATATGATAGTTATATAGGAAATATTTGTACAAACAAGTACAAGCTATTCAATATAGGTCTGGAAGTTTTAGCCAGAGCTCTTAGGCAAGAAAAAGAAATTAAAGGGATACAAACTGGGAAGGAAGAACTAACACTATCCCTCTTTGCAGATGATATGATCCTTTATTTAGGGGACCCAAAGAACTCTACTAAGAGACTATTGGAACTCATAGAAGAGTTTGGCAAAGTAGCAGGATATAAAATCAATGCACAAAAATCAACAGCCTTTGTGTACCCAGGCAATGCCATGGCTGAGGAAGAACTTCTAAGATCAATCCCTTTCAAATAGCTATAAAAACAATCAAATACCATGGAATAAACTTAACCAAGGACATTAAAGATCTCTACAATGAAAATTACAAAACCTTAAACAAAGAAATAGAAGAGGACACCAAAAAATGGAGAAATCTTCCATGCTCATGGATTGGAAGAATCAATATCATCAAAATGTCCATTCTGCCAAAAGCAATTTACAGATTCAATGCAATATTTATCAAAATACCAAAGACATTCTTCTCAAATCTGGAAAAAATGATGCTGAAATTCATATGGAGACACAGGAGACCTCGAATAGCTAAAGCAATCTTGTACAACAAAAACAAAGCCAGAGGCATCACAAGACCACATTTCAGGACATACCACAGGGCAGTTGTTATCAAACCAGCATGGTACTGGTACAGAAACAGATGGATAGACCAATGGAACAGATAGAAACACCAGAAATAAATCCAATCATTTACAGCCAACTTATATTTAATCAAGGATCTAAAACCAATCCCTGGAGTAAGGACAGTCTGTTCAATAAATGCTGCTGGGAAAATTGGATTTCCATGTGCAGAATCATGAAGCAAGACCCTTAACGTTCACCTTACACAAAAATTCACTCAACATAGATTAAAGATTTAAGTCTATGATCCTACACCATTGATTTATTGGAGAGCATTGGAGAAACCCTTCAAGATATAGGTACCGGCAAAGACTTCCTAGAAAAGACTCTGGAGGCACAGGCAGTCAAAGTAAAAATTAACTATTGGGATTCCATCAAATTGAGAAGTTTCTGTACTGCAAAAGAAACAGTCAGGAAAGTGAAGAGGCAACCGACAGAATGGGAAAAAATATTTGCAAACTATGCAACAGATAAACGGTTGATAACCAGAATCTACAAAGAAATCAAGAAACTCCACAACATCAAAACAAACAACCAACTTAAGAGATGGGCCAAGGACCTCAATAGACACTTTTCAAAAGAGGAAATCCAAATGGCCAACAGACACATGAGAAAATGTTCAAGATCACTAGAAATCAGGGAAATGCATATCAAAACCACAAAGAGGTTTCACCTCACCCTGGTTAGAATGGCTCACACTCAGAAATCTACCAACAATAGATGCTGTAGAGGATTTGGGGAAAAAGGGACACTAACCCGCTGTTGGTGGGAATGCAAACTGGTAAAGCCACTATGGAAGGCAGTCTGGAGATTCCTCAGAAACCTGAATATAACCCTACCATACAACCCAGCCAACCCACTCCTTGGATTTTACACAAAGGAAATCAAATTGGCAAACAAAAAAGCTGTCTGCACAGTAATGTTTATTGCAGCTCAATTCACAATAGCTAAGACCTGGAACCAACCTAAATGCCCATCAACAGTAGACTGGATAAAGAAATTATTGGACATGTACTCTACAGAATACTATACAGCAGTCAAAAACAATGAAATCCAGTCATTTGCAACAAGATGGCTGAATCCTGAAAATAGTCATGCTGAGTGAATTAAGCCAGTCACAAAGGGACAAATATCATATATTCTCCCTTATAGGCGACAACTAACTGAGCACCAAAGGGGAAACCTGTTGAAGTGAAATAGACACTATAAGAAACAGTAACTTGATCAGATCTTCTGACTGTTGATGTACAATGTAATACTTTATCCCTTTTAGAATTTTTTCTCTGTTTTGTTCTAGTACTATTGTGTGAACTCTGTAATTAACACACAATGATTCTTATGTGTTTAAATTTTAACTGAAACGTGATTACTGTTACATAAAACAGTAGGAATAAGAGAGGAAGGAGAAGTACAATTTGGGACATGCTCAATTGGACTTGCCCCAAATGGTGAAGTTAGAAACATGCCAGGATATTCCAGTACAATCCCATTAGAGTGGCATGTACCAATGCCATCTCACTAGTCCAAGTGATGATTTTCAGCTCACAGTTGATCACACTGATAGGTCTAAGAGTCAAAAGGATCACACAAACAAGACTAGAGTCTGCTAATACTAACTGATAGAATTAAAAAGGGAGAGAACGATCCAACATGGGAAGTAGGATACACAGCAGACTCATAGAATGGCAGATGTCCTAAATAGCACTCTGGTCTCAGAATCAGCCCTTAATGCATTTGCATCTGGCTCAAGAGCCCATGAGAGTACTGTCGGCATGGAAAGCCAAGACACTTTGGAAAAAAAAAGAAGACCTAAATGAAAGATCTCTGTGAGTGAGATCCCAGTGTAAAGAATGGGGCCATCAAAGAAGGAGGCACCTTTCTCTGAATGGAGGAGAGAACTTCCACTTTTACTATGACCCTGTCAGAATAAGATTGAATTTGGCGAACTCAAATGGCTTCCAAAGCCTTGGCAACTCATGACTAGAGCCTAGGGAGATTACTGACACCATATACAAGAGTGTCAAATTGTTAAGCCAACAACAGGAGTCACTGTGTACCTACCTCTCATGTGGGATCTGTTCTTAATGTGTTGTCCAATGTGAAATAATGCTATAAGTAGTACTGAAACAGTATTTTACACTTTGTGTTTCTGTGTGGGTGCAAACTGATGAAATATTTACATAGTATATACTGAATCGATCTTCTGTATATAAAGATAATTGAAAATGAATCTTGATGTGAATGGAATGGGAGAGGATGTGGTAGATGGTAGTGGTGTGAGTGGGAGGGAAATTATGGGGAGGGTAAGCCATTGTAATCCATAAACTGCACTTTGGAAATTTATATTTACTAAAAAAAAAATTTAAAAAATGTAGTGATAGTAGACTTTGGTCAGGCCTGGTTCTAAGATGAAGTTTAAATTCTGATGTAAGGCAAAGGGGAGCAATAGTTATACAGTCCATTCCAGTCTCCAAAACTAATTTCAAATTTCACGCCAGTCTCCAAAGCCAATTTCAAATTTCGTGTCAGTCTCCAAAGACAATTTCAAATTTTGTGCCTGTCTTGCATACCACCACTTTGAGACCCGCCAACAAAGCCTGTTAATAAACATAGTGTCTCTCCTTACCTTATGCTCTGGGGCTCCGGTTGGCCCCATTACCACTTTCCAGGTGGCCTCCAGGTTCCGGTTTTTCTCTTTCATGGCAAAGAGGCTGGTTGCCATAAGCAACCACTGGTTTTGCCGGTCTAAGAGGCAGAGCCAGGGTATCTGCCTGGTGAGGGGGGAGGCCCCAGGTAGACTAAGCTGGCCCTCCTTCAGGTGATGATCTACGATACCTGATCTGGGTATCCAATCTGGGACTGAAAGAATAAATCTTTAACTCTGGAAATAAATGTTCCTTTCCCAAGCCAGCCCACACCGAAAGCAGGTCATTCTGAGGAACAGAAATTAACAGAAATTAACCCAATTGCCCTTTTAAACATTTACATTGTTATCATGAGCCACCTTTTTGACACAATTCTTTAATGTACCAGGGTTAGGTCCAAGGGAGAGGAGGGAGTCCCCCCCATGTTCTGTCCTGATAAGTCAGTCAGTCGTCAAACAGAAATAAAACAAGACAAACACCACTTACCAAAAAGACAATCAAACACAGGGCCCATACTGATTTTCTGCAGACACATGGTCCAAAGACCTACAAATCAGATGGGATGAGAATTCTGTCAGGTTTGTCCCACGAGCATGTCTGCTCTGACTGGGCAAGACCAAGGTTCAGAATTCAGCCTCTTCATCCTCAGAATTACAGATTGGACCCTTCCAGGTCCCAGACAAAAGGTTTTCAAAATTGGAATCCTCACCCAGAAAATTACAAATTGGACCTTCCGAGGTCCCATTCGGGAGGATTTCGAAATTGGATCCCTCACCTAGACGAGGAATGGGGACGTCTCCTGTTTCCTCCAGCATTGCCCCATGAGCACGTCTGCTTGGGTAAGACCCTTGAATTCAAAATTCAGATGCAATGGCGGCTGATGCTACAGATTCAGAATTAGACACAGTTAGACAACGAACAAATAGACTAACGAACACACCCAGTAGACTGGTGCAAAACTTCGGGGTTGAGGTGGCTGAGGGATTTTTGGCGATCCCAGACAAGCCCCCAAAATGTTGTACCCAGAATGTTGGATCCTCAAAAAGTCATCAGAGACCCGATTTCACCAAAATGCAAAAGCAAGGTTTATTTGAGAATTATAAGCTGCAGCAGGGCCCCTCATCTAACCAACTGGTGCAGCAGAGGCTAGAGCAAGGCCCCAAGCCTCGTCGGGGTACACTTTTAAAGGGAAATTACATCAGCAGGGGCTTACAGTACAGGGCCACTTGTGATTGGTCAGGGCTACTCATGGTTGACCTGGCTTTTTTTGGTTGGCTCAGGTCTAGGGAATTTCCTTATTTGTTTTCTGTGAGCTGCCCTTTTGTAAGTTTAGGTTTCCCCAAAATGCTTGCTTTTATGGGAACTTGTACATGATCCAGAAAATGGAAGCTGCTTTTCAAAATGGAGGCACTTCAGTGGATTGTTGACATCTCAACTAATAGGCTAAATACCTGGTCCCATGAAAGTTTTTTAAAGTATGTCTTTGATTAATTTTTTGTCTACTTGTTCTATTTTTCTTCAGATACAGGAAGCGTTATATAACTTGAATACTTAATCCTTGCCCTTTAAAAATTCTTTCATAATAATAGTGTGTATTTTTTCAAATTAGGTGTTTTAAATAAGGTTTTTTTAACTTATCAAAGAACCTGAACACATATTTTGTAAAACTTAAGACAGTTTCTGGTTTTTTTTTTATTTTCAGGTTATCAAAATTCATTTCTACAAATCATATCACCAGAGAAAATCAAAGCAAATACCAGTAATAATTCAGAAGTGCAATATGTAAGGAATATTTTTTCACTATCTAAATTATGTGAAGTTTCCTATTTTTATTTCATAGTTATGAAATACATCAACCTTATTGTTGTATAAATGTAAGTCTCTAATATATACTAAAAAGGAATTTAAAACAAATACTTGTCAGAATTATCTTTTTTTTTTATAAATTGTCATTTCTAATGGTAAGTTATAGAAGAATTAAGTCTTATCTCAGTGACATCAAGGAGACATATAGGAATGTCAGATGAAGAGAATGATACAAATAGAGTAACTTTTAGCTCAATCTTCCTTCCTCAGTCTTCACCTTTGCATCTAATGGTTCTTAGTCAAGAAACACTTTTTGTTATGCTATTTTATTGAAAAGGGAACCATTTTTTTATATTTACCAATTTGTAGAACAAAACATTTCTCTGGATTTTCCATGTACACATTGCTAAGATACAAAAATAATGTAATTAAGGAAGACTTTCTTATGAGTACCCAAGTTTTGATAACACATTTTTAGTTAAATTTTGGAAGTACTATTATTTTCCTTTTAAAATTTACTTATATAAAGGGAACAGATTTCATGTATTTAATATATACAGTTTTTTTTAGATCTAAGTTTTATTTATTTTTAAGGAAGAGTTACAGTGAGAGGAGGAGAGACAGAGTAATCTTCAATCCATTCCCTATATGGTCATCTTCTATCCACTTGTTCACTCCCCATATATCAGCAATATTCAGGGCTGGGCCGCATGGAAGTCAGGAGCCCTGAGCTTCTTCAGGATCTCTCCCGTGAATTTGGGGTCCCAAGTACTTGGTATCTTTGGCTGCTTTTCCTAGGCCACTATTAGGCAGCTGGATTGCAAGTGCAGCAACAAGTACTTGAATTGGCACTGATATGGGATGGCAGTGTCAGGTGGAGGCTTAACCTGCCGCAGCACAACAGTGGCCCCATCATATAAATAGCTTAAAAACATAGTTCCCAGCCTTCCTCTCTCCCTCCCTCACTCACAACCTCCCAACTATTTCCTTATTTTTCTTTTAAATTTTGTGATGACAGAGTTTCCATATACTTTATAATCACAAGCTTAATCCTACAGTAAATGTATAATTCAACAATTATTAAGTAGAAAGAATACTGTTTCTCAGAAGTATAAATGAGTATAAACAAAATCTCTAGATGTCAGTTTCACTCACGTAATGTATTTCTACTGTATATGTTAATAAGTATGAATCAGAGGAAACATGGTATTTATCTTTTGGTAACTGGCCTATTTCACTAAGCATAGTGGTCTCCAATTGCATCTATTTTGTTATAAAAGAATTTCATTTTTATGGCTGAGTAATATTCCCTTGTGAATGCATACTACATTTTCTTTGCCTATTCATCAGTTGATGGATATCTGGATTGATTCCATATCTTAGCTGTTGTGAATTGAGCTACTGTAAACACTGAAGTAGATAACTCCTTCATATGTTTATTTAATTTCTTTGGTATGGCAGGATCATATGGTACAGCTATTTTCAGATTTTTGAGGAATCTCCATAATGTCTTCCATAATTTTACACAAAGTACATTTTTCTCCACATCCTTGGCAGCATTTGTTATTTTTTTTTTATTTTTGGATATTAGCCTTTCTAAAACTGTAGTGTGGTGAAATCCCATGTAATTTTATTTGAATTTCCCTCATGGACAATGATCCTGAGCATCTTTTAATGTTTCTATTGGCCTTTTGTATTGCATCATTTGAAAACTATCTGTTAATATCCTTAGCCCATTTCTTATCTTTACTGTTTCATATTAATGTAACCCTCTTCTTATGGTTATTATTTACATGATATATCTTTATTCATTCTTTAATTTTCAGCCTATTTGTGCATGAATCCTAGGTGTGTCTTTTATGAACAACATATAATTGGAGGTTACTTTTTCTGTATATTGTGACAATTTATTCTCTGCCTTTGTTTGAGATTCCTAGATCACTTACATTAAGTGTAATTATTTAATGATATTCAACATTATCCCAAATTTTATAGCTTGCAAATTGAATATCTATTATCCAAAATGCTTTGGAACAATAGTGTTTTGAATTTCAAATTATTTAGAATTTTAGATTATTTCCATGTACATAATGAAATATTTGATGATAAGACCCAAGTCTAAACACAGAATTTGTTTCATATATACCACATATGCAATATCTGAAGGTAACATTATACAATATTTTTATAGTAACTGCCTTTTGAGTGTAAACAATCACATGAGGCCAAGTGTGAAATTTTCTACTTGTGGCCTCATGTTGGTACTTGCAGTGTTTCATATTTGGAGTATTTTGGATTTTTGATTTAGACATGCTTATCTTATAATATCTTTGTGGTACCTGTATATTAAAATATGCATCTTAAATCATCATGGTTTACTTCAGTTTAATGATAGTAAGATATCAGCCATTCATGAGGCTTGTTAGCTGTTGCCAGCCAACTTTATATCTGGCAGTAAGTGTGATTCTTTTGTAGATATTTTCAGATCTTTTCAGCCATCTTTCACCTTTGCAAGCCGCATCCTTTACCTTTCTGAGAACCAAGCTCTTGTAGGTGCCCAACAGTTTTTCCAAGCAACAGCATTACATGTTGGAGGGTGGAGGGTGCCTGCATCCTGTATACTGGCCTGTGACCCTTTCTGTCTCCTCACTTAGGGGCAGTGCAATGGGGCAGTCTGCATGGGGAATACAGTCCCGGTGACTGCTGCAGGAATGGGGTTGTGCCAGGCAGTCCTCGTTCAGATGCATTCCACTTGCAATGAGCAGTGCCCAAATGATGGGGCCTAGAGGAGGTGAGGGTTGATGTCTGAGACAGCAAGTGCAAGTGTTTCTCTTTCTAGGTTCCTGGGGACAGCATCCCTCTGCTTTTCTTAACACCCTATACCTTCTAGTACATATTACTGTGTGGGCTGGATTCTGGGTTCACTGTTCTTGATTTAATTGGGCTCATGAAGTAGCAGTCTTTTTCTTTTCTCATTCATTCATTCATTTATTCATTTTGCTAGTGTGGTAAAATGTCTGTGGTACCCCAGGGTTGGAGATATGGTGTGGACTGTGTCCCAAAGGACATCCTCAGGACGGTGGTGTACTGCTGGTGCAGCCTGTGCTTTGGAGATTGAGGAGGAGACAAGTGAATTTTTTCTCTGAAGAAAGATATCATATGTATTACAGGTGGTTAACCTTACTGGACTCCAAGTTTGTGACAAATAAAGATCCCTGCTATAGCTAATGTATCATATGTATCTGTGCTGCTCGTCTGTTTACCATTTCACTTGTGATGGGGATTCTCCTGGGCTTTGGAGCTTGGATCACAATTGCTAGTGCACTTTGTTTCTCTGTGCATGTGTGCTGCTGTCTCAGGTCTACGTGCACTGCAGTGTTTGTGTGTCTTTCTTATTCGGTTTTAGTGGTTTCACACACAACAAAATCAGATCTTTGTCTATTGTTATGTTTATTTTCCATGGAGGAAGAAGTTAATGCTGAATTAGACCTAATATGTCATTTTAGAAAACCCTAGGTTTCTTTTTTCCTAGTGTTTCCTTTTGGTGGCAAATTAACTTTGTGCCCTTATAAAAGGAATTAGGGTCTGTTTTGTCATCATCTGTTTTTCAGAACAGTTAATTTGAGATTAATATATTATCTTCCTCAAATATTTGATAAAATTTATCAAGTAAGACTCTGGGTCCAGTGATTTTTATTTTTATTTTTTGTGTACATCTCATCTTAGTATATTTGTCACAATTAATGAACCATATCCAGTTTCACCTAATTTGTTAATGGAAATTCTCTCTATTCCTCCTATACCTCTAAAAATATAGTAGTCACCACATTGTGCTCAAATTGATTATTACTAAGCTCCTACATTTGAGGAAGAATACATGGTACAAAACTGTGTTTTGCTTATGTCATTTAATATAATGTCTTCTAGTTCCATCCATTTAACTATGAATGATAAGATTTCATTCTTCTTATGGATGAATGGAATTCTGCTATATGTATATAAGACAGTTTCTTTATCCATTCATCTGATAAAGGACACCATGGTTGATCCTGTATCTTAGCTATTGTGAACAGTGTTGTGATGAAATATAATAATTTCAGGTTTTTTGAATATTTTCCCAGTAGAGGGATTTTTGGATGACTTTCAGTTCTTTTATATATATATATATATATATATATATATATATATATATATATATATAAAGCTTTTATTTAAAGAATATAAATTTCCAAAGTACAGCTTATGGATTACAATGGCTCCCCCCCCACAACTTCCCTCCCACCTGAAACCCTCCCCTTTCCCGCTCCCTCTCCCCTTCAATTCACATCAAGATTCATTTTCAATTCTCTTTATACACAGATCAGTTTAGTACATTATACGTAAAGATTTCAACAGTTTGCCCTCACATAGAGACACAAAGTGAAAATACTGTTGGAGTACTAGTTATAGTATTAATTCACAATGTACAGCACATTAAGGACAGAGATCCTACATGATTTTTTTTTAAAGAATTGATTAATTATCTATGCAATTACCAATTTAACATCAAGATTTTTTTAAATCATTTTCAATTATCTTTATATACAGAAGATCAGTATATACTATGTAAATATTTCATCAGTTTGCACCCACACAGAAACACAAACTGTAAAAATACTGTTTCAGTACTAGTAATAGCATTATTTCACATTGGATAACACATTAAGGACAGATCCCTCATGAGACGTAAGTACACAGTGACTCCTGATGTTGATTTAACAATTTGACACTGTTGTTTATGGCGTCAGTAATCTCCCTAGGCTCTAGTCATGAGTTGCCAAGGCTGTGGAAGCCATTTGAGTTCGCTGACTTCGATCTTATTCTGACAGGGTCATAGTCAAAGTGGAAGTTCTCTCCTCCCTTCAGAGAAAGATACCTCCTTCTTTGATGGCCCCGTTCTTTCCACTGGGATCTCACTCACAGAGATCTTTCATTTAGGTCTTCTTTTTTTTCCAGAGTGTCTTGGCTTTCCATGCCTAGAATATTCTCATGGGCTCCTGAGCCAGATCTGAATGCTTTAAGGGCTGATTCTGAGGCCAGAGTGCTATTTAGGACATCTGCCATTCTATGAGTCTGCTGTGTATCTTGCTTCCCATGTTGCATCATTCTCTCCCTTTTTGATTCTGTCAGTTAGTATTAGCAGACTCTAGTCTTGTTTGTGTGATCCCTTTGACTCTTAGACCTATCAGTGTGATCAATTGTGAGCTGAAATTGATCACTTGGACTAGTGAGATGGCCTTGGTACATGCCACCTTGATGGGATTGTATTGGTTCTATTTCTATACTTTAAAGAAATCTCAAGAGTATAACAAGGGCTATAAGCAATAATCACATCTCAAAATGTTAATTTTGCTCATATATATCACATTTTCTGGTATTCTGTATACTAGTTACTACAAATCTTGCAGAACAATGGTTTTTCTACTTACTGCTTATTGAATTCTTTATTTCGTTGAGGGTTGAGCTTGTGATTATAGAGTAAATTGAAAATAAGTGTAAAAATTTTTTAAAAATGAGGAAGGAATGTGAGATTGAGGAAGGGAGGGTAGTGTAGGAAGTATCATTATGGTCTTAAAACTTATATATGAAATACATGAAATTTGTTCCCTTTACATAAATAAAATTTTAAAATAAAATAAAAAATAAAGAAATCCACATACTGTTTTCCATAGTGGCTGTACTAATTTACATTTCCACCAATAGTGCAGAAGAGTTCCTCTTTCTCCACTTCCATTCCACTATTTGTTACTTTTCATCTTTTGAAAATAGCTATTCTGAAAGAAGTGAGGTGGTATCTTGTTGTGATTTTGATTTGTATTTCCTTGATAGCTAGTGATGCTGACAATTTTCACAAATGTTTTGCCCATTTGTATTCTTCTTTCATTTATTTTTTGTTTATCTTTTTTAATGCTTTTTAACATTTTGCCATATTAACCTCAATTGTGGACATTACATACACAAATTCTATTTTTTTTTCTTGAAAACAGAGATTAACATCAGAGTGAGGGTTCATGAAAATTATAACATGGAAAGAAGAATGTATTGCCATTTACATGATTTGATTTGGTGAAGCAATATTTATAACTAAATACCCATTGAGTGAGATGACATCCACACACTTAATTTTCAGAAATATGAAGAATATATGCTTTTATCTTTCTGAATTTGGCTTATTTCACTTAACATTAACATGTCCAGGTATTTCCATTGCGTTGTAAATGTCAGTATTCATTATTTATATGGCTGAGCAGTATTCTATTATATATGTGTACCACAGTTTCTATATCCAGTCATCAGTTGATGGATATCATGTTTGGTTAAATATCTCTGCTGTTGTGAATTAACTGCTGTAAACAAGGGAGTGCTAGTATCTGTCAAAAGCTGATTACATTTCCTTTGGATATATTCCCAGGAATAGGATAGTTGTATCATATGGTAGATCTATTTTTAGTTTTCTGAGGAATCTCCATTATATTTTCTTTTTCTTTTTTTATTATTATTTTTTGACAGGCAGAGTGGACAGTGAGAGAGAGACAGAGAGAAAGGTCTTCCTTTTGCTGTTGGTTCACCCTCCAATGGCCGCCGTGGCCACCGTGCTGCAGCCGGTGCACTGCGCTGATCTGATGGCAGAAGCCAGGTGCTTCTCCTGGTCTCCCGTGTGGGTGCAGGGCCCAAGCACTTGGGCCATCCTCCACTGCACTCCCTGGCCAGAGCAGAGAGCTGGCCTGGAAGAGGGGCAACTGGGACAGAATCCGGTGCCCTGACCAGGACTAGAACCCAGTGTGCCAGCGCCACAGGCAGAGGATTAGCCTATTGAGCTGTGGTGCCGGCCCCTGTAGCTTAATTTCCACCGGCCCCCATATTATTTTCCATAACTGTTATACCAGCTTGTATCTCTCCTAACAGTGTAACATAGTACCTGTTTTTCTCCATAATCTTTCCAGCATTTGTGATATTTTGATTTTTGGATCCTAGTCATTCATTATGGTTTTATTTTCTCTGATTGCATGTCATCTTCAGCATTTTTTGTGTGCCTGTTGTCCATTTCTATTTCATCCTTTGAAAAATGCCTGTTTATATCCTTTGGCTAGTTCTTACCTGTATTATTTGTTTATTTTGTTGTTGTTGAGTTTCTAGAACTCATATATTCTAAATAGTAATCTTTTATTGGATGCATATTTTGCAAATGTTTTCTCCCATTCTTTCATTTGCTTCTTCAATTTACTGATTGTTTCCTTTGCTGTGCAATATATAAAACTTGTATAACTAAAAAAAAATTTTAAAAAGCTAGTTAGCTTGATGTAATCCTGTTGCAGTTGATTTCTCAACAATGTTGCAGTGGATTGTTTCTGAGAGGAGCAGCATGGTGGGGGCAAGAGGCGCGGAGTCAACACACAGACCCCGAGAGTTGGGTGAAAGCAGGCTTGAGGCGAGCAGCCAACAGACTCATTTATTACCGTTGGAACTACATATTATATAGCCAAGACCAGCCAATCTGGTCAAGGGGTGGTCTATGCCCAACCAATCACAGCCTGTTGCCAGGCAGGCTCCATTGCCAGGTGGGTTTCAAAGCTATTCCTGAGTAACTGACACTCGCTTGCCAGTGGCCACCTTGGTATGGCCTTCTCATTCCACCACATTTCCCCCTTTTCGTTTATTTTTGAGCAACGGGAGGCATGATTCTTGGCCATACCATTGTTGACCCCGTTTCCATGTGGTCTCCGTATGCAGCTGTGCCTGTCTTAGGTTGTCGCCCAGGGGATCTTACCCATCATTGACTAACCAGCGCTCAAATCGAGAGACCATAGGATTGCTTGCTCAGATAGGGATAGGAATGAGGAATAATGGTTATCAGGAATGGCATGACCGCACACAGGCTGTGGGCCATTTGAGTGGCTGACCAGAACTAGTGGGGTACAAAACAGTAACAGATGTGGCTATGAGCAGTTTCTCAGGGTAGGATGATAGGGCAGATGCATCTGCTAACAAGGTGGATTCTTGTCTTGTCTTGTTCAGCTGGTTCTGGTTGGCTGTCCATTGCAGGCTGGATCCCAAATGGGCTGTTCTGCATTCTCTGGAAAGACACAAGCATATCCTCAACCTTTGGTTAACAGAAGCCTTTTTACAGGTGTTGGAATCCAGGGCCTGAACTTTGCATACAATTCGACATTAACAGCAAACATGCTGATGGCATGGGATCTAGTGGCTCCCCTGAGAGCTTGTGGTGCCCGAGTACTGCTACAAATGTGGGGATCCTCACTGGGTGCGGATAGGATGACCTCCAATGAGGTATTGTTTAGAGGTCCTCTAAGTTCATTCCACGGGTATGTGGGGGGTGGCTGACTAGGCATTGCTACCTTGTTTGCTACATTGTTTTTTTCACTGTTGGAGCTCTCTCTCCCTAAGTTTTCAACCTTTGTCTGTGAGTGTCAGGCTCTTATCACTCACAGATTCACTATGTTTGATAATCTGCTCAAGATTCTGAGAGGGGAGTATCTTTTCCATGTCTGGACGCTTAAGAGTGGCATGGCATGCCAATTCTAGCCAAAGGAAAGACACATACAGCACTGTTGCCATAACAAAGCAAATTCCTAGCACCTCAGCTGTTGATTGCATTTTGCAGGAGGTTTCCCTATGTTAGACAAACAGATAATGGTGTATCAGATCGTAAGTATGTCCTGTGCTTAGTGGGGGACTTCCTTGATTCGTTAGGTCAAGGTCGTATGCCCACACGGTGTCTCCGGAGCATCACCTCTCTTGAGTGAGGGAAGATGACTTGGTTCTGAATTCTGGGATGATCAGTCCCTTATGTGAATTTGCCGGGTGAACCGAAAGTAAAAGGAGGAGCCAAGAAGTGACATATGCTTCTGGGCAGTGTGTGCTAACCTGGGGTCACTTATATGAGGACAAGGACAAGGAAAGGGGTGTAGGAGGGGGTTCTGTGCTCACCCTCACAGACCCGAACAGCACACAAAACACCGAGGGGCCTCCTTGCCGAAATCGAGGGGGGACCTCGCCAAGTCCAACACACTGTCTTTCTCTCAGTCACATTGGCACGCCAGATGTATTGGTTGATTTCTTTCCTGGCCTCAGGTTGGGCGCCAGATGTTGCAGTTGATTTCTCAACAATGTTGCAGTGGATTCATTTCTGAGAGGAGCAGCATGGTGGGGGCAAGAGGCGCGGAGTCAACACACAGACCCCGAGAGTTGGGTGAAAGCAGGTTTGAGGCGAGCAGCCGACAGACTCGTTTATTACCGTTGGAATTACATATTATATAGCCAAGACCAGCCAATCTGGTCAAGGGGTGGTCTATGCCCCAACCAATCACAGCCTGTTGCCAGGCAGGCTCCATTGCCAGGTGGGTTTCAAAGCTGTTCCTGAGTAACTGACACTCACTTGCCAGTGGCCACCTTGGTATGGCCTTCTCATTCCACCACATAATCCCATTTGTCTGTTTTTGCTTTCATTTCCTAGGCTCCTGAGTCTTATCCAAGAATGGTTTGCCAAGGCTTATATCTTCCAGCATTTGGCTTATGCTTTCTTTTAATAATCTGATAGTTTCAGGTCTTAGGTTTAAATTCTAAATCCATTTTGAATTGATTTTTGTATAGTGTGTAAGGTGGAGGTCTTGTTTCAAACTTTTGCAGGTAGAAATCCAATTTTCACAACATTATTTGTTGAAGAGACGTTCATTTTGGTATGATAATAGCTTATTTGCCAAAGATTAGATTATTGTAGATAGAGAGTTTGATTTTTTTAAAGTTGTTGTTCTGCTCCATTGATCTATGTGTCTGTTTTTTTTGTGCCAGCACCAGGCTATTTTGTGTATAATAGAACTGCAGTACACCTTGAAAGCTGATATTGTGATATCTCTGACTTTGGTTGATTATATAAGATTTCTTTGTGTATTTGGGGTCTTTTGTGTTTACACATAAATTTAAAAATTTTTTCTATTTATTTTTTATTTATTTATTTTTTGACTGGCAAAGTTAGACAGTGAGAGACAGGGAGAAAGGTCTTCCTTCCGTTGGTTCATCCCCCAAATGGCTGCTACGGCCCACATGTTGTGCTGGTCAGAAGCCAGGAGCCAGGTGCTTCCTCCTGGTCTCCCATGCCAGTACAGGGCCCAAGCACTTGGGCCATCCTCCACTGCCTTCCTGGGCCACAGCAGAGAGCTGGACTGGAAGAGGGATAGAATCCAGTGCCCCAACCAGGACTAGAACCCAGAGTACCGGCGCCACAGGCAGAGGATTAGCCTAGTGAGCCATGGCACTGGCCGGATTTTTTTCTATTTATGTGAATGTTATGTCTTATGTGAATTATGTTCTTAGAATTATTAATTGGATTATTGGACATTTGACCATCTTACTACCCTCAGTTCATAAACATGGAATATTTTTCTATTGCTGTCCCTCCTTGTTCTTTCATTAGTGTTTTGTAATTTTCATTATAGTCACATCCTTGACTGAAGTTATCCCAAAATATTTTACCTTTTGTGAATGGGATTGGTCTTATAAGTTCTTTCTCAGCCAGGATGCTGTTGAGGTATCATAATGCTATTTTTTGTGTTTTACATCCTACCACTTTGCTAAATTCTCTTATTGGTTTTGATCAACACATAATGGAATCTTTTACTTCCCTTATGTATAGGATCATGTCATCTGCAAACAGCGATAATTCGACTTCCTCTTTTCCAGCAGTCTGTATCACTTTCTTTTTCTTGCTTAGTGGCACTGGTAAAACTTGCAAAAGTATATTGAATAATAGTGATGAGACTGCTTCCAGATTATAGTGGAAATGCTTTCAACTTTTCTCCATTCAGATTGATGCTGATTATTTTTTTTTAAACAAATTGCCTTGATTGTATGTCTCTTCTACGGTCAATTTTTCAGTGTTCTTCTTTTTCAGGAAAAGTGTATTTTTTCAAGTAAGTATTTTTATGTGCATCTATTGAGATAATTATATTTTTTGCCTTCTTTGGTTTATTAATATGATGTATCATATTTATTGATTTGAGTATGTTGAAAAAAATATGTGTATGGGGAAAAATGTCATTTGTTCATGGTAGATGACATTTTTGATGTGTTGTTGGATTTGACATTCTAGTAATGGTTAAAGATTTTTGCATCTGGATTATTCAGGATTATTAAGATATAGTTCTCTTTTTTGGCTGTATCACTACTTTTTAAATTAATATAATGCTGGACTCATAGATTGAGTTTAGAAGGGTCCCTCCCTTTCAATTATTAAATTATTAAAGGGATTAGTTCTTCCTTAAGAGTTTGGTAAAAAACAATCTAAATAAAAGATCCTGGTGAACAAGACCCCAGCAGAAGGAACAGGCCATCAAGGAGGGAGGTGCCTTTCTCTGAAGGGAGGAAGGAACCTCCACTGTGATATGGCCTTGGCTAAACAAGTTCAGAGTCGCTGAACTCAAGGGGTTTCCATAGCCTAGACAGCTCATAGCAAGAGTCTTGGGAGATGGCTGACATCATAAATAAGAGTGCCAAAATTGTTAAATCAACAACGGGAGTCACTGGGTACATGCTCCCCACGTAAGATCTCTGTCCTTAATGTGTTTTACTATGAAACTTAAAAAAAAAACACTACTAGTCGAACAATACCCTATACCTTGTGCGGTTGTGTGAGTGCAGCCTGTTGAAATCCTTGCTTAGTATATACTAAGTTGATCCTCAGTATATGAAGGTAATTGAAAATGAAACATGATGAAGGGTGGGATGGGATAGGGAGTGGGAATGGGGAGGGCCGTGGGAGGGAGGGAGTTTGGGGGGGAAGCCACAACAATACAAAAGTTGCACTTTGTAAATTCACATTTATTAAATAAAAAAACTATAAAACAAAAAATAGATACATTTCACTTTTGTGAATTTAATAAATAGTCATTGACAAAAAAAAAAAAAGAGTTTGGTAAAATTCTTCCATAAAGCCATCTGATACTGGCCTTGTCTTTATTAGAAGGATGTATGTATTTACTCAGTCTCAGCTTTGATTATTGGCCTCCTCAGGTTTTCTATTTATCTGTGTTAATGTTGGTAAATTTCATGTGTCCAGAAATCCATTCCTTTCATTGCGATGCTCCAATTTGTGGCATATAGCTGTTTTTAGTAACTCCTAATGGCTCTATCTATTTCTGTGGTATCAGCTGTAACATCTCATTGATCTCTAATTATATTAATTTGCATTTTCTTTCTATTTTTCTGTATTATTTAGGAAAGTGGTTTATCAATTTTGTTAATTTTTTGCAACTTTTATTTAATGAATATAAATTTCCAAAGTACAGCTTATGGATTACAATGGCTTCTCCCCACACATAACTTCACTCCCACCCGCAACCCTCCCCTTTCCTGCTCCCTCTCCCCTTCCATTCACATCAAGATTCATTTTCAATTCTCTTTATATACAGGAGAACAGTTTAGTATATATTAAGTAAAGATTTCAACAGTTTGCCCCCACATAGCAACGCAAAGTGAAAAATATTGTTGCAGTAATTGTTAATAGCATTAAATCACAATGTACAGCACATTAAAGACAGAGATCCTACATGATGTTTTTTTAAAAAATTAATTTTCCATGCAATTTCCAATTATACGCCAAGTTTTTTTTTTCATTTTCAATTATCTTTATATATAGAAGATTGACTCACTATATATTAAGTAAAGATTTCATCACTTTGCACCCACACAGAAACACAAACTGTAAAATTCTGTTTCAATACTAGTTATAGCATTACTTCACATTGGACAACACATTAAGGACAGATCTCTCATGAGATGTAAGTACACAGTGACTCCTGTTGTTGATTTAACAATTTGACACTCTTGTTTATGATGTCAGTAATCTGCCTAGGCTCTAGTCATGAGTTGCCAAGGCTTTGGAAGCCTATAGGGTTTGCCGACTTTGATCTTATTCCGACATGGCCATAGTCAGAGTGGAAGTTCTCTCCTCCCTTCAGAGAAAGGTACCTCCTTCTTTGGTGTCCCCGTTTTTTCCACTGGGATCTCACTTGCAGAGATCTTTCATTTAGGTCTTCTTTTGTTTTTTTTCTAGAGTGTCTTGGCTTTCCATGCCGACAATACTCTCATGGGCTCTTGAGCCAGATGCAAATGCATTAAGGGCAGATTCTGAGACCAGAGTGCCATTTAGGACATCTGCCATTCTATGAGTCTGCTGTGTATCTTGCTTCCCATGTTGCATCATTCTCTCCCTTTTTGATTCTATCAGTTATTATTAGGAGACTCTAGTCTTGTTTGTGTGATCCCTTTGACTCTTAGACCTATCAGTGTGATCAATTGTGAACTGAAAATCATCACTTGGACTAGTGAGATGGCATTGGTACATGCCACCCTAATGGGATTGTATTGGCATCCCCTGGCATGATTCTAACTCCACCGTTTGGGGCAAGTCCAATTGAGCATGTCCCAAATTGTACTTCTCCTCCCTCTCTTATTCCTACTGTTTTATGTAACAGTAATCACGTTTCAGTTAAAATTTAAACACATAAGAGTAATTGTGTGTTAATAATAGAGTTCACACAATAGTACTAGAACAAAACAGAGAAAAAATACTAAAATGGATAAAGTATTACATTGTACACCAACAGTCAGAAGAGCTGATCAAGTCACTGTTTTTCTTTTTCTTTTTTTTTTTTTTTTGTGACAGGCAGAGTGGACAGTGAGAGAGAGAGAGACAGAGAGAAAGGTCTTCCTTTGCCGTTGGTTCACCCTCCAATGGCTGCCGCGGATGGCGTGCTGCGGCCGGGGCACCGCGCTCATCCGATGGCAGGAGCCAGGTGCTAGGTGCTTTTTCCTGGTCTCCCATGGGGTGCAGGGCCCAAGCACCTGGGCCATCCTCCACTGCACTCCCGGGCCACAGCAGAGGGCTGGCCTGGAAGAGGGGCAACTGGGACAGAATCCGGCGCCCCGACCGGGACTAGAACCCGGTGTGCCGGCGCCGCAAGGCGGAGGATTAGCCTGTTGAGCCACGGCGCCGGCCCAAGTCACTGTTTTTCATAGTGTCCATTTCAGTTCAACAGGTTTCCCTTTTGGTGCTCAGTTAGTTGTCACCTAAAAGGGAGAATATATGATATATGTCCCTTTGTGACTGGCTTAATTCACTCAGCATAAACATTTTCAGGATTCAGCCATCTTGTTGCAAATGACTGGATTTCATTGTTTTTGACTGCTGTATAGTATTCTGTAGAGTACATGTCCCATAATTTCTTTATCCAGTCTACTGTTGATGGGCATTTAGGTTGGTTCCAGGTCTTAGCTATTGTGAATTGAGCTGCAATAAACATTACTGTGCAGACAGCTTTTTTGTTTGCCAATTTGATTTCCTTTGTGTAAAATCCAAGGAGTGGGTTGGCTGGGTTGTATGGTAGGGTAATATTCAGGTTTCTGAGGAATCTCCAGACTGCCTTCCATAGTGGCTTTACCAGTTTGCATTCCCACCAACAGCGGGTTAGTGTCCCTTTTTCCCCAAATCCTCTCCAGCATCTATTGTTGGTAGATTTCTGAGTGTGAGCCATTCTCACCGTGGTGAGGTGAAACCTCTTTGTGGTTTTGATATGCATTTCCCTGATTTCTAGTGATCTTGAACATTTTCTCATGTGTCTGTTGGCCATTTGGATTTCCTCTTTTGAAAAGTGTCTATTGAGGTCCTTGGCCCATCTCTTAAGTTGGTTGTTTGTTTTGATGTTGTGGAGTTTCTTGATTTCTTTGTAGATTCTGGTAATCAACCATTTATCTGTTGCATAGTTTGCAAATATTTTTTCCCATTCTGTTGTTTGCCTTTTCACTCTCCTGACTGTTTCTTTTGCAGTACAGAAACTTCTCAATTTGATGGAATCCCAATGGTTAATTTTTACTTTGACTGCCTGTGCCTCCAGGGTCTTTTCTAGGAAGTCTTTGCCGGTACCTATATCTTGAAGGGTTTCTCCAATGCTCTTTAAAAATTTCATAGTGTTGGGACATAGATTTAACTCTTTAATCCACGTTGAGTAAATTTTTTGTAAGGTGAAAGGTAAGTGTCTTGCTTCATGAATCTGCACATGGAAATCCAATTTTCCCAGCAGCATTTATTGAACAGACTGTCCTTACTCCAGGGATTGGTTTTAGATCCTTGATTAAATATAAGTTGGCTGTAAATGATTGGATTTATTTCTGGAGTTTCTATTCTGTTCCATTGGTCTATCCATCTGTTTCTTTGCCAGTACCATGCTGTTTTGATAACAACTGCCCTGTGGTATGTCCTGAAATGTGGTCTTGTGATGCCTCTGGCTTTGTTTTTGTTGTACAAGATTGCTTTAGCTATTCGAGGTCTCCTGTGTCTCCATATGAATTTCAGCATCATTTTTTCCAGATCTGAGAAGAATGTCTTTGGTATTTTGATAAATATTGCATTGAATCTGTAAATTGCTTTTGGAAGAATGGACATTTTGATGATATTGATTCTTCCAATCCATGAGCATGGAAGATTTTTCCATTTTTTGGTATCCTCTTCTATTTCTTTGTTTAAGGTTTTGTAATTTTCATTGTAGAGATCTTTAATGTCCTTGGTTCAGTTTATTCCAAGGTATTAGATTGTTTTTATAGCTATTGTGAAAGGGATTGATCTTAGAAGTTCTTCCTCAGCCATGGCATTGCCTGGGTACACCAAGGCTGTTGATTTTTGTGCATTGATTTTATATCCTGCTACTTTGCCAAACTCTTCTATGAGTTCCAATAGTCTCTTAGTAGAGTTCTTTGGGTCCCCTAAATAAAGGATCATATCATCTGCAAAGAGGGATAGTGTGAGTTCATCTTTCCCAGTTTGTATACCTTTATTTTCTTTTTCTTTCCTAATAGCTCCGGCTAAAACTTCCAGACCTATATTGAATAGCAGGGGTGAGAGTGGGCATCCCTGTCTGGTACCAGATCTCAGTGAAAATGTTTCCAGCTTGTCCTCATTCAATAGGATGCTGGTCATGGGTTTTTCATAAATTTCTTTGATTGTATTGAGGAATGTTCCTTCCATACACATTTTGCTTAGAATTTACATCATGAAAACTGGGTGTTGGGTGTTGTATTTTATCAAATGCTTTCTCTGCGGCTATTGAGATTATCACATGGTTTTTATTTTGCAGTCTGTTAATGTGGTATATCATGTTGATTGTTTTGCGAACCCTGAACCATCCCTTCATATCAGGGATAAATCCCACTTGGTCTGGGTGGATGATCTTTCTGATGTGTTGTTGCTTTCTATTGGCCAGAATTTTATTGAGGATTTTTGCATCTATGTTCATCAGGGATATTGGTCTGTAATTCTCTTTCAATGCTGCATCTTTTTCTGGCTCTGGAATTAAGGTGATGCTACCTTCATAGAAAGAATTTGGGAGGATTCCCTCTTTTTCTATTGTTCTGAATACATTGAGAAGCATTGGAGTTAGTTCTTTAAATGTCTGGTAGAATTCAGCAGTGAATCCATCTGGTCCTGGGCTTTTCTTTGTTGGGAGGGCCTTTATTACTGTTTCAATTTCTGCCTCAGTTATGGGTCTGTTTAGGTTTTCTATGTCTGGTTCAATTTAGGTAGGTTGTATGTGTCCGGGAATCTATCCAATTCTGATAGATTTCCCTGTTTGCTTCCATATGAGTCCCTGTAGTAATATCTGATGATTCCTTTTATTTCTGTGTTGTCTGTTGTTACATTTCCTTTTTCATCTCTGATTTTATTGATTTGGGTCTTTTGTCTTCCTTTTTTAGTTAGTTGGTCCAATAGGGTATAAATTTTGTTTATTTTTTCAAAAAACCAGCTCCTCTTTTGGCTGATCTTTTGTAATGATTTTTTGGATTCCATCCTATTGATTTCTTCTCTGATTTTAATTGTTTCTCTTCTCCTTCTAGATTTTGCTCTGATTTGCTGCAGATTTTCTAGATCATTGAGATGAATTGAAAGCTCATCTATTTGGTGCCTTTCCAATTTCTTGATGTAGGCACCTATTCATATAAACTTTCCTCTTAATACTGCTTTTGCTCTATCCCATAAGTTTTGGTATGTTGTGCTGTTATCCTCATTAACTTCCAGAAACTTTTTGATTTCTCTTTTAATTTCTTCTATGACCCATTGTTCATTCAGGAGCATGTTGTCCAATCTCCATGTGTTTGCATATGCTCTAGGGATTCCTGAGTTGCTAATTTCCAACTTCATTCCTCTATAGTCTGAGAAGATGCATGGTATGATTCTAATTCTTTTGAATTTGCTGAGACTTGCTTTATGGCCTAAAATATGGTCAAGCTTAGAGAAGGTTCCATGATCTATGGAGAAGAATGCAAATTCTTTATGTTTAGGATGAAAAGTTCTGTAGATATCCATTTGGGCTATAGTGTTGTTTAAATCTACTGTCTCCTTGTTTATCTTCTGTCCTGTTCATCTATCTATATTTGAGAGTGGAGTATTGAACTCCCCAATACTACTGTATTGGAGTCTCCCCTATTCCCTTAACAAATCTTTAATTAAACGGGGTTCTGTAATTAGGTGCATGTACATTGATAATCATTATATCTTCCTGTTGAATGGATCCCTTAATCATTATATAGTGCAGCTCTTTGTCTCTCTTAACAGTTTTTGTGTTAACGTTTATGTTGTCTGATATTAAGATGGCTACACCCACTCTTTTTTCATTTCTGTTGGCATGGTATATCTTTTTCCAGCCTTCACTGTCAGTCTGTATGCATTTTGGTTGGAAAGATGTGTTTCTTGTAAGCAGCTAATAGATGGGTTTTGTTCATTAACCCAATCAGCCAATCTGTGTCTTTTAACTGGACAGTTCAGGCAATTAACGTTCAGTGTGACTATTGGTAAGTAGTAACTTTGCCCTGCTATTTGCCAAAGATATTTTCTAATATATGCTTTGTACTTCCTGTGTTATTTTGCTGTGAGGTTTCCTTCCTTTACCTTCTTTCATATAGATGGCCATGTTTCTGTGTTTCTGTGTGTAACACATCTTTAAGCATCTTTTGCAGGGCTGGACGAGTGGCAAGAAATTCTTTCAATTTCTGTTTTCTGTTAAAGGTCTTTATTTCACCTTCATTCACAAATGAGAGCTTTGTAGTATATAATAATCTGGTTGGCAGTTTTTCTCTCTTAGTTCCTGCGCTATATCTTGCCATTACCTCCTAGCTTGTAGGGTTTCTGATGAGAAGTCTGCTGTGACTCTAATTGGAGATACTCTGAGAGTAATCTGACGTTTCTCTCTTGCATATTTTAAGATCTTTTCTTTCTGTTTCACTGTGGTGAGTTTAATTACAACGTGTTGTGGTGAGGATCTCTTTTGGTCATGTTTATTAGTGGTTCTATGAGCTTCCTGTACCAAGCTGTCTCTGTCCTTCTCCAAACTTGGGAAATTTTCTGCTAGTGTCTTACTAAAAAGGCCTTCTAATCCTTTATACCTCTCTATGCCTTCAGGAACTCCTAGAACCTAAATGTTGGCTTTTTTAATAGTATTATGTGAATTCCCGACAATATTTTTAAGATTTCAAATTTCCTCTTCTTTTCTTTGGTTTTACTGTATACTTTCCTCTTCTCTGTCTTCTAAGTCTGATATTCTCTCTTCTGCTTCACCCATTCTGTTTTTAAGGTTCTCCAATGTGTTTGTCATTTGATCTATTGAATTCTTCATTTCATTATGATTTCTCATCACTATCACAGTTTCATGTTTTATTAGTTGTTTCATTTTATTTTGATTCCTCCTTAATATTTCATTTTTGTGAGAGAGATTTTCTATCTTGTCCATTAAGGATTTCTGTAGTTCAAGAATTTGTTTTTGAGAACTTCTTAATGTTCTCAATTTTTTGAGATCTGCTTCTTGCATTTCTTCTATCTCATCATCTTCATAATCTTGAATTGGAGAGTCTTTTTCATTTGGGGACATCCTAGTGTCTTCCTTGCTCTTGTTACCTTGGTTTCTACGTTTGTTTGGCATATTGGATATATTCTTTGGTTCATTCTCTGTGGTGTTTTTTCTCATAATACTATGACTCTAGATGAAGTGGACTGTCTTCTTTTGATGGTTCCTTAGAGGCTGTGATGGGTGTGGCCAGAGAGCTCTGTTTGGTTCTTCAGGGTTAAGTGTGTACCAATGGTGACTCACCCAGATTGTTCTCTCTTATCGCTCTCTCTCTCTCTCTTTTTTATTTTTATTTTTGACTTAGTTGGGAAGTAATTCCGCACAGCTGAGTTAATTGAGGGTGGTTGATGTATGAAATCTAGCCTCTGTGGGTATTTGTCTGCTTACCCCTGGGACCACACAAAGAGTTCATGCATCCCTCAGTGTGGTCTTAAGTTTCTCGTCTCTCATCAGGTTGCCAAGGTTACCGAGTTTGTGTACTTGGTGAGTTCTCTTGTCCCCCCTCAGATTTTCACAGTTTCAGTTCGTTAGCTCCACACACTTTCACTAAATCTAACCTCTTGTTATTTCTTCCAACTAGAGTCAGGTTTTTCTGTTTGGCTAATGGCTTTAGCTGATGCTCTTTGTCTTGCTCGGCTTTGTAAGGTGAGTTGAGAGAGAGGCTAGTGTCCGTGCTAGTTCCCCTTATTTATTCATTTTTTTCTCTCCTCCAGTCAGCCTGGTGCACTTTCCCCAGTGGGGCCTCAGGCTTCGTTCTGCCTTTCCCTGCCAATGTCTTGGGTTACTGAGGTTTTTATCTCACCTCCCCTTCCAGCACTGGTGCGCAGGACTCTATGGCTGGGATTCCACTTGGTGGGTGACCTTGCTCTCCCCATAGGTCCTCTGTGTCACATCCACTAGATCCAGAAGAGTTTCCTCTGCAGTTTTCTTCTGAGTCTTTTCCTGAGGCTACAGTAACTCCACTTTTATTAAAATGTCTTTTCCCGGACTATTGGTGTGCGCCCTCACGATTCTGCCATCTTGGTTCCACAATCAATTTTGTTAATTTTTTAAACAGCTTTCCTATTCACTGATCTTTTGTATGGTTTTAGGACTTCTATTTTGTTTATGTCTTCTCTAATTTTTATGGTTTCTTTCTTGCTGATTTGGGGTTTGGTTTGTTTGTGTGTTTCTTGTTCCTGGATATTTCAATGTTAGATCATTTATTTGATAACTTTCTCATTTTTTGATATAGGTACCTATTGTCATAAGCTTTCCTCTTAACCCTTTCTTGTATCTCAATAAGTTTTTTTTTTTATTTTAGGATTTATTCATTTATTTGAAAGAGTTACACAGAAAGAAGGAGAGACAGAGAGAGATGTTTTCCATATGCTGGTTCACTCTCTAGTTGGCCACATGGCAGGAGCTATGCCAATGTAAAGCCAAAGATCAGGGGCTTCTTCCAGGTCTCCAATGAAGGTACAGGGACCCAAAGACTTGGGACATCTTCCTGCTTTCCTAGGCCATGGCAGAGAGCTGGATGGGAAGTGTAGCAGCTGGGACTTGAAGCAGCGCCCATATGGGATGCCAGCAATGCAGGCAGCGGCTTTACCTGCTATACCACAGCACTAGCCCAGTCTCATTTAGTTTTTATATACTGTGTTTTCATTTTTACTCATTTCAAGGATTTTTTTAAAAATTCTGTTTTGATTTCTACTATGACCCACTGTTTATTCAGGAGCATGTTATTCAATATCCATTATTTTGTATATTTTATGAAGTTTTTTGCTGTTAGTTTCTAGTTTTATTCCATTTTGGTCAGAAAAGGTACATGTAATATTTCAATTTTTAATTTGTTGAGATATTTCTTTTTAAAAGATTAACCTTATTTATTTGAAAGGAAGAATTACAGAGACAGAGAGAAACAGAGAACATCTTCCAACCACTAGTTCATTCCCAAATAGTTACAACAGCTAGAGTTGGGCCAGACCGAAGTCAGAAGCCAGGAGCTTCTTCCAGGTCTCCCACATGGTTGCAGGGGCCCAAGCACTTGGACCATATTCTGCTGCTTTCTTGGGCACATTAGCAGGGAGCTGGATCAGAAATGGAGCAGCCAGGACTTGAACTGGTGCCCATATGAAATATTTTACCTGCCACAGAACAACCTAGTTTCCTGCTGATACTTATTTCATGGCATAGTATATGGTCTATACTATAGAATGTTCCATGCTCTTATGAAGATAATGTGTATTCTGAAGAAGTAGAGTGTACTATCTGTAGCTATCTATTAGGTCAATCCAGTCCATAGTATATATTAGCTCTATTGTTTATTTGAGTTTTCATCGGCTCACTGATGAAAGTAAGTACCCAATTATTATTGTATTGGAGCTTATGTCTCCCTTTGGATTAATTGACACTTGTTTATATAAAACTGGGTGCCCTAGCACTGGGAGTATATACATTTCCTATAATCACTTTTTTTTTTATCGAATTGATCCCATAATCATAATCTCTTTTGACAGTTTTTGTCTTATAATCCATTTGAATAATATAGTTTTAGGTTTTCATGTTCATTTTAGATTTTCATTTGCATGGAATATCTTTTTCCATCCTTTAACTTTCAGTCTTTGTGTTTTATTTTTGGTGAACTATACTTATTGTAGGCAGCCTGTGTCAATTGTAGATGATCTTCCTTTAATCCATTCAACCAGTCTGTCTTTTAGTTGGGGAATTTATTACATTTACATTCAAGGTTATTATTGAAAGTAAATATTTGGTCCTGCCATTTTCTCAAAAGTATTCATTTTGTTTGTTTTGAATCCCCTTTGTTCTTTAAAAGGGTGTTTTCTGCTTTCACATTCTTTCATGATGGTGATTCTCATTGTTTCTGTGTATAGTATCTCCGTAAGTATCATGTGTGAAGCTGTGCAGGTCTTTCATTGTTTTTGATTTGTAAAGTATTTTTTTCATCTTCATTTTTGAATGAGAGCTTCAGTGTGTAAAGTATTCTGGATTGACATGTTTGTTTTTTCTTTTTTTAATTTTAGACCTTGGACTGTATCTCTCCATTCTCTCCTGGAGGGTTTCTATTGAGAAACCTGCTGTCAGTCTGATGGGGGTTTCTTTATATAGATTTTAGGATATTCTGTTTATGTTTTATTTTTGAAACTGACTAAAATGTGTCCAGGTGAGGATCTTTTCTGATCATGCCTGTAATGGGTTCTGTACATGTCCTATATTTGAATGTCCTCATTATTTTTCAAATTGAGGACATTCTCTGCTTTTATTTCACTGAAAAAGTTTTCTAAGCCATTCTATTTTTCTCTCCTTTCAGGAACTCCTAAGACATGTATATTAGGTCAAGTGATGGTATCTGTGTTTGGCTTTTTCCAATGTATTCTTTTTTTGTCTGACTGGGATGTTTTCAAAGATTTGCCTTCCAGCTAAGATATTCTTTCTTCTGCCACACGGAGTCTATTAAGGCTTTCCATTGTCTCTTTTTTAACATACTGAATTTTTCATTTCTAATATCTCAGTTTGATTTTTCTTTAATATTTCTAAACCAGGACAGTTTCTTGCCTGTGTCATGTATGGATTTGTTTACCTCATGTAATTGCTGTTCTGTGTTTCTGAGCAATCTTATCATTCTTTTTAATTCCTTTTCAGACATTTCATCAATCTCCTCATCTTCACAGTCTCAAAGTACTGTTGTGTTTCTTTGGAAGAACCAGATTATCATCCTTTTTCTTGTATTTGTCTACTTTTACACGTCTGGGGTAATGCTTGTTGGTATCTACTTGGAAGGCTTTGTTCTTGAAAATGTACGTTTGTAGCTTAATGGAATTTCTGTACCTCCAGCCAATAGCCAAAGTGTGCTGAGTGGTGCCTGGGAGCTCTGGCCAGCATTTGTGGGTGTTGCAAGTGTTAGGAGTGACTCTCATGTTAGGCATTGTAGATTTACTCTATCATTGGTGAGGGGGAGAGTATGGTCACACTGGCTGATGTGTTCATGGTCAGAGCCCTTCTCTGTGCCAAGGTGATACAGCTGCCTAGGGTGAGATCAGAGTGACTGCAAATTCTACCTAATAGGGTTCATGAGCTAATTGCACAAAGGATCTATGTGCACTGTAATGTGAGGGCAGGGCTCTGTGCAATGACACCTCCACCCCCACCCCACATACTCAGGGAATTTTAAGTTTCTGGAGTGAGACCCAATGATTTTCCAAAGAATTTCTCAGTTCCACAGCCTATTGCACAGGCACAGGATTCCCACAGTCAAAGGGGTGCAGGGGATTTCCTATCTGCCCTGTAAACTCCATTTCCATAGAGATGGCTGCCTTTTCCCTGGAGCTAGCTGCTTGTCCAGCAGAGATCTGCTTTTGGCCTCTGCAGGTTAAGTCCAGAGCTTTGATAGTAATGCTTTGTTACACATTTTAAAATCTTATGTGTTCTGAGATATTTTCAAGACTTCTTAAACATTATTTGGAGGGATTAATATAAAATATGGTTTTGTTATTAAATTTGTGTTCACTAAGTTGTTCTGGATTCTCTAGGAACAGATATCGTATATTATTCCAACTTATGAGACACTGTACACTGTGCATCTTAAGAAAAGGTAATTTTTTATTATTTAGTTTTGGATTTTATTTCTATGAAGCTGTTTACTCATAATAAAAAAGACAATGAAGAAATAATACATATAACTATTATTAACAATTTACTTATCTTAGATGACAGTCACTCCCCTGTGACTTAGTTAAAATTTTGGTCCTAATGCCTCAAATGGTGTTTTGTGAGTAGAGATTGGGAACATGAAAAATATGACTCACCTACTGAAGGCCAGGCTAAATGATACTAAGTTTGAAGGAACATCAAGACCTCTGTAATCAGGGAATGCTGTCAAAATAAGTAAATCTGTGACAGATTCTATTATGGAGGATTTTATCAGAGAGGTAAGACCACCTTGAAAATTAAGAGCTGTTATATAGTAATTAGATTTTGCATTGTTACAGGGCTGGTGAATAATTTATGGAAAATACTAGTAGCTATATGCCACTCTTCATAAAATTGGGAAAAAAATTGAAGTGATTTTCAGCAACATTTAATTTTTTGAAGGAAACCTAGTTGAGAAAGATGACCTTAGAATTAATTTGTGGCATTCCAAGAGGAGAAGAGGAGAGTTTTAGTTCAGTCTGGGAGTGGAACTTTTTGAGAGAGGCAGTTGGTGAGAAACTGGAGTAAGATGTAGCAAGTATTAAAAAAATACCTCTTCAGAAACACTGGACAGAGATAGAAGAAAAAAGAGGCTTAGATCCATACATTTTATATTTTAAATCCACATAGATGGCCACAAATCATTTTTATGAGAGGAAAAACAGGGAGTTTCTTAGAGATGAAAGGTGTAAACAAAATGATTCACTCTGTAAGAATCACAGAATTCTTACAATAAGGGGTCAATTTACTCTCAGACATATTTTATATATATATATATATATATATATATATATATATATATATATATAAAGCTTTTATTTAAAGAATATAAATTTCCAAAGAACAGCTTATGGATTACAATGGCTCCCCCCCCACAACTTCTCTCCCTCCCCCTACCCTCCCCTTACTCTCAGACATATTAAGGAGAATAAGGTAGATGGCAACTCCAAAACATTTGAAGAGTTCACTGGGATTTGTGGGAAGACTCACACTGCATTTGAATATCACAAGACTATTAACAGTGTTAAGAAATAAAATGGAGCTTGGGATATTGATAGGACATGTGTATATTGTTTTGGTGTAATACCTACATATTAGTATAATAATCCAATGATCAGTAGGAAACGTTTGCAAATAGTGTGTAAGAAAAATAAGGAGAAACACCACTATCATTGAAGAAGTTGAGATGTTTTGCTAACAGAAACTGAGGGGACAAAAAAAAATGATTTGATAGCAGATTGGATATAGTGCTAGCAGATATTTAGTTGGTCAGAAAAACGGAGATAGATCTCAATCAGAGGACATAGGGCCCCACTGTTGAAGGAAGCTATATAGGAAGTGCTTGTGGGACATGCCAGGCATAATGTTTATTTGGTACTAAATTTAATTTAGAACATTGGACAGAAAGTAGTTTTCAAAATTCTTTTATGATAAAAGCTGTCAAGAAATTATAATAGAAGAGCTGTACCTCAACCTAATAAACACTGGATATGACGAGTCCATGGATAACAGTGAAATATTGGTAGCATTTTATATAGGATTGAGAACAAGACAGGGGTGCTTACTCTTACTAATTCTGTTCAATGTAGTGCTGTAAATCTTAGCCAGAGAAATTAGGTAAGAGGATGAAATAAAAGGAATCACAATGAGAAAGAAAGAAGAAAACTGTTCCTATTTGTATATGATTTGATTTTTGCTGAATGCTCTGAATACCCAATAAACTAAAAACTAATAAACAGCTCAGTAAAGAAGTAGGATACAAAATCAGCTTACAAATCAGCAGTGTTTCTATACACTAATAAAGTACAATATGAAGAAAAATCAAGAAAACAATCTGTTTTATAATATATAAAATAAAATAGGAATAAAATTTTAAAATTTATTCTCAAGGGATTTATGAAGGGAGGGAGTTGGGGGCAGTAGTAGAGAGAGGGCAAGCCCTCCCATCTGCTGATTTATTCCTAAAATTCCTGTAATGGCTGAGACTGGGCCAGCCAAGAGCCAGGAGCCAAGAACTCAATCATGATCTCTCAAATTGAAATTGAAGTTTCAGTGCATGCAATAAAATGAATATGAGTTTTACACTGTGTACTTTTACTTCATTATAAAAGTTAAAATTTGACATAGTCGTAGCATTTACATTCAAATATCAGAAAGTACCATACTCCATCATCTAGTTCATATCTTTGCAAATTTTAAAGTACTTTTCTCCTTTGTCATCTTATTTTCTATTAAGGATCAGTCCATTAAGTTAAGAAAATTTTTTTTTTTTGACAGGCAGAGTGGACAGTGAGAGAGAGAGACAGAGAGAAAGGTCTTCCTTTGCCGTTGGTTCACCCTCCAATGGCCGCCGCGGTTGGCGCGCTGCGGCCGGCGCACCGCGCTCATCCGATGACAGGAGCCAGGTGCCAGGTGCTTTTCCTGGTCTCCCATGGGGTGCAGGGCCCAAGCACCCGGGCCATCCTCCACTGCACTCCTGGGACACAGCAGAGAGCTGGCCTGGAAGAGGGGCAACCGGGACAGAATCCGGCGCCCCGACCGGGACTAGAACCCGGTGTGCCAGCGCTGCAAGGTAGAGGATTAGCCTGTTGAGCCACGGCGCCGGCCAGGAAAATTATTTTACTAATGTATATTCTGTGGATAAAGTTAAGTATATCTCAAAAATACTCCTTTTACTCAAAGATTAACAAAAATTTTCTCTAAAGGTGAAATAAATATATCAGGCTTTCAAGGCCATAGAGTATCTGCCAAATAAACATTGCTATTGTGCATGAAACTTGTATAACTTAAATAAAAATTTAAAAAAAGAAAGTAGCCATAAATAAAATGTAAATGAATGCTTGTGGCTTTGATCTAATAAAACTATTTACAAAGAATGGGTCAGATTTGATCTAAATATATCAGTTTATTGATCACTGCTTTGTATGTTTCAAAAAGGACAGCTTTTAAAATTATCTCTTATATTCAGGTATTTTTTGGCAGATAATTTCATCATTTATTTGTATCATCAAGGAACTCTGGATTCTCATTCTTCAGATATACAGGTATGATTTAAATTCTATGTTTTCTAAAGTTTTAAAAACTTTTTAAAATGCTTTTCTAATATATCAGCTTTCAAGATTCATAGGCAGTATATTTAAGACATTTCATTGATTACATCTTGATTGATCAAATAAATTGATTGAATTAGATGGCCGGCACTGCTGCTCAATAGGCTAATCCTCCGCCTGTGGCACCGGCACACTGGGTTCTAGTCCTGATCAGGGTGCCGGATTCTTTCCCGGTTGCTCCTCTTCCAGTCCAGCTCTCTGCTGTGGCCTGGGAATGTAGTGGAGGATGGTCCAAGTCTTTGGGCCCTGTACCCACATGGGAAACTAGAAGCACCTGGCTCCTGGCTTTGGATCAGCGCAGTGCGCCGGCCACAGCACAGCAGCCGCAGTGACCATTGGGGGGTGAACCAACAGCAAAAGGAAGACCTGTCTCTCTGTCTCTCTCTCTCACTGTCCACTCCACCAGTCAGAAAAAAAAAGAAAAGAAATTTGTCTTTCCTGAATTCTTAATAAATAAAGACAAATGAGATTGACTTAGCATCTTTCACAGTACCTAGAACACAATTACTATTTTGTCAGATAATTGAAAATAAAAGAGTAAGAAAAGCAAATACCAATGTTTTTGGACATAAATCACAGATTTCTTATTTTATAAAACTATCCCCCTTTCTATCAATCAATAAATCCTACTGACTGTCCTTGCAACTATATATCAGAATTCACCCTTTTTCTCTGCCTTCATTCTCCGACAGCACCCATTTCCAAGTAAGCCTCATATCTATCCACAGTTTCCTGAATAATTTCCCTTTGATACCCTGCCCATCTGCTCAGTCAGTTCTCAGGATAATCAGATGGACCCTGACAGCCTAATCAGGCCATGGCTAGTCTGGGGACTTCGTATTGCTCAAAAAGTAAAGGACAAAGTCATTTCAGATTTTCCATGTTTTACACAGGCTAGCTCCTTTTTATCCTTCTGGTTTTGTTTCCTGTTACCAGTGTTACTGTATTCTGCCCACACTAGTCTCCTTTCTGTTCTTAATACATACTAGCTATGCTCTCCTTTCAAAAACTTTGTACTTTCTATTTCCAAATGCTTATTCATTCCCAAGATATGACATGTTTTCCTCATTTTCTTCAGATCTTTGCTCAAAATTACTGTTTTTGTCCTTCACTAATCCCTGTTTTAAGTTGTACTCTTATCCTTGGTACTCTGTATTTCCTTTACGTGTTTTTCTTTTCCCTATGGTAGTTAGCAATATGTGATGTGCCATTCATTTTATATATTTGTTTTCTGTGTCCTCAGTAATATATATATATATATCTTCATGAAAAGAAAACTTTTGATCTGTCATATTTGCCTGTGTAAATGTTAGGTATAAAAAAGTATCCTGTATGTGCTTAGCAGATAACTCAAATCTGCTGAAACATGGAACTGGCCACCATGTTGCTTTACTTTTATTGGATAGGGTCATCATTTCCCTTCCTTGCTTGCTCCTCTCCCCCCCTTAATTCTATCATAAAACAATGTGTTAATAAGAAGTCTTGTTTATAGCCCTGTCTGTATTCCTGCAGAACAGTGGTCTTTCTCCTTTTTTAGGGGATAAGTAAGCCTGTGATCTCAAAGTAAATTAAAAATATAACAAAAATTAAAAGAAAAAAGGAAACTAAGGAGGATCGGAAATTTCATTATATAGCTAGATTTGTATCTGTGAACTACATGAAATATGTTATATTAATAAGAAAGATATCTTATATTTCTTCATATAAAATTTATAGTACCATTGAGCCTTGGAAGTTATATAATCTTTGTTTTATTCTGTTACAATGTTGTTTGCTTAAAACATTTATTTATTTAAAGGGGATGAGAGGGAGATAAAGGGGAAGGATTTCTCTTCTATCCACTACTTCACTCCCCAAGTGGCCTACAACAATCAAGGCTGAGTAGTATGGGAACAGAATCAGAAAATCCATCCTTGTCTCCCACATAGGCAGCAAGTGCCCATGCATTCCCAGTCGTATTAACAAGAAGCTCAGTTCAAGTGTAGCAGTAGGGACTGCCTACAGGTGTATCAAGTAGTGGTGTAACTTGCTGCACAGGTGCACTACAAGGATAACCCCTGTGATAATGTTTTCTGCCTTTTATATCCCTAGCTTGATCATACTGTGGTCAGAGAAAAACCCCTGTAGGATTTCAGTCCTTTGGAATTTGTTGAATCCTGCTTTATGGCCCAGAATATAGTTTGATTTTGGTAAATGTTCTATATGTGTGGGGTTTTTTGTTTTGTTTTAGAAAGCTTTTATTTAATAAATGTAAATTTCATAGGTGTTTGGAATATAGCAGTTCTTCCCCTAATACCTGCCCTCCCATCCCCACTCCCATTCCACCATCCACTCCCTCTCCCATCCCATTCTTCATTAAGATTCATTTTCAATTATCTTTACATACAGAAGATCAAATCTATACTAAGTAAATATTTCAATGGTTTTGACCCATAGTATAAAGTATAAAGTATAAAGTACTGTTTGAAGACAAATTCTACCATTAATTCGCATAGTACAACACATTAAGGACAGTGATCCTACAGGGGGAGCAAGTGAACAGTGACTCCTGTTGTGGATTTAACAATTGACACTCTTATTTATAATGTCAGAGTTCACCCGAGGCTCTTGTCATGAGCTGCCAAGGCTATGGAAGCCTCTAGAGTTCAAAAACTCCATCATTATTTAGACAGGGCTATAAGCAAAGTGGACTTTCTCTCCTTCCTTCAGAGAAAGGTACCTCGTTCTTTAATGGTCCATTCTTTCCACTGGGATCTTCCATATGTGTGTTTAGAAAGTTAATTGTGTACTTTTTAGGTATGGTGTACTATATACACTAATGTGGTTGTTTACCAAGTATACTGTTCAAATCTTCTGTAGATTTTGAATGCTTGACTTATCAGTTACTGATATAAATTCTTTTTAAAATATTTTACTAATACAGGATTTTTTATGTTTTTACTATTCTTTCAATTTTACCTTTCTATTATTTGAAGCTGTGTTATTAAATGATAATAAATTTTCAGTTTGTATCTTCTTGTGAATTGAAATTCTGATCATTATGAAATATTCCTCTTTTTCTCTAGGGATGCTTCTTGCCTCTTGGTCTATATTTTCTTTTTAAATACAGTTTTAAAATCATCCTTTTGATTTTGTTTGCATAATATGTTTAATCCTTTAACCTTCCTGCATCATTGTATTTTCATGTCTCTGAATAACAGCATAAAAGATTTTTTTAAACTTTTATTTAATGAATATAAATTTCCAAAGTACAGCTTATGGATTACAATGGCTTCCCCCCCATAACTTCCCTCCCACCTGCTACCCTCCCCTTTACCACTCCCTCTCCCCTTGCATTCACATCAAAATTAATTTTCCATTCTCTTTATATACAGAAGATCAGTTTAGTATATATTATATAAAGATTTCAACCGTTTGCCCTCACATAGCAACACAAAGTGAAAAATACTGTTGGGAGTACCAGTTATAGCATTAAGTCACAATGTACAGCACATTAAAGACAGAGATCCTACATGATATTTTTTAAAAACTGATTAAATTTCTATGCAATTTCCAATTTAACACCAAGTTTTCTTTTTTTATTTTCAATATCTTTATATACAGAAGATCAATTCAGTATATATTAAGTAAAGATTTCATCAGTTTGCACCCACACAGAAACAGAAACTGTAAAAATACTGTTTCAGTACTAGTTATAGCATTACTTCGCATTGGACAACATATTAAGGACAGATCCCACATGAGACGTAAGTACACAGTGACTCCTGATGTTGATTTAACAATTTGACACTCTTGTTTATGGCGTCAGTAATCTCCCTAGGCTCTAGTCATGAGTTGCCAAGGCTTTGGAAGCCTATAGGGTTTGCCGACTTTGATCTTATTCCAACATGGTCATAGTCAAAGTGGAAGTTCTCTCCTCCCTTCAGAGAAAGGTACCTCCTTCTTTGGTGGCCCTGTTCTTTCCACTGGGATCGCACTCACAGAGATCTTTCATTTAGGTCTTCTTTTTTTTTTTTTTTTCCAGACTGTCTTGGATTTCCATGCCGACAATACTCTCATGGGCTCTTGAGCCAGATCCAAATGCCTTAAGAGCTGATTCTGAGGCCAGAGTGCTATTTAGGACATCTGCCATTCTATGAGTCGTCTGTGTATCCTACTTCCCATGCTGGATTGTTCTCTCCCTTTTTGATTCTATCAGTTAGTATTAGCAGACACTAGTCTTGTTTGTGTGATCCCTTTGATCTTAGACCTATCAGTGTGATCATTTGTGAACTGAAAATCATCACTTGGACTAGTGAGATGGCATTTGTACATGCCACCTTGATGGGATTGTATTGTAATCCCCTGACACGTTTCTAACTCCACCGTTTGGGGCAAGTCCAATTGAGCATGTCCCAAACTGTACATCTCCTCCCTCTCTTATTCCCACTCTTATATTTAATAGGGATCACTTTTCAGTTAAAATTTAAACACCTAAGAATAATTGTGTGTTAATTACAGAGTTCAACCTCTAGTACTAGAACAAAAAATACTAATATGGATAAAGTATTACATTGCATAAAGGATTTTTAAGAAATTAAGAGTCACGATGTGTCCCTGAACTTTAAATAATGACTGAAACTTAAATGTAGGAAAATCATTTTACTTGAAACATGAGATAACACTTTGGAAATGACATATAGTAGTAATCTCTAATCATAATCTAAATTAATAGTTAATATATTCAAAGAGGCAAATATGTCAAAAATTATTCTTGTCAAAGCCACTCTTCTCATATTATTTTAAATCACATAGCTTGTGAAAAATATTCAGAAGATGCAATCAAGTATGGAAGTAGGAAATCATTAGAAAGTTTTGTCAGTTCCTAAGTAACCACTTTCTTTCTTTCCTAGCCTCACTGTTACTATCAAGGATATGTTGAAGGATATCCAAATTCCATTGTCACACTCAGCACGTGCTCTGGACTCAGGTTATTATTTTTTTTTGTCTTGGATTACAGAATACCATAGTTAAGCTGTGTGGCAAATTTATTGTTATAAAGTGTGGATATGGAGGAGGATTCTTACATTGAGATTATTCAGTGACATCCTCACTATAACATGTTTCTACTTTTCTTATTTATTTTCAGTTTCCTTACTTATCAGAGACATTTCTAACTTCCTGAAAGGTTAGCTTCCCTATTCCCTTACTCACTTATTTTTTTCTCAAGTATATTAATAACAGTTGGAGATGCTTGATGACAGTAAATATGAGAAGCAAAAATTAAGTAGCTAATTTTTTCAGTAAATACAGTATTCATGATGCCATCCATTTACCTAGTGTTAAGACATACAGGACCAAAACATTGTTTTGTTCCTCCCAAGGAAATCATGTTCAGCATGAGCAGGCAAAAATACATAAACATAATTATAATAATCATATTTTTGCTAACATTACCATGATGAACTCTCTGAGAACTGTCGGCTTTCTCCCCTAGTGCTTTTAGAGTTCCCTGTTCTGTCAAGTATTACTCACCTTCCTATTGTAATGCAGGCGCCTTATTTGTAGGTGCTTCACAGTGCTTCTACTTGGAGTCTAAAGCAGGCCTGGAATTTGGTTTTTATAGAGTAGGAACTTGAATTATTATCTGCATTCAGATCAGGAACATTATACAGATAATTGGCTCTTTATAACATTACTTTTTTCCTTTTTTTAAAATTTTTATTTATTTACTTATTTTTTTGACATAGTGGACAGTGAGAGAGAGAGAGAGAGACAGAGAGAAAGGTCTTCCTTTTTCCGTTTACCCCCAATGGCCGCTGCAGCCGGCCACTGCGGCCAGCGCATTGTGGCCGGTGCACCGTGCTGATCCAAAGACAGGAGCCAGGTGCTTCTCCTGGTCTCCCATGCAGGTGCAGGACCCAAGGACTTGGGCCATCCTCCACTGCCTTCCTGGGCCACAGCAGAGGGCTGGACCGGAAGAGGAGCAACCAGGACAGAATCTGGTGTCCCGACCGGGACTAGAACCCAGTGTGCTGGTGCCACAAGCAGAGGATTAGCCTATTGACCTGTGGCGCCGGCCTCTTTTTCCTTTTTAAACGATTTATTTCTTTGAAAGTCAGAGTTACAGACAGACAGAAGGAGTTATCATGCATTTGCTGGTTCACTCCTTAAGTGACCACAGTGGTCAGTGCTGAACCAGGCAGAAGCCAGGAGCCAGGATTTCATCTGTGTCTCCCACGTGTGTCTCAGGGAAATTAGCATTTTTACCATCTTCTGTGGCTTTCCTTAGACCATTAGCAGGGAGCTGGATTGTAAGTAGAGCATCCTGGACAGGAACTGGCACCCATAAGGGATGCCAGAGTCAGAGGTGGGGCTTTACCCCCTATGCCACAACACTGGCCACAGAATCTTGCTTTTAGTTTCTTATTCAGACCATGTAACTAACAAAAATAATGTCATTTACTGCTAAATTTTATAATTATAAAAAAAATTTCTTATGGTGTACACTTTGCTAGTCAGATAGGATAACAGTTTTTCAAAACCAAACCAGAGAGAATTTCATCAAAATATTATTACTTAAGTTATTGTCTTGGAAAATAGGTGATTTACTCAATCACTGTAATGTAATTTGACTACAATTGACTTAATAATTTCTTATGCACCTAGAGATTGATTTAGTAATTTCTGCTGCCTTTATACCTAAAAATAAAGATGAAATGGAAACTTGTTTTTGGATTAGGAAAATCTTTTGTCTTTGGATCTTTGGTGTCATCTCTGTAACAGACGGTTTAGATCAAAGTACGGGACTAAAAATACTATATTACTTTACCTTTTATCATTTGGATTTTTGTCAAAACTTTACAATGTAAATTTTATTAAAAGAAGTTAAATTTTTAATTTTACAGAGGAATACTGCAATTTGAAAATGTGTCTTATGGAATTGAGCCTCTGGAATCTATAGTTCAATTTCGGCATCTCCTTTATAAATTAGGGAATGACAACATGGAATTTTCAAGTTCTAACAATACCAAAAGCACAAGAACACACCCAGTGAAATACAACATTTATATAGATGAAAAAGTGAGTTATGAATGGTTTATTACTAATTTCAAAGCAGTCCTTGGCTCTACTTCCATGAAATATTCGTGTATTAGGCTTTTGTATACCTCTAGCAATCCTTTCCTTGTGAACAATCTAATCTTTTCTTAACCCAACTATTTCCGTGAAACCAAACATCAACTTTTTATCCTTGAAACAATTTGTATTGAATGCTTATCACCCACTTAGTTTTCATTCTTTTTTTTTTTTTAGATTTTATTTAAAGAATATAAATTTCCAAAGTATAGCTTATGGATTCCAATGGCTCCCCCCCACACAACTTCCCTCCCTCCCGCTACCCTCCCCTCTCCCGCTCCCTCTCCCCTTCTGTGCACATCAAGATTCATTTTCAATTCTCTTTATACACAGAAGATCAGTTTAGAACATATTATGTAAAGATTTCAACAGTTTGCCCTCACATAGAGACACAAACTGAAATTATTGTTGGAGTACTAGTTATAGTATTAATTCACAATGTACAGTACATTAAAGACAGAGATCCTACCGTAGGTGTTTAAATTTTAAATGAAAAGTGATCCCTGTGAAATATAAGAGTGGGAATAAGAGAGGGAGGAGATGTACAATTTGGGACATGCTCAATCGGAACTGCCCCAAATGATAGAGTTAGAAATGTGCCAGGGGATTCCAATACATTCCCATCAAGGTGGCATGTACCAAGGCCATCTCATTAGTCCAGGTGATCAATTTCAGCTCACAATTGATCACACTGATAGGTCTAAGAGTTTTCATTCTTATTTCGTTTGTTAGCATTATCTTTCTAAAAATTACCTAGTAATTATTTTTAGATTTATTTATTTATTTAAAAGGCAGAGGTACAGACATATAGGGAGAAGTAGAGGCAGAGAGAGAAACCTTCCATAAGCCGGTTCACTCCCCAACTGGCTGCAACAGCTAGGGCTGGGTCAGGCCAAAGCCAGGAGCCAGAAGCTTCATCCAGGTCTCTCACATGGGTGTAGGGGTCCAGTTACTTCCACCATCTTCTGCTTTCCCAGGCGTGTTAGCAGGGGACTGGATTGGAAGTGGAGCTGCTGCTGGAGCCCCTATGGGATGCCAGTGCAGCATCTGAGCCTGCTGGAGCTCAGTACCAGCCTTGTAATTTTTTAATTGTCAAAAAATGTGCCTCAGTTCTTGATATTGTCTCTGTATTCCTGAAAGTTATTCAATAGAGCCAGTATCTATAGAGAATGCTTTATGACTACAGAGTCAGCATTAACTACATTATAGAAATAATGAAAATATCATAAACATAATTGTCAGATCTGGCCAGGTGAATTGTTCAATGTGCTGCCTGTGTAATTGCATGTGATGGTCCTCATAAAACTCATTGTAAAAGTAAAAAACTCAGTGCCAAATAATAATGGCATGAATTTACAAAGATTATACAAGTATATTTGAGAGTATTATTTGTTCCCACTACATGTTCTGTCCATCTTCTGTAAGTTAGAAAAAAAAAACCCTCGGAATTAGGCTGGGCATATAAAAAAGACTACATTTGTCAGCCTCCCTGATATATAGTAGGGGCCACGTGATGAAGTTATAACTGACAACATGTAAGCAGACCTATTATGTGCCACCTCTGCATTGAATTCTAACTGGAAAGGTCTTATCCTCCATACCGTTTCCCTTTTTTGCTCACTGCAATTTAGGAAATAGGTCTTCAGGAATGTAAAGAGGCAACCTGCAGAGAAGAGCAAAAATATTTGCAAACCATGCAACTGATAAAGGGTGAATATCCAGAATCTATGAAGAGCTCAAGAACTTCAACAACAACAAAACAAAGTTATGTTAAGAAATGGGCAAAGGACTTAAACACGCATTTTTCAAGAATGAAAATTCAGATGGCCAGCATACACATGAAAACATTCTCAAGATCACTAGCCATCAGGGGAATGCAAATCAAAACCACAATGAGGTTTTACTTCACCCCAGTTAGAATGACTCTCATACAGAAATCAAAAAGCACAAATGCTGGCAAGGATATGGGGAAAAAAGGAACCCTAATACACTGTTGAAGACCATATGGAGATATCTCAGAAATCTGAATGTAGACCTACCATGTGATCCAGCCTTCCTACTCCTAGAGATTTAACCGAAAGAAATGAAATCTGCATATGAAAGAGTGAGCAGTACACCCATGTTCATTTTAGCTCAATTTGCAATAGTTAAGATATGAACTCAACCCAGATGTCCATCAACTGTTGACTAAATAAAGAAATTATGGTATGTGTACACTATGGTGTAGTACTCAGCTGTAAAAAAAATCTTTTGCAACAAAGTATATACAATTAGAAACTACAATACTTAGGAAATAAGCCATTTCCAAAACCACAGATATCTCATGGTTTCCCTGATCTGGGTTAACTAATAGAGCACCTAAAATGTAATGTACTGGAGTGAAATGGATATTTGAAGATTCAATAACTTACAGCCCTTGTCTTACTTATTGAGGTATGTTTTTTTTTTGCTTCATACTATTTGGGTTTTTTATAGATTTATTTATTTTACTTGAAAGTCACAGTTATACACAGAGAAATGAAGAGGCGAAAAGAAAGAGAGGAGGAGGTCTTCCATCTGCTGATTCATTCCCCAGATGGCTGCAACGAATGGCTGGAGCTGTGCCGATCCAAAGCCAGGAGCCAGGAGCTTCTTCCAGGTCTCTCACGTGGGTGCAGGGGCCAAGGCCTTGGGCCATTTCTACTGCTTTCCCAGGCCATAGCAGAGAGCTGGGTCAGAAGTGGAGCAGCTGGGTCTTGAACTGGCGCCCACATGGGATGCTAGCACTGCAAGCAGCGGCTTCACCTGCTACGCCACAGTGCCGGCCCCCATACTATTTGTTGAACTCTTTACTTAGTGTAGAGTTAAACTTAAGATCATTAAGTAAAATGAAAATAAAGCTTTGTAAAAACTAAGAGTGGGAATAGGTGAGCAAGGAGAAAGAAGTGTTGGATCATGGGAAGTTTGGAGAGGAGGGTGAGAAGTAAACTGTTCCTAAATGTGTATATATGAAGTATATGAAACTTGTATAACAAAATTTAAAAAACAATAAAATAATGTTTTGTTACATTGTGATTTTCCCCAGAGGGGTAGAATTCTGCTGGAATTTGCCCAAAGTGCACTAATTTCTCTAATTATGCCTCATGGACCATTTGCTCTGTTTAGAAAGTGACAGGATCTGCAATGCAAGTTGAGAAGATCTGGGTACTTACAGACCTCAGTATTTCTCTGGACAAATGTTGGAAGAAAGAAAACGACAGAAACATAGAAAACTCCTCATACATTTATTTAATTAATGCTTATCATTGTAGCTTACAGTAACTATGCCAAGAATTATATTAGCTTGTATGATGAATGTATGAAACAAAGGGAAAACGAAGTAGTAACCAAAGCAGTAGAAGCTCACCTTTATGTCGTAATAGTATTACATTGAATGATGCCAAACAGAATTTCATGCTTTCTGAACTGCAACTTGAGATTTCACCTCAGTCAAGGGAAAAACCAAGTTTTTTTTTTTTTAATTTTTTTTTATTCTTCCTGTGGCAGCAGGATATGCAGAAGCCAGGTAATAGGTTGAATTTAAAGAACATTGTCAGTCATTAGACCCAGGAGGAAAGATCTGTCAATCCTATAGATGCCGGTTTGAGACCTGGCTGCTCCTCTTCCAAGGCTTTCTGCTGATGGCTGAGAAAGCAATGGAAGATGGCCCAAGTACTTGTAACCCTGCACCCACAAGGGAGTGCTGGCTTTGGACTGGCCCAGCTCTAGTTGTTGTAGCCATTTGGGGGAGTGAACCAGCAGAGGGAAGAATCTCTCTCTCTCTCTCTCTCTCTCTCTGTCTCACTCTCACTCTCTCTCTCTCTCTCTCTCTCTCTGCCTCATAATAAATAAATAAATCTTGGAGTGATGAGCAGAATTTTTAATTCAGCTAATATAAATGAAATGAAAAATACTTCACTCCTCTCACTTTCCTCCCTCTTTCCCTCCCCTTTTTGTGGGATTCTTGAACAGAAAGGTGAAATATCAAGAGATTTAGGAGAAAGCAGTCTTTATTATGCCTACATAAGGCTAAGTAGGATTCATATCCAAAAGGGACTGGGCCTGGAACAAAGACAGTCATTTCATTAGGTGAATTTTAGCTTCTTTGTCTCCATAATACGGCTACATACAAACCTTTGGTTGGACATTTTTTTAAATATTTATTTAAGAGGCAGAGTTAGAGAGACAGGGAGAGACCATGAGAGAGGTCTTGTGTCCACTGGCTCACTCCACAAATGGCCATAATGGCTGGAGCTGGGTTGGTCCAAAGCTAGGAGCCAGGAACTGCTTCCAAGTATCCCACGTGAGTGCAGGAACCCAAGCACTTGAGCCATCTTCATTGCTTTCCTAGGCCATCAGCAGAGAGCTGGATCAGAAGTGGAGCACCCAGAACCAGCACCCATATGGGATGCTTAACTTACTGTGCCATAGTGCCGGCCCCTTATTGAACATTCTAATGCTATGAAGCACTTGTAGATAAGAGGCTGTGCCTGCCTGGTTGCTATTAACCTTTAACTAGTCTCCCTTAATAGACCTAGTATTTCTTCCCTACACATAAAGAGCTGTAAGCTCTCTGGTGTTGGCTAGCATCATCACTCGGTGCTTACAGGCAGAAGCTGAAACTCTTAGAAGAAAGTAGATAATAGCCACATTGCATTATCAAGGTAGGCTCTTTATTTCCTGTGTTTGGGGAAGATCCCTATCACACCTTGCCCTCCCCCCACTTCACATTTCTCCTCCCTTACCCTCCCTTTTCTCCAGCCTTTCAGGTCTGCTGCTTCCTCTGTGAAATAAATGTTTACCAATAAATTACTGTTAAATGCTAAACAATCTTGATAATGAGTAGCCTTAATGTAATGTAGATGTAGAATACAAGGGGAAATAAAGTTCACAACCACAAGGGGACATTTCACCTTAAAATCACTTTTAGTGTAATTGACAATCAGATAAAGGAATCTGTAAGGACTGATAAATTTTTTTTCATGATGAATAATCATAATTTTTGGACATATCTACAACTATACATCCAACAATTATATAATTTTCATTGTTTCAAAAGTACAGCACTCTCCCTTTGTCCCTGAGAAGGAGTGGGAAGAGAGAGGGTGAGAGAGGAAGAGAGAGGTGGCAGGGACCCAAGTTTTTTTTTGTCTTTACCCACTGCCTTACAGGATATATATTGGCAGGAAGCTGGAATGTTTGACAGTAGAGCAGGGTCCTGAACCCCAGCACTCTATTATGGGATGTAGGAGGTGAATAGGGTATCTTAACTTCTAGGCCAAATGCCTGGCCCTGCTGTTTTCCTTTTCCCCAATTACACATGTAATGGTATGCTTGATGGTATCTAGTGGTCTTTTGGACTCTGTGCATTTTTCAAAAGTGTGTTTCTCCGGTCCTGTGTTGTGGTACAGTGGATTAAACAGCCACCATTTGAGCTCTGGTTCTAGTCCCAGCTGCTCCACATCCAATCCAGCTCCTTGCTAATATTTGTGAAGGCAGTAGAAGATAGCTCAAGCCCATGGGCCCCTGCCACCCATGTGGAATATCTGGATGGAGTTCTTGGATCCTGGGTTCAGGCTGGAGCAGCCCTGACCATTAGTAACCATTTGAGGAGTGAACAAGCCAATTAAAGATTCATTCTCATTCTCTCTCTCTCTCTCTCTCTCTCTCTCTCTCTCTTTCTCTCCTCTCCCTCCCCCTCTTCCTCCCACCCTCTCTCTCTTTCCTTCTCTTTCTGTCTGTAACTCTGCCTTTCAAATACATAAAAAAATCTTAAGGCAATAAAAGTGCTCCTCAGAGAACCAGTTATAAGGAGTAAGTCCTAGTGCGCTACAACATAGGAGGGTGACTATAACTTAACAACATATATTTTATCAAGCACTGGAAGAGAGGAGTTCAAAGACTATAAATAATGATAAATGCTTAAGGAGATAGAAATGTTTATTATATTGATTGATCACTTCATTGAAGCCCTGTTTCAAATTATCACACCATACCTCATAAAGATATGTAACTATTTGTTCATCGAAATAAATTTTAAAAAGCCTAATTAATTTGTTTTGAAATTTTCTGGGTTTTCTTCTGTCTTCTCAAATCTGTTAAATATCTCTACTAATTTATTATTATTATAGTTTTCAGCAGCATGGTTTCCTTTGTATAATTTTTATGCTTTTATCAGTGTTCTCTATAGATTGTAAGGCATTAACATTATGGTATTCCATGTTCTTTGAGCATATTTAAAAGAGTTTACTAATAGTCTTTGTCTACTAAGTCTGGTGTTGGATTTATCTTAAGGACGGTTTTACACTCTCTCCACCCCTCCCTGGAGAATGAGCCATACTAGTTCCTTTTCATGCACCAGATTTTCTTTTTGTTGAAAACTGGACACTTTTGAATGTTATGAGGTGGTCATGCTGGAAATAGAATCCTGCTCCCACCATGTACTCTGGGGTTTGTGGTTGCTGATGTTGCTTGTGAGTTACAGTTTTATTTCTTTAGTGACTTTGGAATGATTACTTTGTTTTGTGATCATCTAATGATGGGACACAGTTTCGTAATGATTGCTTCCTAGTTTTTCGGTTTTCTGTTTTGTTTTCTTTTTCTCTTTCTCTCATTTATTTACTTATTTATTTATTGGTGTACCTGCTGCTTGTCCCTTTTCACAGTGTAATGTCAATTAGTGTATTTGCCTTTAAATTTTTTTTTTACAAACACCACCTAGAAGTCCACCCCAGCACTGAGGAAGTTCCAGTGTGGAGGAAATGGGGAAACCCTTTAGCAATCCTTTAAGGAGTCAATGAACTCCTTATAATTCTTTGAGAACAAATTTTATATTACCTCCTCTGACACCAACAAACCACAACCACGAGCATGGGCCACCACCCTTTATGGATGCCGCTGAGCTGACCGTGGGAGGTGGGACTGTAGGTGGGTGAGTTCACCAACTTTTTTCCTGAAGCATTGCCCTATTTTGTTTTGTTTGTCCCTGGGAAATAGAGATGAAAGAGCCGCTTCTTTCTTATCCTGTCAGTTTGCCAAATGTGTACAAGCAGGGTTTCAGAGAACAGGAGTGGCAGTATGAAATGGGACTAACACTACACATGGGCACAAGAGCACTGCCCCTGCATTGAGTCGAGTTATGAAGCCCAGCTCAGATTGAGAGGGGAAGCAGACTTAGCGCTCAATGAGATGCATTGCAAAGTTGTATTGCAAAGAGTATGGACACAGGCAGCAGTGAAAAAAGTTGCCACTTTTTTTTTTGTTTTGTTTTCAACACCTAAATAATTTGTAAAGAAAATTTGTAAAGTTTAATCAATGTTAGAAATGCAAATGAAACAGATGGCTAGAGATACTAGGTGTTTTGTTCTGTTGATACATTGGAAGCTGTAGATCTGTAAGATATATTGTGATTTGTAACCAATATTCTTGTTACTATAGTCTGTTGCTATTTAATAATATGTTGATATTAACCAATTATAAAAACAAACACTGGCATGCTCTTTAAATGCTGTGGTAACGCCCTTTTTTTTTTTTTTTGGTAACACCTTTAATAAAAGGTTCAAAGTACACAAATTATGCTTGATTTCCAGTTCTACATGCTGTCTTTCTGTTTTCTAGCCAGAACCACCTGTTCCAGCTATATTTCTTCTTTATGTAGAAATGCACATTGTGGTGGGCAAAGCTCTGGTATGTATTTTTGCTTTTAAATATTTGGTGCGAATGTATGCTTCTCCATAGCTTAATAGCAGTTAAATGACTCTGAACTTTTTACTTGCTGGCTATAAAACTGTGCTAGCTAAAAAAACAGATTCAAAATTTTACTAGTGCTATTACAGATGTTTTATTTTAAATCTTTTCATAGCAATTGTATAGAGCTAAATGAGCTTTGCTGGCCCTACATATTTTTAGGGGTTCTTTTTATCAGATTCATACTATTTTTTAATGGTGATATGTTATCAGAGTGAAATTTTTTAAACTTTTAAAAACTATTATAAGAATGCCTTTAAGAACAAGTAGTTTGCGTTCTAGCTAATATTTTGCTGTATAATGTATTTATTAGGACAAAAGTGATCACAGTATAACTATGTATAAGAACTGCTTACAATCATGTGTCAGGATTTTCTTTAGCCGTTTTAGTGTGTGTTATACCTGTTTCCGTTTATTGTTTAGCTGATCCTGAAACCTCTAGATTCATGATTCCCATAAACATTTTTTTAAAGATTATATTTATTTATTTGACAGGTAGAGTTACAGATAGTGAGAGGGAGAGAGAGAAAGGTCTTTCATCCTCTGGTTTACTCCCCAAATGGCCACAAGGGCAGGTACTGTGCCAATCTAAAGCCAAAGCCAGTAATCTCCTCTGGGTCTCCCATGCAGGTGCAGGGGCCCTGCGCACTTGGGGCATCTTCTACTGCTTTCCCAGGCAATAAACAGAGAGCTGGATTGGAAGAGGAGCAGCCAGGACTAGAATCAGTGCCCATATGGATGCTGGTGCAGTAGGCAGAGAATTAACCTACTGTGCCACAGCTCAGCCCCTCCCCTAAACACTTTGAGGGCCTCTGACCCATTCAGGATCTCTGGGGTAATAAGTTAGCTTGTAGTCAACCAGATACAGCTTTATTGCTCTTACTATTCAAAAAGTTTGAGATATCAGGAATAAAAAATATTTTCAATGGTTTATTTTGATGATAAGCATTTGATTGCAATGCCTTTGGAAGATCACAGACAATACTTCTTTTTTTCATTATAACAGTTTAGAGTTTTTTAATCCAAAGTCTGAGACAGGAGGAATTTGTAGATTCTAAAACACTTAATTTATTACGGTAAAAGTAAAGGTAAAAGAACAAAGAGACCATTTAAAAGAAAATGGAAATACTGAGATGTTTTGGAGATATTTGAGATATTTCTAGTAAATATGACTAGGTTTGTGGGAATTATTTGGATTATGAAAGTTCTTTTGCTTCAGGAATATGTTGTAAATATTTGAGAGTTGTATTAGAAGCTTCTTGTCTAAGTTTCTCATTTGCAAGCTGTGTAATGCTGCTTAAGCCTTCTTTCTATCTATTCTTATTATTTACAGAGTATTTAATAAAGTAAATATTGATCTAGCTATGAAATCTTTGTTATTAGATATTGGCATTTAAAGAAGAATACTGATATTTTCTTCAGTGACTTAATAAAAGTAAATCCACAATTTTAGCCTAGTAAATCCAGTGCCACAATGAGGAAACATATGATACTGTAAAAATAGAACATAGCAATGGAAATATGAATAGAAATCCACAGCTGTTACTTGAGCTACTATATGAGCATACAAATGGATTTTTTTTGGTCAGGCAGAGTGGACAGGGAGAGAGAGAGAGAGACAGAGAAAGGTCTTCCTTTTCTGTTGGTTCACCCTCCAATGGCCATTGCAGCCGGTGCACTGCAGCTGGCGCACCGCACTGATCCGAAGCCCAGAGCCAGGTGCTTCTCCTGGTCTCTCATGTGGGTGCAGGGCCCAAGCACTTGGGCCATCCTCCACTGCCTTCCCAGGCCACAGAGAGCTGGACTGGAAGAGGAGCAACCGGGACAGAATCCGGCTCCCCGACCGGGACTAGAACCCTGTGTGCTGGCGCCGCCACAAGTGGATTTTTCAAAGTGTGGGTTGTCTTATTATTCAAGTATAGTAAGGCCACCAGAGCAGTAATTTACTCTGTTGAGAAGAGTGTGGAATTCACAGTTCTCAAGAGGAGGGAGCAGCCTATATTATGTAGGAGGCCTCATGGAGAAGCAACAGGGGTGGTTGGTTAGGAGACTGAGCAAAGGGAAAATGTGGTCAAGAGCCTTCGTTGTGATTTCCTTTGGAAGGAACAGGCAGGACAGGGTAGGCAGGCTTAGGAGGATTGGCTGGTCTGAGTATCAGGTATGTCCCCTGCTTTATGGTACCTGGCACTGGTATGATCAGTACAGAGCCATAGTGGCCCTGAGTGTGAGAACCCGATAGAGGAGATGGAGGTGCAGGCTTTGGTTTGATTGGCTTGCATATGCAAGTTGCACTTGAAGGTAAGGCATTATTATCTCTTAGAAATAGCTTTCCGTGGGAAGGGTGTTCAGTGAGTCCCTAAAATGTCAAAGCATAGAAAATACAGAAACTGAAAAGGATTGGTTAATGTCATGGGTCACATAATGAATACAAGCAATGAGTAATGGGTGGAGGGTAAAGCCAAGGATGACTGTGCAAAATTTCCTTCGTGTGAGCTAAGTTTCTTTTCAGGAAACTGGAAGAGTGTTTAATTACAGAGTTAACAGAGACAGAAATAGATGAATTAAAAAATTCATATGACCTTTGTACTTTATCAAAAAGGCAATGGAGAGTCACTAAAAATTTTAAGTAGGGTGTGACATATTAATATTTTCATTTTATAACAGTGTGGGGCTGGGTTGTTAGTGGAAAAATGGAATAAGTAACCATATAAGAGATTATGCCAGTAATCAAGATGAAAATGTCAAACAAATTAGTATTTTTAGGATTGGAAATAAATTAACAATTTTAAAAATTACTGACTCCTTTAAATTAGAAATATATGTTAATTTATTTGATTCTTTTAGGTTTTTTTCCATTTCTTAAAAAAATATTCAAAAGCATGTAGATACCACTTGATGGTCTAGTAATTAAGAATATGGTGGCCAGTGCTGCAGCTCAATAGGCTAATCCTTCACCTGCGGCGCCGGAACACCAGGTTCTAGTCCCAATCGGGGCACCGGATTCTGTCCCAGTTGCCCCTCTTCCAGTCCAGCTCTCTGCTGTGGCCCGGGAAGGCAGTGCTGGATGGCCCAAGTGCTTGGGCCCTGCACCCCATGGGAGACCAGGACAAGCACCTGGCTCCTGCCTTTGGATCAGTGCAGTGCGCCAGCTGCAGCAGCCATTGATGGGTGAACCTATGGTAAAGGAAGACTTTTCTCTCTGTCTCTGTCTCTCTCTCTCACTATCCACTCTGCCTATCAAAAAAAAAAAAAAAGAATATGGCATTGAACAAAGCAGAAAAAGAAATCTGCTTTCATAGTAATCAAATAATTGTGTGATGTAAGATAAGATAATACTATTCATTAAAGTAGTGAAGATGTTAAGTAGATTCTCTTTATTTTAGGGAGAATGCTGAGTTTAGTTTTGAGAGTGAGTTTGGTTTTGATTAGTTTAAGGATATTATGGAATGATTAAGGCTCAGGGAATAGAGAGTTGATCTATAGATATGATGATACATTTGCAGTACTGAGTTTATTTATACTTCACTAGTTACTTATGCATTAATTTATGCATGCATGTGTGCATGTGCATGTGTGTATAGGGGCAGGGTTATTCTTCAGTTTCATAAAAGTAGACTTGTGTAACCACCACCAGAACCACAAACAGAACACTCAATAGTGCCATCACCACAGGTTTCTCTTATATATAGCTATAAGCTACACCAGCCTTCTTAACTTTGGTGACTACTGAACTTTTCTCCCTTTAATTTCACAAATATTTCATAAATAGTCACAAATATGTGTGCAGTATGTATCATTTTAAGATTTGTTTTATACTTAAAACAATTTTCTTGAGTTTTCCTCCAAGTTGTTCTCTATATCAACAACTCAGTTCTGTTTTTTGCTCAATAATAGCCCATGGTACGAATGCACTAATTTATTTAACCCTTCAACCATTCAAAGACATAGGAGTTATTTCCAGTTTGGGGGTATTGTGAATACAGCAATTATGGATGTTCACATACAGGTTTTGATTTGAGTACAGTTTTGATATCCTTACTAAACTAAGGTCTTTTTGTTTTTGCTTGTTAAACTTCTTATTTGGTGAAGTATTAACCCTTTTTACTGCAATGTAAATTTAAAATATGTTATCTCAAAAGCTATAAAAGGAAAAAAGATGGAGGAAAGGAGGGTGGGAGAGAAGAATGAGGGGAAGATCCTTATGTTCTTGGATTTGTATCTAAAATCATATTGAATCTGTTAAAAATTAATTAAAATTAAATGAAATTAAAATGTTTTGATTTGTTTGGGATAAATGCCAGGAGTGCAATTTCTGGGTTATAAAGTCCTATATTTGTTTAGAAGAAAATTGCCTAGCTGTTTTTGAATGTGGCCATACTAGTTTACACCCCTGCCAGCAATATATAAGTGATCCAGTTTAATTTTTTGTTTTGAACTGTTGAAACTCTGAAAATAGCCTTAAAATTCTGAGAGTAGAAGGAGACTAAATCTCAAAAGCATTATGTAACAAACTGTATTCAAATATGAAATTGATTCTGTTTTTCAGTATGAATACCTGGGCTCTGATAGCATGATAGTAACAAATAAAATCATCAAAATTATTGGCCTTGTAAATTCAGTAAGTATTTCCCTTTTCATATCTGATAACATTTTTAATTTTTGAAATTTTATAGCATTAACTTGACTAGTATTTCTGAATAATTAGATCATTTATATATGCAATGGGTATGGATTTATGAAAATATCAAATTGATATCCATGCCATCTAAGAATAGAATTAATTTTGCATATATTTGTCTCTTCTGTTTTTAGATGTTTACCCAATTTAAAGTTACTATTGTGCTGTTGTCATTGGAGTTGTGGTCAGATAAAAATAAGGTTTCTACAGTTGGTGAGGCAGATGAATTATTGCAAATATTTGCAACATGGAAGCAGTCTTATCTTAACTTACGGCCTCATGATGTTGCATATCTATTCATGTAAGCATAATGTTTGAGTACTCCTAGAATGGGAAAAATAATCTGTAATAATGAAATAATGATGTAGCTTAATATAGAGAAGTGTTGTCTATTTATGAATATTTATAGTTTTTTATTATTCATTATTGCTTTATGCAGGTCTCATGCTGATTTTCTAGTTGTCAGACAATATACAAAAGATTACATTTATTTTTTCTTTTATCAACTTGTACAGGAGATTGAGATTTCCAGAGTTTAATCTGTCTCAGGATTCTTGGACCTATTGATGTATCTATGATTTGAATTCAGTTTGTTAAGTCCAGAGCCCATACTCTTTAACTATTTCAAAAGATGGAATTTATTTTACAGATTTTATATTTTATTAGGAATTTTGATTAAAACGTTTGGTAACATAAGTTAAAATATTTTGTTTTATAATGAACTTCCTGAGTTATTTGAAAATGTTTATAATTTTAAAGTATAGCTATATATTTATAACTTTATTCATATTAAGTTTTAGCAACAATGAGAAAATTCCTTCCCATAAATCTATATGTAAATGTCCATATGGAATTATAGATGCCCATATAGAAATTTCAGCTGGTGTGTCAGTATTTCCTTTTGTGTGTATGAAATCAATCTTTCCTTCATATCTCTTCATATTATTGTCTTTTCATTTTTTGCCAGTCTAATGTATATGAATCAATGTCATTGTTATCTTAATTTGCTTTTTTTCTGATGAAAAATTCTTTTCCTATGCTTGACACATCATTTTGGCTCTGTCCTTCTGTAATTGCCTTTTCATGTTAGTATTTCTGTATTTTTAATTTTTGTAAAGGTTTGAAGAGACAGAGACAGAAAAACTGGATCAGAAGTAAAGTCACTTGGACTTGAACCTGCACTCCTGTCTGGGATGTAGGAGTCTGGAATAATGGCTTAACATGCTGTACCACAGTGCCCACCTCTCATTAATATGTAGTCAAAAAGAGAGGTGACATTTTATTTTTTGTCACATGGCTAGCCAATTTTGCCAGAAATTTAAGTAGCACATTTGTCACACATTTGTCTAGTCTCATAAACAACCTGTTTTTATAGATATTAATATAATTTTATATATCTGTGAGAACTGATGCTTAGTCTTCCAGTCTACAAGTATGTATATTTATGTTGAATATTCCAGAGAGTAATAATGCTACATCTTTCCATTATTCAAAGCGTTCTTAAATTCATTAGGAAATCTTTCCAGTTTTCTGTAGAGGTCTCACAGTTAATTTTTTTATCTTTTTCTAGGTGTTTTATATTTTATGTCAATGTAAATTGAATATATTCTAATCATAGCAGTATTAACTAAAGATCACAGTTTATACAATAGTTTATTTGTTATATAAATTTATTTTTAAAAATTGTAGCAATTTACCTGTTGAGATTTTAAAATTTGCATGCATAATATTATCTGAAAATTATCATGGTTTATTTCTTCTAATCCAATACTTATGCCATTCATAGCCCTACTGAATTGGCTAAATTATTAAAAGGATGCTGAATAGACATTGTGATAGTAAGTATCTTTGTCACATTCCTGATTGGAAAGATAATATTTCTTTTTAAATATATTTTATTTATTTGAAAGGTAGAGTTAGAGTTACAGTTACAGTTAGAGAGAGAAAGAGGTCTTCCATCTGCTCGCTTACTCCCCAAATGGCCACAAGGGCCAGAGCTGCACCAGGCCAAAGCTAGGAGCCAGGCACTTCCTTCTGGTTCTCCCAGATGGGTGGCAGTGACACAAGAATTGGGCCATCTTCCCACTGCTTTCCCAGATGCATTAAGAAGGAACTGGATCAGAAGAGAAACAGACAGAACTCAAATCAGCACCCACATGGGATGCTGACATCTCAGGTGGTAGCTTAACCTGTTATGCTGTACTGCTGGCCCTGGAAAGAAAATATTTCTGTATTTTCAAATTTACTGTATTATTTGTGATAGAGTCTCTATGGAAGCTGTATATCAACACAAGAAATTGCTTTCTATTTTTTATTTAATCCATATTGGTATTTTTTAATCCTGTCTAAATGTAAAATTTTATTGATTGAAGTTTCTTCCTCTACTGAAAGAATTATGGAATCTAAAAATACTATTTAAATTCTGGCTTAATTTCTATTATATTAATGTAGCCCTGCTGTTGATATAGCAAATTTCATTGATTGGTTTTTAAATGTTAAGCAGATTTTGCATCCTTAGAATCTATACAACTGAACTGTGATATACCAGATTCAGTTTATTGATAATTGTTTAGGATATTTTATTGTTACATGTCAACTCCTTCTTGAAATTTGTCTATTTCTGAAATGATTGTGTCTTTTCCTGTTTCTTTTCTAAAATTTATCTTTTTTCACGTATCTAATATTTGCCTGATTTTATTATTTATACCTTGGAACTTTTCTTCACAACTACAGTTGCTTAATTTAATATTAAACATTTGTGGTTGGCATTGTGGGGCAGTAGGATAAGCTACCACTTGTGCTGCCTGCATCTCATAGTGGTTTGCTAGTTGAGTCTTCTCATCTTCAAATCCAGATACATACTAATGTGCTTGGGAAGGCAGTAGATGATGACTCAAGTACTTGGGTTCCTGGCACTCATGTGGGACACTCTGATGAAATTACTGGCTCTACATCTAGAATGAAAATGAATAAATCTCTTAAAAATATTTGTAATGGATTGTTTATTTTGGTTTGTATTGACTGTTTTTGGAAATTGGCTGCAAATAATTGGCTTACTCACAGTCATATTTCATAAAAGAATTCATTATTGGCTCATGCCTGTCCTTCCTTTAAGTTATATATTTATAATAATACATCACCATGAACTCTCTATCTGACAAAATGCTAAGACTTTGAGGGTAGCTTACATTAAGGATATAGGCTTCTATCACATCCTACATGGGAGAGGGAAGAAGTTCCTGGCTCCTGGCTTCAGACTGGTGCAGCTCCAGCCATTGTAGCCATCTGGGGAGAGAACCCGTGGATGGAAGATCTCTCCCTCTCTCTGTGTAACTCTGCCTTTCAAATAAATAAATAAATCTTTTAAAAAAAGAAATTCCCTAGAGTCCATCAATCTACCTACTACTATGTATATTTACAATGGAAAAGACATCAATACATGTAAGAGAATTTTCACTCTCTTTTATTTTGGCATTATTCACAGTTAAATTTGTGGAATCAATGTGTCTGTCACTAAATTAATGAATGAAGTTTGTGTACACACTTAAGGGATTATCATTGAACTATAAAATGAAGGAAATTCTGCTCAATTTTGGTTTCCACTAATGTGCTGTATCTTTTCCATTTTGTTACTTTTAGTGTCTATGTGTCTATTGGTGGGGTATGTTTGTTGATTAGTGTAAAAACATTCAGTAGTCTAAACCTTTTACTTGAGGAATTCACTCTGCTTACATTCAGGGTCATTAAAAGTATGGAAGTATATGTTTGGAGCACATGTACCCTATTAATTTAGAGTATGGCTATGGAATCAGATTGCCCAGGTTCAAGTCCTTCAGTTGCTCTTATGCTGCCTTGAGAAAATTGCTTATTATTTCCCACCTGATGGGAAATAGTTCCTATTTTTAATGGGGATAAAAGTATCAATTTCACAGGTTTACTTTGAAGATTAAAATGGATAATTCATGCAAAATTTTGAGAACTGTGGTGTTTTTTATGAGAGTTTCTTTAGGCCAATACTCAAAACTAAGAAAAAATATTTATGATAAAATGAGGTCATTTCTATGAAAAACTGAGCTTTTTGATATCAGTGTCAAATTTTGATGCATAAATTAAAAGGCTGTATTGTCATTCAGTAAAATTTTTTGATAAAAAGTTTTGGTAATCTTAACCAAATATGATAAGTGCACATCAAAACTTGGGTCTGTTGGGTGTTTAGAAAATCAAGAGAGCCTAGGGAGATTACTGATGCCATAAACAAGAGTGTCAAATTTTTAAATCAACATCAGGAGTTACTGTGTACTTACGTCTCATGAGGGATCTGTCCTTAATGTGTCATCCAATGTGAAGTAACGCTATAACTAGTCCTGAAACAGTATTTTTACACTTTGTGTTTCTGTGTGGGTGCAAACTGATGAAATCTTTACATAGTATATACTGAATTGATCTTCTGTATATAAAGATAATTGAAAATGAAAAAAAAACCTTGGCGTCAAATTGGAAATGGCATAGATAATTAATCAATTTTTTAAAAAAAAAATCATGTAGGATCTCTGTCCTTAATGTGCTGTACATTGTGAATTAATACTATAACTAGCACTCCAACAATATTTTCACTTTGTGTCTCTATGTGAGGGCAAACTGTTGAAATCTTTTCGTAATATGTACTAAACTGATCTTCTGTGTATAAAGAGAAAAAAAAAAGAAAATTTCTGAACTTCGAAGTAATTAAGTGCATTTCAGACTAGGATTTTATCAACTACATTCTCAAATTTAAGTTTTTAATTATGATGAATTATCTATCTATCTATATATATATTTATTTAGTTACAGGGATTATCCAGATTATGTGGGTGCAGTGTTTCCTGCAAAGATATGTAACACTCGTTATTCTGCAGGAATTGCAGTGGTATGTAATTATTTAATTTTACTTTTAAAATTTTACAAATTTAGAAATTGTCAACACAATAGTATATATTTTATGCATTTATATTTGTTTAGAAATTGCATGTGTTTTCCATGGCTGCTAAATTTTGAAACATTACTAAGGAAAATATTTTGTTGAAAAAATTATTTACCATTTACTGTATTAGAACTTAAATTGGGGTTAAAAATATCATATATAAATAACACAGAAAGGAATAGCACACCATGGAAAATTATGTTAAGGAAATTTCTATTACCCTAGTAGATTTTTGCTTGCACACATAAAATTGGAGAAGTACTCTTACAGAAAAATAACTTCAAAATCAAAATAAGTAAATAAAAACTGCAATAAATTTCTTTAAATGTGTCAAACATGTAAAAGTGTAGAAGAGAAAATTTTGTGTGTGTATTAAATTTTGATGTTATTTATCAATGTGTTGTATACAAAAACATTGGTAAAAGTAAATGCATCATTGAAAGTTAATGTTACTTGGAGAGCGGCAAGATTGCGGAATAGGAAGGGAGCACATTGATAGTCCGGGAAGAGACAGTTTAATAAAAGTGGAGATACTGCATGTTCAAGGAAGAGTAGGGGAAGAAAGCAGAGGAAACTCTTCTGGAACTAGTGATTCACAGTGGCCCTGCGTGGAGAGTGTGGGAGCCCACGGTCCAGGACACCAACAGCAGAATCAACACACCAGCGCTGGAACGCTATGTGAGCCGAAACTCAATAGCCCAAGACACCGGCAGGGAAGCAGAAAGAGGAGACTAGAGGGAACGAGGCTTGAAACCCCGTGGGGCAAAATAAAAAGAAAAGTGACCAATAGGGACACGAGTTTCTCTCTCTACGCTCACCTCTCAAAGGCGAGCAAGACAAAGAGCAGGCACTATTTTGGACATACATCATAAGCAGGGCGACCTCAGGGCTGCTTCAGCCCTGAGCCTAGCAGAAAAACCTGACTCTGGGGGGGGAGGGGGTTGAAATAACAGGAGATTAGGACCTAGTGAATGTGTGGTGCTAATGAACTGAGACTGTGAAAAAAGAGACGGTGGGGGAGAGAACTCACGGAATTCACATGACTACTCTTCAGAGACACTACAATTCGGTAACCTTGGCAACCCAGTAGGAGACTGCAGGAGAATTTGAACCCACACCGAGGGCAGAACAGATTCCCTGTGTGGTCCTTGGGAAAGAGCTTCCAATCTCTGGCTCTGTGGGTATATCATTTGCCTGCTAAATACCTCCAATTCTGCTCAGCTGTGCAGACTTACTTCCCTTTTGAATCAAAAAAAAAGAAAAGAGAGAGAGAGAGAGATTTACCACACCTAACCTGGGAGTGTAACCTTTGGCATACCCTTAACCCTCAGGAACCAAACAGATCTCTCAGGCCACACCCATTTCAAGCCTCTAAGGTTCCATCAAAAGCAGACAGTCCACTTAATACAGTCATGGTATAACAAGAAAAAACACCACAACGAGAGAAGAATCCAAAGAGTGTATCCACAATGCCAAGCAACAAACGCAGAAACCAAGCAAACAAGAACAAGGAAGACATTATGACACCCTCAAACAAACAAGACACACCAAGCCAAGATTATGAAGATGATGAGATGGAAGAAAGGCAAGATACGGATTTCAAAAAATTTATGAAAAGAACAATTAGAAGTATTCAAAAACAAGTATTTGAGCTATGGAAATCCTTATTGGACAGGATAGAAAATATCCTTTGAGAAAATGAAATCTTAAGGAGGAAACAAAATGAAACGCAGAAACTAGTAAAACAGAAAAGTGTGATAGTGAAGAGAAATCAAAATGAAATGAAGAACTCAATAGATCAAATGACAAACACATTAGAAAGCTTAAAAACAGAGTCAGTGAAACAGAAAAGAGAATATTGGACTTAGAAGACAGAGCACAGGAAAATATACAGTCAAACCAAAGAAAAGAAGAGGAAATTAGAAATCTAAAAAATATTGTTGGGAATCTACAGATTACTATTAAAAAGCCCAACATTTGAGTTCTAGGAGTTCCTGAAGGCATGGAGAGAAAGGATTAGAAGACCTTTTTAGTAAGACACTAGCAGAGAACGTCCCAGGTTTGGAGAAGAACAGGGACAGCTTGGTACAGGAAGCTCATAGAACCACTAATAAACATGACCAAAAGAGATCCTCACCACAACACGTTGTAATTAAACTCACCACAGTGAAACAGAAAGAAAAGATTCTAAAATGGGCAAGAGAGAAACATCAGATTACTCTCAGAGGATCTCCAATTAGAGTCACAGCAGACTTCTCATCAGAAACCATACAGGCTAGAAGGGAATGGCGAGACATAGCCCAGGTACTAAGAGAGAAAAACTTACAGCACAGAATATTATATCCAGCAAAGCTGTCATTTGTGAATGAAGGTGAAATAAAGATCTTTTATAGCAAACAGAAATTGAAAGAATTTGTCGCCACTCGTCCAGCCCTGCAAAAGATGCTTAAAGATGTATTACACACAGAAACATAGAAACATGGCCATCAATATGAAAGAAGGTAAAAGAAGGAAACCTCACAGCAAAATATCACAGGAAGTTCAAAGCATATATTAGAAAATATCTTTGGCAAATAGCAGGGCAAAGTTACTACTTACCAATAGTCACACTGAACGTTAATTGCCTGAACTGTCCAGTTAAAAGACACAGATTGGCTGATTGGGTTAAGGAACAAAACCCATCTATTAGCTGCTTACAAGAAACACATCTTTCTAACAAAGATCCATACAGACTGACAGTGAAGGCTGGAAAAAGATATACCATGCCAACAGAAATGAAAAAAGAGTGGGTGTAGCCATCTTAATATCAGACAACATAAACGTTAACACAAAAACTGTTAAGAGAGACAAAGAGCTGCACTATATAATGATTAAGGGATCCATTCAACAGGAAGATATAATGATTATCAATGTATATGCACCTAATTACAGGGCACCGGTTTATTTAAAAGATTTGTTAAGGGACTTTAAGGTAGACTTAGACCCCAATACAATCTTACTGGGGGACTTCAATACTCCACTCTCAGAAATAGATAGATGAACAGGACAGAAGATAAACAAAGAGACAGTAGATTTAAACAACACTATAGCCCAAATGGATCTAACATATCTACAGAACTTTTCATCCTAAACATAAAGAATTTGCATTCTTCTCCATAGTACATGGAACCGTCTCTAGGATTGACCACATACTAGGCCATCAAGCAAGTCACAGCAAATTCAAAAGAATAGAATCATACCCTGCAACTTCTCAGACAATAGAGGAATGAAGTTGGAAATTAGCAACTCAGGAATCCCGAGAGCATATGCAAACACATGGAGATTGGACAACATGCTCCTGAATGAACAATGGGTCATAGAAGAAATTAAAAGAGAAATCAAAAAGTTTCTGGAAGTAAATGAGGATAACAGCACAACATACCAAAACTTATGGGATAGAGCAAAAGCAGTGTTAAGAGGAAAGTTTATATCAATAGGTGCCTACATCAAGAAACTGGAAAGGCACCAAATAGATGAGCTTTCAATGCATCTCAAGGATCTAGAAAATCTGCAGCAAATCAGAGCAAAATCTAGAAGGAGAAGAGAAACAATTAAAATCAGAGAAGAAATCAATAGGATGGAATCCAAATAATCATTACAAAAAATCAGCCAAACGAGGAGCTGGTTTTTTGAAAAAATAAAATTGACACCCCATTGGCCCAACTAACTAAAAAAGGAAGACAAAAGACCCAAATCAATAAAATCAGAGATGAAAAAGGAAATGTAACAACAGACAACACAGAAATAAAAGGAATCATCAGATATTACTACAAGGACTTGTAAGCCAGCAAACAGGGAAATCTATCAGAATTGGATAAATTCCCGGACACATACAACCTACCTAAACTGAACCAGGAAGACATAGAAAACCTAAACAGACCCATAACTGAGTCAGAAATTGAATCAGTAATAAAGGCCCTCCCAACAAAGAAAAGCCCAGGACCAGATGGATTCACTGCTGAATTCTACCAGACATTTAAAAAACTAACTCCAATGCTTCTCAATGTATTCAGAACAATAGAAAAAGAGGGAATCCTCCCAAATTCTTTCTATGAAGGCAGCATCACCTTAATTCCAGAGCCAGAAAAAGATGCAGCATTGAAAGAGAATTACAGACCAATATCCCTGATGAACATAGATGCAAAAATCCTCAGTAAAATTCTGGCCAATAGACTGCAACAATACATCAGAAAGATCATCCACCCAGACCAAGTGGGCTTTATCCCTGGTATGCAGGGATGGTTCAGGGTTTGCAAAACAATCAATGTGATACACCACATTAACAGACTGCAGAAGAAAAACCATATGATAATCTCAATAGATGCAGAGAAACCATTTGATAAAATACAATACCCAACACCCAATTTTCATGATGAAAATTCTAAACAAAATGTGTATGGAAGGAACATTCCTCAATACAATCAAAGCAATTTATGAAAAACCCACGGCCAGCATCCTATTGAATGGGGAAATGTTTGAAGCATTTCCACTGAAATCTGGTACCAGTCAAGGATTCTCACTCTCAGCACTGCTATTCAATATAGGTCTGGAAGTTTTGGCAGGGCTATTAGGCAAGAAAAAGTAATTGAAGGGATACAAATTAGGAAGGAAGAACTCAAACTATCCCTCTTTGCAGATGATATGATTCTTTATTTAGGGGACCCAAAGAACTCTACTAAGAGACTATTGGAACTCATAGAAGAGTTTGGCAAAGTAGCAGGATATAAACTCTATGTACAAAAATCAACAGCCTTTGTATACACAGGAAATGTCATGGCTGAGGAAGAACTTCTAAGATCAATCCCATTCATAATAGCTATAAAAACAATCAAATACCATGGAATAAACTTAACCAAGGACATTAAAGATCTCTACAATGAGAATTAGAAAACCTTAAAGAAATAGAATAGGATACCAAAAAATGGGGAAATCTTCCATTCTCATGGATTGGAAGAATCAATATCATCAAAATGTCCATTCTTCCAAAAGCAATTTACAGATTCAATGCAATATTTATCAAAATACCAAAGACTTTCTTCTCAGATCTGGAAAAAATGATGATGAAATTCATATGGAGACACAGAAGACCTCAAATAACTAAAGCAATCTTGTACAACAAAAACAAAGCCAGAGGCATCACAAGACCACATTTCAGGACATACTACAGGACAGTAGTTACCAAAACAGCATGGTACTGGTACAGAAACAGATGGATAGACCAATGGAACAGAATAGAAACACCAGAAATCAATCCAAACATCTACAGCCAACTTATATTTGATCAAGGATCCAAAACCAATCCCTGGAGTAAGGACAGTCTATTCAATAAATGGTGCTGAGAAAATTGGATTTCCACGTATAGAATCAAGTAACAAGACCCCTAACTTTCACATTACACAAAAATTCACTCAACATGGATTAAAGACTTAAATCTATGACCTGATGCCATCAAATTATTAGAGAGCATTGGAGAAACCACGCAAGATATAGGTACTGGCAAAGACTTCCTGGAAAAGACCCTGGAGGTGCAGGCAGTGAAAGCCAAAATTAACTATTGGGATTCCATCAAATTGAGAAGTTTCTGTACTGCAAAAGAAACAGGAGAGTGAAGATGCAACTGACAGAATGGGAAAAAATATTTGCAAACTATGCAACAGATAAAGGGGTGATAACCAGAATCTACAAAGAAATCAAGAAACTCCACAACATCAAAACAAACAACCCACTTAAGAGATGGGCCAAGGAACTCAATAGACATTTTTCAAAAGAGGAAATCCAAATGGCCATCAGACAAATGAAACAATGTTCATGATCACTAGCAATCAGGGAAATGCAAATCAAAACCACAAAGAGGTTTCACCTCACCCTGGTGAGAATGGCTCACATCCAGAAATCTACCAACAGTAGATGCTGGAGAGGTTGTGGGGAAAAAGGGACACTAACCCACTGTTGGTGGGAATGCAAACTGGTAAAGCTACTATGGAAGTCAGTCTGGAGTTTCTTCAGAAACCTGAGTATAACCCTAACATACAATCCAGCCATCTGGGGCCCATGTTCTTGGGCCATCTTCCTCAACCATTTCAAGAGTATTAGCAGGGAGCTATATGGGAAACAGAGCAGCTAGGACTCAAACTGGAATTCGTAAGGGATGTCAGAATCACAAGTGGGGGCTTAACCTACTTCACAGCAACACTGACCCTTTTTCATAAACTTTTTTTAAAACATTTTATTTATTTATTTGAAAGGCAGAGTTACAGACAGAGAAGGAAAGGAGAGAAAGATCTTCCATCCACTGGTTCACTCCCCAAATTGTCACAATGGCCGGAGCTGGAGCGATCAGAAGCCAGGATCCAGGAGCTTTCTCTGGGTCTCCCACATGCGTGCAGTGGGTCAAGCACTTGAGCCATCTTCTACTGCTAACCTAGGCCGTAGCAAAGTGCTGGATCAGAAGGGGAACAGCAGGGACACTGGATGCATATGGGATGCTGGTACTGCAGTCAGAGGCTTTGCCTTCTATACCACAGTGCTGGCCCTTTCATGAACCTTTTTTGTCTTTTTAATAAAGATTTATTTATTTTACTTGAAAGTCACAATTACACAGAGAGAGGAGATAAGAGAGAGAGAGAGAGAGAGACAGAGAGAGAGAGAGAGAGGTCTTTCATCTACTGGTTCACTCCCCAGATGGCCACGACAGCCGGAGCTGTGTCAGTCCAAAGCCAGGAGCCAAGAGCCTCTTCCAGGTCTCCCATGTGGGTGCAGGGGCCCAAGAACTTGGGCCATCCTCAACCGCCTTCCCAGGCCTTAGAAGAGAGCTAGATTGGAAGTGGAGCAGCGGGGTCTGGGACCACTACTGCACATGTGGGAATGCAGATGGATTTCTGGGATCTTTTTGGCTTTGGCTGATGATGAACTTTTTTTTGTATACATGGATCTCAAAAGTCATTCCACCAAAATCAAATCTTTTAATTACATTTTATTTTAAATTTTTAGATGTTTTTGTAATATCTCTGGGTGTAACACATACTTATTGTCAACTTTTATAAAGTTTATAACATATTCTATTAGACCTATGTACTTTATTAATGTTAACACACCAGTAATTCTTTATATAACATACTGGGAGATGAGGGAGGAAAAAAATAATAGAAAAGATTGCATGTATAAACCTCACTTTCATCTCTATTAGTGCGTAGTCCTAATTGCTTCTTTTGCCTGCCTGCAGTCTTTGCTCCTTGTTCTCTGTCTCTTAGCTTTATGGAGTTATTTGCTTGTTGTTATTCCCTCATTCCTGCTGTTTATATGTCTTTGGTAGTCTTGTCTCTGTTGGGTTGCCTTGGTTTTCCATTGACCAGCATATTCTCCTTGCCCCCACTCTGCACCAACAACCATGTTTTCCTTCTATCTGAACATCTTATCCTGTGCAGTGACCCCTTTTCTACCAGCATGTTTATTGGCATGAAGAGCCTAAAAAAGCCATGGGAAACTGCCTTTCTAATATAATGGGGGCCATAATTATGTTCCCTGTGAAAACATTCTTTTCATAAATACAGCTAGCCAAAAGCAGTGAAATCAAGATCCCCCAAAACAAAAAAAAATGGTTTTTTGGTCACTGTCATAATCTCCTGTTCTTTTTTCAGACTTAGGCCTAATAGCTATGGGGGAGATGACATACAACCTTGGCTTCTGCTTTAGGATACTTTGCAAATCATTAATGACATCCTTTCTACTTCTCAGGAAATCATCTATTAGCAGATGCCACAACTGAGTTTTAAGCCAGCCATTATACCAGTCTATAAACCAGATGCTTTTGGGTTATGAGACATGTGATAAGTAAATCCTATTGTGCCTTCTGTAAATACTGTGCCAAAGAATGTAATCCTACTCAGAATTGATACTGTGTGGTGATGTAGAAGATATTAAGTACAGGAATACAGTGCAGGTAGAAGTAGCATGAATGGGCAAACAGAATACACATGTGGAGTATATAAGGGCAAACCATTGCTCCTTCAATGAATGAATGGTTCAATGTAATATACTTTTTTACAATTGACTGACTGGGTTATCCACCAGGGGCATGCCAGTAAAGTGGGAGTGCATCATTGGCCTCTGTTGTTGAAGTGTAAGACATTTAACTGCACTAGTTGAGCTCCTGTAAATCCTCCATCTCTGCATTCATGGATACTTAGTACACCGACCTTTTGAGTAACCACTGTAGTGGCTGGAGAAAACAAATGTAATTGACATACACTGAACAAATCCTGAATTTTGAGAGTCTTATTTATTTTTTATTTTTGACAGGCAGAGTGGACAGAGAGAGAGACAGAGAGAAAGGTCTTCCTTTACCTTTGGTTCACCTCCCAATGGTCACTGCGGCTGGCATGCTGTGGCCGACGCACCATGCTGATCCAAAGTCAGGAGCCAGGTGCTTCTCCTGGTCTCCCATGTGGGTGCAGGGCCCAAGCACTTGGGCCATCCTCCACTGCACTCCCGGGCCATAGCAGAGGGCTAGCCTGGAAGAGGGGCAACCAGGACAGAATCTGGCGCCCATATGGGATGCTGATGCCACAGGCGGAGGATTAGCCCATTAAGCTGCGGCGCCAGCTGGGAGTCGTCTCTTAAGTGGCAATGGTATGAATAGATATGTTTTTTAAAAGAACTATCCTCATTTATGGAATTCCATTTACCTGACTTTACCTAGACTTCCTTCTAATGTTGGTTAGAAGGCTTTGTTCTTTTCAAGTATCTGACCACTTATCCAACCAATTATTAAGTTTCCATGAATCAGTATTAATTTTATTTTTTAAAGATTTATTTATATATTTGAAAGAGTTACACAGAGAGAGGAGAGGCAGGGAGAGAGAGAGAGAGGTCTTCAACCTGATGGTTCACTCTCCAGTTGGCCACAACAGCTGGAGCTGCGCCGATCTGAAGCCAGGAGCCAGGAGCTTCTTTCAGGTCTCCCACGTGGGTGCAGGGGCCCAAGGACTTGGGCCATCTTCTACTGCTTTCCCAGGCCATAGCAGAGAGCTGGATCGGAAGTGGAGCAGCCAGGTCTCGAACTGGTGCCCATATGGGATGCTAGCACTTCAGGCCAGGGCATTAACCCACTGCGTCACAGTGCTGGCCCCCATGAGTCAATATTTCAGGCCATCTCTTGCTTAACCTCAGATTAGGCCCATACTTTTCCCTTCATCCAAACAATGAGCATTTGCTTCCAGTCATAAAGTGTAGTTGAGTTGTGGGGTAAGCAGCACAGTGAATATGGATTCACTGTTAGATAAACTTGAAACAAGAATCTTGGACAGCTGACCAATTCAGTCTTCCTACAGGAGATATTTTTCAAGTAACCACCACCATCATCATTATTGTCATCAGAAAAATGGACAAACATTAAAGACAATCCAGCTTTTTTTTTTTTTTTTTTTTTTTTTTTTTTTTTTTTTACAGGCAGAGTGGACAGTGAGAGAGAGAGAGAGAGAGAAAGGCCTTCCTTTTGCCGTTGGTTCATCCTCCAATGGCCGCCGTGGTCGGCGCACTGTGGCCGGCGCACCGCGCTCGTCCGATGGCAGGAGCCAGGAGCCAGGTGCTTTTCCTGGTCTCCCCATGGGGTGCAGGGCCCAAGCACCTGGGCCATCCTCCACTGCACTCCCGGGCCACAGCAGAGGGCTGGCCTGGAAGAGGGGCAACCGGGACAGAATCCGGCGCCCCAACCTGGACTAGAACCCGGTGTGCCAGCGCCGCAAGGCGGAGGATTAGCCTGTTGAGCCACGGCGCCGGCCACAATCCAGCTTTTTATTGGATTCTTTGTAAGTTTTGTAAGTTTTCTTGATTTTGAACATTATGGTTGGTGGGTCATTAAGCCTGTGTTTATACAGTAAATTGAAATTATGGCATTGAAAAAAATAAAGGGAAAAAAAGGGAGGAGTGTTAAGGGAGGAAGGGATATATGGTTATCTTCTTAGAATTGTATCTGAAATATAGGAAATCTGTTCTGTTTATATTAATAAAGTTTTAAAAAATAAATTTAACATCTGTGATTAACATTCAATACTTGTACATTAAATGGAGTATACAATCTTTCAACATGTACCTACAACATAAGCCCATCAAACCATGGAAGTGGCCTTTCTTTTGTCTATGATTTCATTTTATTTGGAGTCTACCAGCTGCCCTACCAGGTCTTTCTACAGTATATAACACTTTATTGTGAACTCTAATTATCCCACTGTGCTGTGGAACACTAGAACTTGTTTCCCTTCTCTGACTATATTTTAGTACCTGCTATCCAACCGCCCTCTTTATACGCTTCCATTTTTCCAGCCTGCAGTAATCACTGCTCTGTATTGAGTTCGACTGTTCTTTTGAACTTAAATAGATGAAGGAGTACATTTGATATTTGTTTTTCTGTGTCTGTGTCTGGCTTATTTCACTTAATGCAGTGATCTCTGGTCAGAAATGTCTATATTTGGTTCTTTTTGGCTGGGTAATTTTCTGTTCCTTTTATATACCATGCTACCTGTGACAGCTCATTCATTTTTGGCATCTAGATTGATTTTGTATCTTTAATGTTTTTATAGAGGTGCAGTAAACATGGAAATGCAGACATCTATTCCGTATGTTGACTTCATTTCCTCTGGATATGTTCCCAGAACTGGTATAGCTGAGTCATATCTTAGATCTATTTTCAGTTTTATGAGGAACCTCCATGTTGTTTTCCATGATGGTTATATTGATTTTCACTTCCACCAATAGTGTATTAGGGTTCTTTTCTCCCTAAATCCTTGCAAAAAATTTTGATTTTGATCTTCAATAATAGGTGTTTAACTGGAATGAGATGATACCTCACTGTAATTTTTATTTGCATTTTCCAGATGGCTGTGATCTTGAGCATTTTCCATGTGTTTGTTTTCCATTTATATTTCTAATGTTGAAAGAAAAGTATAATATCCTTTGCCCATTTTAAGAAATGGATTTTTTAATGTTACTGAATATCTTGAGCTCCATGTATATTTTTGATGTTTTACCTATGTCAAATGCATATTTGGTAAATATTTTCTCTCATTCTCACAATTACCTATTCTGTTGATCAATTTTTTTCCTTTGCTGTGTAGAAGCTTCTTAGGTATAATCCAATTTGTCAGTTTTTGCTTTTATTTCCTATGCTTTTGGGTGGATTCTTTTCTAAACAAATCATTGATTTTGAAAATGAAGAGGGGCCTGCACTGTTGCTTAGCAGGTTAAACCGCCACCTGCAGTGCTGGGCGCTGGTTCGAGTCCTGGCTGTTCCACTTCTGATTCAGCTCTCTGCTAAGGCCTGGGAAAGCAATAGAAGATGGCCCAAGTCTTTGGGCTCCTGCACCAGCGTGGGAGACCCAGAGGAAGCTGCTGGCTCCTGTCTTCATATTAGCAATGTTGCATCCACTGAGGCCATCTAGGCAGTGAACCAGTGTATGGGAAGACCTCTCTCTCTGCCTTTCCTTCTTTCTGTGTGTAACTCTGACTTACAAATAAGTAAATATATCTTTTAAACAAAAGAAAATGAATTGAAATGTTTCCTATGATTTTTTTTCCAATAGTTTTAGATATCATAATTAGATTTTTTTATCCAGTGGTTTTAGATATCATAATTAGATTTTCATCCAATTTTAAGTTGATTTTTATATATGGTGAGAGGTAGATTTCAATCTTCTGCTTGTGAATATCCAATTTTCTTAGCACCATTTACTGAAAAAAATTCTCTTTCTCCATTTGGGTATCTTATTAAAGATTTACTGTAAATGCTTGGATTAAGTTCTGAGACTTCTATTTTGTTCCATTGGTTAGTGTGTCTGTTTTTGTACTGGTATGATACTGTTTTGTTTATAAACAAACAGTATATTCCTTAGGTCTCTCTCTCTCTCTCTCTCTCTCTCTATATATATATATATATATATATATATAAATATATATATGTATGTTTGTGCATGTGTGTGTGAGATCTACAAAACACAGGAATAATTTGACTTCTTTCTTTCCAATTCTTATTTGCTTCTCTTGTCAAATGGTTCTGTAGTATGTCTTGCCATCTGGCATTGTGATGCCCCTAGCTTTGCTCTTTTTCAAAAAAACAAGAATTTGAAAACAGAGAAACGGGGGATGGGGAGGGAGAGAGGCAGAGAAGAAGACTTAAATTTGCTGTTTGACTCCCCAAATTCCTGCAGTAGTTAAAGTTAGGCTGTGGCTGAAACAGGGAACTAGGAAGGCAATCCAGGTGTCCAGTGTGTGGGTAGCAGAAATCCAATTATTTGTACCATCACTGTTACTTCCCAAAGTCTGAATTGGTTAGAAGTTTGATTTAGGAGCCAAAGAAGATGGGAATTGAACCTAGATATAACTGTGTGGCATGTGGGTATCTGAACTCTTATACAAACAACTCAACCATCAGCTTTGTTCTTTTAAGACTTTGGCTCTACAGGAAGTTGTTTTGCTTCCATGTGAATATTAAGATTGCTTTTCCTAGTTGTTTTTTCTAGCTCTCTCTCTCTCTCTCTCTCTCTCTCTGTGTGTGTGTGTGTGTGTGTGTGTGTGTATGTGTCTTGAATCTGGAAATTACTTTGATTATGGACATCTTAACAGTGTTAATCTTTCTAATCAATGAAGATGGGAAGATGGGTCATTTAACTTTTTATCTTCAATTTTTGTGACTTTCACATTCTTGGTTAATTTTATTCCAAAATGTTTTTTGTTTTTATTTTTGTTTCTAGCTATCATGAATGAGATCACTCTTTTAATTTCTTTCTCGGTGACTTTATTATTGATACATAAAATTATTTATTATGTGTGGATTTTATATTCTGTGACTTTACTGAGTTTGTTTATCAGTTCTAACATTCTCTTGGTATATTCCTTAGTTCTCTCTCTCTCTCTCTCTCCATATATATATATATATATATATATATATATGTGTGTGTGTGTGTGTGTGTGTGTGCGTGCGCACACATGTGTGTGTGAGATCTACAAAACACAGGGATAATTTGACTTCTTTCTTTCCAATTCTTATGTCTTTTATTTGCTTCTCCTGTCAAATGGTTCTAGCTAGAACTTTCAGAAATATATTGACTAAGTGTGATGAGCATGGAACCCTGGTCTGGTTATAGATGTTAAAGGAAATACTTTCAACTTTTCTCCATTCCTTGTGATACTGTCTGTGGCTTTGTCATATATACCATTTACTATTTGGAAGTATGTTCTTTCTGTATGTAATCTGTTCAAAGTTTTTTCTTTATCATGAATAAACGTTAAATTTTATTGAATGCTCTTCTTGCACCTGTTGAGATGATTATATGATGTTTGTCTTTCCTTATGTTGATGTGATGTTATCTTCTGCTGCTTTTCCCAGGCCATTAGCAGGGAGCTGCATCAGTTGTGAAGCAGTTGGACTTGAACCAGTGTCCATGTGGGATGCCAGCATTGCAGGCAGCAGTTTTACATGCTGTGCCACAATATGGGTACCTTATTTCCATATGTTGAGCCATCCTCATATCCCTGTGATAAATCCCACCTGATCATGATATGTGAAGTTTTTGATGTATGGTTGGATTCAATTTTCTAGTATATTGTGGAGAATTTTTGCATTTATTTTCATAAGGAAGACTGGTCTGTAGTTTACTTTTTTTTTTTTCTTTTTTGTCATGTCTGTCTGGTTTTGGTATCAGGGTAATGCTAGCTTCATAGAATGAGTTTGTAAAAATTTCCTCTCTGTCAATTTTTATGCAACAGTTTGAGAATTTGAGAATGTGTGTTAGTTATTTCTTAAAAGCTTTTATAATTCATGAGTAAGGCCATCTTTTCCTGCCCTTTCCGGGAGATTTTTTATTACTGGTTCAATCTTATTATTGTTCTTGGTTTATTCAAGTTTTCTATGCCTTGATTGAATTTTTTTGTAAGTTATTCTTATTCAGAAGTGTTTTCATGTCTAAATTTTCCAGTTTTGTGGCATATTCTTGCTCATTTTGTTGTTTAGTGTTGTAGTTAATAATGCAAATAAGTCTGTGATTATAAAGTAAATTGAAATTATGTTATTGCAAATATTAAAGAAAAAAGAGCGGAGGGGCAATTGAGAGAGGGAGGCAAGGGAATGTAGTTACCTTCTTAGAATTGTATCTATGAAATACATAGGTCTGTTCTCTTTTTTTTTTTAATAACGCTTTTATTTAAAGAATATAAATTTCCAAAATACAGCTTATAGATTACAATGGCTTCCCCCCCATAACTTCCCTCCCACCCGCAACCCTCCCCTTTCCAACTCCTTCTCCCCTTCCGTTCACATCAAGATTCATTTTCAATTCTCTTTATATACAGAAGGTCAGTTTAGTATATATTAAGTAAAGATTTCAACAATTTGCCCTCACATAGCAACACAAAGTGAAAAATACTGTTGGAGTACCAGTTATAGTATTAATTCACAATGTATAGCACGTTAAGGACAGAGATCCTACATGATATATATATTTTTAAATTGATTAATTTTCTATGCAATTTCCAATTTAACACCAAGATTTTTTAATCATTTGCAATTATCTTTATATACAGAAGATCAATTCAATATATACTATGTAAAGATTTCATCATTTGCACCCACACAGAAACACAAACTGTAAAAATACTGTTTCAGTACTAGTAATAGCATTATTTCACATTGGATAACACATTAAGGACAGATCCCACATGAGGCGTAAGTACACAGTGACTCCTGAAGTTGATTTAACAATTTGACACTCTTGTTTATGGCGTCAGTAATCTCCCTAGCCTCTAGCCATGAGTTGCCGAGGCTATGGAAGTCTTTAGGGTTCACCGACTTCAATCTTATTCTGACAGGGTCATAGTCAAAGTGGAAGTTCTCTCCTCCCTTCAGAGAAAGGTACCTCCTTCTTTGATGGCCCCGTTCTTTCCACTGGGATCTCACTCACAGAGATCTTTCATTTAGGTCTTCTTTTATTTGTTTTTCAGAGTGTCTTAGTTTTCCATGCCTAAAATATTCTCATGGGCTCTTGAGCCAGATCCGAATGTCCTAAGGGCTGATTCTGAGGCCAGAGTGCTATTTAGGACATCTGCCATTCTATGAGTCTGCTGTGTATCCCACTTCCCATGTTGGATCATTCTCTCCCTTTTTGATTCTATCAGTTAGTATTAGCAGACACTAGTCTTGTTTGTGTGATCCCTTTGACTCTTAGACCTATCAGTGTGATCAATTGTGAACTGAAATTGATCACTTGGACTAGTGAGATGGCCTTGGCACATGCCACCTTGATGGGATTGTATTGGAATCCACTGGCACAATTCTAACTCCATCATTTGGGGCAGTTCCGATTGAGCATGTCCCAAATTGTACATCTCCTCCCTCTCTTATTCCCACTCTTATATTTAACAGGGATCACTTTTCAGTTAAAGTTAAACGCCTAAGAATAATTGTGTGTTAATTACAGAGTAAAACCACTAGTACTAGGATTAAAAAAAAAATACTACAACGCATAAAGTATTACATTGTACAACAACAGTCAGCACAAGAGCTGATCAAGTCACTGTTTCTCATAGTGTCCATTTCACTTCAACAGGTTTCCACTTTGGTGCTCAGTTAGTCGTCGCCAATCAAGGGAAACAAATGATATTTGTCTCTTTGGGACTGGCTTAATTCACTCAGCATGATGTTTTCCAGATTCCTCCATTTTGTTGCAAATGACCGGATTTCATTGTTTTTGACTGCTGTATAGTATTCTGTAGAGTACATGTCCCATAATTTCCTAATCCAGTCTATTGTTGATGGGCATTTGGGTTGGTTCCAAGTCTTAGCTATTGTGAATTGAGCTGCAATAAACATTACTGTGCAGATGGCTCTTTTGTTTGCCAATTTAATTTCCTTTGGGTAAATTCCAAGGTGTGGGATGGCTGGGTTGAATGGTAGGGTTATATTCATGTTTCTGAGGAATCTCCAGACTGACTTCCATAGTGGCTTCACCAGTTTGCATTCCCACCAACAGCGGGTTAGTGTCCCTTTTTCCCCACATCCTCTCCAGCATCTATTGTTGGTGGATTTCTGAATGTGAGCCATTCTAACCGGGGTGAGGTGAAACCTCTTTTTGGTTTTGATTTGCATTTCCCTGATTGCTAGTGATCTTGAACATTTTTTCATGTGTCTGTTGGCCATTTGGATTTCCTCTTTTGAAAAATGTCTATTGAGGTCCTTGGCCCATCTCTTAAGTGGGTTGTTTGTTTTGATGTTGTGGAGTTTCTTAATTTCTTTGTAGATTCTGGTTATCAGCCCTTTATCTGTTGCATAGTTGGCAAATATATTTTCCCATTCTGTCGGTTTCCTATTCACTTTCCTGACTGTTTCTTTTGCAGCACGGAAACTTTTCAATTTGATGCAATCCCAGTAGTTAATTTTGGCTTTGACTGCCTGTGCTTCTGGGGTATTTTCCAAGAAGTCTTTGCCAGTACCTATGTCTTGCAGGGTTTCTCCTATGCTCTCTTATAATTTGATGGTGTTGAGTCGTAGGTTTAAATTTTTAATCCATGTTGAATGAATTTTTGTGTAAGGTGAAAGGTAGGGATCTTGCTTCATGATTCTGCATGTGGAAATCCTGTTTTCCAAGCATCATTTGTTGAATACACTGTCCTTACTCCAGGGATTGGTTTTGGATCCTTGATCAAATATAAGTTGGCTGTAGATGTTTGGATTGATTTCTGGTGTTTCTATTCTGTTGCATTGGTCTATCCATCTGTTTCTGTACCAGTACCATGCTGTTTTGATAACTACTGCCCTGTAGTATGTCCTGAAATCTGGTATTGTGATGCCTCCGGCTTTGTTTTTGTTGTACAAGATTGCTTTAGTTATTTGAGGTCTTCTGTGTCTCCATATGAATTTCATCATCATTTTTTCCAGATCTGAGAAGAAAGTCTTTGGTATTTTGATAAATATTGCATTGAATCTGTAAATTGCTTTTGGAAGAATGGACATTTTGATGATATTGATTCTTCCAATCCATGAGCATGGAAGATTTCTCCATTTTTTGGTGTCCTCTTCTATTTCTTTCTATAAGGTTTTGTAATTTTCATTGTAGAGATCTTTAATGTCCTTGGTTAAGTTTATTCCATGGTATTTGATTGTTTTTGTAGCTATTGTGAATGGGATTGATCTTAGCAGTTCTTCCTCAGCCATGGCATTTCCTGTGTATACAAAGGCTGTTGATTTTTGTGCATTGATTTTATATCCTGCTACTTTGCCAAACTCTTCTATGAGTTCCAATAGTCTCTTAGTAGAGTTCTTTGGGTCCCCTAAATAAAGAATCATGTCGTCTGCAAAGAGGGATAGTTTGAGTTCTTCCTTCCCAATTTTTATCCCTTTAATTTCTTTTTCTTGCCTAATAGCTCTGGATAAGACTTCCAGCACTATATTGAATAGCAGTGCTGAGAGTGGGCATCCTTGTCTGGTACCAGATCTCAGTGGAAATGCTTCCAACTTTTCCCCATTCAATAGGATATTGGCCATGGGTTTTTCATAAATTGCTTTGATTGTATTGAGGAATTTGCCTTTTATACCCAGTTTGCTTAGGATTTTCATCATGAAAACTGGGTGTTGAATTTTATCGAATGCTTTCTCTGCGTCTAGTGAGATAATCATATGGTTTTTCTTCTGCAGTCTGTTAATGTGGTGTATCTCGTTGATTGTTTTGCGAATATTGAACCATCCCTGCATACCAGGGATAAATCCCACTTGGTCTGGGTGGATGATCTTTCTGATGTATTGTTGCAGTCTATTGGCCAGAATTTTATTGAGGATTTTTGCATCTATGTTCATCAGGGATATTGGTCTGTAATTCTCTTTCAATGCTGCATCTTTTTCTGGCTTAGGAATTAAGGTGATGCTGGCTTCATAGAAAGAATTTGGGAGGATTCCCTCTTTTTCTATTGTTCTGAATACATTGAGAAGCATTAGAGTTAGTTCTTCTTTAAATGTCTGGTAGAATTCAGCAGTGAATCCATCTGGTCCTGGGCTTTTCTTTGTTGGGAGGGCCTTTATTACTGATTCAATTTCTGACTCAGTTATGGGTCTGTTTAGGTTTTCTATGTCTTCCTGGTTCAATTTAGGTAGGTTGCATGTGTCCAGGAATCTATCCATTTCTGATAGATTTCCCTGTTTGCTGGCATACAAGTCCTTGTAGTAATTTCTGATGATTCTTTTGATTTCTGTGGTGTCTGTTGTTACATTTCCTTTTTCATCTCTGATTTTATTGATTTGGGTCTTTTGTCTTCTTTTTTTAGTTAGTTGGGCCAAAGGGGTGTCAATCTTGTTTATTTTTTCAAAAAACCAGCTCCTCGTTTGGCTGATTTTTTGTAATGTTTTTTTGGATTCAATCCTGTTGATTTCTTCTCTGATTTTGATTATTTCTCTTTTTCTACTAGATTTGGGTCTAGTTTGCTGCAGATGTTCTAGATCCTTGAGATGCATTGAAAGCTCATCTATTTGGTGCCTTTCCAGTTTCTTGATGTAGGCACCTATTGATATAAACTTTCCTCTTAACACTGCTTTTGCTGTATCCCATAAGTTTTGGTATGTTGTGCTGTTATCCTCATTTACTTCCAGAAACTTTTTGATTTCTCTTTTGATTTCTTCTGTGACCCATGGTTCATTCAGGAGCATGTTGTTTAGTCTCCATGATTTTGCATATGCTCTAGGGATTCCTGAGTTGCTAATAGCCAACTTGATTCCCTTATGGTCTGAGAAGCTGCTCGTATGATTCTAATTCTTTTGAATTTGCTGAGACTTGCTTTATGGCCTAATATGTGGTCAATCCTAGAGTAGGTTCCATGTATTGCTGAGAAGAATGTAAATGCTTTCTGTGTAGGATGAAAAGTTCTGTAGATATCTGTTAGATCCATTTGGGCTATAGTGTTGTTTAAATCTACTGTCTCTTTGTTGATCTTCTATCCTGTTGATCTGTCAATATCTGTGAGTGGAGTATTGAAGTCCCCCAGTACTATTGTGTTGGGGTCTAAGTCTCCCTTTAAGTTTCTTAACAATTTTTTTAAATAAACTGATGGCAGGTAATTAGTTGCATATACATTGATAATTGTTATATCTTCCTTTAGTATTGATCCCTTAATCATTATATAGTGCCCCTCTTTGTCTCTCTTAACAGTTTTTGTGTTAAAGTTTATGTAGTCCAATATTAAGATGGCTACACCCGCTCTTTTTTCATTTCTGTTGGCATGGTATATCTTGTTCCATCCTTTTATTTTCAGTCTGTATGGATCTTCGTTGGAAAGATGTGTTTCTTGTAAGCAGCAAAGAGATGGTTTTTGTTCTTTAACCCAATCAGCCAATCTCTGTCTTTTAACAGGACAGTTTAGACCTTTAACGTTCAATGTGACTATTGATAAGTGGTAAGTTTGCCCTGCCATTTGCCAGATATTTTCTAATGTATGCTTTGAATTCCCTGTGATCTTTTGCCATGAGGTTCCCTTCGTTTACCTTCTTTCATGTTGATGGCCGTGTTTCTGTGTTTCTGTGTGTAACACATCTTTAAGTATCTTTTGCAGGGCTGGATGAGTGGCAACAAATTCTTTCAATTTTTGTTTGTTATGAAAGGTCTTTATTTCACCTTCATTCACAAATGAGAGCTTGGCCGGATATAATATTCTGGGCTGGCAGTTTTTCTCTCTAAGTACCTGGGCTATGTCTCGCCATTCCCTTCTAGCTTGTAGGGTTTCTGTTGAGAAGTCTGCCGTGAGTCTAATTGGAGATCCTCTGAGTGTAATTTGACGTTTCTCTCTTGCGCATTTTAGGATCTTTTCTTTCTGTTTCACCGTGGTGAGTTTAATTACAACGTGTCGTGGTGAGGATCTCTTTTGGTCATGTTTCCTAGGGGTTCTATGAGCTTCCTGTACTAGGATGTCTCTGTCTTTCTCCAAAACTGGGAAATTTTCTGCTATTATCTCACTGAAAAGGCATTCTAATCCTTTCTCCCTCTCCATGCCTTCAGGAACTCCTAGAACTCGAATGTTGGGTTTTTTAATAGTATCCTGTAGATTCCCAACAATATTTTTTAGATTTCTAATTTCCTCTTCTTTTCTTTGGTTTGAGTGTATAGTTTCCTGTGCTCTGTCTTCTAAGTCCGATATTTTCTCTTCTGCCTCACCCATTCTGTTTGTAAGGCTCTCTAATGTGTTTTTCATTTGATCTATTGAATTCTTCACTTCATTATGATTTCTCATCACTATCACAGTTTCATGTTCTACTAGTTGTTTCATTTCAGCTTGATTCCTCCTTAATATTTCATTTTCACGAGAGAGATTTTCTACCTAGTCCATTAAGGATTTCTGTAGTTCAAGAATTTGTTTTTGAGTACCTCTTAGTGTTCTTATCAATTTTTTGAGAACTGCTTCTTGCATTTCTTCTATCTCATCATCTTCGTAATCATCAATTGGGGTGTCTTTTTCATTTGGGGATGCCATAGTGTCTTCCTTGTTCTTATTACCTCGGTTTTTGCGTTTGTTGTTTGGCATATTGGTTTCTTCACTGTGGTGTTTTTTTCTTGTTATACTATGACTCTAGATCAAGTGGACTGTCTGCTTTTGATGGAGCCTTAGAGGCTTGAGATGGGTGTGGCCTGATAGCTCTGTTTGGTTCCTCAGGGTTGAGGGTGTTTCAAAGGAGACACTCCCAGGTTAGGCGTGGTAAATCTCTCTCTGTTACTTTTTTTTTTTTTTGGTTCAAAAGGGAAGTAATTCCACACAGCTGAATGGAATTGGGGGTGGTTAGCAGGCGAATGATATACCCACAGGAGCCAGAGATCGGAAGCTCTTTCCCAAGGACCAGAGAAGGAATCTTTGCGGCCCTTTGTGTGGGCTGAGATTCTCCTGTAGTCTCCCACTGGGCTGCCAAGGCTACTGAACTGTAGCGTCTCTGGAGAGTACTCACATGAATTCGTGATTTCCGTGAGTTCTCTCCCCCACAGTCTCTTTTTTCACAGTCTCAGTTCATTAGCACCACACATTCATTAGGTTCTAATCTCCTGTTATTTCACCCCTCCCACCCAGAGTCAGGTTTTTCTGCTAGGCTCGGGGCCGGTGCCGACCCGAGGTTGCCCTGCTTATGACGTATTCCAAAATGGCGCCTGTTTTTTATCTTGCTCACCTTTGAGAGGTGAGCGGAGAGAGAGAAGCTCATGTCCGTATGGGTCACTTTTTTTTCCCCCCTCTCTCTCTCTCTCTCTCTCTCTCTCTCTTCTAGTTAGCCTGGCGAACTTTTCCCCGCAGGGTTTCAAGCCTTGTTCGTTCTAGGCTCCCTTTTCCGCTTCCCTTCTGGTATCTCGGGCTATTGAGTTTCAGCTCACCTCGCGTTCCAGCGCTGGTGTGTTGAATCTGCTGCTGGTGTCCCAAACTGCGGGCTCCCACGCTCTCCACGCAGGTCCACTGTGAATCACCAGTTCCTGAAGGGTTTTCTCTGCTGTTTCTTCCCCTACTCTTCCTTGAACCTGCAGTATCTCCACTTTTATTAAACTGTCTCTCCCCAGACTGTCGGTGTGCTCCGTTCCTATTCCGCCATCTTGCCGCTCCTCCTCTTTGTTTTTAATTGAGATACACTTTAAAAACTGTCCTTTAATTTCTGTGGCATCAGTTGTAAACTGTCCTTTTTTCATCTCTTGATTTTATTTATTTGAAGTTTCTTTTTTTTCCTTAGCTAAAGATTTATCTTATGGAATTTTCTCTAGGATAAATGACATATTAAGCCACAAAACAAATCCCAACAAGATAAAAATTGGAAATTGTATCATGTGTAATTTTTTCTGACAATAACGGAATAAATCTACAAGTTAACAAGAAAATATAGGGCTGGTGTTGTGGCTCAGGAGATTAAGCTGCCACCTGCAGTCTTGGTATCTGGTTTGAGTCCCAGCTGCTACACATCCCATTCAGCTCCCAGCTAATGTGCCTTGGGAATCAGTGGAAGATGGCACAAGTAGTTGGGCCTCTGCTACTCATACGGGTCCCCAGTATGGAGGTCCAGACTCCTGACTTTGACCTGGCCCAGCACCAGGCATTGTGGCTATTTTGGGGGTAAACCAGCAGGTGGGATATCTCTGTTATCTCCCATCCCTTACTTTCTGTTACTCTGCTTTTCAAGTACTTAAGTAAATAATTAAATAAATCCTTTTTATAAAAAGAAATGAAAACAACTAAAGACACTTTAGAGACATTATACAAATACATGGGTACTGAGTAACATACTGAGTGAATGGATCATTGAAAGAAAGATAAATTTAAAAATTCCTTGAAACTAATGAAAATAAAAGTATAAAATACCAAAACTTATGGGATACAGAAAAAAGCAGTACTAAAAGATAAGCTTATAGTAGTAACTACCCCATCACAAAAATATAAAAATATCAAATAAACAGCCTAGCAGTGCATCTCAATGACCTAGAGAAACAAGAACAAATAAAAGGTAGTGGAAGGAAAAAAAATAATAAAGATGGCAGAGATAAACGAAATTAAAACTAAATAAATGAACAAAAGATCTGTGAAATAAAGAGTTGCATCTTTGCAAACAAAAATAAAATTATCTTTAAAAAAAGACTATTTGACAGATGTAGGGGAGAGAGAGAGAGAGGGAGAGAAAGAGAGAGATTTTTCCCTTTGCTACATTGCACCCCAAATGGCCTCAAAAGCAAGGGCGGGGCTAGCTGAAGCCAGAAGTCAGGAGCTTTGTCCAGGTCTACAGTGTGGGTGACAGGAGGCCGAGCATTTGGGCCATCCTTTGCTGCTTTTTCCAGGCAATTATCAGGGGGTTTGATCAGAATAAGAGCATCAGGACATTAAGTGGCTCCCATATGGGATGCCAGTGTTGCAAGCTGTGGCTTTACTGGCCATTCCATGATGCTGGCCCCAGTTTTCGGTTTTTTAATGTAGAGACTCTTACATTACTTGCGAGGTCTTCCTCCTCTGTTACCTCAATTGTTCCCAGCCCAAATTTCAGATTATATTGCCTTACCTACCAAATTTAGTTTTCAGGAATTGTCCTCAGCCTCATCAATCCACAACAACACAAAATGAGTTACTTCAGTGCTGATTCAGAGATGTTTTGATTATCTGTTTGTATTTTTAGTTCTTTGGTCATTGATTCCCCTTTCTATTTTTCATTATATGTACTTTAAGGTGGTCATAAGAAGCCAATTCACCTCCAATTCTTTTATTATTTATGTTTATACCATAGCAAATTATCTGTACCTTATCCCATGCCAGCTGACTTTGAGAGATGATGAATTACCAGTGTACCATTCTTGCTTGAAAGGAAGTTACCTGTGCACTTGCTTAATCCATGAGAAACCTAATGCATAAATGATACTTACAGAGTCTTTTCTCTGTGGCTTCTCCTAATGCAAGTCAATGTGATTAGCAGGAATCAGACAATACACTTAAACTGGACAATTTGATTATGTGGCTATACATGAGCTGGGAGGAGATTACACGAACTATCCTATATGAATATTAGAGCTCCTCTAAGAAATTGGGTTATTTGAAAACTATGGTCCATATAGTCAAAAGTCTATAAAAAAGCAAAGTTTATTCATCATATAAGGTTCTTATACATAGCTATGATAGCTTTCTTAAATTTGCCAGGCAATCAACTGTAAAATTATGACAAAGATCTTCATAATCTCAGTATGCTTATATCTTAATGCAACTTCATATGAAGAAGAGCTTCAACTACTTTTTTTCACTGTTCAAGTTTTATTTGGTGATTTAGGTTGTATGACATGTGGATAACTGGCTATATTGTTTATATGTAGATCATTGTTTTTACATTATATGGCAATGTACACCATTCATGCATAAATAAAGTGAGATCCTTTAGAACAATTATGCATGAGACATGCAATATTGAATTTATACAATATTGGATCCTATGAAATGACTGGTTGGGAAAAAAGCTGGACTAAGCCCATCTGGTGAAGGAACCAGAAGTTATGTAGCACACAATCTAGTTGGAAGGACAACTCGTGCCTGTGTAATATTGGCAGTGGTACCTCAGAGGTGGTGGACTATCTTAGGCTAACCAGTTTAGGATGACACAAAATTAAGTAGCCTCCAGAATCTGGATGTAGCTATGGGATATTATAAACCATTATATTTCTAACTATAGGAAACTGATGGTTTTTCCCCTCCCCAGGCCATTATAATATCACATATTTAGTCATGGTTCAAATAAAAAACACAACATGCATAGCCTCTAACTAAAACCATGTTGTAGCCTAGACAAGTGGTACAGCATTAGGAACCATATCTCTTGAAAAAGAAAAAAGTTGAGAGTTATAACAAAATTATTTTAACCACCATTTAATGAATTATTTTTCATCTGAATTTTCTTTTCTTTTATTATAGTATCACAAGAGGATAACTTTGGAGGCATTTTCAGTTACTGTCACCCAGATGCTGGCACTCAGTCTGGGGATATCATATGATGATCCAAAGAAATGTCACTGCTCAGAAGCCATCTGTATAATGAATCCAGAAGCTATGTAAGTTTTTTTTTTAAAAAATACTTGTCTGTTGGTCATGTTTATTTTGTTTTAAATATTTAAAGTGCAAAAATTCAGTATCTACATATAACACAAAGTAACTATGAATGGACCAATTAATGGGAAAACCTAGACATTTAAATTAAAATGTTAAGTTTATGGAGTGAAGTGTACCAGTAAAGACAGTCAGGGAAAGCAAATCCAATCTGAAATATGTATTAGCATAGGAATTTTCCTTTAGATACATACTTGAAAGCACTTACTTAATGCTGACATATTTAAAAATATGTCATTAGGATGTAACAAGTAATGTTTATGTTAGAATCTTTGGTTTTGCTTTCAAATTAGTTTAATATTGTGAAAAAACATTAAAACCATCAAAATAATAGAAAGTCTAGTTGAATATGAGTATCAAATACATGGCATTTATGTAATTTTGGACAAATTAATTGACTGTGCTTAGATTAACTTTTCTTATTTTTCAATGGGAATAATCCTTCCTCTTATTTCAGAAGGTAATATAAGAATACAGTGAGAAAATAAAAGAAAATTATATAGTTTTATAATTATGTGATAGATTACCTACAGTGATTTAAAAATTTACAAATATCAATCAACATAAAGCATCAGATAAATGCTACAACAGTTGCCTTTAGTATTTTGTGGCTTTTCCTTTATAGAATATGACATATGATATAAATTACCTATTTGTTACTGAAGAACTATGAAAAGCCAAACGTGAGAATAAGGCATCAATTTGAAAATATGATCTAGTCATAGTTACACCTAAATATCACCAAAGGTTTTAATGTTCATATTCTAAAAATAGAACAAACTGAAATGTATATACTTATATATTATAATTTTCTCTAAAATAGTCATTATATAAACAAATATCCATATAAGGATACATGATGAATATATACCTTCCTTTTAGATGCATAAATGGAATAAATACACATTTACAGACACACTTGTGTGCTAACTCCAACTTTGGAAATATGGTAGGGAGCACTACTTTCTTTGCTGTCATTCTCTTCTATCACTTTCTTTCCCTGTTCTTTGAACCCAGAAGCTAGGCTAGTTCTGTTATTGTTTATCATCAAGCTCTAGTAACATCATTTGGGAATAAAACAAATATAGAATTAGAATTCTGAATGCAAAGTATCAAACAAAAACTGAAGATGATTAATCACAAACTTTGGAGACATGTATTCTTAACTTAATTGCCATTATGGACAGCAAAATAGTATGAATAATTGGGGATTATATATTTTTGAGGTGACCTACTTGAACTTTCTTCACTTGCTTTTCTTTTAAAGATTTATTTATTTGAAAGTCAGCGTTACATAGAGAGGAGAGGCAGAGAGAGAGGTCTTCCATCTGCCACTTCACTCCCCAGTTGGCCGCAATGGCTGGAGCTGTGCTGATCAGAAGCCAGGAACCAGGAGCTTCCTTTGGGTCTCCCATGTGGGTGCAGGGGCCCAAGGACCTGGCCCATCTTCTGCTGCTTTCCCAGGCCATAGCAGAGAGCTGGATCAGAAGTGGAGCAGCCAGGACTTGAACTGGTGCCTATATGGGATGCTGGCACTGCAGGTGGCGGCTTTACCGGCTATGCCACAGTAATTGTCCCTCATTTGTTTATCTCAAAAGTAGAGAAGCATTGTTAAAATTTTCATTTAGAATCCTAGCCACTCATAATTTATCCTACCCACATACGTGATGATGTAGATACAGGTATGCTAAATAATTCCCAGAAACAAATATTGCAAATTTTCATTAAAATTTTTTATCAACTTCAAAAACATCTGTTTTAATCTAAATGGAGATACTTTATGGTATATATAATAATCAATGATGAATTATGTGGTTCAGAGTAACTGAATTCGTAATCAAACGTCTCTTACCACTGCCAGCCACTGGTTACCACCACCCTACCCATTACTTCTAAGAATTTGATTCTTTCATATTTCATATCTAAATAAGACCATGTAGTATTTTTCTTTCTGTGATTAACTTATTTCACTTAGCATAATGCTGTTTATGTTCATCTTCATTGCTATAGACTTTAAAGTCTTCATATTCTTGTGTATACCAGTGGTTTCTTGATAGTCACAGGATATCGATTATAGGATCCCCACCCCATGTCTTCCTCAAGATGCTGATAGCCACAGATACATCCTTTCCATAACATAGTGTAGAAAAGAATGAGAAATCCTAATTTGAAAATACAAAACCCCAAATTCTCCAGAATCTGAAAGTGTTGGAGTACTAACATGATACCACAGGTGGTAAATTCCATAATCTCATAAGACAGTCACAGTCAAAATGTAGATTCACTAAAAACAATCCATAAATTACATTCAGAACGTGTGTATTATGTGTATGTGAAAGATTAATTTCACATATTCAACTTATCTGATTAGGTCTAAGTGAATATTTCAAAATCAAAAAAAAAAATCTGAAGTCTGAAAAATTTCTTGCCCTGCTTGTTTTGGACTATGGGTGCTTAACTTACACACTCCTATATGCTTAAATAATTTCTACAATAGCTAATGAAATATAAATGCTACATAAATAGTTGTTGCTGTATTTTTCGGCAATGGTTATAAGAATCAAATCCTGTGCCTATTCAGTACAGAGGCAGTTCTTTTTTTATATTCTCCATCTGTGGTTGCTTGACTCCATAGTGTGGAATCTGCAGATACAGAGGGCCAACTTATATTTACCACATTTTTTCTTTCCTCATTCATCTACTGACGCACATGTAGGTTAATTCCATATCCTGCCAATTGTAAATTTGTGCAACATGGTTACAATAATTAATATTCTACTGATATTTGAAAATTGCTAAGAGTAAACTCCAATACGAATTGCACCAAAAATGCTGTATTAATCAATTTTATTTAATTATTCTATGATTTTTATAAATAACATGAGATAATATAGATATAATTTAAAATATATAAAATAGTTATGTATATATATAAATATATATAATTTATATAACAAAAATAGCTGTATTAATACTCATTCTGCAGGTTAATAAGGTGTCTGTATTTTGATGTTTGTGGTAAAGATTAAATAAGTATATATTATACTAGATGTTCAGTTAGTGTCAGCCTCCTCCTTTCCTTACATATTTTTACTGCATATCAAAACTAACAAATCCACTGTAAATATTCTCTGAAGTTTTTTTTTTTTTTAATAATAGTGTATGGGTATAATCGTATATAATGTATAGTTTCTCCAAAATCTTTGAATGGGTCAGGACTAAGCATAGTATAACTTGTTTAATAAAGATTTATTGTCAGTTGGGTGTTAATTGTTATCTTAGCAATATCTATTACAATTTTTAAAATTAGTTTATTTGGGTTTTTGCTATTGAGTTGCATATAATTTTTAAAAAACAAAGACATACATTCAGATGAAATCACATGACCTCTCTGAGAATAAATTTGACCTTTAAGCACTTATTATTAACGTTCTGTTCCTAATTAATTTTTAAAATCCGCCTTTCGGCGCCGGCACACCGGGTTCTAGTCCCGGTCGGGGCACCGGATTCTGTCCCGGTTGCCCCTCTTCCAGGCCAGCCCTCTGCTGTGGCCCGGGAGTGCAGTGGAGGATGGCCCAGGTGCTTGGGCCCTGCACCCCATGGGGAGACCAGGAAAAGTACCTGGCTCCTGGCTCCTGCCATCGGACGAGCGCAGTGCGCCGGCCGCAGCGCGCCGACCGCGGCGGCCATTGGAGGGTGAACCAACGGCAAAGGAAGACCTTTCTCTCTGTCTCTCTCTCTCACTGTCCACTCTGCCTGTAAAAAAAAAAAAAAAAAAAAAAAATTTGAAAATTAATTTGTTAATATAGAACTATGTTTTCAGAAGTATCATGTCAATAATTTTTTATGGATTAATCTTTAGGAAAACCAGTGGTGCAAAGACTTTTAGCAATTGCAGTTTGAGTGACTTTACAAGTCTCACTTCAAATGAGGGTGCCAGATGTCTTCGGAATAAACCACAGATGCAAAGAAAGAAGACAGTCTGTGGCAATGGCAAAGTAGAGGGTACTGAAATCTGTGACTGTGGTACTGCAGAAGTAAGTCTCATCACTAGGAAAACTCATTAAGAAATGCGTTGTTTCAGTTTGTCTCATTTTTGTTTTTTCATTTTCATCAATGTTTTGCACAATTTTAAAATGTACTACAAAATTATTGATAATGGGACAAAAAGAGAATCTAGAAAGAGCTTTTGGGTTATAAATCAAATGTGTAAGAATAAGATCGTTCCAATCTCTGCTTAACCTTCAAACATTGATATGTGTTTATTAAAGGATATTGTGCTAGCAACACTTCACATGCCCATTAGTGTATTACTTCACAGTGGGAACAGTACTCTGGTAGGGAATCTGTTATCAGTTTGCCATCTGAATAGGAGGTGATGTTATCATTCACTTGTAGGGAAGCCATGGTATTACAATGAAGTACAAAAAGTCCAAGGTACAAGTCCTACATATCATCACTATTTGCAGCAATACTACCAATATGGTAGATTTCCTTGATTAAAGATATATATAAAATATGTTGTTTTCTTGCATTCTTAGAGCTGAATGACTTGCACTCACATTGTACTAATTATGATGTGAAATCATTTAGTTGAACAAGTCCTCCCTATGTTTTTAAATAATTTAAAATGTACCTATTTGATTTTTAAGCTTTTAATTTCAGGTGTTTTAATCTAGGTGTTCCACACCTAGATTCCCGTATTGTTAGCAACTTATATTATTATGGCCTAATTTGTCATAATTAATGAACCACACCTAGCTTCTCCTGCTTTTGGAAACTCTCTCTGTGCCTCCAACCCCTCCAAGCCTCTGGTAATCAACTTTCTGCCTTTGGATTGAATTTTTCTTTTATTTTTAGCTTCTATATATAGGGAGAACATGTGGTACTTGTCTTCCTGCATCTAGCTTAAATCACTTAACATCATGTCCTCTTGTTCCAATGATTTTCCTGCAAATGATAGGATTCCTTTCTTTTTTATGGCTATATTCCACTATATATACAATGTATTTTTTTCATAATATGATTTTATTGGTGTTGAGAATCAGTACACAGACATTTCAATTTGTATATAATTCTTTTTTTATTCTTTTTATTTATTTTTTTGACATGCAGCGTTAGAGACAGAGAGGAAGGTCTTCCTTTTCCTTTGGTTCACCCCCCAAAGGCCGCTACAGCCGGTGCGCTGCACAGATCCGAAGCCAGGAGCCAGGCGCTTCCTCCTGGTCTCCCATGCAGGTGCAGGGCCCAAGCACTTGGGCCATCCTCCACTGCCTTCCCCGGGCGGAAGAGGAGCAACCAGGACAGAATCTGGAGCCCCATCTGGGACTAGAACCCCGGCCGGGGTGCCAGTGCCACAGGTGGAGGAGTAGCCAAGTGAGCTGAGGCGCTGGCCCCAAACTGTATATAATTCTTAACTGAAAATCTTAAAAAAAACATGAATTGTCATTTTTTTTAAAGTTACTCCAGTAACTTTCCATGGAGGCTTTCAAGTATGAGTATCTTCAAGTGTCGCTGTTACATAAATCCCACCAATTCACAATTTAATATACACAGCATGCTCAACTTTTGAGGCTTTACCAGCACATTAACAAAATTATTAGGAAAACTGACTACCACACTTGAAGACGTTACAGAGCACACATAGTTCTGACAGAGCGACAAAGAGTGCTTTTCTGTACGAAACAATTCTACTAAACAACACAGGAGAAGTAACTGAAAATATTGAAGACATGTTGAATACATAGTCATGGCTCCAAATTGCCATTTAGTGTGTGTTGTACTGTGGAATATAAAAACTGTCCCCACCTATGGAATTTTAAACTGGCACCCAAAAGAGTCGAAGCCTCCCATGATTTAATATTCTATTTTCTAGTTGTACCAAAAAATGAACAACCAACAAATGATTTCACCTCTTAAAAAAATCAGTCACACTTTAAAAATGGGATGAAGCTTAAAAATGTTCCTGGAGCTACTAAAAAACTTGCATTTTTAACTAGTTGATAAACATATTCATCTGGATTATACAAGAAGGGAGACAGGGACCACTGATATGACACAGTATATGATGTTTAGACTGGTTTATTTCTCTTCTGCTTCATCAGAGATTGGACTCTTCAATTTTAGTTTCTCCTCTTTCTGCATGCAACTCTTCTTTAGTTTATTGATTGGCCACCTTGGCTGTTTTCCCTTTGCTTCTCTCTTATTCTGTGCTTGCACTTTTTTCTCTGATGACTTATCTTTCCCAAATGCCTTCTTGGGCTACATTTCCACTTTTGCATAAGCAAATCTAGCTGACAGCCTTAAGGATCTCCTCTTGGGCTCTCCCTTAACTCCCCAATCCCACCTCTGCTTGGCAGAACTGACGTTCCTTCAGTGAAGCATCCACCATCTGGGTTTCCAGGGGTTTCTCTTGTATATCAGGCCTACTTGGGTAGACCTGTTTTATGGTCGCTACACAAAAGTGAGCTGGCTTTTCAGAGCTTTCTGATGGCAGAAGTCTAGCTGGATTGAATACTTGTCATACTTTGAGAATTACCTTGGGGGTGAATCTAAAAGGAGAGCCTGGTATTTAGTGAGGTTTCCTCCTCTCTCTCTCTCTGTGTGTGTGTGTGTGTGTGTGTGTGTGTAGATATGGTGAGCACATTTCATGTATTTCACATATATAGATTTAGGATCACAGTCATACTTCTCCCCATACTCTCCCACCCACCCATGCTCCCACCATCCCCTCTCCCTCCTTTCTTATTTTAATTTTTACAATGACATACTTTTAGTTTATATTAAAATCATAAGCTTAACCCCTCCCTCCCACTAAGTAACGAATTCAACAAACAGTAACAAGAAAAAAAATCACTGTTAGCCACTGTGTCTTTTAATCTCTAGAGCCCTTTTATCTTATATGAAGCTTGAATATCAAGAATTTGGTGTAATGTCCACCTGGTGGTTTCCTCCACAAACATTATAATAGGAGTAACTCCCTCAAGCATCTTAACCATCCCCCAACCACCAGTCATGAAAGCGGGCCTAGATTCTGGGTGAGTGAACCCAGGACATCCATTGCTTGCTTTCCACAAACAGTGTGTAGGGCTTGTCAAGAAAAGGGATCCCCATTGAAAGGTTATATCCTCATTCTTTTGGCATATCCTTAATCTTTTTTAAAAAGATTATTATTTATTTGAAAGTCAGAGTTACACTGAGAGCGGAGCAGCAGAGAGAGAGAGAGGGAGGTCTTCCATCTGATGGCTCACTCCCTAATGGGTCACAATGGCCTGAGCTGTGCCAATCCGAAGCCAGGAGCCAGGAACTTCTTCTGGGTCTCCCACATGGGTGTAGGTGCCCAAGGACCTGGGCCATCTTCTGCTGCTTTCCCAGGACATAGCAGAGAGCTGGATCGGAAGCGGAGCAGCCGGGTCTCAAACTTGTGCCCATATGAGGTGCTGGTGCTTCAGGCCAGGGCATTAACCCACTGCATCACAGTGCCGGCCCCTATCCTTAATCTTTGGAAAGGTTTTTTGTTTGTTCTGTCCATCTCAGTGGGTCGTTGTGAGGAATCATTTAAGGCCTCATGAAGGGTTTGGCTATCAATCTAAATTTTGGAATACAGATTCTGAATAAGCTTTCCATTCCCAGGAATGTTCTTTGCTGTTTCTTTGTCTGTGGTGGCCCTGTATCTAATATATAGCTTCCTTCCATTTAAGCAAGAAGGCACACTTTCGTGCATTGTGGAACCACCTAAATTCCTGAGCCCTGCGATTTCCTAGGTAATGTCATGAGGGAACTGAGAGATCACTGCTGTTAGAACTGTGGGAAATCCCTTTTTCAGTGCTTGTCTTTTTTACATTGAGAGCAGGGGCCAAATGGGATTTTCAGGTGGGGACATTTCCTGTGCCAGCGCCCAGCCTCCCACACCTAGAACATTCCTTGTAGGCTTTTCAGCCATAGGAGGGCATCTCTTGTTTTGGCCTTGAGGTTACTAGGCACTGGCTGCAGTGACTATTATTCCATTAACTGGTTGTCTGGACTATTGGTCCTTGTGTTGGAATATCCTTTTCTCTTCACCTTTTTCTCTACTATAAAATACTTGTAATGAAAAGTTTAGTAGCAAAACATAGAGTTATGGGTTTCCATGACCAATTTCTGGAGTTTCGTCCAAATATCTAGGGTTGGCTGACTGATGAAAGAAGTACCAGTTACTATTTGCCCTTCTTGATTGCTGGAGTCTATGTTACTTAATTTTATTAAGGCCTCTATTCCCTGTCCCTGCAATAAGGCAGGATTTTCTTCCTTATACTATATTGCTTACACAACTTTGTCATAATTTACAGGTTTCCCTGAACAGTTTTTTCATCCAAGCCAGTAGACAGGTAACCATATAGTCTTGGAGCTTTAAATCAGCAACACATCCTTGATAATTCCAATTAGTTTGTCTTAGTGGGACTGCTGTAGCTTCAACAGCATATTTCCTGGATCATTCAGCCACCAAGGAGTGAGCATAAGCTTGAGCCTCAGCCCAGATTTACTGTTTGTCCCTTTGGGGAGAAGTGGATAAGAGTTTGTGTGGTTCAATCCAGATGAGGTTAAAAGTCAGAATTAACACATGAACCTTTTCAGATATTCTGAAAACTGCCCTGGCTTTTGTTTATATTAACCTAAGTCAGTCATGGAGAAAGGGACGTGTACTCTAATTTTCTCAGCATCGTCATTTACCACCTTTCAGGATATCAAATTCATCTGGAACCATTTGTTTGCAAGCTCCCTTTGTCCTGCAAAGCCACACTGTCAGGGAGAGCAGGGTACCAGTGTCCTTCCCACAAGGAGCACAAGTTTCAGCAGACATGTCTGAGTTTATTCATAGCCACCTACACTTTTTAAAGGGCAGGGAGAAGGGGCGTAACTTACTCTGGGGAACACTAACTATAGGACAGAACCTACACTGGTGACAATATGCCTCTTCAATCAGCTTGAAGGTTGCGTAGCCAGGGTAGCTTTCCAGGTGGTCTGATGGACCTGGGCCAAACCTGAGAGTTAGTTTACCTGATTGGCAGAAGGCAGGGGGTAGGGAGTAATGTAACTGGGGCTCCCGCCACCCGCCACTTGTCAGGCTGACTGCATGGATTAGACAGGCAGTCTCACTGGATCGCCCACACCCTATGAGAGAATCCGTACTTTTAAAAATACTGATTTCTGACACATTTCAGTACAATACGTTTAGTTTTCAAAATGGCAAGTGTTTTTTGTTGTTCAAATTTTTATACCATTTCTTTATTAAAAAAAAAAGATTTATTTATTTATTTGAAAGGTAGAGTTGCAGAGAGAGAGAGGGAGAGACAGATCTTCCATTCGTTGATTTACTCCCTAAATGGCCATGACAGCCAGGGCTGGGCCAGGCTGAAGTCAAGAGCACAGGATTTCTTCCAGTTCTCCCATGTGGGTGATAGGGACCAATGCAATTAGCCCATCTTCTGCTGGGTTCCCAGGCACATTAGCATGTAGCAAGAACAGAAATGTTGTAGCCGGGACTCAAACTGGCACCTGTATGGGATTCTGCATTGCAAACAGTGGTCTAACCTACTAAGCCAAAATGCCACCCATCTATTATTCTTTCTAATTTTCTTTTTAAAAAATGTTTCACTTACTGAGAGAAAAGAGTTTAAGTCTTCCATAATAATTGTAAATTGCTTATTAATCTTTTCAGATAGTTTTTATATTAGGTTTTTGAAGCATTACTACCTGACAAATATTGCTAGGGAGTTTTTATGGCTTTTGATGAATTGACTAATCATGAAATACTTTCTTTAACCTTGGTAAATATTCTTTATCTGACATTAATATGGTTACTCCAGCTTCCTCATGACTAGTGTTTGGGTGCTGTGTCTTTTGATTCCCTTTTACTTTCAGTTGATATTAGCTGATTAATACAGATTTCTTGTAGCTATCACATAGTTGGATCTTTTGATCCACAGTGATAACATCTGTCTTTTAGCTTATGTGTTTAATATATTTTATCTTTTAATAATTAATATGCTTGGTTTTATATGCATCTTTTTTTCTGTTTGTCTACCTGTTCTTTTTCTATCTTTGTATCAAGCTTTGTATTCTGTTATCTGACTAGATGTCTGTATTTTTTAATGAGTCCACGTTTCATCATGTTAACTAAAACACCTGAGAAGAGCTTGTTAGTAAGGAAAAGGCTTCTTTCAGCTCACATTATGAAGGTTTCAGTTCAGGTTCATGTACCCCATAGTCCAGCATCTGTGGAGGCTGAGCATGGCAAGTGTGGAAAAGTGATCGCATGATGATCCAGGAAACGCAGAGAGAACCCAAACCGAACTCACACTCAAAATAATCAGTCATTCTCAAGAAACACCCACTGAGGGAATGTTTCCAATACTCTAAAGACCTTCAAGTAGTCCCATTTCTTAGCTAACACAGTTAAAACAAATCTCCATCCTTAGGCCATCAACCATTAATTTTAAGACATAAGAAGTTCAACACCTGCTTGAGTTTTGAGGAGACAAGTCATGCTTTAATAATAAATTTTTATTTATTTATTTGAAAGGCAGAGATACAATGAGTAGAGAGGGAAAGAGAGAGGGAGACACAGAGATTTTCCATGTATTGGTTCGCTCCCTAAATGGCCAGAATAGAAGGGGTTGGGCCAGGCAGAAGCCAGGAGCCAGGAACATCTTTCAGGTCTCCCATGTGAATGCAGGGGCCCAAGAAGTTGGACCATCTTCTGCTGCATTCTCAGGTGCATTTGTAGAGAGCTGGATCTGAAGTAGAGCTGCTTGGACCCAAACTGATGCCCATATGAGATGTCAGCACTATAAGTGGAGACTGAACCTTCTATGCAACAGTACTTGCCCGCATAACATTTTGTTTTTAATGGTTCATGTAGAGTTTATACTATCTACCTTTAACTTACCTTGGTCTACTAGCATATTGTGTGATTCAACTTCACTTATGTGGTATGAATTTTAAAGCAATATACTTACATTTCTACCTCCCCACTTATTGTAGTATTAATACTATACATTTTATTTCTATGTACATGGGTATTATTTTTCTTTAAGCAACTTTATTTTGAGGGAATTTAAAAGGAAGAAAGTTTTGCCCTCAATTTCTTATTTCAAGAAGGCTTAATTCTTTTATGTAGTGAGTGTTTACACATTAAATCCCTTTTGCTCAGCTGCAGAAGTTCATCTACCAATTTTTTAATGCAGATCAATAGGCAATGAGCTTAGTGTTTATTTATCTGAAAATATTTTCACATTATGTTTACATTTGTAAAGATATTTGTAAAGATATAAAGATAAATGTAAGCATTATGTTTACATTTGAAAGATATTTATTGGTTATAGAACTCTGTGTATACAGAGATTTTTCTTTTGGCTTTTCAAAGAGGATATCATAGTGTCCATGGTCTTTAATTTTTTATTAGAAATCATGGGGAAGTATTACCATTATGTTGTTGTACATAAAGTGATTTGATTTTCTGGCTATTTTCTTACTTTTTTAAAGATTTTATTTATTTGAGAGCTAGAGTTACAGACAGTGAGAAGGACAGAGAGAAAGGTCATCCATCCATTGGTTCACTTTCCCAAATGGCCACAGTGTGGCTGGAGCTGTGCTGATCCAAAGCCAGGAGCCAGGTGCTTCTTCCTGGTCTCTCATGTGGGTGCAGAGGCCCAAGGACTTGAACCATTTTCTGCTGCTTTCCCAGGCCATGGCAGAGAGCTTGATTGGAAGAGGATCAGCTGGAACTAGAACCGGCGCCCATATGGGATGCCAACACTGAAGGTGGAGTATTAATCTACTGTACCATGGCACTGGCCCAATTTTCTGGCTATTTTCAAGATTTTTTTTTCCTCTTTGGATTTCAGTTGTTGATTCTGAACTGCATATATGTGATTCTTTTGTATTTTTCCTGCTTGAAGTTAGATGAATCTGTGGTTTTCTAGGTTCTTGGTTTATTTCTGAATTTCAACAAAATAACAATAATTTCTTCACATACTTTTTGGCCTCCAATCTCCTCCCCAGTCCCTACCACATTTTTTTTGACAGGCAGAGTGGACAGTGAGAGAGAGAGACAGAGGGTCTTCCTTTGCCGTTGGTTCACCCTCCAATGGCCACCACAGCTGGCACACAGTGCTGATCCAATGGCAGGAGCCAGGTGCTTCTCCTGGTCTCCCATGGGGTACTGGGCCCAAGTATTTGGGCCATCCTCCACTGCACTCCCTGGCCACAGCAGAGAGCTGGCCTGGAAAGAGGGGCAACCGGGACAGAATCCGGCACCCCGACTGGGACTAGAACCCGGTGTGCCGGCGCAGCAAGGCGGAGCATTAGCATGTTGAGCCATGGCGCCGGCCTCCTACCACATTTTTAAACTCCATTTGGCATGTACATTAGAGTGAAGCTTCCTCTTTTTTAGGCCTATTATCTGCCTTTACCTCTACTTAAGTAGTTTTTAATCACTTTTCCTTGAGGTTCACCTAAGTTTTTCTGCAATGTCTAGGACATCTTAAAACCCATCCTGTGATGACCGCTATATAGAATTCTAGACTTCTTTCTTTTAGTGGCTTACTGTTCAACAAAAATGCATTGAAACTAATTCAGCAACTTTGGAGTCATCTTTGTCTGTTCAAGTAAATGAAATCATCACACTCTGCTTGGGAAAATATCTGTAGGTGGAAAGCTGGTGATTTAGGGATTACTACGTTTGCTTCTCTTCTCCATAGAGAATTGCCTGATATTCAGTTTCTGAGAAAAATTAGTTCCTGTATTTTTCCATTTGGATAAGCAGCTAATTGGGGGTATCAGTTACTTCTGACCTGAAGTAAAAGCCTATGTTAGTATTCTCAATGTTAGAAGATGCTAAAATATAAATGTTAGCAATACTCATGTCTTTTCCCAAATTCGAAACTTGAAGCCAGAAAATACAGCTCCCACTAAAATTGATAATATTGTAGTAGTGTATTTTTACTTTTATATTCTACTCATTTATAGCAATGTGGACCTGACAGTTGTTGTGATCCTGAAACTTGTCAGCTGCGACAAGGATTAAATTGTTTCTCAGGAGACTGCTGCTTACAATGCCGTGTAAGAATTATGTTTATTAACATTTTCTAATGACATAATAAATCATGTGTAGTTTACTCTAGAATACTTGGACTTAAGCTATAGTTCAGTTACCCTTTTAATAAAAGAGTAAAAAATAATAAATTTAGACCATGTTTCTGAATTTGTGAATTTTTGTTTACTATTTAGGCTTCTTTATAATGCTAATATTTTCACTACCTTGATTTTTTGATGTCCTGATTTTCACATGTTATAAAACTCTTTAATACTGAGGATGTTTACTGAAAAGGACAATTATCCATTCACTATAAACTATATTTTATTTATAAATAAAGATGTACTGGTTATGATATATATCTGCAAATTTATTGTTGAATGATACAGAAATTTTCCAAAAATGTATAAAGACTAAAACTCACTAAAAACAATGTTTGTTTTCCAAATTGTAGCTGTAGCTAGATTTTAAGTTATGAAGTTATTATAGCAGAACATTTGCGCGAAGTATCACAATTTAGTTTGAACAATGAACAACTTTTCTGTGCCCTGTTTTCCATTAAACCCTTCCATCATATTTGTAACAAGTTCCTCCTATGAGAATATGTATGTTAAACTGTCTACCATGGGTTCTGTATTTTTTATTGATTTTTTTTCTCATCACATGATTGCATTCTTTTTTAATTTTAAAAGAATTACAGATACGAGTGGACACAGACACACATACACACACACACACAGAAAGAGAGAGAGAGAGAGAGATTTTCCATTTACTGGTTTATTTCCTAGATGGTCTAAATGGCAAGCGCTGACCCAGGCTGAAGCCAGAAGACAGGAGCTTCATCTGGGTCTTCCACAAGGTTGGTAGGGGTTCAAGCACTTGTTCCTTCCTCCACTGTTTTTCCCAAGCCATTAGTAGGGATATGGATCAGAAGTGAAGCAGCTGAGACACAAACCAGTACCCAAAACCAATACCCGATGGGATGTTGCCTCCCAGATGGAAGCGTTACTTGCTATAACACAACACCAGCCCACGTGATTACATTCTTACCTCTACAATATTTTCTGTATCATCTAGATATAATAAGAAAAAGTATGAGATGTCCATTTAAAAATATTTATATAGATTTTCAGAATGCTGCATATGGAATTTACTAGATTTCCAGGAGAAAAGATTATGATTAGGTTTCTTCTTCAAATACTTCTATTGTTGAACAGCTTCTTTAATCACCCTTCTGTTTCCCTCTCTTCTGTCTATTCTTTGTATCCCCCATTTGTCATATAAATTGTAAGTATTTCTTAATACAAACTGTGGATTTAATAGGAATATTTTATTTGGGAATTGAATAGATTACTATAATATTTCACCAAATTAATAATTATCCAGTTAAAAATGATCTTTCCTCCCTTGTACTGCAAACACAAGTGAAACTTAGATGAGTTTGTGTTGTACTTTTTCAAATGTCTTATCTCCTAATTTTGTTTGATAGCATTCAGTTTATTTTTAAAGTATTAAGAAAATGCTATTAAAAGATTCTGATACTACTGAGCAAATAAGTCAAAATGTAAATATAAATATAAATCACTGACGTAACTTGAAATAAATATTGAGAAACACAACAATCTCATATGTAACGCTCTATTTTATATTTTAATTTCCATTAGTTTAGGGGAGTCGAACATGTATGCAGGCCCCGTTTGCATCCTGAATGTGATGTGCCTGAATATTGTAATGGAAGCTCAGCAGACTGTCCAGTTGACATAACTCTACTTAATGGAGTTCCATGCAGAAATAATGAGACTGTTTGTTATGGGGGAGATTGCCCTGATCTTGATGAAATTTGTGAGTCAGTATTTGGAAAAGGTAATATTTTTTGTTACATCTAAATAGCTGCCCCTCATTAACAAATAAAAATAATATAATTTAGATGTGTGACTTGATGTTTTAATATACATTGTGAAAATATTTACCACAATTAAGCCAGTTAAAATATTCATCACTTCACATAGTTACCATTTTTTAAAGATTTTATTTATTTTATTTGATAGTTAGAGTTACAGACAGAGAGAGGTAGAGACAGAGAGAAAGGTCTTCCTTCCATTGGTTCACTCCCCAAATGGCTGCAACAGCCGGAGTTGCACCAATCTGAAGCCAGGAGCCAGGCACCTCCTCCTGGTCTCCCATGTGGGTGCAGGGGTCCGAGGACTTGGGCCATCCTCTACTGCTTTCCCAGGCCATAGCAGAGAGCTGGACTGGAAGTGGAGCAGCCAGGACTCGAACCAGTGCCCATATGGGATGATGGTGCCGCAGGTGTAAGATTAACCTACTGTGCCATGGCGCCAGCCTCACCATTTTTTTAAAAATTTTTCTTAAGTCCTACACTCTTAGCAAATTTCAGGTACATAATATAGTTCAAATCATTTACTATAGTCACATATATATAAATTAAATATCCTGAACTTACTCATTCATTTTGCTTAATTGAAACTTTGAACCCCTTAACCAACATCTCCCACTTGCACTTTTGTCTCTGGCAACCATCATTCTATTCTCTGATTTTGATAATTTTAGATTCTACATAAAAGTATTTTCCTTCCATAACCATCTGGCACTTAGCATGTTGTCCTCCAATCTTTCTTCTCACAAATAACATTTCCTTCTTTACCAAGGCAGAAGAGAATTTCAAGGGTGTGTGGGGGTGTATGTGTCTAAGTGTGTCTGTCTATAACTGTGTATAATTTTTTTCTCCTTTCATTGATGACAGAAATTCAGATTGTTTCCAACTTTGGATATTGTGAATAATGAAAACATGAACATGGTAGATTTTTGAGATACTGATTTCATTTCCTCTGAATATATACATGCTATAGAGATAACTGAATCATAACATAGTTCTAATTTTAATTTATTTTAGGAAATTTTACTGTTTTCCATAGCAGATGCACACAGTTATGTTCTCATCAGCAATATACCTGAGTTCCTCTTTTCTGCATCCTTGCTCAAATTTTTTAAAAAATAATTTGTTTATTTATTTGAAAGAGAAAAGGAGATGCAAAGAGAGAGAGCTTCCATCTGCTGAGTCACTCTACAAATGGCTGAAATGGCTGGGGCTGAGCCAGGCTAAAGAGGCTTCTTTCAGGTTTCCCAAGTGGGTGCAGAGGCCCAAGCACTTTGACCATCCTCTGTTGTTTTCCTAGATACCAGTGGTATATGCTGTGGCTTTAACCTGCTCTACCGCAATGCCAGTCCTGCTTGATCGTACTTAATCATGCGATTTTTTTAATTTAAAAGATTTTGTTTAAGTTATACAAGTTTCATGTATTTCATATATACAGAGTTAGAAACACAGTGATAATCCCCACTCTGCCATCCCTCAAACCTGTGCTCTATCCCTTCTTCCTTCTTCCTCTCCTATTCCCACTCTTAATTTTTACAAAGATCCATTTTTGGTTTACTTATGACTCATAAGTATAACCCTACACTAAGAGTTCAGTAATTTCTCAGGGAGTCTTTTTGATTCTCTCTATATAGAATCATGTCATCTGCAAATGGGGCTAGTTTGACTTCCTCCTTTCCCATTAATTCCCATTAATATCTTTTTTCTTGACTAATGGCTCTAGCTAAAACTTCTAGTACTATATTTAATAGCAATGTTGTAAGTGGGCATTATTGTCTGGTTCCAGATCTTAGTAAAAATGCTTGCAACTTTCACCCATTCAGTAAATTGCTGGCCATGGGTTTGTCATAAGTTGCCTTGATTTTGTTGAGGAATGTTCCTTCTATACCTAATTTACTTAAACTTTTCATCATGAAAGGATATTGTATTTCATCAAGTGCTTTTTTTGCATCTATTGAGATAATCATATGGTTTTTGTTCTTTAGTTTGTTAATGTCCTGTATCACATTTATTGATGTGTGAAAGTTGAACCATCCATCCCTGCATAACGGGATTAAATTTGATCATTTCAAGTGAATTCTCTTACAGCCCACTATATTTTCTTCTGTTTATTCTTCAATTGAAGCTCTCTGTTGAAGTGGACAATTCAGTCATTGTATTCTTCAGTACCATAGTTTCTGTTTCTGTTTTTAAAATTTGTATTCATTTTAACATAGGGCCAGAGGGAGGGGAGGAATGAGAGGATGAGTGAGAAAGAAGGAGACAGAGAGAGAGAGAGAACGAGAGAGAGAGAGAGAGCTGCATCGCTGATTCTTTCTCTGGATACCCATAATAATCTTGAGGTAGGAACAAAGCTGGGAGCCAAGAACTCAATCCAGTTGTCACCCATAGTGCTAGGAACCTTACTGACCTTACTGTCTGAGACATCAGCACTGTGTCCAGGGATCTGCATTAGCAGGAGTTTGGATCAGAAGCTGGGGTCATTTATTGAACCCAGGTACTCCACTGTGACACATTGTCTTAATAGTCATCTCAACCACTAGGTTACATACCAACCTTATATTCATTTCTCTTTTAATAGTTTCTATCTTTTATTAAATTACATGTTTTGTTCCTATATTTCTCTTATATCTTTTAGTTCTCTGTGTTTGTTTTCTCAAGTAGTTTAACTGAGTTTCCTTAAGACAATTGTTTTGATTTGTCTGGTAGTTCATAGATCTCCATTTCTTTAGCTTTAGTGACTGGCTCTTTATTTTGTTCTGTTGGTGGTATCATTTTCTATATTTTATTGTTTTTCTTATTGTTTTGCCTTGAGGCTTGATTATTTGAAGAAATTATCATCTTTTCCAATATCTAAAGACTGGCGTTTACAGGGGAAACTTCAAATTTCAGCCCCACAATAGATGGTATGCAGGTTGACAGATTTCTATCAGAGAGTGGCCTCCTGTTTGGATTAATGGTGGAAGGCTTGTTCTGGGTCATGGCTGGGTGAGTCTTGTTCTAGGAGACATTGGACCAGCTGGGTCTTTGGGTCCATTCTTTTGTGTCTTGTGTTTGAGGGTGCAAGGGAGGTTTAGAGCCTAGACCAATGGAGACCAACTCAATACTAGGTTGGGGCCTTTTTGCCTAGTCCGTCTATTCTGGCCTGACACTAGCATGGGCCTAGAACTTGGGTTTTCAGGGTTTAACCTGACTTTGAAGGAGTCCTGGTACCTGGTGCTGGGGGAATTCCTAGGGTCTGGATTAGTGTGAACTGGATCTGTAGGTGCTGGCCTAATACTGGGTCAGCCATAGCACTGTTTCATGTGGGTCAGTCTAATTCTCAGTAGATTTGGAGTGTGGGTATATGAAAAATGACCTGGACTTGAGGTGACTCTGGTTCCTAGTGAAGTTGGATGCTCACTTTGCTACCATTTCCCCATGAATGAGCCTTAGTGTTGAGGGTATCTCTTTTAGCTCCATGCTGTATGTTCTAAAGGTAAAGTTAAAGTGAAACTGTCTTTCCTATGCTGTTCGGTGCATTTTTTCCTCACATTTGTGCTCAGCCTAGGTACTGTAATCACATACCTGGAATCTGGAACTCTTCTGAGGGAAATTTCTTACATGATCTATGTGTATTTTTAATGTCAGTATTTTTCTGGGGAGACCAAGGCTGGACTAGTCTACCATCTTGCAGACATTTTACAAATCCTTTAAAGAAAACATTTTTGGGGCCAGCGCTGTAGAGTAGTAGGTTAAGCCTCCCCCAGTGTTGCCTGCATCTCATATGGGCACTGGTTTGGGGTCAGCTGCTCTACTTTGTATGCCATAGGTGAAATAATAAAATTGAGCTGTATAAAGATTGCTATGACTTGACTGTTTCCACCAAAATGCATGTAAGAAAACAATCCTTATTGTGAAGCATTAGGAAGTGGGACCTTTAAGAGGTAATTGGGTCCTGAAAACTCTGTTTTTATGAGTGAATTAGCCCACTCAGGAATTAATGGTTTAGTATATTAAAGGCTATCTATCAAAGGAGGAGCTTTATCATAAAACCAGACTTTTTTTCTGGCTTTCTTAGTCTGCCTTGTCTTGTGATGTCCTCTGCTATGTTGCGGAACCTACCAGGAAGGCCTTCCCCAGATTCCAGTGTAAAATATTAGAGTTCAGAACTGTAGGAGAAATGAAATTCTTTTATACAAATAAGTAACTCAGCCTGTGGTATTCAGTTATAGCAACAGTAAATGGACCATGATCAAGTTCATTACTTTCTTTTTTTTATATAATGCTTTTATTTAAAGAATATAAATTTCCAAAATACAGCTTATAGATTACAATGGCTTCCCCCCCATAACTTCCCTCCCACCCGCAACCCTCCCCTTTCCCACTCCCTCTCCCCTTGCATTACATCAAGGTTCATTTTCAATTCTCTTTATATACAGAAGATCAGTTTAGTATATATTACGTAAAGATTTCAACAGTTTGCCCTCACATAGCAACACAAAGTGAAAAATACTGTTGGAGTACTAGTTATAGTATTAATTCACAATGTATAGCACATTAAGGACAGAGATTCTACATGATATATATATATTTTTAAATTGATTAATTTTCTATGCAATTTCCAATTTAACACCAAGATTTTTTTTCAATTTAATTATATTTATATACAGAAGATTGATTCAGTATATACTAAGTAAAGATTTCATCAGTTTGCACCCACACAGAAACACAAAGTGTAAAAATACTGTTTCAGTACTAGTTATAGCATTACTTCACATTGGACAACACATTAAGGACAGATCCCACATGAGGCGTAAGTACACAGTGACTCCTGATGTTGATTTAACAATTTGACACTCTTGTTTATGGCGTCAGGAATCTCCCTAGGGTCTAGTCATGAGTTGCCGAGGCTATGGAAGCTTTTAGGGTTTGTTGACTTCAATCTTATTCCAACAGGGTCATAGTCAAAGTGGAGGTTCTCTCCTCCCTTCAGAGAAAGGTACCTCCTTCTTTGATGGCCCCATACGTTCCACTGGGATCTCACTCACAGAGATCTTTCATTTAGGTCTTCTTTTTTTTTTGCCACAGTGTCTTGGCTTTCCATGCATAAAATATTCTCATGGGCTCTTGAGCCAGATCCGAATGCCTTAAGGGCTGATTCTGAGGCCAGAGTGCTATTTAAGACATCTGCCATTCTATGAGTCTGCCGTGTATCTCGCTTCCCATGTTGGATCATTCTCTCCCTTTTTGATTCTATCAGTTAGTATTAGCAGACACTAGTCTTGTTTGTTTGATCCCTTTGACTCTTAGACCTATCAGTGTGATCAATTGTGAACTGAAATGATCACTTGGACTAGTGAGATGGCCTTGGTACATGCCACCTTGATGGGATTGTATTGGAATCCCCTGGCACAATTCTAACTCCATCATTTGGGGCAGTTCCGATTGAGCATGTCCCAAATTGTACATCTCCTCCCTCTCTTATTCCCACTCTTATATTTCACAGGGAACACTTTTCAGTTAAAATTTAAACACCTAAGAATAATTGTTTGTTAATTACAGAGTTCAACCAATATTACTAGAATTAAAAAAAACTAAAATGGATAAAGTATTACATTGTACAACAACAGTCAGCACAAGAGCTGATCAAGTTACTGTTTCTCATAGTGTCCATTTCACTTCAACAGGTTTCCCCTTTGGTGCTCAATTAGTTGTCACTGATCAGGGAGAACATATATTTGTCCCTTTGGGACTGGCTTAATTTACTCAGTATAATGTTTTCCAGATTCCTCCATCTTGTTGCAAATGACCGGATTTCATTGTTTTTGACTGCTGTATAGTATTCTATAGAGTACATGTCCCATAATTTCTTTATCCAAATGTATGCTTTGAATTCCCTGTGATCTTTTGCTGTGAGGTTCCCTTTGTTTACCTACTTTCATGTTGATTGCCGTGTTTCTGTGTTTCTGTGTGTAACACATCTTTAAGCATCTTTTGCAGGGCTGGACGAGTGGCAACAAATTCTTTCAATTTCTTTTTGCAGTGAAAGGTCTTTATTTCACCTTCATTCATAAATGAGAGCTTTGCAGGATATAATATTCTGGGCTGGCAGTTTTCCTCTCTTAGTACCTGGGCTATGTCTCTCCATTCCCTTCTAGCTTGTAGGATTTCTGATGAGAAGTCTGCCGTGAGTCTAATTGGAGATCCTCTGAGTGTAATTTGACATTTCTCTCTTGCACATTTTAGGATCTTTTCTTTCTGTTTCACTGTGGTGAGTTTAATTACAATGTGTCGTGGTGAGGATCTCTTTTGGTCATGTTTACTAGGGGTTCTATGAGCTTCCTGTACTAGGATGTCTCTGTCCTTCTCCAAAACAGGGAAATTTTCTGCTGTTATCTCACTGAAAAGGCATTCTAATCCTTTCTCCCTCTCCATGCCTTCAGGAACTCCTAGAACTCGAATGTTGGGTTTTTTAATAGTATCCTGTAGATTCCCAACAATATTTTTTAGATTTCTAATTTCCTCTTCTTTTCTTTGGTTTGACTGTATAGTTTCCTGTGCTCTGTCTTCTAAGTCCGATATTTTCTCTTCTGCCTCACCCATTCTGTTTGTAAGGCTCTCTAATGTGTTTTTCATTTGATCTATTGAATTCTTCACTTCATTATGATTTCTCATCACTATCACAGTTTCATGTTCTACTAGTTGTTTCATTTCAGCTTGATTCCTCCTTAATATTTCATTTTCACCAGAGAGATTTTCTACCTTGTCCATTAAGGATTTCTGTAGTTCAAGAATTTGTTTTTGAGTACTTCTTAGTGTTCTTATCAATTTTTTGAGATCTGCTTCTTGCATTTCTTCTATCTCATCATCTTCGTAATCATCAATTGGGGTGTCTTTTTCATTTGGGGGTGTCATAGTGTCTTCCTCTTCTTGTTACCTTGGTTTTTGCGTTTGTTGTTTGGCATATTGGTTTCTTCACTGTGGTGTTTTTTTCTTGTTATACTATGACTCTAGATAAGTGGACTGTCTGCTTTCAATGGAGCCTTAGAGGCTTGAGATGGGTGTGGCCTGATAGCTCTGTTTGGTTCCTCAGGGTTGAGGGTGTGTCAAAGGTGACACTCCCAGGTTAGGTGTGGTAAATCTCTCCCTGTTTCTTTCTTTATTTTTGATTCAAAAGGGAAGTAATTCCACACAGCTGAATGGAATTGGGGGTGGTTAGCAGGCGAATGATATACCCACAGGAGTTAGAGATCAGAAGCTCTTTCCCAAGGACCACAGAGGGAATCTCTGCAGCCTTCAGTGTGGGTTCAAATTCTCTTGCAGTCTCACCATTGGGCTACCAAGGCTACCTAACTGTAGCGTCTCTGGAGAGTACTCACGTGGTGAATTCCGTGAGTTCTCTCCCCCACAGTCTCTTTTTTTCACAGTCTCAATTCATTAGTACCACACATTCATTAGGTTCTAATCTCGTGTTATTTCACCCCCACGCCCAGAGTCAGGTTTTTCTGCTAGGCTCAGGGCCGGTGCAGACCTAAGGTCACCCTGCTTATGACGTATGTCCAAAATGGCGCCTGCTCTTTGTCTTGCTCACCTTTCAGAGGTGGGCAGAGAGAGAGAAACCCGTGTCCATATTGGTTACTTTTTTCTTTCTCTCTCTCTTCTAGTTAGCCTGGTCAACTTTTCCCCACAGGGTTTCAAGCCTTGTTCACTCTAGTCTCCTCTTTCCGCTTCCCTGCTGGTGTCTCGGGCTATTGAGGATCTGCTCACCTGGCGTTCCAGCGCTGGTGCATTGAGTCTGCCGCTGGTGTCCCGAACTGCGGGCTCCCACACTCTCCTCAAAGGTCCACTGTGAATCACTAGTTCCAGAAGAGTTTCCTCTGCTGTTTCTTCCCCTACTCTTCCTTGAACCTGCAGTATCTCCACTTTTATTAAACTGTCTCTCCCCGGACTATCAGTGTGCTGCCTTCCTATTCCGCCATCTTGCCCTAATCCCACCCTTTTTTTTTTTTTTGGACAGGCAGAGTTAGACAGTGAGAGAGAGAGACAGAGATAAAGGGCTTCCTTTTGTCGTTGGTTCACCCCCCCCCCAAGTGGCCGCTAAGGCCGGTGCATTGCAGCCAGCGCGCTGTGCCGATCTGAAGGAGCCAGGTGCCAGGTGCTTCCTCCTGGTCTCCCATGTGGGTGCAGGGCCCAAGCACTTGGGCCATCCTCCACTGCACTCCTGGGCCACAGCAGAGAGCTGGACTGGAAGAGGAGCAACCGGGACAGAACCGGCACCCCGACCGGGACTAGAACCCGGGGTGCCGGCGCCGCAAGCAGAGGATTAGTCTGGTGAGCTGTGGCACTGGCCCAAAGTTCATTACTTTCAATAGAATCTGTCTTAACTCTTTGTGACCCAAAATATTCTTTTGTATTATCTCTTCAAATTGACTGATGTTTTCAATTTCTGACTTCCTCTGGATAGTCTTTTGGCATGTAACTTATATAATGGAATATCATCTTATGAAATGTTACATAGTAAAAGTGAAAGAATTTTGAAGATATGATAAAGTTCCATAACCAATTTACTATGGGTTATTCAAAAGGAAAATCATCCTGAGTTTGTCTGTACTAATTCTGTGAGCCCATTTTTAATCATTTTATTTCAAAAAATACATATCCGTGAGGTATATTATGATAATACAAACACATGTACTTGATGTGTGGGTGAAATCAGATTACTTAGCATCTCCATCTTTTTAATTATATGAGCTGTTCAGATATTAGAAATGTCAGAATGGTTCTGATGCTGGTTTGAAAGCCATATTTAGAGCATGTCCGGTGTCCAGAACCTGGGGGTTTTAAACCAACACCTGGATTTCAGCCCTGTGAGATTCTGAGCAGAGAAGCCCCTCACTGGCATTCTAGCCTCCAATAACTGTGACATAAAAAATGGGTATGGGATTGAGCTGCCAGATCCTTTTTTAATACAGGAATAAGCATTGTCAGCCTATTAATGAAGGGCAAATGCATTAATATTTGTGCACTCAGCTGACACTACCTAAACGTAGAATGAAGTAATAGCTCATTGAAGAAATCTCACTGATTTTGTTATACACCTGTCTTTTTATGATTTCTCACTCAAGAAAGCCAAGTATGCTTTTCCATATTTTTTATTCTTCTCTATAACCTTTCACAGAACTCTCTTAGTGTATATTTATGTAACTCTCTTCTTCCCTACAGTTATCTTTTCTGATGTAAATGACTGCAAGTGAAGAAAAAGAGCAATGGCTATCTATATTTCTTTTCAGTTTATTTTTTTTATTTATTTTTTGACAGGCAGAGTGGGTAGTGAGAGAGAGAGAGACAGAGAGAAAGGTCTTCCTTTTGCTGTTGGTTGAGCCGTGGTGCCAGCCTTCTTTGCAGTTTATGTCTTTCTCTTTCCTTACAACCTACCTAGGAAAACTTTTGAGTTATTTAATAATGGAGAAAAAAAGGCAAAAGAAACATATACCAAATCAAAATTAGATCAAAGAAATGAGGGGCTAGTGTTAAGCAGGATATTGAAATGACTGTAGTTCAAAATAACTTCTTAAATCTTCTATGAGCAAATAGAAGAACAGAATTCCAGGAGTCCAATCATAAAATAATGTCAAAGAAGGGGAAATGGTGATTATCCTGACCACATCATGTATCTTATATACATTTATAGAAATAAATACATCTACAGCCCATAAATGGGCTAACCACTATTATGGTTAATAATATTTGTGAAGCACACTATATGAGTAATATATGCTTATGTGCAAGTATATTTTAACTTTGACAGGTTCAAAAAATGCTCCATTTGTCTGCTATGAAGAAATAAATGGCCAGACAGATAGGTATGGGAACTGTGGTAAATGGAGGACCTCACATAAAAGCTGTACATATAGGTATGTGCTATACAAATATTAATAGTTCTTTTCTTATATACTGTGTTCCCTTTTTTAGTATTCTCTCTCACTGCTTAACATGTGTGATTCATTCCAATCATTTTTGAAAAGTAGCCTATGCATAAGAGTGAATCTCAAAATCTCCAGCTCTAACATCTTTCTTATGCTACAGGCTATAAAATTTCATCTTATTTTAAAGTGTTTATGTGTGTATGGCTATTAGGCTCCAATATCAAATACATAATGCTCACTGTGGTATGGGCAATTCAACACCCAGATGGACTTGTTCCAGGCTCTTTTTTCCAGGTGCAAAGGAATTCAAGGAGGAGACATAAAGCAGAAAAGCAGGATTTATTTAAATGGGTAGAAAAGAGTCATGCTTATGGGCAGTCCTTATTGTAGAGAAAGGAAGAGCTGCTAATGCCCCCAAAATTTATTTCATTCCTTCATCAGCTAAAGGGGGTTGCCCTATTGAACATTAAAATAGAGCTGAGTTTGGGTAGGTTTTGAGTACTGCTGGCTTCTGTGTTCCCCTTTTTTGGGTATCTTGGAGGTGTATAGTGTCTCCGCATGGACTGTATTGTGCATGTAGTCATCTTGGCATTTCATGCATGCAGAGAGTAAGCATAACAGGGAATGGTGTGTGTAGCCTGTAGTCATATTGGATGGGCAAGGAAGGGGATGGGGTTTGGGTGGTAGAGTCATGATACCTCTCAGATTTTTGCTCACTAGCTCCCCACATGCCCAAATTGATGGTATATTTCCTTTCCAGTTTAATTCATTTTTCCCAAAGAAAGTAGTATCCCTGCTCACTTTGTTGCTTATCCAAAATGAAGTGTCTATAAGGTTCAATTTCTCCTGCATCTAAAGAGTTATCTCTCTAATGTTTTATCTGGAGTTTAATGAAACATTTATTAAGAACATAGTTTGTGCCAGATACTGGGATAAATACTAGTTAGCAAAGCGTAGTTGCAGATTTAGTAGAATTTGTAGTTACAGAATTTGATAAGCATACTTTGTGCCATGTAGTTTATGCTTCCTTGATTTGTTTATACTAGTTAAAAACTTGTAAAAAAACTATTAATTCTTTTGAAGGATGAATAAGTAAATGAATTTATATATTTTTGCCTTTTATTCTAAATGTTAGTATTAAGTTATTACATTTTTCCCAAAGGGCATTAGCATAAACAAGGAAAGCAAGTTTAAATCATTCCTTATAAATGCTCAATGTGTAATAACTATCTGTATTTATTATGTTTGCAGAAGTCTTCAATGTGGACGATTAATTTGTAGCTACTCTTCTCGAACTCCTTTTTATCAAGAAAATGGTACTGTGGTTTATACCTCTATAGAAGATAACTTATGTGTGACGATATCCTATGGTTTGATTGAAGTACCTGTAGATCCACTGTTGATCCCAAATGGAGCTGTATGTGATAAGGAACGGGTAAACAATTTAAAATATATTTTAAAAGTATCTAGTTTTATTCATGCTTTAACTGTTGAAATCTTTACGTAATATGTACTAAACTGATCTTCTGTATATAAAGAGAATTGAAAATGAATCTTGATGTGAATGCAAGGGGAGAGGGAGCGGGAAAGGGGAGGGTTGTGGGTGGGAGGGAAATTATGGGGGGGGGAAGCCATTGTAATCCATAAGCTGTATTTTGGAAATTTATATTCTTTAAATAAAAGCTTTATTAAAATAAATAAATAAATATTTTCATTTATGCATCAAATTTTAATTCATTTCTAGTGTCATGTGTATGTATAAATATATGTGTGTGTATATATATATATGTAAAGATAAATTTCTAGTGATTTTACAATTTAAAGTTTATTGGAATGGAAGTAGATAGTCTTATTAATACTGATTTCCTTTTCATGCCTAGGAGTCATGCCTTCTTGAAGGAAGTTTAGGCCAGGGATCTCAGTAGATATATTTATATTTAAATTCTAACCAGCTAAAAAATACAACACTGCCAACAGATGATTTGAGATTATTAGTAGATAATTTAAAAAGAATAGAATCCTTTCTTATACATGATCAATTCTTCTCAGGCATAATGTTTGAAAACAAATTTTATCAGGTATTTTTTTTAATGAAACTGTGAATTGTTTATGATGGACCATCCTTGGTAATTTTGTTTTTGTTAATCAAGGTTCTTATGTAGTTGGGCTCTCATCTTAATTCCAGCTGGGACAGACATACAACATATGCTACATTGGAAAAAGAATTGTTTAAATACAAATCACTGCCAAGTTCCCATGTCAAGGGTTTAAAAGTATACTATTGAGGCTGGCGCCATGGCTCAACAGGCTAATCCTCCGCCTTGTGGCGTCGGCACACCGGGTTCTAGTCCCGGTCGGGGCACCAGATTCTGTCCCGGTTGCCCCTCTTCCAGGCCAGCTCTCTGCTGTGGTCCAGGAGTGCAGTGGAGGATGGCCCAAGTGCTTGGGCTCTGCACCCCATGGAAGACCAGGATAAGCACCTGGCTCCTGCCATCAGATCAGCGTGGTGCGCTGGCCGCGGCGGCCATTGGAGGGTGAACCAACGGCAAAAGGAAGACCTTTCTCTCTGTCTCTCTCTCTCTCTCTCTCACTGTCCACTCTGCCTATCAAAAATTAAAAATAAATAAATTTAAAAGTCCTATTATAAAAACAATTTTAAAAACGTATACTATTGAGGTTTAAAAGGCCAGCATTATGGTTTAGCGGGTTAAGTGCTGCTTGAAATGCTGGCCTCCAACATTGGAGAACTGGTTCTCATCCTGACTGCCCTACTTCTTATCCAACTTCCTGCGTAGGAAAGCAGTCCAGGATGATCCAGGTACATGGGCCCCTGGCACCCATATGGATGACCTGGATGGAATTATTGGCTCCTGCTTTCTGTCATTTGAGAAGTAAACCAGAAGATGGACAATTGCTTGATTGGTCGCTCCATCTCTCACTCTGCCTTTCAAGTAAATAAAAAAAAATAAATAAATAAAACATGGGAAAGGGATTAGATAAGATTTTGTGAGACTATTTCTGTGAAGATAGTTGCCCTGTACTTTAATGTTTACAAGGATATATTTGCAGATTTGTCATCTCATTTTAACTTGGAAACAGCCTTGAAACAAACTGAAATGCTATTTACTTTTCTAAAATAACATTTTATTTTAAAACATTATTGTGCCAGCACCGCGGCTCAATAGGCTAATCCTCTGCCTTGCAGCGCTGGCACACCGGGTTCTAGTCCCGGTCAGGGCACCAGATTCTTTCCTGGTTGCCGCTCTTCCAGCCCAGCTCTCTGCTGTGGCCCGGGAGTGCAGTGGAGGATGGCCCAAGTCCTTGGGCCCTGCACTCACATGGGAGACCAGGAGAAGCACCTGGCTCCTGCCTTCGGATCAGTGCGGTGTGCTGGCCGCAGTACGCTGGCCACGGCGGCCATTGGAGGCTGAACCAATGGCAAAGGAAGACCTTTCTCTCTGTCTCTCTCTCTCACTGTCCACTCTGCCTGTCAAAATAAATAAATAAATAAATAAAAACATTATTATACTCATGTAAGGAACTGTAATTTATAGGAGTTGGGATCCTTGTATTTATGTTGGAAATATATGGTTAGTACTCTAACTACAAGAGTTTATGTCTTTTAAAAATCATTTATTTGAGAATAGAAAGACAGACTGGAACAGAAGACAAAGTGAGGGCATAAGAGAATTCCCATCCACTGGTTCACTCCACAAAAGCCAAGAAATTAGTCCACATTTCCATGTGGGTGGCAGGGATACAGTCATTGTAGGTATAACCTACCACCTCCCAGAGTGTGCATTAATAGGAACTTGGAATCAGAAGTGGAGCTGGGACTCAAATTAAGGTATTCTTAATCACAAGGCCAAATGCCTACCCCTGCTTACTTTATATTTAAAGAATTATATCTACATTTTAATATACTTTGTAATAAAATAGTCAACATGTTGTATTTAAAAAATTTTATTTAGTTTCATTTTATTTGGAAAGGGTGAGAGAGAGAGAGAGATGGAGAGAGATATCTTCCATTCTGTGGTTTATTCCCCAAATGCATACAACAGCCAGGGCTGGGACAGGTCAAAGCCAGGAGCCTGAAAACTCCATCTGAGTCTCACATAAATGAGAGAGATGCAGATACTTGAACTATCACATACTGACTGCCTCTTAGTATGATGAAAATTAGCAGCAAGATAGATCAGTGGTAGAGTAGCTAGGATTTGAACCTAGTACTCCCACATGGAATATGGTATTTCAAATGTGGATTTAACCACTGCCCCCTCTACTATATTATTTAAAAAAATTTCTACTACCTCTATTAAACTTATGCAACTCTAATAGCAGCTCATAATATCTGAAAAGATTATATGCCATGATGATATAACAATGATTATCTTTCTATGCAGAGTTTTATTTGGACAGTGAATGTGAGTCATTTTTTAATAAAGCTTTTATTTAAAGAATATAAATTCCAAAGTACAGCTTATGGATTACAATGGCTCCCCCCCACACAACTTCCCTCCCACCCGCTACCCTCCCCTTTCCCGCTCCCTCTCCCCTTCCATTCACATCAAGATTCATTTTCAATTCTCTTTATACACAAAAGATCAGTTTAGTGTATATTACGTAAAGATTTCAAAGGTTTGCCCTCACATAGAGACACAAAGTGAAAATACTGTTGGAGTACTAGTTATAGTATTAATTCACAATGTACAGCACATTAAGGATAGAGATCCTACATGATTTTTTAAAAAAATTGATTAATTATATATGCAATTTCCAATTTAACATCAAGATTTTTAAATCATTTTCAATTATCTTTATATACAGAAGATCGATTCAGTATATACTATGTAAAGATTTCATCAGTTTGCACCCACACAGAAACACAAAGTGTAAAAATACTGTTTCAGTACTAGTTATAGCATTACTTCACATTGGATAACACATTAAGGACAGATCTCTCATGAGACGTAAGTACACAGTGACTCCTGATGTTGATTTAACAATTTGACACTCTTGTTTATGGCGTCAGTAATCTCCCTAGGCTCTAGTCATGAGTTGCCAAGGCTATGGAAGTCTTTAGGGTTTGCTGACTTCGATCTTATTCCAACAGGGTCATAGTCAAAGTGGAAGTTCTCTTCTCCCTTCAGAGATAGGTACCTCCTTCTTTGATGGCCCCGTTCTTTCCACTGGGATCTCACTCACAGAGATCTTTCATTTAGGTCGTTTTTTTTTTTTTTTCCAGAGTGTCTTGGCTTTCCATGCATAAAATATTCTCATGGGCTCTTGAGCCAGATCCAAATGCCTTAAGGGCTGATTCTGAGGCCAGAGTGCTATTTAGGACATCTGCCATTCTATGAGTCTGCTGTGTATCTTGCTTCCCATGTTGCATCATTCTCTCCCTTTTTCATTCTATTAGTTAGTATTAGCAGACACTAGTCTTGTCTGTGTGATCCCTTTGACTCTTAGTCATTTTTTAAACTATGTGCACAGGAATAGGTTTCTTTTTGTGTTTTTTTTTTCTTTTTTTGGTTTTGCTTTTGTCTTTAGATTTTAGAATTTATGGTATTATAATGAAAAGTGGTTTTTCAGTTATGGAAGTTTTGTTACAGCCAATCTTATTTCATTGATATTCTCCGCTTCCTGCCCTGGCCACTTTTAAAAATTATGAATTTAGTTCAATTTTAGATTCATAGCAAAATTTGTTGTGTGATACAGTGTTTCCCATAATCTCTTTGCCATCTATACCCTATGCAACCTACCCACTACCCACAGTGCACAAGAGAGTGGTCCATTTTTACAATTAGTGTTCCTACATGATTCATCTTTATAAAGTGAAGTCCATAGTTTACATTCGGATTACCTTGAAAATCCTCAAAAACATGGAGACTAAAAAAACACACTTCTAAATAACACATTGGTCAAGAAGAATTCTTAATGGAAACTATTTTTCAAAGTTCATGGTTCACAGCAAAATAATACTTAAAAATTTGTATAGCATTCATTAAGATTTTATGTTGTATAATAATTAATTTTGATGTTATATTTGCCAAACTTCTCTGAATTGGCATGTTTTGGTATATTTTTCTTTTAGGTTTGTGTAAATTATGAATGTAGAGAAACAAGATTCATGAGGAATCATTCATACAATTGTGGACTACAGTGCCATGGACATGGAGTAAGTAAAAGCTCATGGTTTCCTTAATCATATCTCCCTGTGACACTAATCGCTCATAGTTTATCATTTTTTTTTCCTGGATTCCTACATGTCCTGTGCCCTAGCCTAAATTTGGAGCTGAGCTGAATAAATTCAATAGTCAAGCACAATTTTACAGTACAGTTTGAGTATTATAGAAAATATTATAAATGGATAGGCTCTAAAAATTGAGTAGAAAGTACAGAGATTTCCCAAATAACCTCTTACCGCATGTATGCACAATCTCTCCCAATTTCAACATCACATTCTGGAATGTTACATTTGTTAGAGTTGATGACCTATACTAACACATAAGTAGTACCCAAAGTCAGTAGTTTACATTGGGTTCACTTGATGTCAATGGGTTTTGACAAATATGTAATGCCACATATCTATCATCATAGTATACAGAATATATTCACTGTGCTGAAATTCTGCCCTCTGCCTATTCATGCATCTCTTTCCTTTCACCACTGGAAACCACTGACCTTTCTACTCTCTGTACAGTTTGTTTTTCATTTCAGTTTTAAGAATGCCACTTTTTTGAAATCATGCATTAGATAGCCTTTAGTGATTGAGTTCTTTTTATTGTTTGAAATTTTTATTAATATTTTCAGTGGTCAAATAATTCAATACATTCATGGGGAGATATATATACATATGGTGAAACAACTGAAATTTATTTTGTAAACAGCTGTTTTGAAATATACAATGCTATTACATACAGTATGTCACTTTATTACTAGTTAATAGTATATATAATACTTGCATTATTATGAAACATTATTTAATAATTATTAATATGTTATTAAATATACATTATTATTACTATATTCACCATGCTGTTAATAGATCTTAAACATTATTTTGTTGTCTAAGTTTAACTTTACTCTTTGACAACTTCCCATTCTCTTCCCTCCCCAACCTGCTTCTCCACCTCCACCTGGTAACCACATTCTACTCTACTTCTGTGCACTCAGCATTTTGAATATTCTTCACATACCTTTTGGTACATATACATGCTCATTTTTTTGATCATGTACTTAACAGAGGAATTTCTGGGTTATAGAGAGTGTATAAATTTAACTTTAATAGATGGGGTGGATTTTAAGCTCTCTCCATGTATTTTTATAGCTCAGTATTTTTTATTGTTTTTACTTAATTTTTAAAAGCAGTTTTAGGTTCTCAACAAAACTGAGTAATGTACAGATATTTCACAAACACCTCCTGCCCTAAACTTGAATAAGAGCTCCTGTTATCAGTACCACCCATGAGAGTGGCAAAAAGTTGTTACAATGAATGAAATTAAATTTATGGGTTATTATCCGTTACCCAGGGTCTATACCTTACATTAGGATTGATTCACTGAGTATTTCACTTTTGGGCAGTATTAATATAAATAGTATTGTACTTTTAACTTCAAATATCACTTGCTCATTGCTGATATATGGGAAAGTGATTAAATTCTGTACATTTAACCTTATATTATTCAACCTTCCTGTGATCACTTGTTAGTACCAAGAGGATTTTTTCTTCATTTTTAAATTTTCTCATAGATAATTATTGCGTAAGAGGAAAAACATTTTTATTTCTTCTGTCCCAATCAGTATAACTCTAGTTCATTTTCTTGTCTTAGTCCCTTAGCTAGAACTTGCAAAATGATGTTGAAAAAGGAGTGGTGCTAGTGGACATCCTTGTATTATCCCTCACTTAAGTAGGAAAATGACAGATTGCTTACCATTAAGAATGACGTCATTATAGGTTTCTTTTGCATATTCTTTTCTAGTTGAGGAATTTCCCATTTAGTTCTAGTTTGCTTATATTTAAAAAGTCAAGAATGGGTGTTTCATTGTTTTTTTTATTTATTATTTTTTATTTTTATTTATTTATTTATTTTTGACAGGCAGAGTTAGACAGTAAGAGAGAGAGAGAGACAGAGGGAAAGGTTTTCCTTTTGTTGGTTCACCCCCCAAATAGCTGCTATGGCTGGCATGCAGCACCGATCCAAAGCCAGGAGCCAGGTGCTTCCTCCTGGTCTCCCATGCAGGTGCAGGGCCCAAGGACTTGGGCCATCCTCCACTGCCTTCCTGGGCCACAGCAGAGAGCTAGACTGGAATAGGAGCAAATGGGACAGAATCTGGTGCCCCGACCAAGACTAGAACCCTGGGTGCCGGCACCACAGGCGGAGGATTAGCCTAGTGAGCTGCAGCGCCGACCTCATTGTTTTTTTTTAAATACTTTTCTGTGTCTATTAATATGATAATGTAATTTTTCTTCTGTAGCCTATTTATCTGTGATGGATTAAGTAAATTATTTTTAAGATGTTGAACCAGCCTTGAATGCCTGCAGTAAAGCTCAATAGGTTGTGGTATGCAGTAATTTTTAGATATTGTTAAATTCAGTATGCCAATATTTTGTTGAAAAATTTTACATTTATATCCATTAGAAATTTTGGTTCATGGTTTTCATTATTCTTAGAATATTTCTTGCTTGTTTTGGTATTAGGGCAGTATTGGCCTGTTATAATGAATTAGGAGGTATCCTCTCTGCTTCTATTTTCTGAAAGAGATTGTAGAAAACTGATTTAATTTCATAACAAATGTTTTGAACTCATTTTCAAAAAACACAATTGTTTGTTAGATCAACGGATAGAATAAAATATTTTATGATACTTTTATGTTTTCCTTCTCTAATTCCTTTCCTTTTTAATGTAAACATACTTTTCTAACCTAAAATATTTTCATTTCACAGCAGAACTTTTAATATTTCTCTCAAGGCTGGTGGTAAATTTGCTCTAATTTTGTTTGTCTGAGAAACTATTTTTCACTTTTGAAAGATGATTTTTCAGGATTCTAACTTTTATATTGATGGACTGTTTTGTTTTTCTGCTATAAGCCTCAAATATTTTTTCCTACTCTTTGTGCTTTCATGATTTATAAAAAAAATTCTAATGTAATTTTATCATTGTGTTTTTACAGATATGGTTTTTTTCCCCTCCTCTGGCTTCTTTTGAAATGTGTTCTTTATCATTGATTTTCTGTAATTTAAAATTACATGTCTGAGTATAAATTTTTGGTATGTACCCTGCTCAGTATTTTTGAAATTTCAGTGCCCAATGATTTGATGTGAGACATTAATTTCTGAAAAATTTCAGTCATTTATTTAAATATTTCTTCAATTCCCTTTTTTCTTTTCCTTTTGATTTTCCAATTATAAATGTGTTAAACCTTATGTAGTTCTTGTATATTCTGTTTTATTATTTCATCTTAAATCCTTGCTTTTCAATTTTAGAAGTTTCTACCAAGGTATCCTCAAGCTTAGAGATCTTTCCTCAAATATAATTACCTTAGTAATGAACTCATCAAAAGCATTCTTCATTTTTGTTACAGTTGGTTTTGATCTCCAGAATTTCTTTTTGTTTCTTGCTTAGAATTTACATATCATTGGTTATATTCCCTGCCTATTTTTGCATGCTGTGTGCTTTGTCCATTAGAGCTCTTATATTATTCATAATTTGAAATTTCTTGTCTAAGAATTCTAACTTTTCTGTCATATATGAGTCAGATTCTGATCCTTACTCTATCTCTTTGAACTATGATTTTAGTTTTATCCTATACTTAGTCACTTTTTCTTGATAGTTGGGCATGGTTACTTGTATTAAAAACAACAACAACAACAACAACTGTGATGTACTGGAAGTAAGATGTATGAAAATGGAAGAATTCTGTTATCCTATGATGAGATCTCAGTCTTTTAGTGAGTCTGTAGTTTCAGGCTGTAAATTTTATAAGTACTATGCAGTTGTGCACTCCCATCCACTGCCCCTCCTTCTTCACTAAGTTGGAGCAGAAGCGGCTAGAGTTAGGTATTTCTTTTCCCTCATGTGGAAGGCAAGCTTGGACTATTGTTAACATATTTCCCCTCCTTTGATCATTTAGGCTCTGAAAATAAGCCAATGAGTTCAGGCTCTGGTAAAATAGCTTATTTTAATGATAGGATGTGTTAAGAATAACCACCTCGGGGCTGGCACTGTGGCATAGTGGATTAAGCCTCTGCCTGCCATGTCAGCATCTCATTATGGTTGCAAGTTTGAGTCCCAGATGCTGCAATTCCAATCCAGCTCCCTGCTAAGGACCTGGGAAAGCAGTGGAGAATGGCCCAAGTGCTTGGGCCCCTGCACCCACATATGGGGCCCAGAAGAAGCTCCTGACTCTTGGCTTCATATTGGCATAGTTATGGATGTTGCAGCCATTTGGGGACTGAAGCAGAGGATGGAAAAGCACTCACTCTCGCTCTCTCACTCTCTCTCTCTCTCTCTCTCTCTCTCTCTCTCTTGTTCTCTCTCTGTGTAACTCACCCTTTCAAATAAATAAATAAATCTATAAAAAAAAAGATTAACCACCTCAGAATTCCAATTTCATTCCTTTCACACACATTCCCAGAAGGGAGATAGCTGTATTACATAGCAGATCCACCTTTCCATTTCTTCAGAATTTGCATATTGCCCTCCACAGTGACTAGAACCATCTGTACTCCCAACAGCAGTGCAGTGGGGCACCCCCTTAACCACAGCCTCACCAGCACCCATCATTTTTTGAATTTTTAATAATAGCCACACCAACTGGAGTGAGTTGACACCTTATTGTATTCATGTGTACAATTTCTTGATGTCCAGTGATCCTGAGATCACTTCATGTGCTTTTAGCCATTTGTATCCTATCTCCTGAAAAATGCCTTTGTCCTTTTCTTAACTGGTTTGTTTATTTTTGTTGTGTTTGTTGTTGTTTTAGTTTGTTGTTGATGTTGTTGAGTTTCTTGAGCTCCTTATATCTGCTGGATGTTAATCCTTTTTCAGATGCAAAGTTTGCAGATATTTTCTTCCATTCTGTGTTCTGTCGATTGGCTCTTTGATAATTGTTACCTTTGCTTTGCAGAAGCTTCTTAGCTTGATGTAACCCCACTTGTCCTTTTTTTGCTTTTATTTCCTGTATTTTTGGGGTCTTATCCGCGAAGTCTTCCCTTAGACTTATATCTTTCATTGTTTTTGTTTTCCTCTAATACTTTCATGGTTTCAGGTCTTAAGTTTATATTCTTGATCCTTTGTGTGTTGATTTTTGTTTAAGGTTTAAGTTAAAGTCTTGTTTCAAACTTCTGCCTATAGAAACCCAATTTTCTCAACACTATTAGTTGACCAGACTGTCCTTTAGTTGTCTGTAGATATGAGAGTTAATTGCTGGAGATTCTCTTCCATTCCTTGAGTCTATATTTCTATTTTTCTGCCAATACCAGGCTTTTTCAATTATAACAGCTCTGTAATAAGTCTTTAAATATGGTACTGTGATGTTTCTGGCTTTTAAAAAATTGTTTAAGGTTGCTTTGGCTATTCAGAGTCTTTTGTGTTTCCGTATAATTTTTTACAAGATTTATTTATTTATTGAAAAGGCAGAGTTACAGGGGAACAGAAGCAGAGAGGCGGGGGGCGGGGGGTCTTCCATTCACCTGTTTACTCCTTAAATGGCCACAATAGCCAAAGCTTGGCCAATCTGAAGCCAGAAGCCAGGAGCTTGTTCCAGGTCTCCCATATGGATGCAGGGGACCAAGGACTTGGGCCATCTTCTATGGCCTTTCCATACCAGAGAGCTGGATCAGAAGTGGAACAGCCAGGACTTTAACTGGGTCCTGTTTGGGATGCAGACACTACGGTCTGTGGCTTTACCCACTATGCCACAGTGCTGGCCCCCCATATGAATCATAGAACTATTTTTTCTAGGTCTGTGAGAATGTCCTTGGTATTTTGACTGAGATCACTTGGAGATTGTCAGTTACATTGAGCAGTATGGTCATTTTGATGATGTTAATTCTACCAATACATAAACACTGAAGATTTTTTTCTTGTTTGTATCTTCTTTTATTAATTTCATTAATGTTTTGAAATTGTTATTACAGAAATCTTCCAAATCCTTGGTTAAATTTATCCCAAGATATTTAAATTTTTGGTAGCTATTGTAAATAAGACTGGTCTTATAAGTTATTTCTGGACTGTTGTTGGTACATAAGAATGTTTTTGATTTTTGAGTTTATATCCTGCAACTTTGCTGAATTCTCTTGTGAGTGCTAACCATCTCTTAGTGGTATCTTTTGGTTTTCCTACATAAAGGATCACGTTGTCTGCAAACAGGGATAATTTGATTTCTCCTCTTCTGTTCCCATTCCTTTGATTTCTTTTTCTTGCCTAATGGCCCTGGCTAAGACTACCAGGGCTATAGTGAGAGTGGGCATCTTTGTCTGCTTCCAGATCTTACTGAAAATACTTTCACCTTTTCTCTATTCAGTATGAAGCTGCCTGTGTCTTTTTCATATATTCCCTTTATTTTGTTGAGGTATATTCTTTCTATACCCATTTCTTAAGGATTTTGTTGCAAAACCCTTCAAATTTGGAAAATGTTCACCTATTTCATTGAATAGGCTTTATAAGTTATTCTGTTTTCATATTTGGGTAACCCCTGAGACTCCTGAGGGAAAAACTCTGTTTTTTTCTTCCTGTTTCTTCCTCCTTCTCCGCATCCTCCTACTCCGCCTCTTTCTTATTTGTTTATTCATTTACTCAGTTCTGGTCCAACTGAGATATTTCAAAAAATCTGTCTTCCAGATCAGCTATTGTTTCTTCTGCCTCATCATATTGTTGTTAAATTATTTGATTTATTGCATGGTTCATTTCTAACATTTCTGTTTGGTTCATTTTCAATATCTCAGTCTCTTTGCTGCATTTCTCATCCATGTCATATACTAATTTCCTCAATTCATTTAATTGCTCTTTTTCAGTAACCTTAAAATCTCCCTTTCTTTACAGTCTACATTAATGTTCCCATTTAGGGAGTCAATATTTTCTTCCTTGTTCATTTTTCTTTTTCTTCTATGTTAATTTTTGCACATCTTAGGTATCTCTTGTTCCTATCACTTGGAGAGGATAGCTCTTTTTTTTTATTGAATACTTTATTCCTGGAGGTGGGCCCCTAGGCCTCCGCAGGGCACCTAATTGTTACAGTTGAGCTCAAGAGGTTTATGATGAGTTGGGCCATGAAGTTCTTGCAACTGTTTGTGGGTGAGATAAGAGTCCAGAGTAACAACAAAGGTGAGTATGGTGGAGTGCTTCAGGTTACAGTGAGTGGTGTGAGGGGATGTTGGAGCCAGCTGTTGAATTTTTATTCCCAGATGTTCACTGTGCCATGGTAAGCCAGCTGAGCCACTGCTTTGAGTGAGTTCAAGATGCCAGTGCACTTCACACACCCAGGTATGCGCACAATCCAGAGCACCAAATCACCTCAAAGTGTGCCCCCCGACTCTACGATGAGATCTGTCCCAAGTATACAGGGTGTACTGAATCTCCAAAGTCTTACAGGGTGGGTACATGGGAAACTAGCAACAACCTGTGAGTTTCCAAATGATTTGTGAAGAGGGAGAAAGGAAAAGAGGCACCTCTTATTCCAACATGGCATATCTCCTTTTCACCAGAGTAATGAGGGCTACCCCAGCTGCTGGGCCCCCACTGTCCACCAAAGCTCAGAGCACTGTGTGGGCCTAGACTCCAAGGCTTCTGAAGCCCTGTTGGTTCCACTGGACCTTTAGGGCCCAGTCTGTCTTGTGGGAACTCAAGAATGTCTCTGGGCTTCTGGAAAGAAGATTGGGAAGAACCTCTTGCAAGTAGTTCTGGTCTTAAGCTAGCATCACCCTGCATCAATCTGTGCTCTGAGGAGTCATGGGAAGGAACCCTGCGAGTTTCCCCTCTGAAGCCTGGGAGCCCTGAGTATGTGAAGAAGCACTCTTCATAGCGATGCTGGTCTGTGTTAGAGGAATTCCTCTCTGGAGGGGATGCTCCAGGTGAAATGGCTGCAGAGAGAGGCTCGACAAACTCTGGTTCCCCCTATTCCCAGTGCAGGGTCCTCAGACATTGCCTTCTTCCTCATGTTCTTCTCCCGAAGCTGGTATGATGACTGTTGTGGATGTCTGATTGTGTAACCACTTCTCTCCTACTGCCTTTGTTGCTCTTCCTTAGGCACTGACCTGTAGATATAGCTGCTTTGGAGTGTTTTGATGGAGGAAGTGGCACAGTGGACTTCTTTATGTAACCATTTTGAATCCTCATCTATGTAGTTATTAAATGAAATAAAATCTAGATTTCTTGAGCCATAAATTTAACTATGTTAGTATCCAGAACAAAGTTTTAAAATAAAAAAGTAAACAAATAGCGTGACCTATAACAAATGAAACTAATATCCAGCATAAATTTTAAAAATCAAAATGCATGCAAAAATGGAAAATGTGTCAAATAACAGGTAAATGAGTATATATAAATATATACTAAATAAAAAGTAATTAAAAATTGAATAAATGGAAGTGTTGAACTATGTAATTAAAGAAATTGTGGTGTATGTATACAATATTGAATGGTACTTAGCCATAAAAAAATGAAAACCTATCTTTGCAATAAAATGGATGAAACTGGACACCATTCTGTTTAGTGAAATAAGCCACCCACAAAAAGATATCATATGTTTTCTCTGATATGTGGTAGTTAGTATAGAATACAAAAAATCTGTAGAAATCTTGTGAGTTAATTGTTTTTAGCCCTTATTTTGACTCCTGTGGAACTGTGGACTTCCTGCTTTTTGCTTGTTGAATATTATGGTTAGGGGAGAATTAAGCCCATTAATATAGAGGAGATTGAAATTATGTCTGCAAAAAGTAAAAAAACAAAACATACAAAACATAAAGGAGAGTAAGGGGGGAATTGAGAGGGAGAGGGGAAAGGAGTGAAGTATGATTATCATGTAAGTACTGTTCCTATGAAATACATGAAATCCCTCAATATTAATAAAAAAATAAAAGGACTTTTCAAAGTAGCTGTTTCTTGCACTTTCTGAATTTATCAGTTCTTATAGTCTTTGGTAGAATTTTATGTTTTTCTATACAACATATCATCTGCAAACATGAATAATTTGGTTTCCTCCTTTCGATTTGGATGCATTTTGTTTTTTCTTTCCTAACTGCTCTGGCTAATATTCCCAGTACTGTTTCTCTTGTTCAGATCTTAGACGAAACATTTTGAGAGTTTTTTTCCCTATTCAATATGATGTTGGCTGCAAATTTGCCACATATAGCCTTTTTATGTTGAATTACATTTCTTCAAAACCTAATGTTTATTTTTATCATGAAGAAATAAATTAAATGCTGTGGAAAGTAATTTCTGTTGATGTGATATATTCTGTGTATTGACTTCCATATGTGGAACCATACTTGAATTTTTGGGAAAAAAAACATTTCATCATGATGTATGATCTTTTTGATGTTTGGGTAGGTTCAGTTTGCTAGTAATTTGCTGGAAACTTTTATATCTACATTCATCAGCTTACTGTAGCTTTTTCATTGTTGTTATTGTTATTGTTGTGCCTTGTCTAGTCTTGGTACCGAGGTACTGCTGGCCTTGTATCATGAGTTTGGAATAAATCCTTCCAAATTTGAAGGAAATTGTTGAACAATATTTGGTGTTAGTTCATTGTTAAGTAAATCAGTAGCATTTATATATCCTACAAAATACTTGCTGAAAAATTAAATCAAGAAAGCAATTCCATTCAAAATGGGTTTAAAGAAATAATTTGAGAATATAAGCAAGAAAGTGAATGGCTGTTACAATAAAAATTATGATACTGGTGAAAGAAATTAAAAAAGAAAAATTTACTTCCTGAGTCAAAGGATGTTTTACAACATTCTGTCTAATCACATCAGTGTCTCGTGACAAATACTCCTTTATGCTTTCAATAGTAGATGTTGGTGCATAAAAATCCACCAGGAAATACCCGCCTCTAGTGTGTCGCTGGCTGTGGATGAAGATCTTATAGGGAAGCGCGCGTTCGCCCAGGTTTTTTCCAAGTTCCTCACTACAGCGCCTCTGTCCATCAGGGCTTGGATCCTACGTTTCAGGGCAGCCCTCTCGGGCCACTGCATGGCGGGCCACTGCATGGCTTTCAGGATCAAAGCCAGCTCTTAGCGGGGCATTGCCCGAACGCTGGGCGCGCAGCTCGACCTGAGCCAGCTCCCTTGGACGCAGAGGGGCAGGGAATGGCAGGACCCGCGCCGGCCTTGGGGTGGGGGGTGGGGTGGTCCTGAGGGCTTCTGGGCTGGACAGCTCCCCGGCGGCGAAGGAGGAAGAAGTGAGAAGATCCACCGGACTTCAGCTTCTGTTTAATTCTCTCACATTGGAGCAGCCTAGGTGAACAGTTCACTAGCGTGGCCTTTGTCTAAGCGTATGTGGCAGGTGCTGTTTGATTTTTTTCTCCCATGGTGTTTTTCACTTTCCCCTTTGCTGCAAGATTGGGGGACCTGCTCGCTGAGGGCTGCTGTACAACCTGGCGCCAGCAGTTGAAGATTCTCCTGGATTTCATTGTCAGTAATGTAGCTTCTTCCTCAGCGTGGACTCTCCCCTTAACAACAGTAACACCATTTTTTAAGAGCAAAACACAAAACTGCCTTGGATGGTGAGCAAGTCATTCAGACTAGGTAGCCGTGTAAAAATAAACATCAAAGACCACTGTGTTACATGGGCAACCTCTGATGAGAGAAATAAACATGATTTTAAATTTGAATTTAAATGGAAAGACCTCCCATGTTAATGGATTAGAAGAATTAATATTCTGATGTACATATTGTCCAAAGACGTTTACAGATTCAGTGTAATCCCTATGAGAATACTAGTAGTTTTCCCTACAGAAAACAAAAATCCCAAGTTTCTATAGTACCACAAAATTCCTACCTAGAATAGCCAAATAAACATTGATTGGAAAGAACAAGGGTGGAATCATTACAACACTTGGTCTCAAGATATAGCACAAAGCTATAGAAAACATCATGATACTAGAATAAAACTGATATATAGATCAATGGAACACATTAGAGAACATGGAAATAAATCTACTGATTTCCAGGGCAGATGCCAGAATCTATATGGTGGAGAAGAAAACAGCCTCTTAAGTGGTATTGGGAAAAATAAATATTCATATGTATCAGAATAAATATAGTCATCTTTGCTTTCACTAACAAAGATCAACTAGAAATAGATCAAAGACGTAAATGTAAGGTGTAAAACCATGAATATACCAGAATAAATCTGAGAAAACTCCTTAAGAAACTTGAAAAGGTGATTGTTATTTTGGATAAGATTTCAAAAGCACAGACAACAAAAGCAAAAATAGATGAATGATATATTAATCAACTTTTTTCCAGAGCAAAAGAAACAAGGAAAACAATGAAGAGGCAATCTACAGAATGGTAGAAAATATTTGTAAGCATTTCATCCAAAAAGTGATTAATGTCCAGAATATATTTGGAATAAAAAATCAGCAAGGAACCACCAGACAATCCAATTAAAATGATAAATAATCTTAATAAACATTTCTCAAGAGAAGATATACAAATGGAAAATAAGTATATGAAAGAAATGCACAAAATCAGTAATCCTCAGGGAGCTTCAAAACCAAAAGCATAATCAAACCTTTCATTTTGTTCAGAATGGCTGTTATTTAAAAAAAAAAAAACACCAAATGCTGGTGAGGATGTGGAAAAAGAGGAACTCATAATCTATTGGTGGAATAGAAATTAATATAGTTACGGAATACAGTATGGGGGTATCTCAAACAATTAAAAATTGAACTATTGTTTAATCCAGCTATCCCACTGTGGGGTATATATCCATAGGAAATATATTATTAAAGATACTTGCACTCACATGTTTATTGCAGCACTTTTCACAATACCAATATAATGGAATCAAAAGTGTACATTGGTGGATTAATGGACCTTGAAAATTTCATGGGGCCAGTGTTGTTGTCCAATGGGGTATTAAACCACTGTCTGCAACAATGGCATCACATGTGAGCACTGATGGGAGTCCTGGCTGCTGCACTTCCAATCCAGCTCCATGCTCATATCCTCTGAAAGACAGCCAAAGGTGGTACAAGTGCATGTGCCCCTGCCACCCCAGGATGGAGTCCCAGGCTCCTGGCTTCTGCCTTGCCCAGCCCTGGCTGCTGCAGCCATTTGGGGAGTGAGCCAGCTTGTAGAAGATTCTTTGTCTCTCCCTCCCTTGCTCCCTCCCTCCCTTGCTCCCTCGCTCCCTTCCCTCCCTCCCCCAACCTGTAACACTGTTTTTTTTTTTTTCAGTCGGAGTGGACAGTGAGAGAGAGACACAGAGAGAAAGGTCTTCCTTTTCCATTGGTTCACCCCGCAGATGGCCGCTGTGGCTGGCGCACTGTGTGGCGGGCGCACCGTGCTAAGAAGCCCAGAGCCAGGTGCTTCTCCTGGCCCTCCCATGCGGGTGCAGGGCCCAAGGGCTTGGGCCATCCTCCACTGCCCTCCTGGGCCACAGCATAGAGCTGGATTGGAAGAGGAGCAAGCAGGACAGAATCCGGCGCCCCGACCTGGACTAGAACCTGGGGTGCTGGCGCTGCAGGTGGAGGATTAGCCTATTGAGCTGCAGTGCCACCAAACACTGTTTCAAATAAATATTTTTAAAATACTGTGTTGTGTGCATGTATATACACAATGGAATGGTCATCAGATATGAAATGTTGTCATTTCCAACAAAATGGATGCATCTGGAGGATATGGTATCAGTGAATACACCAGGCACAAAAAGACAATACCACATTTTTCAATCATGTATGAAAAGTTATGATTGATTCTGTAGATGATGTGATTATAAAAGTGATTATTAGAGGATAGAGATGTTTGAGAGAGTAGATATATAGAGGGGTTACATAATTGGTACAAAAATACAGTTATATAGGAAAAATAAGTTCTGGTGTTCCTCAGCATAGTGAGTTGATTATATTTTGCAAATTACATTTTCCAAGTAACTGAAAGAGAATGCATTCATAATCTTCAAACACAAAGCAATAGTAAATTTTAAGGAAATTAAAGTGCAAATTGCTGATTTGATTATTACACATTATCTACATGTATAAATTATTACATTGTATTCCATAAACAATATCTATAATTTAAAAAAATTGAGAAATATATTGGTACTAGTAACTATGCTCATTTACACCATTAAAAAGCTATCATAAATATGGGTTTAAAAGAATATATATATATATATATATGATGCCATTAAGAGAACAGATATCATATTAAGAGATACATGAAGGAGAATACAAGGACAAGTGCACTGAGAAGCAATTTAATGAAATAATGGTTAAAAAAAAAAACTTCTCAAGTCTTGAAAGACATGTGAACATCCAGATGGAGGAAGCTCTACAGCTCCCAGCTAGACTTAACCAAAAAACAAAAACCAAAAATATAAAAAACAAAGTTGTTCAAGGCAAATTATAGTGAAATTGTCAAAAGTTAAGCCCACCGAGAGAGTGTAGAGCAAATGCCAAGGAATATTTAAGGAAAACCTATGAACCTAATAGCAGACTTCTCAGAAGAAACCCTACAGAGCAGAAAATGATGGGATGATATATTCAAATTCTTGACAGAAAAACCTTCTAAACAAAAACATTATATTCAGCCACAAAAAAAAACCCTTAGGAATGAAAGAGAAATATATTTCCCAGACAAAAACTAAGAATTCAATTCCATCAGCCCAATCCTACAAAATCCTGAAGAGAGTTCTATATTAGAAAATAAAGGACAATAACAGCCTCCATGAATACATACTGTGCTAAAAAAAAATTATTAACAGAGCAGCTTCACAAATGAGAATCATAACAGAAAGCTACCAAAACACAAACTTGAATAATGAAAGAGTCAGAATGAAACAGAATATATAAAACAATGAGTAAGCAGTCAGCAATGAGCCTATTTAGAAATCCAGTGCATTGACTCTAACATTTCAGCACCAGGGGGTGACCTAAGTCTAGGTTAGAGGGGAGTCTCATGATGTCACTTGTACTTGTGCAGTGATGAGTTTGCTAAGGGATCCACAGAAAGCACCAGCAAACATTCAAGTCTGGAGGAGCCATGGGCTATGATTGTCACATCATGATACTCCTAGACAGCCTGTCTGGTGCAACTTTTGGTATAGGGAAGATTGATTGGGATGTGACAAAGGAACTTTGTGGTGTAGTGTAAATATTCTGTTTTGATAACTGTAGGCTGCATAGTTGTATGAAATTGAAGAGTTTATTGAGCTGTATATATTTGTTCATTTTGCCATGAAAAAGTTCAACATAAAAATTAGGACATTGATTATTGAATTCTAATTAAGTTTATTTTGCTGTGATCTGAGTAACCAATTAGGGAAGTATAATTAATATGTTGTAGACTTGAGCAAATAAGTTAAAATTATGGGGACAATGTTTCTAACTGTTGGAGATGGATTTTAAGTATGGAAAGCCAAGACACTGTGGCAAAAAATGACCTAAATGAAAGATCTCTGTGAGTGAGATACCAGGGAAAAGAACAGGCCATTAAAGAAGGAGGTCCCTTTCTCTAAAGAGAGGAGAGAACTTCCACTTTGATTATGGCCTTGTCTAAATAAGGTCGGAGTTTGTGAATTCAAGAGGCTTCCATAGCCTTGGCAGCTCATGACAAGAGCCTCGGGTGATTACTGACATCATAAATAAGAGCGTAAATTGTTAAATCAACAACAGGAGTCACTGTGCACTTATTCCCCATGTAGGATCTCTGTCCTTAATGTGTTGTACTATGTGAATTAACAGTAAAACTAGTATTGAAACAGTATACTTTGTGTGTCTGTGTGGGTGCAATCTGTTGAAATCTTTATTTTGTATATACTAAGTTGAGCTTTTGTTTATAAATATAATTAAAAATCAGTCTTAATGAAGAATAGGATGGGAGAGGGCATAGGAGATGGGATGGTTTGCTTGTGGGAGGGTGGTTATTGGGGGAAAAAAAAAACCAATGTAATCCAAAAGCTGTACTTTTGAAAATTATATTTATTAAATAAAGTTTTCTTTAAAAAAAGAATGGACACTGTGATATAATCTTGGAATTTAGCATAATCTAAATTCATTTTTATATCTAATACATATAGACATAACTATATGTATGTTTATATATATATATATACATGCCTGTATTGACAGAAATACATGCGTGCCCACATGAAAAACATATCTTTTCAAAATTAATTTTTATTAAAGAATATCTAGAGTTAATGACCCACAAGAAGTAATGAGCATGTTTATTACCTACATCTTCATTTCTTTTTTAAAAAAACATTTTCTCATTTTTATTATTGTTTGGAAAGCAGAGAGGGAACGAATGAACTAGCTCAGCTACTGGTCTGCTGAGACTCCTACAGCAACTTTCCAGGGTGAAGAGGGTACAGTGTATCATGAAAGAAAAATGAAACATATTCAAGTCATAGGTTATAGATTATTTGAGATTATAGAAAAGATAGGGGCCAGCAGGATCCTTTCTGAGTTAGGCGAAGGAACACCTTTTTGACTTGCCCCACAGTTTTTATTTCAGCAGAATCTGCCAGACGTTCATGTGGACATCAGGCCAAGTTACTGTTTAGCTAAAAGCAGTGTTCTTGACATGCGCCTGGAATGGAGAACAGAACTGAAACTCTAACCTTGTCACTGTTATGAGGAGTCAGATGGGTTAATAGTCAAGGCATCACAATGGAATTTGGGGTGTAAAATATTTGCTTCAGTCCCCCAAAACTTCATCTTTAGCCTGATTCTCCAAATGTACCATGAGAATAACAAGGGAACTCCTCCTGAGCTCATGGCTTATTGTGAAAACAAGTTATCTATCCCACCCTTAGCTGGCCAGACAGAATGGAGAACTGTAAATGAGGTCTTTTGATGGTTTCTGTCTGGCCTGCTAACTGAATGCCAATATGATTGTCAAGTTTTTTTGTTTGTTTGTTTTTCCTTTGAAATTGTTCTTAAAGCCAACTGCCACCAGTCCCCTTTGGGTTTTCCTCTCTTGGAAGCCCCCATCCACACCGCTCTGGCTGGAGGTCCTTGATCCTAATAAATACTTTTAAATCTCTCTGCTGTCTGCTTGGACTAAGAACCAAGGTAACAATAATTTCTCCGCCACCATTTTCCCAAACACTGTAATATGGGTCACAGGCATCCTGCACCAAAAGCCTCATCCTACATCTTGATTTCTAAATTATGTTCTCCACTAAAAAGTCCAGGGGAACTTGCAGGAAATGCTGATTGAAGGACTGGGACCATCTAGTTTCGCCAAAGAGTAAGGCAGTGTTCAAGGAATGTTTGAAATCAGGCACAGAGACACACCACCAGACCTCATTTCTATATGGAATCTAAAACAATCTCACAGAAGTTGAGAGTGTAATAGTGGTTAGAGGGAAAGGGGGTAGGGAGAAGTTGGTCAACAGATACTAAGTTAAATTTAGAAAGGAGGAATAAGTTCTGGTGTTCTTTGGCACAGCAGGGTTATAGTTAATAATACCACATTGTATATTTTAAAATAGCTAGAGGATTTTGAATATATTTACAATAAAGTAATAATAAAAATATAAGAATTTATATCACGGTTATCCTGAATTCATCGTTAGCCATTGTACACATCAATTTAAATATTATATTGGGGGCCAGCACTGTGGCGTAGCAAGTTAAGCTGCAGCCTGCAGTGCTGGCATCCCGTATGGGCACTGATTCGTATCCTAACTGCTCCACTTCAGATCCAGCTCCCTGGTGATGCACTTGGGAAAGCAGCAGAAGATGACCCAAGTTCTTGGGCCCCTGCCATCTATGTGGGAGACCTGGAGGAAGAAGCTCCTGTTTCCTTGCTTTAGGTTGGCCCAACATTGGCCATTATGGCCATTTAGGAAGTGAACCAGCTGATGGAAAATATCTCTCTGTCTCTCCCTCCCTCTCTCTCTGTAACTCTGCATTTCAAATAAGTAAATAAATCTTTCTAAAAAAATCACATTATACTTCATAAATATGTATAAATATTTGGTCAATCAAAAAATTGATTAAAAATAATGTTGGGGATATCAAAAGGTGATAGAATCCAGCTTCAAAGGACATCCACTAACTACATCAGGAATTTTAGCATCAATATTAATAATGATATTAATGAGTTGTTGCTAATTGAACAAATAACAACATTTTACTCTAATAAACAGTGAATGATGAATAAATGACAATGTTTCATGATATCATAGCATATAAACTATTTTATGGCAATAATGGAATAAATCAATGAGGAAGAGGGAAATATATTCCTCACAGTATAATTAATATGGAATAAATTTTGGAAATAAATAATTATCAATGGATGTTAAAACTAGGATGTGAATGTTTTTGCTTTTTTTAAGATAAGAAGAGAGAGTTCCTATTATCTTGTGTACTCCACACATGCCCGCAGTGAAATCCAGGATCGCAATCCTGGTCTACAACATGGTGGCAGAAACCCATTGCCTTTGATCTGCATTAGCAGGAAGCTAGAATTGGGAAATGGATCTGGGAGTGAACCCAGCATTCCCATGTGGGACATGGGGTAGCTGCCTTAACTGCTAGGTGCAATGCCCTCTTTTGGTTGAATGTTTTGTGAGTGAGATCTTTACATAATCTCAAACTATCTCCCTCTAAGAGTTTATTAATTAGAAATGGCAGCTGGTACTTTACACTAGGAAATCTTGTAAGACAGCATCTTAACAAGGAATTCAAATTAAGGGAATAGTAACACTCTATTTGGACAAATTGACATCGTGTGTCTCCTGGTAAGTTTTCTGAAGTAATTCAAGGGTATAGTATCCATGATCTTACATTGAGATTAAGATCTAATTAAGACCCAGAAGTTGAGAGATGCTTCATATTATTTTGAGAGAGAGTATGCAGTGGTTGAGAGCAACGCCTCTGCACAGATTCCATGGGTTTAAATTCTGGTTCCATCACCTACTAGCACTTGGACTTTAGGCAAGTTCAGTACATATGTCTCAGTTTCTTCACTTGTAAAGAGGGTATTATAATAGCTTCTACATTACAGGGCTGTTGTGTGGGTTTAATGAGCAAATCAATGTAAAGTGCTCACAACAGAGACTCAAAATAATGTCTGAAGTACAGAAACTGTGGGTTCCCATTGTTAAGCTGGATCTAAATAAATGATGTCCTTTTAAAATATGAAAAGCTTTTGTTTTCAGCATCACACAGAGAGGCTCTGAAGCTTTCTGGAATGGGAGCATCTCAGAGAAGAGTGCCTGGATTTGACTCTTGGCTCGGTTTCCATTCCAGTGCCCTACTCATGTCCATCCTGGGAGGCAGCAGGCAAAGGTCTCAAGTGATTGGGTTCCTGCCGCCTTCCTGATGGACCCAGATTGAGTTCTCGGTTCTTGATTTTAGCCTGGCTTAAATCCAGCTGTTGTGAGCATTTGGGGAATGAAACAGCAGATGAGAGCACTATCTCTATATCCATCTCCATCTCTAATTCTGAAACTTATTTTTCCCTTTCTCTTTCAAATACAGTAAATGCATACATAATTTTAAAAGCAGAATTCAGTCTTGGATAAGGATGTTTAATATTTAACAGTTGATCTTGGGAAGGATGTAGTTCTCATCTGTAGGGGAAGAATACTTAAAGCTACCAACATAGACTCGCTGAACATGGAGACGAAGAGCTGTTGACAGTTCATTCTGGGAGCTTGTACAACCTATTTCCAGCACATCACAGGAAGGGTCATGGTTTCACTTAAATTTCATTAGTAGTAACTTTTGAAAATGTCCATTAAGTTTGTAAGTAGGCATTTAAAGTTTAAGCTTTGTTAATGTAAATATTGTGAACCTCATTTTATGGGTTCTTATATTTTTTTAAAGTAGATTGTGGTATAAGAAACCAAGCATTTGATTTGTAGATTATCTTGTTAATATAAACTACAGAAACAAAGTTATACTAGGTTAAGATACAGAAGCAAGCATGATGATTCCTCTCATCATTTCACTTTCTGTGAAAGAAACACTTCAGTTATTTAAATTCTTAAAAATGATCCTAGGTGTGTGATTCCCAGAGGAATTGCCATTGTTCTGAGGGCTATCTACCTCCAGATTGCCAGCAGCGTGCCAGAGGTTTTCCAGTATTTCCTGGGAAAAAGGGTACGTATCTCTTTAGTCACTTAACGAAATCCTGAACTTGCTTATCTTTGCTAAAACACAGTTACATGTTGCCACTAAAAAGAAGTCTAATATAATCAAAAGGTAATCATACTTCTCAGGGAAAGAATCTTGTTCTTTTGTAATAATACAATTTTGTGCTTAAATTCTTTTAAATTTCTCTCTGCAGATATTATTGATACTCTCCTTTACAATATTTTCAACTTCTCCTCTCCATTTTATGATTGATCCTGAAGAAACATTTACTCTGTGTCTAGTACTGTTACTGTGTTTCTGTTATAACAGTAGAAGACATGAAATGGGAAGATTACTCCTTTGAAGGAATTTAAATGAGAAGAGTCTATGAATTACCAAAAGATGGGCTCTAGCATAGTGTTTTATTTACCATGGTTTTAGCTTCTTTCATTCATTCTTTCGTTGAATTAGCAAAATTTTATCAAACTCTTAATATGCCAGTTGCTGATATGGGCACCGTGGATGTAGTTAGCAAGGGAAACTCATGGAGTTAAGAGAGCATGTAGTTCTCTATTCCTACTACTAACAAGAAACAGAGTTAAGACTGAGAATCAAGTCTTCTGATTTTTATGCCTGTGCCCTTTCAGGAGCACTGCAGTGACTCCATCCATAAAAATAGAGCCCTAATGCCAAAAGCCAACAATATATTAAGGGAAAAAATAGGATATACACAAATTCAGTATAATCCCTAGATAATTCTTTTTAAAACTTGTAACAACATAAATTGGATGACCTTGCAATTAACAGTCCTATTTTATATATCACTGTTTTCAATTCCTTATTGTAATATAGTGAAATTGGGTGATAGCAGTTATATAATGTAGTATATTTGAAAGTTTCTGGGGATTGATTTAACATTTTTAAAAAAATTGTTTAAGGTATGAGAATTTTATATATTTCATATAAAGAGATTCAGGAACATAGTGATGCTACCTACCCTACCCTATCCTACCCTACCTCCCTCCTGCTCATGCTCCCGTCCTTTTTCCTCCGTCCCATTCTTATTTTTTACAAAGATCTCTTTTCAATTAACTTTATACATATAAGATCAAGCATTACACTAAGAGTTCAACAAATAGTGTGAAGAGGGGGAAAAAATACACTTCCTCAGCAGTTGAGATAAGGGCTGTTAAAAATCATCAAGGTGTGGTAACTAATAGAATACCTAAAAGATAATCCATACAAGTGACAATCAGTGTCCATGTTTTTAAAATGAAAGGCTTTAGAGATAGTGTTAAGTATGATGGTACTAAATTTATTTTTCTATGCTCCTTGAATTATAATTAGGAACATTGTAATTTGTTACAGCTTTCAAATTGGGCACTCTTTTTAATTTTGTTAATTTGTTTTAGGTTTAAAGAAGAAGAAACCTTCTAGGAAGGTGGAAGAACACTGGCTTCTAGGTTTCTATGTTGGCTTCTCTATTCTGATCGTAGCCACTGCAATAATTGTGGCATGGTTTAATTTGAAAAAGCGATCCACTGAGGAAGAGGAAACCCTAAGTAACAAGTAAATTAATTTGTGTTCTAAGGTAGTCTTTAGTAGCATTAGAATCTTGTGATGTGTGAGGCAATATCAAGAACAGTAACATGGGCCTATGTGGTGCCATAGTGGGTTATGACCTGTGATTCTGGCTTCCCATATGGGCACTGGTTCCAGTTCTGGCTGCTCCACTTCTGATCCAGCTTCCTACTAAATGGCCTCAGAGGGTAGCAAAAGATAACTTAAATGCTTGGGCCCCTGCCACCCATGTGAGAGACCTGAATGAAGATCCTTGCTTCTGGCTTTGGCCTGTCCAGCCCTGGGTATTGCAGCCACCTGAGACATTAACCAGCAAATGGAAAAATCTCTTTATGGGGGCCAGCGTTGTTGTGTAGTAGTTTAGTCCTCTGCCTGTAGTGCCAGTGTTCCATATGCAGACGTTGAGTCTTGGCTGCTCCTCTTCTGATCCAGCTCTCTACTAATGGCCTGGGAAAGCAGTAGAAGATGGCCTAAGTCCTTGGACCCCTATACCAATGTAGGAGACCCAGAGAAAGCTCCTGACTCCTGGCATCAGATCAGTCAAGCTCCAGCCATTGTGGTCGTTTAGGGAATGAACCTAAACCTCTGTAACTCTAAATCTTAAAAAAAAAATACTGTTTCTCTCTCTGTCTTTGTAACTCTGCCTTTTAAATAGACAAATACATTTAAAAATGGACAACATATTTTACTGAGATTTTGAGTCCTATCAATATTTACTCTAATTTTGTGAAATAGTTGTGAAATCCTCATTTTTTTAAAAGATTTTTATTTATTTATTTGACAGGTAGAGTTACAGACAGAGACAGAGAGACAGAGAAAAAGGTCTTCCTTCCATTGGTTCACCCCCCAAATGGCCGCTATGGCCAGCGCTGCGCCAATCCGAAGCCAGGAGCCAGGTGCTTCCTCCTGGTCTCCAATGTGGGTGCAGGGCCCAAGCACTTGGGCCATCCTCCACTGCCCACCCAGGCCACATCAGAGAGCTGGACTGGAAGAGGAGCAACTGGGACAGAATCTGGTGCCCAACCAGGACTAGAACCCAGAGTACCGGCGCCACAGGCTGAGGATTAGCCTAGTGAGTCGCGGTGCCAGCTGTATGCTTTGTTTTTATATGGTTTTTCTCCTTTTTCCATCTTTTAGTTCACTTTACCTTTCTTCTGTTTTAATTCTCACTTTCTGAGTTCATTGCTTTGTTTTTAAATTTTGATCTTACTTGTTTTCTAACAAATTTTAAAGCTGAAACTTCCCTCTTTTTTTTTTTTTTTGACATGCAGAGTTAGAGAGAGAGAGACAGAGAAAAAGGTCTTCCTTTTCCATTGGTTCACCCCGTAGATGGCTGCTATGGCCGGCGCAGGAGCCAGGTGCTTTCTCCTGGTCTTCCATGCGGGTGCAGGGCCCAAGCGCTTGGGCCATCCTCCACTGCCCTCCTGGGCCACAGGGGAGAGCTGGACTGGAAGAGGAGCAACTGCAACAGAATCCAGTGCCCCAACCAGGACTAGAACCAGGTGTGCTGGCGCCACAGGTAGAGGATTAGCCTAGTGAGCCATGGCGCCTGCCACTGAAACTTCCCTCTTATATATCATTTTTTCTACAGTCTCCAGTTTTAAAATATAATTCACATTTAGTTAAAAAGTTAGAACCTTCTAATGTGGGTGTTTGGCATAGCAGTTAAGTTAAGCTGCCCCTTGGGCTGTCGTTATTCTTTATCAGAGTGTCTGTGTTTAAGTCCTGGTATGCTTTCCCATTTCAACTTCCTGTGGGTGGGTGTGCTAAGAGGCAGCAGGTAATAGCTAAGTGATAGAGTTCCCTAACCCATCTAAGAGACCTAGACTGAATTATGAGTTCCTGGATACTTTTAGAGATTTATTTATTGTTTATCTGAAAGAGCCATAGAGAGGGAGGGAGGGAGAGGGGAAGGATGTGAAGGAAGGGAAGGAGGGAGGGAGAAAGAGAGAAAGAGAGAAAGAGAGAGAGGATCTTCCATCCATTGGTTCACTTCCCAGATGGCCACAACGGCTAGGGCTGAACCAGGAACTTCTTCCAGATGTCACACATAGATAACAGGGCCCCAACCACTTGGACCATCTGCTGCTGCTTTTCCCAGGCTGTTAGCAGGGAGCTGGATTGGAGTTGGAGCAGGCTTAACACAGACCTGCACCCACATGGGATACTGGCATAACAGGCGGTATCTTTACCTGCAACACCATGACATTGGCCCCTGGGCTCCTGGCTTTAAACAAACAGCCCCAGGTGTTGTAGATATTTGAGGAGTGAATCAATGAATGAAAGATGGACATTCATCTCTCTGCCTTTCATATAAATTAAAAATAAGGAAAAAAAACCTTTCAGAATGTTTCTTGTTTAAATCATGAATAAAATGTGTTCTGTAGTGCCTAATTCTCAACATTTCTCTGCTTTTAGTTGCTGTGTTATAAAATAGTCCTCTTACAGTAACGGAGCGCATGTGCTTGTACACCTGATATATGATGACAGGCACTTAAACTGAAATCCTCCCTCCCCTACCATTTATCATGTCTTGATTTTTGCATTTCTTTTCTGTTATTTTTTTAAGATTTATTTATTTATTTGAAAATCAGAGTTACAGAGAGAGGTAGAGGGGGAGAGAGAGAAAGATCTAGATCTACCATCTATTGGTTCACTTGCCAAATGATTGAATGGCCTGGCTCTGGCCTGTGCAAAGAGCCAGGAGCTTCATCTGGGTCTCCCACTGAGTGGCAGGGGCCCAAACACTTGGGACATCTTCTGCTGCTTTTCCTAGGCTATTAGCAGCAGCGAGCTGAATGGGAAATGGGCAGCCAGGACAAAAAAATGGCACCCCATATGGGATGTGGGTGTCACACACAGTGGCTTTATCTGCAAAGCCACAGTGCTGGCCCCATGTTCTCTTTCTTTTTTTAAAGCATGTTGGACATTTTTATATTGATTTTTGTTGTTTAATGACCTCCTTCAGTGGCAGGCTAGCTTTTTATTTCCCTGATTGATTGTTTTCTGTGGAAGAAATTTAGTTTGGTGTACTTCCACTTATTTTTACTTTTATTGTCTTATGGTTTTCTTTACAAAAGAAAAATTATTGTGAATTCCAGTCAAGGGCCTTTATGCTATGTTTTCTTCCAGGAGTGTCTTGTTTTCATGGCTTTTATTTAATTCGGTATTCATTTTGACTTAATATTTATGTATGGTATAAGAGAAAGGTCCAATTTCATTCTTTTGTCCATGGTTACCCGGTTTTTCCAACCTCATTTATTGAAGGAAAGCCATTTCCCCATCGTGTATATATCTAGGTGCCTTTGTGTAAGTTGACCATATATCTGGCTGCTCTGTTCTGTTCCATTGGTCTGTACATCATTTATGATAGTTCTATATATTTTGAAATATATCTTTGAAATCAAGGAGTGCGATTCTTTTTTCTTTTGTTCTTTTTCTACCAGATTATATTACTGTTTCAGAGTCCTTTATGGCTGCATACAAATTTTGGTATTGATTTTTTTTTCTTTTTTATTAGAAGTGTCACTGAGTCATCACCTGATACCTCCCAGGGTGCGCATTAGCAGGAGCCTAGAGTGGGGAACAGAGCTGGGACTTGAAGCAATCTCAAGCATCAGTTTAAATGCTATACCAAAAGCTCAACCCAGACATTTTTTGTCATTCATTCTGTTAATGTGATACATCAAGTTGAATAATTTCTACTCTTTTTTTATGTTTGCTATGAGACTTTAGTGAATACATGCAAGTTTGTTTCATTTAAAAAAAATAAAGAGAACAGATTTCAAGAATTTCATAGAGATAAATATTCTCGCCTTCCTTCCTTCCTTTTTCCCTCCCTCCCTCCTTCCTTTGCTCAAGTTCCCCTACTTCTTTTCTTTTTTCCTTAAATTTTGACAATAACATTTTTGTATTTCATTTATTTTCTAATTTATTTTTTATTTAGTAAATATAAATTTCCAAAGTACAGTTTATGGATTACAATGGCTTCCCCTCCCCATAATTTCTCTCCCACTCACGCCCCTCCCATCCCCCACTCCCGCTCCCAATCCATTCACATCAAGATTCATTTTCAATTATCTTTATATACAGAAGATCGATTTAGTATACATTAAGTAAAGATTTCATCAGTTTGCACCCACACAGAAACACAAAGTGTAAAAATACTGTTTCAGTACTAGTTATAGCATTACTTCATATTGGACAACACATTAAGGACAGATCCCAATATGAGAAGTAAGTATACAGTGACTCCTGTTGTTGATTTAACAATTTGACACTCTTGTTTATGGCATCAGTAATCTCCCTAGGCTCTAGTCATGAGTTGCCAAGGCTATGGAAGCCTTTAGGGTTCGCCGACTTCAATCTTAGTCCGACAGGGTCATAGTCAAAGTGGAAGTTCTCTCCTCCCTTCAGAGAAAGGTACCTCCTTCTTTGGTAGCCCCATTCTTTCCACTGGGATCTCACTCCCAGAGATCCTTCATTCATTAAGGTCTTTTTTTTTTTTTGCCAGAGTGCCTTGGCTTTCCATGCCTAAAATACTCTCATGGGCTGTTGAGCCAGATCCGAATACCTTAAGGGCTGATTCTGAGGCCAGAGTGCTATTTAGGACATCTGCCATTCTATGAGTCTGCTGTGTAACTTCCCATGGTGGATCATTCTCTCCCTTTTTGATTCTATCAGTTAGTATTAGCAGACACTAGTCTTGCTTGTATGATCCCTTTGACTCTTAGACCTATCAGTGTGATCAATTGTGAACTGAAATTGATCACTTGGACTAGTGAGATGGCATTGGTACATGCCAACTTGATGGGATTGTATTGGAATCCCCTGGTACGATTCTAACTCCACCATTTGGGGCAAGTCTGATTGAGCATGTCCCAAATTGTACATCTCCTCTCTCTCTTATTCCCACTGTTATATTTAACAGGGATCATTTATACAGTTTTAAAAGCATAATTATACTTTCCAAAATACCCTCCCTCTCTCTTTCCTGCTCTCCCTCCTCCTTTTATTATTTTTCTTTAAATTTTTAAAATGGCATACTTTTTCAGTTTTCTTTATAGTAGCATGCTTACCCATCCACTAAATGATGAATTCAACAAATAGTAAATAGAAAAGTCACTGTTCCTCAAGAGGATAGATGACGGCTATAAACAATATCAAATCTCAAAATGTCAATTTCACTCATTTATGTTACATTTTTTGTAGTCTATATTAGTTACCACATAGTAGGAGAAACATATTTATCTTTTGGAGACTATTTCAATAATCACAATAGTATCCAGTTGCATCCATTTTGTTGTGAAAGATAAGATTCCATTCTTTTTTGCAACTGAATCATATTCCATTATATATATCTATTATATATATATAAAGTGGATATATGTAATAGATATATGTATATATACATATATAATGTATATATAATGGAATATGATATATATGTATATATCTATGTATATATGATATACATGTATATATGTATATATACATATATAGATATACATATACATAGACATGTATATATCATATACATATAGATACATATAGATATGTATATATCATATACATATAGCTATGTATATCTATATATGTATATATATACATGTATATCATATATACATAGATATATACATAGAAATGCATGTATATATCTATATATAAAGATTCCATTCTTTTTTACAACTCAATCATATTCCATTTTATATATACATAGATATATATATATATACATATACATACATATATATAATGGAATATATACATATATGTATATATAATGGAATATGAATATATATGATATATGAATATATATATGTCATCCCTTGGAATTCTAACATTTGCTATAGTTGATAGTGTGCCTGCTGTCAGATACTTCATTTTTACCTTTATATTTAAACTGCATTTTTTTCTCTAAAGTAGGAAGATCCTCAGCCATATCTCTTCAGGTACTGACTCTTCCTCATTCTGTATCTCTAAAATCTTCTTGACTTTCTGTATTATAGGGTCTCCATGCTGGCCTCCCTGGTGCTGCTGGTGGTGGATGTTCTCTTTTTCCAGACTTGATGTAAAGTCAGTGAGGACTGTGGAACATCTGGTAGTGATGGCTGCCAGTCTGTGGCAATGGTGGGGGTTGTGGAGCTGCTGCCTACTTTTCTCAGTGAGGAGGAGCTCCTTGGGCCAAACAGCCTGAGTTGGAGCTGTGGAGTGCTTTGTTCCTCTATGCTGGGTTTCCGAGTTTCTGTTCTGATCAGAGTTCCTGATAGAAGTTCCCCTCAAGCTTCTGGAAATGTGGTCCTTCCTTTTTTTTTTTTTTCCCCTGTTCTTCTGTCTCATCCATTCTGAATATTGTATCTCTGAATTTCTCCATGTTCCTTTATTTGTCTTTTGTATTTCATTTTTGTGTCTATTTAGTGTTCTGGTGATTTCCTTAAACAATTTAACATCAGAAAGTCTTTTTTCAGGGCCTCTGTTTCTTATCTGCTTAGACTCTGTTTTTTTTTTTATTTATTTTCTTTTTCACAACTATAGAAATGTAAACATTCTTCCGATAAGTCTTTCTGTTTTTCTTTAGTTTGCCATGAAGATTGACATTATCTCTTGGATGCTTTTCCTTTGTAAGTTCACCCTAAGTAGCAATGATTGTCTCATGAGAATTCTGCATGTTCTGCATTGCAGATGATGTCTTGTTGTGGAGGTTGTTTTTGTCTTCCAAGTGATTAATCTTTACAACAATTAGAGATATAGTATTCATGGTAAGCATGAATTGGTGTGCTGATTCTATATTTGTTAAAGACTTATGGTACTGTTTTTCCATCCATATCCCTAAGGCAATTTAAATGCCCCTGGTTCCTGTGTCTCTCAATGTCCCTATTCCTCCCACAACTCTGTAACAGTTTGCCTGCTGTATCTCAACGTGTAGTGCAGTAGCATTTACCATTCCTAATGCATAGGCACTTTGACCTTTCATGGCTCTGGGTCTAAAGAAGGGAGTCATTTCCATCTTCCTAGGAGGTCCCAACTCCTCATAAGCTGATGTATATAACTGATTCATGTACCCTGGAGACATTCTACTTCAGATCCTATTTACACTTTGCACTTTCAGTTTCCTCTTTTTAAAACTATAATTCAGATGGAGTCCTTTTTCTTTAAAATTGAAGTGTGTTTTATTATTATAATTATTATTAATTTTATTATTTCACCATTTCTGTAAGTGTGGAATAGGAAGGGAATGACTTCCAGCCCATGCTTCTTGCTCATCTAGCAGCCAGTGTACCTTTTAAGTCACAACCTCCAGTCATTTATTTCTTGATGGATAAAATATCAGTTGGAACTTGAGAGCCAGAGTTAGACATCCAAAATCAAGCATATAGTCTATACTGGAAAGTGGTAGGGGGAAACAAAATGTTTTATTTCCGTTCTTCCCAGTGGGGAGTTTGGTATTTACATACTTCATGGGCTTTTTAAAATAGATATCTTACTTATTTACATACCCTAATTTAGCAATTTTAAAAAGTATCCATTAATGCTCATTAGTGATATGAAAGAGTTATTACAGGTTATACAATTATTAAACATTCTTTCTCTCTGATATGTTATTGTTAATTTGGAAGCATTATTTTTACTCTGATTAGGTCCATTTCACAAAGCAGGAGACAAGTATATACTTGCAAGTAAGAAAATTAGGGAGGTAAAAAGGGAATATCATTATATTTTAGAGTTGTATCTAAAAGCATACTAAGTCAGGTAAAAACTAATTAAAATAAAAAAATTTTAAAAATAAAATGTCCAGTACTCAGTTGAACAAGAGCAGTGATAATGGACATCTTTATCTGGTTTTAGATCTTAAAACAATTTTTTTAGTTTTTTTCCATAATAATTATTTAATTATTATTATTATTAATATTTAGTTCTCAAAATATTGGTTTTATTATTTAACTATATTACTTTTACAACTAATTTGTTAAAGGCTTTTATCATGAGTGGGTGCTAAATTTTATTATGTTCAATGATTTGCAAATGAACCAACCTGTATACCTGAAATAACTCCCAATTGGTCAATTTGAATGATTTTTTTAGTGTGTTGTTGGTTTAATTTTTACAATTTTTGCACTTAAGTTCATCAAGAACATTGATCTGGTAACCACCATCTTTATGTGTGTATATGGGTATGTATGTCCTTGTAGATTGTGAAATCAAGGTAATAATGGCCTCATAAAGTGATTTTAGAAGGGTTTTCTATCTTTCACTTTTTAAAATAGTTTAAAAGAAGTATTGGTGCTAGTTCTGCCTTAAAGATTTGATAGGAATTCACAGTCAAGCCATCTGGTCCTAGGCTTTCCTTGGTTCAGAGATGTTTTCTTAATAACTAATTTCATTACTCATTATTGGTCTGTCAGGTTTTCAGTGTCTTGTTGGTTCATTTTTGTAGATTATATATACCCACAAATATATACATTTGTCTTTAGCATTCTAATTTTTGGCATACAGTGTTTCATAATTGTCTCTAATATTCCTTTTTATTCCTATGGTATCAATTTTAATTCCTAATTTTCATCTATGATTTTATTTTTTTATTTTTTCCAACTTTTATTTAATAAATATAAATTTCCAAAGTACAACTTTTTGATTATAGTGGCTTTTTCCCCCAATAACCTCCCTTCCACCTGCAACCATCCTATCTCCAACACCCTCTCCCATCCCATTCTTCATCATGATTCATTTTCAATTATCTTTATATACAGAAGATCAACTTAGTACATACTAAGTAGATTTCAACAGACTGCACCTACACCTACATTAAGGTCAGAGGTCCTACATGGGGTAAGTGCAGAGTGACTCATGTTGTTGATTTAACAATTGACACTCTTATTTATGATGTCAGTATTCACCAGAGGCTGTTGTCATGAGCTGCCAAGGCTACAGAAGCCTCTTAAGTTCACGAACTCTGATCTTATTTAGACAGGGCCATATTCAAAGTGGAAGTTCTCTCCTCCCTTCAGAGAAAGGTACTTCCTTCTTTGATGGCCTGTTCTTCCTGCTAGGATCTCACTCACAGAGATCTTTCATTTAGGTTATTTTTTTTTTTTGCCACAGTGTCTTGGCTTCCCATGCATGCGAAACTCTCATGGGCTTTTAAGCCAGATCCGAATGCCTTAAGGGCTGATTCTGAGGCCAGAGTGCTGTTTAGGGCCTTTGCCATTCTATGAGTCTGCTGCATATCCTGCTTCCCATGTTGGATCATTCTCTCCTTTTTAATTCTATCAAGTATTATTTGCAGACACTGGTCTTATTTATGTACTCCCTTTGACACTTAATCCTATCTTTTTGATCAATTATGAACTTAAACTGATCAATTTAACAAATAAGATGGCCTTGGTACATACCACCTTGATGAGATTGAATTGGAATCTCCTGGCACGTTTCTAGCTCTACCATTAGGGGTAAGTCCAAGTGAGCATGTGCCGAACTGTACACCTCCTTCCTCTCTCATTCCCACTCATATTTAACAGGAATCACTTTTCAGTTAATTTTAAACCACTAAGAATAATTGTGTGTTAATTAAAGAGTCCTAACAATGGTATTAAGTAGAACAAAAAATACTAAAAGGAACAAAATAGTAAGTTGTTCTCAAGTGTCAGGACAAGGGCTGATCAAGACATTGTTTCTCATAGTGTCCATTTCACTTCAACAGTTTTCCTTTTAGGTGCTCAGTTGTCATTGATCAGGCAGAACATATGATATTTGTCCCTTTGGGACTGGTTTATTTCACTCAGCATGATGTTTTCCAGATTCCTCCATTTTGTTGCAAATTACCACATTTCATTTTTTTTTACTGCTGTATAGTATTCTATAGAGTACATATCCCATAATTTCTTTATCCAGTCTTCTTTTGATGGGCATTTAGGTTGATTCCATGTCTATTATTTGACATTGAATTAGTGTCTCTTTCCCCAACAGCATCTGTTGTCTAGTTTTATTAATTTGGGTCTATTTTTTATTTGTTCTACTAAAGGCTTATCAATATTTTTATTAAGAAAAATAAGCTCTTTATTTCATCAGTACCTTGTATTATTTTCTGAATTTCTGTTTCATTTTGTTCTTAATTATTATTTCTTTTTTCCTACTGATTTTGATTTACTCTTGTTTTTCTAGGTTTTTAGATGCATTATAAACTTTTGTATTTGACATCTTTCTGTTTTTATGTATTTATTTCTGAAAACTTACCTCTGAACTGCTTTTGATGTATCCCATAAATTTTCAGATGCTATGTTTCCAGTTTCATTAGTTTCAATGAGTTTTCTAATTTTCCTTTTGATTATGCAATAATCCATTGTTCATTTGATTGCATGTTGTTCAGTCATCATATATTTGTATAATTCTGTTTCCTTTGTTTTTTATTTCTAGTTTGATTCCACTTTTCAAAGAAAAGATACATGATATTATTTCATATTTTTAAAATTTTTTTTAGAGTTGATTCATCTCCTAATGTGCAATCTATCCTTGATAATGATTCATGTACTGATAACTTACAGCTCTGCCATGGGATAGTCTGTGAATGTTTCTTAGGTCCACTTTGTTTATGGTATACTTTCATGCTGATGTTTCTTTTTTATTGTTGTTTGATTGTCTATGAATGAACGTGCAGTGTTGAAACCCCCTGCAATTATTGTATTAGAGCTTATTCCACCCTTTAGATATACATGACTTTTTTACTAAGTCACATGCTCTAGAATTAGGGGTCAATACATTGACAATAATTGCATCTTCCCATTGAATTGATCACCGGATGATTCGGTAGTGACCACCTGGGTTTCCTTTTCTAGATTTTAGTCTCTTTTCTGCTATGTGTACAGCTACTCCTAGTTACTTATGATTGCCACTCACAAGGAATACTCTTTTCCATCTTTTTACTATTAGTTTTGTGTGTGTGTTTTGGTGGAAAGAGTTTCTTGTGAGAAGCATATCACTGATTCTTCTTTTAAATCCTTTAATCCAGTCCATAATTTTTAACTGAACATTTTAGAGAACGTGTTCAGGGCTTCTGGACCGGCCTGGGAGCAGCGAGTGGGCAGTGTCACTCATTAGGTGAAAACAGGAGAGAGGTACAAGCTGCTTTAGGACCTGACCCTGGAGGGACTTAATCTTCATGAGGTATACTCCTGTGACTTGAGTGATGCCATGGAGTAGTAGGACCATATCATTTGCCAGTTAACTTCTTTTGCAACAAAATTTTCTGCTAAAATTCAAGATGATATTTATCAACTTGCTAAACAGAAAGGCATTGCCAAAGGAAGTGGGAAGAAAAACTGCAGCAGATTGAAGAGCGAGCATTTCATTATAAGAGGAACCCACTGTGCTCAGTGTATAGACCAAGACTGTCAAGGCCAGAGCAACCATCCTCCATTTGGAAGCTATTTCATCGTCAAACTGAAGCTTTTAATTTCGGTAAAAGCGGTAAACAGGGTGTTCATGTATTTTCTCTGGAATACAAAATGGGAGATGGACAACGTATTTATCTTGTAACAACCTATGCTCAGCTTTGGTTTTACTATAAATTCTGCAAAAACCTCTTGCACTGCTATGAAGTTATTCCTGAAAATGCTGTGTGCAAGCTTTATTTTGATTTGGAATTTAGCAAACCTGTCAATCCAGGAGCTGATGGGAAAAAGATGGTTGCATTACTCATTGAGCTCTCTGCTGTGGCCTGGGAAAGATGACCCAAATCCTTGGGCCCCTGCACCCACAACGGAGACTGGAGGAAGCTCCTGGCTTCATATTGGTGCAGCTCCAGCTGTTGCAGTCATCTGAGGAGTGAACCAGCAGAAGGAAGGCCTCTCTGCCTTTCTGCCTCTCTGCATAACTGACTTTCAAATAAAATTTTTAAATAAAAAAAGTTATTTGTGAGAAGTAATGGCTTAGTTTTTAAAAGTTTCTCTTTAGTATTTCTTCTGTTTATTTTGAATGACCTCTGTTATTTTTCTAGTTGCTTTTCTACTTCCAAATATTTTCATGATGATAGTTATCTTCCTTGTTTCTGTTTTCAGGACGCAGTTAAGTTTCTTTAGTAAGGCTGGTCTGGTGATGATGAATTACTTTGGTTTTGCATGTCTTGGAATGTTTCTGTTTCTCTCTCATTTATGAAAAGTAAACTGGATAAAGTATTCTTTGCTGGAAATTCTTTTCTTTTAGAACTTGGAAGAAATAATTACATTTCTTCTTGGTTTACAAAGTTTTGGTGGAATATCTGCTATTAATCTAAGGGGAATTTACTTAAAACTAACCTGATACTTTTCTCCCGAAAATTTTAGAGTTCTGTATTTTTGTAGCACTTTTGTGAGTATGACTATAATATATTGTGGTGAGGATGTTTTCTGATCATGCCTATATAGGGTCGTATGAACTCAAAACTTCTCCAGATTGAAGAAATTCTCAGTTGTTTTTTTCTTTGGAGAGGTTCTCTTTGACTTTCTCTTCTCTACCTCAGGAATTCACATTATGAAAATATTAGCTTGTTTAGTGATGTTCCAATCATCATGGAGGCCATCTTCATTCTTATTTATGTGTGTGTGTGTGTGTGTGTGTGTGTGTGTGTATATACCATATATATATATATATAGTTATATATTATTTTTGTCTTGGTTTGTTTTACTGAGATAATCTTAAATAACTGTATTAATCTCACATATCCTTCTGTTTGATCTGGTCTGTTGTTGAGGATTTAAATGTAGTTTTTTATTTGACTTGCTGAATTATTCATCTCCAAAATATCTGCTGAATTCCTTTTTATGGTTATTCTCTGCTTGCTGGGTTTCTCATCTATTCTGTTCACTGATTTCTGTCCGTATTTTGTTTTATTTTTTTGAATATCCTTTAATTATTCTTTGAAATTCTTTATCAAGCGTTTCATCAATTTCCCTTTCTTTCTTTACTTAAGCACTAAAGTGTTCCTTTTGTGGCATTTTATTCTTTGTTTTATCTTTCTGTTAATGATTACATATCTGGTAGATCTGTCATTTCTATCATGTTGGAAAGGGCAGAGTTCAAGGATTGGAGGTCTTTTTCTAAAAATGTGTCTTTCTGTGTCATTTTGGTAGGCCATTTTTATTTTAGTGCTGGTTGGATGCCATAGGGTAGTCTCTCTATAACTTGTCTTTCTGCAGTGGATAATAGGATCCAGGGAAATATTATGGACCAATATTATGGACCCAGCCACTGTGCATGCTAGGATCAGAAATAGACAGACTGACTGGTGACAAGATTGGTACAGTTTGTAGGCCTATAATATGCAAACTTCTGATCTCTGTTCCGCAAGGACCAAAAGTCACAGGATATGTGATGGTGCTTGGAAGGACATGTCATGCAGGCCACCAGCCTGTGTGTGAGTGGCCAAGGGCATGTGATATAACTTGGCGCTCAGGTGAAAGGAAGGGCAGGACCAAGGCTGCTCTCTATGCAAGGGCCCAATACTTCAGAAGCAACGCGTGCACTGGGCACAGGCCAGGCATGTACACAGTGCTGAGCACAGTCCAAGTGCATATACAGTTCTGAGTAGTAATTACATGAACCCTTATCAGCAGTCCTATCTTATGTGGTTCTCAGTGGCAGCCATTGATATCCTGTGTGGTTAGGGGAGGGGGAAGAATTTAAAGAATAGGCCTAAGTTTGAAGGGGCAGCAATTCTTACCTTTGGAGTCGCAGGGGCAGGAATTGCCTGCTGCTTTGGACTCCCTCTCCCTTTTAGTGTATAGTGTTGCATGAGCTAGGGAGCTGGGTCATTGTTGTTCTATTTGGTCTGGCTGGATTCAGGAATCCACAGAAATTTTTTGCTAGTTTGGTGGAATGTCTGAGGGGCCTCAGGGATGGGGTTTGACAGGGTCTCTGTTCCCTAGTGCAGTGTGGATTCTGACAATGACAATTTTTCTCTGAATCACAGCAAACTACTTTGAGACCTCCAGGAAGCTGTGGTGCTTCCAAGGATTCCATAGTCATGCCTGTGGATTCCTCCTGTAGACAATACTGCCTGCTAAGGCTATCCTGCAGATGAACTCTGCTGAGGCTTCCCCATACACCAGGGAGGATTCTTCCTGGCCAATGAATGGAAATCACATCTGCTAGTTTGCTTTCTTCAAGTCTCTATGCTCCCATCCCAGGAATCTCTATCCTATTGCTTTTGTATTGTTCTCCTACTGAGTTCCAGTATTTTTCCTCCAGCACTCACCTTGAGATACAGCAATATATTTGTTTGGTTCTCCTCTGTGGGGAAGGAGGTAGATATTGGGCATCTTGTCAAGAATATGTTCAGTCATCTTCCCTCACTAGGGAACTTGAGAATATACAAATATCAAATACTGGCTACTGCATACATTGAAATTAGTTCCATGTAAAAAATACTCTGTAAATTTATGGTTTCAAAATATTTGCTCTAGATAGAGTGTACCTTCTGTTTTCCAAAGACCAAATTTTCTTCTTGGACATGAAAACTGAAGAAATTAATGTGCTTAATTATCATCATCTCTTGAATAAGTTTTGTTAGTAATGAAACTCTTTGCCTTTTCAATATTTAACCTTATGTATTCTTCCTTTTTAAGGAAAGTTTTGTGTATTCCCTTTTGCCTAGTGGAAAAACTTGTGTAGAGGTAAGATCTCTTAATCAGATTGTTCCTGACATGCAGGTCAAACCAAAAAAGATACACATCTTCCTGCCTAAGAATGTGAAAATGGATATCATTTGAAATTTCTGGGAGATAGAATAAGGCAATCAAATGAGAGTTATGACAGCATTCTCAGGATAGTCTATGTCCACTCCAATTTGTGTCTCCATCATCTCACCTTGATATTGATGATATGGACACCTTAACAATTAAGTAACATATAAAGCAATGTACTTCGTTGTTTGTATTTAATGTTTTTTCCTCACCGCTTTTGGGTGGTCTGCCTGGAGATGCTTGCCCAGAGAAAAACGCATTGGCATCTGGGAAATTTCCTCTATCTACTTGTAACAAGTAGGGATGTAAGTTTGTATTCATCATGTACATTTGTTCCCTTAAAGCATGTCATTTTTGACATAAAAATACAAAATGTGACTGAGGATTTTTACATTTGTTTTCTTATTGCTAAAGTAGTCTGTAATGAAATTTATAATTTTAATAACAAAGCCTTTGTTGAAGAACAGCACCTTCAAAATATACCTGTTTTATTCCCAATCTGTTTATCTCATTTTTATTTGTGATGTTCACAAGTTATAGGAAAATAAATGCTGTTCATCAATACATAAAAATAAAAAGAAAATTTAAAGTTATTTCTTACAGTGTATGTTAGAAAATCAAAAGGAAAGAATTAATACTTAAGAAATAACTGCACTAAATGGTAAAATTGCATATCTAAAAACAATCATTTAAAATTTGCCAGTCTATTATCTCAGACATGGCATTGTTTGTATATACAAAGGCTATTGATTTTTGTGTATTGACTTTATATCCTGCAACTTTGCCAAACTCTCTTATGAGTACCAGTAATTTCCTAACGGAAACTTTTCATTCCCCCATATTTAGAATCATATCATCTGCAAACAGGAATAATTTGACTTCCTCCTTTCCCATTTGTATCTCTTTGATTTCTTTTTCTTGTCTAATGGCTCTGGCTAAAAATTCCAGAAATATATTGAATAGTGATGGTGAGGGTAGGCATCCTTATGTGGTTCCTGATCTTAATAGAAATGCATATAGCTTTTCCCCATTCAGTAAGATGATGGCTGTGGATTTGTCATGCATTCCCTTAAGTGTGTTGAGGAATGTTCCTTCTATATCCAATTTGCTTAAGGTTTTTTTTTTTTAATCATGAAAGTATGTTGTATTTATCAAATGCTGTCTCTGCAGCTCTTGAGATAATAATATGGTTTTTGTACTTTAGTTTGTTAATGTGATGTATCATATTAATTGATTTGGGTATGTTGAACCATGCCTGCATACCCGCAATAAATCCCAGTTGGTCCAGGTGAATAATATTTTGGATGTGTTGTTGGATTTGAGCAGCAAGTATTTTTGAAAGGTATATTTTATTTGGAATGCAGAGTTACAGAGGGAGAAGGGGGAAGACTGAAAGAGAAGAGAGACACAAGACACAAAGAGAGAGAGAGAAAGAGAGACAGATAGAGAGACAGAGATGTTCCATCTCTAGGTTTACTTCTCAAATGGCTGCAAAAGCCAGTGCTGGGCCAAGCCGAAGCCAGGAGTTAGGAGCTTCTTCCAAGTCTCCCATATGAGTACAGATGCCCAAGGACTTGGGCCACCTACTGCTTCTTTCCAGGTACATTAGAAGGGAGCTGGATCAAAACTGTAGCCTCCAAGAATCAAACTGGCACATACATGAGATGTCATTGCAAGCACAAGCTTAATGTGCTGTGTGGCACAACAATGCTAACCCCAATTAGCTAGTATCTTATTGATGAATTTTTGCAACTATTTTCAATAGCCTTTGTATATACAAAGGATATTGGTATATTATTATCTTTCATTTTTGTATCTTTTCTTGTTTTGTAATTAAGGTGATGCTGGCCTTGCAGGAGTTTAGGAAGATTCCCTCCCTTTCATCATTTTGCAAAGAATTAGTTTGATTACATTAGCTTCAAAAATTTAAATATCTTGTGAAAAATTTAGCCAAGAATGTGGAAGACCTCTACGATGAATATTACAAAACACTAAGGAAAGAAAGAGAAGACACATTTAAAAAATAGATACATCTTCCATGTCTATGGATTTGAATATTATATCAAAATGTCCATACAACGCAAAGCAATTTACAGGTTCAATGTTATCCCAATTAAACTGCCAAATATCTTTTTTTTTGATCTGGAAATAATGATCCTAAAATTAATATGGAATCACATGAGGCCCCAAATAACTAAAACCAACCAATGAAAATAAAGCTGGAGACACAGCAATACCAGATTTCAAGACATATTACATGACAGTTGTAATCAAAATAGCCTGGTACTGGCGCCAGAATGGATGTGTGGACCAAAGAGACAGAATAGAGACCCCAGACATTAATCCAAGCATCCACAACCAACTATTCTGTGACAAATGAGGTGAAAATAACTCCCTGAGAAAGGACAGTCACTTCAAAAACTGGTGTTAGAAAAATTGAATCTCTGTATGCAAAAGTGTGAAACAAGACTGATACCATATAATTTATTTAAAAAAATCAACTCACAATGGATCAAGGATCTACATTTAAGATAAAAAACCATTAAATCACTAGAGGAAAACATAGGGGATACACTGCAAGACATTGGCATAGGCAAAGACTTTAATCACACCCCAGAAACAACCAATAAAGACAAAAATGCACATGGATTTACCTCCAGCTAAGAAGCTTCCTCGTTGCAGAGGAGACATTCCACAACAAAGATGCCACTGAGAGAATGGGAGAAAATATTTTCAAATTATACATCTGATAAAAGATTAATATCCAGGATATATAAGGAGCTTAAGAAACTCAACAAGGGCTGGTGTTGTGGCATAGCAGGTAAAACCGCTGCCTGTGATGCCAGAATCCCAGATCTGTGCCATTTGAGTCCCTTTTGCTCCACTTACAATCCAGCTACCTGCTAAATGGCTTTGGAAAGCTACCTGCTAAATGGCTTTGGGAAGCTACCTGCTAAATGGCTTTGGAAAGCTACCTGCTAAATGGCTTTGGAAAAGCTGTGGAAGATGGCCCATGTGATTGGGCCTCTGCCACCCACGTGGGAGACATGGATGAAGCTGCTGGCTCCTGGATTAAGCCTGGACCAGCCCTAGGCCATTGAGGCCGTCTGGGGAGCAAACCAGCAGATGGACGATCTCTCTCTCTCTTTCTCTGTTTCTTCCCCTACCTTCCTCTATCTTTGTAATTCTGATGTTCGAATAAATAAATAAACCTCTTCAAAAAAAAAAAAAAAAAGAAACTCAGCAACAACAAAACAAACAATCTAGTTAAGAAATAGGCAAAAGATATGAAAATGTATTTTTCAAAGGAGGAAACACAAATGGCCAACAGACATATGAAAATACACTAAGAATCACTAGCCATCAGGGAATTTTCTGTGAAGGTTATCTACCTGGATAACCACAATAATGTTACTGTTCATTTTCTGTGTCTTCATCCTTACATATGTTTGACAACCACAAAGCAGAGTAGGTTTTTGAATGCTTTTAGGAATTTGTTTTAAAATTAATTGGCCGGGCTGGTGCTGTGGCATAGTGGGTAAAGCTGCAGCCTGCAATGCTGGCATCCCATTTGGGCACAGGTTCAAGTCCCAGCTGCTCCACTTCCAATCCAGCTTTCTGCTATGGCTGGTAAAGCAGTAGAAGATGGCCCAAGTCCTTGGGCCCCTGCACCCACATGGGAAGACCTGAAGAAAGCTCCTGGCTCCTGGCTTTGGATCAGCACAGCTCCTGCCATTGTGGCCAATTGGGATGTGAACCAGCAGGTGGAAGATGTCTCTATCTCTCTGACTCTCCTCTCTCTGTTTAACTATGGCTTTCAAATACATAAATAAAACTTTAAAAAATTAATTGGCATGATGCTTTATTTTTACCAGGAAGCAACTTGACCCAAAATAGCTTCTGTGTTTGCTTAGGATATTTTGTTTGGTATCAAAAGTTGAAAGTATTTCTGTCCTGTAAACAAACATCTTAAATGTTTTAAAACACATTTGGAAGACTTCTCTCTCTCTCTCTCTCTCTCTCTCTCTCTCTCTCTCTCTCTGTCTCTGCCTCTTCCTTTCTGTAACTCTGCCTTTCAAATAAATAAACGATTGAATCTTTAAAAAAACATATTCGTAGGTACTCTATATATCTTTCCTGTCCTGAAAACCTGAAGATTAATCCAAATTCTTTTACATTTAGATTATTCAAAAAAGGTAGCTACTTTTAGACTTGCCTTTTAAATTTTGTAAAAATTTTGATGAGTAATAATAATAATTAGTATAAACATTGAAAAAACTTTGAAAGTTCTTATCTACCAAATATTAAATACTCAGTATCAAAGTCTGCCTCAGGCATGAGATCAGTATTTAACACTGGATACTTTACATTTTATCTTAGTTCATGATGCGATTACACTTAGTATTGTGAACTTACTTTTACAAAAATAACTCCCAAATTACTAAGCTTAGCTCCTATGTTCTAATACTTTCTCAAGCAACTATAAGTTACCTGTTGTTTATAAAAATTTTCCTTACCAACCTCCCAAAAAGAAAATAAACCATCTTTTCCATTCCTTTGTAACTAGTCATTTTAAGTATGAGTGACAGAGAAAATGGGAGGAGGCAAGGTCAGGAGGTGAGGAATCACTGTAGGCACCAAGTATCCAAGAAGGGTAGTGAAACTTTGGAGATGTGGGCCTGATCCTTAACAAAGCTATGATTGTCCTGCTTTACCCTCTTATCTCCCCTGGGGAAATGGGGGCAGCAAACTCTGGGTAAGGGCCTGTATAGCAGGTAGCAAAGGAGGACAATATGAAGGTGCAGATACCAGGCCTTCTCACCCTGTCTCCGTTCCAGCTTTAAAGCATATGCCCTCTACTCCTTCCAAGCTGGGGTTGTGAGAACTGCATCTTTTAGGGCATTCAGTTTTAGCTCCCACTTTGCTTTGGAGCTTCTAATTTCTTCATCTTCTAAACTTTTTTGACTGTCAATCTGAGTTTTGTGTTAACTTACGTGCTTTTTTCTTCAGCTCTTTTGTATTGTGTGGGAGAGAAGGGGAATTTTATGCTGCCATTTCAGTTTTCCAGATTTCCTTTGTACTAACTCTGAATTTGAATCTGTAGAGTGTGGTAATTTGTATTCCATGCTTAGCAGTGATAAAGAGAAAAAAAAAAGCTGTATCTTGCTTTTTTCATTCTCAAAGTAGACAGGTTTCTTCATAGTAACCTTTAGGCAGAATTTTTACTTATTTCCAAGTCAGAAAATAGTACCTGAGCAGAAACCAGAAGATAGACAACTTAGGAAATAGTTCTTTAAAAAAAAACTCTTTACTTATATTTGAAAGTCAGTTACAGAGAAGGGGATAGAGAGATCTTCCATCCACTCATTTACTCCCCAGATGGCTGCAAGGCCATCGCAGGCCTGGGACAAAATCAGAAGCAAGTAGCTTCATCTAGCTCTCCCAGATGTCAGGGACCCAAACACGTGGGCCATCATTGCTGCTTTTCCCAGGTCAGATACAGCATTGGCCAAAGCTGGGCAAGGCTGATGCCAGCAGCCACAAGGTTCATCTGGGGCTCCCACAAGGGTGCAAGCGCCCAAATACTTGGACCATCTTATGTTGCTTTCGCAGGCCATTGGCAGGAAACTAATTGGAAGTGGAGCAACTGGGACTAGAACTGGAGCCAGTATGAGATGTTGGCATTACAGATGACAGCTTTATGCATTATGTCATAATGCTGGCCCCCAGTTGACAAAACTTTTACTGAATGGCTACTCTTATGACACAAGGAAAATTTAATAAGAAACAAAGTATTTATACTTGGTTTATGAAACTAACTCAGAAGTTGGACATTTTTGCATCTCCTTGCATTGTTGAAATCCATAAAGGAAAATATTAATTTGTATTTGGATTGCATTTAATTCCTCACAGAACCTAAACAGCTCATAATTGTGTTAATAAGGGTGCTCTGAAATCTCTTAAATTTTTAGTTTTCCAAACCACACAGTTAATAGCTTTATGACACTTCTGAAATTATCAAATATTTACAGTTCTACTCTTCTTCCTTGTAAAGTTTTCAGGAAGTGGCTTTTAGTTACATCAACATACTGTTGTTCCTGAGTATCTGCTATAGCCACATTCTGTCTCCTAAGCCACGCCACATTATAAAGTGTCCCCCTTCCTGACAGAAAGACATCAACAGCATTTCTCCGTACATCCTCCCTGTCCTTGCTGAATGCCTCCTGATATAACCACCCTTTCCAAGATGTTGCTTATTATCTATAAACTAAGTATTAGAATGGAAGTTCATTTTCTTTTTTCACTTGTAGTATCTATCACTTGTCACTCAGGGAGCTGTTGCACTGCAGTACTTCTACTCATCCCTAGTAGCATTTATACTCTGAAACAGCTAAAGGGTTATAGCCATGTTTACTTTGTTCCTCCGTTTATAGGTGACATCCTGCAGAGTAAATGCTCAATAAATATTTGTTTATTGAATGACTTATTACTCTACAGTTTCACATATACACATTGGTAGCTTTGGGACCCGCAAAGAGAGAAAGCTGGGAATGGAGAGTCCCTAGCCATAGTTCTGAGAACCCAAAGTCCTTGTCAAGGTCCCCGTGGGTGCCTAAAAGTCAACCAATGAGGATCAGACCTGCCTCAACCTTTAACTGTATCTATAAAAGGAGCCCTCCCAAACTCTGACATGCCACTTCCCGAGTCCCCACTCTGTTGGGACTGGTGAACCTCACCTGGAAGCAGAATCACAATATGCTTGTGAATTAATTGATTCATCTGAGTGGGAAGATTTGTTACGTGCCAGACACCTTACACACATTAGTTTGTGTTTCAAGTATTCCGAGTGTCTATTTACATAATCTCTAATCCTATGATAAACCTCATCACCCTCTTCCAAAAATGCCTGGTGTCCATATAGACTGAGGAATGGACAAAGATATAATTTGTAGGACAATGTATAAAGCATTATAAATTTATACATTATTACATATAAAACTTATAAAGTGTATAATTTGTAATGTTAACCCATTAATTTAGCTTTGCTTCTAAGATAGAGAAAATCTTTGTTTTTTCTCTTTCATTTCAATTTAGCAGGCTATGCAGATACAGTGTTTTACTATTATAGCACCTATTTAATTTTTCTGTATTTTACTGTTTTTAAATATATATATATATATATATATATATATATATATAGAATGCTTTTCTGTTGAAAATTCAGTGGAAGATAGTGGTAGCCAACTCCTTTAGAATACACACTAATATATATTATCTATTATATATAAAATATTTGTATTTTTAGCAGATAATATATTTTATGTGAAATATATAATAAATATATATATAAATAATATTTATTTTATATTATAAATATATAGCATTATATATTTATATGTAAATATATAAATGTGTATTTACATAATATGTAATGTAAATAAAACAAATATATTTTATTAATATTTATATATTTATATAAATCAATATATACTATCTGCAAAAACACATTTTTTGCAGATATAGCAGAGGGAATGTCAAAATTATGATACTACTGAATTCTCTCACTCATTTGTATTAATTTTTTAATTAATTTTGATTAATTTGCCTGCAAATAATTATTTTTCTCTCCCATGTTATTTTGAGGTTAGAAATAGGGAATCCAAGGCCGGTGCCGTGGCTCACTAGGCTAATCCTCCACCTTGTGGCACAGGCACACTGGGTTCTAGTCCCGGTCGGGGCGCCGGATTCTTTCCCTGTTGCCCCTCTTCCAGGCCAGCTCTCTTCTGTAGCCAGGGAGTGCAGTGGAGGATGGCCCAGGCACTTGGGCCCTGCACCACATGGGAGACCAGGAGAAGCACCTGGCTCCTGCCATCGGATGAGCGCGGTGCGCCGGCCGCAGTGCGCTGGCCGCAGTGGCCATTGGAGGGTGAACCAATGGCAAAGGAAGAGCTTTCTCTCTGTCTCTCTCACTGTCCACTCTGCCTGTCAAAAGAAAGAAAGAAAGAAAGAAAGAAAGAAAGAAAGAAAGAAAGAAAGAAAGAAAGAAAGAAAGAAAGAAAGAAAGAAAGAGGGAATCCACAGAATAAAGAAAAGGTTCCAAAGAATTTGATGTTGACATTTGGTAAAAATGAGTATAAAACTAGAAAATTGGCAAATATTTATTTTTCACTACTAAGTTTAAGGGAAAGAAGAAGTTGCCATACTAAATAAATACAACAGGATATTGATAAGCTATATTTTTCAATCTAAGAGTATTATTTTATTATTTTTAGATCAGAAATAGAGGAAAGCACCGAAACAACCAGAAGTAGGTGAGTATATTAGGAAATATTTCCACTTGTTTGCTTCTTTTCTGTTTTTTAAAATTTTTTATGGAAAGCTTTTTTTTAATAAATATAAATAATAGGTACAGCTTTTTGGAATATAGTGGTTCTTCCCCCCATACCCATCCTTCCACCCCCAAACTGTCTCACCTCTTTACTCCCTTTCCCATCTCATTCCCATGTTGGATTGTTCTCTCCTTTTTAATTCTATCAATTATTATTAGCAGACACTTGGTCTTATTTATGTGATCCCTTTAACACTTAATCCTATCTTTATGATCAGTTATGAACTTAAACTGATCACTTTAACTGGTAAGATGGCATTGGTACCTGCCAATTTTTTTTTAATATTTAATCTTTATTTAATAGTAACTGTGAATGGAAGCCATTTTGTTGACACACTGTAAGCTGATTTCTAGTCTTTTTAAAATTTTTTTATTTATATTTTTTAATTTTTTATAATTTTTTATTTATTTATTTTTTAGTGAATATAAATTTCCAAAGTACAGTTTATGGATTACAATGGATTTCTCCCCCCCCATAATTTCCCTCCTACCCAACCCCTACCATTTCCCGCTTCCTCTCCCATTCCATTCACATCAAGATTCATTTTCAATTATCTTTATATACAGAGGTATATTAGTATATGTTGCCGTTGAGTTTCTCAACAATGTTGCAGTGGATTCATTTCTGAGAGGAGGAGCGTGGTGGGGGCAAGAGGCGCGGAGTCAACACACAGACCCCGGGAGTCGGGTGAAAGCAGGCTCGAGGCGAGCAGCCCGCAGACTCGTTTATTACAGTTGGTACAACTTCTTATATAGCCAAGACCAGCCAATCTGGTCAAGGGGCGGTCTATGCCCCAACCAATCACAGCCTATTGTCAGGCAGTTTCCAAAGCCATCCAATCACAGCCTTTTACCAGGCAGTTTCAAATCCATCCAATCATAGCCTGTTGCCAGGCAGTTTCCAAAGCCATCCAATCATAGCCTGTTGCCAGGCAGTTTCAAATACATCCAATCACAGCCTGCTCTCAGGCAGTTTCCAATCCATCCAGTCACAGCCTGTTCCCAGGCAGTTTCCAATCCATCCAATCATAGCCTGTTGCCAGGCAGTTTCCAATCCATCCAATCACAGCCTGTTCCCAGGCAGTTTCCAATCCATCCAATCACAGCCTGTTGCCAGGCAGGCTCCATTGCCAGGTGGGTTTCAAAGCCATTCCTGAGTAACTGACACTCGCTTGCCAGTGGTCACTTTGGCACAGCCTTCTCATTCCACCACAAGTATATATTAAGTAAAGATTTCATCAGTTTGCACCCACACAGAAACACAAAGTATAAATACTGTCCTGAAATCTGGTTTTGTGATGCCTCCAGCTTTGTTTTTGTTGTACAAGATTGCCTTAGCTATGTGAGGCCTCCTGTGTCTCCATATGAATTTCAGCATCATTTTTTCCAGATCTGAGACGAATGTCTTCGGTATTTTGATAGGTATTGCATTGAATGTATAAATTGCTTTTGGGAGAATGGACATTTTGATGATGTTGATTCTTCCAATCCATGAGCATGGGAGATTTTTCCATTTTTTGGTATCCTCTTCTATTTCTTTCTTTAAGATTTTGTATTTTCATGTAGAGATCTTTAACGTCCTTGGTTAAGTTTATTTTTAGATATTTGATGTTATTTTTTTTAGTTTTTTAATTTAATTTTTCTTTTTAATTAAAATGAACAGAACAGATTTTATGCATCCCATAGAAGACAATCAAACTTCCCTCACTCCCTTGTTCCCCCTCCCCACTGTCCCTCTCTCCTCCCTGCCATCTCTTCATTAGCTTTGCAAAGACATAATTTTAGTCTACTCTATGTTCATAGATGTAACTCAGCACTAATCAAAATATTCAACCAGTAAAAAGCAGGAATACCATAGTTCCACAGAAGTATAGACAGGGGCTAAAAATGATGTTTCATTTATACATATTTGTTTTGTTGTTCATTAATTTCCACATCAGAGAAAATATTCTATTTATCTCTTTTGAGACTGGCTTATTTCACTAAGCATAATAGTTTCCAATTGCATTTATTTTTCAACAAAAGACATAATTTAATTCTTTTTATACTTGAGTAGTATCCAAATTGTATATATACCATATTTATTTTATGCTGTCATCCGTTGATAGACATCTGGATTCATTTCATATCTCAGCTATTATGAATTAAGCTGCAATAAACATGGGGGTACAAATAACTCTTTGCTGTGCTGATTCCATTTTTTGGATAAATTATCATGAATGGGATGGCTGGGTCATATTGTTGTGCGGGCCTGCTGCACCAGTAAAAGAGAACCTGAAGGAGGGAGTAGAAATGAAGAGAGGGACAATGGGGCAGATAATGGAGCCAAGACAAAAGGCTGATCAAGGCTCTTTTATTCCACCTCTGAGCGATATTCATACACAAAACAGGTGGCACATCAAAGCAGCACAAAAGGTCAACAGGCATCAACACATGCAAGCAGCTTATCTGCTTTTATGCAACATCAGCCAATGTCCACAGAATGTTTTTGAGCAACATCCTCCCTTGGCTTGACTTGTCCAAAGGCTCCCTGTAAACCAGGGATAAATTGCATTGGGTTTGGGTAAATGATCTTTCTGATGTGTTGTAGGATTTAATTATCTATTATTTTGTTGAAGATTTTTGCATCTATGCTCATCAGGGTTATTTTTCTACAGTTCTCTTTCTTTACATATCTTTTTCTGGTTTTAGAATTAAAGAAATGTTGATCTCATAGAAAAAGTTTGTGAGGATTCCATCCCTTTGAATTCTTTTGAATAGTTTGAGAAGAATGGGAATTAGTTCTTTTTTTAAAAGTCTGGTGAATTCAGCAATGAAACTATCTGATACTGGGCTATTCTTTTAAGAAGAATCTTTTTTTATTGATTCAATCTGTTTAGGTCTCTTTAGGTTTACTGTGTCCTCATGACTCAATTTAAGTGGATTGTATGTATTCAGGAATCTTTCCATTTCTTCTAGGTTTCCTGATTTGTTGGCATACAGCTCTTTGTAGTAATTCCTGATTATTATTTTTATTTCTATGGTGTTTGTTGTTACATTTCTTTCCTCAACTCTGATTTTATTGATTTGAGTCTTCTCCTTTTTTTTTTTTTTTTGATTAATTGGGCCAATGGTGTATCACTTTTGTTTATTTTTTCAAATAACCATCTCTTCATTTCACTGATTATTTTTATAGTTATTCTGTTTTTATTTTATTTTTCTTCTAAATTTTAATTATTTCCTCCCTCTAACTAATTTTAGGTTTGGTTTGCTGATATTTTTTAAGATTTTATTTATTTATTTGAGAGGTAGAGTTGCAGACAATGAGATGGAGAGACAGATAGGAAGGTTTTCCTTCCGTTGGTTCACTCCCCAAGTGGCTACAATGGCTGGAGCTGCGCCAATCCGAAACCAGGAGCCAGGTGCTTCTTCCAAGTCTCCCATGTGGGTGCAAGGGGCCAAGAACTTGGCCATCTTCTACTGCTTTCTCAGGCCACAGCAGAGAGCTGGATTGGAAGAGGAGCACCCAGGACTAAAACTGGCACCCATAAGGGATGTTGGCACCACAAGCAGAAGATTAACCTACTGCGCCATGGCTCTGGTCCCTGGTTTGCTGTTTTGTTTTTGTTTCTGTTTTTTTAACTAGGTCCTTTGGATGTATTGATAGATGGTTTATTTGATGCTTTTCCAATTTCTTGATTTAGGCATTAATTGCTATTAACTTCCCTCTTTTAGTGAAACTAAGGCATGTGCTGGTTGGGCCCAGGAAACTCTTTTCAGTGCTGGTAGTGGGGTGCAAATGCAAGATGATATCTGTATTGGGCATGGTAGATATCCTCTATTATTAGCAGGGGAGGGTACGATCATGTCTGATAGCATAGTCACAGCCTCACCTCCTCTCTTCTAAGATGATCAGTTAGTGGGGTTAGCCCACAGTGGCTACAACCCCCACGCAAACAGGTGCATGAAGTGCACAAAGGATCTATGTAGTCCTCAATGAGAGTACAGAACCCTCTGCAATGACCCACCCCAGACAGTCATAGGACTCTGAGCCCCTGAAATGAGCCACAGTGATTACCAAGAGACACAAAATGTGGCTTAAAATAGGAATATATTTGAATTTTCAGTGAAACTTTTAAGCTTCACTAATTCCTAAGTATTGAATGATTAGGTGTGGGTGAAGTATTTCACCCATAAGTAGCCTATCAACCTTCACTGATGTGAAACTGATCAATATTTAAATCGCTTGGTCTGTTTTTGTTTGGTTCAGTGAAGTTCTCTTAAGTTTTTTGGAAACTTGTTCCTACTGCTACAATGGAATTAGAGTTGAACTTAATAATATGCACGATCTAGGATTAGCTTATAAAACAAACTTGTAACTGGGGTTTTTTACTCATTAGGCACCATAGGCACAATACTTCAAGGCTATGATTTTTTCAGTGGCCAAAAAACTGTTTGTGACATGAAAACCAAAAACTGCTGTGTTCCAGGTGTGGGAAAAGTAAAATTAATATGGATTTAACTTTTTATAAATCACAAATCTTAATGCTCATAAAGAATTCATCAGATATGAATAATGTTGTTTTCTCATTTTAAGTAGTTCTGGTTAAGAATGGAAGTTCCAAGAAATCACAACTTAGCTTTCACCATGCTGTACTCCTCCTGTGTACTTTGCAGGAAAAAGAATTTACTGTTATCTCCCTGACCATGTGTGTTTTTCCCCTCTTCCACAGTAACGAGTAATTCCTTCAGAAGACAGTGGATAATACCATGAGTCAGAGAAATAGAAATTCTGCCTTTCCCACCCTGGTCACAGCTGAAGGAAGCAATAAACTATGTGGACCAACTTTTATGCCTGCATGTCTGTTTTTCTTTTGCACTTTTTCCAACTGAGAATTCAAAACATGGACTATGCTCCTACAATCTCCGAGTCATGAACTCAAGACAGTGGTCCATCCTGGGCATCTCTAGTCATACAGGGATCCTTGAGCTCTTCCCATTTGTCTTCTCCATGGCTCTTCCACCACCTGCCATCGCCTTCCTACCCAGACGTGGCTTGTCAGCAAGCCTAGTGAATACAGATGTTTGCTCGCCTTACCTTCCCCGTATCCACACCTGAGCTTCGGTGGGAAGCTGTGTTTCCCTCAGTAAGTGTACTTACCAAACTGGGACTCTATACCCCTTAACTTTCCCTCTCCCATTATCCAGATGAATAAGGCTGTAGCAGTATACATGAACAGGGATGAGACAACAAGGCCTGGAAGCAGTATTCTTTTTTTTTCTTTTATCTTTGTTTTTGACAGGCAGAAGGGATAGTGAGAGAGAGACAGAGAGAAAATTCTTCCTTTGCTGTTGGTTCACCCTCCAATGGCCGCCGCAGCCGGTGCGCTGCGGCCGGCACACCACACTGATCTGATGGCAGGAGCCAGGGACTTATCCTGGTCTCCCATGCAGTGCAGGGCCCAAGCACTTGGGCCATCCTCCACTGCACTCCCTAGCCACAGCAGAGAGCTTGCCTGGAAGAGGGGCAACTGGGACAGAATCCGGCTCCCTGACCGGGACTAGAACCCGGTATGCCAGCGCTGCAAGGTAGAGGATTAGCCTATTGAGCCATAGCGCCAGTGGAAGCAGTATTATTTTTATTATTTTATTATTATTATGGCCTAGTTGTATTTTATCAAAAGTGTGAGCCTTGAATAAAGAGATATTTCTCTGTATATGATTTTAGCTTCTTTGTTCCCCCTTACATAACCACATACATGCATTTGATTGGATATTCTATTTCATGGCAGCCACAGGAATTGATACAAAATGTGTCTACATACATTGTCACCGGTGATTTTTTTCACACACATATATGGAGCTGTACCCTGTCTGGCAATTGTTAACACCATTGCTCTGTACTAACAAGTGTAACCTAAAATTGAACCATATAAGCAGATAGTAGCTACAGTTGAAGAATTCGTAGGCAAGCAGATAATGACTACATTCCATTTCCAACGTGAGGTTTTTTTTCTCTGTCTGTCCTTAGAGAGGATTCTACCACAGGGCTGGAAGACTGGAAGCTTTCAAAGGATCCAGAGGGCTTGTGCTTGGTTCTGTTTCAAAGGTTAGCCTAATATCATAGTTTGGTGTGAGGACATGAATTAGAAATAAGTTCTTTCATTTGCCGTTTTCTTTAAGAATTTGTGAATAATTGTTCAGCTCTTGCATTATGTGTTTTGCCAAAATAACCAATGAATTTCTCTGGAACTAAAGATTAGGAAGGATTTTAAATGATAGATTCAACTTTACTATTAAAAAATTCAATTTGTGGATGGCAGAATAGTGAGGGCACACACCAACAGTCCGGTAAAAGATAGTTTAATAAAAGTGGAGTTACTGTAGCCCCAGGAAAAGACTTAGAAAAAAACTGCAGAGGAAACTCGTCGAGATCTAGTGGATGTGACACAGAGGAGAGCAAGTTCGCCCACCACGAGGAAACCGTGCTGTGTGAATGGAGACGCGGGAGGGAGGGAGCACAGATGCAGAATCTACGCGCCAGTGCTGGAAGGGGAGGGGAGGAAAAAAACCTGGGTAACCTGAGACATTGTCGGGGAGAGGCAGACCCCACTGGGGAAAGTGCACCAGGCTGACTGAAGGAGAGGAAAAAAATGAATAAATAAGGGGAACCGGCAGGAACACTAGCCTCTCTCTTCACTCACCTTACAAAGCCAGGCAAGACAAACAGCAGTAAAATGGTGCATGCCACTAAAGTAGGCAGAGCTAACAAACTGAGACTGTGAAAATCTGAGGTAACCTTTCCAACCCAGTGAGAGAGTGTGGAGAAATGCCAAACAAAAGTAGAAACTGAGCAAGGAAGACACTATGATGCCCCCAAATGAAAAAGACAACCCAATTCAAGATTATGAAGATGATGAGATAGAAGAAATGCAAGAAACGGATCTCAAAAAATTGATAAGAACATTAAGAAATTCTCAAAAAGAAATTCTTGAACTACAGAAATCTTTAATGGATATGACAGAAATCTTTAATGGATAAGACAGAAAACCTCTCGTGTGAAAATGAAATATTAAGGAGGAATCAAAATGAAATGAAACAACTAGTAGAACAAGAAACTGTGATAGTGATGAGAAATCATAATGAAATGAACAATTCAATACATCAAATGACTAACACATTAGAGAGCCTTAAAAACAGAATGGGTGAATCAGAAGAGAGAATATCGGACTTAGAAGACAGAGAACAGGAAAGGAAAGAGCCAAACCAAAGAAAAGACGAGGAAATCAGAAATCAAAAAAATATTGTTGGGAATCTACAGGATACTACTAAAAAAGTTAACATTCGGGTTCTAGGAGTTCCTGAAGGCATAGAGAGGGAGAAAGGATTAGAAGGCCTTTTTGGTGAGATACTAGCAGAAAATTTCCCAAGTTTGGAGAAGGACAGAGACATCCTAGTACAAGAAGCTCATAGAGCCCCTAATAAACATGAACAAAAGAGATCCTCGCCATGACACGTTGTAATTAAACTCAACACAGTGAAACATAAAGATCCTAAAATGTACAAGAGAGAAACATCGGATTACCCTCAGAGGATCTCCAATTAGACTCACAGCTGACTTCTCATCAGAAACCCGAAAAGCTAGGAAGAAATGGTGAGATATAGCCCAGGCACTAAGAGAGAAAAACTGCCAGCACAGAATATTATATCCTGCAAAGCTCTCATTTGTGAATGAAGGTGAAATAAAGACCTTTCATAGCAAACAGAAACTGACAGAATTTGTCGCCACTCATCCAGTCCTACAAAAGATGCTTAAAGATGTGCTGCATGCAGAAACACAGAAACACGGTCATCAATTTGAAAGAAGCTAAAGGCAGGAAACCTCGCAGCAAAAGATCATAGGAAACTCAAAGAATATATCAGAAAATATCTTTGGCAAATGGTACGGCAATGTTACTACTTATCAATAGTGACATTGAATGTGAATGGTCTGAACTGTCCAGTTAAAAGACACCGATTGGCTGACTGGGTTAAGGAACAAAACCCATCTATTTGCTGCTTACAAGAAACACATCTTTCTAACAAAGATGCATAAAGACTGAAAGTGGAATGCTGGAAAAGACATACCATGCTAACATAAATGAAAAAAGAGCGCATGTAGCCATCTTAATATCAGATAACATAAATTTTACCACAAAAAATATTAGGAGAGACAAAGAGGGGCACTCTATAACAATTAAGGGATCCATTCAACAGGAAGATATCAATGTATAGGCACCTAATTACAGGGCACCGGTTTATTAAAAGTTTTGCTAAGGGACTTAAAGAGACTAAGACCCCAAGACAATAGTACTGGGGGATTTCAATACTCCACTCTCAGATATAGACAGATGAACAAGACAGAGGATCAACAAGGAGACAGAAAATTTAAATGACACTATAGCCCAAATGAACCTAAAAGATATCTACAGAACTTTTCATCCTACAGCTAAAGCATTTACATTCTTCTCAGCAGTACATGGAACCTACTCTAGGATTGACCACATACTAGGGCATAAAGCAAGTTTCTGCAAATTCAAAAGAATTAGAATCATACCATGCAGCTTCTCAGACCATAGAGGAATGAAGTTGGAAATTAGCAACTCAGGAATCCCTAGAGCATATGCAAACACATGGAGATTGAACAACATGCTCCTGAATGAACAATGGGTAATAGATAAATTAAAAGAGAAATCAAAAATTTCCTGGAAGTAAATGAGGATAACAGCATATCATACTAAAACCTATGGGATACAGCAGTGTTAAGAGGCAAGTTTATAGCAATCGGTGTCTACAAAAAGAAATTGGAAAGGCACCAAAGAGATGAGTTTTCAGTTCATTTCAAGGATCTAGAAAATTGGCAGCAAACCAGACCCAAAGCAATTAGGAGAAAAGAAATAATTAAAATCAAAGAAGAAATCAACAGAATTAAATCCAAAAAAAATTACAAAAAATCAGCCAAACAAGGAGCTGGTTTTTGAAAAAATAAACAAAATAGACACACCATTGACCCAACTAAATAAAAAAAGAAAAGACCCAAATCAATAAGATCATGATGAAAAAGGAAATGTAAGAACAGAAACCATATGATTATCTCAATAGATGCAGAAAAGCATTTGATACAATACAACATCATTTCATGAGGAAAACTCTAAGCAAACTGGGTATAGAAGGCACATTCCTCAATACAATCAAAGCAATTTATGAAAAACCCACAATCATCATCTCATTGAATGGGGAAATATTGGAAGCATTTCCACTGAGATCTGGTACCAGACAGGGAAGCCCACTGTCACCACTGCTATTCAATATAGGTCTGGAAGTTTTAGCCAGAGCTATTAGGCAAGAAAACCAAATTAAAGGGATACAAATTGGGAAGGATGAACTCACACTATGCCTCTTTGCAGATGATATGATTCTTTATTTAGGAGATCCAAAGAATTCTACTAAGAGACTACTAGAACTCATAGAAGAGTTTGGCAAAGTGGCAGGATATAAAATCAATGCACAAAAATCAACAGCCTTTGTACACACAGGAAATGCCACGGCTGAGGAAGAACTTCTAAGATCAATCCCATTCACAATAGCTACAAAAACAATCAAATTCCTCGGAATAAACCTAACCAAGGACATTAAAGATCTCTACGATGAAAATTAAAAAACCTTAAAGAAAGAAATAGAAGAGGATACCAAAAAATGGAGAAATCTCCCATGCTCATGGATTGGAAGAATCAATATCATCAAAATGTCTATTCCCCCATAAGCAATTTACAGATTCAATGTGATACCAATGAAAACACCAAAGGCATTCTTCTCAGATCTGGAAAAAATGATGCTGAAATTCATATGGAGACACAGGAGACCTCGAATAGCTAAAGCAATCTTGTACAACACAAACAAAGCCAGAGGCATCACAATGCCACATTTCAGGACATATTACAGGGCAGTTGTTATCAAAACAGCATGGTACTGGTACAGAAATGATGGATGGACCAATGGAACAGAATAGAAACACCAGAAATCAATCCAAACATCTACAGCCTACTTATATTTGATCAAGGATCCAAAACCTTGCTGGCATAAGGACAGTCTATTCAATAAATGGTGCTGGGAAAACTGGATTTGCACATGCAGAATCATGAAGCAAGATCCCTACCTTTCACCTTACACAAAAATTCACTCAACATGGATTAAAGACTTAAATATATGACCTGACACCATCAAATTATTAGAGAGCATTGGAGAAACCCTTCAAGATATAGGTACCATCAAAGTCTTCTTGGAAAATACCCCAGAAGCACAGGCACTCAAAGCCAAAATTAACTATTGGGATTCCATCAAATTGAGAAGTTTCTGTACTACAAAAGAAACAGTCAGGAAAGTGAATAGACAACCGACAGAATGGGAAAAAATATTTGCAAACTATGCAACAGATAAAGGGTTGATAACCAGAATCTACAAAGAAATCAAGAAACTCCACAACAACAAAACAAACAAACCACTTAAGAGATGGGCCAAGGACCTCAATAGACATTTTTCAAAAGAGGAAATCCAAATGACCAACAGACACGTGAAAAAATGTTCAAGATCACTAGCAATCAGGGAAATGCAAATCAAAACCACAATGAGGTTTCACCTCACCCTGTTCAGAATGGATGATTCAGAAATCTACCAACAATAGATGCTGGAGAGGATGTGGGGAAAAGGGGACACTAACCCACTGTTGGTGGGAATGCAATCTGGTAAAGCCACTATGGAAGTCAGTCTGGAGATTCCTCAGAAACCTGAATATAACCCTACCCTACAACCCAGCAAAACCATTCCTTGGAATTTACCCAAATGAAATTTAATTGGCAAACAAAAAACTGTCTGCACAGTAATGTTTATTGCAGCACAATTCACAATAGCTAAGACCTGGAACCAACCCAAATGCCCATCAACAGTAGAATGGATAAAGAAATTATTTGACATGTACACTAAACAATACTATACAGCAATCAAAAACAATGAAATCTGGTCATTTGCAACAAAATGGAGGAATCTGGAAAACATCATGCTGAGTGAATTAAGCCAGTCCCAAAGAGACAAATATCATTTGTTTTCCCTGATCGGCAACAACTAACTGAGCACCAAAGGGGAAACCTGTTGAAGTGAAATGGACACTATGAGAAATACTGACTTGATCAGCCATTGTCTGCACTGTTGATGTACAATGTAAATATTTGTCCATTTTAGTATTTTTTTATTCTAGTACTATTGGTTGAACTCTGTAATTAACAAACAATTATTCTTAGGTGTTTAAATTTTAACTGAAAAGTGATCCCTGTTAAATATAAGAGAGGGAAAAAGAGGGAGGAGAAGTACCATTTGGGACATGCTCAATCGGACTTGCCCCAAATGGTGGAATTAGAAACGTGTCAGGGGATTACAATACAATCCCATCAAGATGGCATGTACCGATGCCATCTCACTAGTCCAAGTGATCATCTTCAGTTCACAATTGATCATACTGGTAGGTCTAAGAGTCAAAGGGATCACACAAACAAGACTAGCGTCTGCTAATACTAACTGATAGAATCAAAGAGGGAGAGAATGATACAACATGGGAAGTGGGAGACACAGCAGACTCATAGAATGGCAGATGTCCTAAATAGCACTCTGACCTCAGAATCAGCCCTTAAGGCATTCGGATCTGGCTCAAGAGCCCATGAGAATATTTTAGGCATGGAAAGCCAAGACACTCTGGAAAAAAAAAGACCTTAATGAATGAAAGATCTCTGGGAGTGAGATCCCAGTGGAAAGAATGGGGCTACCAAAGAAGGAGGTACCTTTCTCTGAAGGGAGGAGAGAACCTCCACTTTGACTATGACCCTGTCAGAATAAGATCAAAGTCGGCGAACCTTAAAGGCTTCCATAGCCTAGACAACTCATGACTAGAGCCTAGGGAGATTACTGATGCCATAAACAGGAGTGTCAAATTGTTAAATCAACAACAGGAGTCATTGTGTACTTACTTCTCATGTTGGATCTGTCCTTAATGTGTTGTCCAATGTGAAGTAATGCTATAACTAGTACTGAAACAGTATTTTACACTTTCTGTTTCTGTGTGGGTGCCAACTGATGACATCTTTATTTAGTATATACTGAATCGATGTTCTGTATATAAAGATAATTGAAAATGAAAAAAAAAACCATGTGTTAAATTGGAAATTGCATATAAAATTAATCAATTTTTTAAAAAATATATTATTTAACATATCTGACCTTAATGTACTGTACCTTGTGATTTAATGCTATAACTAGTACTCCAGCAGTATTTTTCACTTTGTGTTGCTATGTGAGGGCAAACGGTTGAAATATATACTTAACATATACTAAACTTATCTACTGTATACAAAGAGAATTGAAAATGAATCTTGATGCAAATGAAAGGGGAGAGGGAGCAGGTAAGGGGGTAGGTTTGCGGGTGGGTGGGAAGTTAAGGGTGGGGGCATTTAATCCAAAATCTATATCTTGGAAATTTATATTCTAAATAAAAGTTAAAAAAAATCAATTTGTTTTTGGATAGTTTTAACGTTTATTCATTTCACTGAATGGTCAGTATTTTAGCATTAAATTGTTTAAAAATCTATGCATTCATTTAAAATTTTTTGCTTTGAAACATACTTTTCTTTTAGTTGTATTTCTCTAGGAACTCGTTGAAACACCCTTTTAGTTAAGGTATACCTGATATAAACAGTATACATTTGGGTCTTGCAGTTTTTAAATACAGTCTGACAATTTTTTTTAGCTGGAGTGTTGGTAAATATTTACATTTAATGTAATTTCTGATATTTTTGATTCTAAGTGTATTATTTGTTATTTTTATATTGTTCCCCATTTGTTGGTTCTTTTGTTTTACTGTTTGTAAGGAACAGTGGGTCAGTAAAATAGAGGCAGGGAATCTGAGATAGTTTACTGTTTTTCAGAGGATGTTCCAGGAAAGCTTATCTTGCAACACTCTAGCAAGAAGGGCCAGACCACCACAAAGAAAGCTGCAAGAAAGGAGGCTCTCAAATGTTTATACATACAATGATATATAAAGGTGTATATATAATGGTGGATTTGTCAGAAGTCAAGCTTCCCTCTGAGCAGTTTTGATTTATGGCATATGATGCCACCACAAACAAATGGACCCCTTAATGTCTGCTAATACCTCATGTACTTATTTTAAGATAATTAAGCACTATTTTCCCCTCTTACAGGCTTTTTAACTCCCCTTTAAAATACTAGTATTTAGTAATTACTCCAGATATTACAGTATGGATCCCAAACTTAGAATCTACTCTGAATTAATATTATACTACTCAACATGCAACAAAAGAACTGTAAAACAATTTATTACTATCACCATATACTCCTCTCTTGTGCTACTACATTTAATTCTATGTATGTTATAAATTCGGTTTATACATATTATTGTCACCTGAAACAGACAGTAGCATTTCAAACAATGTACAGTCATTTACAATTACTCACATGTCTGACCTTTCTGTGGCTCTTCCTTTCTTATAGATGTGCACTTCCATCTGAGATCACTTCCCTCAGCTCAAATGACATTCTTTAGCATTCCTTGCAGTGTGTTCTTATTGTGATAAAATTAAGATTTTTATTATCAGTTATGGAGAGTTTATATGTATCTCAAATTTGGCAAGATGAAACTGTTGTGCCTAGAACTGTAAATGCTATGTTTCTCCTTTCAGTGCCTTTAATCTCTTTTCTTCTGAATTTCATTATTTCTGATCAGAAGTCATTTATTTTTTGGTACTGGAATTTAATGTGTCTTCCATCTAGTACTGCTAAGATTTTTTTCCATATCTTTAAATTAAAAAATAAATTATATAAAGGGTACACATTTCTTTTCTTGGCACTTCCTCTACCCTTCCTAATCGGAGGATAAAAATGGTACCATTTGACTCATTGTTGCTCTACTTCTCTAAAAAATGTTTGTCTTAAGTTTTCAGTAATTTGTTGAAGTGCACATATTTTATTTCAATTTTGCATTTATACTTCTTTCATTTTATTTGAAACACATTGGTAAAAAATAGTGACAGACAGAAATGAAGAAAAATGTACCCACTGGTTCACTTTCCCAAATACTTGGCAGTAGTTGGGGATGGGGCAGGCCAAATCCAAGAGCTTAAAACTAAACCCAGGCTTCCCACATGGGTGGCAAGAGATCCCACATGGATAGCAAGTGCTTGAAGCATAATCTGCCACCTCCAATGATACACAGTAGTAGGAAACTGGAATAAGGAATAATAGAACTCAAACCCACATGCATTGATAAGGCCTTGTTCTGCTAATAACCTCCTTTAGCTTTTCAAGTAATTTCAAAGCAAGTTTATAAACATGCTGTCAGCATTTTTACAGCAAAAATAATAGTTAAAGAGGGAGTGTGGCTGTATATTATTATATTTAATGTATTTTACTATGATTTTGGATACACTCTGAAAAGGCTGCTGATGGATCTCAAAAAAATCCAACTGTTTCTCTTCTGACAGGTAGTTTTTAAAATGGAAAATTTAAATAAAAGCAAAGGTGGGGCCAGCGCTGTGGCGTAGTGGGTAAAGCCATCGCCAGCCGTGCCGGCATCCCATATTGGTGCAAGTTCACGTTCTGGCTGCTCCACTTCCAATCCAGCTCTCTGCTATGGCCTGAGAAAGCAGTGGAAGATGGCCAAGTCCTTGGGCCCCTGCACCCACGTGGGAGACCTGGAGGAGGCTCCTGGCTCCAGACTTCAGATGGGCCCTGCTCCAGCCATTGAGGCCAACTGGGGAGTGAACCAGCGGATGGAAGACCTCTCTCTCTCTCTCTCTCTCTCTCTCTCTCTGCCTCTCCTTCTCTCTTTGTGTAACTCTGACTTTCAAATAAATAAATAAATCTTAAAAAAAAAAGAAGGGCTTCAGGATTTGAGACTATGGATATTCCTCATCCAATAGTTGTCTCGATAATGGTGTGTCCACTATTTAAATTTAGAAACTATTTGCAACATTTTGTTGTTCAAATATGCCTTTTGCCAAGGTTCTCACTCAACTAGTACATGAATGTAACGGAGAACTTGGCTGCAATCAATAACGTGGCCCTATTTGTATGGGCTCCTCTTCCTCACAATAACTAGAAATTAAAATTTCCCTGGGGAATTAAACACCAGGCAGCCTTTCCGGAGCGCTGACGCCGTCAGCCTTCTTCCGGTAGCCGGGACCCGCCAGCACGCCAGGCCTGCGCCTCACCTTCGTCCCCAGCTGACTCTCCCGCAGCCCCGCCCCCGCGGGCACGGCCACGCGCACAGTGCGCATGCGCCTGCAGGGTGCGCGCCGCGCCGGGGCTGCCCTGTCCCGCCCACAGTGCGCATGCGCCACCTCAACGCCTCAACTGCGGTTACCCCGGCCCGTGGCGCTCCAGGAACAACGGAGCCATGTTCCTTCTTCTGGTGCTTGCCGCAGGATTTGGCGGTCTGCACGCCCGTTTCAGTAAGCCCAGGCTGCTGAAGGGAGCTTTGTTCGCGTCAGGGAGCCGTCCTTTGGGGACTCGGTTTTGCCGCGTTGGTTCTGCGCTCTGTTCGCTTTCCCCATCTCTGCGAGGCTTTCCGAGCTGTGGAATGGGCAAACCTGAAATGTAGTGTTTTTTTTTTTTTTTTTTTTTGCCATACACAAAAGTCTGCTGTAGGAATAGTTGTGTCCCGACAAAGACGCTGTCTTCCAACCTCCTTCTTGTTCTCGTCTGCACTGCGCTCTGGCACTCGTGTTGACTTCCTTGAGTGGTCCAGCTAATCAACATACACGCAGAGAGAAAGTGAAAACGTGAGATCTTGATGCAGGGCCAGACGTCTGTGGGTAACGACGACTAGAAGACAGTAGAAAGGAAAAGATGTAGGGATTGTTTGATCTGCTGATGTAGAGAACAGGTGCAGAATCTGACTTAGACCTGGGCAATGCAAGATCATGCGTATGAAGCTAACATGATCTGTTTTCACTTCTAGGTACTCGCAAGAACTTTCTACAGATCACAGTTCCTGAGAAGATCTCATCATCTAGCACACAAGAAAATCCAGAAGACAACGTAATTGCAGAATAATATTCTTTAATGTCTTAAGTTCTGTTACATTTCCGTAATGGCATGACTAAAACTGCAGAACACAGGCAGCAGGAAGAGTTGGCAGCTAACAACAGGGTCCAGAAAGCTATTTTGATATTTATGAGCATGTAAGACCGTGTTTCTGTCCAAGATAAAGGAGTTTAGGGATAGGATTGCCCAAATGCAAAATTTATGGAGAGGGCAAAAACCAGGGTTCTCCCAGAACCAGGATTAAGTTGAAGCAATTAAGGTAGGTCATCTAACTGCAAGTTCATATAACTGCAGTAGTAAGAGGCCGATCTGAATGTATGACCATCAGAATTTTCAAGTGCTAGGAAGAACTTTTTTAAGTAACTTTGGAAAATGTAATTCAGATGAATACCATATTTTTAAATTTTTTAAATGAGCTTTTAACAGATTCAACGTGATCTGTAGATAAAATTATAAGAATATCATGATGGCCCCTCTTCCATTCCCACTCCCATCCTTTTGACTTCTACCATTTTTAAAAACTTATAGATCATATCTATTAAAATTACATTACAGAAAAAAGGCTTAATACTTCACCATATAAGTTTAACAAGTAAAAAACACAAAGGAGCTAGTTTAGTGGGAATATACACAACAGCTATAAATAATAATTCAATGGAAAGTGACCGTTTCACTCATATGTGGTAAATTGTAAAGCAATTACAGATTATCAAAACTAGAGTTGTGTGACATTCTCAAACATTGGTTTGACAAAGTTTTATAAAGCTATATTTACAGTGATGTTGATACACACAGACATTTCTTTTCCTTTTTTCTTGTTTATTTTTAAATGTTAGATCCCACATATAAAAGAAAACATGCTGTATTTATGTTTCTGGGTTTGGCTTATTTGACTCAACATCATGTCTTCAGTTGCATCCATTTTGCTGCAAAGGGGAGAATTTCATTTTTTTTATAGCTGAATAACATCCCATTGTGTCAGTGTGTGTGTGTGTGTATAAAACCTTTTCTTTATCCATTTTTCTAATGATAAACAGCTTGGTTGGCTCCAAATTTTGGCTATTTTGAGCAGTGCCGCTATAAACACAGCGGTGCAAATATCTCTTTGATAAATTGAGTTCAAGTCTTTTGGATATATACCCAGTAGAGTAATTGCTGGATCATATGGAGAATTTATTTCTAGCTTTTATTTTATTTTTTAAAAAAAAAAGAAATCTCCACACTGTTTTCCTCAGTGGCTGCACTAATTTACATTCCCACCAACAGTGTATAAGTCTTTACCTTTCTCTGTGCTTCCAATTTTAGCCATTCTGACAGGGGTGAAGTGATGTCTCGAGTGCCTGCTCTCATGCAGCTCAACAGGGCTTAAGAGCAACGTGTCAGAGCATGGGCAAGAAAGGAACGCAAGGACACAGACTGCCTTTACAATGAAAGATTTTATAGCTTACATCCCAAGTGTTTTTTATTACACTACTTATCATCATGTTCATTGAGGTCAATACACTTATCAGTATCAATTTTCCGAACACTTAAAAGTATCAATATACTTATCAATCCATACTTATCAATACACGTTTCAATATACTTAACAGTCCAATCTATAGCTTAACTACTATTTAACTTACAAAAACACAACTATCAGAATATTTCCTTAATGACTGAAGAACTACTGGAATCAATACCATTAATATCAATATCAATAATACTACTTGAGCTTATTTACCAATCCACAGATCACAGTATAGAGTGTTAAAGTAACTTTGAGGGCTATCCAATTATAATAGTATATGTACAGCAAAGTATCTAACATTTTTAGTCATAGGGTCAAAGCATATTCATATAACATATGACTAATGTCATTTATAAAAGCTGCGTTTTCAAGGCTCGCATCAAGGTCACAAAGAAGAGTCAGTGTTCAAAGTCCAGAACTCAATCTCTCAGCAGAGATGGATCTCAGATCAGTCATTTACAGGCAGGATGTTGTGGGATGGCTGTCACTCTGGGCAGTGGCCTTGGAATTCCCAGGTGGACAGTGAAGCGAGGAGTTTGTGTCCCCTGCTGAGATGCCTGGTCTGGCTCTGTGGTCAGGTCTGGCAGCAGCCTGATAAGGGGTCAAGGCGCAGCGGCGAGCCAGCATCTCCACTGGAGTTTTGATCCTGTAGTCGCCTTGTGTCACTTAGCAAGGGGGCTAGTGAGCTGGCTCTTTGACTCCAAATATGTGGAGATCCAGAGGTTGACACACATTGGGACCTTTATCCGTTGTTGGCTTGTGCTGTTACCTGTTCTTCACAGAGCAACGGGCTGCCTCTTCAGCTCCAGATGTGTGGAGATCCAGAGGTTTGCACACACCAGGCCATGATCCTCGAGAGGACAGAGAGCAGTGCCAAAGGCTCTCCATTTATCCTAATTTTCCTGGCAGCTCTCCTGCTTGTTCAATTTGGGTGTCCCCAATCAGTTGTGCTCCCTCTTGGAGTTTCCCGGGGTGCCACCAATCCGTGGTTTAGGACCCGGTGGTTCCAGCTCATTCTCAGGTTGCCTCCAATCACTATGCAAGTAGGAAGGTAACTCAAGGTTATCATCCATAGCACACACATTATCGGACTGCCCGGGGCAGCCTGTTCAGTCTGAGGAGGAGCATCTTTCTAGCAAGTGCTGAGCTTGACATAAATGATGTCATCAGTTTCTAGCTTGACATGAATGACTCCATTTTTCTTTACTTTCACTTTGTGGATAGTGGTAGTTTTTGAAGGCTTCTCTGTGGAGTTTCCACAGTTCACTTCCTTCTGCTGGTCAGGTAATCAGTGATCTGTGACTCTATTTTTGGGACTCCTGTGGGATTCCCCACAAGTGATAGCTCATTGTAATTTTGATTTACATTTACCTGAGTTTTTAAGTTGATATATTCAGGATATTAATCCTTTGTCAGAACAGATATTTACAAATATTATTCCCATTCTGTTGGATGTCTCTTCACTTTATTTAATGTGTCCTTTGCTATGTAAAAGCTTTTGAGTTTGATATAGTCCCATTTGGTTTAGGTTTGCTTTTGTTTCCTGTGCTTTGGGGGTCTTGTCCAAGAAGTTGTTCCCCAAACTAATGACTTGCAGTTGTTTCTCCTATGTTTTCTTCCAGCAACTTCCTAGTCTCAGGTCTTATATTTAGGTCTTTGATCCATCTTGAGTTGATTTTTGTATGTGGTGAGAGGTATGAATCTAATTTCATTCTTCCACATATATACCTCTAGTTTTGCTAGTGACATTTGCTGAAGATATTATGGTCTGAGAAGATATGTGGTATGATTTCAATCTTTTTAAACTTGTTGATACTTGATTTGTGGCCTAATATGTGTTTTATTCTAGAAAATGTTGCATGTGCTGATGAGAAGAATGTGAATACGGTATAAACTTTTAATAAGAGTATGCATCATCCAATAGTTCTCCTTTATCTTTATGTATAAATGATCAACCACTGGGACATAATTCATATTTAATTAGATGTTACATGCTTTCAATTTGCTAAATCTGGGAGAATCTGTGTGTCACTCTTGCTTTTGCAGGCCCTACCTCATGTTATACCAACTCTTTCTTTTTTTTTTAAGATTTTATTTATTTATTTCAGAGGTAGTGTTACAGATGATGAGAGGGAGAGACAGAGAGAAAGGTCTTCCTTCCGTTGGTTCACTTCCTAAATGACCACAATGGCCAGAGCTACGCTGATCCGAACCAGGAGCCAGGTGCTTCTTCTGGGTCTCCCACGGGGGTGCAGGGGCCCAAGGACTTGGGCCATCTTATACTGCTTTCCCAGGCCATAGCAGAGAGCTGGATTGGAAGAGGAGCAGCTGGGACTAGAACCAGCACACATATGAGATGGTGGTGCTGCAGGTGGAGGATTAACCTACTTTGTCATGGTGCCAGCCCCCCAACTGTTTCAAAATGAAATTATATCCCACACCAGCAATAGCTTCTGTTAAGATATAAGTTGAAAGTAACATGCTGGGGGCTGGTGCTGTGGCTCACTTGGTTGATCCTCTACCTGTGGCCCTGGCATCCCATGTGGGTGCTGGGTTCTGGTCCTGGTTGCTCCTCTTCCAGTCTGGCTCTCTGCTGTGGCCCTGGAGGATGCCCTGGGTGCTTCAGCCCCTGCACCCGCATGGGAGACCAGGGTGGGGCACCTGGCTCCTGGCTTTGGATTGGCACAGCCACTGTTTAACTCTGCCTGTCAAATAAAATGGTAACATGCTGCATTTCCATAGTTATTATTAAATGCCTTTTTAAATATCCTAGAAATTGGACAAATGATTGTCTGCTCAGTGATCAATCAATAGGGAAGAAAGTTTTGACTTTTTAAAATCTAAACAAAAAAAGGATATTAAAAAAGATGAAAGGGTGCCCTTTGTTTCCAAATAACAAAGGGATTGGGAGTGGGGTTCAGATACCACAGATTACTAGTACTCCATTAAGAAGAGAGAAGGATAAGTCCCCTCAATATGTCAGCATGAGTAGAATATTTCTAGAAATATGAATGTCAAAGATAATTCCAATGAGGTCTCAAATGGAAATAGGTAACATGTGATTAGAAACTGAATTAAACATGCTCCTTGTTAAAAGTAGTAGATGACTTGTTTGAATTTGATCCTAGTGTTTCCTGGAAAGTAGAACTTGGAATTAATGATCCTGGACTTTTAGCACAGGCAATTTTTGGTAAATAAAACTCAGTTTCCAGAGGAAAAAAAGAGAGGGTAAATGGCAAAGGGCAACACTGATACAAACAGTAATGTGAAACAGGGAAGAAAGGATTTTAAACCAATAAAAGGGAGAAATGTTGGAAATGAATGACTATGATGCATGTTAGGTTATTTGCTATCAGAAGCACCTATGAGAATTAGATTTTTCTGAAAAACTACTACATAAAAAATCCACTGATATACACATATGAAATATGATATACACATATGAAATATGAAACTGTGTAAATAGGACTGAGAACAATTTTTGTCATGTGTTGCTTTCTTTCTTACTCCTAATCTCTCTTCGCCTCTCCTATTCAATGACATTAATACTGATATACTTCAAATGATACATCTTTTTGGATATATTTATATCTTTGCATAGTATTTTGGAGACAAATTCTAAGATAGGAATCCACAGGATACTATTAAAAAAACCAACATTCAGATTCTAGGAGTTCTGGAGGGCATGGAGTGAGAGAAAGGATTAAAAGGCCTTTTCAGTAAGATGCTAGCAGAAAAAAATCCTAGATTTGGAGAAAGAAAGAGACATCCAAGTACAGGAAGAACACAGAACTCCCAGATAAGATCCTGGCCACAACACATTGTAATCAAACTCATCACAGTGATACATAAAGAAAAGATTCTACATGCAACATTGATGGGATTGTGTTAGAATTCTGTGGCACACTTCTAACTCCACCATTTGGGGCAAGTCAGCTTGAGTGTGTCCCAAATTGTACATCTCTTCCCTCTCTTATTCCCACTCTTATATTTAAGAGAGATCACTTTCCAGTTAAAGAGAAACACTTAAGAATAATTGTGTGTTAATTACAGAGTTCAACCAATAATATTAAGTAGAAAAAAATACTAAAATGGATAAAGTATAAATTGTACATCAACAATCGGGACAAGGGCTGATCGAGTCACTGTTTCTCATAGTGTCCATTTCACTTCAACAGGTTTCCTTTTTGGTGCTCAGTTAGTTGTCACCAATAAGGGAGAACATATGATATTTGTCCCTTTGGGACTGGCTTATTTCACTCAGCATGATGTTTTCCAGATTCCTCCATTTTGTTGCAAATTACCACATTTCATTTTTTTTTTTACTTCTATATAGTATTCTATAGGGTATATATCCCAAAATTTCTTTATCCAGTCTACTGTTGATGGGCATTTAGATTGATTCCAGGTCTTAGCTATTGTGAATTGAGCTGCAATAAACATTAAGGTGCAGGCAGCTTTTTTGTTTGCCAATTTGTTAAGTCACCAACAGGAGTCACTGTGCACTTACTTCTCATGTAGAATATCTGTCCTTAATGTGTTGTTCAATGTGAATTAATGCTATAACTAGTACTGAAACAGTACTTTACACTTTATGTTCTGTGTGTGTGCAAACTGATGAAATCTTTACTTAATATATACTAAATTGATCTTCTGTATATAAAGATAATTGAAAATGAATCTTGATGTGAATGGAAGGGGAGAGGGAGCGGGAAATGGGAGGGTTGCGGGTGGGAGGGAAGTTATGGGGTGGGGAGCCATTGTAATCCATAAGATGTAAGTACTAAGAGAAATAAAAAACAACTGCCATCCCAAAATAGTATATCCTGCAAAGCTCTCATTTGTGAATGAAGGTGAAATAAAGACGTTTCATAGCAAACAGAAATTGAAAGAATTTATCACCACTCGTCCAGCCCTGCAAAAGGTGTTTAAAGATGTGTTACACACAGAAACACGACCATCAATATGAAAGAAGGAAAAGGAAGAAAATCATTCAGTAAAAGATCACAGGAAGTTCTGGCTTTGGGTCATCAGAGCACCAGCTGTAGCAGCCATTTGGAGAGTGAACCAACAGAAGGAAGAACTTTATCTCTGTCTGTCTCTCTCTCTCACTAACTGTATATGTCAAAAAAAGAAAAAAAGAAACTATTGGGAGAAGGAAAATGATTAAAATTAGAGAAGAAATCAACAGAATTGAATCCAAAAATACATTACAAAAGATCAGCAAAAAAAAAAATCTGAAAATACAAATCCAAAAAAACACTGCAAAAGATCAGCTGGTTCTTTGAAAAAATAAATAAAATTAAAACACAATTATTCCAACTAACTAAAAAAAGAAAAAACCAAAATCAATAAAATCAGAAAAAAAAGCGAATGTACAACACCCACCACAGAAATAAAAGGGTCATCAGAAATTACTACAGAGTTGTATGCCAACAAACAGGGAAATCTATCAGAAATGAAGGATCCTGGACACATACAACCTACCTAATTTGAACCATGAAGACGTAGAAAATCTAAACAGACCCATAAGAGAGTCAGAAATTGAATCAGTAATAAAAGCTCTACCAAAAAAGAAAAGCCCAGGACCAGATGGATTCACTGGTGAATTCCACCAGACATTTAAAGAAGAACTAACTCCAATTCTTCTCAAACTACACAGAACAATCAAAAAAGAGGGAATCCTCCCAAATTCTTCTATGAAGACAGCATTATCTTAATTTCTAAACCTGAAAAAGATACAGCAGAGAAAGATAATTACAGACCAATTTCCCTGAAGAAAATAGATGCAAAAATCCTCAATAAAATTTTGGCCAATAGAATGCAACAACACATCAGAAAGATAATCAGAAAGACCAAGCGGATTTATCCTTGGTATGCAGGGATGGTTTAATGTTCACAAATCAATCAATGTGATACACCACATTAACATAGTGCAGAAGAAAAACAATATGATCATCTCAATAGATGCAGAGAAAGCATTTGATAAAATACAACACCCTTTGATGATGAAAACTCTAAGCAAACTGGGTATGGAAGAAACATTCCTCAATACAATCCTAGCAATTTATGAAAAACCCACAACCATCATCTCATTGAATGGGGAAACATTGGAAGCATTTCAACTGAGATCTGGTACCAGACAGGGATGCCCACTCTCACTATTGCTATTCAATATAGTACTGGAAGTTTTAGCCAGAGCCATTAGGCAAGAAAAATAAATCAAATGGATACAAATTGAGAAAGAAGTCAAACTATCCCTCTTTGCAGATGATATGAACCTTTATTTAGGGGATTCAAACAACTCTACTGAGAGACTGTTGGAACTCATAGAAGAGTTTGGCAAAGTAGAAGGATATAAAATCAAGACACAAAATCAACAGCCTTGGTATACACAGGAAATGCCATGGCTGAGAAAGAACTTCTAAGATCAATCCCATTCACAATAGCTACAAAAACAACAAAAACCTTGGAATAAACTTAACCAAGGACGTTAAAGATCTCTACGATGAAAATTAAAAAACCTTAAAGAAAGAAATAGAAGAGGATACCAAAAAATGGAGAAATCTTCCATGCTTATTTATTGGAATAATCAATATCATCAAAATGTCCACTCTCTCAAAAGCAATTTATAGATTCAATGCGATACCAATCAAAATACCAAAGACATTATTCTCATATATGGGAAAAATTATGCTGAAATTCTTATGGAGACACAGGAGACCATGCATAACTAAGGCAATCTTGTACAACAAAAACAAAGCCGGAGGCATCACAAGACCACATTTCAGGACATACTACAGGGCAGTTGTTATCAAAATAGCATGGTACTGGTATAGAAACAATGGATAGACCAATGGAACAGAATAGAAACACCAGAAACCAATCCAAACATCTACAGCCAACTTATATTTGATCAAGGATCCAAAACCAATCCTGGGAGTAAGGACAGTGTATTCAACAAATGATGCGTGGAAAACAGGATCTCCAATTGCAGAAGCATGAATCAAGACCCTTACCTTTCACCTTACACAAAAATCCACTCAACATGAAATAAAGATGTAAATCTATGACCCAAAACCATCAAATTATTAGAGAGCATTGGAGAAACCTTGCAAGATATAGGCACAGGCAAAGACTTCTTGGAAAAAACCCCAGAGGCACAGGCAGTCAAAGCAAAAATTACTTATTGGGATTAGAAGTTTCTGTACAGCAAAAGAAACAGTAAAGTAAAGAGGACACCAGTATAATGGGAAAAATATTTGCAAATTATGCAACCAATTAAGGATTAATAACCAAAAGCTGTAAAGAGATCAAGAAACTCCACAACAACAAAACAAACAACCCACTTAAGAGATGGGCCAAGGACCTCAATAGACATTTTAAAAATAGGAAATCCAAATGCCCAATAGACACATGAAATAATGTTTAGGATCACTAGCAATCAGGGAAATGCAAATCAAAACCACAATGATGTTTCACCTCTCCCAGGTTAGAATGGCTTACATACAGAAATAAACTAACAACTAATGCTGGCAAAGATGTGGGGGAAAATGTACACTAACCCACTATTGGTGGGAATGAAAACTAATAAAGCCACTATAGAAGCCAGTCTGGAGATTCCTCAGAATCCTGATTATAACTCTACCATACAACCCAGCCATCCCACTCCTTGGAATTTACCCAAAGGAAATTAAATTGGCAAGCAAAAGAGCTGTCTGCACCTTAATGTTTATTGCAGCTCAATTCACAATAGCTAAGACCTGGAATCAACCTAAATGCCCATCAAAAGAAGACTGGATAAAGAAATCATGGGATACATACTCTATAGAATAAAGCAGTTAAATAAAAATGAAATGTGGTAATTTGCAACAAAATGGAGGAATCTGGAAAACATCATGCTGAGTGAAATAAGCCAGTCCCAAAGGGACAAATATCATATGTTCTCCCTTATCAGTGACAACTAACTGAAGTTAAATGGACACTATAAGAAACAATGTTGTCCTGACTATCGAGGAACAACTTACTATTTTATTCCTTTTAGTATTTTTTGTTCTATTTAATACTATTGGTTGGACTCTAATTAACACACAATTATTCTTAGTGGTTTAAATATTAACTGAAAAGCAATCCCTGTTACATGTAAGAGTGGGAATAAGAAAGGGAAATTATGTACAGTTCAGCTCATGCTGACTCCCTAATGGTGGAGCTAGAAATGTGCCAATGGATTCTAATTCAATCCCATCAAGGTGGCATGTACCAATGCCATCTTATTTGTTAAAGTGATCAATTTAAGTTCATAATTGATAAAAAGATAGGATTGTCAAATGGATTACATAAATAAGATCAGTGTCTACAAATAATAATTGCTAGAATTAAAAAGGAGAGAATGATCCTCCATGGGAAGCAGTATACACAGCAGACTCATAGAATGGCCAATGCCCTAAATAGCACTCTGGCCTCAGAATCAGCCCTTAAGGCATTCTGATCTGGCTAAAAAGCTCATGAGAGTTTTGCACGCATGGGAAGCCAAGACATTCGCAAAAAAAAAAAAATGACCTAAATGAAAGACTTCTGTTAGTGAGATTCTAGCAGAAAGAATGGGCCATCAAAGAAGGCAGTATCTTTCTCTGAAGGGAGGAGAGAACTTCCACTTTGAATATGAACTTGTCTAAACAAGATCAGAGTTGTTGAACTCAAAAGGCTTCCATAGCCTTGACAGCTCATGACAACAGCCTTGGGTGACTACTGATGTCATAAATAAGACTGTCAATTGTTAAATCATCAATGGGAGTCACTGTGCACCTACTCCCCTGTCCTTAATGTGTTGCACTATGTGAATTAACAGTGAAACTACTACTCAAACAGTACTCTATAATTTGTGTGTCTCTTTGTTGGTATAGTCTATTGAAATATTTACTTAGTATATACTAAGTTGATCTTCTGTATATAAAGATAATTGAGAATTAATCTTGATGAATAATGGGATGGGAGAGGGAGTGGGAGATGGGATGGTTTTGGGTGGGAGAGAGGTTATGGGAGGAAATGCCACTATAATTCAAAAGTTTTACTTTGGAAATTTATATTTATTAAATAAAAGTTGAAAATAAAAGATTAATGTCCCCTCACATAGACTTCTGTATAGTGTTTACCTCTTGAGTTTCAGTAAGATCTACAAATATGTGATAGTCACTGATTTTAATCCCATTTTCTGTGAGTTGTTGAACTACCTTCATTGTGTGTGTGTATGTGTGTGTGTGTGTTTGTGTTCAAACTATGCTATGAGTTTGTTTTATGATAGTTTAAAGCTTAAAAATGTTTTGCTTGGTGGAAATGACCTCAGGTCTCGAGGAGTAGCCTGGTTTTCAGAAATAGCAAATATTCAGCCTATTGCACACCTTTGATATGGAAATTAACCCATCCAGTACCATACCTCTTCTATCTGGATTATATCCCCCAGAATTTTATCCTAGTTCAGGAACCTGCCACCTAGGGCTTATCTCCACAGCAAAGAGCCCATGAAAATTATTCAAGCCAGTGTGTCTTCAACTTATTTCATGTTTCCTTAGTTTATTGCCTACTGCATTGAATTGGTACTGTTTCTATTTCCTGAATCACTCAAAGACCTTGAAACTTTTCTCCACTTTGGGTCTTTATTACATTTGACTGATTGTATATTTTGTATTTAAATAGCTTTTCAAATAAAGCAGCAATGTCTATTATTGTTTTTAAACAATTGATACTTATATAAATTTGCTGATATGCATACTTTCTCTTCTCCATTCTCTTTCATAGTATCATGATATTCTTTCTAGTAAAAAACTGCCTTGGGCTATTTGTTGTGGCACAAGAGATAAAGCCTCTGCTTGTGATAATTGCATTCCATGTCAGAGTGCCTGGTTCAACTCCTGGAAACTCTTTACCTCTGATCCAGCTGCTTGCTAATGTTCCTTCTAATGTATGAGTATATTATGTGGATGATGGCCCAGTTACTTGGGTTCCTGACGCACATGTGGGAGACTCAAATAGAGTTCCTGGCTCCTACTTGCCACCTGTCCTAGTCCTTACTGTTATGAGCATTTGGGGAGTGAACCAGCAGATTGTTGATCTCTCTGTCTCTTCTCTCTGTGTCACTCTATATTTCAAAATTAAAAAAAAAAAACTGAAAAGTAGATTGTCTTTACTGTTTCGTTTGGTGCAACTTGATTAACTATTATTTCACCTTTTTTTATGAAGAAGTGCTTTTACTTTTCTTGCTTATTTGATGGCGCTTTTTTGTGGTAAATAAAACTCTTAGGTAGAGATCACTTTTTATGTCCGTTAAATATGTCAACCCATTATCTTCTAGTGTCTACTGTTTCTATGGGAGAAACCCTTGAAGGTGATGCCCTCTGGCTGCCTTTCATGTTTCCTTTGTCTTGTTGTATCTGAGTATCATATTTCTGTCCAAATTGCAGCTGATTAACCTGTGTGTTCTAATCCAAATATCCACATTTTTTTTTGACAGGCAGAGTGGACAGTGAGAGAGAGAGAGACAGAGAGAAAGGTCTTCCTTTTCCATTGGTTCACTCCCCAATGTCTGCTGCGGCCAGCGCTCTGTAGCTGGCACACCGTGCTGATCTGAAGCCAGGAGTCTCTCCTGGTCTCATGTGGGTGCAGCGCCCAAGGACTTGGCCCATCCTCCACTGCACTCCCGGGCCAAGCAGAGAGCTGGATAGGAGGAGGAGTGACCGGGACTGGAACCCGGTTTGCTGGCGCCACAGGCGGAGAATTAGCCTATTGAGTCGCAGCACCAACACAAATATACACATTTTTAGAACATATAATATGGCAGTATAGACCATGCTAATGAATAATTTAAATTTATTACTTGTATATATGTATCTTATCTCCAAATAAGGTTATATTTTGGATTCCTGAGGGTTAGGACTTCAAATTTGAATTGGGGAAAGTAGGCACAGTTCAACTGATTAAGAGTCCATTACCTGGTCCCCCAAAATTCACATTCTTCTTACATTTAAATGTATACCTCTCTTTGTTTTGTAAGGTTGTTTTTAACCTTCATTTACAAATGAGAGCATTTCTGGGTACAGTATTCTGAATTGACTATTTTTTTCTTTTTTTTCTTTTAGGACATGGGCTGTGTCTCTCCTATTTCTCCTTACCTATAGGATTCTGATGAGGAATCAACTATCAGTCTAGTTGGAGAACCTCTGGAGATAATCTGGTGTTTCTCATAATATTTTCTTTATATCTTATTATTGAAAGCTTGACTATAATGTGTCATGGTGAAGATCTTTCTGGTTTTGCCTATTAGGAATTCTACATACTTCCTATACTTGGATGTCCCTTTCTTATTCCAAATTAGAATTTTCTGATATTATTTCAATTAGCTTTTCTAATCCATTCTATCTTTCCATGCCTTCAGGAAATCCTAAGACTTGTATTTTGGTTGTTGGATAGTATCTTCAGTAAATCTGGAACACTTTTTTCATTTTTTCAAATTTTATCTTTTGTTTCCAGTCAGACTAAAATATTTCCAAAGATCTGTCTTCTAGTTCAGATAGTCAATATCTCTATTTTTGGCAAAATTTTTCATTCATGTGTGTATGAATTTCATCCATGTATGTATGGATTTCTTTAACTCATGAATTTGCTTCATTGTTTTTGAATAATCTTATGTACAATCTTTTGAATTCCTTTTCAAGCATTTCATCAACCTCTTCCTTTCACATTCTAATATTGAAAGGCTGATGAGTTTCTTTGGAGGAATAGAACTGTTTTCCTTATTCATGTTTCTCATATTTCAATAATTATTTTTAGGTATCTGTGGAAACATTTGTTAGATTTCTCCTCTAATGACTTTATCTTTGAAATATTCCTTTGTGGCTTAGTGGATGTCTACTCCTTCTTTGAATATTCAGAGGCATAGGCTGGGAGGGTTCAGGGAGCTCCACTAAGTTCTCAAGAGTGCTAAAAGTGTCCATGGTTACACCCAAGTTGGACATGATATATTTTGACATAACTTGTCCAAACTTACAAGTGATACTTTATGAGGTACTACACAAGAAACAAAAATTGATATCATTATGAAAGAATGTGAAGGCAAAAATTCTCCTAGTAAAAGTACAAAGTAAATCCAAAGCAACAATAGGAATATATATGGAAAAATAGCAGGACTAAGTCATTACTTATCAGTAATAACCTTTAATGTAAATGCCCTAAATTCTCCAATTAAAAGATACAGACTATTTGCTGCCTACAAGAAACATAACTCACCAACAAAGATACACACAAACTGAAAGGGAAAGGATGGAAAATGTTATTCTATGATAACTTAAAGCAAAAAAGAATAATAGTAGCCACCCTAATCTAGACAAAATAGGCTAAAACACAAAAACAGTTAATAGAGATAAAGAATGGAATTATGAAATTATTAGGGGATCAATTCCACAGGAAGATGTGACTATGCAACTATAGTAAATATAATGCACTCAAAGCAGACCACCAGGAACAGGGGGGTGCTTTCAATATCCCACTTTCATCAATGGACAAATCAGCTAGACAAAAACATCAACAAAGAAAAAAACAGCTAATTTAACATTATGACAAATGGATTTCATTGATATCTAAAAAACATTTCATCATACAGCTGCAGAATGCACATTCTTTTCATTAGTGTGTGGAACTTTCTCTAGGATAGACCACATGCAATGCCATAAAGCTGAAGCCATAAATTCTGAACTTAATCTATGTTTCCCATATGGGTGGCAGGAACTCAACTCTTTGAGCCAGCACTCCCACCTTCCAGGATCCACAGTATCAGGAATCAGGATCAAGGATCCAGACCTGAGGATCAGACCCAGGTACTCTAAATCTTAAGCACCAGGGAAAATGCTTGCCTCTCAAGAAAATTTTTAAGTGATGATACCAGTCACTTAATCTATTTAAAAAAAACCTGAGTGTCCTGGGAATTTAACCACATCAATGCAATTGTGTTGTACTAATTATCATGCATTTGCTGTGAATGTGAGAATCTAATGTATTAATAAATTCATTTTAAAAACAAAATAAAAATTTAAAAAGGAACTAAAATGTATGTAAATTTAATTTAATTAAAATATCTAATTAAAAGAGAGACAGATCGCAGGGCCAGGATAAAGCCCTGAGCCAAGAATTCCATCCAGGTCTCCCACTTGGGAGTGGCAAGGTCCCAAGCAATTGAGCCATCTTGTGCTGTTTTTCCAGGCACATTAGCAAGGAGTTGTGTCAGAAGTGGAGCAAAACCTGAACTGGTCATTATGTAGATAGAATAGAAACAGACCAATTGCACATGTACAGTGGTATTCTATAAGATGCAAAGTAGATTTGCATCCATATCCCAACTAACATACATGGGAAGAAGATGGCCTCATGGAGTTCCCAGCTTCTAGCTTCAGCACAGCCCAACCCCAGCTGTTGAAGTCATTTGGAGAGCAAACGGAACACCTTGCCTTTCCTTTCTTCCCCATCTCTGTATCTCCTCTCTCCCATGCCCCCTGTCACTGTATCTAAAACAAGTAAATCTGGGGCCCATGCTGTGGCACAGTGGGTTAAAGCCCTGGCCTGAAGTGCTGGAATCCCATATGCGGCCATCTGGGGAGTGAACCAGCAGATGGAAGACCTCTCTTTGTGTCTCTACCTCTCTCTGTAACTCTGTATTTCAAATAAAATAAATCTTTAAAAAAATAAGTAAATCGTTAAAAGAAAAAGTGGATTTGCAAAAGCTCTTCTGAGAGGTTGTGACAGCTTGCCTCATCCTTTCTTGATAACTGGACTAAATAAACTTGTCAAATGTGTATCTCCAAAAAAAAAAAAAATGGATCCATGAGACTCAACTGGCTTCCAATATGGAATGCAGCTTCATAAGCAACAGCTTAATCCTCTGTATTACAACACTGATACCTTTTTACTAATTGGAAAAAGGTGCCATTTAAAGATATTTTTTCTAAGATGAGGAAACAGAAGTCAGATAGAGTCAAATCAGGACTGTTAAGGTGGCTATCTAATGATTTTACCTCAATATTCTCACAAAATTGCTGTTGTTTGATGAGAAGAATGAGTAGGAGCATTTTGTGGTGGACAAGAGCTCTCTCCAAAAGCTTTTATTGGGTCTTCTTCTACCGCAACTGTTGCTAATCCTCTAAAAACAATCTCATCATAGGCTCTCTAGAAAACAATCTCATCTTTGGCTCTCTAGAAAATCAACCAGCAGAATGCCTTAACATTCCAAAAGAACTGTTGCCATGAACTTTCCTCCTGATTCATCTACCTCTTGGTAGCCATTGCTTGGAAGCAGTGGTTTTTCTTTGGGATTGTACTGGTAAAGCTATGTTTCATTTGCCATTATAGTTCTTCAGAGAAAACTTCCAGGATCTTGATATCCTTTATTTAAAATTGGCTTTGAAAGCTTTGTTCTTGTCTGTAGCTGTTCCAGATGTGATCACTTTGTCACTGCTTTGTAAAACATGTCGATTTTAAATTCTATTGATAATTTCATATCCCCCTCTATTTTCAATTTTGGATGGCATGATTTTAGAGTTTCCCTCCAAATTCTACCCATACCTCTTTGTAGAGTATGATTCAAATAACCTTGTATAAAAAGATTTTTTAATTTATTTGAAAGCCTGATTTACAGGGAAAGAGATAGAGAGGGGGGAAGATGGAGAGATCTCTCACATGCTAGTTCACTCCCCAAATGGCTGCAATGGCTGAGGTTGGGCCAGGCCAAAGCCAGGTGCCAGGAGCCAGGAGCTTTACCTATGTCTCCTGTGTGGGTGGCAGGGTCACAGGATGACATGTGCCATCTTCCATGGCTTTCCAAGACATGTCAACAGGGAACTGGATCTGAAGTGGAGCAGCCAGAACTCAAACCAGTGCCCACTCAGGATGCCAGAACTGCAGGCGGTGGCTTAACCCGTTATGCCACATTAGCAACCCCTCAAGTGACTCTTGCCAAAACATCTATCTGATGAAAAGCACCTCGTGATATCCTGATACAAACTTAAAACTTCATTGACTTGGATTTTTTTTGGCTAAAATAATTTTTTAAAGATTATCCAAATGTATAACTTACTGAGTACAGACTTTTGATTTCTAGGGTATTGTCTAGATATGTCTCTGCTCAACCTCCTCCTCGCCTTCTTTCTATCCAGCACAATTTGATTGCTTACACAGATAAGAAAAATGCCTTGGCACTTATTGTGATACATTGCATGAAGTGTATCACATTTCTTGTGGTTCTATTTATTGGGATTGGGCATTCTATTTGAAATATTTATTTTTACCTACTTGAAAATAGATGGATGGAGGGAGGAAGGGAATGAGGAACTCACATAGACACATACATGCACATGGACAGAGAGAGAAATCTTCCATCTGCTGGTTCTCTCCCCAAATGACCACAATAGTCAGGGCTGTGTCAGGCCAAAGAAATATGACCAAAACCCCATCTGGGCCTCTCATATAGGTTCCTGGGGCCCAAGTACTAGAGCCATCACTTGCTTCCTCCCAGGATGCATTAGCAGGGAGCTGGATTGGCCTGGACTATAACCAGAACTGTGATTCATGACATGGGTATCTCAAATGGTAACTTAACCCACTGTGACACTGTGCCAACCCTGAGGTGGGCATTTGGTGTGGTGATCTGGTGGAGACTGAGCCGGAAGCCAACAATCATCAGGTATGTTTGTATCCCAGGAATGTGAATAATGGTGAATAGCAGGCACATAGATGACCATGTCTTCAATTCAGAATCCTGAAACTTCCACACAGGAAGGGAAGTCAATACAGTGGGTTCTATGTGATTCTTTTTTGTGAATATTTTAAAGCATAATTTAGATAAAACACATTATTTAGTACATGTTATCTGCAAGTGTGACTGAATTTTTTGGATATTCTTGTTACAGGCTGATTATGTAATTACATTAGAGGAAAAACAATATTTTATCCATATCAAAAAACAGTAAGTCAATATTTTGTTACTTCAAATTTTAATTCTTTTTTTCTTGATTTTTGGTAATAGCTATGATTAGAATCACTTTAATTAAAAAGAAATGATCCCTATTATATATCAAGCAAAATATTAGGCATATAAAATAGAATAAATCCTATTGCACAAAAAATTGTAGTACAGAAAGATCCATTGAAATAAATTAATAAAAAAACAAGATTTTGATTATGGTGTTATGATAAATATGTAAATAGGGTTATTTGGACCTCAGGGAAGGGCTTTTGGAAAGAGGCTAGAAATAACTTCATTTAGAGGGAGGGCATATCGATATATAAAAGAATAGGGCGAGGACAGGAGTATTCTATTCATAAAGTAAATGCAATGCAAAACATGTGGGTATGAGACAAAGTGACTTTTTGGCTGGCCAGAGGGTCAATGTGAATTCTTAAACAATATATTTTGTGAAGGCTTAAGGTAAAATTTTCTGGAAAGGTAAGAAGAAACAGCATTGCAGAAGACCTCTAAAGTGCAGAGAAGGAAATAGGGAGTCACAAATGTACTTATGTATATAGGCATATTAGGTCTTCCAGGTCATTTTTAGGGAGCAGAAGTATGACTATTTTAGTAGTTTAGGTGAGTGGTGATGGTGAATAACAACATCTGTTAACAATGGAGAGAGAGGCTGGCGCTGTGGCTCAGCAGGCTAATCCTCCGCCTTGCGGCGCCGGCACACCGGGTTCTAGTCCCGGTCGGGGCGCCGGATTCTGTCCCGGTTGCCCCTCTTCCAGGCCAGCCCTCTGCTGTGGCCCGGGAGTGCAGTGGAGGATGGCCCAAGTGCTTGGGCCCTGGACCCCATGGGAGAACAGGAAAAAGCACCTAGCACCTGGCTCCTGCCATTGGATGAGCGCGGTGCGCTGACCGCAGCGCGCTGACCGCGGCAGCCATTGGAGGGTGAACCAACGGCAAAGGAAGACCTTTCTCTCTGTCTCTCTCTCTCACTTTCCACTCTGCCTGTCAAAAAATAAAACAAAAACAAACAAACAAAAAAAAAAACAATGGAGAGAGAAATTCGTAGAATCATTCAGTAGAATGATTGGGAAACTGAGGAATTTCAAACAATGTAGTTGGCTTCTTGGCCTTTTGGCTATGATCAAATGTAGTATCAAATAATTTAGTTGTTGATCAAGAAAACGTATAGATTATATTGTAATTAACAAAAGGATATTTGTTTGAGGAAGGGATGAGTTTGGTTTTTAGTATACATTGAGATATCCAACTGGGTTTTTTTCCCCACTGAAAACGTGAAGATAAGAATTTGAACCCCTGAGGAGACATAGGGACATAGGTTTAGCAGTAGTGTGTATTTAAAAAAAGAATCAGGAGAGTTTATATAGGGAATTTATAAACAAATTAGTGACTAAAGTCGAAATCTTGGAAAAGATGGAGATTTCTGGAATATATAGGAAAAAAACCAAAACTGAGTATCTAGCATGGAAGATCCAACTGGAGAGATTCAGGAGGTAGGAAGGGAAACAGATGAGAGAAGGATTGTTTACATTAAGTTATTTGATTGAGACATCAAAGATTGTAAATAGAAACTAGAAGTCCAGCGCAGGAAAGAGTTATGAATAGTCTTTTGGTTTGAAAGGTTGATGGCTATGGACATCTTCTAGAGAAGTTTCAGAGTGGGCAGGAGTTGAGAGAGTGGAGGATATGTATGTAGATAAAATATGATGAGAATTTATACACACACACACATAAGCAGTATTTGTACACAGGGTCAAAAAAGAGTTATTTAGAATGTGAGTGACTTGAAAATGGCCAATAAAATTGCATTTGGATAAACAATTTGGTGGGAGGAGGGAGTTTGAAATTTTAGGAAAGAGTTGGGTGTATTTAGTGTATGGTTAAGGATGGAACCTATAGTGCAGATGTAAAGTTTTGCTTTCAATAGAAGAAATAATCCTCTGGAAATAAGGAGTGAGGATGGGCACAGATAATTGAGAGGAAAAGAACATAGGGGTCATGAAGGATGAATTGAACTTTTTAGATAGCTACTGAGAGAAATGAAAGAAAACTCTGATCAACATTATCATGAGGGAACGAGTACTTGGTTAAGCTTGTGTTTATGAATTTGTAGTGAGACCAAATAACTCTTGTAAAATTTTATCTTAAGTATGCATTTTAATTTAATATTTAAGGGTAAAATCTGAACTCTGTGAATGATAAAGAGGATTGGAGAGTTCTGTGTTTGGAACTGGGATAAAAATTACCTAGCTATATCTATCATCTATTGATTTCAATTTGATATATCTAGCAATTTATATTGTTCATTAATCTGAATTTTTAGTATTATGCATCACTCTACTTAAAATACCACCATCAGCACTTCATTTTTTTTAATTGACGTTGAAATATTTGGTCCTGTGGGCTCTGCTCTGGCATAGCAGGTTAAGCCTCTGCCTGGGACTCTGGCATCCCATATGGGCTCCAGTTTGAGTCCTGGCTGATCCATTTTGCTCCAGCTCCCTGCTGATGGCCTTGGAAACCAATGGAAGATAGCCCAAGTGCTTGGGGCCCTGCACCCATGTGGGAGAACCGGAAAAATTTCCTGGCTTTGGATTGGCCTAGCCTTGGATATTGTGGCCATTGGGGGAAAGAACCCTCTCTCTCTGTAATTCTGCCTCCTAAAAACATAAATAAGACTTTAAAAAGAAAGAAATATTTGGACAACAGCATATACCAAGTAGATTGAAATCGATTTAAATTTTTCAGTAGAAAGAATTGTACATGAATAATAAATTTTCTATGTTTTATCTGAGTGTGTTTTTGTGACTTTTTGCCTAGATCATTTTTATCTTCAATGTCGATTGTTTATTATTATGACAAAAATGATACCCAGCATCACACACCTTTGAAAAGTCAGGTAAAACTTAGCTTTTTTTCTTTTAGATTTATTATTATAATTATTAAAATATATTAATATTCTATAATAATCATATTATTTTCACTGAAGATTGAATAAGCTGGACTAGGGCTTATTTCTAGTTGGGATATAGTAATTGGGTCATTACCAGTCATATTAAAGTATTTAGGTAGCTAAAGTAATGGTTATAAATGACATATATGGAGTGTTCATTTTTTAAATAAGTTACCCATTGGCTTTTCTTTGTGAATTTTTTTTCAGATGGATTGCAATTATAATGGATATGTTTCAGGTTTTCCAAATTCTCTTGTGACACTCAACACTTGTTCAGGACTCAGGTTGTAGACTAATTGAAGACATTCAGCTTGCCAGTATTATATCCTGCTAGCCTATGAATAACTCCTTCATAAACTTTTCTACTTATATAATCACCTTTGTTATATGAATTCCCTAAGTACTGAATCAGGATTACCAGTGAATTAGAGCTGATTCCCTTATTGCATGAGAGACTGCTGTTGATACTGACAGGATCTGCGGCTTGAAGCTTCAAGCAACATTGAATGTTGGAGATATTGATTGATTTCAAATAGTTCTGCAGTTTTTTCAAATTCTATTTTTGTCCTATTTTATAATCTTTTACAGCAATTTAAATTGTAGAATGCCAGAGCATGCTCAGCACTGTGGCTCTGTGCTCAGTCACTGTTATGCAAAAAGTACCTTCATTTCATCCATGCACAAAAATGACTTAGGATATTAAGTGTCAGGAGAGTTAGGTACATCAAAGAGAGGGAACATAAGACTCTGAAGAACATACATAGATTTTATAGATTGGTTCTGAAAAAATATGTACATTAGGAGTATGTACATTAAATAAGCTTAACTAATTTGAGCAGACTGTTGTATCTATGATTTCTTTAAAATAACATATAAAGGAACAGGCATTTGGCCTAGCAGTTTCTTAACTGGACCCCACATCAGAGTTCTTGGGTTTGAGTCATGGTTCCAACTTTTTAACTTCCTGCTAATGCATACCGTAGGAGGCAGCAGTTAGGGCTCAAGTATTGGGTTACTGCCATCCACATGGGAGACTTGGATTAAATTCCTGACTCCTGGTTTCAGCACAGAAAAACCCCAGCCACTCCAAGCATTTCGAGAATGAATCAGCAATGGGAGGTTCCTCTGTCTGTCTTTCTCTATAAATACCTGTTTTTCCCCCATTACAAGAAACCATCTTAATGAAAATATTCATAATATAAAACAATATGAATTCTGCATATAGTGGTCTATGTCTGGAGTAGATAAAAGAACAAAGAGATAACATAGGGAAACTAGAGAGATTTTGAGTATTAAAAATGTCTAGTCAGTATTTCTGATTCGAATATTAGATTATAGTTTTTGGTAGAATCTCAGTCTTAAAATAATATTTTTTTTGCTGTACTTTCCATTTTTATTTTTAATAACGCTTTTATATAAAGAATATAAATTTCCAAAATACAGCTTATAGATTACAATGGCTTCCCCCCCCATAACTTCCCCCCCACCCGCAACCCTCCCCTTTCCCACTCCCTCTCCCCTTGCTTCACATCAAGATTCATTTTCAATTCTCTTTGTATACAGAAGATCAGTTTACTATATATTAAGTAAAGATTTCAACAGTTTGCCCTCACATAGCAACACAAAGTGAAAAATACTGTTGGAGTACTAGTTGTAGTATTAATTCACAATGTATAGCACATTAAGGACAGAGATCCTACATGATATATTTTTTTAAAAAAATTGATTAATTTTCTAGGCAATTTCCAATTTAACACCAAGATTTTTTTTTCATTTTTAATTATCTATATACAGAAGATTGATTCAGTATATACTAAGTAAAGATTTCATCAGTTTGCACCGACACAGAAACACAAAGTGTAAAATACTGTTTCAGTGCTAGTTATAGCATTACTTCACATTGGACAACACATTAAAGACAGATCCCACATGTGACGTAAGTACACAGTGACTCCTGAAGTTGATTTAACAATTTGACACTCTTGTTTATGGCCTCAGTAATCTCCCTAGGCTCTAGTCATGAGTTGCCAAGGCTATGGAAGCCTTTAGGGTTCGCTGACTTCAATCTTATTCCGACAGGGTCATAGTCAAAGTGGAGGTTCTCTCCTCCCTTCAGAGAAAGGTACCTCCTTCTTTGATGGCCCCATGCGTTCCACTGGGATCTCACTCACAGAGATCTTTCATTTAGGTCTTCTTTTTTTTCCAGAGTGTCTTGGCTTTCCATGCCTAGAATATTCTCATGGGCTCTTGAGCCAGATCTGAATGCTTTAAGGGCTGATTCTGAGGCCAGAGTGCTATTTAGGACATCTGCCATTCTATGAGTCTGCTGTGTATCTAGCTTCCCATGTTGGATCATTCTCTCCCTTTTTCATTCTATCAGTTAGTATTAGCAGACACTAGTCTTGTTTGTGTGATCCCTTTGACTCTTAGACCTATCAGTGTGATCAATTGTGAACTGAAATTGATCACTTGGACTAGTGAAATGGCCTTGGTACATGCCACCTTGATGGGATTGTATTGGAATCCCCTGGCACGTTTCTAACTCCATCATTTGGGGCAGTTCCGATTGAGCATGTCCCAAATTGTACATCTCCTCCCTCTCTTATTCCCACTCTTATATTTCACAGGGATCACTTTTCAGTTAAAATTTAAACACCTAAGAATAATTGTTTGTTAATTACAGAGTTCAACCAATAGTACTAGAATAAAAAAAATTACTAAAATGGATAAAGTATTACATTGTACAACAACAGTCAGCACAAGAGCTGATCAAGTTACTGTTTCTCATAGTGTCCATTTCACTTCAATAGGTTTCCCCTTTGGTGCTCAATTAGTTGTCACCAATCAGGGAGAACATATGATATTTGTCCCTTTGGGACTGGCTTAATTCACGCAGAATGATGTTTTCCAGATTCCTCCATCTTATTGCAAATGACCAGATTTCATTGTTTTTGACTGCTGTATAATATTCTATAGAGTACATGTCCCATAATTTCTTTATCCAAATGTATGCTTTGAATTCCCTGTGATCTTTTGCTGTGAGGTTCCCTTCGTTTACCTTCTTTCATGTTGATGGCCGTGTTTCTGTGTTTCTGTGTGTAACACATCTTTAAGTATCTTTTGCAGGGCTGGACGAGTGGCAACAAATTCTTTCAATATTTTAACATCCAGGGGAACAGTGCAGTTTAAAAATATCTCATATGGAATCGAACCAGCGGAGGCTGTATCAGGATTTGCACATATGATTTATGAAGAGAAAACTGACCCCAGTGTTATTCATCTGGTGGAAAATGACACTCATGGTTGGCTTTATGCTTCATGGAATGAAGTCAGAAAATATCCAGAAGTAAGTGTTGACTCTTTTATTTTATCTGAGTCAATAAACTTTTGAACTAAAAAATACTTTCAGGGCCAGGTTTTGTTGGTGACTTGTAAATCTTAAAATTATTTTATACTTTCATAAGGCCCTCTGTGTCAAATGACTAGAGAATGTTTATGTTCATTGTTGTACTTGTCATTACTTGAAAGTTTAGGAAAGACTTAGGTAGTTAATCTTGGAAACAGCAAGATGTAAATTTAAAATTAAAAGAGACAAACTATTTTCACATTAGTGTTTTTTATATCATTCACAGTGTTATTTTTCCTAGATCAGACAAATTAAATAGTATATCATCTGGATGTCTTAATTTTTTGTCTTAGGAGAATTCAAAAACATAATTTCAGTGGCTTTACACAAGGTATAAATGAAGCCCAATGATAAATTTTTCCTCTACAAAATCTTGCAAACTGTCATAACTAACACCTACTTGACTCCACTTTTCTAAGTTGCATTATTTGCCAAAAGTAGCTTCCTATACCGGGCAGTAGGAAGTCTGTCCAATGGCAGGAGGCTAAGAAGAGCAAAGGATTGCTCTATAAACACATGACTTCAAGTATTGCAAAAGTAAAGGAAATCTTGGTGTTTATAAACCTTTGGAAGTCGAGTTGAAAATTCACACCAACCAGAGCATTTTTGAACTGCAATGTTCAGCCCAGCACCTAAATTGTGTATTTGAAAACCGCCTCATCATATAATCAGTAATAACACCACATCTTTCAGTTAATCTCTGAATTTAACTTCATTTGGAGGTAAATTTTCATGAATACTTCAGGACTCATTTTGTGTCTCTTTTCCAGAGAACTGACTTTTCCAAGCTATTGCATCGAAATATTGAAATATACATTGTTGTGGAAAAAAATCTGGTATGTCATATTTTGTGTACCATTGTTTTAAAATTATTTAACATTTCTCTCTAGCTTGATTTCAATGTTGTAATGAAAAATTTCTACTATCTTATTTTGCATTTGAAATTGTGTGTGCTTAAAAATTATGAATGAACCAAGTTTCTGTCAAGTTGTTTTGTGTATATGATCTCTAATTGCTCATGGAAAGTTAAGTATCTTCATTTCCTAAGCCTTCCAGAAGCACGAAAAACTGTTCCACAGACCGACAGACTACAATACCCTAAAACTCTTAATTTCTGCCCACAATAATAATAGTTTATCACTTTAGCAACATTGGAATTGCAAGCTACAAATCACATATGCCATTCTTTCAAGCAAAGGGAGAAAACAAATACTTGTTTCCTTTTAGTTTGCAATAAATGAAATGGGAAAAATAAACAAAATTCTTACATGAGAATTGACTTTCACATTTCATACTTTAAATCTCATATGGATTTAGGCTTTGAATGTGTATTAATATATGTTGTTGGGATTTTAATTCATGAGGCTGTGTCGGTCCTGGTTGGTAAGAAGTGAAGGCATTCAATGGCAACCCACACTATTTCTTCCTGGAGGAGTGCATCTAGAAGCAGGACATCTTAGCATTTCTGGAGGTTAGTGTCACACCAGTAAACTCACAGTCCAAAAGGAAATAAGCCATCACAAACAAGGTTTAGCAAAACAAAACAAAGCAAAAAATACATTGAGCTAAAAAAACAATTAGGTATTACAATTTTAGCATCTTGGTGATAGAATAAAATAAGCCTTCCCTCCGCTCCCTTGTCAAATACATAATTTGAGGGGTTGGCATTGTGGCATAGTAGATAAAACCATTGCCTGCAATCTTGGCATTCTATGTGGTTGCCAGTTTGTACCCCAGACGCTCCACACCCAATCCAGTTCCTTTCTATGGCCTGGGAAAGCCACAGAAGATGGCCCCAAGTATTTGGGTCCCTGCCACCCATGTGGGAGACTCAAAGTCCCTAACTCTTGGCTTTGGAATGGCCTAGCCTTGGCTGTTGCAGTCATCTAGGGAGTGAACAAGCAGATGGAAGATTCTCTCTCTCTTTCTCCTTTCCCATCTCCTCTTCTCCCTCTCTCCCTCTCTCTCTCTCTCTCTCTCCTCCCTCTCTCTCTCTCTCCTTCCCTCTCCATCTTTCCCTCTCTCTGTAACTCTGACTTCCAAATAAATATATTATATAATAATATATTACAGTATCTGTTGCTGTGCAGAGTTCAAAGTTTAGTTTGAAGAAATTTGTCTATTTTTATCATTGCAGAACTAAGTAGCACCTTCTGCTGCTATAATTTTGGACAGTTTTAAGCAAATTTTACAGAAATTAAATTATGTAGCTTTTTTGTACCATGTTTAGCTAGTGTAATGTCCATGTATAAAGTGAGATAATATGTCCTATGTCCTTTTTTTAAAGGCTGCATTATATCCCATTGTATGTACAGCATATATCTTTATTCTTCTGTCAACAGATATTTTTATTGATCTCTTGATTATTGTCAAATTGTGAATAATGTTGCAATCATTGTGGAAATCTCTTTAAGATTCTGCTTTGAATTCTTTTGGACAGAGGCCTCATTGAGGAATTGCTGGAGCATGTGGTAATTCTGTTTTTAGTTTGTAAAGGAATGCCATACTGCTTTTCGTAACTGCTGCAAGAGCTTTTATTCTCCCCTAGCAGGACACACGGCTCCAGTTTCTCTGCATCCTCAACTACAATTGCTATTTTAAAAAAAGTGTATCTGCTCTGATATCCATGAGATAATATCTCATTGTGGTATTTCTTTGCATTTTCTTAGTCTTGCATTTCTTTGAATCTTAATAATGTTTTTATATGATTGTTGGCTATTTGTATAACTTTTCTGAGAATTGACTATACAATTCCTTGACCATTCTTTAATTTGTCTTCATGTTGTTGAACTGTAGAAGTTTCTTACATATTATGGATATTAACCTCTTATCAAAAATTATTTACAGATATGAAGCTGCTTCAAAAATGTCATCGAACATGGAACTTATAGATGTTTATTTCAGTGTAGTATGCATTTCCATGCCCTTTTGAAGTATTCTTCCTTAGGTTGCTTTTTTTTTGCTCTTTGATTAAGTCTTTTGATGTAATAGGTTCAATATATTTTTGTTTGTGTTTCTTGTTATTCTCATGTCACATCCATGGAATAATACACACATACAATGTCCTGAAGCTTTTCCCCCGGTATTTTTTCTAGGAGTTTTATAGGTTTGGTCTTTTGTTTAGGTCACTAATCCATTTTGAGTTACTTTTTGTACTTATAAGATAAAAGTCCTACATTTTTCCTTTGCATGTGGATATCTACTTTCCCTACCATGATTTTTTGAAAAGATTTTTTTTCTTCAGTAGTCAAAGATCATACAGGCAAGCATTTATTTTTAAATTTTCCATTCTGATCTATTGGTCTATATGTCTGTCATTGTGCCAGTACCAAACTGTCTTAATTAATGTTGCTTTGCTGTACATTTTGAAATCAGAATGTGTCCCTCTTTGTTCTTCAGGATTATTTTGGATCTTCTAAGTGCCTTAACATTCCATTTGCATTTGGAATTTATTTTTCTATTTGTGCAAAAATGCATTAATATTTTCATAAGCATCATATTAAATATGTTAACTACTTTGGGAAATGTGGACATTTTAATGGCATTAAATCTTCCATCCATAAACATGGGATGTGTCTTCATATCCGTATGGGATGCCAGCTCACTGGCATTTACTCTCTATGTTACAACAACATCCCTGGGATACAGTTATCTTAACTAGCTGGGCCAAATGCTCACCCCTTGTTTGGTTTAGTGTAGATAGAACTGTCACCACGCTTTCAACCAACTGGAAGTTTTGAGGACTACTCAAGCCTTTTGTGAGCACCGTCTCTTGGATTTGTTGTGTATCTCTTAGTTAAGAGGTCTGTGTCTACACAGGAGCTCCTTGTGTCTGCCTTGATGCCTTCTCTGGTACTGTTACAAGCCTTAATGCTGGAGCTTCCTTGAATGGCATAGCAGATTGTGGTGCTCAATCAGGGCACATTGACTGCTTTTGTTCTCAGCAGCTCCCAATCCGGCACACTCTTCTTTTGATGCTTAAGTTCACATGCGGCAGAATCCAGGCCCTTAGGTAACACTCTCAGTAATCATAATATTGATTATGCGTTCCAATATTCTTTTCCCCTCCCTAAGTAGATGGTAGGAACTGAGATTTTCTTCCTGGTTTGGTTACTCTCTGGTAAGGGGAGATGCTCTGGAGAGTGTCATCATCATTTTTTAACAGAGCTTTGATATGGTTCACTTCATGCTGGCCTCATACAAACTTTTTAAATTGGTTTCTGAATTTTTAAAAATATGCCATGGCTGTTAAACAATGTGTTTAAAACCGGATATGCTAGAGGTGATGTTTTTGGTAAACAGGAAGGGTTTGTGTTTGCTGAGTTCCTTTTATTTCTTTTAATCTTTCCTAGGTTGCACTGCTGTATTGGATTAACTAGCTGTTGGTCCATGTATTCATAAGTCAGTGCTTCCCAAGGGAAGGTGGGTTTAAGGCTTCCTGGGACACAACCTTGCTGAGGTCACTTTACTTTAACCATTTTGAAGTGGCATTAATTACGAATTATGTGCAACCACCACCTCCATACTTCTATAGTCTCCAGAACATTTTCATGATCACATCTGTGCCCATTAAATTATAATTCCCTTCCTCCCTCCTCCCAGCCCCTGGAAACCACCACTCTATTTTCTGTCCCTATGATTGCATACTCTAGCTATCTCATATAAGGGTAAACAAACAATATGTGTCCTTTTGTGTGTGGCCTGTTTTGTTAGCATAATATCTTCAAGATTTGTAAACCTTACAGTGTATATCAGAAATGCATTGATTTTTAAGGTTGAACACTATGTCATTGTATGCCATGCTTTCTCAATTCATCAGCTAATGGATGTTTTCTTTCATTACTTTGCTTTTGTAAATAGTGCTGCTGTGACCACTGGTCTACATATATTTGTTTAAGGCTCTGCTTTCAGTTATTTAAGTGTATACCTTAAAGTGACATGTTATGGTAATTCTCTGTTTAAGTTTTTGAAGAACTGGCATACTGTTTTTTTTTTTTTACATCTCTATTTTACATCCCCTTTAGTAAGACACAGATTCCAACTTCTTCACATCCTCACCAACAATTACTATTTTCTTATTTTCTATTTTTTTGCTTGCTTGTTTTAAATAATACTCATCCTAATGGATAGAAATGATATCTTACTGTAGTTTCGAGTTCCTAGATGAATAGTGGTGTGGGGTTTCTTTTCATGTACTTACTGGCCATTTATATATCTTCTTGGGAGTAATGTCTCTTAAAATCTTTTGCCATCATTTTATTGTGTTATTTTTGTTGTTTGAATTATGCATTGGGTGGTTTTCTTCTTGTGTGTGCATTCTGTACAAAGATGCTTCAAAAATATCATGGAAAAATTAAATTAAGATATAAGGTTATTTTAGTGTAAACATTTTTGAAATCTATGCATCTTTTTTCAAAATGCACATTTCCATGAACTTTTTGAAGACCCATTTTTTGAAGGTACGTTCCGTGGGTTGCCATTTAACACTTCTGATGGTGTCCTTTGATGCATAAGAGTTTCCAGTTTTGATGTGGGCTGTGTATCAAATTATAATTTAGACCATTACCAATAGTCACACTCATGAGTTCTTTTCAGAGCAGACATCTTAACTCTGGAAGACAAGCCCAGCTGCTATACTCCAACTGTCTTGAAGTGCTAGGAAACCTTTTATATGATAGAGTGTCTACTAAGAACAAGCAAATATTTCAAAGGTAGCAACAAAGTGGTAGTAGTCACACCTTTGATCTAAGGCTATTCCTTATTTTGAGCTATTTTTGGAGTAAGGATTTATCCTGGAAGCTGAATAGTTTTTCCTTCATCATCTCTCCATTTCTTACCATTTTCGGATAGAATAAGCTAATTGACATGTCCAACCCTCTGACACTAAATCATTTGATCAAAGTTAATAAATTGATTGTCTACATTTTTTTAATCATCCAAATTTCCCAATTGTTCTGTCACTAAATTCAACATGTCACTATTGGTTTCCAAGCCAGTATCAAGTTCCATATGCTTTTTTTTAATTCTCTGATAATATGTTGCTCGCCATTTTTCCAATTTTTTTAAAGCAACTCCTTTGATGCATCTAAGACCTTGGGTTACTATCTTGACTGAGACCAGTCACACATATTTGAAGTTCTTGTTATTGTAGCATCCCACTTCCAAGTGCAAATTTCTGAATATAATGCTCCATAAACACTCATCACACAGAAAAAAGCTAAATGTAATAATATTGCTAGCCATTTCTTATTGTCTTGGCTTGGCTGCAAACTTCTGCTGGTCTCTACTAGGCTCATACATGCACCTGAAAAGTGTGTCTTTGAATTTTGAAGTTAGGAAATATCAGATAGGGCCATTGAGCTTCATATCTCTGTCTGTCATTAGGCTTGCCTGGCCTTCTTTGAAGGCAGAGGCTGCAAAGATTCCCCAGTATTAAAAGAGAGAAAAATCCACAGCCCCACACTTGTTAACCTTTGTTATTCCCCATTAGTCAAAGTAAACAGAACGTCCAACCCACATTTAAAGGGGAGAAAGACTGACTAACTCATGTAGGGAAGAGTTGCAAACTCACTTTCAAGGGTGTGATAAAGGGAGAGGAAACACTTATGGCCATTAATTATCTACTACCACTTAAGAAGAGTACTAGAGAAACAGAAACACATTCCATAATGGTAAAAGGCACATTTCAGCAGGAACATATAATTTGAAATCATAGAAACATATGAGTATATTTCAAAAAGATCTCAGAAATAAGAGAAGTTTAGGGGCAGGCATTTGACCTAGAAGTTAGGCCAACATTTAGGATTCCCTACGCCCACACTGGATTACCTGCGATTGATTCTTGGGAATGGGTCCTGATTCAGCTTCCTGCTAATCACACCCCAGCAGGCCATGGCTTTTGTAATCAACCCATATGAAAGATCTAGATTGACTTCCTGGCTTCCAGCTATTTATTTATTTGAAAGCCAAAGTGTGTGTGTGTGTGTGTGTGTGTGTGTGTGTGTGAGAGAGAGAGAGAGAGAGAGAGAGAGAGAGAGAGAGAGATTTTCCATCAGCTGATTTACTTCCCAAACGGCCACAATAGCCAGGTCTTGGCCAGACTTAACTAGGATCCAGTAACTCATCTTGATCTTCCATGTGGGTAACAGGGGCCCAGGTGCTTGGGCCATCCCCTCCTTCTTTGCCAGGTTCATCAGCAGGGAGATGGATCAGAGGCAGAGGCAGCCAGGATTATTAGAACCAGCACTGTGGTGTGGTATGCCAGCATCCACAAGAGGTAGCTTAACCCACTGTACCACCACATTAGCCCCCTCTCTTTGATTTCTGAGGTTCGGTAAATATCAGATATAGCCACTGAGCTTCATATCTTTTTTTTTCCAGAAGATTTAACTGGACTTATCAGTCTCTCTCTCTCTCTCTCTCTCTCTCTCTCTCTCTCTGACTCTCTCTCTCTCTCCCTCCCTCTCGGCCTCTCCCATCAATTCGCCTGTTAATGTGATATAATACAAATAGAACAGATTCCATGTAGTTCATAGATACAATTCTCAGAATATACTGTTAGTTCCCTTCCCTCTCCCGTACTTTCTTTCTTCTCTTTCTTTTCTTTATATCTCTTTCTTTTTGTGTATAATTATTGAGATAGTTTAAATTTACACTATTTCAAGTTTATATTGGTGCAAACAGTTCTGAACTCATATATAGGAGGGGATCTGCAAAAATTCATGAAAAGTATGTGTTAGGAAAAAATTATTTGTGGATTTCAAAACTGTTTTGCACCAAAATAACCATCATTTAATTATGTGTCCAAAAGCGTTTTGAAGTACCTTCATATAAAACAAATTTTCCAGAATTTAAAGAACAGATATATTTATTCATAATCAAATTGATATGTTTTACCATAGCTATGTCAGGTAAGTCAAAATAAAATCAGAAACATAGTATATTTGAACAGCATCATCATTACAAGTGACTTAATAAAAGAAAAATAATGCAATGCATATTTATTATAAACCCACAAGAAGTAGCTATCAACATTAACCACAAATTATGACAACAAATATAAAAATATCGTGCATGGTATATATTTCTTTACTACCATTAATTTATAATAGAAAATCTTTAATAAAAACGATAATTATAAAGTCTCCATTGCCTGAAATTTAAAATTCTTTTTTTTAAGGACAGAGATCCTACATGATATATTTTTTTAAAATTGATTAATTTTCTATGCAATTTCCAATTTAACACCAAGATTTTTTTTTCATTTTTAATTATCTTTATATACAGAAGATTGATTCAGTATGTACTAAGTAAAGATTTCATCAGTTTGCACCCACACAGAAACACAAAGTGTAAACTACTGTTTCAGTACTAGTTATAGCATTAATTCACATTGGACAACACATTAAGGACAGATCCCACATGAGACGTAAGTACACAGTGACTCCTGAAGTTGATTTAACAATTTGACTCTCTTGTTTATGGCGTCAGTAATCTCCCTAGGCTCTAGTCATGAGTTGCCGAGGCTATGGAAGCCTTTAGGGTTCGCCGACTTCAATCTTATTCCGACAGGGTCATAGTCAAAGTGGAGGTTCTCTCCTCCCTTCAGAGAAAGGTACCTCCTTCTTTGATGGCCCCATTCGTTCCACTGGGATCTCACTCACAGAGATCTTTCATTTAGGTCTTCTGTTTTTTTCCAGAGTGTCTTGGCTTTCCATGCCTAGAATATTCTCATGGGCTCTTGAGCCAGATCTGAATGCCTTAAGGGCTGATTCTGAGGCCAGAGTGCTATTTAGCACATCTGCCATTCTATGAGTCTGCTGTGTATCCCGCTTCCCATGTTGGATCATTCTCTCCCTTTTTGATTCTATCAGTATTAGCAGACACTAGTCTTGTTTGTGTGATCCCTTTGACTCTTAGACCTATCAGTGTGATCAATTGTGAACTGAAATTGATCACTTGGATTAGCGAGATGGCCTTGGTACATGCCACCTTGATGGGATTGTATTGAAACTCCCTGACACGTTTCTAACTCCATCATTTGGGGCACAACTGATTGAGCATGTCCCAAATTGTACATCTCCTGCCTCTCTTATTCCCACTCTTATATTTCACAGGGATCACTTTTCAGTTAAAATTTAAACACCTAAGAATAATTGTGTGTTAATTACAGAGTTCAACCAATAGTACTAGAATAAAAAAATACTAAAATGGATAAAGTATTACATTGTACAACAACAGTCAGCACAAGAGCTGATCAAGTTACTGTTTCTCATAGTGTCCATTTCACTTCAACAGGTTTCCCCTTTGGTGCTCAATTAGTTGTCACCGATCAGGGAGAACATATGATATTTGTCCCTTTGGGACTGGCTTAATTCACTCAGTATAATGTTTTCCAGATTCCTCCATCTTGTTGCAAATGACCGGATTTCATTGTTTTTGACTGCTGTATAGTATTCTATAGAGTACATGTTCCATAATTTCTTTATCCAAATGTATGCTTTGAATTCCCTGTGATCTTTTGCTGTGAGGTTCCCTTCGTTTACCTTCTTTCATATTGATGGCCGTGTTTCTGTGTTTCTGTGTGTAACACATCTTTAAGCATCTATTGCCGGGTTGGACAAGTGGCAACAAATTCTTTCAATTTCTGTTTGCAATCAAAGGTCTTTATTTCACCTTCATTCACAAATGAGAGCTTTGCAGGATATAATATTCTGGGCTGGCAGTTTTTCTCTCTTAGTACCTGGGCTATGTCTCTCCATTCCCTTCTAGCTTGTAGGGTTTCTGATGAGAAGTCTGCTGTGAGTCTAATTGGAGATCCTCTCAGAGTCATCTGACGTTTCTCTCTTGCACATTTTAGGATCTTTTCTTTCTGTTTCACTGTGGTGAGTTTAATTACAATGTGTCGTGGTGAGGATCTCTTTTTGTCATGTTTACTAGGGGTTCTATGAGCTTCCTGTACTAGGATGTCTCTGTCCTTCTCCAAAACTGGGAAATTTTCTGCTATTATCTCACTAAAAAGGCCCTCTAATCCTTTCTCCCTCTCCATGCCTTCAGGAACTCCTAGAACTCGAATGTTGTGTTTTTTTTAATAGTATCCTGTAGATTCCCAACTATATTTTTTAGATTTCTAATTTCCTCTTCTTTTCTTTGGTTTGACTGTATATTTTCCTGTGCTCTCTCTTCTAAGTCCGATATTCTCTCTTCTGCCTCACCCATTCTGTTTGTAAGGCTCTCTAATGTGTTTTTCATTTGATCTATTGAATTCTTCACTTCATTATGATTTCTCGTCACTATCACAGTTTCATGTTCTACTAGTTTTTCATTTCAGCTTGATTCCTCCTTAATATTTCATTTTCACGAGAGAGATTTTCTACCTTGTCCATTAAGGATTTCTGTAGTTCAAGAATTTGTTTTTGAGTACTTCTTAGTGTTCTTATCAATTTTTTGAGATCTACTTCTTGCATTTCTTCTAACTCATCATCTTCATAATCTTGAATTGGGGTGTCTTTTTCATTTGGGGGCGTCATTGTGTCTTCCTTGTTCTTGTTACCTCGGTTTTTGTGTTTGTTGTTTGGCATATTGGTTTCTTCACTGTGGTGATTTTTCTTGTTATACTATGACTCTAGATAAGTGGACTGTCTGCTTTCAATGGAGCCTTAGAGGCTTGAGATGGGTGTGGCCTGATAGCTCTGTTTGGTTCCTCAGGGTTGAGGGTGTGCCAAAGGTGACACTCCCAGGTTAGGTGTGGTAAATCTCTCTCTGTTTCTTTCTTTATTTTTGATTCAAAAGGGAAGTAATTCCACACAGCTGAATGGAATTGGGGGTGGTTAGCAGGCAAATGATATACCCACAGGAGCCAGAGATCAGAAGCTCTTTCCCAAGGACCACAGAGGGAATCTCTGCGGCCTTTAGTGTGTGTTCAAATTCTTCTGCAGTCTCACCATTGGGCTACCAAGGCTACCGAACTGTAGTGTCTCTGGAGAGTACTCACGTGGTGAATTCCGTGAGTTCTCTCCCCACAGTCTCTTTTTTCACAGTCTCAGTTCATTAGCACCACACATTCATTAGGTTCTAATCTCCTGTTATTTCACCCCCACGCCCAGAGTCAGGTTTTTCTGCTAGGCTCAGGGCCAGTGCAGACCTGAGGTCGCCCTGCTTATTATGGATGTCCAAAATGGCGCCTGCTCTTTGTCTTGCTCACCTTTCAGAGGTGAGCGGAGAGAGAGAAACTCGTGTCCATATGGGTGAATTTTTCTTTCTCTCTCTCTTCTAGTTAGCCTGGTGAATTTTTCCCCACAGGGTTTCACGCCTTGTTCGCTCTAGTCTCCTCTTTCCGCTTCCCTGCTGATGTCTCGGGCTATTGAGGATCGGCTCACCTCGCATTCCAGCGTTGGTGCATTGAGTCTGCCGCTGGTGTCCCGAACTGCGGGCTCCCACGCTCTCCTCAAAGGTCCACTGTGAATCACTAGTTCCAGAAGAGTTTCCTCTGCTGTTTCTTCCCCTACTCTTCCTTGAACCTGCAGTATCTCCACTTTTATTAAACTGTCTCTCCCCGGACTATCAGTGTGCTGCCTTCCTATTCCGCCATCTTGCCCTAATCCGAAAGTTAAAATTCTTAATAAATCATTAGCAGAAAATATTAACTTCACTTATAAAATTAAGTACATGTACTAATATTTTTAAAAAGAAAGAAAACATTGAAAATTAACGAAAATAATTTGTTCCAAGGTTTTAGAATAAGAAAGCAAGTTTAACTTATCATGAGTTGTTAACCTGTAATGAGTTGTTAGCTCTTGCAGCCTGGCCTGCCTTAGTTGTAGCAGGCATTTGGAGAGTGAACCAGCAAATGGGGGATCTCTATCTGTGTATCTCTGTGTATGTCTCTCTGTCTTTCAAATAAATAAAATAAATAATAAAATTTAAATAAATAGATGAAGAGGCATACATTACAAATATAAACAAAAGAGAAATCATTCCCAGTGCAAATTTGCTATATTAGAAAATTAATAAGATTGAGAAGTATATAGTAAGATTTATTAAGAAAAAAATAGAAAATCCTGACATATAAAATTGAGAAAATGAATCCAGATCCCAGAGTTTAAAAAGAGTGTTAGGACTTATTATAAACATTTCTTTTGGTAAAGAACTTTAAGATTCAGAGATCATGGAATAATTCCTTGAAAATTACCAGTTCATAGTCAGAAGCAAGATGATAGTTAAGCTAGATGCTCTGACAACACATCACTTTGAACAGCTATCCAATCACCTTCACAAGCACTAAGGAAACCAGATGAGAAACCATAGTGCCTCATTTTAGAACAATAAGAAGAAAAGGGACCTTGAAGAAAACAGGAATGAATAAGCTACCTATCTCATTGATCCACAAACTCCAAATACTTCAGCATGGAGAGAGACACTTTCTCAGGGAAAAGAGAGTAAATTGAAGTCCAGTGTCAAGCCTACTGTGTTAAACTTCAGATTCTATGAGAGCCCCATGGTCTCTCCCCTAAGTCTCATCTTGCATATTGAGTGTGTATGCTCTTGCCAGACAGCCTGCACAACCTCTCCACCAACCTCTGGGCCAACCTTCTACTGCTTTCCTAAGCCATAGCAGAGAGCTAGATCAGACGTGGAGCATCCAGGACACAAACCTGCACTAATATGAGATGCCGGCACTGCAGGTAGAGGCTTTATCTGCTGTGCCACAACTTCAGCCCCTAGTTTTTTATTTTATTTTATTTTATTTTATTAAGTTATACAAATTTCATATATATAGATTTTGGAACATAGTGATTCTTCCCACTCTACCCTTCCTGCCAAAGCTCCAATCTTTCTTCCTCCTCCTTCCTCTCCCATTCCCACTCTTAATTTTTACAAAGATCTATTTTCAATATATTTAATGATGCTAAAGTTAACCATACACTAAGTAAAAGATTTCAACAAATAGTATTAAGGAAAAAAAAACTATTCCTCAGCAGTAGAGACAAGGGCTATAAACAATCACCAAATCTCAAAATATCTATTTCACCCTAATACATTACATTTTAGATACTCTATTCTCTCAGAACAGGGAAAACATATGATAACAGTCTTTTGGTTCACTAAGTATAATGGTTTCCAGTTGCATCCATTTTATTGCAAAAGGCAGGATTTCATTTTTTTTTACAGCTGAGTAATACTCCATATTGTGTAAATATACCATAATTTCTTTATCCAGTCAACTGTTGATGAACATCTAAGTTGATTCCATATCTCAGCTATCATGAATTGTGTTCCAATGAACATGAGGGTAAGGTAACTTTTTCACATGCAGATTTCTTTTGGTTTGGCTAAATTCCCACAAGTGGGGTGGCTGGATCATAAGGTAGGTCTATATTCAGCTTTTTAAGTGTAATGAGCATTCATAATTCTCAGCTCTTGATTTCTAAAAACATGCTTTAGTAAAATTAACCTGGACTTCTTGGAGAAACTGGAGTAGAAAAGCTTCGAGGTGCAACTGAAAAATCTCGCTCTGCTACAAAGCAAGAAAATATTCAATGCCTGATGTTGGCATATAAAATGGATGCAAGAGTTGAATTGAAAATGTGGCCACTTGCAAATTTGGTACATTTTGAGCATTGCTATATTAAAAACTATAATTGACCTTTTATATAAACACAGAAGAAATAAGAGAATTAGAAAACATCAATTGATGTCTACAATATGTTGATTTTTCTGAGGGACATCAGTGGATCCAAAAACACTGGAAAGGTTGCTGGGAAATAGCATGTCCATACAGTTTCAAAATACCATTCCAGAGAAGTCTAACTTATTTCAAGATGAAAACAGATGACTTTTTAGTAAAGAAATTTGGAAAATACCCTGTTAACCAAGAGGTCAAACTTAAAATTATCATAAATGTGGCAAGATAACAAATATAAAGTTTTAACACATTAATGTTAATTAATTTAACACATTATATCAATAGCTCAAAAAGTAAAAATCATTATCATCTTGTTACATTTCAAAAAGACGTTTGATGAAAATTCCTTTCTGTTGTAATTAAGCGTTAGCAAAGAGGAATTCTTATGTTTTCTCAACATAATCTAGAATGATCATCTTCAACTGAATACCACTGAACCGAGGTTTTCCACTGAAAAATAGGAGCAAGATTCACATAACTCATATCACTACTGCTATATAATACTGTACTAGAAATTCTAACATTAGATTTAAGAAGAGCTTATTGAAAAAAGAAGAAATGAAAATATATTTTTTAAATTTTTTTTTTATTTTTTGGAAAGGCAGAGTTAGACAGTGAGAGAGAGAGACAGAGAGAAAGGTCTTCCTTTTTCCATTGGTTAACCTCCACAAGTGGCCACTATGGCCGGTGCATTGCAGCCGGCACACTGTGCCGATACGAAGCCAGGAGCCATGTGCTTCCTCCTGGTCTCCCATGTGGGTGCAGGGCCCAAGGAACTGGGACACCCTCCACTGCACTCCCAGGCCACAGCAGAGAGCTGGACTGGAAGAGGAGTAACCGGGACAGTATCTGGTGCCCCAACTGGGACTAGAACCAAAGGTGCTGGTGTCGCAGGTGGAGGATTAGCCTAGTGAGCTGCGGCGCCGGCCAAAAATATATGTTAATGTCTGACATCAAATGATGTGACTAAATATAGCATACATTATTATTTTAATGAAGATACTTTCTCTTAAGTATTTTTTTTGGACTGGGTTTGTATAATGTTAAAAATAAATATACATTTTGAACCACTACATTTTAATATTTAAAATTCAATTCTCATAAATAGTACTGTAATTTGATGCATTAAATTAAGAAGTTTTACTAAATATTTTTATAATCATTTATATATCAATGGATGGATTTCAGTTGGATTGTAGTTCTATGGCTATTTTAAGACATAGCATATTATACATGTACAATGATTTGATGTATTAATTATATGCACTAGTTTTTAAAAACAATTTGTCTTTTTCAGTTTAATTACATGGGTTCTGACACAAAAACTATAACACAGAGGATTATTCAGATAATTGGCCTTGCTAACACTGTAAGTTTTTTAAAACTTTTGAAAATTATTTTAAAAAGATGCAGATAACATTAATTACTATATATACTATTTGCCATACTGTTAAAGAATTTCCATAACCAAAATATTATAATAAATAGATCCATAATCATCAAATTTATCCAAAATTTAATAATATATCTCTTTGTTTTAGATGCTTACCCCATTAAAATTGACTCTTGTAATAACTGCCATTGAAATCTGGTCAAATAAAAATAGAATTCCTACAACAGAAGAACCTTACTTTACATTATATCGTTTTTTAGAGTGGAAAAGGAAATATCTTGAATTTCGATCACATAATTTTGCATTCTTATTCAGGTAAGTGTAGTATTCTACATTTTATAACATTAATTGAATAACCAAGTATGACAATGTTATTTATGAAAATTAAACATTTATTCCATTTAGATAGATATTTTTCTTTCATTTTAAAAATTTTATTTATTTATTTGAGAGGTAAAGTTACAGACAGTGAGAGGGAGAGACAGAGAGAAAGTTCTTCCTTCTGTTGCTTCACTCCCAAAATGGCTGGAGCTGCACCATTCCAAAGCCAGGAGCCAGGAGTTTCTTCCAGATCTCCCATGTGGATGCAGGGTCCCAAGCACTTGGGCCATCCTCCACTGCTTTCCCTGGCCATAGCAGAGAGCTGCATTGGAAGAGGAGAAGCTGGGATTAGAACTGGCGCCCATATAGGATGCTGGCGCCATAGGCGGAGGATTAACCTACTGCTCCACGTCACCGGCCCCAACAGACTGATTTTTTAAAAAAAATACGACAGATACTATGGGATGTGAAGAAAATTTAAGCTAGAGTTCTTGCCCTCAATGATATCATGTGAAGCAAGACTTTAAAAAAGTTCTATCAAAGAACATAAAATTAACAAGAGATCTGATGTATAACAGTGTGTTGAAAGTCATTAACCTTGTAACTTATTCTTAAACTTTGGTGAGTGTGCATTATCTGTACCTACTCCAAAATAACACAGTAACTACAAAAACACAAAAGAACCATAAAAATTTAGTGTGTGTACATTATCTGTACATACTTCAAAATAGCATAGTAACTACAAATGACACAAAATAACCATAAACATATTGAAGAGATTTATTTTTTCAGTCTATTTTTATTTTTTAAAACATACATATTGGGCAAGAAAACAAATTTCATGTATTTCATATATACAGTCTTAAGAGCATAAAGATACTCCCATCCTACCCTCCCTCCTCCTTCTTTTTCTTCTTTCCTTTTAATTTTTGCAATGACAAACTTTCAATTTACTTTGTAATTACAAGCTTAACCCTAAATAAAGAATTCAAATAGTTTATTAATGACACTTTTTTATTTCCTTTGTCATAAATCGTATTGCCTATTATCTTCAAGTTCCTTGTATAACTTTGTTTTCTGGAAAAAATAAAATTATTAAAGGGTCATTCTGTCTGGAATCTAATGTACAGAAAAACATATTAATCTTAGTTAATAAATGAATAAGGAGGTAACAGAAATAAAGTTTGCAAGACTGTGAATGTGGAGGGAACCAGGGAAATTTTAAACAATAGTACAATGACATTTTGAATAATAATTAGATGTCATCCTTATTATATTTATCAAATTCATTATTGGCATATTGAAATATTATTGCAACTGAAGTTTTGCATTGAGAAAATGTGTTTAAATAGTACAACTCAAAGTACCATGGTGCCTGGAAAACAGTAATTGTTCCATAATGTCATCTATTATGAAAATTGTTATCATTGATAGTACTGCTTGGAACGCACTTATGAGAAAACATATTTTTTTTTTAGCTTCAAGAAACAGCCTATGCTTCTAGGAGCCTCACTTCCAGAAAAAATATGTAATAAGGATTTTGCAGCAGGAGTTGCTGTGGTATGTCATTATTATCAAGTTTTCTCTAAGTATTTTCATGTTTCAAATTTCCTAAATATTTTAAAGAATAAACAAATATATAAACCAGTTTAGTAATTGTCTGTCACTGATTTGCAGCTTAAACTATTTTGTTGTTTTAAAAATGAACACAGCATTTAAAAGTTGAACATACTATGATGCCATAAGCTTTTTCTTATTAATATGCAGAGAACAGATTTTGTGTATTTCAAATACCTAAGTCTAGGAATATATTGATACTTCCCTAGCTCTTTACCTCCCTCTTCCTTCATTTTACTTTAATTTTTATAATAACTAACTTTCAATTTATTTTATAATCACAGGTTTAATAGTCTTTTAATTATGGTGTTCAGCAAGGAAAATTAGAAAGTCCTCTGTTATACAGGAATATAGACAAGGACTATAAAATAAAAAATCATAAGTTGTGATTTCATAATTATACATTGAGGGTTTTTGTACACTGTATATTAATTACCACAAATCAGAATAAAAATACAGTAGTTGTCCTTTGTGAGTCTGGTTAGTTTCACTAAGCATAATAATCTCCAGTTGCATCCATTTTTTTTGCAAAAAACAGGGTTTCATTCTTTTTTATGGTTTAATAATAACCCATTATATATGTATTCCACATTATCTTTTTTCCAGGAATCAGTTGAGGGACATACAAGTTGATTCCGTATCTTTGTTATTTTTAACTGAGTTTCTATATATAAACATGGAGATGCAGACCATTGTTTCATATAATGACTTCATTTTCTTTGGGTATGTTTCCTGGAATGGAATGACTCAGTAATATGGTTAATTTATTTTCAGATTTCTGAGGAATCGCCTTACTATCTCTGTCTTCCACAGTGGTTTACTAGTTCATATTCCAACTGCAATAGAGTACCTTTTCTTCCACATCCTCATCAGTGTTTCTTATTTCTTTTTGATTTGGGGATGATAGCCATTCTACTTGCAGTAAAGTGAAGTCTTATGGTGGTTTTTATTTGTATTTCCCTGGTAGCTAGTGAGTGTGAGCGTTTTCCATATGTCTGTTGGCCTTTTGTGTTTCATCATTTGAAAAATGCCTGTTCATGTCCGTTGCTTAATTCTTTACTGAATTGTTTGTTGTTAAATTTTGTGAAGATTTTATATATTCTGGATTTTAATCCTTTGTCATATGCATAGTATACCAGTATTTTCTTCCATTCTGCTGTTTCCATCTTCAATTTGAGTATTTTTTTTTTTTGCAGTGCAGAGCTTCTTAGCTTGATGCAGTCCCATTTGTCTATTTTTACTGTAATTGCCTATGCTTCTGGGTTCTTATCCAAGATGTGTTTACCTATGACAATCTCTTTCATTTTTTCCCCTATGTTTTCCTCTAGCAAATTGATGCTTTCACGTTTTAGGTTTAGACACTTGATCTATTGTGAGTTCATTCTGATATGATGTAAGGGAGAGATCTTTATTCTTTCTGCATACAGAGATACAATTTTCCCAAACCATCTTTTAGAGAGCTTATACTTTCTCCAGGGAGCTATTTTATCTCTCATAGATTAATTGGTTGTAGATTCATGGATTAATTTGTATAATTTCAGTTATGTTCATTTGATCCACAAGTCTATTTTTCTGCAAGTACCAGGCTATTTTGGTTATTTTTTTAAATAATTATTTTATTTATTTTAAAGACAGAGTTACAGAGAGAGGTAGAACCAGAGAGAGAGAGGTCTTCCATTCTGCTGATTCACTCCTTAATTGACCGCAATAGCCACAGCTGAGCTGATTTGAAGCCAGGAGTCAACAGCTTCTTCTGGGTCTCCCACGCAGGTGCAGGGGCCCAAGGAGCTGGGCCATCTTCCACTTTACCAGGCCATACCAGAGAGCTGGATTGAAACAGGTGCAGCCAGGGCTTGAACTGGCACCCATGTGGGATGCCAGCACTGCAGGCTGGGGCTTTAACCTGCTCTGCCACAGCACCAGTCCTACTGTTTTGGTTATGACTACTCTGTAGTATGCCTTAAAATTTTCAATTGTGATGCCTCTGGCTTTTTTGTTTGTTTGTTTGTTTTAAAATTGCTTTAGCTATTCAGAAATCTCTTGTGCTTTGATATGAATTTCAGAATCATTTTTCCTGAATCTGAGAATAATGCTCTATGGCACTTTGTTTGGGATTATATTAAATTTCAAAATTAAATTTAAATGTCATTTGGATGAAATTAATTCTTCCAATATACAATCATGGAAGCTTGTTCCAATTTTTGTCTTATTCTATAACTTTCCTTAATTTTGTAATTTTAATTGTAAGATCTTTGACATCCTTGCTTAAATTTATCCCAAGGCATTCAATATTTTATAGCTGTTTTGAATGGTACTGATATTGAGTTCTTTCTCAGTCATGGCATTGTTGGTGTATCCAAATGCTATTTCTTTTTGTGTATTGATTATATAACCTCCAACATTTCCAAATTCTCTCATGAGTCCTAATAGACTCATATTGGAGTCTGTGGGTTCTTTTCACAGATGATCATGTCATTTGAAAGCAGGAATAATTTGGCTTCCTGCTTTGTAGTAGGTATCCCTTTGATATATTTTTCTTATCTAAAGGCTTTGGCTAAAACTTCCAAACTATTCTGAAAATTAATGGTGAGAGTGGTCACTCTTGTCTAGTTCCAAATGTCAGTGGAAATACTTCCAGGTTTTCCCTATTCAATATGATGGTGGCTGTGGGTTTGTCATATATTGCCTTAATTATGTTGAGGTATATTCTTTCTACATCCACTTTGCTTAAATTTTTTATGCTGAAAGTTGTTTTATTTTATCAAATGCTTTTTCTGCATCTATATGGTTTGTATTCTTCAATATGTTAATATGATGTATCATGTTTATGGATTTGTATGAATTGAACCAACTTTAGATTCATGGGATAAATTCCATCTGGTCTGGTTGGATTATCTTTTTGAAATGTTGTTGGATTTGATTAGCTAATATTTTGTTGAGGATTTTTGTTCATCGGGCTGTTTGTTTGTAATTCTCTATATTCGTTGTGTCTTTTTCTGCTTTTGGAATTAAGGTGACACTTGTCTCATAGAAGGAGTTTGGGAGGATTCCTTCCCCTTCAATTGTTTTGTATAGTTTGAGAATAATTGGACTTTGTTTTTAAAACATTTGATTGAATTTAGCAGTGGCCCTGGGCTTTACTTTGTGGGGCTGGTCTTTATTACTGATTCAGTCTCTGTGTCTTAGTTCTTAATCTATCTGCATTTTCCACTTATTGTACCTCAATCTTGGTAAATTGTATCTCTATAGAAATCCATCCTTTCCCAACATACAGCTGTTGGTAATAATACCTGATGATTATTTTTGTTTCTTTGGTATCCATTATAATATCTCTTTTTTTCATCTCTGATTTCATTAGTATGGATCTTATTCCTTTTGGTTACTTGGGTCAATAGTCTCTTCAGTGATCTTTTGAATTGCTTTTTTGCTTTCAATTTTGTTTATTTTCTCTCTAATTTTTCCCACCTACTAATTTTGAATTTTATTTGTTCTTATTTTTCTAGATCCCTGAGATGTATTGCTAGATCATTTATTTAATATCTTTTTTTTTGACAAGCAGAGTGGACAGTGAGAGAGAGACAGAGAGAAAGGTCTTCCTTTGCCATTGGTTCACCCTCCAATGGCCACTGCGGCCGGCGCACCACGCTGATCTGAAGCCAGGAGCCAGGTGCCAGGTGCTTATCCTAGTCTCCCATGGGGTGCAGGGCCCAAGCACTTGGGCCATCCTCCACTGCACTCCCGGGCCACAGCAGAGGGCTGGCCTGGAAGACGGGAAACCGGAACAGAATCCGGTGCCCCGACCAGGACTAGAACCTGGTGTGCCAGCGCCGCAGGTGGAGGATTAACCTATTGAGCTGCAGCACCAGCCTATTTAATATCTTTCAAATGTCTTGATGTAGCACTACTTGCTATAAACTTTCCTCCTAACACTGCTTTTGCTGTATCCCATAAGTTTTGGTACATTGTGTTGTCATCTTCATTCAGTGCAGACTGTGGAGTTCTCCCTCAGACATAACCCATCAGTGGTACATGGGCAGGAAGCAGCTTCCACTTGCCTTGTTCTAGGAAGATGGCACTTACCCCACTGGTTGCCAGGCACTTTGGTGGGGGAAGTGGAGGTAAAAATGTACCTTCCCTTCACAGAACTAAGTAGACTTCCTCCCCGCCATACCATACCCTCCCACCTCTACAGGCCAGACTAGAGGCATATACTTGGCTGCATGTTCCTCTTGCCTCCCTCTGGAAAAATGGTGTCCCCACCAGCCACTGACCAAGGAGTTGCTGGTAGGTTCATGCCAGTTATTGTTTTCTGCTCAATGGAGTCTCTCCTGTTCTGTAGGCTTTCCACTGAAAACGCTCCTACTCTCCCCTGGGAACACGGTCCATACCTTGTTCATCTTGTATCTCCCCATGTCAAAATCAGTCTGTATTTTCCCTATTTGGCCATCTTGAATTTTCCTACCATATTATTTTTTAAACCACTATATTCCCCACTTTCTGTTTTGTTAACTATTTTATCATAGCATAACATTTTAAAATGTATTAATCATAATTATAAATAGTTTGAAAAAAAAAGCCAGCACCATGGCTCACTTGGCTAATCCTCCTCCTGTGGTGCTGGCACCCAGGGTTCTAGTCCCGGTTGGGGTGCTGGGTACTAATCCCGGTTGCTCCTCTTCTAGTCCAGCTCTCTGCTGTGGCCCAGGAAGGCAGTGGTGGATGGCCCAAGTGCTTGGGTCCCTGCACCTGCATAGGAGACTGGGAGGAAGTACCTTCCTCCTGGCTTTGGATAGGCACAGCACCGGCCATGGTGGCCATTAGAGGAGTGAACCAACAGAAGGAAGACCTTTCTCTCTCTCTCACTGTTTAATTCTGCCTGGCAAAAAAAAAAATGGTTTGGGACACAGTGTGACTTTTCAATATATGTGGATATAGAATGTAATGATCAAATCAGAGTAATCAGATTTCCAGCATTGACACTATTTTATGAATGGAGCCCTGGAATAGCTCTCCTCCACTTGCTCATGGAATAAAGCGCAGGTTGTTGTGAGGTTGAAGCTTGTAATATTAGGAAGTTATGCCTCCGATGTCTGATTTGGAACCTGTTATTCAAACTCGCTCTATCCACCTCTAACCTGTAAAGCTTCTTAAAGTCACATTTCCATGTCCATATTTAGTTCTTTTATTTTCCACATGCAAGGGGTGGAATGTGGAATTTATCCTTCCTTGTTTCAGTTTTTTGTTCACACACAAATTAGCCTCCAGTTTCATCCATTTTGCTGCAAATGACAGGTTTTAATTCTTTAGTTTTTGTTGTTGAAAAACATTTTATTGTGCATATTCATCTATTCTGTGTATTTTATTTATCCATTTATCTGAAAATAGACATTTGTGTAATTACATATTTTGGCTATTGTGAATAATACTTCAGTCAGCATGTTGGAGCGAGGTATATCGTTGATAGAATGACTTCTTGTATTTTGGGTAGTAGGATTTGTGGATCCTACTTACATCAGATAAAAATAATTTTAAATAAACTGCAAAAGGAAAACAAAGAAGGGCATTATATATTATTATAAAGGTTGATTCAGCAAGCAGATATAACAATCATAAATATTCATCCAGCACAAGTCTATTGAAATATACAAAGCAAATACTGTTTAGACCTAAAGAGAAGATGGACTCCAATACAATATTATTTGGGGACTTCACTCTCCTCAAAGGGTAAATCATGCAGAGAGAAAATCAATAGGGAATATTAGAGGTTAACCACAATAGAGCAAATGATTCTGATTTTGTCAAGCAGCTATATAATATATATTCTACTCATCAGCACATGGAATATTTCCCAGGATGGACCATACATTCAACTACAAATAAAGCCTCAGTAATTGTTAAATGGAAATTATATCGTATATATTAATAGATCATGGTGAAAGATAACCAGAAATAACATTAAGAAAAGCAGAAACATTGAAATAGAACAACAATGCATAGTTATGGTGATTCACTGAAGAAATTAAAAAAAGAAAGCCAGAGTCTGGCATTGTGGTATACTGGGTTATGCTGCTGCCTTCAATACTGGTTTTTCAGATGGGTGCCAATTGATGTCTCAGTTGGTCCACTTCCAATCCAGCTCCCTGTTAATGTGCTTGGGAAGGCAGGAGAGTATGGCATAAGTGCTTGGGCCTCAACCACCCATGTAGAAGAAGTTTCTGGCCCCAGCCTTCATCTCAGCATAACCCAGTCCATTGCAGTAATTTGGGGAGTGAACCAGCAAATGGAAGACCTCTCTCTCTCTCCCTTTCTCTCTCTCTTTTTCTCTCTCTCCCCCTCCCTCTATCTCTGTAATTCTTTCAAACATATAAGTACATCTTTTACAAGAAAGGAAATCAAGTCGGAAGGGTCATCGTCTGATCTCAGTCACACGACTATTGGTAGAACTCCAGAAAATTTTTCCCAACCAATCTCACATATATGGGCTTCTTCACTGGTCTACCTTACCCCATAGCAACTGACTTCCTAAGATAGAAAATCTAATAAGCTACTTATTTCATAACCTCTTTTGGAAATGATAACCTTTACTTCTGCTACACCCAATTAGTTAGAAGCAAGTCAGTGAGTCTACCTACATTCAGTGAAATGGGGTTACATAGGACATGGATTCCAGGAGGCAAAGATCATTGTGACCCGTTTTAGAAGCTCCTGGCTCCTAAAGAACTATAGTATTGATTACTAATGTAAAATATTAACATTTTGTTTAAAATAATGCAAACAAGCAACATAAATGTGGTGCTTTAAAGCTTTAAATTGGCTACGAATCTGGGATAGCATTTATTTTATTTTTTTTATTTGAAAGTAGAGTTACAGACAGTGAGATAAAGAGAGTCAGAGCAAAAGCTCTTCCTTCCATTGGTTCACTCCCCAAATGGCCACCACCACCAGTGCTGCACCGATCTGAACCCAGGAACCAGGTGCTTCCTCCCAGTCTCCCATGCGGGTGCAGGGACCCAAGCACTTGGGCCATCCTCCACTGCCCTCCCAGGTCACAGCAGAGGGCTGGACTGGAAGAGGAGCAACCGGGACTAGAACCCAGGGCCCATATGGGATGCTAGAGCTGCAGGCGGAGAATTAACCAAGTGTGCCACGGCAGCGGTCCCAGGTATAGCATTTTAAAATAAAATTTGTTATGTTGACCTATTCATGGCTAATAAGTCTAACATTAAAAAATTTGTATATGGGGCCGGTGCTGTGGTGCAGTGGGTTAACGCCCTGGCCTGAAGCGCTGGCATCCCCTATGGGAGCCAGTTCAAGACCCTCTGCTCCACTTCCACTCTAGTTCTCTGATACGGCCTGGGAAAGCAATAGAATATGACCCAAGTCCTTGGGCCCCTGCACCCACATGGGAGTCCTGGAAGAAGCCCCTGGCTCCTGGCTTCGGATCAGCGCAGAACCTGCCTTCATGGCCATCTGGGGAGTGAACCATTGATGGAAGACCTCTCTCTCTCTCTCTCTCTCTCTCTCTCTCTCTCTCTCTCTGTGTGTGTGTAACTCTGACTTTCAAATAAATAAATAAATCTTTTAAAAAAAAAAAAGCTTGTATAAAATTTCTACAGTGTATCCACATAGGTAGCAAAGATGTGTTAATTTTTTAAAGACTTATTTATTTTAAAAAAAGGGAAAGAGAGAGAGAGAGAGAGAATTTTACATCCACTGATTCACTCCCCACTTGGTGGCAAAATCAGGAGCCAGGAGATTCATCCGTGTCTCCCACATGGGTGCAGGACCCAAGGACTTGAGCCATCTTCTGCTGCTTCTCCTAGGCACATTAGCAGGGAGCTGGATCACAAGTGGAGCAGCCAAGTTTGAATCGGTGCCCATATAGAATGTCAGCATCACACGTGATGACTTTACTTGCTATACCATAATGCTGTCCCCAGCATTAACAAATTTTCAAAATGTGTTTTGTATGCTAATTTTGATTACAGTCACCATTGCTTTATTTTATAAACTGATCCTTATTCTTATTTTCTTTTTCTTTATATTTAGTATCCAGAGGGTTTCTCATTGGAGTCATATACTGTGATTATTGTGCAGCTGCTTGGCCTTAGTTTGGGATTAAATTATGACAGTGTTGACAGCTGCTATTGTTCAGGAGATGTTTGCGCAATGATGCCAACAGCAATGTAAGATAATTTTCTCTATTAAACGTGAATATGCCTTCTCTATTTTTCCCCTTTGGGTCAGGGAGATATCTGATCAAGTCATACAAATTTTATCATTTTGGTGATTGTGAAATATTTATGTACTGAAAACTGTAAAACATTGGAACATACATATGAACGACTTTCAAAAGTAAATGGAAATGCATGTTATTTAAAAAAACTATGCACAGGTTTCAAAAACTTTTTACAACAAAATAAATATCTTTAATTTAATTTGATGAACTTTTTGAAGTACCTTTTGATAGTAATCAGAAAAGCAGAGTACTGGAAGAAAAACAAACATAAAGAAAAATACTAAAAGTTTTTCTGTGTTTTTTTGTTGTTGTCTAAATGATCTTGTTAATTGCTGAAATTGAGTGTTGAATTTGCTAATATCACTGTAGTATTTTCTATCTCTCCTTTGGCATCTATCAGTATTTATATAATTAGTTGTTCTGATGTGAGTTATGTTACCTCCTATTGCTGTATTGATCCTTTAATTTTACACAAAGACCTTTTTTATCTCCTTTTAGCTTTTGAGTTAAAATTCATTTTTTTCTGATACTTGCATAGGTATTCCTGTTCTTTTTTAGTTTCCCTTTTCAGGGAATATATAGGATGGTTCAATCTAAATAGATCTATAAACATGATACATCACGTAAGAAAAATGAAGAATAAAAATTCCATGAGCATTCAAATTTAATGTCACAATTTAAAACTCTTAGTATTCTGTATCCCTTTACAAAATGTTGTAGTTATCATACTTCCAGGTAGCTTTTCCCTTTAGTCAAAATATTATGAATATGAGTGGATTACACACTACAATAACTATATTGGAGTATTATAAATTTGTATATTTACTTTTTAAAAAGATTTTATTTATTTACTTAAGAGGTAGAGTTATAGACAGAGAGAGAGAGAGAGAGAGAGAGAGAGAGAGAGGTTTTCCATCCGTTGGTTCACTCCCCAAATGGCTGCAACGGCTCAAGCTGGGCCAATCCAAAGGCAGGAATCAGAAGCTTCTTCCAAAATTCCGAGGTACTTGGGTCTGCAAAGTACTTGGGCCATCTTCCATTACTTCCCCAGGCCTTTAACAGAGAGCTGGATTTTGAAGGTGAGCAGCCAGGATATGAACCTGTTGCCCATTGGGATGCTGGCACTTAAGGCAGAGGTTTAGCCCATGAAGACATGGTGCTGTCCACTGTATATTTATATTTTTTCAATAAAAGTAAACCTTTCTGAGGATTAACTTTTTTTTAAGCATTCCTTTTTTTTTTGAGAAACTTTGAAGAAGAACCCAAGAATGATACATCTTTTGCAGGTAATTAGATATAACTATGGCATATGAGACATAAGAATATTCTCAACTTAATAAACTAAAATGAAGTAAATCTTTGAGAACAAGTTTTACCATTAACTCTCATAATCCAAATCTTTGAGGACAGAGGTCCTGCATGGGAAGTTAGTGCACAGTGACTCCTGTTGTTAATTTAACAATTAACACTCATATATGACTTCAGTGCTCACCCAAGGCTCTTGACATGAACTGCCTAGGCTCTGGAAGCCTTTGGAATCCAAATCCTCATTAGACAAGGCCATAAGCAAAATAATAGTTTTCTCCTCCCTTCAGAGAAAAGTACATTCATCTTTGACCACTTCTTTCCACTATGGTCACCCCCACAGAGGTCCTTCATGTAGGACACGTTTTGCCACAGTGTCTTGGCTTTCCATGCTTGGAACGCTCTTGTGGGCTTTTCAGCCAGAATAGAATACCTCAAGGGCTGATTCTGAGATGAGAGTGGTACTTAAATTCTATGAGTCTGCTGTATGGACTCTTTTCCATGTTGGAGCATTCACTCCTTTTTAATTCTATCAATTATTACCAAATACTTATCCTGTTTATATGATCACTTTAACACTTAATCTTATCTATATACTCACTTTAACACTTAAAATGCTATTTTTACTACCCAGCTTAAGGAGATTTGGTGTCACATGGCAAGTTTTTAAACTGTATACTTACAAGTAAGTCAGTAGGAGTACATCAGAACTAAACAGTTTTACAGTTATAAACTTAATATATTTCAGTTACAACTTTAGGCACCTGGTTGTTTCCCAATGTGCCTACCCTCCAACCCACACTCCCACAGCCCCTCTTTCCACTCTTATTTTTTTTCTAAGATCTATTTTCAATTAACTTTATACACATATGATTATCTCTATATTATGTGTAGAGTTCACTGTTCCTCAACAGTCAAGACAAGGAAACAGTCAACGTAAAGTCATTGCTTCTTAATGTGTCAATGTCAGTTTCACAGATTGCCATTTAGGTGCTCTAGTTATCACAGGTCATGGAGAATATAACGTGTTTGTCCCCTTGGGATTGGCTTATTTCATTAAATATGATGTTTTCCAGTTTCATCCATGTTGTTGCAAATGACTGGATTTCATTTTTTTTAACCACTGAGTAGTATTCCATGGTATACATATCCCATAATTTCTTTATCTAGTTTTCAGTTGATGGGAATTTGGGTTGAATCCATGTCTTAGCTATTGTGAATTGAGCTGCAATAAACATGGGGATACAGATAACACTTTCATATGCTGATATCATTTCTTTTGGTAATTTCCCAGGAATGGGACGGCTGGGTCATATATATGGTAGGTCAATATTCAGCATTCTGAGGTATCTCCATACTGTCTTCAATAGTGGCTTTACCATCTTATATTCCCACCAACAGTGGATTAGAGTACATTTTTCCCCACATTCTTGCCAGCATTTATTGTTTGTTGATTTTTGTGTGAAAGCCATTCTAACTGGAGTGAGATGAAATCTCATTGTGGTTTTGATTTGAATTTCCCTGATAGCTAATGATCCTGAGGATTTTTTCATGTGTCTGTTGGCTATTTGGATTTTCTCTTTTGAAAAATATCTGTTCAGGTCATTTGCTCATTTCTTAACTTGGTTGTTTTGTTGTTGAATTTCTTCAACTTATATATTCTGATTATTAATCCTTTATCAGTTGCATAGTTTGCAAATAATTTCTTCCATTGTATCGGTTACCTCTTCACTTTGATGAGTGTTTTTTTTTTTTTTGCAGTACAGAAACCTCTCAATTTGATTTAATCCCATTTGTTAATTTTGACTTTGATTGTCTGTACCTCTGTGGCCTTTTCCAAGAACTCTTTTCCTATATCAGTGTCTTGCAGGGTTTCCCCAATGTTTTTTGATAATTTGATGACATTGGGTCACAGATTAAGATCTTTAATCCATTTTGAGTGGATTTTGTGTAAGCTTTAAGGTAGAAGTCTTGCTTCATACTTTTGCATGTGGAAATCCAGTTTTCCCTTCACCATTTTTTGAAGATACTGTCCTTGCTCCAGGGATTGATTTTGGCTTCCTTATCAAAGTAAGTTGGTTATAGATGCTTGGATTGAATTCTAGCATTTCTATTATGTTCCATTGGTCTATCCATCTGTTTTACCAGTACCATGCTGTTTTGATGATAACTGCCTTCTAGTATGTATTAAAATCTGGTTTTGTGATGCCTCCATCCTTGTTTTTGTTCTATAAGATTTCTTTAGCTATTCGGAGTCTCCTGTGTTTCCATATGAATTTCAGCATCATTTTTTTCTATATATGAAATGAATGTTCTTGGCATTTTGATTGGTATTGCATCGAATCTGTAAATTGCATTTAGTATGGACATTGATGATATTTATTCTTCCAATCCATGAACATGGAAGATTTTTCCATTGTTTGGTATCTTCTGTCTATTTTTTTAATGCTTTCTAATTCTCATCTTAGAGATGAGACACACTTGGTTAAATTTACTCCAAGGTATTTGATTTTTTGGTAGCTATTGCGAATACAGTTGATCTTAGAAGTTCTTTCTCAGTCATGGCTTTGTCTGTGTATACAAAGGCTATTGATTTCTGCATCTTGATTTCATATCCTGCTAACTTTACCAAACTCTTCTATGAGTTCCAGTAGTCTTTTTGTGGATTCTTTTGGATCCCCTATATATAGAATCATGTCATCTGCAAATAGGAACAGTTTGACTTCCTCCTGGATTTATTTTTTCTTGCCTAATGGCTCTGGCTAAAACTTCCAGGACTATATTGAATAGCAGTGGTGAGAGTGAGCATCCTTTTCTGGTTCTGGATCTCAGTGGGAATGTTTCCTGCTATTCTCTATTCAATAGGATGCTGGTCATTGGTTTGTCATAAATTGCCTTGATTGTGTTGAGGAATGTTCCTTCTATACCCAACTTGCTTAGAGTTTACATCATGAAACGGTGTTGTATTTTATCAAATGCTTTCTCTGCATCTATTGAGATAATCACACAATTTTTGTTGTCAGTTTGTTAACGTGAGGTATCACAGTGATTGATTTTAAAATGTTGAACTATCCCTGAAAACCAGGGATAAATTCCATGTGATATAGGTGAACCAGGTGAATGATATTTCTGATGTGTTTTTGGAAGTGATTTGCTATATTTTGTTGAGGATGTTTGCATCTAAGTTCATCAGGGAAATTGGTGTGTTTTCTCTTTCTCTATTATATCTTTTTCATGTTTAGAAATTAAAATGATGCTGACTTCATAGAAAGAATTTGGAACGACCCCCTCCCTTTCAATTGTTTTGAATACCTTGAGAAGAATTGGAGTTAGTGCTTTAAATGTCTGGTAGAATTCAGCAATGAAGCCATCCGGTCCTGGGCTTTTTGTTTTTTCTCTTGGGAGAGTCTTTATTACTAATTCAATTGCTGTCTTAGTTATGGATCTTTTATGTCTTCTGTGGCTTCATGGCTCAATTTATTTAGCTTTTATTGTCCAGGAATCTATTCATTTCTTCTAAGTTTCCCAGTTTGTTGGCATACTACTCTTTGTAGTAATTCTATTAATTTTGGTCTTTTCCTTTCCTGTTTGGTCAGTTGGGGGCAACGGTGGGTCAATTTTGTTTATTTTTCAAAGAACATTCTCTTCATTTTGCTATACTTGCATTTCTTTTTTTTATTTTAAGTTTGTTTATTCTCTAATTTTAATTATTTCTTTCTCTTCTTAGTTTTGGGCTTGGTTTGCTGTTGTTTTTCTAGGTCTTTGAGATGCATTGAGAAATAATTTATTTGCTGCCTTTCAAATTTCTTGATGTAGACACCAATTGTTATACATTTCCCTCTTAACAATAGTTTTGCTGTATACCATAAGTCTTGATATGTTGTAAAATTTGTTTCCAGAAAGTTTTTGATTTATCTTTTGATTTCTTCAATGACTCACTGTTCATTCAGGAGCATGTTGTCAGGCTCCTTGTATTTGCATGTGTTCTAGAGATTCCTGATTTGTTGATTTCCAAGTTCATTCAATTATAATTAGAGAAGATGCATGGTTTAATTTCACTTTTTTTAATTTGCTGAAACTTGCTTTATGGCCTCACTTGTGGTCAATCCTAGAGAAATTTTCATACATGAGTGAGGAGAATGTGTATTCCATGGCTGTAGGATACAAAGTTCTGTAGATATCTCTTTCATCCATTTGGTCTATAGTGCTGGTTACGTCTGTTGTTTCCTTGTTGATTTTCTGGTTGATCTGTCGATTGCTGAAAGTGGGGTGTTGAAGTCCCCCATTACTATTATATTGGAGTTTATGTCTCCCTTTAGCTACATTAACATTTCTTTTAAATACCCAGGTGCCCTGTAATTCGGTGCACAAACATTGATTATAGTAACATCTTACTGTTGCATCAATCCCTCAGTCATTACATAATGCCCCTCTTTATCTTTTTTTAACAGTTTTTGTGTTAGAGTCTATTTTTTCTGATATAAGGATAGCTACCGCAGCTCTCTCATTTATTTTTGGTTTCTATTAGCATGGAATATCTTTTTCTATCCTTTTTCTTTCAGTCTGAAAATAACGTTCTTTGTGAGATTTCTTTCTTGTAGGCAGCAAATATATGAGTTTTGTGTATTTTTAAAGTTTTTATTTAATAAATATAAATTTCCAAAGTACAGCTTATGGATTACAATGGCTTCCCCCCCATAACTTCCCTCCCACCCGCTACTCTCCCCTTTCCCACTCCCTCTCCCCTTGCATTCACATCAAGATTCATTTTCAATTCTCTTTATATACAGAAGATCAGTTTAGTATATATTAAGTAAAGATTTCAACCATTTGCCCCCACATAGCAACACAGAGTGAAAAATACTATTAGAGAACTAGTTAGAGCCTTTAATCACAATGCACAGCACATTAAGGACAGAGATCCTACATGAATTTTTTTAAAAATTGATTAATTTTCTATGCAATTTCCAATTTAACACCAAGGGTTTTTTTTTTTTCTCATTTTCAATTATCTATATACAGAAGATCGATTCAGTATATACTAAGTAAAGATTTCATCAGTTTGCACCTACACAGAAACACAAAGTGTAAAAATACTGCTTCAGGACTAGTTATAGCATTACTTCACATTGGACAACACATTAAGGACAGATCCCACATGAGAAGTAAGTACACAGTGACTCCTTAAGTTGATTTAACAATTTGACTCTCTTGTTTATGGCGTCAGTAATCTCCCAAGGCTCTAGTCATGAGTTGCCAAGGCTATGGAAGCCTTTTGAGTTCGCCGACCTTGATCTTATTCCGACAGGGTCATAGTCAAAGTGGAAGTTCTCTCCTCCCTTCAGAGAAAGTTACCTCCTTCTTTGATGGCCCCGTTTGTTACACTGGGATCTCACTCACAGAGATCTTACATTTAGGTTTTCTTTTTTTTCCAGAGTGTCTTGGCTTTCCAAAACTAAAATACTCTCTTGGACTCTTCAGCATATCTGAATGCCTTAAGGGCTGATTCTGAGGCCAGAGTGCTATTTAGAACATCTGCCATTTTATTAGTCTGCTGTGTCTTCAACTTCCCATGCTAGATCATTCTCTTTTTTATTCTATCAGTTAGTATTAGCAGACACTACTCTTGTTTGTGTGATCCCTTTGACTTTTAGACCTATCAGTGTGATCAATTGTGGACAGAAATTGATCACTTGGACTAGAGAGATGGCATCGGTACATGCCACCTTGATGGGATTGTATTAGAATCCCCTGGTAAGATTCTAACTCCACCACTTGGGGCAAGACCGATTGAGCATGTCCCATATTGTTCTTCTCCTCCCTCTCTTATACCTACAGTTATATTTAATAGGGATCACATTTCAATTAAAATTTAAACACCTAAGAATAATTGTGTGTTAATTACAGAGTTCAACCAATAGTACTAGAACAAAACAGCGAAAAAATATTAAAATGGATAAAGTATTACATTGTACATCAGCAGTCAGCACAAGAGCTGATCAAGTCACTGTTTTTCATAGTGTCCATTTCACTTCAAGAGGTTTCCCCTTTGGTGCTCAGTTAGTTGTCACCAATCAGGAAGAATATAGGATATTGGTCTCTTTGGGACTGGCTTAATTCACTCAGCATGATGTTTTCCAGATTCCTCCATTTTGTAGCAAATGACCTGGTTTCATTGTTTTGACTATTGTATTCTATAGAGTACATGTCCCATAATTTCTTTATCTATCTATTGTTGATGGGCGTTTAGGTTGATTCCAGGTCTTAGCTATTGTGAATTGAGCAGCAATAAACATTAAGGTGCAGACCATTTTTTTTGTTTTCTAATTTAATTGCCTTTGGGTAAATTCCAAGGAGTGGGATGGCTGGGTTGAATGGTAGGGTTATATTCAGGTTTCTGAGGAATCTCCAGACTGACTTCCATAGTGGCTTTACCAGTTTGGATTCCCACCAACAGTGGGTTAGTGTCCCTTTTCCCCCACATCCTCACCAGCCTCTATTGTTGGTAGATTTCTGAATGTGAGCCATTCTCACTGGGGTGAGATGAAACCTCATGGTGGATTTGATTTGCATTTCCCTGATTGCTAGTGATGTTGAACATTTTTTCATGTGTCTTTTGGTAATTTGCATTTCCTCTTTTGAAAAATGTCTATTGAGGTCCTTGGCCCATCCCTTGCTTCGTGCTTCTACACGTGGAAATCCAGTTTTCCCGGCACAATTTGTTGAATAGACTCTCCTTACTCCAGGAAATGATTTTAGATCCTTGATCAAATATAAGTTAGCTGTAGATGTTTGTATTGATTTCTGGTGTTTCTATTCTGTTCCATTGGTCTATCCATCTGTTTCTGTACCAGTACCATGCTGTTTTGATTACCACTTCCCTATAATATGACCGGAAATCTGGTATTGTGATGCCTCCGGCTTTGTTTTTGTTGTCCAGGATTGCTTTAGCTATTCGAGAACTCCTGAGTCTCCATATGAATTTCAGCATCATTTTTTCCAGCTCTGTGAAGAATGTCTTTGTTATCTTGTTTGGTGTCCCGTTGAATCTATAAATGCCTTTTGGGAGAATGGACATTTTGATGATATTGATTCTTCCATCCATGAGCATGGAAGATTTTTCCATTTTTTGGTATCCTCTTCTATTTCTTTCTTTAAGGTTTTTTAATTCTCATCATAGAGATCTTTAACGTACTTGGTTAAGATTATTCCAAGGTATTTGATTGTTTTTGTGGCTATTGTTAATGGGATTGATCTTATAAGTTCTTCCTCAGCCATGGCATTGCCTGGGTACAAAGGCTGTTGATTTTTGTGCATAGAGTTTATATCCTGCTACTTTGCCAAAGTCCTCTATGAGTTCCAATAGTCTCTTAGTAGAGTTGTTTGGATTCCCTAAATAAAGAATCAGATAATCTGCAAAGAGCGATAATTTGACTACTTCCTTCCCAATTTGAATATCTTTAATTTCCTTTTCTTGCCTAATGGCTCTGGATAAATCTTCCAGAACTATGTTGAATAGCAGTGGTGAGAGTGGGCATCCCTGTCTAGTACCAGATCTCAATGGAAATGCTTCCAACTTTCCCCATTCAATAGGATGCTCGCCATGGGTTTTTCATAAATTGCTTTGATTATATTGAGGAATGTTCCTTCTATGCCAAATTTGCTTAGCGTTTTCATAATGAAAGTGTGTTGTATTTTTTCAAATGCTTTCTGTGCATCTAGTGAGATAATCATATGGTTTTTCTTCTGCAGTCTATTAATGTGGTGTATCACATTGATTTGCAAACGTTGAACCATCCCTGCATACCAGAGATAATCCTACCTGGTCTGGGTGGATGATCTTTCTGATGTGTTGTTGTATTCTATTGGCCAGAATTTTATTGAGGATTTTTGCGTCTATGTTCATTAGGGATATTGGTCTGTAATTTTCTTTCAATGTTGCATCTTTCTCTGACTTAAGGATTAAGGTGATGCTGGCTTCATAGAAAGAATTTGGGAGGATTCCCTCTTTTTCAATTGTTCTGAATACATTGAGAAGACATAGATTTAGTTCTTCTTTAAATGTCTGGTAGAATTCAGCAGTGTATCCATCTGGTCCTGGGCTTTTCTTTGTTGGGAGGGCCTTTATTACTGTTTCAATTTCTGTCTCAGTTATGGGTCTATTTATGTTTTCTATGTCTTCCTTGTTCAATTTAAGTAGGTTGCATGTGTCCAGGAATCTATCCATTTCTGATAGATTTCCCTGTTTGTTGGCATACAAGTCCTTGTAGTAATTTCTGATGATTCTTTTGATTTCTGTGGTGTCTGTTGTTACATTTCCTTTTTCATCTCTGATTTTATTGATTTGAGTCTTTTCTTTTTTTACTTAGTTGAGCTAATGTTGTGTTGATTTTATTCTTTTTTTTTTTTTTCAAAAAACCAGCTCTTCTTTTGGCTGATTTTTTGTATTTTTTTTTTTTTGGATTCAATCCTGTTGATTTCTTCTCTGATTTTAATTATTTCTCTTCTACTAGATTTGTGTCTGGTTTGCTGCAGTTTTTCTAGATCCTTGAGATGCGCTGCAAGCTCATTTATTTGGTGCCTTTCAAATTTCTTGATGTAGGCACATATTGATTTAAACTTTCCTCTCAACACTATTTTTGCCATATCCCATAAGATTTGATATGTTGTGTTGTTATCCTCACTTACCTCCAGAAAGTTTTTGATTTCTCTTTTAATTTCTTCTATGACCCATTGTTCATTCAGGAGCATGTTGTTCAGTCTCTATGTGTTTGCATATGTTCTAGGGATTCCTGAGTTGCTAATTTATACCTTCATTCCACTGTGGTCTGAGAAGCCGCATGGTATGATTCCAATTCTTTTAAATTTTCAGAGACTTGCTTTATGGCCTAGTATGTTGTCAATCCTAGAGAAGGTTCCATGTGCTGGTGAGAAAAATGTAAAATCTTTAAATGTAGGATTGAAATATCTGTAGTATATGTGTCAGGTGCATTTGGGCAATAGTGTCAATTAGCTCTTCTGTTTGTTGATCTTCTGTCCGGATGTTCTGTCTATTTCTGAGAGTGGGGTATTGACGTCCCCCAGTAATATTGTATTGGAATCTAAGTCTCCCTTTAAGTCCTTTAGCATATCTTTTAAATAAACTAGTGCCCTGTAATTAGGCGCATATACATTTATAATAGTTACATCTTCCTGCTGAATTGAACCCTTAATCATTATATAGTGCCCTTCTTTTTCTTCTTAACAGTTTTTGTGTTAAAGTTTATTTTGTCTGATATTAATATAGCGACACCTGCTTTTTTGGTTTCTGTTGGCATGGAATATCTTTTTCCAGCCTTTCACTTTCAGTCTGTATGGATCTTTGTTAGAAAGATGTGTTTCTAGTAACAGCAAATAGATGGGTTTTGCTCCTTAATCCAGTCAGCCAATTGGTGTCTTTTGACTGGACAGTTCAGACCGTTCACATTCAATGTGACTATTGATTCATAGTGACTTTGCCCTGCCATTTTCCCAAGGATATTTTCTAGTATATGCTTTGAGCTTCCAATGAACTTTTACTGGTAGGTTTTCTTCTTTTACCTTCTTTCGTATTGATGGCCGTATTTCTGTGTTTCTGAGTGTAGCACATCTTTAAGCATCTTTTGCAGGGCTGGACGAGTGGCGACAAATTCTTTCAGTTTCTGTTTGCTATGAAAGGTCTTTATTTCACCTTCATTCACAAATGAGAGCTTTGCAGGATATAATATTCTGGGCTGGCAGTTTTTCTCTCTTAGTACCTGGGCTATGTCTCACCATTCCCTCCTAGCCTGTAGGGATTCTGATGAGAAGTCTGCTGTGAGTCTAATTGGAGATCCTCTGAGAGTAATCTGACATTTCTCTCTTGCCCATTTTAGAATATTTTCTTTATGTTTCACTGTGGTGAGTTTAATTACAGAGTGTCATGGTGAAGATCTCTTTTGGTCATGTTTTTGAGGGTTTCCATGTGCTTCCTGTACTAGGATGTCTCTGTCCTTCTCCAAACCCAGAAAGTTCTCTGCTAGTATCTCACTAAAAAGGTCTTCTAATCCTTTCTCTCTCTCCATGCCTTCAGGAATTCCTAGAACTCAAATGTTGGGTTTTTTAATAGCATCCTGTAGATTCCCAACTACATTTTTTAGATTTCTTATTTCCTCTTCTTTTCTTTGGTTTGACTGTATACTTTGCTGAGCTCTTTCTTCTAAGTCCGATATTCTCTCTTCTGTTTCACTGACTTTTTTTTGAGACTCTCTAATGTGTTTGTCATTTGATCTATTGAGGAGTTCTTCATTTCATTTTGATTTCTCTTCACTATTAGACTTTCCTGTTCTACTAATTCCTGCATCGTATTCTAGTTCTTCCTTAAAGTTTCATTTTCCCGAGATGGATTTTCTATCTTGTCCAGTAAGAATTTCTGTAGTTCAAGAATTTGCTTTTGAAAACTTCTAAATGTTCTTATCATAAATTTTTTGAAATCCATATCTTGCATTTCTTCTATCTCGTCATCTTCATAATCTTGGCTTGGGGTGTTTTGTTCGTTTGGGGGCGTCATAATGTGTTCTTTTTTCTTGTTCCCTCGATTTCTGTGTTTATTGCTTCACATTTTGGAGGAACTCTTTTAATTCGTCTTCCCTTACTGTGTTTTTTTTTCTTCTTATACTATGACTGCGTTAAGTGGGCTGTCTGCTGTTGGAGGAGCCTTGGAGGCTTGAGATGGGTGTAGCCAGAGAGCTCTGCTTAGTTTTTCAGGGTTAGGTGTGGTAGATCTCTCTTTATTTATTTATTTTGACTTAGAAGGGAAGTAATACCGCACAGCTGAGCAGAATTTATGGTAGTTAGCTTACAATCTCTGGCTTCCATGTGTATAGCATTCGTGATTGGGGGTTTTTGAACCCTCAGTTAGCATGCTGGATCCTGCTCTCTTTCCGTGGGCGCTATTCAAAAAAAATTTTTTTTTTTCCTGGTAACTTGAGTTGATTGGCAAGAGGGCTTTGAGCTTCCCTCTCTTGCTGCCCGCCCCTACATAAGAGTGTAGTATTGCACCACTCCAACTTTGCACTCTGCCCCCAATTAGTGCTGAGGCAGGGGTAGTTAAGCCTGAATGTAAACAAACAAGATGGCTGCTTCCCACCCACTGCAGCTCCTAAATGGGGGATGCTGGAGGTATCAAGGGCTCCTGGCTTGCTTAGTCCCTCAATTAGTCTCCCTGAATCGTGCACTCTTCCCCTCGGTGCAACTCACTCTGTTCCACTTTCAATTTCCTCCCCCACTCAGTCGTGCGTGTCTCAGTGTCCATCCCAGGGTGGGTTGGGAGAGGGGTGGCAGTGGCTGGTGCAGTGATGCTGGGCAAGCGCCCTGTCTCACCTCGGCTTCCAGCACTAGTGTGTACACAGTCCCACTGGTGTCCTGTGTTTCAGGCGTCCTCGTCCTCTTTGCAGGTCCACCCCATCTCCCCAGTTTCAAAAGAGCCTCCCCTTCCCTGAGACTACAAATTCTCACTGCTCTTTGAATCTTCCCTTCCCGGACCATCAGTGTGCTCCCTCCCTATTCTGCCATCTTCCTGGGTTTTATTTTTTAATCCATTCAGCCAGTCTGTATCTTTAACTGGAGAGTTGAAGCCATGTATATTCAAGGTGACTATACATAGGTAATGACTTTGCCCTGATATTTTCCCCTAAATATTCCTATTTTTAATTGGACTTCCTTTGTACCTTTACTGGGCAATTTTCATCATTTACCTTCTTTCGTAGTGATGACCATGTTCTGTGTTTCCGTGTGTAGCACATCCTTAAGTATTTTTTAAAGTCTAGATGGACTAATAAACAGAGCACTCTGGCCACACCCAGCACACATCTCTTGGTGTTCACTGTAGGTGTAGACATCCCACTAAGCCACAGAAACACAGATACAGATAAATTCTTTCAATTTCTGTTTATTATGGAAGGTCTTTATTTAACCATCATTCATAAATAAGAGCTTTACTGGGTACAATGTTTTAGGCTTACAGTTTTTCTCTCAAAATTTGGAATATATCTCACCATTCTCTTATCTTGTGGGGTTTATAATGAGAAGACTGCTGTAAGTATAATTGGAGATCCTCTGAAAGTAATCTGGCATTTCTCTTGTGCAAATTTTAGAATCTTTTCTTTATATTTTACTGTAGAGAGTTTGACTACAATATGTCATGGTGAAAATCTTTCCTGGCCATGTCTATTAAGAGCTGTATGTTCTTTCTGTACTTGGTTGTCCCCGTCTTTCTCCAAATATAGGGAAGTTTTCTGTTACTGTTTCACTAAAATGTCCTACTAATCCTTTCCCTCTTTCCAAGCCTCAGGAACTTTAATACCTGTGTCTGGGATCATTTGATAGTAGCCTGTAGATCTCCAACGGTGTTTTTTAGATTTCGAATTTCTTCTTGTTTTTGGTCTGACTGTAAAATTTCCAGAGATTTGTTTTCTAGCTCGAATATTCTTTATTCTAACTCACCCACTAGTTCTGTTGTTGAGACTTTCCACTTTTATGGAACGGGTCCATAAAAGGAGGAGGTACCTTTCTCTGAAAGGAGGAGAGAACTTCTATCATGACTATGACCCCGTCGGAATAAGATCGAAGTCGGCGAACTCAAAAGGCTTCCATAGCCTTGGCAACTCATGACTAGAGCTTTGGGAGATTACTGACGCCATAAACAAGAGTGTCAAATTGTTAAATCAACAACAGGAGTCACTGTGTACTTACGTCTCATGAGGGATCTGTCCTTAATGTGTTATCCAATGTGAAGTAATGCTATAACTAGTCCTGAAACAGTATTTTTACACTTTGTGCTTCTGTGTGGGTGCAAACTGATGAAATCTTTACATAGTATATACTGAATCAATCTTCTGTATATAAAGATAATTGCAAATGATTAAAAAATCTTGGTGTTAAATTGGAAATTGCATAGATAATTAATCAATTCTTTAAAAAACATCATATAGGATCTCTGTCCTTAATGTGCTGTACATTGCGAATTAATACTATAACTAGTACTCCAACAGTATTTTCACTTTATGTCTCTATGTGAGGGCAAACTGTTGAAATCTTTATGTAATATGTACTAAACTGATCTTCTGTTATAAAGAGAGTTGAAAATGAATCTTGATGCGAATGGAAGGGGAGAGGGAGAGGGAAAGGGGAGGGTTGCGGGTGGGAGGGAAGTTATGGAGGGGGGAGCCATTGCAATCCATAAGCTGTACTTTGGAAATTTATATTCTTTAAATAAAAGCTTTATATATATATACATATATATATATATATATATATGTATATATATATAAAGTTAGAGAGAAATAGAAACACACACAGAGACCAGGAGATATCTTCCACCTGCTGGTACAATTCTCAATGTCTGGGGCTGGGTGAGACTGAAATCATGAGCCTGGAACTGAATCCAGTTCTCCCAAGTTGTTGTTGGGAATCTAAGCATTTGAGCAGTTCATCTGCTGCTCAGTCAGGAGTGGAGATGCATCTGAAACTATGGCACAAAAGTATGTGATGTACATTCGAGTGCAACCAGATGCCTGCCCCTAAAGAACAGTATTTAAATATTCTTGCTACAAAATGCCAGATTTCAATGTACTGAGTATGTTAACCAGCTTGACTTAATTATGGGACAATGTTTTAAATATATATATATATATATATATATATAGAGAGAGAGAGAGAGAGAGAGAGAGATAGCATATGTCAAGCATTACATCTACCTATTAATATGTATAATTATTTTATCAATTTAAATATATTTACACAATGAAAGTGCTTTAATACTTTCACTTCAACTGATATTGTTCAATGTAAAGTTGAATGCAAAATTACTGACAATAATTGAAAATGAAGTTCAAGTTATTAATTTTTCTTTTGTGTATAATGTTTCTGTAGCTCTTTTATTGCTTTATGATAGCTTTTAAGTTTATTGTATGTGTGTCTAAGTTAATTTTTATTTTGGCATCTAGATTTATAATATGTCTAACACCACTGGATGAAATCACTAAACTTTCCCACATTTCCTTGCCTTGCCAACTTCTCCAAAGATCAATTTACTGGGGAGCAAGTGTTTAGCCTAGTGAATAAGATGTCAGCAACCCACATCAAGTATCCAGGATTTTTATTCCCAACTCCAGCTTCTTGCCAGTGCAAAACCTGGAAGGCAGCAGTGTTGATCCAAGTGACTGGGTTACTGTAATTCATGTGTGAGACCTGAATTGCATTCTCAGCTCCTGGCTCTGACTGTTGCAGGCTTTTGGGGTATGAACTAACTATGGGAGTTCTCTCTCTTTCTTCCTCCTTCCTCCCCATCCTCCCTCCTCTCAAATAATAAAATAAAATATAATAAATAATTGATCATATAAATGTATGAATTTATTATTGGAATCTGATTTTTCATCAATCTGGGTATGCATTCTTGTGGAAATACCAGTTATTTTTATAAATGTATATTTTGATTGTGTTTTGAAATTATGTAGTGCAAGTTCCTTAAGATTTTTTATATATTCCAAAAAATGCTTTGCCTATGCCAGGTCCTTCGTTTTCCTATGCATCTTATTACCTGATTTCCAGTTTCTACAAGAAAGTCCTTCTGATTGATGAGTATCATATTGTTTAAAAGAATGATTTTATTTAGGAAACTTGTCATCTTAAAATATAATTGTCTTTTGATATTCGGATATGGTATACGTCCTCGTTTATTTTGTTCCCCATTAATTTCTTTAAAGAATGTTTGTATTTTCCAGTTTATTGATTTTATACTTCTTGCTATAAAATTTGTTCTTACGTGTTTTGGTATTTTTATGATATTGTCAATATTTTCTTTTTTAAAGTTACTTATTTTGATTTTATTTGAAAGCAGATACACACACACACACACACACAAAACTTTCCATCTACTGATTCAGTCACGAAATGCATACATAGCCCAGGCTTAGTCAGGCTGAAGACAGGAACCACAAATTCATCAGATTTTCCAAAAGCAGGAATGCACTTGAGACCTCATCTGATGCTCCCAGTTTGCACATTAGCAGGAAGGTGGATTGGGAGCAGAGGAGCCAGGGATCCGACTAGGCACTTTGGAATGGGATTTGTGTATCCCAAGTGGCGACTTGATCATTGTGCCAAATGCACTCCCCTGGATAGTTGTTATCTTAATTTAGATTGCTCTTTGCTAACACATCCTAATACATCGATGTATAATTGATACTTTTCTAATGTCCTTATATGCTGCTGCAAGCTTGCTTAATCTGTTTAGACATTTTGGAATATTTTGTCTTGACTCCCTAAAATTTTCTATAGAGAAAATCAACTGTGCCTGAGAACTGTTTAATTTTTTCCTTTCCATGTATCTGCAGATCATTTCTTCTTATTGCTGAATTGCACTTGAAATAGCTTTACTTGAATGTGAATGGAAGCAGTGAGAGTGGATATCTGTATCTTGTTTCTAATCTTAGGGGAAAGGCATTCAGTTTTTCATGATGCTGTGATTTCTAAAGCTGCATCATGATGTTAGGTATAGAGTTTTTAAAATGATTGTCTTATATTTTAAAATAGCATCTTTACTTCCCTTGTGCATCTTGTTTTAATGTTTTTCATCATTCCAACATCACCGTCTTGTGTCATTGGTATTCCTCATGCTGTCTTTGGGCAGGAGGCATTTCCTCAGTTTTAACTGCCCCAGTTATTTCAGTCAGGGAAAGTGTCAAGCTCACAAAGACAAAGAGATTTGCTGGTCACACTTTTATTGCTTCAGGAATTTGCTGCCTATAGGAGACAGAGTAATTCTTTGGGCATTTGTTGTAACACAATCCCTCTTGCCAGTGCAGGCCCTCAGACCTGGTGACTCTCACTGGCAGAGGTTCAAAACATTTCCTTTATTCCATTACTGTTAGCAAAGATTGTACTGTTCTCCCTTGCTGGTGATGGTGCTTCACTCACATGATCCTCCCGTTTGATCCTTGGGAGGAGGGAGTGTACCTGGGCTGCACATTTTTACCACGTTGTGGTTCTGAAAACATTAAACCTTGTCATTGCTTTCTGTTAGGTGGGCAAATATAGGATGACTAGCAACCATGTTGTCTTTTTTGTTCTGAGACACCAAACTTATTTACCACTCTCTTTTGATCTTTTGAAAAAACTCCCGTTAAAATGGTTTTTGTGTTATTTCCAGGATTTGTTCTTGGTCTTAGTAAAGGTAAGCATAAAAAATTAAATCTATGCCATCTTGTTTGGATGTGAATTCTTTTTTTATTATCTTTTTTATTTTGACAGGCAGAGTCAAACAGTGAGAGAGACAGAGTGAAAGGTCTTCCTTCCGTTGGTTCACTCCCCAAATGGCCGCTACGGCCAGCATGCTGTGCAAATCCGAAGCCAGGAGCCAGGTGCTTCTCCTGGTCTTCCACGCAGGTTCAGGGCCCAAGAACTTGGACCATCCTCCACCGCCTTCCCAGGCCACAGCAGAGAGCTGGCCTGGAAGAAGAGCAACGGGGACTAGAACCCGGTGCCCATATGGGATGCTGGTGCCGCAGGCGGAGGATTAACCAAGTGAGCCACGGCACTGGCCCCTGGATGTGAATCTTATAACAGGTTGTCCATGAAAAAATGTTTACTTATGGAAAGCAGAAACTAAAATATCCCATTGAAGTTGATACCAACACATTACTGAAAGGGCACAAAAACAGAATTAAGTATTTAGATAAAAATATACTAAATACTAAGGTTTAAAATTCTAAATTCTGTTGCTTGTCACAAGGGAAGGAAATATGAGTAACAATTCCTATGTTTGCAGACTCAATGATGATGGGAACTGAGCAGCCATGAATTTTGTTATCCATGCTGGAGATAGGGGGTTCTGAAACCAATACCTTGTAGCTAGTGAGGAGTGACCTCTAGTAGATTATGTAGAAATAGTAAATTTAAATATTTTAAAGTGCATTACCAATATAATAAATATATTTAAAAAGTGTGATTATGGTTTGCTGTAGAGTATATAGTGCTTCATTTAAAAAAAGTCCACTTATTTATTTTTTAAAGATTTATTTATTTATTTTAAAGTCAAGAGTTACACAGAGAGAGAAGGAGAAGCGGTGGGGGGTGGGTGTCTTCCATTCGCTGGTTCACTCCCCAATTGGCCACAATGGCCAGAGCTGAGCTGATCCAAAGCCAGGAGCCAGGAGCATCTTCCGGGTCTCCCATGCAGGTGCAGGGGCCCAAAGACTTGGGCCATCTTGTACTACTTTCCCAGGCCATAGCAGACAGCTGGATTGGAAGTGGAGCAGCCAGGACTTGAACCAGCGCCCATATGGGATGCCAGCACTGCAGGAGGAGGTTTAATCCATTATGCCACAGCGCTGGTTCCTCCATTTATTTATTTTGAAAGCAGAGTGAGAGAGAGACAGAGACAGGGAGAAGTCTTTGATCTGGTGATTGAATCCCCCGAAAAAGCCAAAATGGCTAGGGGTCAGGCCAAGCAGGAGCCAATACCCCAGAGTTTCATCTGGGTCTCCATATGGGTGGCAGGGGCCCAAGCACTGGTGCCATCTTTTACTGCTTTCCTAGGCATATTAGCAGGAAGCTGGTTTGGATGCATGGCATCTTGGACTTGAATTCTGATGCTCATATGGGATGCTGGCATCCCAGGCAATGGCTTAACCAGGTATTCCACAATATGGTTGTCAGAATATTGCTCTTTAAAGCTATCTTGAAAACAACATATCAGGGTAAATGTAGAGATATGTAGCAATAATTTTTGTATTACATGAATTTTTTCATTTTAGATTCTCCAAGGGTATAAAGGATTTTAGCACCTGTAGTTTGGATGACTTTAAATATATCTCTTCACAATCTGGCCTTCACTGTCTTCAGAGTGGTCCTTTTGAAATGCCAGTTTATAAGCAAGATAGACCAAGGAAAGTATGTGGCAATAGTATAATGGAACTGGATGAACAGTGTGACTGTGGAAATATAAAGGTTAGTGAAAATTTTTAATTTTTTCTTAGTTTGCTATGTATGAGTAAAATAGAAATAAAGGGGCCGGCGCCGTGGCTCAACAGGCTAATCCTCCGCCTTGCGGCGCCGGCACACCGGGTTCTAGTCCCAGTCAGGGCGCCGGATTCTGTCCCGGTTGCCCCTCTTCTAGGCCAGCTCTCTGCTGTGGCCCCGGAGTGCAGTGGAGGATGGCCCAAGTGCTTGGGCCCTGCACCCCATGGGAGACCAGGAAAAAGCACCTGGCACCTGGCTCCTGCCATCGGATGAGCGCGGTGTGCTGGCCGCAGCGCACCGGCCGCGGCGGCCATTGGAGGGTGAACCAACGGCAAAGGAAAACCTTTCTCTCTGTCTCTCTCTCACTGTCCACTCTGCCTGTCAAAAAAAAAAAAAAAAGAAAGAAAAGAAGTTTAAATACCTCACTCTTTAGTAAAGTAGATTTGAAAAAAAGCTGTGATCCTTTGAGGAATATGGGAACCTTTAAATCTCCAAATTTTATTATTTGTGGATTTGGGAGAATAGGTTCTCTAGATAGTGTTTATCCAGAAATTGTCATCTGACATTATTAAGAGTATGTATTAGCTGAACATATAAAAATTATAACCACAAAGATTATGTCAGATGTTGAAGGAATATGCTCTTAACAATAAACAGTAACAAAAATGCATATGGATCTTGTTAAACCTCTTATCCAGTGAAGTACTAAGCCTTTTAAATGTAATGTAAATTTAAATGTGTTATCTCAAAATCCCCCTCAAAAAAGACAGAAAGAATTGTAGAAGGAGGAAAGGTTGGAGAGAGGGGGGGAGTGAGGAGGGGAATATCACTATGTTCTTAGACTTACATCTACAAATCATATAGAATCTGTTAATTAAAATTAAAATAAAAATTGCTTAAAGTCAGATCACTCTGTGTGACATTAAAAACGTATAAGGACAACTACAGACAATAGGCTGTAACCAATGGGACAGCAAAATGGGTTGTGTGCTAATATGTAATGGAGAAAGTCTTCTATTTCTATTGTACAAGTAATACCAATTAAATATTCTAAAATGACATAGATCACTTAAAGGAAATATCAAAAATTCGAAGATGATGTAGTATGATCAATGAGATGGCTTCCTGAAAGTGCTTAATGCTTTTACCCACTTTGAATAGTGAACAAAACAATAAATAGAAATCTGTATTTTGACCAGAGTTACTAAAGCAGAGTGTTAAAGTATAGCAAGGAAGTGGTGGAAAACTCGCAGAGCACAGAAATTCAGGATGGTCACATACAAATTAGACAGAAATATCTTGCCCCCACAGCAATATAGACAAAGTTGAGATCAGCTCAGAACCAGGAACAAATTCTCCCTGTGGAGAAAAGGTAAAACAACAAGGCTCCCAATGGCTCCCATCACTGCTGGAGACAGCTGTAATCTTTAGTATTGAGAAGCTTGTAATCCTTGGAGGGCCTAAGCCTAGCTTAGAAGACTGCCTGGGTCTCACACAGCTGCATTACTCCAGAGAAGCACGCATTATGTACTGTTCCCAAGGTGCCTGCTGCATTGTGGAACCACTGTTAGAGTACATGCTGCTCCAGGGACCAGTGATACTTTACCGTCATTGAACCACACTCACAGACACAGTAGCATGCCATCCTCAGCAATGCGCTGCACTCCCTGTCACTTGAAAGCAAGCTACCATGTGGCTCTCAGGCTTCCATCCCAGCTGCTGCTGGGAAAACTCGGAGCCCAGGCCTAGAAGAGTAGCTCTTCCCCCAGTGAGCTGAGGCTACACCTTGCTCCCGAGGGAAACAGATCTCTGCTCTTTGTGCTGATCAGTCACAGTGCCTTGCCCTCTGGACATAGACCAGATGTTGGGAGTCTGAACTGCTGAGTTTCCCTTTCCCCAACCCTGTGGAGCTGAAGCTAGCACTGCACTGTTTCTGATGGCCCGGAGCCCATGCTACAGCTGTATGCCACAATTTCAGGTCCTTGCTGTTACAGAGTCCAGCTTCACAGGGTCTGAACCACGGCTGTTTCCCACCACTTCAGGATTAAGGGTACTAGTACATAGTACCTTCACTTCTTATACCTAAATTGTTGGCTCTGTGCCTGAAGTTACATCTGTGCTCTGCTCTCTGACTCCAAATTTAAAATTAATGAGCACAGAGAGTCTCTTGAGAGTTGAAGTGATATACCCTTAATATCAAAGACAATAGACAGTAATCACTGGGATAGCAAAAAACTCTGTCATTTGCTGCTGTGAAATTGAGGAAATAACACAGTAATTCCAGTCTGGCATTCTAACCTACTCAGCTGGAGTCTCAGCTGTGTCTCTGCCTCCAGTGCATGGGACACTGAAAACTGCCTTAGTTTCCTTGTTCTAGGCTTGGCTATAGGATTGCATCAATCCATACCTAAGAGAGAGAATGTGCACTTATGTCACATGTACTCCAATGGTTAAGGAAGACACTTAGCACAGAATCTCAGCTCCACATCCACTCTGTACACTTGCAGCACAATACAACTGTGGCTGCTTATGGGCTGTATCACACCTGGCACTAAGAGATGTCTCCTGAATTGAATCTCACCACTGTGGGTAAAATAAGAATGGGTACCTCTAAGGATCTTTCAACCAAGAATGCTATCAACTTACAGTGTCGCTGTTGCTGCTACAAACTTCTACAGCCTATGAAATGGAGGTATTGCAGTCATCACTGCAAGTGATATAAACCAAAGGAGCCACACAGAGGCAACAGCACTCCACCCCCTCCCCATCTATAGCCAGAGTCAACAACCAACACCACAGGGCCCCATCTGCAGCTGAAAGCCAGTGTACAGTGTACGTGCGTTCTCAGGAGGTGACTATTCTATCAGATATGTAGACATCAATACAGAAAAACAAGAAACTTGAAAAAGCAGGGAAAACTGATACCAAAAGTACCACAATAATTATCCACCATCAGACTCAGAAGTAATGGATAGTCAAAATAGCATGTAAAGAAATAAAAAATATTAACCTTAAGAAAATTCCAGGGAAGTACAAGATAGACAATTCATTGAAATCCAAAAAAAATTTCCTGATTTGAGGATTTCAACAAGGACACAGATATCATAAAAAACAAAAACATTCCTTCAAAATTAATTTTAAATAATATATATAAATAAATAATAAATTATTAAGAAATCCAATAGAGTTTCAGAAGCAGATGAACTTGAACTTGAAGTTGAGTGCTTTGAAATAATCCAGAAAAATGACCAAAAAGAGAGAGAGAGAGAGAGAGAGAGAGAGAGAGAGAGAGAGAGAGAGAAAATGGACAAGGAAAAGCTATGGCAAGAAATCTGGAAAAACATCAAGTGAACAAATTTGTATTCATGGAAAATCCCAAAGGTGAAGAAGCACAAAAAGACACAGTCCCTCAACAAGGCATATTATAATCAAAATGACAAAAGTGGAAGACAAAGAGATAATTTTAGAAACAATAAGAAAATTGTGATGTAATTAGCACCAAGGAGATTTCCATTAATCAGTGGATGTCTTAGTGATACAATCCAGGAGAAAAACATGATTATTTATTAAAGTATTGAAAGAAAATATTGCCAGCCAACATTAGCGTTTTCAGGACAGCTGTTTTACAGAAACAGAGGAGGAATGAAATCTTTTTCAGACAAGCCAAAACTGAGGGGATTACTCACAACAATATTTGCCTCTCAGTAGAATATTAGAAGAATTCTTTGAACACAAAAAGGATTGAGGTAATGTGATGCCTAAAAGAGCCATATTCTAGGTTTAGGGGTTAAAATAGGCTAAAAGTGAAGGGGTGGGAAAAAAATCCATCCAAAACAAGGAGTGCAGGTGTAAAGTACTTGTTAAGTCAAAAAATATTGTCATTACAAAGGAAGTCATTATTTAATGATAAAAAGATCAGTTCTGCCAGCGTGTGGCTCAACAGGCTAATCCTCTGCCTTGCAGCGCCGGCACACAGGGTTCTAGTCTCTGTTGGGGTGCCGGATTCTGTCCCGGTTGCCCCTCTTCTAGGCCAGCTCTCTGCTGTGGTCCGGGAGTGCAGTGGAGGATGGCCCAAGTGCTTGGGCCCTGCACCCCATGGGAGACCAGGAAAAAGCACCTGGCACCTGGCTCCTGCCATCGGATGAACGCGGTGTGCCGGCCGCAGCGCGCTGGCCGCAGCGGCCATTGGAGGGTGAACCAATGGCAAAGGAAGACCTTTCTCTCTGTCTCTCTCTCACTGTCCACTCTGCCTGTCGAAAAAAAAAAATCAGTTCTTCAAAAGAACATATTAATAAGAGCAACTAAAAGTGGAAATTAATTTTAATAATCACAAAGAGATAGCAATACCATAGTAGGAGTGGATTTTTAAAAGACTACTTTTGACAATGGAAAAGTTAGCCAGACAAATGTGCCTAAGGAAAAAGGGAAAACGTTCGCAGAAACTGCAGGTTAAACTTGAGGTTAAGTGGGCTTGATATATACAATGTAATTTAAGTGAACTATTCACTGTTTTAGAACACAGAACAGACTAAAGAAATTCAAGAGGATTGAGGGTGCACTAGTCTTGGTTTGACTGCAAACCAATAACAGGAAGAATCTTGAAAAACTTACAGGCACATGGAAATTCAACAATATGTTCCTGAACAACTAGTGATTCAAACACAGAAAAGGGAATCTGGAAAGTATCCTTAAAAATGGCAATGAAAATTCAACACTTGTAAACAAATGGGATGTAGCAAAGAAGTTTCTAGAAAAAAAGATTTATGGCAATAAATTCATATATTAAAAAAAGAGCACAAAAATGTCTAGCACTACATTACATGGTGCTAGGAAAAAAATGAACCAAATCCACAGTAAGCAAAAGATAGGAAATTTATACCAATCAGAAGAGGATGTAAATTGAAAAAAAAAAGTAAAACCAGGAAAAAATATCAATAAAATTGTTTGTTTTTTTGAAAAATAAAATTAACAAATTATATCTACACTAAGGAAAAAGTAGAGGAGACTCAAATAAATTTTAAAAATTGGAAAGGAGAGGGAGAAAGGATTAGAATGCCTTTTTAGTGAGATAATAGCAGAAAATTTCCCAGTTTTGGAGAAGGACAGAGACATCCTAGTACAGGAAGTTCATAGAACCCCTAGTAAACATGACCAAAAGAGATCCTCATCACGACACATTGTAATTAAACTCACCACAGTGAAACAGAAAGAAAAGATCCTAAAATGTGCAAGAGAGAAACGTCATATTACTCTGAGAGGATCTCCAGTTAGACTCACAGCAGACTTCTCATCAGAAACCCTACAAGCTAGAAGGGAATGGTGAGACATAGCCAAGGTACTAAGAGAGAAAAACTGCCAGCCCAGAATATTATATCCTGCTAAGCTCTCATTTGTGAATGAAGGTGAAATAAAGACCTTTCACAGCAAACAGAAATTGAAAGAATTTGTCGCCACTCGTCCAGCCCTGCAAAAGATGCTTAAAGATGTGTTACACAGAAACACAGAAACACAGCCATCAACATGAAAGAAGGTAAACAAAGGGAACCTCACAGCAAAAGATCACAGGGAATTCAAAGCATGCATTTGGATAAAGAAATTATGGGACATGTACTCTATAGAATACTATACAGCAGTCAAAAACAATGAAATCCGGTCATTTGCAACAAGATGGAGGAATATGGAAAACATCATTCTGAGTGAATTAAGCCAGTCCCAAAGGGACAAATATCATATGTTCTCCCTGATTGGTGACAACTAATTGAGCACCAAAGGGGAAACCTATTGAAGTGAAATGGACACTATGAGAAACAGTAACTTGATCAGCTCTTGTGCTGACTGTTGTTGTACAATGTAATACTTTATCAATTTTAGTATTTTTTTATTCTAGTACTATTGGTTGAACTCTGGAATTAACACACAATTATTCTTAGGTGTTTAAATTTTAACTGAAAAGTGATCCCTGTGAAATATAAGAGTGGGAATAAGAGAGGGAGGAGATGTACAATTTGGGACGTGCTCAATCAGTCGTGCCCCAAATGATGGAGTTAGAATTGTGCCAGGGAATTCCAATACAATCCCATCAAGGTGGCATGTACCAAGGCCATCTCACTAGTCCAAGTGATCAATTTCAGTTCACAATTGATCACACTGATAGGTCTAAGAGTCAAAGGGATCACACAAACAAGACTAGTGTCTGCTAATACTAACTGATAGAATCAAAAAGGGAAAGAATGATCCAACATGGGAAGCGAGATACACAGCAGACTCATAGAATGGCAGATGTCCTAAATAGCACTCTGGCCTCAGAATCAGCCCTTAAGGCATTCAGATCTGGCTCAAGAGCCCATGAGAATATTCTAGGCATGGAAAGCCAAGACACTCTGGAAAAAAAAGAAGACCTAAATGAAAGATCTCTGTGAGTGAGATCCCAGTGGAACGAACGGGGCCATCAAAGAAGGAGGTACCTTTCTCTGAAGGGAGGAGAGAACCTCCACTTTGACTATGACCCTGTCGGAATAAGATTGAAGTCGGTGAACCATAAAGGCTTCCATAGCCTCGGCAACTCATGACTAGAGCCTAGGGAGATTACTGAGGCCATAAACAAGAGTGTCAAATTGTTAAATCAACTTCAGGAGTCACTGTGTACTTACGTCACATGTGGGATCTGTCTTTAATGTGTTGTCCAATGTGAAGTAATGCTATAACTAGCACTGAAACAGTATTTTACACTTTGTGTTTCTGTGTGGGTGCAAACTGATGAAATCTTTACTTAGTTTATACTGAATCAATCTTCTGTATATAGATAATTAAAAATGAAATAAAATCTTGGTGTTAACTTGGAAATTTCATAGAAAATTAATCAATTTAAAAAAAATATATCATGTAGGATCTCTGCCCTTAATGTGCTATACATTGGGAATTAATACTATAACTAGTACTCCAACAGTATTTTTCACTTTGTGTTGCTATGTGAGGGCAAACTATTGAAATCTTTACTTAATATATAGTAAACTGATCTTCTGTATATAAAGCGAATTGCAAATGAATCTTGATGTGAAGCAAGGGGAGAGGGAGTGGGAAAGGGGAGGGTTGCAGGTGGTAGGGAAGTTATGGGGGGGAAGCCATTGTAATCTATAAGCTGTATTTTGGAAATTTATATTCTTTATATAAAAGCATTATAAAAAATTGGAAATGAAAATATAGACATTATAACAGATATCTCAGAAATAAAAAAGTAAGACTTATAATGGAAAATTATATGCCAACAAGGTGGACAATCTAGAAGAAATGGCCAAAGTCCCCAAGAAAATGTAACCTTCTAAAGTTTAATCAGGAAGAAATAGAAAGAGATTGAAGAAGTAAATACGACTTTCCAACAAAGAAAATCCTCGTACAGATGGATTTATGGATGAATTCTACCAAATACTCAAATGAGAATGTAATCTTTTAAAATACTTTAAAAATTATTTCCCTGTTGGGGCCAGCACTGTGGTGTAGTGGGTAAAGCCACTGTCTACAGTGCCGACATCCCATATGGGTGCTGGTTCAAGTCCTGGCTGCTCCACTTCTGATCCAGCTATCTTCTAGGACCTGGAAAAGCAGTATAAGATGGCCCCTTGGACACCTGCACCCATGTAGGAGACCTGGAAGAAGTTCCTGGCTCTCGGCTTCGGATCGCAGAGCTCCAGCAGTTGGGCCAATTGAGGAGTGAACCAGTGGATGGAAGACCTCTCTCCCTCTCTGCTTATCCTTCTCTTGGTATTTAATTCTGATTTTCAAATAAATTAAAGAAAAACTTATTTAATTTATTTGAAAGAGTTACCGAGAGAGGTAGAGGCAGAGAGAGAGGTCTTCCATCCACTGGTTCACTCCCCCAATGGCCACAATGGCTGGAGCTGTGCTGATCCGAAGCCAGGAGCCAGGAGCTTCTTCCGGTTCTCCCATGCAGGTGCAGGGGCCCAAGGGCTTGGGCCATCTTCTACTGTTTCCCCAGGCCATAGCAGAGATCTGGATTGGAAGTGGAGCAGCCGGGACTTGAACCAGCACCTATATGGGATACTGGAGCTTCAGGCCAGGGCTTTACCCTGCTGTACCACAGCATTGTCACCATAACTAAATCTTTAAAAGAATGTCTTTCTACCAAAAAAACAGAGCTACAGAGAATATTTTCACCTACATATTCCAAAACCAAAATCAAAGATACTGCAAAAAAAAGTAAACTATAGGCCAGTATTTATGATAAACACGGTTGCAAAATTATCACTAAAATATTACAAACAAAATTAAACAGCATACCAAAAAAAATCATGGCCAAGTAAGATTTATTCCTGTCATGCAAGGAGGACTGCACATGCAAATCTATTAATGTGATAGTTCACATTAATAGAAGAAAAAAATCACATAATCATCTCAATTGATGAAGAAAAGTCATGTCACAATGTTCACACTTTCTTCATAAAAATTCTCAATAGTTAAGTTTAATTAAAAATTTTTCACAGTAATAAAGGCCATTTACGGAAAACTCATAATCAGTGAAGAAAAGTAAAGTTTTTTCCACAAGTACACATTATTAGGCTGATATCCTCATTGTTATCAGTTTCATTAGGCATGATACTTTAAGCACAGGGAGAACAATCCGTAAGAAAAAGCAACAAAAGGACTCAAAATTGTAAAGGAAGAAGTAAAATTATCTTTTACTTGCAGATGATGTGATGCTGTATGTAGAAAACTCCCATTGATTCTTTAAAAAAAGATTAGAACTAAGATATGTATTCAATGATTCATAATTTATGAGATTATAAAATTAACAATAAAAAACTAGTCACATTTCTAGATACAAATAATAACCTGCCTGAAAGATGAAGCAAGAAGACAACTCCCATTAACAATAGCGTCAAAAATATTTTGGAATAAATTAAACTCAGAGGACGAAAGATAAGCAAACTGGAAACTAGAAAACATTGTTGAAAGAAATTGAATAAAACACAAATTGGGAAAATGTTCATTGATTAGAAGAGTTAGGCTTGGCTGGCGCCGCAGCTCACTAGGCTAATCCTCTGCCTAGAACACACCAGGTTCGAATTCCGGTTGGGGCGCCGAATTCTGTCCCGGTTGCCCCTCTTCCAGGCCAGCTCTCTGCTGTGGCCAGGGAGTGCAGTGGAGGATGGCCCAAGTGCTTGGGTCCTGCACCCCATGGGAGACCAGGATAAGCACCTGACTCCTGCCGTCAGATCAGCGCTGTGCACCGGCCGCAGCACACTGGCCGCGGTGGCCGTTGGGGGCGAACCAACGGCAAAGGAAGACTTTTCTCTCTGTCTCTCTCTCTCACTGTCCACTCTATCTGTCAAAAAAAAAAAAAAAAAAGAATTAGGCTTATAAAAATGTTTATGCTATAAAAAGCAATATACTGATTCAAAACAATCTGTATTAAAGTTCTAATTTCATTGTCATAAAAATAGAATAAAAAGTAAATTTCATATGTAACTTAAAAAATTATGAAGAACCAAAGAAATATTGAGAAGCAAAACTACAGGTATCACAGTTCATGATTTAAAATTTTATTACAAGAATGTCATAATTGAAATAGTATGATACTTAAATAAAAACTCAAACAATGATCAGTTGAACATAATGGAGAGACCAGAATTACAATTAGACATACCTGGACAGCTAATTTTGAACAAGGACAATGAGAAGAGACAGCAGAGATATAATATTCTTTTCAATAAATGTTGTGTGGGAAACTGGATTCTCATGTGGAATAAAAAAGTGAAATCAGATTCCTATCTCATATCATATAGAAAAAAGAACACAGAATGAATAATAATAATAATAAAATAAACATAAGACCTGATACCATAAAACTCCTAGAAGAGAATACAGTGGCAAAACTTTCTGATAATGACCATGGCAATGATTTCTTTATATTACACTAAAAATGCAGACTACAAAAGCAAAAATAAACAAATGGGATTATATCAGACTTAAAAGCTTCAGTTCAGTAAAGGAAACAACAATATGAAAAATGCAATCTACAAGTAGGTAAATTGTTTACAAAACACTAATGTGTTAAGGAGCAATATCCATGGGCTGGTGCTGTATACAGTATATTAAGCCTCTGCCTGTGGTGCTGACATCACATATGGGTAAAACTTAGAGTCCTGACTGCTCCTTTTCTGATTCAGCTCCTTGCTAAAGGCCTAGGGAAGAAGTGGAAAATGGCCAAAACGCTTGGATCCCTGCCACCCATGTGGGAGACCTGGAAGAATCTCCTGGCTCCTGGCTTTGAATTGTCCCAACTCTAGCTGTTGTAGCCATTTGAGGAGTGAACCTGCAAATGGAAGACCCATCCATGTGTCTTTCCTCTCTCTTTCTGTAACTTGGCCTCTCAAATAAATAAATAACTTTTTTTAAAAAAAGGAGCAATATCCAAATTTATGAAAAGTGTTTACAAGTCAATAGGAGATCGGGCCGGTGCCGTGGCTCACTTGGTTAATTGTCCACCTGTGAGACCGGCATCCCATATGGGTGCCAGGTTCTAGTCCCAGTTGCCCCTCTTCCAGTCCAGCTCTCTGCTGTGGCCTGGGAGGGCAGTAGAGGATGGCCCAAGTGTTTGGGCTCCTGCACCTGCATGGAAGACCAGGAGGAAGCACTTGGATCTTGGCTTAGGATCGGCACAGCACAGACTGAAGTGGCCATTTGGGGAGTAAACCAACAGAAAGAAGACCTTTCTCTTTGTCTCTTTCTCTCTCTCACTGCCTATAACTCTACCTGTCAAATAAATAAATAAAATAAAATAAGTCAATAGAAGAAACAAAAATAACCATATTAGAAATGGGGAACATCTAAAAGATATTTCTCCAAAGAAGACATAAAAAATGATCTATAGTTATAGAGAAAGGTACTCAACTGCACTAGTCATCATGGGAATTTAAGTTGAACCCACTGCATGCTATCACATCACACTAGTTAGGGACAGCTATTTTTTTTTAAATTTTTATTTAATAAAAATTAAATTTCCAAAGTACAACTTTCAAATTATAACAGCTTTCCCTGCCCTATAACCTCTTTCCCACCCGCAACCATCCCATATAGAGTACTGTTTGGGTAATAGTTTTACCATTAATTCGCATAGTACAACACATTAAAGACAGAGATCCTACATGGGGAGTAGGTGCACAGTGAATCCCGTTGTTGATTTAACAATTGACACTCTTATTTATGATGTCATTAGTCACGCAAGTCACGCAAGGCTTTTGTCATGAGCTGCCAAGATTATGCAAACCAAGTGAGTTTAACAACTCTGATCTTATTTAGACAAGGCCATATTCCAAGAGGAATTTCTCTCCTCACTTCAGAGAAAAGTACTGCCTTCTTTGAAGGCCTGTTCTTCCTGCTAGGATCTCACTCACAGAGATTTTTTCATTTAAGTCATTTTTTTGCCACAGTGTCTTGGCTTCCCATGCCTGTGAAACTCTTATGGGCTTTTTAGCCAGATCCGAATGCCTTAAGGGCTGATTCTGAGGCCAGAGTGCTGTTTAGGGTATTTGTCATTCTATGAGTCTACTGTGTATACTGCTTCCCATGTTGGATCATTCTCTCCTTTTTAATTCTATCAAGTATTATTTGCAGACACTGGTCTTATTTATGCACTCCCTTTGACACTTAATCCTATCTTTTTGATCAGTTATGAACTTAAACTGATCACTTTAACAAGTAAGATGGCATGCCACCTTGATGGGATTGAATTGAAATCCCCTGGAACATTTCTAGCTCTACTGTTAGGGGTAAGTCCGAGTGAGCATGTGCCGAACTGTACATAATTTCCCTTTCTTATTCCCACTCTTACATATAACAGAGATTGCTTTTCAGTGAAATTTAAACCACTAAGAATTATTGTGTGCTAATTAAAGAGTCTAACCAATGGTATTAAGTAGAAGAAAAAATACTAAAAGGAATAAAATAGTAAGTTGTTCCTCGACAGACAAAACAAGGGCTGATCAAGACATTGTTCCTCCTAGTGTCCATTTCACTTCAACAGGTTTCCTTTTAGGTGCTCGGTTAGTTGTCACCAATCAGAGAGAACATATAATATTTGTCCCTTTGGGACTGGCTCAGCATGATGTTTTCCAATTCCTCCATTTTGCTGCAAATGACCACATTTCATTTTTTTTGTACTGCTGTAGAGAATTCTCTGGAATACATATCCATAATTCCTTTATCCAGTCTTCTGTTGATGGGCATTTAGGTTGATTTCTGGTCTTAGCTATCATAAATTGAGTTGCAATAAGCATTAAGGTGTAGACAGCTTTTTTGTTTGCCAACTTAATTTCCTTTGGGTAAATTCCAAGGAGTGGGATGGCTGGGTTGCATGGTAGGGTTATATTCAGGTTTCTGAGGAATCTCCAGACTGACTTCCATAGTGGCTTTACCAGTTTTCATTCCCACCAAGAGTGGGTTAGTGTCCCTTTTTCACCACATCCTCGCCAGCATCTGTTGTTGGCAGATTTCTGTATGTAAGCCATTCTCACTGGGGTGAGGTGAAACCTCATTATCATTTTGATTTGCATTTCCCTGATTGCTAGTGATCTTGAACATATTTTCATGTGTCTGTTGGCCATTTGGATTTCCTATTTTTAAAATGTCTATTGAGGTCCTTGGCCCATGTCTTAAGTGGGTTGTTTGTTTTGTTGTTATGGAGTTTCCTGATCTCTTTACAGATTCTGGTTATATTATGCAACCAATCCTTAATTGGTTGCATAATTTGCAAATATTTTTTCCACTATACTGGTGGCCTCTTCACTTTCCTGACTCTTTCTTTTGCCATAGAGAAACTTCTAATTTGATGTAATCCCAATAATTAATTTTTACTTTGACTGCCTGTGCCTCTGGGGTGTTTCCCAAGAAGTCTTTGCCTGTGCCTATATCTTGCAGGGTTTCTCCGATGTTCTCTAATAATTTGATGGTGTCAGCTCATAGATTTAGATCTTTAATCCATGTTGAGTAGATTTTTGTGTAAGGTATAAGATAGGGGAATATCTTCATGCTTCTGCATGTGGAAATCCAGTTTTCCCAGCACAAAATTTGTTGAATAGACTGTCCTTACTCCAGGGATTGGTTTTAGATCCTTGATCAAATATAGGTTGGCTGTAGATGTTTGGATTGATTTCTGGTGTTTCTATTCTGTTCCATTGTTCTATCCATCTGTTTCTGTACCAGTACTACCAGTACCATGCTGTTTTGATAACTACTGCCCTGTAGTATGACCTGAAATCTGGTCTTGTGATGCCTCCTGCTTTTTTTTGTTGTTGTACAAGATTGCCTTAGCTATTCGAGGTCTCCTGTGTCTCCATATGAATTTCAGCATCATTTTTTCCAGATCTGAGAAGAGTGTCTTTGGTATTTTGATTGGTATCACATTGAATCTGTAAATTTCTTCTGGGAGAGTGGAAATTTTGATGATATTGATTCTTCCAATCCATGAGCATGGAAGATTTTTCCAGTTTTTGGTATCCTCTTCTATTTCCTTTTAAAGATTTTGTAATTCTCTTTTCCCGATTCAATAGGATGCTGGCCATGGATTTTTCATTTTTTGCTTTGATTGTATTGAGGAATGTTCCCTCCATACCCAGTTTGCTTACAGTTTTCATCATGAAAGGGTGTTGTATTTTATCGAATGCTTTCTCTGCATCTATTGAGATAATCATATGGTTTTTCTTCTGTTGTTTGTTAGTGTGGTGTGTCACATTGTTTTGTGAACATTGAACCATCCCTGCATACCAGGGATGAATTCCACTTGGTCTGGGTGTATGATCTTTCTGATGTGTTGTTGCATTCTATTGACCAGATTTTATTGAGGATTTTTGAGTTTATATTCATCAGGGAAATTGGTCTGTAATTCTCTTTCTCTGCTGCATCTTTTTCTGATTTAGTACTTAATGTTATAAATTTAACTGGTGTTAAACTTACTATATTTTAAAAATAGCTATATATCATTAACAACACAAGTCATATATGAATATATGATGGTACTGCAAATAAGTTGTGTGCAAGATGGAGTTAAGAAATGTATATTTTAGCACAAAATTTTCTATATACATGTGTAGTTTTCTAATACACATTTCCATGAACTTTTAAGAGACTCTTTGTATTATCATTGTAAAACAGAAACCAGACAGGGCAGATAAAACAAAAATTCTCTCCTTGGACCCATCACTTCCTAGCTGTTAGAAACCTATTGTTTTCAGTTTTGTGTCTAGCTTTCCAGAGGTTTATTACATATTTACAGATGTATGTGTCCATTGATGTGGAATGTAATTCTGTGTAGAGTTTTTGGGCATACATATTATGATGTCCTATGAATTTGTCTGCAACTTGCTTTTGTTACCCAGCAGTTTATACATAGCATCAAAATGTGTCACTAAAAAAATAAAGTTAGAAATGAATTTACTTAGTGCATTGAAATAAAGCTATAGTTAAATAACATTAAGATGACTGGAATATCTCTAATATTTTTACAAGTAGGAAAATATGCTTCTAAATTACCTGCAGTTAAATAAGTTACTATGACAATTAGACACATCAAATTACATGAGTATGGCTATAACCATATTTTGATGGAAATGTATAGACTTTGACATTAGAAAAGGAAAATTAAAAAAAACAATATTTTAAGTGTTCATTTCAAAATGTTTGGAAAATTTGATCCCTTGGAAAAATCTAAAAAATGAAAAATTTCAGAAGACATTGATCATGCCAAACCCAAAAAGAAGCTTGAAAATCAATATAAGGATTGAAAAGGAGAAAACAACTCAAAACCTAAAACTTGAAAAACAATTGATGCTAATAAAACAAGTATGCAATGAAAACAGTAAATCTGAATCATCTTAGAACTGTACATAGTTACATATGCATTTTATAAACTGCTCATAAAAATACTTTCCTAGTTTGTTACTTTAATCAAGTTTAATCTTTCTGAAGTAATAGTCTAATTTCTTTCAAAATAAATTCCTCATTTTGTGAAGCCGCTGTAATCTTGATACGAAAAAACCCTGATGGAAGCCATAAAAATAAAAGTAGGGGCTGGCATTGTGGCACAGCAGGTAAAGCCGACATCTGCAGCCCCAGCACCCCATATGGGCGCCGGTTGGAGTCCCGGCTGCTCCACTTCCAATCCAGCTCTTTCCTATGGCCTGGGAAAGCAGTAATAGATGACCCAGGTCCTTGGGTCCGTGAACCTGTGTGAGAGACCCGTAAGAATTTCCTGGCTCCTGGCTTCGGATCTGTGCAGGTCTGACCGTTGCGACCAATTGGAGAGTGAACAATCAGATGGAAGACCTCTCTCTCTCTCTCTCTCTGCCTCTCCTTCTCTCTCTGTGCAACTCTGACTTTCAAATAAATAAATAAATCTTTAAAAAAAGAAAAAAGGAAAACTAGTAGCCTTATTTACTCATCAACCTAAAAAGAGAAAATTCTAAATAAATGTCAGCAAGATAAATCTGGACTTAATTCATAAAGGTAAGCTTGATTTGCTTTTTGATCATAAATCAGATTTATTCCTCATCATGAAAGAAGGAAAGGGAAAGTTACATAATGGATCCAATATATAAATGGACAGTTTGAGAAAATCGAACATTCATTCACAAATTTTCTAGTGCAGTGTTCTTCAGTAGAACATTCTGTTCTCACGAATATGTTTTTCCATGTGTTATCTAATAAATCACCCATTAGTCACATGTGTCCATCTAGCTAAGACTGAGGAATTGAGTTAGTTTAATTTCATTTAAATTTAAAGTACACATGGCTAGTGTTGATCATATTGAATGATGCAGGTGTGGAATGTCAACTTTTTCATTTTTTCTGCAAGTGTGGTGAAGAATTCAAGTAAAAGGAGCAAGTATAGTAAACATTTGTGGTGAATTCTTTATTTAACTTTGGAATTTATTTGGGCATAAATCTGCCAGATGCAATTTATTATTACCAGCAAGAATACAATAAAATATTTGAATAAAATGGTATTGAAAGTATCTAATGACTGTTTTCTCTAGCTTCATTCTATAGTATTGTTCAACTCATACAAAATATAGTGAGACAACACATTCCTCTTTTAAATTTTTAAAATGTTATTTAAGTTATACAAGTTTCATGTATTTCATATATACAGAATTAGGAACATAGTGATACTTCCCACTCTATCTTCCCTCCCACCCAACACATATTTCTTTTCTAACTACTGAATGAGATTACTGAAACTGTGAAAGTAAGACAAGTTTTATTCTCTGTAAATCAGTCTGTTACAGTTTTTTAAAAATTTGTCTGTCCAGTCATATATGATTAAGTAACACTTCACATTTCTTTATAGAATTGTACACATAAAAAATGCTGTGACCCTACAACTTGTACATTGAAATCTGGTAAAGAATGTGGTTCTGGAGAGTGCTGTACAAAAGACTGTAAGGTAAGGGGCAATGTGTATTTTGTAACTTCGCAGCATTACAATGAATTAAATGTCTTCAATATTTTTTCAAATACCCAAACAACGTTGGAGCCACTCCCACATTTGAGTCTACTAAACAATCTATCATTTTATGTACTCCCACATGTATAACAGATTTTTTAAATCTCTCAACTTGATTTTCCCACTTCTTTTCTCTAATTTTTTTTCTTATTTTTTCATTTGAAGGGCAGAAATACAGACACACACACACACACACACACACACATAGTGGAGAGAAAAGGAGAAAGAAATCTTCCATCTGCTGGTTCATTCCTTAGATGCCTGTAACAGTTGGGGCCATGCAAGGAGCTGAGACCTCAGTCCAGAACTCCCTCTGGTTGGTAGGGGCTAAACAACATGAGGCATCACTTGCTGCCTCCCGCATTGTGATTAAAATAATTGCAGGAAGAATGCACCCAAGCACTCTGATATAAGGGACAAGGGACGAGCATCCCAAGCAGTGCCCGATGCCTGCGTGGACTTCCCATTTCTGTGCTTCATTACAAGTCTTTCTATGTTACTTTTATGTTGTCTCCATGATCAACATATACCTGAACTAACACCCTTGCGGTCTTAGTTTCTAATAATAGTCTATCTCTTCTGCACTCAAGAATTGGATAACATTGATAACAGAGAAACACAGTGACTTGAACATATTTGTAAGCCACAGGGAATATCTGCTAAGATTATAACTTTAAAGGCTTTAAAGTAAGAATATTGAAATGATGGAAATACGATCCAATGTGTGATTGAAATGTACTACCTCTAAAACAGGAAAGTTAGGTTATAGATGTGCTATTGAAATGACACCTCGTTATGACACAGTAAAAAAAAATTGGAAATGGAATGCAGCAGTCGCTCCTTTATCAAGGTCCCCAGTATAATCCTAAAACCGTGGGTAGTATGAAATCATACCATCTGAAAACTGAGACAGTTACAAAGTTGCGTCCTATCAGGTAGGTAGTATACACAGCATGAATATACTGGACCAACGTATGATTCACACTCTGGGATGGGAGGGATTTGAGATATTTAATTGTGCTACTCAGATTGGCCCAAAAATTTAAGGTTATTTCTGGAAATACAGTCCATCTCTTCTATTTCTTTTTGATTGATCTTTGGTACTTAGTATCTGTTATTTATGATATAATCTAAACTATGAAATTAATTGACATAATGATTTATAATATGTCCTTGTGTTATTAATATATAAACTTTTTAAAGATTTCTTTTATTTATTTGAAAGACAGGGAGAGAGGTAGAGCCAGAGAGACAGAGAGGACTTCCATCTGCTGGTTCACTCCCCAAATGACTGCAATGGCCAGAACTGAGCTGATATGAAGCCAGGAGCCACGAGCTTCTTCCAGATATCCCATGTGGGTGCAGGGGCCCAAGGGCTTGGACCATCTTCCACTGCTTTCCCAGGCCACAGCAGAGAGCTGGATCAGAAGTAGAGTAGCTGGAACTCAAACTGGTGCCCATATAGGATGCCAGCACAGCAGGCAAGGGCTTTAACCCACTGTAACACAGCACCAGCCCTAATATATATGTTTAAAACAAAATTTGAGAAAACACTATATTTGTAGCAAGACTGATACACACAGGCATTTCTTTCTTATTTTTGTTTTTGTTTTATGATTTTAGCTCCCCAGGTAGAATTTCTGTTTCTAGCTTTTTTCATTCAACATGATATCCTCCAGTTGCAACCACAGTGATGCAGATGACCAAATTTCATTCTTTTCACAGCTGAATAAAATTCCATCTTGTGTGTGTATGTGTGTGCATGGTATACCACTTTTACTTTTCCATTCATTTGAGATTGGATTATTGTGAACAGTGCTGCTATGAACATCAGGGAAGGTACGATTTCGATACAATGGGTTTATGTCTTTTGGGACATGTAGTGGAATTTCTGGATTGTATGGAAAATCTACTTCTAGTTTTTTTTTTTTTTTAAGGAAAGCTCATACTGTTTTCTACAGTGACTACAAAACATGTTTCCACTAACAGTATATAAATAGTTTTTTTTTTCTCCACATCATCATCAACATTTGTTGTTCAATGCCTTTTGGAAATAGCCATTGTGACAAGGGTGAGCTGATATCTCATTTCAGTTTTAAATTGCATTTCCCTGATGGCTACTAATGTTGAGCATTTTTTACAGGCAGAGTGGACAGTGAGAGAGAGACAGAGAGAAAAGTCTTCCTTTTCCGTTGGTTCACATCCCAACGGCCTATCCAGCCAGCACACTGTGGCAGGTGCACCAGGCTGATCTGAAGCCAGGAGCCAGGTGCCTCTCCTGGTCTCCCATGTGGGTGCAGGGCCCAAGGACTTGGGCCATCCTCCACTGCACTTCTGGGCCACGGCAGAGAGCTGGACTGGAAGAGGGGCAACCGGGACAGAATCCGGTGTCCCGACTGGGACTAGAACCCGGTGTGCAGGTGCTTTAGGTGGAGGATTAGCCTAATGAGCCAGGGCAACGGCCAATGTTGAGCATTTTTTTAAAAAAAAATGTTGACTATTTGTATTTATGCTTTTAAAAATTATCTATTGATGTCCTTTGCCCATTTTTAACTGGATTTGTTATTTTTTAATTTTTTAAAAGATTTATTTGTTCAAAACTCAGAGTTAAACAGAGAGAGGAGAGGAAGAGGGAGAGAGAGAGGGGTCTTCCATCCGATGGTTCACTCCCCAATTGGCCGCAATGGCCAGAACTGTGCTGATCTGAAGCCAGGAGCCAGGAACTTCTTCCTGGTCTCCCATATGGGTGCAGGGGCCCAAGGATTTGGGCCATTTTCTACCGCTTTCCAAGGCCCTAGCGGAGATGGATTGGAAGTGTCACATCACCACCACCCCCCTGCCCTAAGTAATGTCTTAACTGCTGCTCTACACTCAAGCCTCTTCACTAAAATTTAAACATATTTAATTACTTATGTTCAGACTTCTGCCTGTCTTATGTGTGTATGTTTTGAATCCATTGTAATGTACATTCATTCCCCAAAAGTTTTTATGACTTACATACACCCTCAAAAGTTTAACTTGATTTAAGGCAAATCCCATTACCATTTCCATTATTGGATACAATGCAGTTTAAATTATACACACTAACAACAATTTTAAACAAACTGACATCCACTACCATAACTCATGCCATATTTATAGGACATTGCCAAATTTTTAAACATTGCTGTACCAAAGGGTGATATCTTTTGAGTGAATAAGACATATTCACATATATGAGGGATATGTAAGCAAGTCTGTTTGAGGCTACCAGGGAGACATAATTCTCATTGGTCCCTGGGCCCACAAGTGGGAAGTTGTGTAGCCCAAACTAAGTTTTCTGATATACCCAGTACTTTTTTACTGATGGAACCACTGCTGGTGAAGTCATAAACCCATTCATACCTGGTCTGGCTGTGGAGAAGAACACAAGCTTTGGTTGAAATTAGGTAAGATGCAGACACATTGAGAGCCTTGCAAAAAAGAATGAATAAAGTAGGAGGAAAAATTCAAAGCAGAATAATTTTAAAGTTATAGATCACTTCGGAATCTAATCAGAGAGATAAGAAATCTTTCAAATACAAAGTCCATGTTTATGCTCCCTGAACAACACAATGAAATTGAAAGAATTAAACCCAAGTCATTGTGTAAGCGTATGTTTTGAAAATTCTACACCACATTAACAAATTGCAGAAGAAAAACCATATGATTATCTCAATAGATGCAGAGAAAGCATTTGATAAAATACAACACACTTTCATGATGAAAATTGTGTAAAGAAGGAACATTCCTCAATACAATCAAAGCAAAAAATGAAAAATCCATGGCCAGCATCCTATTGAATGGGGAAAAGTTGGAAGCATTTCCACTGAGATCTGGTACCAGACAGGGATGTCCACTCTCACCAACGCTATTCAATATAGGTCTGGAAGTTTTAGCCAGAGCTATTAGGCAAGAAAAAGAAACTGAAGGGATACAAATTGGGAAGGAAGAAGTCAAACTATCCCTCTTTGCAGGTGTTATGTTTCTTTATTTAGGGTTCCAAAGAACTCTACTAAGAGATTATTACTATTGGAACTCATAGAGGAGTTTGGCAAAGTAACAGGATATAAAATCAGTGCACAAATATCAACAGCCTTTGTATACACAGGCAATGCACAGCTGAGAAAGAACTACTAAGATCAATCCCATTCATAATAGCCACAAAGAACAATAAATACCTTGGAATAAACCTAACCAAGGATGTCAAAGATCTCTATGATGAGAATTACAAAATCTTAAGAAAGAAATAGAGGAAGACACCAAAAAAAATGGAAAAATCTTCCATGCTCATGGATTGGAAGAATCAATATCATCAAAATGTTCACTCTCCCAGAAGCAATTTATAAGACTAGTGTCTGCTAATACTAACTGATAGAATTAAAAAGGAGAGAATGATCCAACATGGGAAGCGGGATACACAGCAGACTCATAGAATGGCAGATGTCCTAAACAGCACTCTGGCCTCAGAATCAGCCCTTAAGGCATTTGGATCTGGCTGAAGAGCCCATGAGAGTATTTTAGGCATGGGAAGCCAAGACACTCTGGCAAAACAAAACAAAACAGAACAAAAAAAAAAGACCTAAATGAAAGGTCTCTGTGAGTGAGATCCCAATGGAAAGAACGGGCCATTAGAGAAGGAGGTACCTTTCTCTGAAGGGAGGAGAGAACTTCCACTTTGACTATGACCTAGTCTAAATAAAATTGGAGTCAGCGAACTAAAAAGGCTTCCATAGCCTTGGCAGCTCTTGACAAGAGCCTAGGGTGATTACTGACTCCATAAATAAGAGTGTCAATTGTTAAATCAACAGCAGCAGTCACTGTGCACGTACTCCTCATGTAGGATCTCTGTCCTTAATGTGTTGTACAATGTGAATTAAGTACTCAAACAGTACTTTACACTTTGTGTTTCTGTGTGGGTGCAAACTGTTGAAATCTTTACTTAATATATAGTGAATTGATCTTATAAAGACAATTGAAAATGAGTCTTGATGTGAATGGAATGGGAGTGGGAGCGGGAGATGGGAGGGTTGCAGGTTGGAGGTAAGTTATGGGGGAGGGGTGAAAGCCACTGTAATCCATAAGCTGTACTTTGGAAATTGATATTTATTAAATAGAAGTTAAAAAAAGAAAATTCTAATTGCATGACTCTCATGCAAGTATAAAATGAATGTATTTTTAAAGTTTTATGTGTTTCAGCAACTGAAGTAGTTGGCTTTGTGTTGAAGCATATTATGCAGCAGCTTATGGTTCCAGCATCCAGCAACCAACATCAGAGCATTTGTTTGAGTCCCAGCTGCTCTGCTTATGATACAGCCACACACTTTGGAAGGCAACTAAGGATGGCCCAAGTACTGGAGGCCACTGCTTTGTACATGGGAGACCTTCTAGCTCAGATATTATTTTTCTGCCTTATCAAGTCTGTTGTTAAGGCATTCCACCATAATTTTAATTGATCTATTTAATTAATAATTTCTAACATTTCATTTTCTTATCTCTTTAAAATCTCAACTTCATGGGAAAATTTTCATTCGTATCATGTATGGCTTTCTTCACTTCCTCTATTTGCTTCTGATTGCTTTTGCATAATCTTGTGATTAATTTTTTGAATTCCCTTTCCTGCTATTTCATGAGTCTCTTCATCTTCACATTCTAGCACTCACATTCTGTGCTCCTCTGGGATACGAGGGTCATGGTGTCTTCTGTATTCTTATTTCTTAAGTTTCTGCATTTATTTTTAGGTGTTTGTAGAGTTAATTTATGTTTAGTTTTGTTTATTTTTTCCCTTTTGATGTATTTTATCTTTGAGCTGTGGCTCTGTGGCTTAGTGGAATTTCTGCACTTTCAGTGAATACCAAGAGATGCGGAGTTCTAGGGCAAGTATCGAGTGTGTTCGCTCTTCTCTTGCTAACAGAAGTGGGGGTGGATAGTCACCTCTGTTGTTGTGATTATCCCCTCACCTCTTCTCCTCCAAGCCGAACAGTGCCCAGGTGTTTATCCCCAGTGTGTTCTACACTCACCTGTGCCATTGTATGACTCACATGAATGACCTGTGCAGTCCTCACTGTGAGCACTGTTCCCACTGTCATGAGCTGCCTATACAACAAGAAACTCCTAGTGTGTGGAGCCATGCCCTGTGGTTGCCCAGGAACCTGGATACACCCTGCCCACACTCCCCGCAGTCAGGGCTCCCACAGTCAAGGAGTACAAGAGGATCCACTCTGCCTTGCTAGCCTGTCCTGTCCACACAGAGACTGAGTTTCCCAGAGCTGCTGCCCATGTCTATTCTGCCCAGGCAGATTGAGCCTGATCCTGCCAGCCACTGAAGAATGTGAGTTTTTCCAGCTGGCGCCATGGCTCACTAGGCTAATCCTCCACCTGCGGCACCAGCACACCAGGTTCTAGTCCTGGTCGGGGTGCCGGATTCTGTCCCGGTTGCTCCTCTTCCAGTTCAGCTCTCTGCTATGGCCCGGGAGGGCAGTGGAGGATGGTCCAAGTCCTTGGGCCCTGCACCCACATGGGAGACCAGGAGAGGCACCCGGCTCCTGACCTCAGATCAGTGTGGTGCGCTGGCCGCAGTGGCCACTGGAAGGTGAACCAAAGGTAAAGAAAGACCTTTCTCTCTGTCTCTCTCTCTGTCACTGTCCACTCTGCCTGTCAAAAAATAAAAAATAGAAAGAATGTGAATTTTTCCCTCTGGTAAAACCCTGGATCCCACACATGCACAATACCCACCAGCCACACCCCATTCATTTCACAATTGTGCTGTTGTGCATACAAGAGTTCCTACAGGAGGCACTTCCCTTTTCTCAGGATGACTCCCTCACTCCACCTATTGTCAGGTGGGAAGACCATCCCTACCAATTGCACTCAGATTGCTGTGGGTGACCTGCCAACAGAGTGGAGACCATTCCTCCCAGTTGCTGGATGCATGCACAAGAGCTAGAGCAACTGCAACTTGCTTACGTCCCAAATGGCACCAGCCCTCCCACAGCCGGCCACAGGGCACCATTGTGTCTTGGATCTGGGGAGACAGGGAGAGAGAGATACACTGCCTTTTTTTTCTCCCTCTGGGTGAGCATCCATCCTGTTCTCTTCAATGTTCTGGGCTGGACTCAAAGACAGTGTAGTCCACTAGGCTCTCCCTCCAGCTGCATCAACAGTGTGGGGGGCTGTGCAGTCTGACTTCAGCTTGCTCACTAGAGCAGGGCTTTCTCTGGATCCAGGCTGCTGGGTCCTTTGTTGTGCCACAGGACCTCACACTGCAATTTTCCCTGCAACTTTACCCTGAGAGTGCACTTTCTCCACTTTTTTTCTACTAATTTCGTTGAGCCTAAATCAGACTACCCTGTCACTGTTCTGCCATCTTTGAACCCCCACTTTGTGATGGGATTCTTGTTTGCAGCCTTTGTCTCTGCTATTGAGGATTTTTTTTATTATTATGTTTACTGTGTGTTGAATTTTTTACTTAGTGAAGGGTTACATTTATGATGATAAAATGAACTGAAGCACAACATTGTAAAATGTAAATGAAATCATAGGAAAGGGAGGAGTGAGAAAGGTTCAGGGCATGGTTGAGAGGGAGGGTTAGGGTATAAAGTATCACTGCTTTACATCTGTATATATGAAATACATAAGATAAAATAAATATAAATATAAAATAATTATAAAAATCTTCTTTTAAACATATCTACATTTAAAAAATGTTTACCATATGGATTCATTTTGGAGGTTGTTGCTGATTTATGATTGATGAACTGAGAAATCATAAGCTCCTAGTGTGAACATAGCTATAATGGGTTAGAAGAAACATTTTATATTATTTCATTAACTTCATTTTCTATCATTGTTTCATTTCTATAAGTGTACTTATCTTTGAATTCCTAGCTTCTCTACTGACCATTACCCAATTTTTTTTAATACACAAGAAATTGAATCATCTAAATCTGTTTGCCTTAAGCAGTTAGTAAGATGATTGTCTTGTTGCTGTTACCAGTTTGGAGACAAAAAAAAAAAAAAAACAAACCTGAAGTATCATCCATATGTAATCTTATCTTAAATTCCTATTCCCTCCTAGGTAAAACCAATGGGTATAAAATGTAGGGACCCTGTTGATGAACAATGTGATTTCCCTGAATTTTGCAATGGGAAGCTCCCAAACTGTATGCCTGACACTCATGTGCGCAATGGAGAATACTGTGATGGCGGTGATTCCTTCTGTCATGATGGACTTTGCAGATCCACCACAAGGCAGTGTAAAGCGTTAATTGGAGGCGGTAATGACCATAATTTTTTTTCTTAGTTACTAAAGTCTGATTATTCCAAGGTCTATTATTAATTCTCTAGGAAAAAAATCTAAACTTGATTTTTCAGCTGAGTCTTACCTAGTATTTACCAGTATTAAAAGACGTCGCAATTTACTTTATTTTAAAAAGCAAAACAAAACAAAAAGAATTTATGTAGTGTTTATGTTAACAAAAGGAAGACACCTCAAAAGGAAATCAGACTTTTTGTAATATTGTATAGAATTTGTTATGATGGGGTCTAATTCAAACTGAAGGGAAATAAGGACTTTTATTACAGTAAAGGAGGGCTAGTCAGGGATTAGACAGGCTTCAAAGTACTTGCTGGTGAATGAAGTCTTTGGCTCACAACCAGTCGAGTCTGGTTTGATAGGTTTTTGTTTGTTTGTTTGTAGATAGGCACCTTGGTACAATCAAATACAGATCCTCCTGCACACAACTGAAAATTTTTTCCCAGTCCTCACATTAGGCAGTCTTTAACCAGGTCATAGGAGAGCCATCTATATATTGGCTGGATTGTATAACTGCCAGGAATTGAAGAAGAAGTGAGATTGAATTTTTGTTGGTGGTGGTTATTATGCTTTTTCTCAGTTTTTTCCATAAGAATCATTAGCTGCGACTTGTGGCATGACATCAGCTATAGAATAGTATTTGAAATAAAAGTGAGATATATGCAAGTGATTAGTAAAATTAGAGGAATTAAAAAAGTAGTTCAAAATAATGGTCTAATTTCCCTACAAGTGCAGCCAGCACTTGGTTTTGTGTATTTAAAAGCCCTCTGTGGGACCTACAAGGTGTAGGTGAAACAGTATTCTCCTCAGACAGTATACATCTCTTCCTGGAGCCAAATGTTACATCTAAAGTATCATTATTTCAAAACCATACCACTATCTATAGTCCTATTGATCAGCAGTCAGTTCATCTAAGATATGAAGAGTCTGCCTCTATCAATCAATTTCTTTGCACTTATTTTCTGGAGAATGCTCCCACTTTGCAAGCCTGCCATGGACCTTGGGAGTAAAGGGAGGGTGTCAAAAATGTTTTCCCTCAATGATTCTGTATTTCTATCTAGGTTAACTCCAATTATTTGAATAGATCATGTATGGCCTTTAAGCAGAATTTCCCTTTAAGAAGTAAATTTGATATAATTCTGAAGGATGTATTAGTTTTGCAAGATCAGACCAACATAGGATTTACTACAAAAGGCAATAAAGATCTTACACTACAGACCTAACAAATCATTGTATGCTACAAACTTGTTGGATTCTGCTCAAAACATACTGATGAAGTTGCCGTATTCAAATACATAGCTGTGTATAAAGCAACAACATGTAAAGTAAAGAAATGTACAAATTTATGCGTGAAGCACCTTGATTTTAAGTATTAAAAAAATTTATACCAGTGAAGAAAAGATATTTTGAATGGAAATGTACCACTTCTAAGTTCCTTTTGTTTTGGTTAAAGTCTAGTTCTTACATTTCTGAAAACAGAGAAACTTCCTACTGTTGGAACAATATAAAATGATTTTAATGTCTTTGGTCATTGTTTTGTGGTGATATTTACCCTCTAGAAGGTGGAAAGTCTCATTGATTATAAAGTCACGTACTCTGGCCGGCGCCGTGGCTCAACAGGCTAATCCTCCGCCTTGCGGCGCCGGCACACCGGGTTCTAGTCCCGGTCGGGGCGCCGGATTCTGTCCCGGTTGCCCCTCTTCCAGGCCAGCCCTCTGCTGTGGCCCAGGAGTGCAGTGGAGGATGGCCCAAGTGCTTGGGCCCTGCACCCCATGGGAGACCAGGATAAGCACCTAGCACCTGGCTCCTGCCATCAGATGAGCGCAGTGCGCCGGCCGCAGCGCGCCAGCCGCGGCAGCCATTGGAGGGTGAACCAACGGCAAAAGGAAGACCTTTCTCTCTGTCTCTCTCTCTCACTGTCCACTCTGCCTGTCGAAAATTAAAAAAAAAAAAGTCACGTACTCTACTAGAGGTATTTATCATCAGATTGAGTTGTATATCAAATGAATGAATCTGAGTGCTTACTCAACAGGTATATAAGAGTTTCTTAACCTCAGAGAAATTAATATTTTAGGCCAATTATTAATTTCTGGTATCAGGGTAAGAAACTTTCCTGTGTATTGTAGGATGTTTAACAGCATCCATGTCCTCTGCTCAATACACAAAATACCTGGAGGCATTTTGGTTCTCACAGCTGGAGTGGAGTTGATACTGGTTTGTAGTAGGTAATGGCTACAGATGCTTCTGAACATCCTACAGTACTTCAAAGCACTATGTCGGCAGTGCCAGGGCTCAGATTCCTTTCTCTAGAGAAGGCCACAGATTTGGCTAATTCAGTGCCTTGAGATTATAAAAAAATTGATTTCCACATTGATGTACATACAGCAATTGCACCATCAACCTGGTGTTGTCTTTTTTTCAATGAAAAGTTTTAAAATTTATTTTCATTGTATTTCAATTGTGGAGGTGGGTAGAGAAGGAGAGAGGAGGAATAAAGAGAGAGAGATAGAGAAAGGAGAGATAGAAAAAAGAAAGGAGAAAGAGAGAGAGAGAGAGAGAGAGAGAGAGAGAGAGAGAGAGAGAGAGAAAGAAGTGCACTTTCATCTTCTTATCTACTCATTCACTCGCCAAATGCCTGCGGTAGCCAGATCCAGGCCAGGCAAAATCCAGGAGCCCAGACCTTAATCCAGGTATCCTACTTTGGTGGCAAGGGCCATACTACTTGCACCAACACCTGCCACCTTCCATGGTGTACATTAGTGGGAACATGGATCAGAAGCAGTGTAACCAGGACTTGATCCAGGCACTCCCATTGGGATGCAAGCATTCCAGGAAGTGACTTAACCACTGGACCATGCACCCACTCCATCCTTCTTCAACTTTAAGATAATATGATCTATCAAAACAATTTTGGATCTGTAACATTTATGGAAGTGTCCTGAAGTTTGGCTCTATGTGTAGATATTTTCCAGACTATAAAAATATGCTAAGTATGGAATTATAAATGACTTGCTGGATTATGAATAGTTACATGGGGGTAAATCAAAAATGTGCTATAATCATTTGATCAGCTATCAAAATAAGTTCAGAGTTTTCAGTGATCCATGGTGCTTATACATCATGCAACAGAATAAAAATTTAAATCTAACTCCTGTATGAGGCCTAAGGATATTTCAGTTTATTTAGTGGAAGCTACAATGCTGTTAAATTAATAAACAGGCTGTAACAAGTCATGGATCTTTGATGAAAACTAGGTAGTTGTGTAAGTACCCCTAGAATATAACTTAAAGTTTAGTAAGCATAGAAACTGACATTTATGGTAATCTGAAAAACCCAGAAAAGGTGGTTACTGAAGGGTACATTGAGGTAGTGTCTTAGTCTGTTTTTGTTGCTGTAAAAATGCAACAGGGGCCAACACTTGTGGCACAGCAGATTAAAGCCCCTGACTGCATCGCTGGCATCCCATATGGATGCTGGTTCAAGTCTTGGCTGCTCCACTTCCAATGTAGCTTTCTGCTATGGCTTGGGAAGGCAGCAGAAGACGGCCCACGTGCTTGGGCCCCTGCACTTGCATGGGAGTCCTGGAGGAAGCTCCTGGCTGTGGATTGGAGCAGCTCCAGCTGATTCGGCCATCTGGGGAGTGAACCAGTTGGTGGAAGGATGGAAGTCCTCTCTCTCTCTCTCTTTGTGTCTCTCTCTCTCTGCCTCTGCAACTCTGCCTTTGAAATAAATAAAATAGATCTTTAAAAAAACGCAATGAAGGCTGGGTACTTTACAAAGGAAAGAAGTTTATTTGGCTCATGATTCTGATCAATGGGTTGTCCAAAATCACAGATTTGGTGTCAGCTGCATAATAACATGTCAAAAGACATCATGTGGTAGGAGCACATGCAAGGCATCAAATAAGAAGGGAGAAAGTAAGAGGCTGAGGAAAATCCATGCTTACTGTTGTATGATAACCTTCTCTGGAGGAAAGTAGTTCTCTCTTCTGAGACCTAGAATAATCTATACGACCAGTAGACCCCTTCAGGAGGGGAGTTACGACAAAAACACGTCTTAAAGGTCCTATCACCTACCAATACCATTACTCTGAGGACCAGGCACCCAGATCTTGAACCTTTGGAAGACAAACCATGCTCTGGGAATCAAGTGTGGTGGTAAAGCACTGAGTTACAAAACCCATGGATTTAACAATTAAGATGATCAGTTGTATAAGAGGATTCCAAAACAAATATTTTTTGAGTGATGGTTCTTTTAACTGCGTAGGAAGGGGAGGGGAGGTGAGAATAAGGGAGGAGAGGGGATGGAAAGGAGGAGGGAAGGGGAGGAAAAGGAAGGGAATTGGAAGGCAAACTCAAAGGAGTTGGTTAAGGACTATGGAGTAAGGAGATGAGAGAGGATGGAGAGGCAGAGAGAAATGAAGAGAGCAGAAAGGAGAAGGGAAATGGGAAAGGAGAAAGAGGAAAGAGAAATGTATCCTCGTTTTCCAAATCCCCTCTGAGAGCATGTGCGCATCAAGCTACTGTAGCTGTGACCAGATAGCTGAACCACTAACCCTTGACATCAGGGGTCAGCCCATGACTGTGCACTACCCTCTGGTCCAAAAAGCAGGGTCATAATACAAATGACCTGTCTTATCTAAATTGTTATTATTTTGTTCAGCATGTTTTTTGCCTTAGTTTTGATTTAAAATATTGCTTTAAAATGTTATTTATTTTAATTACTAGGTCCCCCACTCCATCCAAATACACAATTTTTAGTCTTGTTAATCTTGACCCAGTGTATAATTTGAGGGAACTGGAAAGTTTAAAATTAAATGATTGCAGAAAAGCAAACAGAAAGTTACTACTTATTGTGTGACTTCAAGAGCCATCCTTTTCCAAAAAGAGAATTGCTATTGATAATGGATTCTGTTCACAAAATTCTCTATACCATTTTGTAGCATCCCACAGCTACAAATATGTATTATTGAATGTGTCTTTCAGGACATTGAAATCTATAGATCATGTTTTCCATTATGAAAATCTGAAATTATTGAAGAGAGCTCCCTGGCCATTAAGTAGTGGTAATTACAAAAGACCTCAGTGATTTTTAACATATAATAACTAGGATCAAAGCAATTCACCATTAAGTCATCAAGTGAAACTGGTGGGGAAGCTATTATATGTACATTTTAAATGTTTATAACATAAATTAAACACACTAAATATATAAGAAAACTAAAGAAAATGAACACTGATGTTCCATCTGATTTTAAGAAGTTAAGACACTCCCATATGGGAGTACCCACATTCAATTCCAATCACCACTCCCAATTCCAACTTCCTGCTGATGTGCACCATGTAAGACTGCTGGTTTCTTGCCCCCTATGTAGGAGACCAAAGTTGAATTGTCAGCTCCTGGCTTCTACCTGGTCCAGTCTTGTATGTTGTTAGCAATGAAAAGAGTGATCCAGCAGCTAAGAGCTCTCTCCCTCTCTTCCCTACTTTGTCTCTCTATCTGCCTCTCAAATAAATAAAAGTTAAGTAAGAAGTAATTCTCATTTACTAATTATTATGATATGAGAAAATGGGGATAATAAGAAGGAGTGTTAGAAAAATGCTCATTGAGTTTATTATCAGTATTTCTATAAATACAATTTCTCTCCAGCTTTGTTTGAAATAAGGGTAAGATATGTTTTCACATAGGTAGACAACTAACACAAAGGTAAGCAGTTTGTGTAAATAGTGAGGGAAACAACTACTTATTTTCCTAGCAATAGAGTATTCCAGAAATGTTGCTGTTTATTTCTATTTGAGGCAGAACAAAGTCTATCAGATTTAACATCAGGAGACATCTTTTTAATCTAGTTCTCCCTCTAGAAATATTTTAATGCTGGATAATGGTAAACTTCCTTAGGGATCATGTTATAACATACAAATTATGTATATTAGTATGATATAATTTAAATTCTATGTAACTAATTGAGATGTTGTTTTTAGATTCTAGAGGTGCTCCATTTGCATGTTTTGATGAGATAAATGCCAGAGGAGACAAATTTGGAAACTGTGGCAGGGAGCCTTGTCAATTTTCGTATGTATTTAGATAGTAAGATTTTGTTTGTATGTAGATGATAGATTATAGTGAAAACACATTTCTGCTGGGTTATCTTTGCTACACAATCTTATTTGAATGATATTTTCCACTTCCTCCAATAACATGCATCCAGTGCCTATAGTTAAAAGAGTAATGACCATAAAAATGACTTCTGTTTATGATTGTGATGAGCTAGGTTTGGTGTTAGGCAGTTTACGCATATTTACATACATCACATGTTCAGAGTAAGAATTACAGTTCCCATTTTACTCATTAACTCAGCATCCAACATAGGAGAGATCTGGGCTATCAGATAGTGGAAATTATTAACTTTTCTCTTGCCAAATTGCTTAGAAAGCAAAAGAAGTCATACCGTATCTCAATGGTCTCAAAAATCTTTACTGAGGAAAAAAAATTGCTGAAACCTAGGTTGAAATTAATTTGACATTTTCTAACTTACCTATTTCAGAAACTGGCTATTTCAATAAATGATAAAAGAATTTTTTCTCCCTTATACTTTTAGAGATTTGCTATGTGGAAAATTAATTTGTGCATGGCCACACAAGAGAATGATTTCACGTGTAAATTTATCTGTGATTTACGCACATGTTCAAGATGACATATGTGTATCAACATATCTGCCTATCAAGCCACCTTCAAACATTCCTTGGACGACATCGCCATACACTTCAGCTGATAGCAGGGATGAAACGTTTGTACAAGATGGAACCATCTGTGGTCCTGATATGGTAATTTGAACTACAAAAATTCATTTAAAATGTTTCTATGATTATACTTATTTAACAATATATCAACCAATGCATTCTCATATTTTATTTGTTGTAAAATACATGAAGCATTAACTCATCAATTATTTCAATTATTTTGAAATGTAGAATATATACTCATAGTGTTGCACAACCGTCATTGCTATACATTTCTCTAATGTTCTTTATCTTCTAAAATGGAAATTCCTTTTAAATATTTATTTATTTATTCTTATTAAAATAAACAGAACACATATTATATATTCCATACTTATAGTTCCAAGAAGACAAATGAACTCCCCATACTTCCCTACTTACCCCCCAAACTCCTTCCTCCTCCCCCTCTATCCATCAGTTTTTGCAAGGACATAATTTTTTTTATTTAGTAAATATAAATTTCCAAAGTATAGTTTATGGACTACCTTGGCTTTCCCCCTCCCATATTTTCCTTCCCGCTCGCACCCCTCCTATCTCCCGCTCCCTCTCCCCTTCCATTCACATCAAGATTCATTTTCAATTATCTTTATATACAAAAGATCGATTCAGTATATATTAAGTAAAGATTTCATCAGTTTGCACCCACACAGAAACACAAAGTGTAAAAATACTGTTTCAGGACTAGTTATAGCATTACTTCACATTGGACAACACATTGAGGACAGATCCCACATGAGACGTAAGTACACAGTGACTCCTGTTGTTGATTTAACAATTTGACACTCTTGTTTCTGGCATCAGTAATCTCCCAAGGCTCTAGTCATGAGTTGCCAAGGCTATGGAAGCCTTTTGAGTTCACCGACTTTGATCTTATTCCGACAGGGTCGTAGTCAAAGTGGAAGTTCTCTCCTCCCTTCAGAGAAAGGTACCTCCTCCTTTTATGGACCCGTTCTTTCCACTGGGATCTCACTTGCAGAGATCTTTCATTTAGGTCTTCTTTTTTTTTCCCAGAGTGTCTTGGCTTTCCATGGCAAGGACATAATTTTAATCCACTTTATAGTCACAGGCTTAAATCACCACTATTCATGTTGTTCATGAAGACCATAGTTTCACAGGGATATAAACAAGGGCTAAAAATAACAATCATATCCCAAACTGATCATTTCCCTGCAATATTATTTGGTATAATGCATTCATTATCACATATCAGAAAAACATACAATATTTGTCTTTTTGAGACTGCCTTTTTTCACTAAGCATAATACTTCCAGTTACACCATTTTGTTGCAACACACAGGATTTCTTTCCTTATGGCTGAGTAGTAGTTCATGGTATATATATACCACATTTTCTTCATCAGTCATCAGCTGATGAACATCGGGGTGGTTCCATATTTTAGCAATTATGAATTGAGTTGCAATAAACATGGGAATATAAATAACTTTTTCATATGCTGATGTCATTTTGTTTAGGTAAATTCCTAGGACCAGGATGGCTAGATCATATGGTAGATTTATTTTCTGATTTCTGAAGAATCACCATCTGTCATGCATAATAGGTGTACTAGTTTACATTCCCACCAATGGTGTATTAGGGTAGATTTTTTCCCACATCCTCACCAGCATTTATTATTCGTTTATTTTTGAATGATAGCCATTCTAATTGGAGTGAGGGAAAATCTCATTGTAGTTTTTATTTGCATTTCCCTGATGTTTAGTGATTTGGAGCATTTTTTCAAGTGTTTATTGGCCGTTTCTATTTTATCCTTTAAAAATATGCCTGTTCATGTCCTTTACCCATTTCTTAAGTGGATTGTTTGTTTTGTTGTTGTTGAGTTTCTTGATATTTGTAGATCCTGGATATCAATCCTTTATCAGTTGCATAGTTCACAAATATTTTCTCCTATTTTAAGTGTTTCCTCTTCACTTTCTTGAGTGTTTCCTTAGCAATGCAGAAGCTCCATTTGTCTATTTTTGTATTTGTTGCTTGTGCTTCTGGGGTCCTATCCTAGAAGTCTTTGCTTATGCCAATGTCCAGGAGAGTTCCCCTAGTGTTTTTGTTGAGTAATTTCATTGTATCTGGTCATAGATTTAGGTCCTTGATACATTTTCAGCTAATTTTTGTAAAAGGCATAGGGGAGGAGTCTTGTTTCATACTTCTGCATGTATAGATCCAATTTCCTGTCACCAGTTGTTGAAGAGATTGTCCATTCTCCAGGGATTGATTTCAGCTCCTTCATCAGAGATTAGTTGAGTACAGGTGCATGGATTGATTTCTGGGAATTCTATGGTGTGTCATTTGTCTTCATGTCTATTTCTGTGCTAGTACCAGGATGTTTTCATTATAACTGCACCGTAGCATGTACTGAAATCTAGTATTATAATTCCTCCAGTTTTGTATTTGTTGTTTAAGTCTGCTTTAAGTATTCTGGGTCTGTTGTGTTTCCATATGATTTTTAGCATCATTTTTTCTAGATCTGAGAAGAATGTCATAGGTATTTTGATAGATTTGCATTTAATCTGTAAATTGCTTTGGGCAATATGGACATTTTAATTATATTAATTCTTCCAATTCCAGAACCTGTAAGTTTTTTTTCTTATTTCTATTTCTTATTCTTTCTTTAATGTTTTGTAATTTTCATTATAGATATCTTTTTCATCCTTGATTAAATATATTACAAGACATTTAATTTTTTTGAAAGGGACCAGTATTACAAGTTCTTCCTCAGCCATGACATTGTCTGTGTGTACAAAGGCTATTGATTTTTGTGTGTTTATTTTCTATCTTGCCATTTTACCAAAATATTTTTATGAGTTCCAGTAGTCTCCTACTGCAGTTTTTTGCTCCCCTATATATAGAATCATGTTATCTTCAAAGAGGGATAACTTGACTTCCTTTTTTTCAATTTATATCCCTTTGATTTATCTTCCCTAATGACTCTGATTAAACCTTCTAGAATGATAATGAATAGCAGTGGTGAAAGTGGGCATGCTCATCTGGTTCTGGACCTTAGTTGGAAATGTTTCCAACGTTTCCTCATTCAATGTGATACTGGGTGTGGCTTTGTGATATACTGCCTAGATTGTGTTGAGAAATGTTCCTTCTATACCTAATTTGCTTAAGGTCTTTATCATGAAAGAGTATTGTATTTCATCAAATACTTCCTCCATATCTATTAAGATAATCAGATGGTTTTATTCTTCAATTTGTTAATGTGATGTGTCACATTTATTGATTTGCTTATGTTGAACCATCCCTGCATATAAGGGATAAATCCCACTTGGTCCAGGTGAATGATCTTTTTGACTTATTATTGTATTCAATTAGCTACTATTTTGTTGAGGACTTCTGCATCTATTTTTATCACTCATATTGGTCTCCAGATCTGTCTGTTTCGTCTTTTTCTGCTTTTGGAATTAAAGTGATACTGGCCTCAAGGAATTTGGAGGATTCCCTCCCTTTCAAGTGTTTTGAATAGTCTGAGAAGAATTAGAATTGTTCTTCTATAAATGCCTTGTAGAATTCAGCAGTAAAGCCATATGGTCCTGGGCTTTTATGTTTTGGAAGAGTCTTTACTACTGATTCACTCTCTATCTTTGTTATTGGTCTGTTTAGATTTTATATGTCTTGATTACTCAATCTTTGTAGGTTGAATGTGTCTGGGAATTTATCCATTTCTTCTAGATTTTCAAATTTTTTGGCTTACAGCTCTTTGTAGTAATGTCTGATGGTACTCTTTATTTCTGTGGTATCCATTGTTCCATCTCCTTTTTCATCTCTGATTTTATTGGTTTGAATATTCTCCCTCTTTTTCTTGTTAATTGAGCCAATGGTATACAAATTTTGTTTATTTTTTTTCAAAAATTTAGCTCTTCCTTTCACTAATTTTGTGCATTGGTTTACTTTTTTTGTTTTAATTTTGTTTACTTCTCTAATTTTTCTCCTTACTCAGTTTGGATTTGACTAGCAGTGTTTGTAAGTTCTTGAGATGCGCTGATGCCTTCTGAGTTCTTGATGTAGGCAGTAATTGCTATAAACTTTCTGCTTAACACTGCTTTTTCTGTATCAATTCTGCAAATTACATACTGATACAGGCTGATGAACTGACTTGACAAGAAGCAGAAATAAAGAAAAAACAATAACAAAAATCGATAATAAAAGGAAAAATCCCAGAAAAACTGGGAGGCAGCTAAGCTAAATTTTTGCTGTCACTTAGGAATTACCCCTATATGCCTAGCAAACACCTGTTTGTAATTAAACAGTCCCAGGGGAACACTCGTTGGACAAATTTGGCTATGGCACTTGAGGCCACTTCAGCATCACAATGAAAGCTTTCAAAAATTTAAAAAATATGACTTTCATTCAGATACAAGTTGAGTGCCTGTCAAAACACACATTTAGGCCGGCACCACAGCTCACTAGGCTAATCATCTGCCTGCGGTGCCGGCACCCCGTGTTCTGAACCAAGTTGGGATAACGGTTCTGTCCTGGTTTCTCCTCTTCCAGTCTAGCTCTCTACTGTGGTCTGGGAAGGCAGTGGAGGATGGCCCAGGTACTTAGGCCCAGGTTTCCTTTTAGGTGCTCAGTTAGTTGTTACCAATCAGGGAGAACATATGATATTTTTCCCTTTGGGAATTTTTGTGTAAGGTGTAAGATAGGGGTCTTGCTTCATGTTTCTGCATGTGGAAATCCAGTTTTCCCAGCACAATTTGTTGAATAGACTCTCCTTACTCCAGGAAATGATTTTAGATCCTTGATGAAATATAAGTTGGCTGTAGATGTTTGGATTGATTTCTGGTGTTTCTATTCTGTTCCATTGGTCTATCCATCTGTTTCTGTACCAGTACCATGCTGTTTTGATTACAACTGCCCTGTAGTATGTCCTGAAATCTGGTAATTTTTATGCATCCAGCTTAATTTTGTTTTACAAGATTCTTTCAGCTATTCGAGGTCTCCTGTGTCTCCATATGAATTTCAGCATCATTTTTTCCAGATCTGAGAAGAGTGTCTTTGGTATTTTGATTGGTATCACATTGAATCTATAAATTTCTTCTGGGAGAGTGGACATTTTGATTATATTGATTATTCCAAACCATGAGCACAGAATATTTTTCCATTTTTTGGTATCTTCTTCTATTTCTTTCTTTAGAATTTTATAATTCTGATTGTACAGATATTTGACATCCTTGGATAAGTTTATTCCAAGGTATTTGATTGTTTTTGTGGCTATTGTGAATGGGATTGATCTTAGAAGTTCTTCCTCAGCCATGGCATTGCCTGTATATACAAAGGCTGTTGATTTTTGTGCATAGAGTTTATATCCTGCTATTTTGCCAAACTCCTCTATGAGTTCCAACAGTCTCTTAGTAGAGTTGTTTGGATTCCCTAAATAAAGAATCAGATCATCTGTAAAGAGGGATACTTTGACTTCTTCCTGCCCAATGTGGATCCCTTTAATTTCTTTTATTTGCCTAATGGCTCTGGCTCAAACTTCCAGACCTATATTGAATAGCAGTGGTGAGAGTGGGCATCCCTGTCTGGTACCAGATCTCAGTGGAAATGCTTCCAACTTTTCCCCATTCAATAGGATGCTTGTCACGGGTTTTTCATAAATTGCTTTGATTGTATTGTGGAATGTTCCTTCTATACCCAATTTGCTTAGAGTTTTCATCATGAAAGGGTGTTATATTTTATCAAATGCTTTCTCTGCATCTATTGAGATAATCATATTGTTTTTCTTCTGCAATATGTTAATGTGGTGTATCACATTGATTGATTTGTGAACATTGAACCATCCCTGCATACCAGGAATAATTCCCACTTGGTCTGGGTGGATGGTCTTTCTGATGTGTTGTTGCATTCTATTGGCCAGAACTTTATTGAGGATTCTTTTTTCTATGTTTATCAGGGAAATTGGTCTGTAATTCTCTTTTTCTGCTGGGTCTTTTTCAGGCTTAGGAATTCAGGTGATGCTGGTTTCATAGAAAGAATTTGGGAGGAGTCTCTCTTTTTCTATTGTTCTGTATAGTTTGAGAAGAATTGGAGTTAGTTCTTCTTTAAATGTCTGGTAGAACTCAGCAGTGAATCCATCTGGTCCTGGGCTTTTCTTTTTTGGTAGGGCCTTTTTTACTGATTCAATTTCTGACTCGGTTATGGGTCTGTTTAGATTTACTATGTCTTCATGGTTCAAATTATGTAGGTTGTATGTGTCCAGGAATCTATCCATTTATGATAGATTTCCTTGTTTCCTTGCATACAATTCTTTGTAGTAATTTCTGATGACTATTTTTGTTTCTGTGGTGTCCATTGTTACATTCACTCTTTTATTTCTGATTTTATTGATTTGGGTCTTTTCTTTTTTAGTTAGTTGGACTAATGGTGTGACGATTTTATTTAGTTTTTCAAAGAACCAGCTGATCTTTCATAATTTTTTTAATTGAAGACTGTTGATTTCTTCTCTAATTTTAATTATTTCTATTCTCCTACTAGTTTTAGATCTGGTTTGCTGCAGTTTTCCTAGATCGTTGAGATGCATTGATAGCTCATTTGGTGCCTTTCCAAATTCTTGGTATAGGCATCTATTGCTATAAACTTTCCTCATAACACTGCTTTTGCTGTATCCCATAAATTTTGGAATGTTGTGTTGTTATCTTCATTTGCTTCGAGAAAGTTTTGTTTTCTTTTTGACATCTTCCTTGACCCACTGTTCATTCAGGAGCATGTTTTTCAGTCTCCATGTGTTTGCATATGCTCTAGAGATTCCTGAGTTGCTAATTTCCAGCTTCATTCCATTGTGATCTGAGAAGATGCATTGTATGGTTTCTATTCTTTTGAATTTACTGAGACTTGCCTTATGGCCAAGTATGTGGTCAATCCTAGAAAAAGTCCCATGTACTGCTGAGAAGAATGTGTATTCTTTAAGTGTAGGATGAAAAGTTCTGTAGACATCTGTTAGATCCTTTTGGGCTATAGTGTCGATTAAATCTGCTGTTTCCTTTTTGATCTGTCTTGTTGATCTCTCCATTGCTGAAAGTGGAGTACTGAAGTCCCCCATTACTATTGTATTGGAATCTAAGTCTCCCTTTAAGTTCCTTAGCATATCTTTTAAATAATCCAGTGCCCTGTAATTAGGTGCATATACATTTATAATAGTTTCATCTTCCTGTTGAATGGACCCCTTAATCATTATGTAGTGCAGCTCTTTGTCTCTCTTAACAGTTTTTGTGTTAAAGTTTATTTTGTCTGATATTAAGATGGCTACACCAGCTCTTTTTTGGTTTCTGTTGGCATAGAATAGCTTTTTACAACCTTTCACTTTCAGTCTACATGGACCTTTGTTGGAAAGATGTGTTTCTTAAAAGCAGCAAATAGACGGATTTTGTTTTTGAATCATTCAGCCAGTCTGTGTCTTTTAACTGGATAATTGAGGCCATTTACATTCAATGTGACTATTGATAAGTAGTGACTTGCCCCTTCCATTTTTCCAAAGATATTTCCAATATATGCTTTGACATTCCTGTGATCTTTTACTGAGAGATTTTCTTCCTTCACCTTCTTTCTTTTTGATGACCTTGTTTCTGTATTTCTGTGTTGAACATATCTTTTGCAGGGCTGGACAAGAGGTGACATATTTCTGTTTGCTGTGAAAGGTCTTTATTTCAGCTTCACTCACAAATGAAAGCTTTACATGATATAATATTCTGAGCTGGCATTATTTTTCTCTTAGTACTTGAGCTATATCTCACCATTCCCTTATAGTCTGTAGGGTTTCTGATGAGAAGTCTGCTGTGAGTCTAATTGAAGTTCCTCTGGGAGTAATCTGACATTTCTCACTTGCACATTTTAGAATATTTTCTTTATGTTTCACTGTAGTGAGTTTGATTACAATGTGTCATGGAAAGTATCTCTTCTGGTCATGTTTATTGGGTGCTCTGTGTGCTTCCTGTACTTGGATATCTCTTTCTTTCTCCAAACCTGGGAAATTTTCTGCTAGTATCTCACTAAAAAGGCCTTTTAATCCTTTCTCTCTCTCCATCCTTTCAGGAACTGCTAGAATCCAAATGTTGGGATTTTTAATAGTATTCTGTAGATTCCCAACAATATTTTTTGGTTTCTAATTTCCTCTTCTTTGGTTTGACCATATACTTTCCTGTCCTCTGTCTACTAAGTCTGATATTCTCTCTTCTGCCTCACTGATTCTGTTTTTAAGGCTCTCAACTGCGTTTTTTATTTGTTCTATTGAATTCTTCGTTTCATTTTGATTTCTCTTCAATATCTTAATTTCATGTTCTACTAAATTTCTCATTTCATTTTGATTCCTCTTTAAGATTTCATTTTCATGAGAGAGATTTTCTGTCACGTCCTACATGGATTTCAGTAATTCATGCATTTGTTTTTGATTATTTCTAAATATTCTTAGAAAATTTTTGAGTTCCATTTCTTGCATTTCTTCTATCTCATCATCTTTATAATCTTATATTGGAATGTCATTTTCTTTCGGTTGCATCGTGTTGTCTTCCTTGTTCTTGTTTCCTCAGTTTTTCCATTTGTTGTTTGGCATTGTGGAATTGTTTTCTTCTTTTTTTCACTGTGGTGGCTTTTATTATACTATGACTCTAGATTAAGTGGACTGTCTGCATTTGGTGAATCTCTAGAGGCTTGTGCTGGGTGTGGCCAGAGAGCTCTGTTCAGTTCTTTAGGGTTAAGGGTGTGCCAAAGGTGATACACCCAGGTTTGAAGAGGTAAATCTTCTCTCTATATTATTTTTTGATTCAAAAGGGAAGTAATTCTGTTCAGCTGCGCTCTTCTCCTTGATGGCAATCAGTGCCTGAGCACTAGCCCCAGTGTGTATAATATTCATCTGCTTTATCAAGGACCACACAAAGGATGTTTGCAGTCCACAGTTAAGCTCAGATTCCCCTGAAATGTTTCTCACTGGGTAGCCAAGGCCACCTGAGCTTGTGATGTCTCCCACTGAGTACTTATGTCTCAGCCACAACATGAGTCCTCCCATTCACCCTCATTTTTTTTTCAATATCCTGGTTCATAAGCTCCACACATTCACTAGGTCTTAGTCTCCTGTTATTACTCCCCACCAGAGTCAGGTTTTTCTGCTTGGCTGAGGGCAGGTGCAGATCCAAGCTGGCACAGCTGTTAGGTATGTCCAAACTGGCACCTGCTCTATTGTCTCACACACACTTGCAAGGTGAGTGGAGAGAGAGAACCATGTCCATATCGTCCCTTTTATTTTTTCTCTCCTCTACTTAGGCTGGTGTACTTTCTCTCATGGGGCTTTAAGCCTCATTCCCTTTAGGCTCTTCCTGTCACTTTTCTGCCAGTGCCTCAGGCTACTGCGGTTTCATCTCACCTCTCTTTTCAGTGCTAGTGTGGAGGAGACTCTCACCAGCTGGGGTCCCTAGCCATGGGTGCTGATGCCCTCCACGTAGATCCACCATGTCCCTCTAATTCCAGAAGAGTTTCCTCTGCTGTTTTTTCCCTAACTTTTCCCTGAGACTGCAGTATCTCCACTTTTATTAAACTATCTTTTCCTGGACTATCAGTGAGCTCCCTCCCTATTTTGTCTTCTTGTAATAACATAAAACAGTATTAACAATAATATAATATAGAAACCCCCTGATATTCTATACATGAATTATGCCTCTAATAGCATTTTAATATTCTAATTGATCCTAGCAACTTTTAAGTTCAAGAGATGTTATGTAAAGTTAGATTTAGCATACATTCTTTAAGAAAATATCTGGGTGTGTTTGTTCAAAATAAATTTATTATCTATATGATAATGTTTTGATAACTGCAAATATAAAAAAAGAATATTTGTCACATCTTTCTCATTTTGACACATGTGAAATATGAACTCGGCCTAAATATTCTTCCCTCTTGAGATCTAAATGAAATGAGCTCAAGTTTCTATGCCAGAGGGTTCTGACTCTTCCATGTGCCTGTACCCTCTTATTAGTAAAAGGAAAAGATTCATCAAGAAATTCATTCGAAAGTCTTTCACAAAATTTTTAATTTACTGCAAATTCTAAATAATTAGGAAGAAAAATGTACACCATCATTAGAATTATTTGAATTCACGTGCTAGACATTCCCTTTCCCAAAAGACTTGTCACCCTTCTTACCCTTAGAAATTCTTCTGTGATTTAGGGCCTCTACCATGAGCCTTTCTCCTGGCTTTGGCCTCCTTATCCATTTGTCATACGGCACAGTACTCATGAATTTAAGACCTTGCCTCTTACCTAGTAGTTCCACACTGACTCCTCACGAAAATTGCCTGCTCCCAGAGATCTTTGGTCTCAGGTGAGCCCCGGCATGTTGCTTTTCAGGTGCTCCTCAGAACTCTTGAACTCAGGGGAGTTACCAAACAAATTTTTTCAGCTATTTATCTTCCTCAGAGTACATCTAACACCAAGTGGTAAGAAAAGAAACCTTCTAACTCCTTATATATGATTACATCTTTATGATCTAAAGGCCCATAGTCAGCACAGTCACAATTATTTTATTACTATATTTTCATGGACTTTGTGGTTATTATGAATAATACAAGTTCTTTTTTAAGAAAAAGTCGTATGTATTATCTGTGCATACAATATTACAGCTCAACTGACTTTGCTTTTCACTTCCTTTTGCTTTCTTAAGTTTTGCTTCAAGTTTTCTTGTCGGTTAGCTGAATTTCGGAAGAATCGAACACTCTGCGATACGTCGGCACATTGCAATGGCCATGGGGTAAGGATCTGCAGTGGTAATTTTAAGCAGCATGAAGAATCAGAGATTTCTCTTTTTCAAAAATTAATTTGCAATGGGGTTTACGGGAGTCATTTTTTAATGCTCTTTGATATTGTTTAACAGACTGATTTCTATCTGTGATTTTATCTTGAGAAAGTTATCAAACTACTTTTGGTGAAGATAAAGGGGATACCTTGAAGATGGCTCTGGATGTAAAACATTTGATAACTGTATGAAGTGGAAGAGCCATGAGCAACAGAAGTGTTTGTGTCACCCTGTAACAGAAATGCTTTTTTTTTTTTTTAACAGACAGAGGGCATAAACAAAATTTGTTAAAATTTTCATGCTAGCCTTACTAGTTAATTTAGAGTCTGGGTTGCAACTAGCAAGTAGATGATAATTAATGGTATGTTGAAGGTGATTGTGATGGATGGCGCAGGGTTGGGTTGGGGAGTGCAGCTTGCAAGAATTTTTTTTTAAACAAATTGATAATAGAAGCCTGATTTGCTTTTCAAACCATGGATAACTGCAAGGGGGAAGTTGGTAAATTTTTCTAAGACACTATTTACAATACTCTATGGAATAAGTAGATGCAATACATCAGTCTTCATCAAAACACATGTGTGCCGAAAAAAATATTCTTTTAAAATTATTCCAGATTTGCAACAATTTTGAACATTGCCATTGTGAAAAGGGGTATACTCCTCCTCACTGCAAACCAAAGCCAGGAGAGTTTGGAAGTACTGACGATGGTCACTTCAATAAAGATGGTAGGTTTCTTTACTATATTATGAATTAAATACAAAATGGAAGAAAATAAATGATAGGAAGCTAGATTGCAAAGAAACTGATGTCAAAAAAGTGGCTTTATTTCTGAGATTAAAAAAAATCTGACTGTAAGTTTTAAGTGTTCTTTCTTTCTATTTTTTTTTTTATTTGACAGGCAGAGTTAGTGAGAGAGAGAGACAGAGAGAAAGGTCTTCCTTCCATTGGTTCACTCCCAAAATGGCCACTATGGCTGGTGTGCTGCTCCTGCACCAGGGGCCAGGTGCTTTCTCCTGGCATCCCATGTGGGTGCAGGGCCCAAGCACTTGGGCCATCCTCCACTGCCTTCCCGGGCCACAGCAGAGAGCCGGACTGGAAGAGGAGCAACCGGGGCTAGAACCCGGGGCCCATATGGGATGTTGGCACCACAGGCGGAGAATTAACCAAATGAGCCATGGTGCCAGCCCTAAGTGTTCTTTCTTTATAAGCATTAGCATTGTTTACTAAGAAAAAGTGTACCCAATATTAGGAATTTGGAAAATATACATTTAATCCCTTAGAATTTCCTCAGTTAATTTCAGTTGTTGACTTTGGATTGTCAAATATATTCTTAGTTTAAATTGGTGTCAGTAAGTCACTAATACATAATGTGATTAGCATGTTTCTGGCTGTTTCTTTTTTTCTTCCTAAATAATTCCATAATTCATTGTCTTTTTTCTACAGTGTAAAGGCTCAAAGCTAGTATTTTGAATTTTTTTATTTTGCACTTCACCCGTCATCCCTGAGTAGTATTTTGATATCAAGTAGGCCTGGGTGAATGTGGGAACATTAGAATAACACTAGTAATGGGCCATTATATACATTGTATACATTAGTTTTTTGGGTTTTATTATAGTAATACCTATACATATCTCTACATAAATTAAATAAATGCTTGTTTTTAGAATAATGTTACCAACATTATTGGTAACATTATTAACCCTGCCTCTTTGCGGGGTTAATATGATCTCTAACATAACTTTGAATTGCTATTTTCCATTGTAGCGCGAAGTTATGTGGTTGGGAAGCATGCCACTTTTGAGAAAAAACAGCTGCACCTCATTTTGTATATCACCCTACCTGCACTTATCATTATCGGGGCTGTCTTAATGAAACAGAATAAAATCAGAGAGCTGTGCTACAGAGGAGAAACGGAAAGTGACAGGCAAGTTGAAAGTGAAAGAAATTCTGTTGCATCAGGAATAACTAAAACTATAGGAAAGGTAATATAAGTGGCTGCCTGGGGACACATGTGAAGCTGGTTTGGCTTTTATCAAGTGCTTTCTGGCCTCACTGGTTACTAAAGCCACACAGCTACCATCAGCATCAGTGTAGGAGGAGGGACAGCTACTGAGCAAAATTTATTTTACCTCTAAGCTCATTCCCTCTGTCAAAGAAAACATTCTGACTATAAGCTTTATGAGAAGAGGTGACAATATGTTTTAAAGGATCTTTCAAAAATTAATTAAAGGCAAATTCTCAAGCACCTTTCTCAATTATAAGCAGTTATTTTCCTAAATACTTCTGCTGCTAGTTTGTAAATTTGTCTGTCCACTAGAAATCATTTAGATTGCAAATAATAACAGATTGAGAGACAGGAGGCAGGATTGTATAAGTGAATTAGTAAGAAAATTCCATTTAGCTTCAGAAAATTTGGTTTTAAGTTGTAAATCTTGCATATCAAATGATCCTACCTTGTGCAAATGATTTCATCTTATATACCTAAGTTACTATCTTATAGTTCTATCAAATAGGAGATGATAATAGTTTTGCAAAGTATTAAAACTTTTGAGTAAGTGAAAGCTGCATCTTATCTATAATCATTGTGCAAATATTGAAGCCTCATATTGAGCCTCCAGTTCATAATTTATTTTATTTGCCAAACTATTTACTTCCAGCTTTACCTTTAAACAACTGATGTAAATAAAGTATTTTATAAGATGGAGAAAGAAATATCTAGATATATAATAACTGAAAATTTTGAGTGCCACTTTATTGTTTTGGCTTAATTGTTTATGAGGAATTAGGGATACCATAGAACAAGAGGTCCAAGCTATACAACTGTGTGCATACAGCATAAATATGTGAATATACATAAAGTGGGAGTGAGGGGAGGCAATCAATGCAGCAAGATGGATGATGGCCTCTGTTTTAATACTGAGACAGTGTGTTTTTATGTCGTTGGGAGGAAATATTGATTTGAGTCAGACTTTCTTTGAAGGCAGTTCTTCAAGCGAAATTTTAGTTGTTTAAGATTTACACTCTTTGACATGCTAAAATAAATGTTATTGATTTTATAGGTCAGAGACAGAAGAAAGCAGCAGCAGCAGCAAGATCTCTTCTGTTGTTGGGTGAGTGCAGACAAAGTGATGAACCATTTCGCATGTATATTTTCAGTGTTGCTTAGGACCAAGTGTATTCAAAATATTCTTTTTTTTTAATTCTTTTTTTTATTTTTTTTGACAGGCAGAGTGGACAGTGAGAGAAAGAGACAGAGAGAAAGGTCTTCCTTTGCCGTTGGTTCACCCTCCAATGGCTGCCGTGGGTGGCGCGCTGCGGCCGGCGCACCGCGCTCATCCGATGGCAGGAGCCAGGTGCCAGGTGCTTTTTCCTGGTCTCCCATGGGATGCAGGGCCCAAGTACTTGGGCCATCCTCCACTGCACTCCCAGGCCACAGCAGAGGGCTGGCCTGGAAGAGGGGCAACCAGGACAGAATCCGGCACCCCGACCAGGACTAGAACCCTGTGTGCCGGCGCCGCAAGGCGGAGGATTAGCCTGTTGAGCCACAGCGCTGGCCTCATAATATTCTTTATGTAGCTTATTTGTATGCAATTTGTTTCCATGATAGCTCAGCCTTGCCTCCCTGACCTATACTGAAGGACTTTTGAGCATATAAACCATGGGACTTTCTTTGTTTCTTTCATTCATTTCTTTTTGGAAGCCAAATACAAATGAATTTTCTTTTATGGGATATCATTCTATGTAAATCCCATTAAAACCTATAACCAGTTTGCAGAACTCGTTAGGTTGCATAACAGTATTTCAGTCAATCTAGGAGTCACAGGACTTGTTCATTTTTGTTAATGTAATGCAAATGCTGACACAAATCATTCACAGTTATAGGTTAGCTGCTGTTCATTTAACAGTAATCCCCAGTAAAAAATTATTTTATGAAAAAAACCACATTTATATCTCATTTACAGAATACAATATTTTAGTTAACCGGTTAATCCTTTCTTTCTTCCATTTTATTAATTTTGCATCATTCTACTTATGTAAAAATTCAGATCTTTAGATGAAAAAGTGACGTGGGATTGGAGGTGGTTACAAGAATTAATTGTAATGGAAATGAAGGATCTATTGAGATGATGTAAATATTTTAAAATTGGGTAATAATGATGGTTTAAAAACTCAGTAAATGTATTAGAAATCATAGAGTTATATAACTCAAATGATAGCTTTCTAAAAACGTTTCTTATTTAAATATATACACACCAAGTGATTGACTGTGCAGAGCAGTGAGTGTTTTTCATCTAATCACATTGCTAACCAACCCATGAATCAAGAACAAGATATTATTAGTGCTCCAAGAGTCCTCACTATTACCCTTTCTCCATTTTTGAATGTGTAAATGAGAGTGTATTGACACTTATAAAATATGAATTCAGTGAAGTAATATTTGTAACTATATACCAAATGGCATGACATCTGTATAATTTTTAATACCATGTATATAGTAGCTACCACAAATAAGAGAAATGTGATATTTGTAATTTTGAATCTGGCTTATTTCACTTAGCATAATGATCTCAAGGTGCACCCATTTTGTTGCACATGTCAGAATTACATTAAATTTTTATGGCTGAAAATATTCCATTGTGTATGTGTTTCACATTTTCTTTATGCAGTCACCAATTGATAGATATCTAATTTGATTCCACCTCTTAGCTCTTGTGAATTGAGCTGCTGTCATTTCCTTTGGATATCTTCCTAGGGGTAGGATTGCTGGGTCATATGACAGATCTATTATTGGCTTTCTGAGGAATCTCCACACTGCCATCCATAATGGTTGTACGGGTTTACATCCCCACCAACAACATGATAGTGTACCTTTCTTTCCACATCCTCACCAGCGTTTGCTATTTTTTTTTTCTATTTTTGGGCAATAGCTAATCTAAGTTCGGGGAATTCATATGTCATTCTGGCTTTGATTTGCATTTTCTTTATGGCTAGTGATCCTGGGCTTTTTATCATATGTGTTTGCCCATTTGCATTTAATCCTTTGAAAAATATATGTTCATATCTTTTGCCCATTTATTAACTGGATAGTTTGTTTAGTTGTTGAGTTTCTTGAATTCCTCATACATTCTGGATAATCTGTCAGTTGTATAGTTTGTAAATATGTTTTCCTATTCTGTCAGTTACTTCATTTTCCTGTGTTTCCTTTGCTGTGCAGAAACTTTTTAGCTGGATATAATTCCATTTGTCTATTTTTTTTTTGCTTTTATTTCCTGTGCTTCTGGGGTTTTATCCAATAAGTTTTTGCCTAAGACAATGTCTTGCAGTATTTCCCTGTTTTTTCCTCTAATGATTTTGATCATTTCAGGTATTTGGTGTAGATCTGTGACCTACTGTGAGTTGATTTTGCATTGAGTACAAGGTAAGGGTCTTCTTTCAAACTCCTGCAGGTGGAAATCCAATATTCCCTACACCATTTGTTGAACAGACCATCCTTTCTCCAGGGAATGATTTTAGCTTGTTTGTCAAAGTTTAATTTTTTGCGGATATGTAGGTAAATTTCTGGGGTTTCTATTCTGTTCCCTTGTTCTACATGTCTATTATTTCTTTTTCTTTCTTTCTTTTTTTGCCAGTACCAGACTGTTTGCAGTACAGCACCTCTGTAGTATGTCTTTAAATCTGGTATTGTGATTCCTCTGGATTTGCTTTTTTTAATTGTTTAAGCTTGCTTGGTTTTCTGGGATCATTCATGTTTCCAAATGAATTTTACATTGTTTTTACTAGATCTTAAAAAATGTGCTTGGTATTTTGACTGGAATCCCATTGAATCTATAAGTGGTTTTTGTATCACAGATGTTTTAATAATATTAATTCTTCCAGTGAATGAATACAGAAGACCATTGCATTTGCGTGTGTGTCAATAATGTTTTGTAATTTTCATTGCATAGATCTTTCACAGACTTGGTTAAATTTATCCCAATGAATTTAAATGTTTTGCAACAATCGTGAATGAGACTGTCTTATAAGTGATTGTGAGCAAGACTGTCTTATAAGTTGTTACTCAGACAGAACATTGTTGGGATATAAGACTGCTACTGATTTCTGTGTGTTGATTTTATGGTGGATGATTTTTTTGATGTGTTGTTGGGTTGATTTTCTAGTATTTTGTTGAGCAATTTGCACCTATGTTCAATAGGGATATTGGTCTTTCGTTGTTCTTTGTTTTATCTTTCTCTAACTTTGAAATTAAGGTAATGCTGGCCTCATAGAATGAATTTGGAAGGAATTCCTCCCTTTCAGTTGTTTCAAATAGCGTAAGAAGAACTGGTGGCTGGCTACGGGGCTCAACAGGCTAATCCTCCACCTTGTGGCACCGGCACACCGGGTTCTAGTCCCGGTCGAGGCACCAGATTCTGTCCCGGTTGCCCCTCTTCCAGGCCAGCTCTCTGCTGTGGCCCGGGAGTGCAGTGGAGGATGGCCCAAGAGCTTGGGCCCTGCACCCCATGGGAGACCAGGAGAAGCACCTGGCTCCTGGCTTCGGATCAGTGCGATGCACTGGCTGCAGCGCGCCAGCCGCAGCGGCCATTGGAGGGTGAACCAACGGCAAAAGGAAGACCTTTCTCTCTGTCTCTCTCTCTCTCTCTCTCTCTCTCACTGTCCACTCTGCCTGTAAAAAAAAAGAAGAAGAACTGGTGTTAGTTCTTCCTTGAAAGTTTGGTACAATTCAGCAGTGAAGCTATCTGCTCCTTGAATTTGTTTGTTGGGTGGTCCTTTATTACTGACTCAATCTCTATCTTAGTTATTGGTCTATTCACATGTTCTAAATTCTCATTCTTCAATTTTGATACATTATCCATTTCTTCTAGATTTTGCAATTTCCAATATAGTTATCTATAATAATATAACATTATATTATAACATATATTATATGTATAATATAATATATAATATAAAATATATATTATATTATAATAATAATCTATATTATCTGTAATAATTTCCAATGATTCTTTGTATTTCAGTTGTATCATTTGTAGCATCCATTTTTATCACTTATCACTAATTTTATCAACTTTATTTTTTAAAAACATCTTTATTTCACTGATATTTTCTATAATTTTTAAATTTATATTTTGACTTTCCCTTCTCTATCTTTTATTATTTCTTTCCTTCTACTAATTTGGGGTTTGGTTTTATTTTCTTTTTCTAGGTTCTTGCTATGCATTATCAGATTACTTGTCTGATAGCTTTCCAATTTTGGGATGTGGCCACTTACTGTATTCCAGAAATTTTCATTTATTGTGTTTTCATTTTAATTTATTTCAAAGAATGTTTTTATTTCCCTTTTGATTTCTTCTATGACCCACTGTTCATTTGGGGACATGTTGTCTGGTCTCCATGTGTTTGGATATTTTCTAGGGTTTCTTTTTTCATTTTTTACTTATTTTTTAATTAATTTTAATATATTCAATATGATATGCAGTTACAAGTCTAAGAACATGAGAGTTTCTTTTCTTGTTAGTGTCCAACTTTCTTCCACTATAGTCAGAACAATAAATGATATGATTTTTAGACTTGTATTTTGGCCTAATGTATGGTCTGTCCTAGAGAATTTTACATGCATTGAGCAAAAGGATTTTTATTCTGTAGCTGTGGGATGAAAAGTTCTGCAGTTATCTATTAGGTCCATTTGGTCAATAGTGTAGATTAGGTATGTTATTTCTTTAGTGACTTTTTTTGATCTGGTTGATCTGTTCATTGATAAATATGAGGTTTTGAAGTCCCCAACAATTACTGTATTAGAGCTTATATTTCCTCTTAAATCCATTAATACTGCTTTATAAAACATGATGCCCTAGCATTGGCTCCATATGCATTTACTCTAGTCAAGTCTTCTTGTTAAATTGGTCCCTTGATCACTATATCTCTTTAAATAGTTTTTGTCTTAAAGTTTGTTTTTCATCTGATATGAGAACAGCTACTCCTGACCAGTTTTGATAGCCATTTGCATGGAATACCTTTTCCATCCTGTCGCTTTCAATCTATGTCTATCTTTACTGGTAAAGTCTGTCTCTTCTAGGCAGCATATGGATATATCTTGTTGTTTTTTGTTGTTGTTTTAAGTCTATTCAGCCAGTCTGTCTTTTAATTTTAGAATTAATCAATTTTTAATCCAAGGTCGCCTTTGAGAGTAATGACTTGATCCTGCAATCAATATTCCTATAATTTCTTTTGAATTCCCTTTGTTATTTTACTAGGAGGTTTCTGTGTTCCTGTTCTTTCATGATGCTGATTTTCTTTCTCTGTTTCTGTGTGGAATATACGTTAATTATCATCTGTAAGGCTGGCTGGGTGGTGATAAATTCTTATAATTTTTTATTGTCTCAGGAGGGCTTTATTTCAACTTCATTTATAAAAGAGAGCTTCACAGAGTATTCTGGGTTGGAAGTTTTTTTTGTTTTTGTTGTTGTTTAGGGCTTGAACAGATCAAGTCATTACTCTCAAAGGCGACCTTGGATTAAAAATTGATTAATTCAGTCAATCGGATGGGATTTCTGATCTGATGTTTCTCTCATGAATTTTAGGATATTCCCTTTATGTTTTTCTTTTGGAAATTTTACAAACTGAGGCTCTTTTCTGATCATGCATATTTGGGGTTCTATGTGTTCCCTGTATTTTGGTGCCCGTATCTTTCTCCAAATTGGGGAAGTTTTTGCTATTATTTCAAGGAATTGGTTTTCTGAACATTTTTTTTTCTATTCCTTTAGGAACTCCTGAAACTCACGTGTTTAGTCGATTGATGGTGTCTCATAGATACTGAGCACTTATTTCATCCTTTCTAATTACTTCTCTCCCTCCTGCTCCTCCTCTACTTCTTTTGTCTGACTGAGACATTTCAGACCTGCCTTCTAAATTGGTTATTCTTTCTTCTGCCTCACCAAGTCTGTTGTTAAGGCTTTCCACTGCAGTTTTTAGTTGATTTCTTGGCTACTTCATTTGTAATATTTCTGTTTGTTGTTTTGAATATCTCTGTCTTTGCAGAGTTTTTTATTCACGTTAACTATGTTTCTGAGCAACCATACAATCAGTTTTTTGAATTTGGCTTTGGGGCATTTCCTCAACCTCCCCTTCTTCACAGTACAATATTAATACGTACTATTGTGTTACTTCTTAGGAGACATGTTGCCTTCCTTGTTTATGTTTCTTGTGTTCCTGCATCAATCTTTGTGCATATGGGGAATCTATTCTTTGTCTCTTCTGGAGCATTCCCTTACCCCACCCTACTGAGAATATGCCTTCTGGCATGATAGAGTATCCTTGGCTTACACTTGAGAACCAAGGGTGTGTGCTGGGTGGGACCAGTGAGCTTTGGTCACCATTTGTGAATGGGACAAAAATCCAGATTTCACCCAAGTTGGGCATGAGGGAGCTGGGAAGGGTAATGTTTGAGTGGCTAGTATTATCACAGTCCCAGCCACTTTCTGTGCCAAGTAAAGCAACTGAGTCACAGCCTAGGGTATGCTCACAGTGCCAGTGTCCCCTCCAACTGGGCATGCATGCTGTTCAGAGCACTGACCCACTTTTCAGTGTGTCCCTTAACTCCTCCGTTGTATGCATACCTAGCATTCAGGGAGTTCTGAATGACCGGGTGGGTGCTCCTGAAACCTGCAGCCCTCCATGGCTTATGCCCAGAACTCCTATAGTCAAAGAGCACAAGGAATCCACTCTCCACCCTGTAACCTGCACCACCTCTGGTCCTAGTGGCCTCTGGCAGTGTCAGAACTGCCCGCTATTCCCTCAATACAGGAAAGAGTTCAGCTACAACTCCAACACAGCAAATTGAGTTTTTTACTTTTGTTGCAGGAAAGATACATAAGCACCCTGGCCTCCCTTCACAGAGCAAAGTAGCCACCCAGATCCCTGTCAGCTCCCCAGGCTACACTGGAACCCAGTTGGCCCTATGGAATTATCCCTGTCTACATTCTCTGTGGTGGAGAATGCTGAAGCCTTCATTCACCTTGGCTTGGGAAGATGGTGCATTCCAGCCATGAACCTGTCATGGAGATGCAGGAGTGGCTGACAGCAGCATGACTCTCCTCTATCCTCAGCACACCAGGGAATCTATATTGTGTTCTGTCCATTTCTCACTGCAAATTTTTCTCAAGTAGTCACATTTTCTTTATCCAGTCATCAGTTAATGAACATATGGGTTTATTCTGTTTCTTAGCTATTGTGAATTGAGCTACACTAAACATGGCACTACAAATAACTCATATGCTGATTTTATTTCCTTTGGATAAATCCCCAGGAACAGGATGGCTGGGTCATATGGTAAATCTATATTCAGATTTCTAAGAAATTCCCACACTGTCTTCCATAATTGTTGTACTAGTTTACATTCACACCAACAGTGGATTAGGGTACCTTTCCCCTCCACATCCTCACCAGCATTTATTGTTTGTTGATTTATGTGTGAGAGCCACCCTGAATTGGAAGAGGTGATATGTAATTGTGGTTTTGATTTGCCTTTCCCTGGCAGCTAGTGATCCTGAACATTTTATCTTCTGTTTTTTGGTAATTTGAATTTTATCCTTTGAAAAATGCTTGTTTCTGTCCTTTACCCATTTCTTTTGTTGTTCTTGACTTCCTTGAGTTTTTTTAAAATATATTCTGGATATCAATACCTTATCTATTTCATAGTTTGGAAATATTTTCTCCCATTCTGTTGGTTGCCTCTTCACTTTGTTGCGTGTTTCCCTTGCCATGCATCTTAGCTTAATATAATCTTATGTGTCTATTTTTTCTTTTATTTGCTGTGCTTCTGGGGTCTTTTAGAAGTCTTTGCCTATGTCAATGTTTTGCAGAGTTTCCCGGATGTTCTCCTCTAGTAATTTGATGATATCAGGTTGTAGTTTTAGATCTTTGATACATTTTGAGTTTATTTTTGTATGAGGACTAAGGTAGGGGTCTTGTTTCATATTTCTTTAGGCTTAGATCTAATGTCATCAACACCACCTGTTGAAGAGACTGGCCTTTCTCCAATGATTGATTTTTAGCACTTTTGTCAAATATTACTGGTTGTAGATGTGCAGATTGGGTTTTTATTCTGTTCCCTTTATCTTCCTGTCTATTTTTGTGCCAGTACCAGGCTGTTTTGATTATAACTTCCCTGTAGTATGTCTTAAAATCTGGTTTTGTGATGCCTCCAGCTTTGTATTTGTTCTTTAACATTTCAGTAAATATATGAGGTCTCTTGTGTTTCCTTATGGATTTTAACATACTTCCTTCTAGACCTGAGGAGAATGGCTTTGGCATTTTGATTGGGATTGCATTGAATCTAAAAATTGCTTTCAGTAGTTGGACATTTTGATTATATTAATTATTCCAATCCTTGAACATGAATATTTTGGCATTTTTTCTGTCTTTTTTTTTCATGTTTTGTAATTTTCATTGTATTGATGTTTCACCTCCTTAGTCAAATTTATTTCAAGGTATTTAAATATCTTATAGCTATTATGAATGGTACTGATCTTACAAGTTCTTTGTCAGTCACGGCATTGTCTGTATATACAAAAGCTATTCATTTTTTTAGGATTTATTTTATTTATTTTGAAAGGCATAGTTTTATTTATTTGAAAGACATAGAGAGAGAGAGAGAAAGAGAGAGAGAAGGAGAGACAAAGAGGTCTTCCATCTGCTGGTTCACTCCCCTAATAGTCAGAACAACCAGGGCGGGGCCAAAGCTAGGAGCTTCTTCTGGGTCTCCCATGGGGTGCAGGATCCCCAGGACTTGGACCATCTTCTGCTTCTTTCCCAGGTGCACTAGCAGGGAGCTTGATTGGAAGTGGCGCCCTTATGGGATGCTAACTTAGCATGCAGAGGTTTACCAACTATGCAACAGTACTAGCTCTAAATGCTAGACTTTTGTGTGTTGATTTTATATCCTGCAATGTTAGCAAACTCTTGTGTGAATTCCAATAGTCTTGTACTATAGTCTATATATATATAGAATCATGTCATTTTTCCCCCTTCAGATCCATTGCTATTGCTTTTAAACACCCAATTTCCCTTTTATTGGCGCATATAAACTTTCTATTGTCACAACTTCTTGTTGAATTGATCATTACATAATGTCCTCTTTGTCTGTTAGTAAAAGTTTTTGTCTGACAACAGAATGGCTGGCTACTCTTGGTTGTTTTTTGCTTTCCTTTAGCATGGGATATCTTTTCCATCCTTTCACTTTCAGTCTGTATGTAAGTTTTTTTTTTTTTTGACAAGTAGTGTTATAGACAGTGAGAGAGAGAGAGAGAGAGAGAGAGAGAGAGAGAGGTCTTCCTTCCATTGGTTCACTCCCAAAATGGCCACCATGGCTGGTGTTTCGCCAATCCAAAGCCAGGAGCCAGGTGCTTCTTCCTGGTCTCCCATGCAGGTGCAGGAGCCCAAGCACTTGGGCCATCCTCCACTGCCCTCCCAGACCACAGTAGAGAGCTTGCCTGGAAGAAGAGCAACCGGGACTAGAACCCGGCGCCCATATGGGATACTCGCACCACAGGCAGAGGATTAACCAAATGAGCCATGGTGCCGGACCCTGTAAGTTTGTTATTGAGGAATATTTCTTGCAGGCAGCAGATAGATGGATATTGGTTTTTAATCCAATCAGCCAGGCTGTATCTTTTAGTTGGAGAATTTAGGCCAATTAAACTCAAGGTAAGTATTTATGTCTTGGCTCTGCCATTTTTCTATAAATATTCCTACTGATTGGATTTCCTTTATAGTTTTTCTAGGAGTTTTTCTGCCTACATATGCTTTTCTAACAATGACTATTTTCCTCTGTTTCTGTGGTTAGCGTCTTTTGTAAGGCTAAATAAGTGGTGACAAATCCTTTCAATTTCTGTGTTATGGAAAGTCTTTAATTCCACCTTCATCCATAAATAAGAGTTTTGCAGGGTACAGAATTCTGGCTGACATTTATTTACTTACTTACTTACTTACTTATTTGAGAGGCAGAGCCACAGAGAGAGAGAGAGAGAGAGAGACAGAGACAGAGACAGAGACAGAGACAGAAAGAAGGATCTTCCATCTGCTGATTCACTCTCCAAATGGCTGCAATAGCCGGAGCTGGGTCATTCCAAAGCCAGGAATCAGGAGCTTCCTCCAGGTCTCCCATGTGGATGCACAGACCCGAGCACTTTGGCCATCCTCCACTGCTTTGCCAGGCCATAAACAGAGAGCAGGATCAGAAGAGGAGCAGCTGGAACACAAACTGGCACCCATACGGGATGTTGGCACCACAGTTGGAGACTTAGCCTACTATGCCACGGCTCCCAACCCACCCACCCCCTTCTTTTTCTTTTTTCTTTCTTTTAAGACTTGCACTATGTCACTCCATTCTTTTCAGGCCTGTAGGGGTTCTAATGAGAAATCAGTTGTCAGTCTAATTGGAGACCTCTGAAGATAATTTGGTGTTTCTCTTCTGCAAATTTTAGAATATTTTCTTTATGTTTTACTATTGAAAGTTTGACTATACTGTGTTGTAGTGAAGCTCTTTTCTGGTCATGTCTATTAGAAGTTTTGTGTGCCTCCTACACTTGGATGTACCATTCTTTCTCCAAATTAAGGAATTTTTCTATTATTATTTCATTGCCCCCCTGGTCCATTCCCTCTTTCCACATCTTCAGTAACTTCTAAGACTCATACATTGGGTCATTAGATAATATCCCATAAATTTCGATCACTGTTTTTAGTATTTATAATTTCTTCTTTTTGTTCTGAGATATTTCCAAAGATTTTTCTTCTTTCTTCTATCTCTCCCATTCTATTGAAGATCTCCACAGGGTTTTTTGTTTGACATTCTGAACTCATTTCTAATATTTCAGTTTAAATTTTCTTCAATATTTCTATCTCATGGGAAATTTTTTATCCATATCATTTATAGATTTATTTAATTCATGAATTTGCTTCTTATTGTTTTTAAGTAATCTTATGATCATTCTTTTGAATTACTTTTCATTCTCTTTTATCTTCACATTCTAATACTGAAGTGTGTTGTGTTCATTTGGGAGAGACATACTGTCCTCCTTGTTAGTGTTTCTTGTGTTTCTGCATTTATTTCTTGGCATTTGTGGAACCACTTGTTGGTTTTCTCCTCTGATGGCTTTTATATTTGAACTATCCTCCTGAAGCTTAATGGAGTCTCTGCTTCTTCAGCGGATATTCAGAGATGTGTGCTGGGTAGTGCCAGGAAACTCTGGTCTGTGCTTGGGTGTGGTGCAAGAAACCATGATGAGGCCGGCACTGTGGCGTAGCAGGTAAAGCCACTGCCTGCATTTCTGGCATCCCATATGGGCACCAGTTGAGTCCCAGCTGCTCCACTTCCAATCCAGCTCTCTGCTATGGCCTGGGAAAGCAGTAGAAGATGGCTGAAGTCCTTGGACCCTGCATCCACATGGGACACCCGGAAGAAGCTCCTGGCTCCTAGCTTTGGGTCAGTGCAGCTCAAATCATTGTGGCCATCTGGAGAGTGAAGTGGTGGATGGAAGATCTTTATTTGTCTCTCTCTCTCTCTCTCTCTCTCTCTGCCTCTGCCTCTCTGTAACTGTCTTTCAAATAAATAAACAAATATTTTTAAAAAAATGGTGACACCCATGTTGGGTGACGTAGATCTCCTCTATTGTCAGCAGGAAGGAGAGTTGGCTGCTAAGAGTACTGCCTCATCTCCTCCCTGCTAAGGTGATCAATGCCCAGGGCAAGCCCACAGTGGCTACTCACCCTATCCACACGTTCGCAAGAATCGCACTAAGGATCTGTGGGGACCTCAGTGTGAGCATAGAACCCTCTGTAATGACCTACCTCCCACACTCAAGCAATTCAGAGTCTCTGAAGCTTGACACAGTGATTTCCCAGAGGCCCAGCTACACTCTGTGCCCTGGCATGCAATCACAGATTTCCCACAGTCATAGCACGCAGGGCGCCCACAGTCACAGGAGCAGGGAATCCACCCTAAGCTCCATCCACAAAGAGAGCCAAGAATTCCCCAGAACCACCTGCCTGTTGGTGTTCCACCTTACCAGTTTAAGTATAGGCACCCCACAAACTTAAGTGGGACCCTGCCCCCTTGCCAACCTTCCAGGCCAGACTCGAGTCAGTGGAGATGGCAGATTCATTCCTCAGATAAAATCCCCAAGTGACACACATGTGAGTTGTGGTAGCCTGGACTCACCTTTTTTAGATGGCGCATCCTCCTTGCTGTTCACCGGAATCCCTTGTGGGAGGGGTGAGAAAGAGGCAATGTGCTCTCATTGCTTGGATTTAGGTGGGCACCCTGCCCACTATAGTGCCCAGACTGGACTCAGTGTACATGTGGCCTGCAAGGATCTCTCTCAGGCAATATCACCAGCATCATGGGCTGCTGCAGTCTCCTCTCATCTCTCTTTAAGAAGATGGCTGATTCTGATCCTGGTAGGAGTGGAACAGAGCAGTACTGCCCAACTTCCTGTTGCTGAATATGGTGCTCTGTAGGAGTGGGGCAGGGGGAGAATCAAGGTGGCTTCCCTGCTCCAAGCCTGGCAGCAGCTAAGTGGCCTGGCAGCTCCCAGACTGAATGAATGCCAGTCGGTGACCAGAATTCCCTCTCAGCTAAACCTGGGAGCCTTGGGGAATGCTGCGATTTCTTCCGACCTCGTCAGGGTATGATGGCAGCTCATGGATGGCTGCAGCAGGGTTTCTGACTTCTGTTGTCCAACAGAGTCTTCGTTGGCTTTTCATTTCTTTGCCAAAAATTTCTGTCAGGCCCCTGGAAATCTTTTTATATCCCAGGTCAGCTGAAGTTAGTATGACCACACCCTATTCAGCCATTCTGGATCTTCAACATTTTGTTTGACTGTGTTTTGTTTCCTTTCCAGTACCGGTCCCTAAACTCCTTGAATACTAACGCCGGAGAAAAGATGGTACCAGTACATCATCAGAAATCACCTGAACCAAGAAGGAAAAAAGAAAAAAACAATTTCTCTCCCTCATTTCTGCTATCATTGCTGAGGGTTTTAAGCCATGAAACAATAAATCATCTCTGCCTAAATCTCCCAGTAGATATCCAGTGTCTTTTCTATTCCTCCCACATCTGCCCAGACATGAATGCAGAAGAGGCTGTGAATTAGGAGAAAGCAGGCCTCAGAACACCATCCCTTGAAGCTAAGTGAGCCTGCCAATTCATCCCTCCAGCCCCAGGGCAATGCATATCCTTTTTCCTTTCTGCTCCCTGGGCTCACCTAAATCTCCAACCTCAAAGCAAGCTTCCCCCTTTCCTTCAGAGCTCCTAGCTTCCAGATAGTCTGTCACTTTTCCCAGTGACATTTGACTCAGACAGGATCATAATCCAACCCTTTTTGTGGTGCCACCGCTTTTCCATTTTGAAAGGTGTATGTCTGTTTTAGTATGGTCAGATTCCTGTTTACCAAGAGTAGGTTTAGCCAGAAGCTAAGAAACCAAAAACTTTAGGGCTTCTTACTTGCACAAATCCTTTAGGAAGTCATAGACTTGCTTTTGCATATTTAGCGTTCATCGAATTATATTTTGTTCAGGTCCCACTGAATTGGGTCTGGCTCTGCTGTTCACCAACTCCCTTGACAGTGATGCACTGGAGCCACTTCATACCATGTCACTAGAACTGATCATTGAAATTCCAGAACTGTTGCCAGGTCAGTTGTAAAGTAGTCATCATTAAAATGCTATTTAAATTCAAATTTAAAATAAAACTTATAATTTTCCAAACATTTTATTATAATTCACTCTTATCTTTGTTCTCAATGTTATGCTTGGTGAGTCTTTATGGTAGAATAGTTACTATGCAGTATTATGGGGAGTGATCTACACATGTTTGTAACATTCTAAAAAATCAAGTAATAGCTTGAAACTGGCCTTTGTTGAAGCTGATAAGTCTATAACTTATAAATCTTGCTCTCCTCGCAACCCCAGAGGGAGAGTTATGTCATATTTACCAGTACACCACTGCCCCAAGGTCATCTCAGATTCCTTGTTTTTCATCTCAGTGTCTTATTGGAGGCACTTTTCTATCCAGACTCTAATCTATCTCCAATTCCTCCTCTATCTAAATAACTGAACTTTCTAGGAAATCTCACATGGTTTGGGGAGAGACTATAAGCTCTGTCAGAAGTGAGAATGATGTATTTTAGATGTGTGTTCTCTTACGGATGTGGAGAAGCTGGTAAGAGATGCTATGGTCGCAGCACCAAAATGACAAGATCATCAAGTCTGTGGTCTAAGGACCTTACTAGTGCTACTAGTGCTACTCAGCTACTCAAATACTGATGAAAGAGAGTTCTACGAAGAGAAGAAGTAATTAAGGCAGTCTCCATGACTAACTACCAAGGTTAAAAAAGCATGGAGTAAGTAAAACATTCAAGTGACTCTGGGCCAAAGTGAGTTTGGAACTTCTTATATGGTAGCATGTCTTCTTTGATTGACATCTACCCTGAAATTGTACAAACCGGTGAGAGAGGAAAGACTTCAAGATGGGGCAGAAATGTCTTGCATAAAAATCATTTTGCTTTTAGATATGAAAGGGGAGATGGAAGAGACAAGTACAAAGGTGCTGCCAAAAATCAAATATTTTACTACCTGAGAAAAAACTTGTCTATTACACATAATTCTGATGTGGACATGGGCATGATGATTTCTATTCCAGGCTCTTGCCTGTCTCTAGTAAGAATTCTAGGTGACGCCAACTCCATGGGTATACACACAGCAACAGAAGTTATTTAACAGTGGGCAAGTAAACATATATTTTTGTGTGAATGTGGGCCACCCCACACAAAGAAATACTTGTCATAAGTGGACCAGAGAATTGTCTAAAGGAGATGCAGGAAGAGAGAGAAACAAACCTGAGTAGCACCATCAACCGTAGTCTGTGATGAAAAGACACTTCATGCAGGAAGCTACCTGGGAAGTTTATGGAGCCCCCACAAACTTCACACGGTGCTGAATTTTCATATTTTCATGGCATCTTCTCCTTCTATGTTCCAGATGAAGCAGGTGCATCCTGGGAAAGGGTGCATCTTTGATTGACTGGTAAAGAGATAACGAAGGGCTGTGAAGACTCCAATTCACGTAGATCTGTCTAGATGCCTGACAATCCACACCACATTAATCCCATAAAAGACCCAGGAATATTTAAAATTATGTAATACTATTGAGGGCTGTTATTCTTAATCTGGGAACATAGAGTTCAATGACTATTTAACTATTTTTTTTTTTTTGGACAGGCAGAGTTAGTGAGAGAGAGAGAGAAAAGTCTTCCTCCGTTGGTTCAACCCCCAAATGGCTGCTACGGCTGGTGCATTGCGCTGATCTGAAGCCAGAAGCCAGGTGCATCTCCTGGTCTCCCATGTGGGTACAGGGCCCAAGCACTTGGGCCATCCTCCACTGCCTTCCCAGGCCACAGCAGAGAGTTGGGCTAGAAGAGGAGCAACCAGGACAGAATCCGGCGCCCCAACTGGGACTAGAACACGGTGTGCCAGTGCCACAGGTGGAGGATTAGCCTAGTGAGCCGTGGCACCAGCCTATTTAACTGTATTTATCAGTTAAAATATGTTCTGTTATGGAATCTAGAAAATATATTCATTATGGAATATGTGCTTGCTTAATAATTAGTATAATTTCTCAAAAACAAAAATATAAAACTACTTCCTCATTGTTTACTAAAAACAAGCATCAGTCCCTGAATTTTGTTTCAGTTGGGGAAAACCATGGCTTATCTCTACAATGTTAAATTCTTTTTATTCTTTTTTTTATTAATACACAGAAAACAGATTTCTTAGGTACAGCTCCAATATGCTAACCATACTTCCTTCTCTTCCTCTCTCCCTCCCTAAATCCGCTTTATTCCTTTTCGTTTTCTGTAATTTTTGTATAAACATAATTTCAATGCCCTCTTAATTCACCACTAACCATAATATTCAGGTATAAAGTAGGAAGACCACAGTTCCACAGGAGTATAAACAAGGGCTAAAAACAATTGTACCACAAAATGTCTTTCATTCCTTTATTTTTTGTATTCTATATTAACTACCAGATATCAGAGAAAATATACAATATTTACCTTTTGGGGCCTGGATCATTTCACTAAACATAATCACTTCTAGTTACTTCAGTATTTTGTTGCAAAACACAGTAGTTCATTATTTTTTATGGATAAATAGTATTCCATAGTGTATATATGCCACATATTCTTTCTACAGTCATCAGGTTGTGGGCATCTGGGTAAATTCCATAACTCAGCTATTGTGAACTGAGCTGCAGCAAACATGGGGGTACAGATAATGGCTTCATATGCAGCTATATTCCCAAGAATTATATTCTTGGGTCATATGGCAGATCTATTTTCAGATTTCTAAGGAAACTCCCACTGTCCTCCATAATGGATGTACTAGTTTACATTCCCACCAACAGTGGATTAGGGTACCTTTTTATCCACATCCTCACCAGCATTTATTGTTTTTTATTTCAACATGACAGCCATTCTAAATTGGGTGAGATGATGCCTCACTGTGGTTTTGATTTACATTTCCCTGATAGCTAGTGAACCTGAGCATTTTTTTCATGTGTCTGGTGTCCATATACATTCCATCCATTGAAAAATGCCTGTTCATGGATTCCAAGATGGCTAAAAAGGGAAAAGACGTACTGATTTTGACCCAGGGAAGATAGCAGGAAGAAAGCAAGAGGAAGTGTATTCCCAGAGGAGAGTTGGAGAGAAGTCTGCAGTGGAAATTCTACAGAAAGAAGAGGGATGCCATGGAGTAGTGTGGAAAGAGCAGATGTGTACCAGCATCAGGGGCTGGAAGAGATGCCAGCTTCTGAGAGCAAGAGCAGACTGGGCCACTGGTGATATGGTATGAGAGAGAACCTCATGGACCACACTGAGATTGAGTCTCACCTGCAGCCCTAGTGGGGGTCAGAGTACTCACCGAATCCAGGGAAGGAAAAGCACACTCGTTTTTCCCCATTACCCTACAAGGGCTCCAGGCAACCAGTTGGGAGAAGGCAGCATCTTGACACCAGTAGATGCTGTGGTGGCTCTCACGAGCATGACCAAGTGACTCTACTATAGTGAAAAATCCACACAGCCCACTGACTTTGAGTCTGGCTGGGGAAGGGGAAGGGTTGGCAGGGGGCTGGACACACATTTTGGACTGTGAGATGCAGCCATCCTGTCAACTTCTCTCAGGTTCCAGGAATCAAATTCCCAAGGAAGAGCACTCACAGACAGCTGACCCTGGGAATTTGTCTGCTCTCTCTGTGCATGGGGCAGGCTTGTGGGTCTGAGAGGGGATGGTCTGCACCCCACAACTGTGGGAAGCTTGGGCACTATGTGAGAATTTGGTGTCTGCACAAAAAGGTGTGAGGTGTATCTGGATCTCTGAGCAATCACTGTATCTGGTGTCAGGAGTTCAGAGCCCCATGATTTCCTGGGGTATGTGTCATTGCAGAGGGTTCTGTGCTCAAAATGAAGTCTGCACAGATCCTTTGTGCAGTTCATCCACCCGCATGGGTGAGGGTTATACCACTGTGGGCTAAACTGGGCATTGATCACTTTGGAAGAGGGGAAGTGAGGGTGATTACACCATCGGACATGACAATACCCTTCCCACTGCTGAGATCTACCATGGCCAATGTGGGTCACCCAGGATTCTTGCCCCACACTTGTCACTAACCAGATCTCCCTGGCTCAATGCAGGACACACCTCTGAGGATTCATAGAAGGAGCAGACACTTCAATAAGCCATAAAGGCATGATTCAGAGATAAAACTCATCAGTGGAGAAAACCAACAAGTGTTTCCACATATGATGAAGAATTAATGCAGAAATATAAATTTAAAAAAACAAGAAAGACAAGGAGACTATAGCAAAGAAACACAACAGCACTTCAATATTAGAATGTGAAGATGAAGAGAATGTTGCAATAAATGGAAAAGAATTCAAAAGATTCTTAGAAGAAGTGAGAAGCAAATTCATGAGTTAAATCTATTAATGGGGGCTGACACTGTGGTATGGTGGGTAAAGCCACAGCCTGCAGTATTGGCTTTGGTTCAAGCTCCAGCTGTTCTACTTCTGATCCAGCTCTCTGCTGTGGCCTGGGAAAGCAGTGGAAGATGGCCCAAGTCCTTGGACCCCTGTACCCACATGGGAGAGCCAGAAAAAGCTCCTGACTCCTGGCTTCAGATAGGCCCAGCTCTGGTCATTGCAGCCACTTGGAGAGTTAACCAGCAGATGGAAGATCTCTCTCTCTCTCTCTCTCTCTCTCTCTCTCTCTCTCTCTGCTTCTGCCTCTCTGTAACTCTCTGCCTTCCAAATAAAATAATTCTTTTTTTTTTATATAAAGCTTTTATTTAAAGAATATAAATTTCCAAAGAACAGCTTATGGATCACAATGGCTCCCCCCCCACAACCTCCCTCCCTCCCCCTGCCCTCCCCTCTCCCGCTCCCTCCCGCCCTCCGCCCACATCAAGATTCATTTTCAATTCTCTTTATACACAGAAGATCAATTTAGTACATATTACGTAAAGATTTCAACGGTTTGCCCTCGCATAGAGACACAAAATGATAATACTGTTGGAGTGCTAGTTATAGTAGAAGTGAAATGGACACTATGAGAAACAGTGACTCGATCAGCTCTTGTGCTGACTGTTGTTGTACAATGTAATACTTTATCCATGGTAGTATTTTTTTTTTTATCCTAGTACTAGTGGTTGAACTCTGTAATTAACACACAATTATTCTTAGGTGTTTAAATTTTAACTGAAAAGTGATCTCTGTGAAATAATTCTTTTTAAAAAACTTCATAGATGAGATGGATGAGAAAATTTCCCATGAAGTAGGTATTCTGAAGAGAAATAAGACTGAATTATTAGAAATGAAAATTTTAATATGTGAAATAAAAAATACAGTGGAAAGCCTTAACAACAGACTTGGGAGGCATAAGAGAAAATATCCAAGCTAGAAGACAAATCTTTGGAAATAGATGAAAAAAAAGGAACAAAAAAGAAGAAGGAGGAGGAGAAGAAAGAGAAGGAGAAAAATAAGAAATACAGAATTATAGTCATCATTATGAAAGAATGTGAAGGCAGAAAATCTCCTAGTAAAAGTACAAAGGAAATCCAAAGCAACCAATAGGAATATTTACAGAAAAAAAAAGCAGGGCCAAGTCATTACTTATCAATTACAGTACCTCGAACATAACTGGCCTGAATTATTCAGTTAAAAAGATACAGAGAGGCAAAATGGGTTAACAAAAAAAAAATCTGTTTGCTGACTACAAGAAACACAACTCACCAAGTAAAATACATGCATAATGAAAGTGAAAATGTGGAAAAATTTATCACATGCTAATAGCAAAAACAAGCAGATATAGCCACCCTAATATGAGAAAAAATAGACTTTAATACAAACACTACTTAAAATGACAAAAGGGGTATTATGTAATGATTAAGTGATCAAGTCAATAGGAAGAAGTGACTGTAAAAATTGTAAATGCACCAAATGCCAGGGCACCTGGCTATTTAAAACAAATATTAATGGATCCAAAGGAAGATATAGACTCCAATGCAAGATTAATAGGGGACTTCACCCCAGTTTCATCAATGCATAAGTCAACGAGACAAGAAATTGACAAAGAAAAAATAGAGCTAACCTACACTATGGACCAAATGGACCTATCTACAGAACATTTCATCCCACAGTTGAAGAATACACATTCTTTTATCAGTGATGGAAATTTCTCTAGAACAAAGCATATGCTAGCCCATAAAGCAAGTCTCAATCAATTCAAAAAAATTGAAATTATACCATGTATCTTTTGAACACACTAGAAAGAAGTTGGAAATAACAAGTAAGAATCTCTTAATTATATATGCGAACTTATATATCTCTTACTTAAATATGCGAACACATAAAGACTGAACAACATACTCCTGAATGAACAGTGGGCCATAGAAGAAATCAAAAGGAAAATCAAGAAATTCCTAGGAACAAATGAAGAGTACAATACAACATATCAAATTTATGGGATATAGCAATAAAGCCACATTAATAAGAAAGTTTATAGCAATTAGTGCCTACATCAAGAAATTGGAAAGGCATCAAATAAATGAGCTATCAATGCATCTCAAAGATTTAGAAAACAAACAGCAAAAACTAGTTAATACCATACACATCTGGATTGGTTCAGCTTCCACAGTTCTGGAGCAAACTCTCTACCCAGTGAATGACAGAACAGCTGCAGGCAAGAGCAGAAATTTCACTGGGAATTTTAAACATGTGGGGTCATGATCCTGAAGCAGTTCCTCTAGGAACATAGCAGGAGATGAACATGGCTTTGTCAGTGTGATTCTGCAGAGAAACTACAACACCAACAATGACTACCAAGAAACAGAAGTGGACCATGCAAAACAAAACAGACTGGTCAAGTGTAAATCCAAGGCAACAGATTTTTGGGGGTTGCTCAAGTCACTTTGCTGGTTAAATTTGGGGAAGGCCAAAGAATTGTAACAGTCATTTGGTGAGAGTTTTGAGAAAGTCAAAGTTTTAGCAGAAAAATGCCCAGAAGACCTTCTCTTGAGAGTCCTTTCCCACCTTGACAGTGTTACTGGGTCATTCATTCTCATAAAGCAAGGGTAATTTTGTGAGAGATTCATAGGAGGACATTTTTAGGCATCTACCTCATAGTCCTGATTTGGTTATTTCTGATTTCTGTTTGTTTCTCAATCTTAATAAAAGTATGTAAAGGACATCCACCTTTTTCAATTAATAATGTGTAAAAGACTCCATTGTCATGGTGAAACTATCAAGCCCCTCAATTCCTTATGAATGGACAAAATAGTTGATATCTATGCTTTCAAAAATGCCTTGAACTTGTTGGCGCTTACACTGAGAAATAAAGTTCATAATATTTTAAACATTTTTATTTTTTAATTCTATATTCCATGATCATTTGGAAGTACCAGCAGAAAACAACAAATAAGTTGGCAATAAAAATTTATTTTCTATCAACAATTGCTTTTAATGTAAATGAATTAAGTCCCCAATCAAAAGAGATAGATGAGTGAATGGATAACAGTACCAAAGGAAACTGTAAAATCTATAAGAAATTTATTTTAGACCTAATGACACACATAGGCTTAAATGGAATGAATAAACAAAAGGTTTTTCATGCAAATAGCAACCAAAAAGGAGGAGAAGTTTCAATACTTACATCAGATAAAATACATGTTAAGACAAAAAAAAGTTATGGAAGACAAGGAAGGATATTTTATAATCAACAAAGTTTCAATACAACACTGTACAATTAAAAAAAAGACTTTTGTAGTCTCTGTTATTAAATGTTATTGAGTGTCTTAATATAACAGAAACCCTACATATTTAAAGCTACAGGAGAAATCAACACTAAATTTCAATACCTCACTTTAAATAGAAGACAAAACATCCACACAAATTAGAGCAAACAGAGGACTTGACTAGCACCATAGACCAAATAGGACCAGCAGACATGGAGAACATTCCACTCAACAGCAGTGCAATATATATTCTTCTCAAGAGAACTATGGATCTTTCTCCAGAGAGAGCATAACTTAAGTGAGAATTAAAAATATTGACAAAATACCAGGTATCTGATTTGAAAACAAAAATGACTAGTGAAAATAAAAATGGAAAAGCCAGCCGGCGCCGTGGCTCAACAGGCTAATCCTCCGCCTTGCGGCGCCGGCACACCGGGTTCTAGTCCCGGTCGGGGCACCGGATTCTGTCCCGGTTGCCCCTCTTCCAGGCCAGCCCTCTGCTGTGACCCAGGAGTGCAGTGGAGGATGGCCCAGGTGCTTGGGCCCTGCACCCCATGAGGAGACCAGGAAAAGCACCTGGCTCCTGGCTCCTGCCATCGGATGAGCGCGGTGCGCCGGCCGCAGCGCGCCGACCGCGGCGGCCATTGGAGGGTGAAACAACGGCAAAGGAAGACCTTTCTCTCTGTCTCTCTCTCACTGTCCACTCTGCCTGTCAAAAAAAAAAAAAAAAAAAGGAAAAGCCACAGATAAGTTACAAATTAAACAACACAATGTCAAATAACAACTGGGTGAAAGAATCAATCAAAAAAAATTAGGAAATACCTCAAGACAATGAGAAAATGTAATAAAACAGAGTACAGCATATGTATGCACAAAAAGCAAAACCAAGACAGAAATTCATAGCAACAAATGCTTACATTACCAAAAAAGAAATACCTCAAGTAACCAACCTAACCTCAGGAACTAACAAAAGATTAAAGCAAAGAAATAGTAGAAGGAAAAGACCAAAAAAGTCACAAAATTGAAAATCAGTGACTATAGACCTTGTCCATATTCTTTTCTACTTTTTATTTGTTGAACTCTTTATTTAGTGAAGCATTAAGCTTGTGATTATGAAGTAATTAAAATTATGTTACTTAAAAAATTAAAAAAGGAAGGAGAACGGAAGCAGAGAGGGGGAAGTATCATTATATTCCTAGAACTACATGAAATGTATCTATGAACTACATGAAGTCTGTTATCTTTATATTAATTTAAAAAACTCAGCTTTGAACCAGCATTGTGATGCAGAAGGATTCTTGGATTGTCTGCTTCAAGCCCAGGCTCAAAATACTATGGCAACAAGTGAAAAAAAATACAAAGGAGTGAAGGACTGCAATTGTTTGCAAATCTGTTGACTCCACTGTCTTCCTGCACAAAGTAGCTAACATCATAGCTGAAGTAGCCAAAAACGGGCTTGTGAGAATTACGTGTGTGGATGCCAGCTGGATTTTACTACTGGTACAGCTGCTAAGTAGCAAAGACCAGGAAGTGCTGCTTCAGACAGGCAGGGCTCCAGAAAACTTGTGCCACCATTGCCATGAGGCGGAAGCGCAGTTGACTAAGCTGGTGGTGCACAGGTTGTAGCTGGCCATTCACATCACTGGGCTGTATCCCAGATCCACCATTGAGCTCTTGATTGTCTTTTATGGCAGGCTGGTGAACTACAGCAATGAGAATGATTCCCTTCAGGCTCAGCTTGTCGATGTTAGTGCTATCCCTATCTTAGTGTCATTACTGGAATCCAGGGCCAAAATGCAGCTCTTACAGGGCAATCTGTCTAGTTGCATTTGGAAATCCAGCAGAACTTGAGTTAGGTATGCTTTGCTAGCACAACCCTGGCTGAAGAGCTGGTAAAACTCATCAAGAAAAAAACAGACCATAATAAGAAGGAGAAGATTTTGAAGTTCTTGCTCTGTTGGCATAAAAAGATGCCATTAAACTACAGCTGGTTTAAGCAAGGGGTGGTGGGCATCTCCCACTCTGAACATACAGACAGGAACCAGGCAGGCATCCCCTGTGGCTCTCCAGTGCTGCATCACTGTGTCATGTTGGGATGTTTGCCTTGCAGCTTGGCCATGGAGGCCCTGAAATCTCTGTTGGTAAAGGAGCGAGCAGCCATCATTGCCAACTATGAGCAGGTGCGAGCCAGGCTGCCCGGAGAGGAGGGATCCCAGCTGTTCGTGCTGTGCCTGTGATCATGAGATCCTGGGCTCTTTGGGGGACACAAAAAGGGATAGGGGCCGCCCGTCTTCCTCCAACTCACAGAGCCCTGGCTAACACCTGGACCCTGCTCTGGATTGCAGGTTTGCAGAGAAGGGGAGCAGGTGGAGCCTCAGCAAGAGGAGTACTTGGCCACCCAACCATCCCCACATCAGCTGGGGATCCAGTGAGTCATCCATAATCACCTCATCTCAGGTGATGTGTCGCTTAGGGAAGCACCTCTTTTGAAGCAGGACCTGCATCCCCAAGCTCAGAACCTGTTCCAGGCCTCCATCACAGTCCAGGCCCTGGCAGGCATTAGGCCAGAGCCGGGGGCCCCACGTACATTAGGGAGGGCACTTAGGCTATTGTCCAGCAAGTCTCTTAGAGATCAGGATTTCAGGTACTGCTGTCCTGGGGAAGGGCCAAGGGGAGCAGGTAGTGGTGCCCAAGCATGTTTAGGGCCGGTGTGGAGACTCATCTGGAAGGGACTCAGCCAGGGAGGCTCTGCAAGCTGGAAGGACCTGCCCCTGGCCCTGGTGCTAGGAGGAGAGCTGAGGACTTGAGTGGAGGAGAGAACCCAGGCTTTAGATCTATTCCCACATTTGTCCCAGGGCAGGAAAGTCCAGGGGGCTGAGGAGGTAGAGTCAGAGGAGCAGAATGGACTGAGGTGTGCTTTCCAGAAACGGGAGCAGCCCGTGTTGAAACACAGAGGAGGCAGAACGTGTCTGGAGTCCTGCAGTTCATGCTGAGCTCCCCACTGGACCTGGGGAAGAAGGGCCACAGTGGCTGAAATGATGGTCACTGTCTCAGGGTCAGACAGCAGAGGGGTGAGGTCCATGGAGCAGGTGGAGTACGCAGCCAGGGTGCAGGAGAGGGAGAGGGAGCCATGGACCAGCCAAGGGGTGTGAGAGTACCAGGGGTGGACACAGGATGCCCCTTGAAGCACCAGGAAGTGCCCAGGTCTCAGGTTGGGGTCGGTCAGTTTCTGCTGGAGGGGTCCCCGCCCGCTAACCCCTGCGCTGCCCTGCCCTGGAGGAAGCCCTCTATTCCTGCAAGGAAGGAGGCCTGATTGTGAGGCCAGACTCCCTGCGGACATCCTGCCCAGCCTTCCTTCCCTGTACTCCCTGGTCACTCTGAAGGCTGCCCCATCCCTTCCTCCCGCTGGGTCCCGGGCTGAGTCCCGGATGTGGCTGGCCATTCCCCGGCCTCTCAGGAGGCAGACTGTGCATGGCCTGGCGCAGCTCCTCACATCTCTGCCTCCCTTGCCTTCCAAGGAGAAGACGCTGTCCCGTGACAGACAGCATCGCCCATTCTTGCAGGACCTTGCAGCTCATCTGCATGAGAGTGCTGTGTGCCAGAAGCCTCAGGCAGTGGTTAGTGGGAGGACCACAAGGTCTTAGCAGGCACAGCAGTTCCTGGAGGAAGAACCTGAGTGGCTGTTTTACCAAACCCTCCTGTTGCATCCCGGGACACCATCTCATTGCAGGAACCCGATCAGAGTCCCAGAGACCTCTGACCTGAATTCAAGGGGTCCTGTCTATTCTGAGTTCTGGGCCCTGGGCTCTGGGCCTTTCCTGGCTCCTCCCACTTCCTCCAGGGCTGCTCAGGGCTAGCTGGCAACCGGATTCGGCCATCACGTCTCCTTGCCCAGCAGAAACACCGGGAAAGCCAATGGCTTAAAAAGTGGGTGAAGATGATAGAGAAGTGGGACGAGCATTGCAGCAGTGAGAAGGTAAGAGGGCAAGGGTGCACAGGTGGCCACTTCCTGCAGGGTTAGAGCGGCGCCCTATTTCTGTGGGGTAGGGGTGGTACACTTTCCCAATCCCAAAGGATCAGACCTCAGCCACTGATTTCCTGCCCACCTACATAGGGCCACCCTGCTGGGAGAGAAGCTAATGTCAGGGCTGTGGCTACACCAGGCTAGCACAGCTCCTGGCACCCCCTAGGGGCAGCCCACTGAGGTAGCAGCCCGCACCTCCTTAGTCCTTGCCCCCTATAACTGTATGGGTGGTGAGGCCCAGGATGAGCATATCCCACTGTCCACAACACAAGGGAGCCCCAGCCCCCATCTCCCGAGGTCTCACTCTGCAACACCTCCCCAGGCTGGCCCTGGGAACCTGTCTCATCAGAGCCTCCTCTTCCCTGCAGCTGCGCCCCAGGATTTACAAGGACATTCCCCAGCCCCCCATGCGGTGGAAGGTGTGGGTGCTGCTCCTGGATGTGGACAAGGTGAAAGCTAAGAACCCTGCAAGGTGCCAGGGACAGCTCTTCTGCCCTCTGCCAGAAGCAGCTCAGGCTGGGCTGGAGGCGCAGTCTCCAGAGCACAGGGATGCAGGGCTCGGGGAGCGGCAAGTCCTCCATCAGGACCTCAGGGAACTCCCAGCTTCCTGCCTGCCTTTCTCTGTACCTCCATCCAGGCTTCCTCTGCATCTCCCGGGCCCAGCCTGGTCTACCACAGACCCTGCCTCTCATCCTGCTGGGCTTTTCTTATGCAGCTTGGCTGGGGCCAGGCCAAGTGCAGACAGGGGGACCAACAATGGGCAGAGTCCTCCCACCTTGAGATCCTGGGTTTGTGTGGAAGAGGGTGTCCTCTGGCCCTTCCAATCCCGATGCAGTCCCTACCTGGTCACCTGGCATGCCCAAACTAGCTGTCTCCACCTGCTCGGCCCTGCTCTTCCAGGCCCTGCCCTCACCTGCACCTGTCTTTAACTCACTCTGCCCTCACCTGTCCCTTGCCCTGTCCTCACTTGGCCTGGCTGCTCCATCTGCAAGACTCAGCTTTCAGGTGTTCCTGAGGGATGCGGGAGCCCAGCAAGGAGGCAGCAGAGGGCTGGCAGCAGCTTCTACCTGTCACCTTCTCTCTCTGGCATTAGGGAGCTGGGTTCAGGTCATAACACCCTCTCTGCACTCTCCCGCCATTCTCAGAGGGTGGAGCTGTCCCTGGGAGCAGGTCTTGGGAAAGAATAATCCAAGGGGAACATACTCAGAGCCCTGCTGGTCACTCCACTGTCCTCAGTGGGGCAGGTGCTTTCCTGCAGGGGTAGAGGTGAGGCCTGGAAAAGGGAGTTGCTCTCACTTCAAGGCGGGGCCTCAGTCACCACAGGGGGGCACTTGGAGGCCTGGTCTGAGTCTGTTTGCTGAGGGGTGCAGTGGACAGGGGAGGGGAGGGGCCTTAGAGGAGCCCAAGTGCCTGAGCGTCAGCAGTGGGTGGTCCTTGGTGTCCCCTCTCCAGGGCTGCTGGGCACAGCGGGTGCCCAGACCCCTGAGCTCACACCAGTGACCCTCCCTGAGCTTCCTGCAGGAAAAACTCCCCTTCTGCAAGAAATGCTTAGTGATTTGGGTGACAGCTGGGGAGCCAGAGGGGGTTCTGTGTCCTGAGGTGACTCCTCCCCCCACGGTCCCACCTTACAGCAGATTAAGGTGCAGGGCAAGCTGCTGTCGGAGGTGGTCTAGCAGATCAACGTGGACATCAAGAGAACATTTAGGACCACATCATGTTCCAAGAGTGCTATGGAGTCAAGTGAGTCCTTTGGACCTGCAAGGGAAGAGAGAGAGAGATCCCTGGGAAGATGGGGGGAGTCCCAGGAGAGACCCGGAGTCCTGGGAGAGTCATGAGATCCCAAGAGGGTTGAGGACCCGGGGACCCAAGTACCAGAAGGTGCGGAAGGCCCTTTCAGCTCATGGGTCAGCCAGCACGGAGCACCTGGGTAGACCTGGGGCAGAGACATAGTGAAATTACTTAAGGATGAAGACGTCTCAGGTGTTTAAAAAAATGCAAGCCAAGATATAACGTGTAACACACAGCTGGCCACGGGAAGAGAAACAGACAGAAATGGGAGACTTGGAGTAGGCTATTGAGAAGGGGCCCCTGAATTGCAGCTATGGTGGTAGAAGAAGGAAAGCCCAACCCTGAGTTGGGGGAGGGCGGTGCTGGGATGGTCTAGACAGACTGGGTGAGCCTTGTGCCATTAATAGCTCCCTGGAAGGCAGAATCTGGAGGTCAGGGGAGTGCATAGGGCATCTTGGGTGGGAATATGATGAGGGCATGGGCACAAGGCAGCAGGGCCCTATGGTGCTGTGACTGGATCGGCAGGGCTATATGCAGGTTGGTAGTTAGCATAACACCAAGAACAAGGCCACAGGAGGGCATATACTCACAGAGGCTGTGGCTTTGAGGGGGCCAGAGCCATGGTGTGGCCAGGACTAGAGCAGATCAACCATGGAGTAAATGAAGTCAGAGAGACCAAACGGACACCATGGTTCACAACAGTCACATATACCTAACAGCATAGCCAAAGAGCATCTGGTATCTGGTTCTTTACATGTGTCTTGGTTTGCATCTAATGAGTTGGGATCCATTTTTCTTATGCAAGTCCAGGATATGCTCATCACACCTGCAATACGGCTGCAGTAGTGCAGTGTGTCCAGTCAGTGTCCACATACCCCCACTGCCTTACCATCTTTGAATGGTTTTTCTGATCAGAAGTTGGGGTTTTATGTAGTGACTGGGGATGGGGCAAAGCCACTCACTGTTAGGGACTCTTCGAGGGACATGACTCCCAGGTTGGAGTGAACAGACACGGCTCTGTATAAAGACTGCAGCTGGTTACTTGACCCAAGGCTGGGGACACAGGGATCTGCTCTTCAATGGCCCTCGCCTAGAGAAGATTGCTCAAGAAGAGAGAGGAGGAGGAGAAAGGGGCTGGCCCAGGCTAACATGGAGGGGAGCCTAGACCGGCAGGGACAGTGTCTTCTGGAAGAGCCACTGGTCTCCACCACTAGGGTCCTGACCCATTTCCTCTGCAAGATGTCAATGTCACTTCAATGAGAGGGGCTCTCAGCCAGCCTGATCCCAGGTAACCTAATGGTGACTTTGACTCACAGAGTGAGTGACACTGCTGACTGCTGACCTCTGAGGCCCAGTGCTGAGCCTGCTCAGCCTTTTGATGTGAGAGCCTGCAGCTGCCAGACCAGATGTCCAGCAACTGCCAGCTGCCCAGTTGCAGAGTAACAGGGAAAGAAACCCAGGAGCCCAGGGTTCCTCGCAGGTTACACATGTGTGTGATAGCCTTCCTGGGTCTGCAGTCTTATGGCCTTCCCAGCTGTCCTTGCCACGCCCTGTGCAGTCTGTATCTCTGTGAGTTTTAAACTCACCAGCATTGCCTGTCAAGGGCTTGGAGGCGAGGAGGTCTGAATGTGGGCCCTGGGGCTGCAGGGATCCCCATTCAACCCACTGTGGTGCTCTGGAGCAGCACCACTCAGTCTGCAAATGGACAATAGGGCCCTGGCTGCTTTCCAGTGGGCTTGTGCTTATACAGCTGGCTCCCAGAGTGCAGAGCCACTGCAAACCTCTAGTGGTTGACGGAGGGTGGGTGCCTCATTGTGCAGTGTTGGACGACTAGGAGCCCAGCACGGGATAGGGCCCTGAAAGCTGAGGCAGGAGTGTGGGCCTCTCAAGTTGGAGTGGACAGAGAAACACCTGTTGGGTTGACCACTGTGGAGGTTTGCACTTGACTTGAAACTCGACAGCAGTTTTCTGTGGTATGACTGGGATCAACATCCCAAATGGTGTGAACACTAAGGACTTAGGACTTTGAATCTCATGAGATCTGAAATAGAGACCAAGCAGGAGTCATCCAGGAATGTAAGAGTGGACCCATGTGTACAGATCCACCCAGCTACTTCACCAAGCCTCAACACAGGAGGAATGATGACGGGGACTCCTTGGAATCCTGAGCCAAGGGATGCTCTAGGGGGCATCTAGCCTGCCTCTCCCTTACTTAGGACAACTGGGGAGACATGGCTCTGGGCTCCACCCAACCCACTTGCAGACCCAGTGCCCAAGCTTAAGAACCACCCCCCGGACTGTAGACCCCACAGGCCATGCTGCTCAGGGCACAGTAACCCCACCCCCTACCCCTGAGAGGCGCACAGCAGCCGAGAAAGGCTGTGGAATGCTCCAAAGCCACACACACCTGATGGCTGCCTTGCTGTCTCCTCTGCAGAGCACTCATGCACTGAGGACCCAATCCTGCCACCAAACTGCTGAGCGCCGGGAAGCAGGTGACATAGAGAAAGGCTCCTGCAGACCTGAGAACACCACATCTATTCAGGACCCATGCCCCAGGGCAGCAGGACCAATGCCTCTTGTCCCCAGGAGCTCTCTGGAGAGAAAGCCCTTTGTAAGGGCCCCACCCCTCTCTGAGGGATACTCAATGCATATATGAGGACTCCAGTAGAGAATCAAGTTAGCGTGGTTTGAGGGACATGTACATACCCATCCAAAGCAGCCAAAGATGCCAGGGGCCCTGGCTCTGCCAGGGCATCTGGGGTGAGGTGGTGGCCAGGCTGTGTCTCGTGGCCAGCGTCGTGGCTGGCAGCACAACCCCCGAGTCACCCCAACCTGGTCCAATGTGCAAAGTGAATGTTGGCTCTCTGTCTGCCATTCTGGCGCCCACAGGCTCCAGCTGCTTCTCTGACCAAGGCTGGCCCTGGACAGAAGCCACTCCAAAAACCACGGACTTTTAAAGACCAGAGTGGTAAAAGTGCACAAAGGAAAAGCCACCGTTTATAAAGCCTTCTCCGCAGGCTCTGCCGGCCAGGGCAGCAGATTGGAGGCAGCCACATGGAGACGCCGCGCCAAGAGGAAGCCAGGCCCGCAGCAGGTCTGCAGTGCCTGGACCCCCCGCCCCGGGTCTTGAGCTTTCTGGGGATGCCTGGCTTAAACACCTCACCTGAGCCTAAATGGAGACTGCATCACTCCTGATTGCTCCAGGGCACAGGTGTCAGGGAATTTTCGCCAGCCCAGGACAAAGACTGGGGTTCTGCGTGGGGCCCCGCGGCTACTCCATCCCAAGACCCGTGCAGCCCAGCCCCAGTTTCGGAGCAATATGCAGTGATGGGCCACAGGAGGACAAGCAGCAATACCTTCTATGGTTATGACAGGGTGGTTATGATTTAATGCCTTTCCAAGAACTGATCCCCTACAATATTTTACTGAAATTACATCAGCTTCTTCACAATGGCTTCACTTAATTCAAACTTGGTGTATGTCCTATACCTGCTTATCTTTTAATATTATTTGTAGGCTGTATGCATTGGTTTGCTCTCCAAGTCCCCTCAACAGCCAGGGCTTACCCAGCCTGTATTGCATAAGTAAAATCAGCAGAAAAGCTCATTTAATGGGATATCCCTGTAATGACACTATAAAATATAAAGAGAATGGGTGAAATAATTTTATCTTTCTGTAGTTCTAAAGTGTATGCTATCTCTGTGGCTATCTCAAAACATTTATCCTTTTTGGGAAGATGGAGAGTCTCGGGTACTTTTTGCTCACTGATATAAAGAAAATCAACTGAGCTAATTCTAAGGCTCTTAGGTGAATTTAAAGAGATGTGCATAAGTACCTACAACATTTGAATTAGTACTATGTTTCCATAAAAATTATTCCTTTAAAGACAAATGCATGCTATACTCCCACCATGCACACATTTGTTCTCCCTTGTGTACTTAATAATTCAGATGTGTGGCTATATACTACATTATGGAGAGGAGAGTATTTGTTAATTGTGATGGAGCAAGGACAAAAAGCCCCAGAGCAGTGTTGACCTCTCACCTGCATAACTGAAGCAGCCCCCCCCCCCTTGCTCTGCCCTGCTGATACAGCCCCGCCCTGCCCCGACCAGCCCGGTGCTGCCTGGACCGCTGGACACAGCGCTATCTGAAGAGTTCAGCCATGGGCCTGAGCTCTCCCCTCTCCACCCAAGCCCTCTCCCCCCAGCTCAGAAGCTCGGCCCAAGCCCAGCCTCAGCCTCAGCCCAAACCCTCCCAGCTCACACTGTGATCTCACAGGACCTTTAGAAGGAGCCCAAGCTCCCCCTTGCCGCCACTCTGTGCTATAGAAAGTGCTAGTCTGTAAGGGAGGAGCTCTCTCTCTGCCCTGTCTGTGAGGGAGGGGGCGCTCTTGCTTGATCTCTGCGCTCACCTGGGCGTAAACCCCTCCCAGGCTTTATTCTCAATAGACCTGGTCTGGCTCTGGCGTCAATCCCTGTTTCTTCTTTCCTGATGATTTGCTGATTTGTTTGTTTGAAGGGAAGAAGTGGACAAAGACACTCAGAACTCACATCCAGTGGTTCAATCCTCAAATCCCTTCGAAAGCCCAGACAGCACCAGGCTGAAGCTGGGATCACTGAACTCAAGCTGAGTCTCCTACATGGGTGGTATGGACTCAACAACTAGGTGACAGCTGAGATATCTGAGTCCTTGTCACTCATGTAGAAGACCTGGACTGAGTTCCTAGCTGCTGGCTAGCAGGTTCCAGAGTGTGCATTCGCAGGGAGCAGGAATTGGGAGAGGAGCTGAGATACAAACGGAGGCAGTCTCAGAAGAGGTATGGGAACCTCAAGGGACCTGTTAACCACTGCACCAAATGCCTGTCCCAAGACCATGCTTTACAGAATAAATCTGAATTATTGTAATCAAGAAAACACTTGTCTTTAATTTAATCACATTTTGTATACCAACTAAGCATTTTATTTAACATTTATAAATTATATTTTGAGTACTTGATTTACATATTGATGTAGTTTTATCTTTGTCAACATAAGGACAATGAAAACTTTTCATTTTTTCTTTTCTGTATTTCTTTGGACACTACTGATTCTGACGTTTATGTGTCAAATTCTGAACACCTAAATTTTTAAATAAGATTTTATTTATTTGAGTGGTAGAGTCACACGCAGAGAGAGACAGAGACAGAGACAGAGAGAGTCTTCCATGCACAGATTCACTCTTTAAATGGTGCCAATGGCCTACAACTGCGCGCTGGGCCGGAGCCCACAGACCGCGGCGCCTGCCTGTCCACGCCAGGAGTCCGCGTTTCCTCTGCATTCTGCACGCCGGATGCGCAGTCTCCACACTCACCATCCTCCCGGGGGCTGCACTCTGCGCGGGGAACCATGATGCGCAGGAAGACGCCCTCAGCATCTGCAGGAAGAACAGGGCTGGCTGCGGGGTCTCCCGGCATTTCCGAATCAGGAGTCGCCCCCGTGAGGCGTCCACAGTGGAAGTAACGCGGCAAGCAGCGCTGTGCTTGTGGGCCCGCGCTCCTGCCCACGCACAGCTGGCCCTGGGTGTCCAGGGGCCCCTCGCAAACCACACATCCAACCAGCCCTGAGCAACTGTGCAGCTCAGGGCTCCTGAGGGCCACTCCCCACCCGCACATCCCCTAGCAGAGCCGGGCCGCCCTGGCCCAGCGCCAGTGCCCAGAGCAGATGCCTCCAGGCGCCCTAGCTCCATCTTGCCCGGTTGGGGCAGGGGGTGACAGGGAGGAGACCCCAGCAGGAGACCCAGGGAAGGCCGCGGGGCAGCGGAATCCAGCCCTGTCCTCAGCCCAGGAGAAGGCAAGGGAGGGCCCGAGGACCTACCCAGGCGGGCGCGCAGCTCTCCAAGCCCAGCGAGCAGCGCCAAGAGAAGGAACATGGCTGAGCCAGGGCGCAGGGAGCTCAGCCCAGGACCAGGACCAGGACCGTTGGGCCCGCCCTTGGCTCGCGGGCAGGCGCTAGGCCATTCGGGAGGACAGCGCGCTGCGCCTGGGCCTGGGTGCAGGGGGGCTGCGGACCCCCGGTTGCTCTGTGGACTCCATGGGGCAGGGAATGGAACCGCAGATAGGGCAAAGCCTTCTGTGCACCACTGCTTTGTCCTAAAAAGGTGTGACCTGTGGAGATCCTCCGGAGTGAATTAGGGGCCCACAGGCGAGCTTTCCCTCTCCAGGGTGGGGCTTGGAAATACTTTGTGTTCCTTGGAAGGCTTTACCTGCTCTGTGGTGGGCCAGCAGTTGTAACTGTTCTTAGTAGCAATCTCCTGCCTGGGACTGCTGATGCCATTCCCTTTGTGCTTGAGGGGAAATCAGTCTGTAGGGCTGGGCCTTGGGAGGCAGTCACAAAGCACTCCTCTGCATCTGTGTAGCTTGGTTACAGCACCACAGACACACCACAGCTTGCAAATGAAGCCACCTGCTGTGCCTGCAGTTACTCTAAGCTCCCACTGAGAAGCTGCAGAGGTGGGACAGGGAGACAAGGAGCGTCCCACTGACACCACTGGGGACAGAGTCCCTAAGGCCCCCCCCAACATTCAGACCAATGTTGTCCCACCCCAGTCACCCTGGGGCCCACCTGTCGACCACTCTGCTGCAGGCGTGGCCTGTGCAAGACAGGACCTGCCCCTGCCAGGTATTGGCCCACCTGGGGAACTGACACCTCCCACATGATTTAAACAGGGCAGGCCGGTGAGCACACGGCCCCAGATAAGGCAGTGGTGATGTGTATGAAGGTCATTGTGGTGCAACCATCCCAACTAGTGTTTTTCTGCTCTACACTCTGTCCATCTACAATCCCAGCCCTCAACAACTCCTAAACCCATTGTTCTCTGCAGAAGTGGCCCTGTTTGCCCGTTTCATACCAATGGATGGTGCATGTGGTCTGGGTGCCTGGCTTTATTCACTTGGCACAGTGGTTTCAAGTCTCAGCCGTGCCTTGGCAAGGCCTGATCCCTTGGGATGGCGGAGGCTGCTACATGGAATGGATGTGCCACTTTTTCTCATCCACCATCAGCTGATGGACTTTTGGAAAGGACGGATGAGCCTCGGCAATGCAGTCCTCCCGCCTCTCTCCCAGGAGACTCTCTGCCTTTGCACGGAGACCCTGCAGGTCCTGGCTGGACTCGGGGTGCAATGCTCTGTGGTACCCAGCAGGAGGGGGTGGGAGAGGGAGATTGCAGCAAGGAAAGCCTACCCAGGGAAGCTCAGCTCAGTGAAGACAGAGCAGCAAGTGTGGGGTCCCCAAAGGACAAGCGAGCACCTCGGGTCTCAGTTTACATGGGGCCCAGGAAGTACCACCTGGAGACGGAACAGAGATCCGTGAGCAAGGCCCCACCTAGGGCCATCCTTGTAGATACAGCAGATGGCAGGACCATCTGGGGCTCAGGAGATGCCGCGACCCAGTGACGCTCCCACTGCATGCTCCACAGCCTGGTAGAGCTGTTGGAGAGGCGCAGGAGTCACCATGGCCAAGGGCACCTGGGGCGGGCAGCAGTGGGCAAGGCGCTTGTTTCCCGCTGGGGCTGCAGCCGCTTCCAGGGCAAAGCTGCTCCCTTCCCCGTGAAGGTCTATGACCGCACCAGAACCACGGACAGCAGCCTGCGCACTTTCTGTCACAGGGTTTATTTGTGTTGCTGAAATCAAATACTTGAGGCATCAACAGAAAGTTTGTTTCTTGAGTCCAGGCAGTGAGCGGTGAGCGTCTGGGCCATATCCTTTCTCCAGCTGATGCTTCCGATGCTGTTGTTTAGTGGCTTGAGGGAAATACAGAAGCAGAGAGATGCTCGCTCTTGAGTTCAGAGTTGTCTTAGTCAACTACAGGTGTAGCAGCTAATCAGTACAACACAAGACAGAACGCATGTGCGCGCGCACACACACACACACACACAGCCACTGCTCATGCTGACACTGGTGCTTGTGAAATGTGTAAAGCACTTTTGTAAGGCACAGCTTCTTTTTCATGAATGGTTTGCAATAACCACATGAAAAGGAAACACTATAAACTGCCCCTTAGGAACTTCGTTTACAGAGATCACCCATTAGGAAACAGAGGAAAAGAAAAATATAAGTTGGGCCCAGCACTGCACACAGTAGGCTAAGCCTCTGCCTACAGCACCAGCATCCCATATAGGTGCCATTTCATGTCCTGGTTGCTCCTCTTTCGATACAGCTCTCTACTATGGCCTAGGAAATCAGTGGAAGTTGGCCCAAGTGCTTGGGTCCCTGCACCCACATGGGAGACCCAGAAGCAGCTCCTGGCTCCTGGCTTCAGATCAGCTCAGCTCTGGCTATTGCGGCCATTTACTGAGTGAACCAGCAGAAGGAAGACCTTTCTCTCTGTCTCTCTCTGTCTGTAACTCTACCTCTCAAAAATAAATAAAATATTTTTTTCCAAAAAGAAAGACAGATGTCCGTGTGTGAAGAAATAGGGAACTAGGGAAGGGTCCCCACTAAGCTGACTGGTCTTTTTTTCTGCAGAGGAAACATTTTTCTGAAGACACCATGCATTTCTAAAAGATGTGTCTCTGGCATAATTTTTTAATCCAAACTCATTCCTCACACTCCACTTTATCCACCCAGCACAACCTGGGGCTGACACTACTGTGTTGTACACCTTTGCCATAAGGTGTTGCTGCCCATTCTGCCAGAAATGTTGGCGTCTTCTGGGCCAACAATTCACTTTCACTAATGAGGTCCATAAGTAGGCAGCTAAATCTTCCAGCTACATTTAGTCACATCTGTGGTATTTAGACAGCCTGCATGTTTGCTTTGAAAGACCACTGTACACCACAGCTAATGTTGAAACCAAGGGTCATGGCTTTCAGATCACTACTACGTGACATCAACTCCTTGGCCACAGATGAGGAGCACAGGTTTGAACCCCTTACTAGTACTCACAAACCCCTCCTGGTGGTGCCGTAGGCTAAGCCTTTCTCTGTGACACTGACAACCATCCCTGCTGAGGCTTCTCCATTTCTGATCCAGCTCCCTGCAATGCCGGCCCAAGTACTTGGGCCCCTGCACCCACAGGGGAGACCTAGATGGAGTTCCAAGATCCTGGCTTCATCTGGGGAGTGAAGATGTGTCTTGGGCCCTCCCTCGCAACTCTGCCTTTTAAATAAATAAACAAATCTTTTTTAAAAAAATCCATCCAGGGGTCTGGCAGGTTAATCCTCTGCCTGTGGCACCAGAATCCCAGATGAGCACCAGTTCATGTCCCGGCTGCTCCTCTTCTGATCCAGCTCTCTGCTATGGCCTGGGAAATCAGTAGAAGATAATCCAAGTGCTTGGGCCCTTGCAGCTGCATGGGAGACCTGGAAGAGGCTCCTGGCTCCTGGCTCTGGCTTTAGATCAGTGCAGCTCCAGCCATTGTGGCCATTTGGGGATGGCGGATGAAGACCTCTCTCTGTCTCTTCCTCTGTCTGTAACTCTACCTCTCAAATAAATACATAAAGTCTTAAAAAAAATCCATCCAAAACTCTCACCGAGTTTAGGTGCCTTTTGCACAGCTGTTCACTTTGTCCCTAGAGAATATGTACTGAGAGACATTGGTTGTGGGTAGAGTATTGGTATTTTCACTGAAAACTAGTCTAAAATATTTGGCATAGGTGCTGGGCCAAGTACATGCAGGGCAGTCATGGTTAAGGGAAGGGCATATCCAGGAAGTGATGATTTTAATCCTGAAGACTGATTCATCATTTGTAACAAATGATCCCTTATGATATTTCTTCAACAAGTCTGATTTCCTTCAAGCATCTGTTCTTAGTTATGCAAGATGTCCTTATTTTTTTTAAAAAAGAGTTATTTATTTAATACAGTTACAGAAAGAGGTAGAAACAGAGAGAGAGAGAGAGAGAGAGAGAGAGAGAGAGAGAGAGAGAGAGAGGTCTTCCATCCACTGGTTCACTCCCTAAATGACTGCAATGGTCAGAGCTGAGCTGATCCGAAGCCAGGAGCCAGGAGCTTCTTCCAGGTCTCCCATGTGGGTGCAGAGGCCCAAGGACTTGCTTTCCTTTTTCCAAGGGCCTTCTTTCCCAGGCCATAGTAGAGAGCTGGATTGGAAGTGGAGCAGCCAGGTCTTAAACCAGCACCCATATGGGATGCTGGCGCAGCAGGCTGGGGCTTTAACCTGCTACACCAAAGCACCGGCCCTCCAAGATGTCTTAAATAAGAACATCAGAAAGACTTATCCCAGCTATTTTTTAATTAAGTCCATCAAAACTGACTTGATTATATAAACATCTTTATAGATAATACAGAGCATTAGCCTGAATTTAACTACATGCCACCAGCTTTTTAATAACTTAAGTAATTTTATGAATTGAGGTGTTGAAGGAAATGTTAATCACTATTTTGTTTCCATCAGCATTTATGGGAAACAGAAAGCCATTTTTCTACTACATGGAGTGAGGCCCACTTCTTTGTCTTTATTTCTGCATCCTTGTTTCTCTAAGTATTCCCTGAGCAAACTGTGGTTAGCATTGGTGTGCACCATGTATTTTTATTGTATTGGAGCCTGGTCTCCCTTACATCCATTAACATTTGCTTTAAGTAGTCAAGCCCCCTGACATCTTCCTGCTGAATTTGTCCCTTGGTCTTTTCATTATACCAACCTTTGTCTCTTTTAAGAGTTTTTGTGTTAAAGTCTATTTTGTCTGATATTAGGATGGCTACTCCTACTCATTTTTTCTTCCCCTTAGCATAGGGTATCTATTTCCATCCTTTCATGTCCAGTCTGTGTATATCTTTGTTGGTGAGGGGTGTTTCTTTTAGGCAGCAAACTATGGGAATGATACAAGCTCTAATGTCTGGAGTATATAAGGGGCTCTGTGGAGAATGGGACTAGGAAGGGGAGAGGGAGGAGGAGGAGTGGTGGGGGTATGGTGGGAAGGTGGGTATGGAGGGAAGAACAATTATATTCCCAAATTTGTACATATGAAATTTGTATTCCTTAAAGAAATAAATTAATTCATTAAAAAGTAGTAATCCAACTAAAAGAAAAAAATTCAACAATAATAAAACAAAACAAAAATCCAGTTAAGAAATGGGTAAGGATATGAATAGGTTTTTAAATGAATAAATACAAGTGCCAATAGGCACAGGAGAAAAACTCAGGATCACTAGTTATTATGCCAATGCAAATAAAAACTGCAGTGAGGCATAATCTCATTCTAGTTACCCCAAAAACAAAAAATAAAAAATACTTGCAAGGTTGTGGAGAAAAGAGAACCCTAATATACTGTTGGTAGATGCAAATTAATACAACCATATGGAAAACAGTTTGGGGATTCTCCCTGAAAACTAAAAGTTAAGACCTTAAGACCCAGTTTTCCCACTTCTGAGGTTACATTCAAAGGTAGTGAATTTAATAAAATATGTCTGATTAACTTCTCAAAATGATGTAAAATAATATATAATGGAAAGCTCTTTACAAAACTCAGCTTGAATAACCATACACCTATGTGAAAAAGTAAACTTTCAGTGTGGATGTTGTATGCAGCAAATAAGCTGCAGCTAAGAATGCCCTTGCTTCACATTTGAAGGCCTGAGTTCCATTTCTGGTTCCCCTTCTGAGCATCTCTCTGCTAATGTGCACTCTGGGGACAGTTAGTGATGGTTCAATACTAGGATCTCAGACACCTGTGTGTCTAGGCTGTGGCTGCTGTGGGTGGTGAACCAGAAGATAGAAAATGTCTTTTTCTCTTTCACTGTCTCTCTTTCTCTGCCTCTTGTCATTATACTTTAGAGATAAATATAAATAAACAAAAGTTTAATTTTACTTCAACCTTATTTTTTCCATTCCATACAAAATTAACTCCAGGGGCCTGTGCAGTAGCCTAGTGGGTAAAGCCTCTGCCTGCAGTGCCAGCATACCATATGGGTGCCAGTTTGAGCCCCGCCTGCTCCATTTCCCATTCAGCTCTCTGCTATGGCCCAGGAAGACAGTAGAAGATGGCCCTAGTCATTGGGCCCCTGCACCCACATGAGAGACCCGGAAGAAGCTCCTGGCTTCCGATCCATTCAGCTCCGGCTGTTGTAGCCATCTGGAGAGTGAATGAGCAGATGGAAAACCTCTCTTTCTTTCTCTGTCTCTGCCTCTCTATAATTCTGCCTTTCAAATAAATAAATAAATCTTTAGAAAATTAACTCCAAATGTGTTATGGATTTAATTGTAAAATATAAATATATCCCATTCAGTACAACAGTAGAAAATCTTCATCTGTTAGGATTGACAAAAAGTTCACAAACTTGACACAGAAGCATTATCCAAACAAGGAAAAAAGTAGATCCTTCAAATTAAAAATAAAAATTCTTGGTCTGAGACAAAATAAATTATAGACTTGGACAAAAAACATGAGAATGATATGTACAACAAAATACATGAGTAAGCAAAACATAAAATATCTAAAAAGTCAACATTTGAAAAAAACCAGGAACTCAACTAGAAAATGGCATAAGAAACAAACAGACTTTACTAAAGTGATTTTGCAGCCAAGTAAACAACTTAAATATGCTTAACAATTTTATTATTCATATAGAGAAGAGGGCACTACACTGCAATGAGATGTTACTGCACAGCTAACAGCATGTCTAAACTAAAATGTTAGCATTTACTGACAGTGCAGAAAAGGGGATCATTTATATTTTATGGTTGCGAATGTCAAATGTTGCAACTACTCTGGAAAACCTTTTTGGAAGATTTTAAAACAATAATCGGCTCTTAATATGACTTAGCAATTTCAGTTTTGGATACATCCTAGAGAATTAAAATGTAAATTTCAACTTAATTTCAACTTCTTCATGAAAGTTCATCCAGACTTATTAATGATAGCTAAAAGTTAACAGCCAACCAAATGCCCTTCACAGGGTGAACAGTTAACTAATTGTAACGCATTCATGCGATGAATGTTGATGATGCAATGACTTGATGTAGGTCACAAAAATTTGGCTGGGTGCTGACAGGAGGTAATCTTACAGAAATACACACTGTATTATTTCTTTCATATATGACTCATGAACACATGTAACTGAAGAGATAAAGAACCATTTAGTGGTCTCCAGGATTTAGGAATGGAGCAGGAAGGGATTCACATATTTAGAAAGGGATGAGAGTAGGGAGCCATGGAGCAATCATACAGTCATATCTCATGATCATGATGTGGCTCCATGAATACAAATGTGGTAAACTGCACAGAACACCTACACCCACATGCATGCACACACACAGATGAGTGTATATCTACTAGTGAAATCTGACCAAGGTCTGTATATTTTACCTGTATTCAGTTCTCAGTTTGGATTCATTTTACTATTGTTGGAGGCTGGTTGAAGGTTACATGCATTTCCCCTTCCTGGTCTTTGTAACACATTGTGAATCTGTAACTGCTTTGCTATAAAATGTTAAAATAAAAGCCAAAATAGGATATAACTGTACACATAAAGCCTAGAAAAACAAAATCAAACAAAATCCAACAAAACCAAAACTGACAATGCCATGTGGTGGTGAATGTGTACATTGACTGTGCAGAATAACTACTCATAAAGGAATAAAGGTAAATGCATATGGCACAGACAATTTAAAAAAAATAGTTGAGCTTTTTCTTATAAAAATACAAATAAAAATGTGCTAACTATATAACACAACATTCTCACAGCAGGTATTGATCCACAAAACTTATTTATACACGAAGACCTGTGTGCGTGTCTACAGTAGGCTTACTCACCATTATGAAAAAGTACCAACAACTCAAATATCCTCCCATGAATGACTGGATAAAGTATACAAGAGTGTTCAACAGAAGGCTTTTAGCAGCAAAAAGAGAATGAGAGGTTAAAGTTCATGATAATATGAGTGAAACTCATAGGTACATTTACTACAAATCTAGATGGACATGCAGCAGATGATTTGCTGACAGGGATTGGTGGATGACTACAAAAAAAAAGCATGCAGAGGGATACTTTGGGGTGACAAATCTATTCTGTGTCAGGACCATTGTGGTAGGAACATGAGTCTGTCCATTTTCCCATATCTGTGGAAGTCTATACCACAGAATGATACTGTGTATGTTTTTTGAAACCAAATATCTTTACCCAAAATTACGAAACATAAAGCAGCGGATGTTGTGATGCAAAGGCTAAGTCACAGCCTGTGACCTCGGCATCCCATACAGGTGCTGGTTTGGATCTTAGCTGCCCTGCTTCTGACCCAGCTCCCTGGCCATGTGCCTGGGAAGGCAGCCAAAGATGGCCCAAAATGAGCCCCTGTCACCCACATGGAAGACCTGGGTGAAGTCCTTGGCTCCTGGTTTTGGCTTAACCTAGCCTCAGCTGCTGAGGCTATTTGGGGAGTGGACCAGTGAATGGAAGACCTATCTCTTTCTCTCTCTCTGACCCTAAGCAAACTGCTCCTTTACCCATCCTGCTCTTGGAACTGAGGCTGAACACTCTGCCAGAGCTGGCAGTGTGGGAGAACCCCTTTGAAAGAAGAACGTGTCCCAGTGGTTCCATACGAAATATCCATCCTGATGAAGGTATGTCTCTTCCATTACCAGAATGGCCTCACAGTGGACATCCCTCCCATTTGATGCTATGTGAACATCAGTCTGGGACACTCTTACATGACTGTCTGGACCTGGGAGTCACTCTGATCATCATTTCAGGTATTGGATATAACCCCAAAAATCAAAGAGACTACACTGTGGCATGCAAGTGGAGCCAAACACAACACTGACTCACACACCAACACACCACATCAAATATCCAGGAGAAGCAGATTACCATGGAAAGCATGCTATGAAAGATCATAGAGAGCTGGCCTGGAAGATGGGCAGATCTCAGGGGAGCATCACCAGTAACAGAACATAGCATGGTAACAATGCCTCCAAAGAACACAATAACTTTCTGGAAACTGATTCCAAAGAAAAAAGATATCAATGAAATGTCTGGAAAGTATTTCAAAGGCACGAGCACAGACATTCAAAGAGATAGAATGGAATACATAAAGATAGTTAAAGGAAAGCAGAAGAAAAAATACTCTATAAATGTAAAATTCATCAAAGAAATAGAGATCTTGAAAAGGAGCCTATCAGAAATCTTGGACATGGATAACAGAATAATCAAACTTAAAAAAAAACAGTTGAAAGCCTCTAACAAGAGATACAATTATGCAGGAAAAGAATATCTGATCTCCCAGACAGGTCACTTGAAACATCAGAGTCAGATCAAAAATAAAAATAAAGAGATGAAGACAGCCTGAAGACATGTGGCCTTTGGGCATGATCAAATGAAGAAATACTTGAGTAGTGGAAAATAGAAGGAGTAAAGGCATAGAGAATCTATTCAATGAAATAGGGGGAGATTCCCCAATCTGGTACCAATAAGTTCACACAGATACTGGAGGCCCACAGGACCACAGGTCAATATGCCAAGAAAATGTCTTCATCCCACCACAGTGAAACAATGTAACTCTCAAAAGTCTAGATGCAAAGAATATTTTAAAATCCTCAAGAGATAAATGCGGGGTCATCATTAAGGTAAGCACCATTAAAATAAGTGTGGCTACTTCGGGGCCAGCGCTATGGTGTAGCAGATAAAGCCACTGTCTGCAGTGCTGGCATCCCATATGGGCGTCGGTTTGAGTCCCGGCTGCCCCACTTTCTTTTTCTTTTTTGACAAGCAGAGTTAGACAGTGAGAGAGAGACAGAGAGAAAGGTCTTCCCTCCATTGATTCACTCCCCTAATGGCCTCCAAGGCCAGCGCTGCGCAACAATCCAAAGCCAGGAACTGGGTGCTTCCTCTCAGGCTCCCATGCGGGTGCAGGGACCCAAGCACTCGGGCCATCTTCCACTGCCCTCCCAGGCCACAGCAGAGAGCTGGACTGGAAGAGGAGCTACCGGGACTAGTACCCGGTGCCCCAACCAGGGCTAGAACTCGGGGTGCTGGCGCCGCAGGTGGAGGATTAGCCAAGTGAGCCATGGAGCTGGCCATGCTGCTCCACTTTCGATCCAGCATTCTGCTGTGGCAGAAAAAAATGTGGAAAGCAGTGGAAGATGGCCCAAGTCCTTGGGCCCTGGCACCCTTGTAGGAGACCCGGAAGAAGCTCCTGGCTCCTGGCATCAGATAGGCCCACCCCCGGCCAATGCGGCCATCTGGGGAGTGAACCAGCAGATGGAAGACCTTCTATCTCTTTCTGTCTGTCTCTGTCTGTCTGTCTCTCTGCCTTTCTGTAACTCTGCCTTTCAAATAATAAATAAATAAATCTTTAAAAAATTTGAAAAAAGCCCCAACTAGCCTCTGGTGGGCCACAATCACATTGCTTGGGTGAATCTAGAATTCCGTTGCCACAAGTGTTAGATTTTCCTTGGTAAACTATTTTGGAAACTTTTTCATTCTGAAGACATTTCAATTCAGGCTGTGACACAGCCCATTTAAATTCATCCAGGCTGTAGCTGCTGAAAAACTTCACACCACTCGATAGCCTGAAATTAAATTATATTCCTCAGATACATGGAATAAAAATTAGTATTAAAGTGTCACTCTTGGGGCTGGCACTGTGGTGCAGCAGCTTAAAGCCCTGGCCTGAAGTGCCTGCATCCCATAGGGGCGCCGCTTCTAGTCCCAGCTGCTCCTCTTACAATCCATTTCTCCGCTGTGGCCTGGGAAAGCAGTGGAAGATGGCCCAAGTCCTTGGGCTCCTGCACCCACGTGGGAGACCTGGAAGAAGCTCCTGGCTTCTGGCTGCGGATCAGCATCACTCTGGTCATTGTGGCCATTTGGGGAGTGAACCATCGGATGGAATATCTCTCTCTCTCTCTCTCTCTCTCTCTCTCTCTCTCTCTCTCTCTCTGCCTCTCTCTGTAACTCTGTCTTTCAAATAAATAAAATAATTATTTTTTTTAAAGTTACACTCTCCCATAAAGTGTTGTGAATTCTGAACCACCTCACTGGGAGAACAGGTAAGGAAAATGGGAGAGTGCTTTCAATTGAGGTAAAAAATAAATGCAGTAAGTTTATTCATACTGTAATTTGTTGTAATAGACATCTGGCAAGTAAAGAAAGCAAATAAATCAGCTAATGTTTGGTGCACTATTTGGGCATACATTTATATTTTCCATTATTATTATTATTATTATTACCTGAAGCCTGAGATTTTATTTAAAAAATGGAACATCTTGAGAAATTAAAATAGAAAAGTTTAAGGAATAAAAGAGCACTAACTATATTAATGAAAAAAAATTCTTAAAAGATCTATTTATTTATTTGAAAGTCACAGCTACACAGAGAGAAGAGAAGCAGAGAGAGACAGAGAGAGAGGTCTTCCATCTGCTGGTTCACTCCCCAGTTGGCCACAACAGCTGGGACTGAGCCGATCCGAAGCCAGAAGCCAGGAGCCAGGAGATTCTTCTGGGTCTCCCACGTGGGTGCAGGGGCCCAAAGACTTGGGCCATCTTCTACTGCTTTCCCAGGCCACAGCAGAGAGCTGGATTGGAAGTGGAGCAGCCGAGTCTCAAACTGGAGCCCATATGGGATGCCAGTGCTTCAGGCCAAGGCATTAACCCACTGCACCGCAGCACCGGCCCCCAATGAAAAATTAGGATCACTTATTCTTTGGTATCAAAATAATCAAATAATATATTCCAATACTGAGGGATAAAGTGTACAAACTCTAATGTCTAACTGCAAATTTCTACATTTTGTTCTTTAATACTTCCAAATGTACTGTATAATGACTTTTTAAAAAGTTATGCAACAACCTAAAAATGAATTTTCTTTCTTGAATGACTGAGTCAGATGCCACCACGATGTTCTGATAACTCTAAATTTTTTGCAATTCTTACATAGATGTGAATTCTCCCACATAAATCAGTCCTTCAAAATTAGGAAATTTACAATACAATTCTAGGTTCTAATTCACAGATGTCACTCAAATTCCCCCAAACATCACAATATTGCCTTTTCATATTAATAGGATCCAGTTTAAGCACAGGCATTTAGTCCTCACGATTCCTTAGTCTACCAGCCTAAGTGTTCTGTTTGAGTTTCCTACCCAAAAAGTCTTGTACCTGCTGGCAAAGTGCTTCACAGACTGTCCCACCATTTGTGTTGGTGAAAATAAAAAGTCTTAATTATTAGACCGAGGTTAGGAATCTTGGCAACAACGTCACAAGATTATTCCTCGGGCCAGCACCACGGCTCAATAGGCTAATCCTCTGCCTTGTGGCGCTGGCACACCGGGTTCTAGTCCCGGTCAGGGCACCGGATTCTGTCCCGGTTGCCCCTCTTCCAGGCCAGCTCTCTGCTGTGGCCCGGGAGTGCAGTGCAGGGTGGCCCAAGAGCTTGGGCCCTGCACCCCATGGGAGACCAGGAGAAGCACCTGACTCCTGCCTTCGGATCAGCGCGGTGCGCTGGCTGCAGTGCGCCAGCCGCAGCGGCCTTTGGAGAGTGAACCAACGGCAAAGGAAGACCTTTCTCTCTGTCTCTCTCTCACTGTCCACTCTGCCTGTCAAAAAAAAAAAAAAAAAAGATTATTCCTCTATTTGCTTCATTGTAAAGAGTGGTACAAATTTTAATTTGTTGTAGTATTGATAAAATTCACTTTGACCTATTTAGTTTATTACCGATAAACATCACTTTGATCAGAGTGCGTCCACTACTCTTTATTACTAAATTGCTATTTCATTATCATTTTACAAATGTTTTCAAAGAATTGCTTTGATTTTATATATATATATATATATATAAATATATGTATCAATCCTAATCACATTATCAGCTTATTATATCAATATGGGATCACATTTTTCTACTGTACTCAATGGGTTTTAAAACGTTACCACTGATACTACTATTTTTCTATTATATTTATTTTCTCATACTTGAAAGGCAGAGAAAGATATATATATATATATATATATATATATATAGTATATTCCATCATGTTTTTAAACTGTGTTTAATTTATCCAGTCTTCATTTGACAAACATCTGAGTTGATTGGACATCTTAGCTAATGTACTATAATAAACCCAGGAGTACAAAAGACTTTCCTATGCTTATTTCATTTCCTTAGGGTTTACTCCCAGGAGCGGGATGGCTGAGGATTGCTCCTTGTAGATCCTGGATGCTAATCCTGTATCAGATGCGTAGTGTGCAAACACTTTCTCTCGTCTGTCAGTGGCCTCTTTGGTTTGTTGGGTATTTCCTGTGCAGTGCAGAAGATCCTTAGCTAGGTGGAGTCCCATTTGTCTACATTCTCTTTTATTGTCTGCGCTTCTGGGCTTTTTCCAAGAAGTTTTTGCCTACACCAGTGTCTTACAGTTTCCCCATTATTTTCTTTTTGTAATTTGGTGGTATTAGGTCATAGATTTATATCCTTGATCCATTTTGAGTTGATTTTTCTATAAGGTATATTTTAAAAATAAGGGAGAGATTGAAGTCACATGGCAAATGCATCAGCATGGTATTGTATTCTGAAAATCTTTCAGAGAATACAGAAAAATCTAGGAAAGTGAGCAATCAGCAACAAAGGAGAGGAGAGGAATGGGAGAGGAGAGGAGGAAGGGAGTAGGGAGGGGGGAGCTGAGAGGAGGAAGAAGGGGAGGGGAGAGGAGGAGGACAAAAGACTCAATCTCCCCAAAGTGTAAAAACCAGAAATAACAACAAGTGTCATCTATTCACTGTCGTCTATTCACTGTGTGAACTAAGTAGTTTTGTGGCAGGAACTAAAAAATTAACACTCGTCCTCAAAAATCTTAAAGAACTGAGAAATTATTGAGTGATTCCCTGTCCCCACTGGAAATGCAAGTAAGTTCGTAGCATCAGAAGAAGTATACATATGTTATAAATTATATATATATTTCATATGTTATATATTATATAACATATATTATATAATTATATGTGTTATATATTGTATATTATATAACATACATTGTATAATTATATATGTTATATATTAGTTATATTTATTATATAACATACATTATATAATTATATGTTATAGATTATATTGTATAACATATATTATATATGACATGTATTATATAGTACACTATATATGCTATACACTATATACAATGCATTATACTATTATATAATATATACATTGTATATTATACTGTATATGTATATTATACATTATGTTATATAATAATGTACTATATACAATGTATATAATACATTGTATATTATAATATATTATATACTGTATATAATATACATTATAATATAAATAGTATAACATATATATTATATAATAGTATAGTGTTTAATATATATTATATATATAATATATATACTATTCAAGTATAATATATAGTATATATTGTATATAGTATATATAGTATGCAGTATATGGTATGTTATATATCAATAGTGTATATATATTGCATAGTGTGTATGGCATGTAAGTAGAGAGAATATATAATATATAGTATGCAATATATACTGTATACAGTAACTAGAATATAATGTGTAGTATATAATGTGTAATATACAGCATATATAATATACAGTACATATAATGTATATAGCATATAGTATACATTAATAATATATGGTATATAACATAGCATAGGGTATGTAGTGTATATAGTATACAGTATATATTATATATATATTATATAGTATATATGGTATATAATATACAATATATAGTATATATAATATAAAGTATATGATTTATAATATATAGCATATATAGTATAGCATTTATAGTATATAGTACATATACTATATAGTCCAGCTCTCTGCTATGGCTTGGGAAAGCAGTAGAAGATGGTTCAAGTCCTTGGGCCCCTGTACCCACATGGGAGACCCAGAAGAAGATCCAGGCTACTGGCTTTGGATTGACAGCTTTGGCCATTGCGGCCATTTGGGGAGTGAACCAAGAGATGGAAGACCTCTCTCTCTCACTACCTCTGCCTCTCAGTATCTCTGCCTTTCAAACAAGTAAATTTCAAATAAAACTCTGCAAGACATTGGTGTAGGGAAAGACTTCTTGGAAAAGACTCCAGAAGCACAGGGAATCAAAGCCAAAGTTGATAAACAGGATTACATTATGCATTTTTCAAGAGAGTAAATTCAGTTGGCCAATAGACACATGAAAAAATACTCAGGATCACTAGGTATCAGGAAAATGCAAATCCAATCCACAATGAAGTTTCACCTCACTCCAGTTAGAATGACTCATACAGAAACCAACAAGCAATAAATGCTGGTGAGGTTGTGATGGAAAAGGTACGCTAGTCTGCTACTGGTGGGAATGTAAACTAGTACAGCCATGGTAGGGGACAGTATGGAGATACCTCAGAAAGCTTAAAATAGATGTACCATAAACCCAGTAATCCCACTTCTGGGTATTTACCCTGATGAGAAGAAATCATGTGAAATAATTATCTATAATTGCAGCTCAATTAACAATACAGAAGATATGGAATCAACCCAAGTGTCCACCAACTAATGACTGGAAAACAGAATTATGGCATATACGCAATATGGAATAGCATTAAGAGGTTTAAAAAGTGAAATCCTTCCTTTGCAACAAAATAGATGCACCTGGAAATCATTATACCTACTGACATTAGCCAGTCCCACCAAAACAAATACCACGTGTTTTCCCAAATCTGTGGTAACTAACAGAACATCTAAAATATAGTATATAGGAATGAAATTGATATTTTGAGATTAATGATTGTTTACAGCTCATCACTATTGTTAAGCAATAGAGTTTTTTTATTCCTCATACTATTTGTTGAACTATTTACTTACTATAGTGTTATCCTTATCAGTATAAAGTAAACTGAAAATATATCTTCGTGAAAATTAGGAGTGGGAACAGGAGAGAGAAGAGAAAGAAGGTTGGGAGCGAAGGCATGAAGGAGGGACGGTGGGAAGATTCACTATGTTCCCAAATATGTATATATGAAACATATAAAATTACTATAAGTTAAATAAAATTAAAGAAAATTAAAAAATACCTAGAAACCAATCAGAAGGAAACTTTGAAATGTCACAAATGTATAAGAATTAAATAAGCATTCTTAAACAAGCATTGAATCAAATAACTCAAGATGGAAATTTACAAAAATCGAAGGCAAATGAAAATGAAAATAAAATACATTCAAAATAAAGAAAATAAGGAAAATATGAGGAAAGTTTAAATCATAAAGTTTAAATCATAAATTTCAACTGTGCAATCCAAATTTATACTTAGAGGAAATTTGAAAAAGAAACTAAATATAAGAGGAAGAAAATAAAAAAAATGAAAAGTAAAGCAGTGATAAATAGAGAAGATAAAGATAAATACAATATGAAGAACAATAACATGAAGAGTTGGTCTTTGAAAATTTTCCTGTGAAATATAGATGCAAAGACCTTCCACAAAAAGCTTACAACCTGAATTCAGTAGTATATTCAAAGAATCATGCAAGAATAGAAGATGTTTACAACACACACCACTTTGACAGAATTAAAGATGAAAAAATGAGATCCATTCAACTGAGGCAGACAATGAAGTTCACTTGATTCAACACAGTTTCATGACAAAACCTCTTAATGAACTGCTAAGAGAAGGAAATTAGCTCTAAGAAGATCTCACATAAAAAGCCTACAGGTAATAGCAGACTCAGTAACTAAAGGTTGTTTATTTTTCTTCTAAGAACAGGAACAAGGATGTTCACTTTCACTATTTTAATCTAAATAATATTGGAGAAATCAAACTGGAGAAATTAATCAAGAAAATTAGTACACGTCCTACAAAATGAAATTGAAGAAGAAAATTAACTTTGCTAGATGAATTGATTTTCTATGTAGAAAACCTAAATATTTCACATGAAAGAAACTAGTAGAACTAATAAATTCAGCAAAAGTGGAAAATGCAAAACCAGCATACAAAAGTAGAATGGTTTCTAGTTTCTAGACATCAGCTCCAGGGGACCACAAAAAGCCAGAGATATCATTTGGGCTGGCACTGACAATGCCATCACTGGTGGCAGTTCAAATCTGCTAAATCTGTAGCAGGCTAATTTTTTTTTTAAAAGATTCATTTATTTACTTGAAAGGCAGAGCTACAAAGAAGCAGAGGGAGAGAGAGAGAGAGAAAGAGAGAGGGTCTTCCATCCACTGGTTCACTTCCCAGATAGCCGCAACGGCTGGAGCTATAGCAGGCTAATTTTTAAGTTGATAACTTTGTGTAACTCATGAATGATGCTATAAATACCCAAATGGCCCTTGGCGGAAAAAAAAGTTTCCCTACCACTTCTATACAGTAATAATGAATAATCTGCAAACAACTTAAGGAACAGTTTCAATTACACGAACACCACAAAAATTAAAGTACTCAGGAATTAATTTAACCATATATGTGAAAGACTTGTACATTTATCACTGAAAGATATTACTGGCAGAAATTATGGAAGATACAAAAAATGGTTTCCATTGCCATTATGCTTAGTAAAATAAGCCAGTACCAAAAAGACGACTATATATTTTCTCTGATATGTGGTAGTTAATGAAGAATAAAAAATGTATAAGACTGAAATAAACATTTTATGATTTGATTATAGCCCTTATCTATACCTCAATGGAACAGTGGACATTCTACTTTTTACTTGTTGTATATTATACTCAGTGATGCATTAAGCATGTGATTATAAAGCAAATTGAAATTATGCTTTTGCAAAAATTAAACAAAAAAGCAAGGAAGGAAGGGGAATGACTGGGGGGAGAAGGAGGGAGAAATGTATGATTATCTTATTAGAATCGTATCTACAAAATACATGAAATCTGTACTCTTTATATTATTAAAAATTAAGAAAATAAAAAAGATACGAATGAATGGAAAGACATGCCACATACATGAGTTTGTAAGACTGTAATACTGAAAAGATACACTACTACCCAAAACAATCAGTATTTTTGATGCAAGACCATTATTCCAAAACTAGAAAAAAAAATCCAAAATTCCTAAGGAATATCAGGAGACTACAGATTACCATAGTGACACTGAAAAATAAAAATAAATTGGAAGACTCAGATGTCATTATTTCAAAATACATTCGTTGTGAACACCACTGCACATGGACCAGTCACACCACTTTCAAAAATGGACAAATCAACTAGACAGAAAAACAAAGAAACAACACAGCTAATCTACACAATTAACCAAATGGACCTAAATGATATCTACAGGACATTTCATCCATAGATGTAGAACACACATTCTTTTTATCAATGCTTCTATACAGTAATAATGCTACAAGAGACTATACAAGGCCACAAAGCAAGTCTCAATAAATTTTAAAAAATTGAAATAATACCATGTATCTTTTCAGACCACAGTGGAAGGAAACTGGAAATTAACAATTTAAGAAGCTCTTGCAATTGTGCAAACATATGGAGACTGAACAACATCAGCTGAATGAACAGTGGATCACAGAAGAAATCAAAAGGGAAATCAAAAAAATTCTAGAAATAAATATAGACATACCAAAACTTATGGGATAGAGCAAAAGCAGTGTTATGAGGAAAGTTTACAGAAATTAGTGCCTACATCAAAAAATTGGAAAGATATCAAATACATGATCTATCATGCATCTCAAGCATCTAGAAAAACAAGAACAATAATAAATATTCTCTAATAAATGTTAAAGAAGAACAAAAGCAAAATTGAGACCAAAAGAGCAATGAAATAAAGAGCTGTTTTGGCGGTAAAATAAACAAAATTGATACACTATTGATTGACCTAACCAAAAAAAGAAGGAATGGTGGTAAATTTTCTTTCCTGAAACGACATTCCAGCGGCAGCAGAAATGGCCCCTATTGAGACTGCTGTAGTCCACAAGGCCACACAGTTGCCACTGCCTTTACTCAGTTTTGAAGTAAGTACTGAGTAAGTGGCTCTGATATCTATCAAAAACCCAGATAATTGATTCCTTGCTGTCAGTTGCATCCGGGTGGGGATCTTGTTGGGGAGACATCTAGAAGCTGATATCATCAAGCGAGCCCCTGGGCTGCATCACTTATTGTCTGAGTTTTGAACTTGGGAGACCATCTGTCTTTGGTTTCGTTCACCTCCTACAATTTTGGGCACTCCTCTTTCCAGTGTGTCTCCTCTCTGCAATGAACACCCCAATTTCCCTGGAGGGCTTCTCCCCTCTTCCTATTTCTCCCCCTTGAGAGGATGCACCTGCCAAAGGCACAGTGTCCTATTGCCTCCTCCTTGGCTCCCATCCATCAGATACTTTAAAGCAGTGTGTGCTAACTGAGGATTCAGTTCTCCCATGGAATATTGCATCAAGGGGAGTGACCTCGTCCTGGCCTGCTCTGCTCCCTGGACACATGGGTGCCCTGCTGAGTCTCAGAGGCAGATACCATCTCTGCAGGTGTTCGTAATTACGGGAAGGCATTACCCTGATGGACAGAGCATTGCAGACGTGCCTGAACAACTGACTGCACATAGCTCTTTTTCAGGTAAGGGAGGGTCCAGTGGGCTTCAGGACTGGTGGAGGAACTAAGGAATTTACTGTGCCGAATTCCTCAATTCCTTCTCCTCTGGACTCCCACTACCTTCATACACCTGATCCTCAGCTTTCCTTCATGGGTAATTTAGAGCCCTTGTCGACAGAATCCTTGTTATTTTTTTACATAAAAACCTGAAAACTAAGTATTTTATCCCACTTTGCTGACCTCCAAATAAAAGTTGTAATTGGAATATGGTGAATTAATTGGTTCAGTCATTTAGAAGCTGCTTGCCTTCAGAAGGTAAATGTACGTGGGTCAAGCAGTATTACAATAGTTATAGTAATAGCAATATGTTTTTATATAAACTAAAGATAATCATAAATTAGTATATAGTTTGACCAGGCCACCAAAATACACTATAAAGGGCTTTCTGGCAGACTGGATGTGGCATTTCTCATCCTACACAAAGATAAATCATAGCGGGGAAGCTACCAGAAAGAAATAAGAGAATGCTCTTTTTTTTTCTTAATAGAATTTTTTTTTATTGAAAAACATAAGACTTTGACACATCAAATAAAACCAATTTCCAGGGAAGGGAAAATAATCAGACCCATAATAGAAAAAGAAATGTTCATACTGGCTGGGCCAACGTAGAACCCAGAGAATATAGTAGTATAACTGAAAAATTGTAGGTGCTTCATTAATTGGTTTTTGATACAAATGACCTATCAAATTTGTAATTCGTCTTTCTTGGTGTTGAGATCACAGGACAAGCCACGGAGTCCTCAAACCTTGAGCTTCTCTCCATGAGTGGTTATTTGGCTTCTGAATCAGTTTTTCCTGTCTAAGAGGTAGCAGCAGTAACAGTGCCTGTCTTCAGGGTGGTTTCTTTTTTGGCATGAACTGTCCCAGCTTCTTCCCTGGGGGCAGGGGAGGGATTCTTGTATAGATAAGTGATAAGACGTTGAGTCCAACCATAAATATACAATATTTTATTTAATGCAGCAACAGGTATACATAGAACATAATTAACAATAGTAAGATATATAGAGAAAGAATGTAGGCATCTTTTTGTAAAATGGAAGCTGTTATAGTCTGATGCAAATCCCCCTCATGTGTCATAATTTAAAATGTTTGATAAAACTGAAGTTTGAGAAGTGGAGTCTAGATTCCTATTACAAGCTGTTGCTGTTTACCTTGGGATGCATTCTAAGTACAGGAACATATATGGTGCACAAAATGATAAAGGTCATTTAAAAGGTGAGAAACCACACACACACATACACACACACACACACACACAGGTATGCAGAGCTGAGGAGTGGGGTGGGCCAGAGAGAGCAGGGGAGTGTGGGAAGGGACGCAGAGAGAGGGACAGCAACTCATTACCTCCTTTAGTCTTGATCTGCAATGGGAGAGAGAAGGAACTCCTGCCAACACCTCCTTTTACAAGGTAGGGTGGTGGTCACCTGGGAGTTCTATGATACCTCCATGAAATTGCACATGGAGCTTAATATACATACTTATAAGGCCCCTTTATTAGAGATCCCCATGATAGCAAAGCAGAGTTGTGATGCGGTTCCAGTCCTTCTGCTCAGCTAGCTACCTTCTCCCAAATCATCGTGCCCTCAGGGGGCGCTGATGGATGCTAATCCATCCCATCTTCTGTATCTACTTCCTGCTAAGCAGAGGCATGGCCTCTGCCTGTCCAGAGCCTGTACAGCTCTCCCTATCTTATCTAACGCTTCCATTTCAGGAGCTGGAAATTATCAGTTACTGTCGAACGATTTCGGTCCCCACATGGTTATCATTATTTTGAGAAGCTGTTGAACCCCCACAAGAAACAAGTTTATCAGTCAGGATGATTATTATTGGAAATAAAGGTAAATCACAGGCAGAATTCCCTTTAAGAAAGAAGTATATTTTGCTGTTTTCCACATAGTGTGTGCTGATAATCCTTTTTTTTATTCAAAGTATAGGACCGGTTAGCCTGTGTATAAAGCTTTGCAATGCCTCTTCCAGTGAATATACAGCTGTTAAGATAAATGAATCCTGGACATGTTCCTCTTTGTTCTACCAGTGTATGTTTTATGACTAATTAGTTGTCCATGACTTTCTTAAATAGGACATCTACAGATGTTGCAAAAGCTGAACTGAATTTTAGGCTAGGTTGCCCAAAGCATAGACAGATTTTGAAAATTAGCTTTATAAGGCAGAGCGGGATCTTTTAGCATTTCAACAAAATAACTCATTGAGGAGTTTTACTCCAAAAGCAGCTTCCAGAGAGAATCAATACAAGAGGTAGGTAAAACATGTGTTCCATAAAGTATCACAGCCTTAATATGACAAAAGCCAAGGTTTTACTTAAATTTTTGCCCTCTGAAGAGGTATTTGAGATTTATGATTCTGTGTGCATCTGTGAAGACTCAAGAGGAAGAAGTTTAATTGTTGCCAAATGTACCCAGCCTGGATGCCCTGCAATTTAACTGAGGTAAGGAGTACTCGGTAGCGTCTGGTAGCGTTCCTTCCAATTGGGTTGCAGTTGGTTTAAGGGGTACCCTTCCTTCCAGGTATTTTTTAAAGATTTTATTTGAGAGATAGAGTTACAGACAGAGAAAGGGAGAGACAGAGAGAAAGGTCTTCCGTCCACTGGTTCATTCCCCAAATGGCCACAACGGCCGGAACTGCGCTGATCTGAAGCCTGGAGCCAAGACTTCTTCTGGGTCTCCCACGTGGGTGCAGGAGCCTAAGGACTTGGGCCATCTTCTACAGCTTTCTCAGGCCATAGCAGAGGACTGGAAAGGAAGAGGAGCAGCCAGGACTAGAACTGGCACCAAATGGGATACTGGCACTGCATCTGGAGGCTTAGCTCACTAAGCCACAGTGCCAGCCCCCCTCACACACTTTTTTTTTCTGATAGGCAGAGTGGACAGTGAGAGAGAGAGAGTCAGAGAGAAAGGTCTTCCTTTTCCATTGGTTCACCTCCCAATGGCCACAGCGGTCAGCACACTGCACTGATTCGAAGCCAGGAGCCAAGTGCCTCTCCTGGTCTCCCCTGAGGGTGCAGGGCCCAAACACTTGGGCCATCCTCCACTGCACTCCTGGGCCACAGCAGAGAGCTGGATTGGAAGAGGAGCAACTGGGACAAACTCCGGAGCCCCGACCGGGACTAGAACCCATGGTGCTGGCACTGCAGGCGGAGGATTAGCCTACTGAGTCGCGGTGCTGGCTTCCCCCTTCTAAGTCTTAATAAAACAAGGTCTCATGAGTCCAATTGATCACACTGATAGGTCTAAGAGTCAAAGGGATCACACAAACAAGACTAGTGCCTGCTAATACTAACTGATAGAATCAAAAAGGGAGAGAATGATCCAACATGGGAAGCAAGATACACAGCAGACTCATAGAATGGCAGATGTCCTAAATAGCACTCTGGCCTCAGAATCAGCCCTTAAGGCATTTGGATCTGGCTTAAGAACCCATGAGAATATTTTAGGCATGGAAAGCCAAGACACTCTGAAAAAAAAAAAAAGACCTAAATGAAAGATCTCTGCGAGTGAGATCCCAGTGGAACGAATGGGGCCATCAAAGAAGGAGGTACCATTCTCCGAAGGGAGGAAAGAATTTCCACTTTGACTATGACCCTGTCGGAATAAGATCAAAGTTGGTGAATCCTAAAGGCTTCCATAGCATTGGCAACTCATGACTAGAGCCTAGGGAGATTACTGACGCCATAAACAAGAGTGTCAAATTGTTAAATCAACATCAGGAGTCACTGTGTACTTACGTCTCATGAGGGATCTGTCCTTAATGTGTTATCCAATGTGAAGTAATGCTATAACTAGTACTGAAACAGTATTTTTACACTTTGTGTTTCTGTGTGGGTGCAAACTGATGAAATCTTTACATAGTATATACTGAATCGATCTTCTGTATATAATTATAATTGCAAATGATTAAAAAATCTTTGTGTTAAATTGGAAATTGCATAGATAATTAATCAATTCTTTAAAAAAATCATGTAGGATCTCTGTCCTTAATGTGCTGTACATTGTGAATTAATACTATAACTAGTACTCCAGCATTATTTTCACTTTGTGTCTCTGTGTGAGGGCAAACTGTTGAAATCTTTACGTAATATGTACTAAACTGATCTTCTGTGTATAAAGAGAATTGAAAATGAATCTTGATGTGAATGCAAGGGGAGAGGGAGCAGGAAAGGGGAGGGTAGCGAGTGGGAGGGAAGTTGTGGGGGGGGGGAGCCGCCATTGTAATCCATAAGCTGTACTTTGGAAATTTATATTCTTTAAATAAAAGATTTATATATATATAAAATAAAATAAAACAAGGTCTCCTGAGGAGATAGGCTGCTCATGACCTTTGGGATCTGGATCTGGGAGAATTTTATTCCCATACTCCATTAAAGCCTTTTGTACCTGACCCAAATTAATAATATACTTTATCTGGTCTTGAGTCTCTGAGGCAAAGAGGATGTCAGCATGAGAAAGTGATATAGGCAGGCAGACAGGATAAAGTCAATCGATTTGTGAGCTGGGATACCACACCCCCTGTGATGTCATGCCCCTACCTGACACCACTTCTACACCCACCTGCAAATCAGACTACCTAACCATGCCCCTCTGGAAGTGGATAAAAGGCCTGGACCAATGTGGGCCCCACCCTTGTTACACTGTGCCCATGAGGCCTCAGCCCTGCCTCTGTTTTCCTGCCCACATGCTTGCTCCACGCAACTCTTGGCCTGCTCTCCGCTCAGTATGGACCCAACTTAGCTTCTAGACTTCTCTTTCTCCCTTAATTAAACCCCTCACCTTCCTGTATGTTTCTTTCTTTGAAAAAAACACTAAGAATTTACTATGTTGCCTGGTCTATTTGAGCCAGTATTCAGAATTCTCTAAATAGATGTCAAGAACCCACTAAGATTATTAACATTTAAAATTATTAATAAGCTGGATGATATCAGAACCAAAAGCCCATGTTTGAGGAAGTTATCAGTCAAGGGTTGAAGCGCACAACTAGCTTCTGATTTTGTGGGACACTGACACTGATGAGGAAATGCAGACTTACATTCTAAGAACACTCTGACAGGCAGAGCACGTACGGCCCACCCAGGTATTCCTGGAGCTCAGATTTGAGGATATACTCTTTTATTTTAATAGATCATCTAAATTGGGCAGTGCCTCAGAACTGTCTAACATCGTAACAAAGGACTTAGACTTAGGAAAAATGAACTTGCATAAAGCACGTGCAAAAATAGCAAATCTCTTCCAAACAAAGGAGTTGGGCATTGAGATATAATTAAAAACTGGTGGATGATAAGAACATTCTCTATTTGATACACTGAACAGGTACATCTTAGAGAGCAAGGTTAACCATCAGCCTTCCTAACAAAGCAACTCTCTGGGGACAGAGGTCCTGTCAAGATAGTATAGAGTGCCTACTATTGCTAACAAATTAACACTCTTCTGTATGATGCCAGCGATCATCTGAGGCTCTTGACATGAGTACCTGGGCTGTGGAACACTCCTGAGTCCTCACACTCCATCAGTCATTAGACAAGGTCACCAGCAAAGTGGAAGTTACCCCCTCCCTTCCGAAGAGTGCATTTCCTCTTTGATGGCCAGGTTTAGCACTGAGGCATGGCCCACAGCGGCGGTTCCTGTCAGGACACTCTTTGCACCAGTGCCTCAGCTTTCCACACTTGAAATGTTCTCCTGTGGGCTTTTTAGCCAGACCAGAATGCCTTTGGAGCTGATTCCTAGATCATTAAGTGCTAGTTACACTGATTGCCACTTTCTGAGTCTGCTGTTTCAATTCCTATATTGAAGCATCCTTTCTTTTTAACCTTAGTTACATTATTACTAAACACATGAAATGCTATTGTTGCCAAACAGCTCATGGGATTCGGGGTCCCATGGCCCGTCTCTGAAACTGCACCGCTAGAAGTAAGTCCATAGGAATGAATGTAGAGCTATATACAGCTGAACAGTCTGTAGAGACTAAGAAGACAAACTGAGATGTGGCTCTCCTCAAGACCAGTTCCACTTAAGCATGTGACTTAAAGATGTAATTTGGTGCCTTAGAATCTTTCTGTACCCCGAAATTGGGATCCCTATTTTATACAGTCTGCTACAGGGGCCCCCTGTAGTAACCAGCCCACTCAGGGGGTGCTCTCTCTATAGATCTAGATCTAGGGGTGTTATCCAATATCCCATATATATATATGTATATATATGTGTATATATATGTATATACATGTGTATATACCTGAGGCATGGTGCCTTATATATATGTATACACACACACACATATATATACACATGTATATACACATATATACATATATATATATATAAGGCACCATGCCTCAGGTATGCTGTATGGTTTTACCAGGGAGTGTATTACCATTGTGAGATCACCAGTCCACCCAGAGGCAAACACAGAAATGTCTGGGGCATGTCCATAACACTACATTTGCTTGGAGGCTGTCACCACCACACTGCTGGCGATTTTGAGCTACAGGATGCATAAACTCATGTCAGGAAGCCAAGCAGCTGAGTGAATGAAAAAGAGAAGAGCAGCGCATGGCTGCAGGCAGCTGCCAGAGTTTTAGCTCAAACCCTGGAGCTATTCAAGCACCTCCAGATGTTAGAGGAGAAAACCCCTTTCCTGAGAACACTAGATGATCTGTTGCCCATCTTCCAGTGCCCATTGGTGGTCACCATTTGGAGGCAGAAGCCCCGCCTTCTATGGCAGGAAGTGAAGTCTTTCCTCTTTGGAGTCCTGCCTCCTGATGTGGGTGTGGAGATAAGGCAACAGAACTTGCTTGCATACCCTTCCAACCAGGTGGAGAGGATAAACTGGCACATGAAAACCCTGCCGGATTTCAACCAAAATCCCTTTAAAGAAAACACTCGTCTGCCACATGAGATCCATCGGCAAAAATAAAGACTTTAAGTTCAGGCTTTTCCTGTGATAAAAATGAACCTTAAAAACACATCAAACAACCTGGAGACACTTACAAACTGGCAAACATTAACAAGCTGGTCCACTCTCTCCCCTTTCCTATGCCCGAATTCCATTTATGCTACTGGTCTGTCTTAGCTGCCCCTCCACTGCAGCTATTAACATTAGGGAAAAGCTACCCACATTTGCATTCTAGCTGACCTGCAGAGACCCTTGACAGCAGTGAGACTGAGAGAGGTTTTGAACAAAAAACAAAATAAACAAAAAGCATGTGCCACTGAGACAGAGATCCACTCACCCCACTCCCTTCAAATGATTTTTCTCCTGGCTGGCTCACCAAGAGACAGAGTGGGAGACGTGGGGTTTAGAGTCCTACTAGAGGCCCTTGCTTCTACCTAGAGAAGCATTCTAAGTACTTGCATACATATGCTGCACAAAGTGTGAACGTTTATTTAAAAAGCGAGAAAGCAAACACACACACGTGACACACACACATGTGTGGGCATAGCTGAGGAGTGGATGGGGACAGAGAGAGAAGGAGCTGGGGGAAGAGAAGCAGAGACAAGTGGACAGCTCAGCAGCTCCTTGAGTCTTGGTCTCCAATGGCAGAAAAGAGAGCACCTCCCAGCACCCCTCTTATGAGGTAATGTGCTCACCTGGGAGCTTTAAGATAAATCCATAAAGTTCCACAGAAAGATTTAATATATGTATACATATACACATATGCATATGTAGTATGTATATACATATATAGTTTATATACATATATTTTTACAAATATACATATTACATGGCTCCTTTATCGTAGGTCCCTGATAAAAACAATGCATGCTAGGAAAGAGAGTGTTCTGATAGACAAGTGGAATAGAACCATATGAGGATAGGCCCTTGAGGTTTGTCACCTTCAGCTCATATTACTCCATATCGAAACTACGGCAAGTATAATCACAAATGTATTTGTCCAAGAAAGCAGGGCAGCAAAAAGTGAAGAGAGATGTGAATCAAAATTGTAAATGGGCATTATACTTCAAGTTTTCTTATATTTTATTATATATTTATATTTTATTAGCATATATTGATACGCAATACTTCATGTATATTTAAAAGCCACAATTCAAAATAATGAACCATAGTCAAAATAATGAACGTATCCATCATCTCCAAGTTCTCTTTTGTACCTTTACAATCCTCTTCTCCCTGGAGTGGACTGAAATTAGGCTTTTGCAAAAAGTAAAGACAAAGAAAGGAAGGAATAGGAAGAAAGTATGGTATCTTCTTAGAATTGTACATATGTCATAGATGAAATCGTTTATATTAATACAAATTAAGTTTTAATTAATTTTTAAAATTAATTTAGAAAAAAAGCACCTTAATGTCCATTTTGTGACGGCAGCATAAATTTAAAGCATTACCGCAGTTCTGCAAAATGCAGCTCCTAGGGGCTCCTGCGAGGGGCTGGGGTGCGCGCCCTCAGAGCGCCCTCTGCAGGCGTCCAGAGCTGCGGTCTCCTCTCTAAGCCGCCAGGTGGCTGTGCTGCCGGCTCCTTCCGGGTCCTACGCCTCGCGCGAGCCCGGAACCCCGCAGTCGCGGGCTATTGCAGTTCCAATTCCAACGGACAGCAATGTGGCCAAGTCATCCAGCCAAATACCATGTTACATCTCTTGCTGATCCTCTCCAGCCTGGGCCCGTTGACATCCGCGGCCCCGAGTAAGTGGGGCACCCTGCTGGGAGTTTCCTCACTGCCTGGCCAGGCAGGCGGCCCCTCTCTGCTCCACAGGCTCAGCTCTGAGCAGCCTCAGGGCCCAGGGTCAGGGCCTCAGCGCCTCAGGGCCAGGGTCCGGGTCCTGCTGGGCCTGGTGCCTGGAGGGACAGCTGCCCCTCATCTCCCTGACCCTGCACAAGGAGGGCTGGAGACTGACAGCCCACACTGCCTCATTCAGGGCTGAGGTCAACAGCCCCAGAGTCTCTGGACAGTGGTCAGTCAGTCTCCCTCCTGGAAAGCCTCCTCCTGGAGTGAGACAGTGTGTACGTATGTGTGTAAGTATGTGTGCCTGTATGTGTGTATGCGTATGTATGTGTATGTGTGTATATATGTATGCATGTGTGTATGTATGCGTAGATGTGTGTGCATGTGTATGTGTGTATGTGTGTGTGCATGTGTGTATGCATGTTTGTGTATGTGTGTATGTATGCATGTAGTGTGTATGTATGTGTATATGTGTGTATGCATTTGTGTGTGTATGTATGCATGTATGTGTGTATATGTCTGCATGTATGTGTGCATGTGTGTATGCGTGTGTGCATGTGAGTGTATATGTGTGTGTGCGTGTGCAGGCTTGGGTGCTAGAGTGAGGAGAAATCAGAGGACGAGGGAAGTGGACGCTGCTATCTCTGGCGGCTGCTAACGTGGTTTCCTTTGCTACAGGTTCTGAAATGCCACTTCTGTACCTCACAGTGCCGCAGAGGGTTGGGCTGAACAGCAGCCAAGACTATCCTCCCAAAACTCACGTAACTAAGACTTTCTTTTTTAATTGGGGGCTATTGTGTTGTTACTTGACTATATGGCTCTTGCCAATCACACATATTCCTTTTCGAAATTTTGTGTGTGTTGTAATTTATGGTGCTAATGAGTTGTTTGGCCTGAGAGAAAATATTTCTCTTTATTTCTCAAGTAATATGGTGCCATATGTAACAATTTAAAAATATGTATTCAGAAAAAAATGCCTCAAATTCCTATAACATAAAATAACCTGTATAGTTCACTGACTCTCTGAACACAGGTATTTCAGTATATATTCTTATTAACTGAAGTCATGCTGATGCTTGTAGCATGTCTTTAAAGGACAGTATAAAATTAACATCTTCATGCATACACATATTTATACTTAAATCCTTTTTACCAAGAAATAATTGATTACAATATAAAAATATTCATTGTAAAAGAATCTAGTACAGAGATTTGTGAATCCAGTGAGTATCTACTCCAGTTTCTAAGACAGTAAGTGGGAAGTAATGCTATCTTGACATACATATATGCATTTCAGTGATGATGTTAGTGCTAATGGCTTTTTAATTTACATGGATTTAGCATCATTTATATTATCGAACTTCTGACATGTGGAGATGCTCATAAGCCTTCTTTGAAATTGATCTCCATAGAATCAATGTGTAAGTCATTAAAAAAAAGGGGGTTAGTGATCACAAAATTATATTCCAGAAACATTACATTGTATTTTTCAACCATTAACAAAAAGAACCATGATGTCTAACTTCTTAAGCCCTCGCCTGCCTTGATTCAACCTTCTACTCTCTGTTGATGTCAGTATCAACAAAAATGTCTCATTTTCTATTGGTATTTTTATTTAGTTTTAACATAATATGATGGCAATTTGTTAATTTCTTGTTGATTTTGACTTCTCTTTTTTATGATTAGTAGTTCTGCCTGTGACAATTTGTTTTCAAGGAAGAAGTGTTGATCTCCCATCAGAAGAAAGGTGTAAGGGGAATGGTGATGCTACACTAGATCTTAGCCAGTATAGAGGAAGATGTGTGGAAACAGGGAAGAGAGGGTAGCTTGGGAAGCGTCACTGTGCTGTCAAAACTGAATATATGAAATACACGGGTTTTGTTCCTTTTACATAAGTATAAAATAAAGAAGGAATATAGACTCTTCAATTAAAATCATAGGCTCTAACGTACATGTGATACTTTGGGTGGTCTTAATCATTCATTTCCTGGTACTAAAAAAAAAAAAAATGCAGAGTCAAGGTGTTTATAGAAATCACTACACCAACGATATAAATGGTTTTTGAAATGTAGAAGCCTATGCTATTATTTTACGTAAGTCTGTGTTTGCCAGTTAGGCATTTTGAGTCTATACTAATTTATATATACAAATCTATACTAATTTCAGCATCTATACCAATTTCTGGTTATATCTGGGCCTCATCTTTTTCTTGTTAAAATGTTTAGCAGAGAGTAACATAGAGCTGACTAGGGTCTAAGAGACTACTTTGTTCTGAAAAGGAACCCACCCACTTTGTACCCATTGTCTCAAAGTACCAGGCTCCAATCTACCGTGGTAGAGCCACTGTTAACTTCTATTCTGACTTAAGGGACAGGAAGCAGCCCTACTAGTACCAGAAGCCACCAGAGCCAGAGATAGGGCATTCTCTGGAGCAGAGAACAAACACTGTGTACCCTGTAGCTGTGGGAATTCTGAAATGAAGCCCCAGACCCACACTTGGTCACTTTGCAACATTCAGGGAAGTTCCCTTTGCCTTCCTTGGACTAGCACCAGAAGCCATCCATGAAAAATCTGAGCACAACAAAGATGAGGAAACCTTGATGCATCTCATAGCACACAGTGCTGGGTGCCCACGCCCAAGAACCAGCATCACCCTTGTGTTCCTTGTGGGAACTGGAAGCAGTTCCATCTGTGCCTAGAACTAGGACTGATGATGTTGGTGTTACAATCTCCAGTGTAACTTGAGTTCACCAGTGGTATCTGGAGAACTCGATCTGCTTGTGGATGGGAGGGTGCCAGTTCACAATTTTATAATTCCCAGCACAGTTGGCTCTAACACCATGCGATCTGGTTAATGGCCCCACTGTTTCCTGTAGCACCAGGACTGTGGCTGTTAGACTAGATTACTAAACTCCTTAAACTCACTGGAATTTGTCCTGTTTGGCACAGGGACAAAGCTACATACATCCCACCTCTTCAAACTCACACCTGTCAGTAATATATCCCCAGTGTTTCTAGGAGTCACTCTGTGGGAATAAAGCAAGGTCCCATCAGATTCCCCAGTTTTGAAATCAGGGATTGTCATTCTATAAGCTCCAGCATCAGTCCCACTCACCAGCAAGACCTGAGGAAGGTCTAACCCAGTTCACACAATGCTGGACCCACTGTTTTGGTATCATAAGCTCTGGAACCATGCAGCCATCTAAAGAAACAACAACCATTACAACAACAAAAAACCTCTTTTCCAAAAAAAAAAAAAAAACCTACTCAACAAAAATGGATATCAATGTGGGGACACAGGAAGCATGAAGAAGCAACACAACATAAGAACACAGACCTTGATCTGAAGGCAATCTGCGAAATATCTGAAAAAAGAATTCAAAACACTCATTCCAAGTGAAACTCTAAATGCATGCAAGAGAATACAAATACAGAGCTTAAAGAAATGAGAAGGGGCTGGCTTTGTGGTGTAGCAAGTCACACTGTCACCTGTGATGTTGGCATGCCACATTCGTGTTGATTCCAGTCACAGCTGCTCCACTTCTGATCCATCTCCCTGCTAATTCACTTGGGAAAGCAGCAGAAGACAACCCAAGTTATACTAGGAATTGTGGGAGGCCTGGACGAAGTACCAAGCTCCAGCTTTGGCCTAGACCAACACTGGCCATTGTGGCCATTTGGGGTGTGAACCAGTAGATAGAGTGGGAGAGACAGGGAGAGATATCCTCTATCTGTATATTTGCCTTTTGAATAAATAAATATTTATAAAAAGAACAATGAAATATGAGGAAAACATATGGCATCAATGAGAAATTCAATAAAGAGAAATCATTAAAAAGAAGCAGACAGGTCCTGACCTGATGCTCTGGAATCCCATTTGGGCACCGGTACGAGTCCCGGCTGTTCCACTTCCAGTCCAGGTCTCTGCTATGGTCTGGGAAAGCAGTAGAAGATGGCCCAAGTCCTTGGACCCCTACACCCACATGGGAGACCTGGAAGAAGCTCTCGGCTCCTGGCTTTGGCTGTTGCAGCCATCTCGGGAGTGAACCATCTGGATGGAAGACCTCTCTCTCTGTCTCTACCTCTCTCTGTAGCTCTATCTTTCAAATAAATAAAATAAATCTTAAGGAAAAAAAAGCATACAGAAATTTTGGATTTGAAAACTTCAGTCAATGAAATAAAACACAATTGAGAGTGTCACAGCAGAATAGATGAAGCAGGCAAAGGAATTTCTGATTTGGAGAACAAGACTTTTATAATAGCCCAGTCAGAAAAAAAATAAAGAATGAAGTAAGTCTATGTGAAATATGGGATAACTATTAAATGAACACATGCATATAGTGATTCCTTAAGGAAAAGAATCTAATGAATTAAATAATTATGGAAACCTTTCTGAATCTTTAAAGAGATATGCATTTCCAGATGGAAGAAACTCAAAGATACCAACGGACTCAACCATAAAGACTTTCTGCAAACCATATTATAGTCAAAATGTCAAATTTAAGAACAAGGAGAGAATCTGAAAGCAAGGGAAAACATCAAGTCACACATGTAAGAGGGAAAAAAAAGAGACTCACAGAAGACTGCTTAGCAGAAACCCTGCAGTCCAGAAGAGAGTAGTATATAGTTCATGACTTGAAAGAAATAACTGCCAGCCAAAACCTTATATCCAGTAAAGATATCCTTTAGAAGTGAAGAAGATACAGGTATTAAATAAGCATCAGAGTTCATCACCACCAGACCAGTCTTACAAGAAATCCTGAAGGGAGTGCCACCCCTTTCAGAAATACACTATGAAAACACATGCTAGTACCAAGTTCACTAACAGAGTAGATGCAACTAGTAACCAGTCAGCAGTATGGCAGGTATTAATCATTATCTGTCCAGCTAACTGTGACTGTAAATGGAATTATTTCCCCAGTCAAATGATATAGTTTGGCTGAATGGATTAACAAATACAAGACCTAGGTCCAGTGTTGTGGCATAGTGGCTTAAGCAACTACTGTGGGTATCAGTTCATGTAACAGATGCTCCACTTCAGATCCAGTTGCCTGCAAATGGCCTGGGAAAGAAAGGAAAGATGTCCCGAGTGTTCGGGTCCCTGCCACCCATGTGGAAGACCTGGAAGAAGCTCCTGGCTCCTAGTTTTAACCTGGTCCAGCCCTGGCCATTGCAACCATTTTGGGAATGAACCAACAGAGGAAAGATTTTTTAAGGATATATTTTATTTATTTGAAAGGCAGAGATACAGAGACAGAGGGAAGAACAGAGACAGAAATCTTACATTCACTGGTTCACTCCCCAAATGACCACATAGTCAGAGATGGACCAGACCAAAGCTAGGAGCCAGGAGTTTATTCTGGATCTCACATGTGAGTTCAGGGGTGCAAGGACTTGCGCCATCTTCTGCTGCTTTCCCAGGTACTTTAGCAGGGGGCTGTATCAGAAGTGGAACAGCCAGATTCCAACTGGTGCCCAAATGCAATGCCAACATTATAAGTGGTGTCTACCCGCTATACCACAACACTGGCCCCAGAAGGAAGATATTAATCTCTTGTCTCTCCCCTTTTTCTGTAATTCTGCCTTTTAAATACATAAATAACCCTTAAAGAATACACCCAAATATATGCTACATTTAAGAAACTCACTTCACAATTAAAGATATACATAGACTGGAAGTGAAGACCTGGAAAAATATGGGAATCAAAAATCAGCATGAGTAATTACATCAAAAGCTGTAAAAAGAAATAAATAAAAGCATTGTGTATTGATAAAAGTATTGCTTCAGCAAGATAAAGCAATCACATATATATTTATATATACATATGTACCGAACACAATACCACCCAGATATATATACAGCAAATATTATCCAAAGATACAGAGGTAAACTTTTCTATTGATCAAATGGACCTAACAGACTTACAGAACATTTCACCCAACAGTTAAAGAGACTGCATTTTTATCAACAGATAGAACATTTTTTAAAGACAGTATCAGGAAACAAATCAAATATACATACATTTTAAAGAATTTAAATCATGCCATGTATCTTCTCAGACCACAAAGAAATGAAACTAAAAGTCAACAGTAAAAAGAAAAATAGAAAAACTTAAAATACATGGAAATTAAGCAACATGCTACTTAATGACCAATGGATCACTGAAGAATTTAAAAATAAATTACCAGCCTTTTTGAAATAAATGAACATAAATATAGCATGTCAAAATCTTGAGAAACACTAAAGGCAATATGAGGAGGAAATTTTATAGCCATAAATGCTTGTATCTTAAATAGATTTTAAATAAAAAATCTGATAATGTATCTCAAAGATTTAGGAAAACAAGAACAAACCAAACCCCAAGTTATCAAGAGGCAGAAAATAATAAGAGCAGAAACAAATGAAATTGAAATTTAAAAAAATACAAGATCAACAGAATGAGAATCTTTTGTGTAGAAGATATACAAAACTTCAGCCACATTAGAAGAGAAAAAAACCCTCAAATATATATGATTAGAGATGAAAAAGGAATCATTGCAACAGATATAAGAGAAATACAAAGAATTGTAAGGGATTACATGCTAACAAATTGGAAAACCTTAAAGAAATGGAGTAAATTTCTGGATACATACAACATCCAATTTTAACACAAGAGAAAATCTAAATAGACCCATAACAAGCAATGCAATTTAAGCAGTAATTAATAATCTCCCATCAAGGAAAATTCCAGGATCTGATGGCTTTACCAGTGATTTCTACAAAACATTTAAGAAGTAATTAAAATTCTTTTGTACTACTCCAAAATATTGAAAAAAAATGGAACTTTGCTAGTTTTTAACAGAATAGTAACAAATCAAATCCAACACTCTACCAAAAACATCATAATCAAATGAGATTAATTCTACAGACACAAAGGTAGTTAAAGAAATAAACATAATCCATCATTTCAACAGAATGAATAAAAACTGTATGATCATTCCAATAGACATGGAGAAAACATTTGATAATATCCAACATCCCTTCATGATAAAAAACCCTCAACAAATTAGGTATTAAAAAAAACCCTCAAGTTATGAAGGCCATAAATGACAGTCAAATTCATACTGAATGGGGAAAATCTGAAAGTATTTCCCCTCAGATTTGGACCAAGAATAGAATGTCTATCCATATTCGGTACGGTATTGGAAGTATTGGCAAGAGCAATTAGGGACAAGAAAGATATAAAGGGCTTCAGAATTGGAAAGCAGCAATTTGGTATACCCGTGTTTGCAGATGACATGATGCTGAACTTAGAAAAACCAAAATAGTCCACAAAAAAGTTATTAGAACTTATAAACCAGTTCAGTAAAGTAAGATGACAAAAACACCATACAAAATCACTAGTATTTATACACACTGATAATAATATCCCTGAAAAGGAAACCATGAAAGAAAGTCTATTCACAGTAGCCACAAAAAGTATTTAGGAATAAATTAACCAAAGAAGTGTGAGATCTCTAAAATTAAAATTATATAACACTGATAAAAGAAATCACAAAGGACACACACAAAAAAAGAGATTGTCAGCTCCTTTGGCCGCAAAAGGAACGACGCTGCTCCCAGTTAATCGGTCTTCAAAAGACTTTTACTTAGAAGGAGTAGGAAAAACAGTAGGGGACCAGGAGAAGGGGAAGAGATGGCCCGTACGTTCCTTAAGGGGGAAAGCTGGCGTGCCCCTTTCCCTCTCCCGCGGCCCGCTTATATACAGAATTCAACCAATCACAATCAATCACAGTCCATGCACAGAGCTCTCCAATCTGGCACTTGATCACGATCAGCTGTGGAGTCATGCAGCAGGCAGGGCATCAGCGCCATCTTGTTGTTTTCCACAATCCTCAGCTAGATGGAAAGTTCAATCAGCTGCTACATCCGCATTACTGCTATAAGCCACGCCCACCATGGGGGGGGTCCATGGCTGGCCTATCCATGGGTCCCCACATCTCCCCCGTTTTTATTATTTTAAGTGACGTGGAAACGTGCCTGTCTTGGGTTCCCAATGGCGCGCAACCTGCTTACCCGTCATGGAGGTAATAGGAAGCTTGTCCTACCCTCTGTTTTAGCTTGCTAGGTGCGCCCATCGGCGATTACCCGTTATTGGCTACTGTTCCATCATGTTAAGCCACACTTCTCCATGGGGTTGAGAGCGCAAGGTGGCTAGCATAGCCTGCCGAATTACCAGGTTGGTACGCTGCTGGCAGAGTGTTACAGCTCTGATCAGAACTTCTGGGCTATTGGAGTTTTTAAAACCAGAACAGTTTTATCAAATTGTGAATTAACAGCTTTAAGTACATTTAAGAAAACAAATCAAATTAGGTCAGCTTTCTTACTACTTGCTACTTAAATCCAACACATAAATTTTAACAAATTCCTTCATAATTTCACATTAGCAATTAGGCACAAAGGATACATCTTATTCAAGAAATACTTGGTTCAAAGTAAAATGCTTAATTGGTACTATTCTTCACATGTTCCAAATGCAGACAACCACTCCACATCTTGTATGCTTTAAACACTAGTTACCTCAAAATTCTCCTCCCAATTCACCCACTTGGTGAGGAAGGTGAGGCCTATATTGTTAAGTACAACCTCGTAAAATTACTGTTCCAGGTGGTATTGATCATCTGTCCCAATTCTAGGGTACAATTAGAATTCTCGTGTAAATCAGTCTCAGACAAAACTCAGTACAAAAAATCATAAACCCCTTAACAAACTTCATAATTACAAATCAATAATCGGCCGGCGCCATGGCTCAACAGGCTAATCCTCTGCCTTGCGGCGCCAGCACATCGGGTTCTAGTCCCGGTCGGGGTGCCGGATTCTGTCCCAGTTGCCCCTCTTCCAGGCCAGCCCTCTGCTGTGGCCAGGGAGTGCAGTGGAGGATGGCCCAGGTGCTTGGGTCCTGCACCCCATGGGGAGACCAGGAAAAGCACCTGGCTCCTGGCTCCTGCCATCGGATGAGCGCGGTGCACCGGCCGCAGCGTGCTGGCCGCGGCGGCCATTGGAGGGTGAACCAACGGCAAAAGGAAGACCTTTCTCTCTGTCTCTCTCTCTCTCTCTCTCTCACTGTCCACTCTGCCTGTAAAAAAAAAAAAATCAATAATAAATGATCAAGCAATACTTTCAGCAAACCAAAAGCTAAACTAACAAGACATAGATGGCCAAATAATTTTAAAGATAAATTGAAACATTTACATTCTTTTATACAGCAAACCAAGCATAATCTGCTCAAGCATTCCCATCAATAATAGGGGTAAAGTTAGTACATAATACAAAAACAGAATGGGTAGTCCGGACACTTTTCACCACGATTAGCATTAATGAACTGTTTTATATGGCTTGCCTTTTTTAACCCTATTCTCTGCGTCTGTAATGGAGTCTTTATAGTCTTTATCACAGCCTTTTTTCCTTGTGCTTCTTCCTCTCATTATAATAAGGCCGTATCCAATTTAGATTTCCACATAGTTTTTGAAAATCATTTAAGGTTTTTAGTCCTGTTGTAGCAATGGCAAATTCCAAAGGGGCCGCATTTGTTGGTGTAAGCCTAAGTCCTAAATATCCAGCTACGGTATACTTTTGAACCTTTTCTGGCACTATTTGTAATCCTGCCTCCTGCAGACATGAGCTTAATGTTTTGAACACTGCTTACAATATATAAATCGTCCATATAGTGGAGGATTTTTGCTTCTCCATGTCGCTGACGAACAGGCTCTATTGCTTATGAAACATATGGTCAACAACAATCAGTACTCCCACATTTCTCCTGGTGTTTTATTCCCGGTCTTTACAACAACTCACTCCCGCCTGTCTCCTGGTGTTCTACTCCCCGTCTTTTGTCGACGGAACTGTGGTTATAATCCTAGGCTTTTCACTTTACCCGCCTAGATTCCCTGTCTTTTTTCAACAGTTTACTCCCGCCTTTCTGGCGTTTCACTCCCCGTCTTTACGATGGAACCGCGGTTATAATCCTAGGCTTTTTACTTTACCCACCTAGCGATCCGTCTGGCAATCTGAGTCACAGCACCACTTGTCGCTCCTTTGGCCACAACAGGAACGACGCTGCTCGCAGTCAATCGGTCTTCAGTAGACTTTTACTTAGAAAGAGTGGGGGACCAGGAGAAGGGGAAGAGATGGTGCGTACATTCCTTAAGGGGAAAGCTGGCGTGCCCCTTTCCCTCTCCCGCGGCCCGCTTATATACAGAATTCAACCAATCACAATCAATCAATCACAGTCCATGCACAGAGCTCTCCAATCTGGCATTTGATCACGATCAGCTGTGGAGTCACGCAGCAGGCAGGGCATCAGCGCCATCTTGTTGTTTTCCACAATCCTCAGCTAGATGGAAAGTTCAATCAGCTGCTACATCCGCATTACTGCTATAAGCCACGCCCACCATGGAGGGTTCCATGGCTGGCCTATCCATGGGTCCCCACAAGAGATCCCGTGCTCAGTTATTAGAAGAATTAATATAATTTAAATGCCTATACTCCCTAAAGCAATCACTTATTCAACTGGGGAATGTTGTCATTGAAACAAAATCCCTGTAGTTTTCCAATTCATCACAGTATCTTTTTTCCTTTTCCTTGTCTTATTTTTCTCTCCTATGTTATGCATGTTATGTTTGCTGATAGCTTTATAACACTGGATGTATGAGGTTTATGTTCCAGTTTTGTAATACTCATAGAAATAATATTTCTTTGTATATTCAAATGTAGATATCAGTCTTGCACATAATAGATCACTTTCATTATTAATAATAGTCTTTTACTGTTTCCTTTGACTTTTATCAATTGCAGTTTGCAAATCAGGGTCATTTGGTTTTGTTCTGCGTCTCCCCTTTTGTACTGGCCAGGAACTCACATTTTATGTTGAACAACAGGAAATAGTTCATTAGTTCATCCATTTACTTGTTTGCCTGATTTTGTTCTTACTGAAAGAGAAGAAGCAAATCTTTAAAAATAAATGTGCTGTTGGCTATAGGTTTCGTGAATGTCCCTTATGTGTTTATAGAAGCATTATTATTTGCAGACAGATACGTTTACATGTGTGTGTGTATGTGGGTGTGCACATCTGTGTGTTTTCTTCCATGAGTGTAGTGAATCAATCTTTCAGTCCTGGGGTCAACCCCACTTTGCCCTGATATAATTTACATTTTAAAATTTGCTCTAGCTTGCTTTTATTTTGTTTGGGACTTTGCAATAGTAATCATCAAAATTTGTAATCATTACAAATTAAAATTCTTTATATGGTTGTTGTAAACCTATAGATTATTTATTATGTACCTACACTCTCTCTTTTTATTACATTTTACAATTCCCTCCAAGTTTTCTTTTTCACTATTGCTATCTCTCTCATTAATTGTATTTTAGCCTATTTCCTTTGAGTGAGGGTAGAGAGTCTTTTGAAGCCAATTTGTGTTAAGTATATGAATCTTACTAAATGTCACTGATTCTACTATGGCCAAGTGACCTAAGCCAGAAAACGTTGGTGCACATATCAAAGCATATGCAAATATCTGTGTAAGCACATGTATGTGGATGTGAATAAACACGCATGTGCGTGTTTAATTTTAATTTAAGCTTATATTGATATATCCAACCCCAATCCAAAGCTAGAAGAAAAGACAGGAAAAAATGAAGAAAACAGATACACTATGCCAGAAACAAGCAACAATAGGGTTATTTCCTAATATAGTAAATCTCTACAAATGTAACCTGTGTAACCTTTAAATAAAGTTAGAAACTGCTATACTAGATGAAAAAATTGAAAATTATCTATCTATTATGCTCTTTAAATGTTAAGTCATCAATGGAATAAAATTAAAGAATTACAAAATATATCTTATTAATATTGCAATCACAAGTAAAGTAGCACTGATGAATTAATTTTTCACCAAGTAAACTACAGAACAAGAATAGTTCAAGGATAAAATAAATAACAGCTAGTAATGATGAGTAGATAAATTTATCAAGGAGTTATCACTCTGAAAATATTTACATGATGGGTAAGCATAGTGGTATACCAGGGTAAGCTATTGCCTGCAATGTCAGCATCCCATAAGGACATTGGTTTAAGTCCCAGCTGCTCCATTTCAGATCCAGCTCCATGCCAGTGAGCCTGGGAAAGCAGCAGAAAACGGCCCCACTGCTTGGGCCCCTGCAATCAGAAAGAGCCAGAATGAATGTCATGCTCTGGGTTTGGCCTGGTCCAGCCCGAACCATTTCACCCACTTGGGGGAGTGAACCAGCAGATCTCTCTCTTTATATCTCCCTCTCTTTCTGTGTAACTCCGCCTTTCACATAAACAAAATAAAAATCTTTTTAAGAAGATATTTACAAGTCACAATTGCATCACAATTGCAGCTCTATTTATCATGAAGCCATGACTGTATCAAGTCAAGATATGACTGTATCAAAATGTTTGTCAGTGATGGCACAGCTCCTGGAAATTTGTGTCTGTGCGATGTGAGCCTCTTTTTCTGACCTAATTCTCCATGGAGGATAGATAGGCAGCTGAAGACAGCATCCTCAGTCTGTCAGGGAAGTTGTGCCATCTTATCTGTTTTTCGATTGACATATTCAGGGAACAACAGAGGAGGAAAAAAAAGATAACAAAATTTAAGTATTTTCAGTCATTGCTCAGCATCCCTAAATGTGATCTTCATTTTAAATTCAAATATTATTTTGATACTTTGTAGATGCTAATGAACAATGCTCTGAGATTTGATATAGAGTTGGACTCTAGTTTTATTTATATTTCATTGTGGTTAATCTTCTTTTTTGAAAATTAGATTTATTTAGCTGGCACTGTGGCTCATTAGGCTAATCCTCCACTTGCGGTGCCGGCACCTTGGGTTCTAGTCTGGTTGGGGTGCCGGATTCTGTCCTGGTTGCTCCTCTTCCAGGCCAGCTCTCTGATGTGGCCTAGGAAGGCAGCGGAGGATGGCCCAAGTGCTTGGGCCCTGCACCTGCATGGGAGACCAGGAGGAAGCACCTGGCTCATGGCTTCAGATCAGCGTAGTGTGCCAGCTGTAGAGGCCATTTGTGGGGTGAACCAATGGAAGGAAGACCTTGCGCTCTCGCTCTCGCTCTCTCTCTCTCTCTCTCTCTCTCTCATTGTCTAACTCTGCCTGTCAAAAAAAAAAGAAAGAAAATTACTTAAGGCAGAGTTACCAAGAGAGAACTAGAGACAGAAAGAGAGAGATCTTCTGTCTCCTGGTTCACTTCTCAAATAGCCTCAGTGACTAGGGTTGTGACAGATGAAGACAGGGGCCAAGGGTTTCTTCTAGGAAGAAACCTACAAAGGTGGCAAGGGGTCCTGGAACTTGGCCCATCTTCCACTGCTTTTCCATGTGCATTAAAAGGAGCTGAATCTGAAGGGGTTCAGATGGGACTTGAACTTGCATCCATATGGTATGACAGCATTGCTAGCTATGGCTTAACCTGTTGTTACACAGTGCTGGCTCCACGATTAATTTTCTAATACAACTTACTTTTGTAAGTGACATGTAGGATATAATCTATGATATATGAAAGAGTAAATGCATTTTCAAATACTGTGCAATTTCTAATAAATGCTTTATCTCTGAATACTTTGCTGTAGGTCACTTACTTTCTCAAAATTGAGGACAAGTTTCACACTCTGCTTCTTGAAAAACAGTAAGTGTTCATTTTTCTTTACAGGTATCTGTTTATAATGTCTCAAGATTGCTATCTTAAATAAGAACTGATACTGTATCTATTAATTTATAGCCATTCTAACTGGAGCAAAGTGAAACTTCATTGTGGTTTTTAATTGCATTTCCATGATGGTTAGTGATCCTGAGCATTTTTTTCATGTGTCTGTTGGCCATTTGTGTTTCAGCCTTTTTAAATATTCGTTCACATCCTTGGCCCATTTCTTAGCTGAGTTGTTTGTTTTGTTATTGTTGAGTTTATTGAGTTCCTCATATATTCTGCTTACTAATCCTTTATCAGAAGTATAGCTTGAAAATATTTTTTCCCATTCTATTGGTTGCTTCTTCTCTTTGTTGAGTGTTTCTTTTGCAGTTCAGAAGCTTCTTAGCATGATTTAATCCCATTTGTCTATTTTTGCTTTTGTTACCTGTGCTTCTGGGGTCTTATCCGGGAGTCTTTGCCTATGACATTGTCATGCAGTATTTCCTTTATGTTTATTTTTTTCCAGCTATTAGATGATTTCAAGTATTAGGTTTGGGTCCCTGATCCACCCATTGTGAGTTGTTTTTTTTTTATATACGGTGTAAGGTAGGGGTCTTGTTTCATAGTTCTGCATGCAGAGATCCAACATTCACAGCACCATTTCCTGCACAGACTGTCCTTTTCCCAGGCAGCAATTTTAGTTTGTTTTTGAAAGATTAGTTGGTTGTAGCTGCATGGATTAATTTCTTGGGTCTCTATTCTGTTCCACTGATCCACATTTAGATTTCTTTTTTTTAAAAGCTTTTATTTAAAGAATATAAATTTCCAAAGTACAGCTTATGGATTACAATTGCTCCCCCCCCATATCTTCCCTCCCACCTGCAACACTCCACTTTCCTGCTCCCTCTTCCTTTCCATTCACATCAAGATTCATTTTCAAGTCTCTTTATATACAGAAGATCAGTTTAGTATATATTACGTAAAGATTTCAACAGTTTGCCCTCAAATAGCAACACAAAGTGAAAAATACTGTTGGAGTACTAGTTATAGTATTAATTCACAATGTACAGCACATTAAGGACAGAGATCCTACATTATATTTTTTTTAAAAAATTAAATTTCTATACAATTTCCAATTTAACACCAAGTTTTTATTCTCATTTTCAATTATCTTTATATACAGAAGACAGATTCAGTATATACTAAGTAAAGATTTCATCAGTTTGCACCCACACAGAAATTCAAAGTGTAAAAATACTGTTTCAGTACTAGTTATAGCATTACTTCACATTAGACAACACATTAAGGACAGATCCCTCATGAGACGTAAGTACATAGTGACTCCTGTTGTTGATTTAACAATTTGACACTCTTGTTTATTTCGTCAATAATCTCCCTAGGCTCTAGTCATGAGTTTCCGAGGCTATGGATACAATCCCATCAAGGTGGCATGTACCAAGGCCATTTCACTAGTCCAAGTGATCAATTTCAGTTCACAATTGATCACACTGATAGGTCCAAGAGTCAGAGGGATCACACAAACAAGACTAGTGTCTGTTAATACTAACTGATAGAATCAAAAAGGGAGAGAACGATCCAACATGGGAAGCGAGATGCACATTTAGATTTCTATACCAGTCCCAGGGTGTTTTGATTATAATGGCTCTGTAGTATGCCTTGATATCAGGCATTGTGATGCCCCCAGCTTTGCTTTTATTAATATTGTTTTAACTATCAGGGTCTCCTGTGATTGCATATGAAATATTGCATCATTTCTTTCTAGATCTGAGAAGACTGTCCTTGGTATTTTGAAGATATAACAAAGAGAACTATTGCCCAATATTCCTGATGAATATAGATGCAAAAATATTCAACAAAATACTAACTAATCAAATCCAACAACACATCAAAAATATCATTCTGCCAGACCATGTGGGGTTTATCTCAGGGATGGGATGCAGGAATGTGATACATCACCTTGACAAAATGGAGAATAAAAACCATATGATTTATCTCAATAGATACAGATAAAGCATGACAAACACTCTAAGCAAATTGGGCATAGAAGGAACATTCCTCAACACAATCATATCAATATGTGAGAAACGATAGCCAGCATCATATAGAATGGAGAAAACCGGGAAGCATTCCCACTAAGATCCAGAACCAGAGAAGAATGCACACTCTCACCATTCCCATTCAATATAGATCTGGAAGTTTTGGCCAGAGGCATTAGGCAATTAAAAGAAATTAAAGGGTAACAAATAGGAAAGGGACAATTCAAATTACCCCTGTTTGCAGATGGCATGATCCTATATCAAGAGGAACCAAAACACTCCATTAAAAGATTGTTAGAACTCTTAAGAGAGTTCAGCAAAATTGTGGGATATAACACCAACACACAAAAATTGATAGCCTTTGTATATACTAATAATACTAAGGCTGAGAAAGAAGTTATAAGATCAGTCTCATTCAAAAAATTTAAATACCATGGAATAAATATAATCAAGAATGTGAAAGATCTCTACAATGAAAACTACTAAACATTAAGGAAAGAAATAGAGGAAAATACATAAAAAATGGAAAAATCTTCCATGTTAATAGGTTGGGAAGATTAATATTATCAAAGTATCTATAGTACCCAAAGCAACTTACAGATTCGACATGATCTCAGTGTTTTTGATTTATTTACTTATTTGAAAGTCAAAATTACACGGAGAGGGAGATACAAAGAGATAAAGTGAAAGAGAGAGAGACAGAGAATACCTTTTATTTACTGGTTCACACCCCAGATGGCTGCAACTGTCAGGGCTGGGCCAGGCCGAAGCCAGGAGCCAGGAGCCTCATCAGGGTGTCCCACCTGGGTACAAGGGCCAAAGTACGTGGGCCTTTTTCTGTTTGTTTTTCCCAAACCATTAGTGGGGAGCTGGATTGGAAGTAGAACAGTCAGGTCTTGAAACAGCTACCATGTGGGATGCCACTGTTGCAGGTGGTGGCTTTACCTGCTATGCCACAACTTAAACTCCTCCAGCATTTTTTTAAGGCGTTGAGATTTCTGGATTTTGTTCACAGAGTATAATATCATAAGCAATACATAGTGCAAACATATATCTGGCCTTCAGAAAGCTCATGGAAAATGTATATAATGAACAAATATGCATAGATTTCTAAAATTTTTGCACTCACGTAGACTTTAGTTTACTCTTTCTATGAATTTTCTGAAATAGAAAAATGTTCTGTGTGTGTGTATATGAGAGAGAGATCAACCTAAAATGACCAATTAGTAAAGGTTAACTAAAGTATTCACCCATGAGATTTATTGCCAGCTGAATATAACAGCAAATGGTTTTTGAAATGTAGAAGCCTATGCTATTATTTTATGTAAGTCTGTGTTTGCCAGTTAGGCATTTTGAGTCTATACTAATTTATATATACAAATCTATACTAATTTCAGCATCTATACCAATTTCTGGTTGTATCTGGGCCTCATCTTTTTCTTGTAAATTGCAATATGATAGTAAAATTGGAAATGTACAGATATGTTCATTTAGTTTTGGTACATTTGAGTTTGTAAAATTGAATGTGAATTTAGTTTGATTTCAGTATTTTAGAAGTTATTTTTGATTGATGATATTATTACAATGAAATGCTATTGTTTTGGTTGAACTAGGTCGTTTTTACCCCCCTATTTCATGGTGTATTCATACAACAAGTCAGGTGCACGGAGCACATTTTCTCCAGTAATAAAGGTAAGTTTTATAATCTACCTAGTTAATTTTCTTTCGTGTTACAATGGCACCACTCTTAGGAAGAATGCAAATTCTTCATTACCTGCAAAATTAGTAAACATATCACAAAGTCATACAAAGTGACAATTCCTTTGGAGGTGTATTATTAAAAAATATTTTTATTTTTCTCTATCTTAAAGATTAAGGGGCAGAGAGATAAAGAGAAAAGAAGAGGTGAGGGCCAGTGCTGTGGCTCAGTAGGTTAATCTTCCGCCTGCAACGCCTGCATCCCATATGGGCGCTGGTTCGAGTCCCAGCTGCTCCTCTTCCAATCCTGCTCTCTATTGTAGCCTGGGAAAGCAGTAGAAGATGGCCCAAGCTCCAGAAGAAGTTCCTGGCTCCTGACTTTGGATCAGCGCAGCTGCAGCCTTTTTGGGGAGGGAACCAGAGGACGAAAGACCTTTCTCTCTGTCTCTCCCTTTCACTCTGTCTCTCCCTTTCACTGTCTGTAACTACCTCTCAAAGAAATAAATAAAATCTTTTTAAAAAGAAGAGGGGTGAGAATGGGAGAGTGAGAGAGAAAGAGAGATCTGTTTGCTGCTGGTGAACTCCTCAAATGCCTACAACAATAGAACTGGGCAGGCCAAAGCCAGGAGCTAGGAAATCAATCTGTATCTCGCATGTTGATGATAGCAAACCACATACCTAAGCCCTCAGCATGTCAGCCAGTGTGCATACTGTCAGCAAGCTTGAATCAGGACTGGCACCAGGAACTGATCTGAGGGGCTCCCAGAGGGGATGCAGGTAACTAAAGGGGTCTTAACAGATGCTCCCAAACAGCCACCCCTGAAAACTTATTAAATATAACTATTATGTTTAAACTCAGAGTGTAGCCATCAAAAAATAAATTCAGGGATTGTAATTCTGGTACAGCAGGTTAAGCTGCCACCTGTGATACTGGCATTGCATTTGATTACTGAAATCAAATTGAAAAGATTCCTTGGACACTTCCATGAAAGCAGACGTAAGATGATGGGTTCCTTCTCCTTTTCCTTTTCTGGTTCCGTCTCTTCTGTCCTTCAATTTAAAAATTCATTTCATTTATTTGAGAGACAAACCGTGTTTCTGTCTGTTGATTCACTCCCTAAAGATCTGTAATCAGGAAACAGGAAACTGAAACCGTAGCCAGGAGTCCAACCCAGGCACTCTGATGGGGGCCATGGGATATCAACCAGCAGCTCACCTGCAAGATAAGATACTCACGCTGTCTTTCATCCCACATCCTTTTGGCCTGAAAGGAATTTCCAGAAAAAAAATCATGCTGATGGTCCTATGGAGTGTCCCTGCATGTGACAAGTCACTCTTCTCTTGTTCCCTTTGTAATGTTCTCTTGGCTTTGGATTTTGAGAATTTCAGTAAAATGTGGCTGAAGGTGAATCTTTGTTAGTCTCTTTGGGATTCTTCAAAATGAGTATCAGTAATTTTCTTCCTCACCTGCTAAGCGTGCAGCCAATATTTATAATGTATTTTAAGATCCTTTTACTTGTTTATTTCATTTGTAATTGACATAATAATTATGGTATTACATAGACAAGTGATTATACTTAATGATTTTTATTTATAAATAAAAACAGATAGAAGAGAAGGTTTTTAATAGTCATCACAAAGAAATTACAAATGCTTACAATTTTGGGTAGCCCAGATATTCTACTGTATCATTTAACTATATATTTGTTTTAATATATTACTGACTGTTATTTATTCAAATAGCATTATGTCTGATCTTTTCTCTTTCCACATTCTGAGACTCACGGAGTTATTACTGATCTGTGTTGGTGTCCTATTAATTCCTTTTTTAATTTATTTGAAAGTCAGAGTTACGGAGAGGAGAGGCAGAGAGAGAGAGTCTTGAATAAGCTGGTTCACTTCCCAATAGGCTGCAATGGTCGGAGCTGCACCTATCTGAAGCAAGGAGCCAGGAGTTTCTTCCAGGTCTCCCACATGGGTGCAGGGGCCCAAGGACTTGGGGCATCTTCTACTTCTTTCCCAGGCCATAGCAGAGAGCTGGGTTGGAAGTGGAGCAGCCAGGTCTCAAACCAGTGCCCATATGGGATGCCAGCACTTCAGGCCAGGGTGTTAACTCACTGTGCCACAGCACTGGCCCCTCATTAATTTCTTTCTTTAACCTTTCTTTTTTAAAAAAAACTTTTTCATTCATTTTCCGTTTTTCCCCCATGGTTAAATTATTTACAGCAATCTATCACTGTGCTGTTGTGATTTTCCTTTTCTTGATGTTGACCTTTAAACACTCCCCGAGATAATTTTTTTCCCAATTTAGTTACTGTATTCCTTGGTTTCATGATTTCCTTCTGGTACCTTTTTTTAAGATTTATTTATTCATTTGAAAGTAAGAGTTATACAGAGAGAGAAGGAGAGGCAGAGAGAGAGAGAGAGAGAGAGAGAGACAGAGAGAGAGAGAGAGAAAGGTCTTCCATCCACTGGTTCACTCCCCAGTTGGCTGCAACGGTCGGAGCTGTGCAGATGTGAAGCCAGGAGCTTCCTCCATGTCTCCCACATGGGTGTGGGGCCCAAGCACCTGGGCCATCTTCTACTGCTTTCCCAGGCCATAGCAGAGAGCTGTATCAGAAGTGGAGCAGCCAGGACTCGAACTGGCGCCCATATGGATGCTGGCGCTGCAGGCAGTGGCTTTACCTGCTATGTCACAATGCTGGCCCCTCTCTCTGGTACTTTTTAATATTTTTATCTTCCCATTGCAATTCTTTATTTGTGCATGATTATTGTCTTGACCTCATTAAGCACCTTCATGACAGTTTGTTTTAATGCTTTCTCAAGTAAATCACATAGCTTCATTTCTTGAGGTTCATTTCTAGAGTTTTATAACGTTCATTCTTTAATATATCTTGGCCCAATCCATTATTAGTCTTTATTCTGTGTTGACATCCATGGAGAACATAAAGCAGGCACCTCTACCACTCTTGAAAGACTACCGTAATCCAGGGGAAGCTGTCAACCTATTAGACAAGGAATTCTGGTGTCCCTCGGCACAGGTTCCCTCGCCAAGAAGAAGCAAGCAGGTGTGGGTTTTGTCAGCACGTTCCGTAAGCAAGAATGATGAAGAACAACGCTGTGACCAGTCCCAGCTGCCACCCCTGTTGTCCCCCAGGTGCCTGGACTGTGACATATTCTTCAGAGTCTCAGGACTGGTGAGAAACTATGGAAATGTTTCTCAGGCCCTTGTGAAAATGTCGGTGTGACAGACACAAGAGCTAACCTCTCACCTCCCCTGTTGGTCCAGGTGGCTTCCAGGGAGCCTCTTCCCAGTCCTGTGGGGCTGCTCCAGCGTCAGGGATTCTGCTAAGCATGCGTCTTGAATCTACCTACAGATACCAGGGAGTCTAGGTTTACATCCCCCAAGGCCACCAGGAATTTTACACTAGTTTGTGATTTTTCACGAAGAAAAGTTTTCTGTGTGCAGTGCAGAACTGGTGTGCCTGTGGAGAGAAGGGGTGACCAGGAATTCCTTTTCCAACATCTTACTCACTGGAATTGTCCTCATCATTTCTTGGAATATTGCTTGAACCCAAAGTTCTTTCTCTGCTTCTGAATCTATGATGGATTCTTTTTAGACATTTTGCTATTCTACAAATCACTGAGACTATAAGCATTTTTTCCTATCCCCTTTTCTCTGTTGCACAGATTGGATGAGTTCTATTGAATTCTTTCATTCTATGCTTCTGCCCTTAAACATCTATAGTATAAAGGTTACCTGAGGTTGTTGTTTGTTTTTCTGTGTGCTTTTTGTTGTTGTTGTTTTCTTTTTTGTTTATTTTATGTTTCAGTGTTTTCATTTGTTCACTTTTATGACTTATTTTTCCTCTTTCCTCCCTCCCTTTCTTTTCTTTTCTTTTCTTTTCTTTATTTTAAGAAAATTCTTAATTGTTCATTGACACAACTTTGTTGTAGCCTCTCTCAAGTCTTGATCTGGTAGTTCCCACATGTCACACACTTAGATATCCATATCAGTTCATTTTCTCTCCCCATCTTTGTGATTTGCTGGTTTTCTAGGTGATGAGTGATTTTGATTGGTTCTTCAATATTTAGTCAAAGTGGATACTTGCTGTCATTTCAGTGTTCTGCTTTACAAGGTGGGTTCCCAGTTTAAGTTAGGTTTGGTGTTACCTGCTCTCCTGCTTTCTTAGCACTTACAGTATTGTGGCTTGTGCTGGGGATCCCACTGCACCATATGCGGTTCACCTATAGGTGAAGACAGTTGGAATCAACTGAATGGTTTTAACTAAAATTAGGAAGGTACAAATTCTATAGCTAGGAAAAAAACCGAAAAAGTAAAATGTCAATAAGAAATTAGTGTATGAAAATAAAATTTTAGCAAGAGTTATGTGGAAGAAGATGGTAGTCATGATTATTCATAGACAGAGAGGGTAGGAGGAAGAAACTGAAGACAAATGATGAGGACTTGAACTGCTGATGACTGATGTTATGATAACAGCTAAGTTTGAATGCTTTGATGCCCTCTGGGGAGTAAGCATAAAATTGATGACCTGCTTTATAAATTACTTATGTATGTGTCTTCCTATACCTCTTTTTAGGATCAGTGCTTTTACCAAGGATATAGTAAAGAGTTTCCAAAATCCGCTGTAACACTGAGCATCTGCTCTGGACTCAGGTATGTTCTGGAAATGTGTCCTGAGATGAGTCGCTAAGCCGAAAATTTTCCGAAGGTCTTTGAAGGGTAGAGTGAAACAAAGAGAGATAGATGCCAATTGTGTTTTCTTCTATATATTTTCCTTTTCTTTAAAAAAAATTATTTATTTGCGAGATAGAGCTTCAGACAGTGAAAGGGAGAGACAGAGAGAGAGAAAGATCTTCCATCTGCTGGTTCACTCCCCAGATGGCTGCAATGGCCAGATCTATGCGGATCCAAAGCCAGGAGCCAGGAGCTTTTTGTGTCTCCCATGCGGGTGCAGGGGCCCAAGTCCTTGGGCCATCTTCTACTGCTTTCCCAGGCCATAGCCGAGAGCTGGATCAGAAGAGGAGCAGCTGGGACAAGAACTGGTGTCCATATGGGATGCTGGTGCTGCAGGCAGAAGCTTAACCTACAACACCACAGTGCTGGCCCCTCTCCATATACATTCCTTTCCTCTTTCTCTTGTTCTTATTTTTCTTCCTTTCTTTGTAACACAGGTTTTAAGTCACAATATTTATGAATAAAAAGCCCCATCTAACATGAAGAATATTCACATTTCTTAGCCACACTCAAACCATCGCCTTGCCTAAATTGCATGGTAGACAGAAGAAGTTATAAACTTGGGTTTGGAAGTTAATTTAAGTATTATGGAGTGGTTATCAGGGATTGGAATGCAAAGATAGCTATTAAAATGTACAATTTTTTACTATTGATTTTTCATTTCTTAATGGGAAATGTGTTCTAATGAAAATTGGGTTTTTTTGTATTTCAATATTTAGAGGATTATTGCAGTTTGAGAATGTCAGTTATGGGATTGAACCACTGGACAGTTCAGCTAATAACGAGCATATAGTTTTTCAAACAAAGAATAATAAAATCGGTTATCCACCTTTCCAAAAAAATCACCTTACAAATCAACATGTAAGCAGTTCTTACAGGATTCTGGTCAAATCAGAGGTGAGTGAACTTTTCCACTATATCTTCATTTATATCGCTACTGAGATCTGACTTGGATGGAAAATGAATTTAAACTGATGTTGATTATATTAATATTTGCTTATATACTGTGTTTCTTTTAAAGATGCTTATTAAGATGATGATTAGAAATATAAGATGTACTAGGATGAGAAATGGAAAAATGATCTAACAGTGTATGCTTCCTTGAAATTTTCATTTAGTCATTAAGAAGATAACATATATTTTACTTATTAAATTATATGATATTTCTTGGTTTGTAAGGTAAATAATATTGGTTCTCAAATAAGTTAAATATGAAATATGTGTGTGATGCAGCAGATTAAAGCTCCAGCCTGCAGTGCCAGCATCCCTTAGGGGCACCAGTTTGAATCCCGGCTGCTCCACTTCCAATCTAGTTCCTTGTTAAGGCTCCTAGAAAAGCAGCAGAGGATGGCCCAAGTCCTTGGGGGAATCTATTGCTATCATTTTTTGTTGTATGTTTGTATAATTTGTTCCACTTATAAAAGTGAACTTCAAAAAGTTCATGTAAAAATGAAATTAAAAGAGAAAAATAAAAATATAAGCTTTATGGCTTGAGTAAAGTCCATAACATATAAGCTTTATGGCTGAGACACATCTGTATGCAAGGATACTCCAAATATTTCTTCCTGAGCATCCTGTGAAGTAAACCCTGACAATGCTTCACTTCTTGCATTATTACCTGAAGAAAAATTGATGCCCTTTACAGACTTGTATTAGGAAAAAGCAGAAGTCAGATCGCCAAATCAGGACTGTGAATGGGATGCCCGTGATTTCCTATTAAATCCTTCACACACACACACACACACACACACACACACACAGAGAGAGAGAGAGAGAGAGAGAGAGAGAGGAAAGTAATTGCCACAAAATTGTTTGATAACAATGTTTTTGTTCTCTATTTTAGTGCGTCTTTATCTGTATCTATGAAACTGGATCTATCTCTCTCTCTGCCTCTGTGTGTCTGTATGTATTGCACAAGATAATAATTTTTAAATGTTTTATTTAATTTGTGTCCTATATTTCACAGGGAATTTCAGACACTAGCCTACGGAAAACAACGCTAAAAATGAAAATCATTATGGATAAAGCCATGGTATGAATCATTGATGTTTTAGTATGACTTTCTATTGTGCTCCATTTGTGGGAAGCAGTCATAATAAACTTCTATTGTTTTCAATTCAGATATATTTTACTCTTTTCAAAATAGGTGTCTCAGTACATTATAACAATAAAGAACTGTCATTTTCCCTTACATAGACATATGGAATCAATATTTCCATACTGATTTCCAAAAATAGCATAGAATTCTAGAATAATGCATCTTTGTATGGGAAGATTCTACTACAATAAAATGTATGCAGTAAGAACTAGCAGCCAACAGCCTGGATCGTCTCCAATTCTCCTTAAAACTCTTTCTTACATCTACATTCATTTTAATGTAAACTATTGCATTAGTTTCTGAACTGTAAAACCTTTTTCTTAGATACTATCCTTTATAAGACCATTTTTTTGTATAATTTCTTGGTGGAAGCCCCGAGTTTTAAAAATGGGATGAATCATTTATAATAGGATTGAGTACATTTGTATTTATCAAAGTTCTGAAAATTGTGTATGTGGGTTACGCAGTAGTTTTCTTCTTAGGTCTCATCAATGACTGCGCTTTTGTTCTTCCTCCTTTTGGACTATTGGGTTGCACTTAACATCTATTTTCATCTCCAAACTGAGGTTCCTTTTCCTGCTAACTCTGTTTCCAGTACCCCAGGCCAGTAGTTTTTCTTCTACTTCCCATTAGAGTTTTTAACTTGCCATGATCTAGAGTTAGTATTACACCAACACGTATGTAAAGAAAGAGCCTGTCAATAGTAATATCCCATTTAACCCCCATCACTCATTGCCATTTTGTCGCATTTTGTGTGCCAGTTGTCATACACCACAAAATAAATTATTGTAAGACATGAATTGTTGTTTAGAGAAATTAAGTTAAAAAAGTATTACTTTTTTTCTACATGTTCATAACTCCCAAAGCTTTACACCCTTTCTAGTAAGTCTTCATTTCTGATATGTCTCCCTAATGTAGTTGATATGAAATTGTGCTATTTTCATCTTTAATTTGTAAGTATTAAAATGAGGCAACTAAAATTAAATTTAAGTTTAATCAAAATAATGTAGAATATTAAATTATAGATTCATTAAATGAATAGGATGCTTTGGAAAATGGCTGATTAGAAGACTAGAATTGGGACACTACACAATAGACTTGAAACATCTTGTGCCAGCCAAGTGCTCCAAAAATGATGAGGACATAATTTTCATATAAAAAAATCACGTTAGCTGGTTTGATGGGGCTTTTAAATATGAGGCATTTTTAACATCAAAACTTAAAAATGATAGTTGAAAATAAAAATAAAAAAGAGAAAAAAGAAAAATGACAATAATATAATATTCATCATATAAAATAATTATCTATGAGCCTAATCTGACATTGAACAAAAAAAAAATAGATAAATGAGCATGAGATAGGAAGCTTTTCCTTGGAGGAGAATAGCAACTAATTAATGTGGAAAGGATTCTGGAGCAAGAAAAAAAAAATCACTGGCAACCAGCTTCATAATAAATGATTCAGGCTAAGAGAGTGGCCGTTTGAGGGGGAAGAGAGTCTTTTTACATGATTTCAAAGCATCTTCTCACACAAATTATTTATTAGAAGGGAAAAATACTAACTGAACATGACTTAATTTAGTAAATTCCGAATTATCAAAATAGTTAACGTCACTAATAATGGGTCAAACTAACATCAAGAATCACTGAATCTCATATCCTGAGTACTCCTGCCACCTTTTAAAAGAGGGAAGGGAAAGGGAGGGGAGGGTAGATGAGATCTTAATTCTATTATGGCCTCTTGATTTGAACATTGCATTATTTTAGCTTTTATATTTAGACATCATTTAAAATGCGAAGTAATTTTATCAAAAAATTAAGAAACAAACATTTGCCTTCCAGTATGACGTTATGGGCTCGGAAGCAGATCTTGCAGCTGAAAAAGTTATCCGTATCTTTAGTCTCATTAATTCTGTAAGTATTAATGTTCCATATTTAAGTTAGAAATAGTTTTGATACAGTGATATTATTGCATAAATTGAATTTGCATTTTAACATGCAATTCTGTAGACTAGTTCCATTTACCAATAGATTCCTCTCCAAATCCTAGTTAACTGAATGTATTACATCTGCTGCAGGGTTCCCCAAAGCTGTACATCATCTATCTTCTTATTTCAGATGCTTTCTCAGTTTAAAATAACTGTTATGCTGTCTTCTCTGGAGCTCTGGTCAGACAGAAATAAGATTTCAACAAACGGAGATGCTGAGGAAATACTAAAGAGATTTCTGTCTTGGAAAAAAAACGATCCATTTCAAAGTCCCCATGAAATGTCCTACTTATTTATGTAAGCATTTTATTCACATTGGCAGAGTTTAACAATTTGTCTCATATGTTAACTATCAAAATCACATAAAAAATTTATGTCTAACAATAATTTTTTAAAAGTTTATTTGAATATTGTATGTGAAAACTACAAAATACAAAAACCAGTCAAGACATTGTTTAAGTGCTACTATACCTTCGCTGTCTGAGTAGACCACTTACAAAGTGCGGGGAGCTGGAAAACCTAGGGACCATGGTGGGTCCTCTGTGGTTGTGAAGTTCTCGGGGGGAAATGACTGAAACCATCACTTTAGCATTAGATAAATGCAAACTACCTCACAGAACACAGTGATTGCTAACATGCTCGTTATCACAAAAAGCGTTGTAACAGTACCTTCACCATCCTTGTGGTTAGACTACTCTCTGGTATGTTCCTACTGACCCGAGGGGGGCCTGTTCATCTATTCCAAGATTCTTTTGTATACATATTTATTTTCCTTATTTAATTTTTAATCCTTTTTTATTTAGTAAATATCAATTTCCAAAGTACTGTTTATGGATTACAATGGCTTCCCCCCTCCCATAATTTCCCTCCCACCTGCACCCCTCCCATCCCATTCACATCAAGATTCATTTTCAATTCTCTTTATATACAGAAGATCGATTTAGTATATACTATGTAAAGATTTCATCAGTTTGCACCCAACAGATCGTAAAGTGTAAAATACTGTTTCAGTACAAGTTATAGCATTAATTCACATTGGACAACACATTAAGGACAGATCCCACATGAGAAGTAAGTACACAGTGACTCCTGTTGTTGACTTAACAATTTAACACTCTTGTTTATGGTGTCAGTAATCTCCCTAGGCTCTAGTCATGAGTTGCCAAGGCTATGGAAGCCTTTTGAGTTCACTGACTTCGATCTTATTCTGACAGGGTCATAGTCAAAGTGGAAGTTCTCTCCTCCCTTCGGAGAATGGTACCTCCTTCTTTGATGGCCCCGTTCTTTCCACTGGGATCTCACTCACAGAAATCTTTCATTTAGGGTTTTGTGTTTTGGTTTTGTTTTGTTTTGTTTTGTTTTGTTTTGTTTGCCAGAATGTCTTGGCTTTCCATGCCTAAAACACTCTGATGGGCTCTTCAGCCAGATTCAAATGCCTTAAGGGCTGATTCTGAGGCCAGAGTGCTATTTAGGACATCCGCCATTCTGTGAGTCTGCTGTGTATCCCACTTCCCATGTTGGATCATTCTCTTCCTTTTTTATTCTATCAGTTAGTATTAGCAGACACTAGTCTTGTTTATGTGATCCCTTTGATTGTTAGACCTATCAGTGTGATCAATTGTGAACTGAAATTGATCACTTGGACTAGTGAGATGGCATTGGTACGTGCCACCTTGTTGGGATTGTATTGGAATCCTCTGGCATGTTTCTAACTCCACCATTTGGGGCAAGTCCGATTGAACATGTCCCGAATTGTACATCTCCTCCCTTTCTTATTCCCACTCTAATATTTTACAGGGATTGTTTTTCAGTTAAAATTTAAACACCTAAGAATAATTGTGTGTTAATTACAGAGTTCAACCAATAGTACTAGAACAAAAAAAAAATACTAAAAGGGATAAAGTATTACATTGTACATCGACAGTCAGTACAAGGGCTGATCAAGTCACTGTTTCTCATAGTGTCCATTTCACTTCAACAGGTTTCCCCTTATATGGAGAAACAGAATGTTAACTATCTTAAGCAACATGAAAAAAAATTAAAAATATTGGTGGTTCCCTCAAGTGGAATCTAAGAAGCAACAATAAAAAAGTACTAAAATGAATGTGCACACTTGGCTGCATCCTGACTTTCTTTTGCTTTATTGCATATTTTATCTCTTTCTTTCGTATCCTCCCATCCAATACTTTTACTACTGTTAGGGTTGATACACTAAGTGCAAGTCTTGGCGATAAACTGGCTTGACTTTCATGTCTTAGACTTGCACCCATCCTGCAAGGGCAGCAGTGACATTGAAAACCGGGGGACAGGTTGGGCACTGCTAGGTTTTGGGCTTTTACCATCATATAATATTCAGCAGTTTTTGAAATTAACTCTATGTGAACTACGTGAATCACATCATACATGTTTGACAGCATAGGACCTGGTGGTCTCAACATGTTCTTAAAGAAAGGGTAACTCTAGTGCATAATCCTTTGTAAAACATTGTTAATGAAACTTTTCAATGCAGATATTCACAAGAAATAACTGTTCTTTAGTTACAGGGACCAGGCTACATTTGTGGGAACAACATATCACGGAATGGCGTGTGATCCAAAGTTTGCTGCAGGAGTTGCTCTGGTATGCACTTGTTCGCATCCCTCCGTTCACAACATCAAGTTCAGAACGTGAACATGCGTGGCACTCAACAGCAGTGCAAGTACTGCACCTATCATAACGCTTTGCCGGATGCTTATAAGATGGTGCCTTTAGGTTTTGATACTCAAATATTATCAGTTTTAAAGGATTTGTTATTTTGGAAAAGTAAATAGCATCAAACTTCCCATCTTAGCATTTTAAGTGTACTGTCCAGCAGTCAAATATCTTCACATGATGATGATGAATGAGATCTGCAGAGCTTTTCATCTTGCAAAAATGAAACTCTACACTAATGACACTGCACTGTTTTGGTCCCTGGTAATCATAGTTCTGCTTTTTATTTCCATCAGTTTCATAACTTTCTATTCCATGTATAAGTGGAGCCATGCAATATTTGTCTTTCTATGACTGCCTGATTGTGACATCTGATTGTGTTGGACATGCATTTTCTTTATTTTTGTCGTGTTGAACTTTTGAATGTATATCTGGAGGAATGTCTGTTGAAGCAAATTGCCATTTCTTAATTGGGTTATTTGATTTTTTTTGTTGTGGAGTTATTAAAGTTATTTATATTCTGGATATAAACTCCTTATTGGATATGGGCTTTACAAATATTTTCCATACTTCCATTAGTTGATTTATGTTCTATGGCTGTGTAATTTCAAGCATAAATGTTTCTAAGTTTGATATATTTGCATTAGTCTAATTTCTCTAACCTTTGTCTCTTACATTTCCTTCAAGGAATTTTACCATTTTGCATTTTTTTTTATTTATAAAAAGGGACCAGATTTCATGTTTTTTTTTTGAAAAAAATTAAGAATGTGTTTTAATCATCACATATTTGTGAGCATTAATGTTTCTTCTTTAATTTGTTTCTAGTTTTATCATGCTGAGATAGATAAAAGATTATGTTATTTCAGTACTTTTTAAAAAAGTTATTAAGAATCTTACTAAATTTTTTTCGTGGCCTAAGAGGTATTTGACACTAGAGAATGTTCTGTATATGCTGAAGGCTGTTGGGTATCCTATTGCTGTTTGGTAGATTGCTATATAAATGCCTTTTCATTCCAGTTGGGCTATCTTTATGGCTGAAGACGTCTTTTATGCATTGCTCTTATTTCTGATATTCTGAGGCTTTTGTTTAAAATGGAGTCTTTGAAGTGTCCTACTGGTATTGCACTGATATTTCATTTTCCCTTCAGTTATTTCAAGGTTTCTTCATTTTTTTTTTCATTCAAAGTTTTTTTTAAAGCTTTTATTTAAAGAATATAAATTTCCAAAGTACAGTTTATGGATTACAATGGTTCCCCCCCATAACTTCCCTCCCACCCGCAACCCTCCCCTTTCCAGCTCCCTCTCTCCTTGCATTCACATCAAGATTCATTTTCAATTCTCTTTATACACAGAAGATCAGTATAGTACATATTACGTAAAGATTTCAACAGTTTGCCCTCACACAGAGACACAAAGTGAAAATAATGCTGGAGTACTAGTTATAGTATTAATTCACTATGTACAGCACATTAAGGACAGAGATCCTACATGATTTTTTTAAAGAATTGATTAATTATCTATGCAATTTCCAATTTAACACAAAGATTTTTTAATCATTTTCGATTATCTTTATATACAGAAAATTGATTCAGTATATACTATGTAAAGATTTCATCAGTTTGCACCCACACAGAAACACAAAGTGTAAAAATACTGTTTCAGTACTAGTTATAGCATTACTTCACATTGGATAACACATTAAGGACAGATCCCTCATGAGACGTAAGTACACAGTGACTCCTGAAGTTGATTTAACAATTTGACACTCTTGTTTATGGCGTCAGTAATCTCCCTAGGCTCTAGTCATGAGTTGCCGAGGCTATGGAAGCCTTTAGGGTTCACCAACTTTGATCTTATTCCGACAGGGTCATAGTCAAAGTGGAAGTTCTCTCCTCCCTTCAGAGAATGGTACCTTCTTCTTTGATGGCCCCGTTCTTTCCACTGGGATCTCACTCGCAGGGATCTTTCATTTAGGTGTTGTTGTTGTTGTTGTTGTTGTTGTTTTTGCCAGAGTGTCTTGGCTTTCCATGCCTAAAATACTCTCATGGGCTCTTTAGCCAGATCCAATGCCTTAACTCCCAAAAAGACACAGACTATCATTAATTAGATTTCGGAAAGTAAAAAAAGCTAATATGAAAGGCATATATTTACTGTACTATATTAACTGTGTGATATTGGGAATAGACAATCATGGAAATAGGGAAAAAATCATTGACTTGTAAATGTTTGGAAAAAGGCTACTTGCAATATTGCTTTGCTCTGAGAAAAAAATTTTCTTGACTTTTCAAATTATCTCTTTTCATAATAATTATCATTAGTTCAGATTCAATAATTTTTAACATTTTTCCATATTCACCTTGTCACTGATTTCTAATTAAACTCTTTAGAAGTTGTATATTTTTAATGTGTTCTGGACAGAAATAATAGTTACTGAAATAATCCTTGTAAATCTCAAAGTGAATATTGATATTCATTAGATTTAAATTCATAAAATATTTAAATATCACAAAAACTGTATCAATAATATTTTATCATTCATAGTTATCATTAATATATTAATATTTTATTATATGACAATGTTATTTGAATAACAATATTACTCAAAAAGTTATCTTTTTGTCTTCTAAATTCTTAAGAAAATAACTAGCTTTGATATAACTGTTTCCTAAGTTTGCATTTGCATTTAGGCAGCATGATCCAAAAAAGTTGACAAGATTAAAGCACTGAGGTAGTACTGTGGGCAATTATTCTGTGTTTTTTCTCTGTTTAGTATCCAAACATGGCCACTTTAGAGGCATTTTCAGTCATTGTGGTACAATTGCTTGGAATTAATCTGGGATTAACATATGATGACATCTACAATTGTTACTGTCCAGGACCTATGTGCATAATGAATCCTGAAGCAATGTAAGGTGTTTTTTTTTTAAGTATATGTGTACATATGTATGTTTCCCCTTTTGTGAATGCTTGTGCTATCCCTTGATGTTCAATCTCTTACAATATAACTTGACCATCAACATATGTATGAAGTACACAAGCACTTATTTGACATATTAAAGAGGATACTGTAGAGTGCATGCTTGAAGCCACTGTGTGGAAAGGATGTGGATGTTGATGCAGACCTGAGGAAGCTTACTGGAGTCTTGTTGAAGATATTGGAAAAACCATTCAGGATAAGCACTGAAGAGCTCCTGGGATAATATCAAATGTAGAAAACCAACAGACCTGGAGTGGAGCAAAAAACTAGAAATGGTTGAAACTGTAAAGAATGGCATTTTAGGCATAGGGCAAAGAAAGTGAAATAGCACAAGACTAAAGAAACATGAGTCAGAGGGCGAAGACCAGGACACAGTATGTAAAACATAGAAGAGGGTCTACTTCTGCATTCATGATGCAGGGTCCGTTAAGAAAAATATAACAGAAGCTCTTTTAGCCAACAACTTTTTCTTGTAAGTTAATGCAAAATGAATCAGAGGGAACTGAATATACTATATGAGAGATGAGAGCTTTCATATTAACCTATAGTATTAAGATTGACATACAAAGGAGATGCCCAAATATCTTTTATGGAATTTTGGATGTATTAACAGCAAGTACCATAAAACATAAAATTTTATGAAATAGGAATGTTGTGCAGTATAGTTTGTATAGATTAAATCTGGACGAAATAAGTTGGAATTGTTAAGTACATGGTTATGTAGGTCCAGTTCTCAGAGAACAAGAGATCCAAAATGGATCAATGAGAATTAAAAACTTGAACATAGTAGGGCCAGCATTGTAGCTTAGTAGGTGAAGTGGCCACTTGCTATGCCAGCATCCTACATGGGCACCAGTTTCAGACCCAGCTGTTCCACTTCTAATCCAGCTCCCTACTAAAAGTCCAGCTGAAGAGCAACAGAATATGGCCCCTGTGTTTGGGCCCCTGCCACCCATGTGGAACACTCAGCTGAAGCTCCTGGCTCCTGGTGGAGGCCTCCCCAGCCCTGGCTGTTGCAGCCATTTGAAGAGTGAACTAGAGGATGTAAGATTCTCTCTCTCTCTCTCTCTCTCTCTCTCTCTCTCTCTCTTTCTCTCTCTCTTTCTGTAAATCTGCCTTTCATATAACTAATAATAAAACTTTAAAGAAAAAAACAGTAGCGTAGCATTTAAGATTTATTTATCTGAAAGGCAGAGTGACAAAGTGAGTGAGAGCAAGTGACAGAGATCTTACATCCCATGGTTCATTCCTCAAATGACTGCAACCATCAGGTCTGGGCCAGTCTGAATCAGCAATCAGAAACAGAATCCTGTTCTCCCCCATGGGTGGCTGGAGCCCAAATATTTGAAGCATCTTCTGCCGCCTTCCAGGGGGCATTAGCAGGAACCTGGATCCGGAGTGTAGCTGCAGGGACTCCTACTGGCACTCTGCTGTAGGAGGTTAGCATTGCAGTTAGTGGTTTAACTCACTGCAACAGAATGCTGCCTGTACAGTCTGAATAACTGAGGTGACAGCAGTAACATCTGCTGGGAGAAGAAAAAACATACATAACAAAAACCAAGGTAGTGATGTGGAGTCTTATTTAGAGCCAACTGTGTGGGGTTTTTAAAAAGATGTTGTTTATTTATTGAGAGGTAGAGTTACAAAGAGGAGAGAGAGAGAGAGAGAGAGAGAGAGAGAGAGAGAGAGAGAGTGAGCGAGCCAAGGCTAAGTCAATCTGAAGCCAGGAGCAAGGAGCTTCTTCCCACGCAGGTGCAGGGATCCAAGCGCTTGGGCCATCTTCTACTGCTTTCCCAGGCCACAGCAGAGAACTGGATCAAAATGGAACAGCCAGGACCTGAACCGGTGCCCACATGGGATTCTGGCACTTCAGGCAGTGGCTTTATCTATTGTGCCACAGTGCCGGCCCCCAAAATGTGCTTTAAGAGTAAGGGAGGGGGCCAGCATTGTGGCTTAGTGGGTTAAGCTGCCACCTTCAATACAAGCATCTCATATTTATAGGTGTTCCAGTACTAAGCTGCTCCACTTCTATTCCAGCTCCTAGTTAATGAGCCTGAGAAAACAGCAGAAGATTGTCCAAATGCTTAGGCCCCAGGCATCCACATGGGAGACCTGGGTGGAGTCTGGCTCCTGGCTTCAGCCTGGCAGCATCATGGCCATTGTTGCCACTTGGGGGATGAACCAGTGGAGGGAGATCTCGATCTTTCTCTTTCTCCCCCTTTCTCTGTATGTAAGTCTACCTGTGAAATAAATAAACCTTAAAAACAAAAAAGGAGTGATCGAAGTCAGATGGTAAATACATCAATGCAGTATTTTAATTTCTCCAAACACTTTTACAAAGCAGAGATAAATCTAGGAAATTAGAAAAAAAATAATAAAACTTCAGGCATCTGGTATTGTGCTGCAAGGATTGTCAAATCCAATTTGAATTGAAATCTGAGATAATTTCAACATGAAAAATAATACTGGTGAATGGGTGCTGCAGTGCAACAAGTTAAACCATTGAGAGGAAATGCTTAAAGTTTAAATGGACTTAATTATTATTCTGTAACCACACAGGAAATATTTAGATGTTACATCATCATTGGTTCTCTTTCATTGAAAGATATTACGAACAACTAATTGACAAAAAATATTTTAAAAGATGTAAGTGATTTTTAATATTGTTGGATGTAGTTTTGACAAACACCGACATTCTAAAATTTCCAGATGATGAGCTTCCTTTTAGGATAACAGCATGTCATATAAGAGTGCTGGCTCAAGTCCTGGATATTCCACTTGTAAACAAACTTCCTGCTAACGGATCCTGCGAGGCAGCAGATAATGACTCACTTACTTCAGTTTATCCCAGCCACTTGGGAAACTCAGGTGGAGATGTGGCTTACCGTATAAAAATTTTAAAAAACTAACAAAGACTATCTTTGTCAAACATTATTAAAAATTATATGTTGCTATGGTGAAAGACAGTAATGAAGACTAACAGACACAATTGTATCGAAGTCACTCTTTTAAATACTATAAATAAATTGAAATATTGAGCAACTTTTTTCAGTCCCAATGAAACATTAGAGGGATAGTCCTTATGACATTGTTGCCAGGATTCCTAACCTCAGTCTGTCAGGACACATTTCAAAAACACAAATAGAAGGACATTCTACAAAGCAGTGGTTCAGCGGTTAGAAAACTTCTCTCAGTTAAGAAAGTTGAAACAAAGCACTTAGGACAGTAAACTGGAGAGTCATAGAACTAAATTCATGGGCTTATTCTCAACTGGATCCTATTGCTATAAAGTGGCAATACCAAGGAGCAAGGGATTCTAATTTTATACTGACATAATTAGCCATCATTAGTTTTATTTCTTAACCTTTTCCACTTGTATTTACTATTATGTTCCATTTTCTTAACAGTCATTTGGGCTTCATATATTAATAATGAGGTTGGCAATAATGAATATACTCAGAGAGCCCATTTTGCACCAAGCACACTAAGAGTCTTTTGCTTTTAACGTTCTTTACTTTCCAGATGTTTTTTATAACAAATTACAGCATAAATGAACATATTGCATTTGTTAGTGACCTATGGAATTAAAAGCACCCTCCCATTGTCTTTTGACTGTTCTCGCAGTGAAGTAGCTCGGAATTCAGTGCACTTTATGGGAGAATGTTACTGCAGTACGGGTTTCTTGCTCCATTTATCTGAGGCATCTAACTTAATTTCAGACTCTCCAGTGGTGTAAAGTTCTTTAGCAGCTGCAGCATGGCCGAATTTAAACAATCAGTGTCACTGCCTAAATTCGATTGTCTTCAGTCTAAAGAAGTTCCAACAGTGGTTCTCCAAGGAAAATCTGGAACTTGCGGCAATGGAATTTTGGAAGGAACAGAGCAATGCGATTGTGGCGTTGGAGAGGTTAGTCATAAACTTTATCAGGTTATGCAAAGATTTGTTTGTTTTTTTCTGTTATAATCTTACAAAGATGGATGTGATGTTAAAGGGGAGTCATTAACATTCTATGTATTTTCTTAAATATGTCTGTCAGGGGGGTATATGGGGCAGGTGATAACAGACTTATCCTCAATTTGAAACACTTGAAGAGTTCATCTCCTGGGTATCTGTGGTATGGATTGTAGAAACAGATTTTCACCTTGACTTTTGAGTACAATGAACCAGAGTAGAATCATTGATATAATCATCACCTATAACATCTCACAGTTCCCTCCAAAACGGTTTGTACAGGCTCCCTAATAAGCTATTAGATGTTTCCTGTTATGCACTTTCTCATCTACTAGTTTTCATTATTTTGTATCTGTGGTTATTTACTTTTATTTGCTTCAACAGAATTGGGTTAATCACAATCTTTGCTTCATTGTCATTGTGATGACGATAGGTTTATTATTATTATTATACATTTTTCATTAATTAATCACAAGTTTTATTAGTATTGAATTTCAGAAAATTGTAATAAAGCTTAATTTTGTGAGATAAATTTTTTCTTTATTACTTAAAATGTTCATATTAATATAAATATTAATATTAATTCACTTCTCTATTTAATAATATGATTGGGGATATAGACTTACAAGAATTTTTTGTTTATAAATACTCAGAAAGTTTATAAATACATTTTTTTCCTCTCTGTTTTCTTAACAGTTCATGTCTTGTATTTAACTTCTGAGGTACATAAGAGTCATTTGGCTATATATCTAGTTATGGAATTTCCAGGTCATTGATTAGATGAATGATGCCTGAGAAATCAAAAATTTAGATTAAAAGATGTCTGTGCAAATTTATATTTTCCTTTTTTTACTGTATAGTAAATCCTGTCTTTTTAAAACCCTATTCGGCATATGGTATTGCCAATTTTGTAATGTTTGCCAATTTTGAGTATAAAGTGTTAACTAATTGTGGTTTCAATTGGAATTTCCTTGATTACTAGAAAAATTATATATCTGTGTATACTAGCCATATGTTATACTACTGGTCCCATAAGTTTGCTGTGAAATATATGTTTATTTGTTTCATCTATTAAGCTTCCTGTTGTTTCTCCTTGTTGTGGTTATTTATACATTCCCTATAGTGATCATTAATTTTTTTGAGATTTAAAAAGCAGGATTTATTAGAGTGAAAGACCTCCAGCCAGAGCAGCGTGGAAGAGGGCTTCTGAGAGAGGAAAAAACCGAAAGAGCTCCATGGTAGAGTTTTCAAGCACTATTTTGATTGACATTCAGTTACAAGGCAAGGAAAAACCCATCAAAAGACTTGGCTTACAATCCTTTATCCTATCTGGCTTGCTCATGATCAAACAGAAAACCATCCAGAGTGGTGGGATAGAAAACTTGTTTTCACAAGAAACTGTGAGCTCAGGAGGATGGGATCCCACTCCCTTGCTAGTCTCATGGTAAATTTGGAGATTCCTGAGGAAGCAGGATGGACACTTTTGATCTTGCTAAAGGTAACTTTTTGGGGGAACATTTTCCACCCTCCATTTCCAGACTGCTTAGTAACCCACTTGACTCCTCACATTCCCCCCTCAACAAGAATGGGCCTCAACTTCTGTTAGGGGAACTGGGCAATGACTACTCTGGCTACTTCATGCTCTAAAAGGGCATCACTGGGAACGGGAGTCGACAGGATTCCAGCAGGAGGGGGCTTCTCAAGGTGGACAGCAGTGCCAGCTTGCGGAAACTGCTTCCATCTGAGGTTTCATGGAGAGCTTGTCTATTGACAGTTGGGTTGCAAAGACCTTATTTTATCTGGTGAAACTCTACTTTGAGGACCTGGGCAGTGTTTAAGCTGTCATTTGCGATGCTGGCATCCATTGTGTGACAAAGCCAGTTCCAGTCTTGGCTGATCCACTTCCAATCCCAGTTCCCTGCTAAGTCATGTAGGAAAGCAGCAGAAGATGGCTCAAGTATCAAGGTCCCATGTGAGAGATCCAAAGGGAGTTCCAGGTTACTGGCTTCAACCTGGAACAGTCACAGCCATTGAAGCTGTTTCTGGAGAGTGAACCTGTTTATAGAAGATATCTCTGTCTCTCCTTCCTTCTCACTGTCAATCTGCCTTTCAAATAAATAAATATAACATACACATCCCTACCCCTACAAGAAACAGGTTGGCATAACACATTAATGTCTTGTAATGTTTTTTAAGCTCATTTTTTTATTGATGTGAAAGGCAGAGTTACAGATTGGGGCGGAGGGGGGAGAGAGAGATCTTCCATCTGCTGGTTCATTCCCCAAATGGCCACATTGGCAGAGGCTGTACTATGCCAAAGCCAGGAGCCTGGAGCTTCTTCCCTGCATATCCTTGATAAATTCCACTTGGTCCAAGTAAATTTATCTTTCTGATGTGTTGTTGGATTTAATTAGCTAATATTTTGTTGAGGATTTTTGCATTTATGTTAATCAAGGGTACTGGCCTATAGCTCCCTTTGTTGTATTTTTTTTCTGTTTTATGAATTAAGGTGATGCAAGCTTCATAGTAGGAGTTTGGGAGGATTCCCACCCTCTCAATGGTTTTGAATAGCTTGAGAAGAATCAGAATTAAATCTTTTGTAAGTATCTGGTAGAATTCAGCAGTGAAGCCATCTGATCCTGGGCTTTTCTTTGTTGGGTCTTTATTGCTGATTCAATCTCTATCTTGGCAATTGGTCTGTTTAGGTTTTCTATGCCTTCATGACTCAATTTTCATAGATTGTCTGTATCCAGGAATCTGTCCATTCTTCTAGGTTTCCCAATATATTGGCATACAGCTCTTTGCAGTAATTCCTGATGATTCTTTTAATTTCTGTGGTATCTCTTGTTAACATTTCCTTTTTCATCTCTGATTTTGTTTGTGTCATCTCCCTCTTTTTTGTTGGTTAGTTGGGCCAATTTTGTATCAATTTTGTTTAGTTTTTCAAAAAAAATCTCTGCATTTCACTGATCTTTTTTATTGTTTTTTTAGTTTCAATTTTTCTTATTACTTTCCAGATTTTAATTACTTCTTTCCTCCTACTAATTTTGGGTTTGGGTTGTTGTTTTTCTAGGTCCTTGAGATGCACCAGTTGTTCATTTGTAGCTTTCCAATTTCTTCATGTAGGCACCAATTACTATAAACTTCCCTCTTAATATTGCTTTTTCTGTATCCCATAAGTTTTTATATGATGTATGATCATTTTGATTCATTTCCAGAATTTTTTTTATTTCTCTTTTGAGTTCTTCTATGATCCAATGTTCATTAAGGAGCATGTTGGTCAGTTTCCATGTTTGCATATGATCTAGAGATTCTTGAGTTGTTGATTTCTAGCTTCATTCTATTGTGGTCAGAGAAGACACATGGTATGATTTTGTTTTTTTTGTTTTTTTTTTCAATTTGCTGAGACTTGCTTTATGTCCTAGTATATAGTCTATCCTAGAGAAAATTCCATGCACCAATGAAAAGAATGTGCATTCTGCAACTGTGGGATGAAAGATTCTGTAGATATCATTTAGATCCATTTGTTCCATAGTGTTGGTTAGTTCTGTTGTTTCTTTGTTGATTTTTTTGTCTAGTTGATCTGTCCATTGATGAAAGTGGGGTGTTGAAGTCCCCCATTACTATTGTATTGGAGTTTATGTCTCCCTTTACATACATTAACATTTCTTTTAAATACCCAGGTACCCTGTAATTGGGTGCACAAACATTGATTATAGTCGCATCTTCCTGTTGAACTGATCCCTTAATCATTACATAGTGCCCTTTTTTGTCTCTTTTAACAGTTTTTATGTTAAAGTCTATTTAGTCTGATATTAGGATGGCTACACCTGCCCTTTTTTTATTTCCATTAGCATGAAATATCTTTTTCAATTCTTTCACTTTAAGTTAGCCTATATTATTGTTGGTGAGATGTGTTTCTTGTAGGCAGCAAATAGATTGGTCTTGCTTTGTTTCTTTTTTTAAAGATTTACTTATTTATTTGAAGGTCAGAATTACACAGAGAAAGAAGGAGAGGCATAGAGAAAGAGAGGTCTTCCATCTGCTGGTTCACTCTCCAATTGGCTGCAATGGCTGAAGCTGCAATGATCTGGAGCCAGGATCCAGGAGCTCTTCCAGGTCTCCCACATGGGTGCAGGGGTCCAATGGCTTGGGCCAACTTCTACTGCTTTCCCAGGCCATAGCAGAGAGCTGGATTGGAAGTGGAGCAGCCGGAACTCAAACTGGCGCCCATATGGGATGCTAGCACTGCAGGCGGTGGTTTTACCCGCTATGCCACAGAGCCGGCCCCGGGTTTTTTTTTTTTAATCATTTCGGCCAGCCTGTATCATTTTTTTAAAGCTTGATTTATTATTAGAAAGGCAGAGTTATAGAGAGGCAGAGGCAGAGAAAGTGAATGAGATCTTCTATCCTCTGGTTCACTCCCCAAAAGACCACAACAGCCAGAGTGGGGCTAATCCAAAGATCCAGGAGCTTCTTCCAGGTCCCCTAGGCTGGTGCAGGGCCCCAAGGACTTGGGACATCCTCTCCTGCTATCTCAGGCCATAGCAGGGAGCTGGATCAGAAGTGGGGCAGCTGGTACTCAAACCAGTGCCCATTTGGGATGCCAACACTGCAGGTGGTGCCTTTATCTGCTGTGCCACAGTGCCGGTCCCCCAGCCTGTATCTTTTAACTGGAGAGTTTAGGCCATTTAAATTCAAGGTTACTATTGATGAGTAACAACTTGACCCTGACATTTTTCCATAAATATTCCTATTTTTTTTTATTTTTTATTTACTTTGTAGTTTTACTGGGAAATTTTCTGCCTTTACATTTGTTCATAATGATGACTATCTGTGTTTCTGTGTTTAGCATGTCCTTAAGCATCGTTTGTAAGACTGGATCACATGTGTACACAAGAGCCACTGGCCAAATGTTGTCCTCTCTCCACCACTGCTACTGCTGAGAAGATGGGTGTCCTGTCTCAGCCAGCAGCTGTGCAAGCACACAGGGGCTTCCACAGCCACTACTTATTCCCAAAATGGTGCCCACCCTCTCTCAACTGGGTGCCGGCACCATTTTGAGGGAGGAAGGGGTGAGAGAAAGGTGCTCCTTTTACATCCACTGGGTCTGGAGGTATTCTCCAGCCTTTAGGGCTCCCGGAAGGACTCATACCATGCTCTCTCCCCAGCAATTTCACCACAGGTTGCTGCAGTCTCACCTGTGTCTCCAAGCTGCTGCCCTCCCAGGCTCTCAGCTGCTGGAGTCCTGAGTTGTGTCCATGTTCATGCTGCACATCCAGACCTTCCACACAGATCCACAGCATTCTTTTTCCTTCCATAGAATTTCCACTGTAGTCTCTCTGTAATTCTTCCCCCAGAGTATCCTTTGTTCTATTTTTTTCTTCACTATCTATGCCTAGCCTAGCGTAGTAGCCACTCTCTATTTCCCTCTGGGGACAACTTGTTAGGCAATTTTATTGCTGGATACTATACACCTAGGCTGTACACAGTTAGATAAAAACCTGCTGCTTCTAGGCACCAAGTCTGTGTAGTAGTGTTACTCTACTGTAAACTGCTGGCAACTGAAAACAATAAGAATTTGCACATGTGGATATATCTAAACATAGAATCAGTACAGTTAAAATATGACATAAGGATAAAAAATGGTACCCTCAGTAGGACAGTTATCATGATGCGACCTGAATGTTGTTCTGAGTGGGTCAGTGAGGGAGCAGTGAGTGCAGGGGAAGGCCCAGGACACGTGAAGTTTGATAAACATCTTTCTCTATTAATAATTTAGCCTCAGCCTATTGTGATTACTTCATGAGCTTCTAACATTTTTTTAAACTCTTGCCTCTTTAGTAATAAAATTTCTTAAGCACATACTATAAACTATACAAAATAATTCCTTTATGTCTTTAGTCAATAAACTTTTATCTATTGTTAATTTTTATTTTGCTTTAGAATTCTGTGTTGGAAATTAAGAGAAAACACACATAGTCCCCAGGCTTACGCCAGGTCAGCATCCTCAATAACACCACCTTCCACCTCCACTTTTGCCTTCAGGGGAGCTTCACCAGGGCCAGTGACGCATGGAGCTGTCGTCTCCTGTGTTAGTGTTTTCTTCCACCTGCTGAGGCTGCCTTACAGTTCTCTTCTTTCTTACAGGTAGAAGGAGGACACTCCAATACAATGACAGAAGTACAGCGTCCTGAATACATTAGGCTGGTAGCATGGTGGTTTGCAGTGCTATTATCCAATGTTATGTACTGTAGCCAGTTGTGTGTGCCCCATTTTCCATAACCGACAGCATAGTAGTTTGTTCACACCAGCATTGCACAGTCACTTGAGTATAATGTTGCACTACAGTGAAGATGGCCACATCACTAGGGGATAGGAATTTTTCACCTCCGCTACAAGTTTATGAAAGTACCATGGCACATGCAATCTGCCCTTGACCCAAACATCATGTGACATGTGGTACACACTCAGTAAAATCATTTCTGGGAATCAAAGTTTCTGTATTTATCTTGAATATATTTACTTTTAGGCGTGCAGTCACAAAAAATGCTGTAATCCTGCAGATTGTACTCTGATTGGATTTTCTGAGTGTGGCACTGGACCATGCTGTGACGCAAAAACTTGCCTGGTAAGCTTTCAAAATATCACATTATTTTCTTTCATGAAATTTATTGTGTTCTAATATAGTTGTGTTTACCTTTTTAAAACAGTATTTCCATGGTTTTAATTCATTTTCACTTTGATATGCTTTTATGGTCTGGTTCTTAAGGGCATGTGAATATTTCATGCCTTTAACTAGTCTGCGCAGTATGTTTTTTGGAGGACATTAGTTATTTTTCTATGGATCTATATACTAAATATATGCTTTATATGTGTGTGTGTTTTCAAGTCAATAGCCTAGTCTTCTGATGACTAATATTTCATGCTCAACTGATTTCTCTATTTCAAAGATTTTTTTGGTATATTTCAACCTTTCTCTTAGCTCCATTTTTTCAATAAAAATTTTCACTCTCCCCTGAAGACTCATTCAGCTCTTCAATACACCACTAATTCCAGATTATTTTGGTCTTATGAATTCATCTTCTTTATATCTAAATGTAACTCTTCATGATTGAACATCTTAGAACAAAATCACAAAATCCTAAATGAATCGCCCTACACAATTTGATGTGCAATGTTCTGATGAACAACAAATATTTATAAAAATTCATTTTTTGAAAATGGAAGAAAAGGAATCAATGAATAATGGTAATATGTAGCACACAAATATCAAAGTGTAGCTTGAAATTGTTCTCATCTTAAGAAATAAGTATCAGTTTCTTTTAAAAAATATTTGAGAGAGGCAGAGGGAGAGAGAAACAGAGAGACAGAAACAGAGAGAGATTGATCTTCCATCTGCTGGTTCACTCCTCAGGTGGCCACAACAGCCTAGGCTGGGCCACGCAGAAGCCAGAAGCTTCTTCTGGGTCTCCCACGTGGGTTCAGGGGCCAAAGCACTTGGGATGTCTTCTTCTGCACTTCTAGGCATACCAACAGGGAGCTGGATCAGAAGTGGAGAAACTGGGACTCAAAATAGCACCCATATGGGATTCTGGAACTGTAGAAGGTAGCTTAACATACAGCACCAGCCCTAGTATCAGTTTCTTAATTAGCTTCTTGGTAAGGCATTTAAAACATCAATTTGCAAGGATGAATTCCATTTGTTCTAGCAAAAACATATTACACATAGCTCCAAATTGGAGAAATGCCTTTGATTTTTGGTAAAAAAAATTTTTTGTGAGTCCACAACTTTCTAGTCAACCATGATTTGCTGTGTCATCTCATGTATATCTTCCTCCTTGTTGATTGTCTTGTCTTCTTGGTGTCTGGGCTCCTACAACTTCTTGAAATAAACTTTGGTATGAAGTTTTGAGATTGTCATACTGCTGATATCACTTTTTGTGGAGGTAAAGATGAAAAATTTCTGGTGTGTTCTATGATGAGGGACTTGATTGAGGGGTGTGGTGGAATGAGAAGGCCATTCTAAGATGGCCACTGGCAAGTGAGGGTCAGTTACTCAGGAATGGCTTTGGAACCCACCTGGCAATGGAGCCTGCCTAGCAACAAGCTGTGATTGGTTAGGGCATAAACCACCCCTTGACCAGATTGGCTGCCTTGGCTATATAAGCTGCTGTACCAACTGAAATAAATGAGTGTGAGAGCTGCTCACCTCTGGCCTGCTTTCACCTGACTACCAGTGTCTGTGTGGTGACTCTGTGCCTCTTGCCCCCATCGCGTTCCTCCTCTCAGAATGAATCCACAGCAACAGAGGAAAGTGATCCAGTCAGAAGTTGCAAGCCTCTGTGCAGCTGCTTCAGGAAAACCAGGACAATCAGAATGCTGGCCTCCAATCTCCTCACCTGCTGTGGAACAGTATTTTGCTGTGGCTTCACAGCCATTGTCCAGGCATTTTTCAATGTTTACCCACTCTAGTTTTGTGGGCAGTGGAACCCCCAGTGAGTCTTGTTCCAGACTCTTCCCTCCACATGTGAAAGAATTCAGGGTGGAGGTATAAAGATGTACTTGAAGTAAGATTTATTTAAAAGCAAAGGAGAAGTGCACTCTCAAGCAACAACTGCTGAGAAAGTCAAGAGAGAGAAAGAGGATGAACAAACACTCCCTCAACAAGGTTTAGGCCATCCTTCTATACTATTGGGAAGCATAATGGGTTCTGTATGGGGTGGGGTTTAGTTGAATATTCAAAAGAGGGTAGAGTTTAGGATGGTGCTTGAATATCACCTGTTTTTGTGTCCATTTTTGCAAAGATAAGAAGTGTCATGATGCCAGGTGCATAATGGTAGTAGAAGTGGCTGCAGGATAATTTTATTATTATCACCCAAGTTTATGGCAAAGACATGTCCTGTGGCCATATTGGATACTTCCACCTGATGCTGGTTCTAAGTTTGCAATATTGTGCAAGGAGATGGGCAGCTTGGTGGGTTGGTAGTGCACAGAAAGGGAGGTTCGGGTGTTGCATGGAAAGGGAGTTTGGATGGTGCAGACCAGGCTGTCATGTAGGGTCTGCCTGAGACTGCTGCAAGTTCTGGCCAGAGCTGTACCACTGCTGATCAAGAAAAGCTAGCCCATGACAGGTTGCATGGCTGCTTTGGTTGGCTGAGGTTATAACATGGCAGGTCAGCTGGTATTCTCAAATCTAAGCTTCTCTTGCTAACATTATATGCCTGCCCATATCATTTCCCCCTTGGAGGTTTCTGTTCCTTAATCATAATTGGAGGATGCTTGATTTATGGTTTTGAAGCCTCTTGCCAAAGCATAGCCAGATTATAATTGGCCCTTTCAACTGCATCTGCACTTCAGTACCATTCTTTAAAGTACTGAATAAAATATTCCTTAGAGTATCCAAACACTATGTCCCAGGACCACCTCCAGACCGCTCATTCTACACTTTGCCATGGAAGATAACAGAAGAATGCCACACCAAAATAAATAGGGAGATGTTGGTTTTGTGTAGGTATTTTGTGTATGTGTGAGTGTGCGGGGAGCCAAATACCAAGTGATTTTCCAAAGAGACAGCAGGGGTGCTCAGGGGTCATAGGATGACAAAATCTATTTGTCAGACATAGGCAGATGCTAACTGCATGCAAACAAAACTCCTGGTTGGTAAAGATGACAAAATATGCAATGGTGCAAATCATTCCAAAGGAGCAAAAAGGATGGGATCTTAAAACGCATAGGTGAAAGGAAAATAGGCAAGCTTAAAAGTCTATGGCCAGATTACAGTGGAAAAACAAGAGACCCTCAGGTCACTTAGTGTCTTGGGAGAAAATTGCAACCAGCCTTGTAAAGCTTCTTCAGAAAGGATCCAAAGGCATATGATCTGCATGATGCCAGCTCTCGCACTTTCCGTATCCAACACTTGTTGGAGGGCATATACATAGATGAGGTAGAAGAAGTTAGTCTATGGGAGGTCAGAATGGAAGGGGGAAATGTCAGAAAGAAACCAAGAGCCTTAAGGCACAAGAGAGGTGAGAAATGGGCAAAACTCACCAATGTTTTGCATGGGTTTCCATTTCATGTTCCTCCTGGCTGGCTCACCGCATACTGCTGTGGACAGTGGGAATCCCAACTGGGCTTATCCCATGCTTTTCCCTCCAAAGATGAACAGATTCAATGTGGAGGTGCCGGAGTCCAGCTCCAGCCAGTCCAGGGGTTTATAAAGGTGTGAGAGACATCAGCACAGGGAGAAATGAGCACTCACAGCAAGGCAAATGGCATGGCTCTGGCTCTCAAGTACCAGACTTTATATCACGTCACATAATGATTATTTCTTCACAATAACAGGTCTGAGGTCCATTTTCTTAGAACCACTGACCTTGTATTTTATCTTGCCTTTACTAGTTACAATTTCCTTGATTTTCAAGGGTATAGTCAGAGCATGGGTTACAGTCACAAACAGGTGCAAGACAGTGGGCTGCCCACAGAAGCAAGGCCTGGAGCACTGTCAAGCTGTGCAAAAATTGGTTAGACAAGCTAGAATAGTACCTTCCTTTTAAAAAAAAAAAGATTTATTTTTTTTGAAAGTCGGAGTTACACAGAGAGAGAAGGAGAGGCAGAGAGAGAAAGAGAGAGGTCTTCCATCTGTTGGTTCACTCTCCAGTTGGCTGCAATGGCTGGAGCTGTGCCAATCCAAAGCCAGGAGCCTGGAACCTCTTCCTGGTCTCCCACATGGGTGCAGGGGCCCAGGGGCTTGGTCCATCTTCTACTGCTTTCCCAGGCCATAGCAGAGAGCTGGATTGGAAGAGAAACAGCCTGGACTAGAACCGGCACCCATATGGGATGCTGGCGCTTCAGGCGGAAGCTTTACCCGTTAGACCACAGCACCAGCCCCAAACAGTACCTTCCTAATCTAATCATTACTAGAAGGCCCAATGTTCAAAGCAGGCCCTTTTTTAAAATATATCCCCTCTATGCAGTTCTTTCTGTAATTCTTTAATTTCTTTATTGTACTTATTTAAGGTTCACTGAGATCTACTCCACAGTTTTGACATCCTAACCATTGTTGTATTTGTAGCACATATTGAATTAAAGCTTTAATAACATTTATCTTTGTTCTAGTGGGAAGTATATACCAAGGAGCCTGTTGCCTTTTAATTCTTTTCCACAAACAGCTCAACCTTGCATAAAGCATCACCCCTTCTCTTACACTAACATTTGGCTTGATTAAAATTCTACAAAGCAATGGACATTTTGGGGATAATGAGACTAAGGGTTCTTCCCTAAAATTAGGAATACAGCAATCAGCAGCAGGACCACCAGGAAGCTCCGGCTTTCTTATGCAGAGTTCAATTCCCAACAATCCTAAAACCACCAAGAGGACCACAGCTGTCCTTCCCACGCCTTGTCAGCCAGCCAAGGTTGCCTTGGCCTCACCATTCATGCTCTTCCCTCCAAAGATGAACAAATTCAATGCGGAGGCCTGAAGACATGCTGGGAAGCAGGATATATTTAAAGTAAAGGAAATGTACACAGGATGTAAGTGCAGGCAAGCTCAAGAGCAAGAAAAAGAATGAATAAAAAGTCTCCAATAATGGTTAGGTAGCCGTTTTTTGAAGAATTATTTATTTATTCTAAAGTCAGAGTTACACAGAAGGAGGAAAGGCAGAGAGAGAGAGAGAGAGAGAGAGAGAGAGAGAGAGAGAGAGAGAGGTCTTCCATCCTCTGGTTCACTATCCAGTTGAACTGCGCTGATCCAGGCCAGGATCCAGGAGCTCCCACGCAGGTACAGGGACCAAGGACTTGAGCCATCTTCTACTGCTTTCCCAGGCCATGGCAGAGAGTTGGATCAGAAGTGGAGCAGCCTGGACTCCAACCAACGTCCATATGGGATGCCAGTGCTGCAGGCAATGGCTTTACTCACTGTGCCACAGCACCAGACTCAGATAGTGCTTTTATACTATCAAGAGGCATAGGGTGTGTTGGTCCTGGATTGAATTCCTGCTTTCCTACTCTGGCCAGACCAACCCTCCCTGGTTGTGGGTGTCATATGAGGAATGAACCAGAGGACAGGCACTGTCTGTCTTTCTCTGCCTTCTTCCTCCTCCAATAAAAATTTAAAAATACATTGATACATGGCTAAAAAGTCCATGAGAGTATTTTAGGCATGGAAATCCAAGACACTCTGGCAAAAAAATGACCTAAATGAAAGATCTCTGTGAGTGAGATCTCAACGGAAAGAACGGGCCATCAATGAAGGAGGTACCTTTCTCTGAAGGGAGGAGAGAACTTGAACTTTGACTATGGCCTTGTCTAAATAAGATCGGAGTTGGTGAACTCAAGAGGTTTCCATAGCCTTGGCAGCTCATGACAAGAGCCTCGGGTGATTACTGAAGTGTCAATTGTTAAATCAACAGCAGGAGTCACTGTACACTTACTCCCCATGTAGGATCTCTGTCCTTCATGTATTGTCCAATGTGAATTAATGCTATAACTAGTATTCAAACAGAACTTTATACTTTGTGTTTCTGTGTGGGTGCAAACTGTTGAAATCATTACTTATTATATACTAAGTTGATCTTCTGTATATAAAGATAATTGAAAACCAATCTTGATATGAATGGGATGGGAGAGGGAGTGGGAGATGGGATGGTTGCAGGTGGGAGGGAGGTTATGGGGGGAAAAAGCTGCTATAATCCAAAAATTGTACTTTGGAAATTTATATTTATTAAATAAAAGTTTAAAAAGAAAAAAATACGTTGATACACCATCATATTAATTATATGTTGGTCAGTTGTATATTGACAGATGTGTAAGCAAAGAAAAACAAATGAGCACTTAGAAAATTAGACTGAAGATGAATCTAGTTTTATACTTGGGTGAAGCCAAGTTTAAAACAGGAACAATGGGGCCAGTGCTTGGTGCAATAGGTTAATCCTCCACCTTCACTGCCAGCATCCTGTGTGGGCGCCGGTTCTAGTCCCGGCTGCTCCTCTTCCAATCCAGCTCTCTGTTATGGCCTGGGAAAGCAGTAGAAGATAGTCCAATTACTTGGCCCCTGCACCCACATGGGAGACTAGGAAGAGGCTCCTGGCTCCTGGCTCCTGGCTCCTGACTTCGGATCTGTGCAGCTCCAGCCATTGTGGCCATTTGGGAAGTGAACCAACAGAAGGAAGACCTCTCTCTCTGTCTCTACCTCTCACTGTCTGTAACTCTACCTCTCAAATAAATAAGTAAATAGTCTTAAAAAAGAAAGGAAGGAAGGAAAGAGAGAGAGAGAAAGCGAAAGAAAGAAAGAGAGAGAGAGAGAGAGAGAAACAAAGAAACAAAGAAAACAGGAACAAGATTCTTCTCCTAAGCATTTATGGCAGAGGGGAAGTGCCCTTGTATTTTTTATGAAAACTCTCAAACAAACGCTCTCCACGGGTGTTCATTTTGAAGCTTTTTGATTTTTTTAATCCACACTGTGCCAATTTTTCAAAACAGTAGAGTGCACCTGTCTTTCCCAGAATTAACTGGAGGGGTACACACACACACATACGTACACACACACACACACACACACTCACAGATGTTTGTTCTTTTTCTCACAGATAGCCAGTAGAGGAAAACTATGTAGGAAAAGCACAGATCCATGTGATTTTCCAGAATTCTGCAATGGAACATCTGAATTTTGTGTACCTGATGTGAAATCAGCTGACTTAGAACCATGCAACAATAAGACTGCCTTCTGCTTTCAAGGAAGATGTCGAGATCGAGATAAACAATGTTTAGGGATATTTGGAGAATGTAAGAGTTTTATCTATTTCTGGGATTCATTTTTAAATAGCAGTTACTCTGAAGACAATAAATGATCCTATAGCCAAACTTGAAAATGATGCTATTTTTATATCCATATTTGAAAATAAGATTGTATATTAAAACAATAGACCTAAGTCAAGATACTAAATGTATTTAATCCCTATAGGACAAACAAAAGAGGATACTACTCAAAATTCAGGCAGTTGCTGGGAAAAGACTGGAGTATTTGAATAAAGAGAGTGAATGACTCATTTCTGAGTCACTTCTGCACTGGACTACAAATTTTCCTATTTAGAGTAGCTTTCAACATGTATTTTTCCTTCTTGCCCAGATAGTAGATGACAAAAAACATTTAGGACATGACTTTGGGCATTTTGGCTCTTACATGGCTCTGTTGATTTGTCTTACTTTTAGCTTCTAATGACTTTTAAAGCATGAACAGTTGGAACTTCTTATTTGTTTTCAGTTGCCAAGAGTGGTACATATCTGTGTGAAGAAGAACTCAATTATCACAATGACAAATTTGGAAGCTGTCGAAGACAATGTAACTATAAGTACGTATTTAGAAAACTAGACATTCTCCAAATACGTGGGAATATGCTGTGTTATGCTTCAGACTCACTTAAAGCAAACATGAGATTATCCTACTATGTAATGAAGGCTTAGTAAACTGCACTTCATGAGATCCTGTATGCTCTGAAATGTTTTGGTGTTGGGATATGAGTATATTTTGAATAGTGTGTTTTGCATTGTTACTTACCTAATGTATTACAAGCGCACATGACTGACAGGTAACATTTGCTTCCTTAAATTGCCAGTTTTGTCCTTTGTGGAAAGCTAGCTTGCAGATGGACAAAAGCAGTTTTAGCATCATCGAAAGAATATGATGTACAATATATTTATATTAGTGACCAAATATGTGTGACTGCATCACTAAGAAACTCATCAAGGCAAGATGATACTTTTGTGGAACCTGGTTCTGTATGTGGTGAGCAAAAGGTAAATACAATTTCACTTCATTTTATACAAGGTTGATTTGCTGTGTTTGAGTGTGCTTGTGTGTATGTGTGTATGTGTGTATGTGAGAGAAAATTCATAAATAGTTTATTTTAATATTAATTATAATTACTGCTCCAAGATCTTTTAAAATTTTCTAAATATATTTTCATTCTATTTGAAGGCAGAGAGACAGAGAGAGAGAGAGAGAGAGAGAGAAAGCAAGAGAATTATCCATCTGCTGGTTCAGTGCCCAAATGCCTGAAACAGCTGGGGCTGAGCCAAGCTGAAGCCAGACCTAAAACTCAATCCAGTTGTCCCACATGGGAGACAGGGACACAAGTATTTCAACCATCTACTGCCGTCTGTCAGGGTGGGCATTAGCAGCTGTTGTCACTGGAAACAGAACTGGCGCTTGAAACTAGTCACATAGGAGAGGTGGGAATCCCATGTGACTTCTTAATTGCTATGCCAAATGGCTGCTTTATGCATCATGATTTAAGATACAAAAATCTGAATTTTTAATGGTCAAAAGAACTCTTAAAAAATTTTGCTATAGATACTTAAACTTAGGTTGTGATACTTGTGAGCAGTCTTAGCCTAGGCCTGCAATAATTTTTATAAACTGAAAATTAAGAGAATCAAATAGGAAACCAGAAAAGGTTACAAAAACATCACAAAAGTGTCAAGGTTAATAAAAAAGTAAATATTTGATTTATTTGTTCATTAATTTACTCTTCAAATACTTCTCCCCCAAACCCTCAGTATTATTAATAAAACATATTTTAAACTGTATTTATTTTTCCTTTTCTACACACTTTGAGAAAACCAATAAAATACTTCCTGTTATTATTTAAGAATGTTAGCTGACTACTTAAAAGGATAGTTATCACATACTTTAATGAAATAATTTACATCTATATACAATATTTTAAAAAATGAATAGTAAACATTCCTGAATGGGAAGATACTATCACATGAAAATGATAAGCACAAAAGAACATACTGACCAACCTTTTAATGCAAAATTATCTCAAAGACTATTAAAAACAATCTGACAAAAATAATTATAAATACAGTGTAAATGCACAACTAATTTTATGATGTCACCTAAAATATCACTAAAATAGAGCATATGTGTGTTATAATATGAAAATATGTTTGCTCTTTGTCCTGTTTCCTGTCGTACAGCTCCTAATATAGCACTTGGAATCCCATGCACAATGGGAATGCTTTTGTTACTCCTAATAAATCCCTTCAGTCATGCCTGAGCACTTGCTGACTCTAAGTATGGAAAGTAAAGGTGTTTCGGTAGCCCACAGAAGGCACACAGAAGGGGATGATGTTTGGGTGGTGCAAAGAAAGGAAGTTGGGTTGCTGGAGATCTCACAGCTGTGACTGTGTTGCCAGTTAGCCAGGGTATCTGCACAGGTTAGCCGGAGCTGTCACATTGCAACCACTCTCTATTAGCAACCTCCCTACCCACATGGAAAGAGCAGAGGAAAAATCCCAAGTGTCCCACCTACCCAGCTGAACCCTGCCAGAGTGCCAGGAGCAAAGGCCTGCAGGAGAGAGCTCAGTTTCCTCTGATGATGGGAGCAAGGGAGAACTCCCCCACTCCCAGGTGTGCTAACAGTACTTGAAGTTTCAACAACACCTGGCAATAATGACGCGGTGTCTCCTTTCTTTAGTTTTAGTAGAGGAGGATTGTTAAAACAAAACGGTTAACTAGATTGACAGTCCTATAATAAAATACTCCAAATATCTAAGTTTTATCTAAGGGCCACTCTTCATACTAAGAACCAGAAAATCTCACACAGGAGTGTGGAAAGGTTAATAATAAACACCAGTCTCAAGTTCACAGACGTTAGAAGTATCCTTCAAAGAATGAACAATTATAGACATGCATGAAACCCGTCAAACAACAGCATGTTTTGGCAAATAACTGAACATATAAAAAACAACCAATCAAAAAACATGCAGCTGAAAATCATAGTAACCAAAATATAAAACTCAATGATGGCTCAGGAGTAGCATGGAGGTACTGGGAAAAGAAGTTGTGAAGCTGAAGATAGCACAAGAGAAAAGAATGCATCCAAGCAACAGAGAGAAGACGTGTACCTGAATAGAAGGCCTAAAGGTCATGCAAAATTATAGAGAATGATACACCATTCATAACACCAATGTTGTGGAAGAGTAGGAGAAAGAGCTTAAGAATGACAAAGCATTGCAGGAAAGCATGCCCGGTATTTTCACTAACTGGCCAAAAGAAATAAACCTACAAAGTCAAGAACATGAGCGAGCCTCACATAGGATGAGCCACGTGACATCCCTAGCAGGATAGCGGCACAATAAATTTTCTGACTATCAAAGAGAAACAGCAAGAATTTTTTAAGTGAATGAGTAGGAAACAGCATCTCAAGTACAGGGAAACACATAGTTACAGTCACAACTGAAATTAAACTAGAAGATAAGTAGATATTCACACAACGGCTCTTGAAGAAGTTCATAGAAGTGGCAACCCAGGAAAAAGAAATACATAGACTTCAGGTTGATTGCTTCTTTCCATAAACTTTGAAGCCTCCTTGGAAGGTACAGTCAATCACCATGCTAGTCAACTAGACGCCTGCCATTCCACAAAGTGGTAGAATCAGGCAGTTGTCCCGTGGGAAGAGGCACTCAGCGTAGCACTGTGAGATCACTCAGAGCGTCACCGGTTACACTCTTCCTCAGCAGACTCGGCCTGCCTGGGAAAGTCAAAGTCGGATTGCTAGTGCACGCTCAATTGACTAATGTTCTCATGGCAGGAAAAATCTAGACTCTCCCCCCTCCCACAAAAAAAAGAAGCAAGGAAAAATACAAACAAGAAATCAGAGAGAGAGATGGCAGTGGGGGTGGTAAGGATAGAGGAAAGACAAAGAGAAGAGGGAAAGAGAGAGAGGAAGGGAGGGAGGAAGAAAGGAAGGAAGGAGAAAAAATGAAAGAGAGATGAATGGGAAATTGACATGATCTTATTTTGGAAAGATTCTTCCGGGTAGGAATTTTGGCTGCTGTATTCATTGAATTGTATTCACTGAAAACACTGATATACCTTTAAAGTATGATTCAGGTGATTATTATTTTATGACTGATACAGCAGGAGATTTAGGTTTGTATAATTCTTTTTTTTATCCGCACACCATGTTTAATAAAATACCTAATTGGGAATTGTCCATAAAGCACACTCATCATTGGCAATGCTGGCATTCAGATCATAACACCTCTACTAATTAAATGGGGTCATGTTTGTTCTAGAGGACAGACAATGCGAAGAAGCTGGAATTCTGTCATCCTTTTGGAAACAAAAATCCTTATAAATTTTCTCCCTTGAGAGATGCTGAACCAAAACTCTAGACACCAAGGAACCTCTGAGTTAAAAGTGTTTCTTCAGCCATTATAGGTGTTATCCACAAAAAGCAAGCAGCAGGTCCTAGGGCAGGTTCCCACAACCAGCAGCACAGGGGCTTCTGGAAAATAAACCTAAGAACTGACTGGATATTTTTTTTTACCTAAAACCAATCCAATCAATTATGATTAACACATTATTGCCTCAAGGATAATATTTAAGAACAGAAGAGTAAATGTATTTTGTGGACTGATAATGATGGCTGGCCAAATGTTGAATTATTTTTGCAAGCTTCATCAGAGAACTTTCTGATAACTGACAAGCAGATGCATGACAATAGTTTAGTTATATATTTTTAAGATGCTGAAGGAAATTAAACTGGAGACTAAGACTAAAAACATCCCAGAGCAGAAAACAAAAACCAACACACAAGCCAACAAAAACACAGTAAGATCACAAAGGGGACCAAAACTTTACTGGATTAGCAAAAGCAAGTAGAGTGTAATCTGAAATGTTTATTGAAACTTCCTATTCTAAAGGAAAACCAGGATTTATGCTCAATGAGAAGCAGCCAGCTAACTTGTAGTTGGAGGCTTTCCAGTGGTATAGAGCAAATAGCAAAACTCTGGTACCTTTTTATAAAGCCTGATAGGTGGGGCTGGAGTTGTGAGGCATCAAATTAATCCACCAACAGTGACGCTGCAATCTCATCAAAGTATTTATTCTATTAGAGTTCCCTGCTAAGAGACCTGGGGAAGCAGCGGAAGATGGTCCAAGTACTTGGGCTCCTGCACCCATGTGGGAGATTCCTGTGGGGCTGGGGCCATTTGGGGAGTGAAACAGAGGATAGAACATATCTCTGTCTCTCTCTCTCTCTCTCTCTCTCACTTTTTGACAGGCAGAGTGAACAGTGAGAGAGTGAGAGAGAGAGAGAGAGAGAGAGAGAGAGAGAGAGAGAGAAAGGTCTTCCTTTTGCCTTGGTTCACCCTCCAATAGCCGACGGGGCCAGCAGGCTGCAACCGCCGCATTGCGCTGATCCGAAGCCAGGAGCCAGATGCTTCTCCTGGTCTCCCATGCGGGTGCAGGGCCCAAGGCCATCCTCCACTGCACTCCGGGGCCAAAGCAGAGAGCTGGACTGGAAGAGGAGCAACCGGGACAGAATTCAGCGCCCCAACCGGGACTAGAACCCATGATGCTCGCGCCGCAGGTGGAGGATTAGCCTAGTGAGCACCGGCCTCCCTCTTTCTGTCACTCTGCCCTTCAAATAAATAAATACTTTTTAGAAAAACCCAACGAATAAAGAAGAAAAATTACAATGTAATAATCCTAATTAATAGAAGTGAAAATCAAATTTAAAAAAGCAGTAAAAATAAAAACCAGATCACTAGCTATTTCTTCTGTTTCACTTGTCTGTGTCTGCTGAGATTCATAGTGGCAACATTTTACCTCCAATCAGGGACTCTCCTAAGCATTTCCTGTGTGTCCTACCCGATGCTGGTGAGTTTGTAGTTTTTGCCTGTCACGGAAAATCTTTATTTCTCCACAATCTTTGCTGGGATTGTTATTCAGGTTTTTTGTCACTCCACTCCTGCGGGAGACCAGTCCCAGCCAGTCCAGGGGCCCCAAGGTGTGAGAGGTGTCAGTGCTCAAAGAGATGAGAGACACTCACAGCAAGGCGCATGGCATGGCTCTGGCTCTCGAGCACCAGACTTTATTTTTATATCATAAGTCACATAATGATTCTTTTTTCTCACAACAACAAGTCCGTTGTCCATTTTTTTAAAATTACAATTTCTTTGATTTTCAAGGGCATATTCAAAGCATGGGTAACAATCATAGACAGGCGCGAGATAACGGGCTACCCACACAAGCCAAGGCCTGGAGTGCTGCTGAGCTATGCAGAAATTGGCTACACAAGCTAGGACAGTACCTTCCTAATTTAATCTTTACTAGAAGGCCCAATGTTCAAAGCAGGCCCTTTTTAAAAGGTACCCCCTCTCTGCAGTTCTTTCCATAATTCTTTAATGTCTTTATTGAACTTATTTACGGTTCACTGAGATCTACTCCACAGTTTGGACATTCTAACCATTGCTGTATTTGTAGCACATATTGAATTAAAGCTTTAATAACATTTATCTTTGTTCTAGTGGGCTGTATATCAGGGAGCCTGTTGCCTTTTAATTCTTTTCCACAGCAGCTCAACTTGCATAAAGCATCACCCCCTCTCCTACACTAAATGTTGTGCTTGATTAAAATTCTACAAAGCAGTGGACATTTGGGGGATAATGAGACTAAATGCTCTTCCCTAAAATTAAAAATATTGCAATCAGTAGCAGGACCACCAGGAAGCTCCGGCTTTCTTATGTGGAGTGTAATTCCCAACAAACCTAAAACCACCAAGAGGACCACAGCTGTCCTTCTCAGGCCTTGCTGAGACAGACCTGCTGTGACCTTGTCAGCCAGTTGAAATTGCCTTGGCCTCACCACACCCACCCCCTAGGATTTTAAATATTTTACCCCTTTCTCTCCTGCCCTGCAATGCTTTCTGTTAAGACGTTTACTATTACTCTATTGATGATTCCCTTATCAATGACATTGAAGCTTTTGCTGTTGTTAAAATTCTATTTTTTTTCTTTATATTTTTGACTGGGTGACAGCTGTGAGCTTCTGGGAGGATATGTTTTTGGTGGAACCTATTAGTCGTTCTGGGGACTTCCTGGACTTGGATGTGTGTACATTTCCCAAGAGTTAGAACATTCTAGTCAACTGTATATGCTTTTTTCTGTCTTTTTCCCTCTTTTTTTGCTTCCTTTGTATAGAGTAGATGTTTGCTCACTTAAATGTATCTTGTAATTCTTGAAGATTTTCTTTCTTTTAAATTTTTCTTTTATTTATTTTTTTGCCTTGGTTAATTCAGAAAATCTGTGGTAGAGCTCAGAAAATGTTTTCTACTTCCTGATCAATTGTACTAATGAGACTGTTAACTATATTTTGATTTGTATTTATTGATTTCTTTAGCTGCAATATTTCCATTGCATTCTGTTCTCTGATCTCTGTCTCTTTGCTGAAAGTCTAATTTATATAATGCATTGTATTCCCACACCCACCACATTGTCTACCTTCAGTCTCTTATATCTCATTACACAAAAATCATCCCTTTGAGTTCTTTGCTGGGCACTTTGTCCATTTCAAGTTCTATTGGGGATTTTTGTTTCCAAGATATGTTTTTGTGTGTCCTTAGGTTGGTTTTTGTGCATTTCCCAGTCAGTTATTGCCAGCGATTTATAAGATAAGGTGGTTTCATCATTAAAAAAAAAAAAAAAAACCTTTGCTGGGATTGTCCTATGCTGTTGACTGGAGGGGCTCAGTTGGTTTTGCTCTGAAGTGGATGATTCAGTGTGGTGTCCACGTAGCTGCATTCAGTATTGGTGATGTCTAAGCCTCAGTGACAGTGGGTTTACTCTCCCTGCTGGCATGTCCCTCCTTTAGGTGCAGGGGGGTTTGCTGGTAGCTCAGCCTGCAGCACACTAGGCTGTGAGTGTGTGTGCCCATCAGTTTCTATGGGTAGCAAGAGGGCAAGGCCATCCCACTGGACCTAGGTGAGAGTGGCATAGTGGGCTGGTGGCGGAGTTAGGTACTGGTCAGTGTCCATGGCTGCCTTGGTAACTTCACATGGCCTCTGGGTGCAACCCGCCAAGGGAGGTCTGTCCAGGTTTTTCTTTTTTTTTTTTTCTTGTGAGGGGTGCAAAAGTGAGTGAGCAAAGTTGAGCCTCTTCTTCTTGGGGTCTCAATGAACTCAGCTTTGGAGAATCGCTGGCTTAACTGCTTCTTTGGACCATGGGCTGCTGGGCATGGAGAGTTAGTGGCTTTCCTCTTGGCTGCTTCCTGGATTTCAGGTTGCAAGAACTCTGCCATTCAGCTGCTTCCAGGGCAGAAGGGAAGTGAGGGCAAAGGTCGGTGCCCCTATTTTAACACGTCCTCTGCAGGCTGAATCACACAGGCTGTACCACCCGCTTGTTACCCTGAGGTCATGGTGGGTGAGCAGGTCCTATGGACGGTTCACCTGAGTGGATCAGCAGTGCTTCTGGGAGCAGCTGCTTCTCTGGGCCTGGTTGGTGGGGTGTCGAGATGGTTCAGTCCCCAGCCTGTACAGTTTTTCCCCTTGCTGCACTGCCCAAGTTGGAGGTGGGTAGGTGAAGATGGTCCCTGGGCCAGAGGCTCATTCTTCAGGTACTGAGCTGGGAGTAGGGAACAGGGGTTCTGCCCTACACTGATCTTCATTGTGGTGGGCCTGGTACTGGGCCTGTATTTAATTCTCTCTCCCTCCATGTTTTGCTGCTTGGAGTTGGTAGAGAGGTGATGTATTTGTCCACTCTTTTTTTTCCTGCCTGCTTCAACACATCCTTTTTTATTGCTATACTAATTCCAGCCAGTATGGGCTTTCACCTGACTTCCTTAGCTGTTATGAGGAAGAACGGTACATGAACAGCTGTTCAGATTGGTGTCCTCTTTGAGAGGCAATTGATGGGGCATGGTACTAAGCTACCATCTCTCTCTTATCTTTTTAACCCAAACCATTTGTCATGTTTGGAATATTCCATCAGATACCTAGAGGAAAGCCAGCATGTCATGTTGGAAGCTGCCTGAAAGCAATTCAAATTCAAATTATAATCTGGATAGAGGAATGTTAACATGCAATATATAGAGTTTAAATTATAAATCACAATGTGATTCTAATTAATTAATAGAATTGTAGCTTGGGTTTAATGAACATTTGCTATTTGCCAGGTATTGTTTTTGTTCAATCCTGTTAACCTGTGAGATAGGTTTAGTTACAATGGCAAATTCGAAGATACATGAACTGATGTACAGAGTGACTGAATAATTTGTTGAAGGTAACAGCTCTAATGTGAAAGATAAGTGAGATTTTCATTAAAGAAACAGAAGATTAAATAGTTGCAGGTAGCACTCATCTCTCAGATGTGTGAGCACAGCAGCACCTCCATTTAAAAATGGCTTTGTCAGTAACACGTGGTCCAAGGGTTAAGATGTAAATTTAATTATCATCAAATATGTAATAAGGATGAAAATCTCTCCTCAGGTTCTATACAGTTATATGATATAAAAATGCATAGAAATTGCTCATGCAAATTCTAATCATTACCAATTATTTGTTGGCTACATTCGTTCTCATACCAACTCATAGCATTAAATCTGTGCTTCTACTCCCTGAAGGAAAACCATAGTGTCTCATATGCAACATTTAGCATTTTATAAAATCATGGTATACAATTTTACTACCAATATTAATTCTGAGTTAGTTTCTTTTTAGTGAGTGGATGACATGAATTCCAGATTTCTCTGTTGTGTGTATCATCCCTGTGCATACTGCTCATATTAATTATAATTTTCCACTTTTAAAGTTTTGTTGCTTTTGATTTCTTTAACATTTTTATCATGCTTTGTAGATTTGTCTCAATGGAGAATGCAAACTATTACATGCTTATCCCGGAAAACCCAACTGTGACTCACGAAAACTTTGTCAGGGGCATGGGGTATGTAATATTTACTCTCTTTTTAATATAGTGATTTTAATCTGTGTCAGTCACATTTTTCAGGATAACATTTAAAATTATTTAATGTGGAAATTCCTTTTGGAAAATTGCAATTAAATGAAGAAGGCAGATTGCATTGTTTCTACATGTGCATATCATCTATGCATATATCAGATTGTTATTGACTTGCGTGAGCTAATCTTGCACTTGTGTATAAAAATGTAACATAAGGCATAATAAGTGTCAGAGAACTGTTTCTAAGTTTTAGAAATGAAATTATTAAGGATTATACTCGCACTGTGCATTTAATCATACATGTACATGTTCTTCATTACATGTTTACTTATAGATTTATAACAACTTACAACAGTGTTTTCTTACCGTGCATGTTGCATATCATATAAAATTTATAGAGGATCAGAGTTTCCTGCCCATTCAGATCTGCTTGATCTTTTGATACCTTCAACTTATTTCCCTGTATGGATCTTCTATGCTATTTTTTTTTCATTTTTTTTTTTGACAGGCAGAGTGGACAGTGAGAGAGAGAGAGACAGAGAGAAAGGTCTTCCTTTGCCGTTGGTTCACCCTCTAATGGCTGCCGCGGCCGGCGTGCTGCGGCCGACGCACCATGCTCATCCGATGGCAGGAGCCAGGTGCTAGGTGCTTATCCTGGTCTCCCATGGGGTGCAGGGCCCAAGCACTTGGGCCATCCTCCACTGCACTCCTGGGCCACAGCAGAGGGCTGGCCTGGAAGAGGGGCAACCGGGACAGAATCCGGCGCCCCGACCGGGACTAGAACCCGGTGTGCAGGCGCTGCAAGGCGGAGGATTAGCCTGTTGAGCCACGGCGCCGTCTTCTATGCTATTTTTGAAAAGTTATTTATTGATGGCCTTTGAAATGTTATGTTAACTTCACTTTTACCTAGAGTAGTACAACAGAAAATGGTATGCATACACCTTGGCACATCTATCTGATTACTTAATTTATTAGCAATAAAATCTATCTGACCAAATGTATGTGCATTTAAATTGTCTCAGAGAGTACATTGTCTTTCAGAAACATTATTTCAGCTTTTACTCCCACCCATTATAGTAAAAAAAAAAAAAAATGAATTTCCTCAAATTCTGGCCGGACAGACTACTTTTTCCACCTCTTAAACCTTTTCTAAGATGCTCAATACATTATTAATTTATTAGCAGTAACTGGTGCTACAGTTCTGAAGCATGCATGTCCATATTTGCTGCTTGCTTCTCCATTTGTGTATCGGTCATTCAGTGATCCCCTGGGTGATGGAAACTTTGTAGAATCTGTAAGAATTTGGAAGCGTGCTTTAACATTGTACCCAGTGACTTCTACTACAGGGATATTTCATGCTTTCTATAGTGAAGCAAGAGGAAGTGAGCTATCTGCATGTCTTGCTTCAGCATTTTCCTGCACATAGCTTATATGCCCTGCTATTTTTAGTTTATTTCTGTTTCTTTCCTCGCTTTTTCAGTTTTCATGTGAACTTATGTCTGGGTTCTGTTCTGCCACTTTTTATATTCATCCACTGATCACATTGATAGATATTTTGTAACCTTCCACATATATGTTGGTTATGAATATCCGATTAATACATTTCTTTCTTCCTTTAGTTTTTTTTGGTCTCCCGATGTATCATAAAAATCGATTATCATCATGGTTATTTTATATTATTGAATTTTCATTTATTTAGTTGAGATTGAGGGAGAGAAGCAGAGACAAAGTAAAACAGACCCATTCACTGAGTCACACCTCACATGTCCACATCTGCTAGGACTGCGCCACGCTGGAGCTGCAATCCGGAAATTCAACCGGGTCTCCCACACTGGTGGCTGGAACCCAGCTAGAGGGGCCACGGATGCTCTCTCAATGCTTGCATTAGCAGGAAGCTGGGATCAGGAGCTGTGTGGATCCCAGACACTCGGATATGGGACACAAATGTCCCAACCAGTGTAGTAACCATAAGGCCAAACAACTGCCCCTTGTTATTTTTTTTTTAAATCGAACACAATTCATAACAATTTTTACCTCTGTCTTATTCTTTCTAGTTTCATAATCTGTATACCTAGAAAACATGAGACGTTTCAATTATTTGAAGAATGCTGCCCACTTTTATGTATTTTTTAACCTAGAAACTTTTTTATTTAAGGTATACAAACTGCATACATTTTATATATACAAATTTAGGAACGTAGTGGTACTTCTCATCCTGCCCTCCCTCCCACCTACACTCCCACCCTTCTTCCTCCTCCCTCTCCTATTCCCATTCTTATTTTTTTTACAAAGATCTATTTTCACTATTTCTGCTTTTATTTGGAAGTGCAAGAGACATAAAAACTCCTCTGTGAAAAGATTTTGCATTCACATTTGTGCTATTTAACTGTCATTTGAAAAATATTTTCCACATGAAGTTAAAAATTGCTTATAATAAATTACAATATTCTAATGATTTACATAGTCAAACAAGTGCACGTATGAATTTAATTGTATATCGACTGTATGAATGTTCTTACTGCATCCGATTTTGGCATAGGTTTGCAATGAACGACTTAATTGTCATTGTGATGCTGGATACTCCCCTCCTAATTGTGACGAAACACCATTTTCACCAGGTGGAAGTGTGGATGATGGGTATTGGCTCCCTACAAGTAAGTCTCCCAGAGCAGCACTGTCCTCGTGCTCTGTGGAACAGGTCCAGATCTCTGCTGTCCTCATGTGGTGACTCAGCGCCTGAGGCAGTGCTGCTCAGAAACTGGAATTCCCATTTCAATGTAAATTTACATGTCAATGGTTCCAGGGCCATGTATCCAGTGCAGCTCTGGATTACATGATCCATGAAAGTTTTGTTTATGTTTTTGTTCTACAACAGAATGAGCTTCTAGAAAAATCTCCCATTAATTTTAAACAGGGTCCTCAAATCATCTATCTTGATACTGCAAAGTTTTCACAAAGCTACAGGTAACTTACAGAGAAAGTGATGGTTTTGTTACATAGACCGCATGTTCCAAGGATAACTATTGTGATGTGCTGAGTCCCATCTTTACAGTGAACCCTACTATCGAAAGGGACGAATACTGAAATCCTCCATTCCTGCAGCAAACAGATAGTGTGTGACAGCAATTATTTTAATACTTATTTGACACAAAGGTATAAATGAACATAGGTATATTCATTTCTGTTATACCAGTTTTTTAACACTGAGAACTGTGTACCCAGATAAATTCTTAATGTATGAATTCAAGTCAAATGGGCCAAGACAATTATATATCTAATAACTATGTAAATGCATAAATAATATGAGAGCTTGGTGTAAAGGAGTTAAAGGCTAGGAGGATAAGAATAAAAGATATTTCAAGAAGGTTGTTAGAATGTTTTTCCTTGCCCTCCCAAATACTTTGGAAATTAAAAAAAATTCAGTGAATTGAAGGAAAAATAGTTGAAATATATATTTATACACATCAACTCAAAGAGTACGTTTATATACATAGTTAATTTTGTGTATTGTAATTGCATTTTCTAATCATTAATGTCAGCCTTAATCTCTATTAATTTCTGCTCTTAAGTCTATTTTAACATCTGGTTTCTGGAGAGGTATTTTTATTCTCACAGTTTTTAACTGCTTGTAGTTTATCATATGATGAACACTGTAAAATCCTGGTTTGCATTTCTTACATGTTTACAATTATAAAGATCCAGATGCATAAAAATATTTGATATGATATATCTTAATGTTTGTTAATTTACAAATAATATTTATATGCATTGTTGTTTCCTTATAATAATTAAACATGTAGCTTTTCTAGCTATTCGTGCAGAAGAACCAATTTGGGAAGTGACTCCTCTTCATCTCAGAAGCTCAGTGTCATTATTTAAAAATTCTGCTTTTGATAATGCTGGAATTTATCAGTGAGATATTTTTCTTTGCAGGAAAAAATTGTAAAGGGTACTAGGCTTCTTTACAGACATAGTACTAATGAAATTTTTTATTCATTTGTCAACTATAGGATATTGTACTTTGAAAAGAATGTGTTCATTTTTCTTCAGATTGATAATTTTTTGCTTATAAAGTTTTCAAAATGTTCTGATCTTGTCTGTATAAATGATACTGATGGCTTTTGGTCAATGTGTAATATCGGTACTTTGTTCTTCTTTCCCTCCTCCGTTCCCCGTAACCCACACATGTATGTATTTCATTTTTGATAAGAGTGTAGGAACTTCATGTATCTTGTGAAAGAAGCAAGTTTTGACACAGATGACCTTATTTCATTAATTTTGACAACTTATATTTCATCCTTTTTCTTTTAACTTACTTTTTCATTTCCTCAACATTCTTTGATTTTCTTTGTGTGTTCCTTCTTAGGCATTAGATATTTTTGTGTGTTATTTACAATATACACTTAAACTTTAAATGCTAGGGTACTTCAAAAAGTTCATGGAAAATAGAATTAAGATGTAAGTTTATCTTGGACAAAAAAATTTTTTAAATCCTCATAGGGAGTTTTCATAATAGGCACTTTTCATATCCTTCACACATGGTATTGAACACTGACTGGATTTTGACATTTAGCTCATTTTAAAATATTCATTTGACATACTAATTTTACATATTTCTGGATAAAATGAATTGTTTCCATATATATATATATATATATATATATATATACTTTGTGCAAGAATCAAATTAGAGTAAAGTATGTCACATCAAGTCCTTATCATTTCTTTGTGGTGAGTACATTCAAAATCCTCTCTCCCAGCTACTTTGCAATGCGATCCTTTGTTGTGAGCTGTAGTCACGCTGAGGCACACTAGAACACCAGAATCTATTCCTCCCGGTTGTCAGTGAGCTCATACCCACTGGCTCCCCTTCCCCCACTCATCTCTTTTGCCTCTGGAAGACACTGGACTATTTTCAATTTTGAGATCCACCTCTACTCAGCTTGAGAAAGAGCAGTCCTCGTCCTGACCCCTGACCCCGTGACTAGAAGCAGGTCAGACTAACTCCACCCCCACAGCACACACACACACACACACACACACACACACACGAACAAAATGGGAGCGTTCTTTCTCTGGCGCAACCGGGCACACACCTGTTTTCCTACTAACTGGACATAAACTTGTACTCTCTTCCCTGTTTCCCTCTTTGTCCTCCTCATTTTGGCCCTCGTTCCCACCACGGGCAATGACTCTATTATCACCCTTTAGCCTCCCAGTCATAGCGGTCCTATTTCTACCATGTATCGTTAACTCGTTTCAAAGGTTCTTCCAGGAATGAGTGCTGTGTCACAATCCGTCTCGCAGGAACAACGCAAGACTGCTCTTCCTCAATCGATTTGATCCCAAGTATAGATCCTCACCCCTTCTCAGCAGGAAACAGCCAGATGGAGTGGACATCCCTGTTTGTTTTTCTTGTTTTTTTTTCCTCCTAGGCTCTGGAATAAAGGAAAGTAAAACCCACGAGAATGTCACCCTCCCCCACTTCCTCCCCACCTCCAGAGACCCATCCACCTTGTGAGAGGTCCACTCAGGACCTCTCTTTCTCTCTAGACACTTGGCAAATCAGCTTACAAAAACAAGATAAGGGAAAGGCCTCCAAGGCTCCTGAAAAGCCCTTGGTGCTGAATTCCTAGGGCAACCAGCTCATTCCAAAGAACAGACTGTTGCCACCACTTAGCTTCAATAAAGCAAGCTGTCTCTGTTGAGGTCAGTCTCCATCTCCTTCGTCTGTCTCCTTTTGGGGGGCTATGAAATGCCAGAACCCCGAGGTATTTAAACCTAACAATATGCTTGCATCCGTGTCATGAATATCACTTAAGCATGGTGAATGATCTTTTTTGATGTACTTCTTATTTTAGTTCATTGATACTTTGTTGAGGAGTTTTGCCTTTATTTTCATCAGGACTATTTGCCTGTAGTTTTCTTTGTTGTTGTTTCTTTCTCGGATTTTGTATTGGGATAATTCTTGGCCTAGAGAAGTTTTCAAGTATGCCTTATTTTTTTTTTTTGATTTTTTGAAATAGTTTGAGAATAAAGATCATTAGTTCTTCCTTAACTATTTAGCATAATTTGGCAATGAAACAACTCTTCCTAGCTTTTCTCTTATGGAAGTCTTCTTATGAACTCAATCTCCTCCTTATATGTTGGATAGTTCGTTCATATTTTGTATAGTTTAATGCTGGTAAGTTGTATGGGTGTCCAGGAATTTAGTCATTTCATCTGGATTATAAAGCTTGTTGGCATAGTTTTATTGTGTTAGGATACTTTTTCCACTGTCACAAAATTGTGATGTCTCTTTCATTTGTAATTTTTATTCATTTCAGTCTTCTTTCATTTTTTCTTTGTGTAAATAATGTTTGCCTATTTATATATCCATGAAAATTTCAATTTATTGCCTTGTGCTTTTGTGTTTTATGTTTCTGTTTCTGCTCTGATCTTTTTCATTACTTTTCTTGTATTTTTTATTCATTTCAATCTTGCTTTCCTAGTTCGTTGATTTAAATGTAGCATTTTTTTATTTGCAATCATTCTTTCTATTGACACAGGAGTTCATTGGAGTTCATTGGTATGAACTTCCCTTAGAATTGCTTTTGCATTCCTTAAGTTTCAGTACACTGTGTTTTCATTGTCATGTGCATCAATACATGTTTAGTTTCCTTATTTTTTTAAAGATTTATTAATTTATTTGAAAGGCAGAGTTACAGAGTGAGATAGAGGCAGAGGGAGAGAGAGAGAGAAAGAGAGAGAGAGAGAGTAGGAGAAAATGAACAAGTAAGAGAGAGATCTTCCATTGGCTGGTTCATTCTCCAAATGGCTGCAATGCCCGGAGCTGGGCCAATCCAAAGCCAGGAGCCAGGAGCTTCTTCCAGGTCTCACACACTGGTTCAGGGGCCCAAGCATTTGGACCATCTTCCACTGCTTTCCCAGGATATTAGCAGAGAGCTGGATCGGCAGTGGAGTGGCCAGGACTCTAATTGGTGCCCATATGGGATGCCAGCAAAGCAGGTGGTGTATTTAATTGCTAGTCACAGCACCGGACCCAGTTTCTTATTTTTTTTTTCTGGATAGTTGATTCTTTTAATTTCTATGCCCTTGTAAAGTTTTCAAAGTTCATCTTCTTAACTGACTTGTGGGTTTGTACCATTGTGTTTAGGAAATATTTTTGAACTTATTTTTATCTCCCTATATATTTTCAGCCTCATTTTGTGGACCAGCATATGATCAATCCTGGTAGATGCTACTTGTGCCCTAGAACAGAAAATGTGTCCTGCAGCTGTTGTGTTCGATGGTCTGTATATCCTTGTTAGGGCCATTAGGTCAAAGGATAGTTTAGAGTCAATGTTTGTCAGTTAAGTCTCTGTTTAGGTGATTAATTCATTTTCTTAGAAATGGGATGTTGAACTTCCTTAATCTTACTGGACTGCCATCTAGCTCTCCCTTTATAGCTGATAATATTTGTGGTATGTATTGAGAGCTTTGCTGTTGGTACATGTGTGTACAGTTGTAAGCTCATGTCACCGAATAGACCCAGCATCCACCTACACCTTGTACAGTGTTTGACATAAAAGGCTATTTTATCTGATACTACTGTGTTAAAAACACTTGTCTCTTTGTTTCCGTTTGCTCAGAACTTATTCTTCTATCCTTCCATTTTTAGTCTGGTTGTTTCTACAAATCTGGAGTAAGTCACTCATTTGTTTGCTGCATATTGTTTTATTTTGTCTTTTATTCTCGCACCCAGCCTGTATCCTTTTATTGCATATTTTAGTCTGTTTACATTCAAAGTTATTATTGATCAACTATCATGTAAACAACTGTTGTTATTTTGAATCTCCCTTTTCTTTTCCTAATGAATTTCAGAATTTCATATTTTCTCCATGATAGCTACCTTTGTTTCTGTGCATTGGTAGATCAGGTGTCTCTATGTCCATTTATATCACCAACTCGCCTGATAATCTACTTTCTCTGGGATATGTGATGTGGTGTGTTGGCTTGGTAACAAGATTGTCCTTGGACCAACTGGGATGCTATAGTATATAATTTCTTTGGCTGTAGCCAATACTTGAAAAGACAATGAGTGAATCAGAGTCTCCAGTGGTCACTGGAAGGCATCCTAGACCATTGCGGTGCACACCGTAGTGAACTGGAGGCATGCCCACTGTGAGGCTGCTCTGATATGGAAGCACCTGGATCAGGTTGGAACCACTGCTTTTTGTTAGAAGAATTGTCTGCACTGGCAGCTCCAGCTCCAAAGTTTTGTTCTGTTTTTCTAACGGCACTCACCCTCAGTTCTGAGAGCAGGTCACTGGCCTGGGTCAAGGAGAGGAATTTCAGCAGTGGTACAAACACAGCTGTTTGCAGAGCTAAGTGGTAGGGGTATCACAGCACTCTGCAACTACTACCTGCTCTCAATCCCCAACAACGCCATTGTAAAAGCAGAAAGAGGTGGGTGAAATAACAGCCCTCACTCTCTGCACCTGTTCTCAGTCCCTGGCCAGGGCAGCTGAGAATCAGCAGCCAAGGCAGAAAGGATGGCCCAGGCTGCAGCTCTCCTGGGAGCCCAATCTCATCCTTCAGCAGAGGCCAGAGACAGCATCTCAGAAAGCTTTTTTATTATTCTTCCCAATAATATAATACCTGCATTTTCACAGCCCTGTATACCTGAGGACCAGTGGTTTTTCTACTCACTGTTTATTGCAGTCTTGTTTCTTGGAGGGATAAGCTCATGAACCTAAAGTTTATTGAAAGTATGTCATTACAAAAATTAAAAGAAAAATATAAAGAAGGTGGAGGGAGAGTGGAAAAATTGAGGGAGGTAGGAAAGGTATGTTGGGAAGTATCATTATGTTTTTAAAACTGTATAAATGGAATACATGAAATTTGTTCCCTTTATGGAGATTTAAAAATAATAAAACTATTTTAATAAACTATTTATTTATTTAAAAAGCAGTTACAAGGTGTGGGAAAGGGAGCAAGAGCAAGGTTGAGAGGGAGAGAGAGAGAGAGTTATCTTCCATCCACTGGTTCACTCCCCAAATGACCTCAGCAGCAGGGACTGACCAACACCAGAAGCCTTAAACTCCATCCATGTAGGTGGTCGGGACTCAAGCTCTTGGGCACCTTCAGCTGCCCTTTCAGGTATGATGTCAGGGAACAGGATCAGAAACAGGGCAGCTGCGACTCAAACTGATGCCTATTTAAGGTGCGGACAACACAGGCTGCGACTTTCCCTCTGCAAAACAATGCCCATTTCCTTTTTAATTCTTAATTTGTGTTAAACACTTTAGGTTTCAGAATAATGTATGCATGGTGCATTCAGTCTGTGGAATAGAGTTCCATAGCTACTCAACATAGACAGGCTCTCGTTCCTACCACAATGATCCTGACAAGGAATACACCTGTCATGCCAGTCATCCCTCTGCATGCTTTTCTGTGGTTGTCTCTCACTGACAACCCCGCCAACAGATCACCTGCTGCTGTCCCTCTAGATTTACTTTTTCTAGAATGTCATGTATAACACGTGTGTATTTGAGGTTCATCATGTTATAAGGGGTTTCAACCCTTGAACTTTATTGATTGCTGAAAGCCTTCCATTGAAAAGACCTATAGTTTGCTTACCCAGTCATCTATTGACAGATATTTGAACTGTTTCCAGGATCTGGTAATTGTGAAAAAAGCCTACTGTAAACAGGTACACAGGCTTTTGTGTATAAATAAGGTTTTTTTGGGGTTATTTTGTGGCTAAGTCACAAATAGATTGCTGGGCTACATCATAAATGGATTTTTAATTTTACAGGTAAAAGCTAAAATTTTTCCAAACTGTCTTTCCATTATGACAGTTTCACTGCACAACCAATCCACACTTTCACCACCATACAATAGTATCTAGTTTTTGTTTTGTTTTGCCTGATCTTTATTGCCAAGTTTTGGAGTTCTGTTGATAGCCTACTGGCTTTAATTTAACATTTTATATCAGAGTAATTAGATTTACAAAGTGTTACAAAGTCCTCCTGAGGGAAATACCCTATTACCTCCACCCAGCATCCATCAGTGGCAACATGTTATAAGTCTGTTCTACAATATCCAACTGGGAAATTGGGACTTGGAAAATACACAGATCCGAATCAGATTTCACCAGGATATATGTGCTCGTGTGTGTGTGTGTGTGCAAGCACGTATGCACACACACGCCCATGCATATAGGTGTATGAGTTCTATGCAGTTTTGCTGTGTTCAGATTCTTGGAATGCCCACCACAATCATGATATAGAACTGTGCCATCACGCCTTGGCTCCCTGCTATTATTCCCTTTGCAAATATATCCATCCTCTCTTCCTTCTTTCCTAACTTCTGGCAACTGCTAAATTGCTCTTCTTCATGTGATTTCATGAATCAGTAATTTGTTTTCTTCTCATACCAAGATTTTTTTTATTATTATTTTGAAGAATCTATTTTTTTTTCCTTTTTGGTTAGTGATTTTACTGTAATTATATGGACTCTATCACTCCTAGGAGCTGAAGATTTTCTGCTGTTATACTAAAAGGGATAACTTTATGTTTTCCATTTAAGGTTATAACATATTTTGGGTTAATTTTTGTAAGGAGTAGCAGAATCTTATGATAAAGTAAAAGTTTTTTTTTTTACATTTTATTTATTTATTTTTATTTAAAAGATAGGAGGGAGAGAGAAAGAGAGAGAGAATATTTTCACCACTGCTCACTACCCAAATGCACACAACAGTCAGGGCTGTACCTAGCTGAAGCTGGGAGCCAAGAACTTCCTCTAAGACTCACACATTGGTGCCAAAGGTTTGAAGTCCTCAGGCCATCCCCAACTGCCTGCCAGGGTGCACACTAGTAGGAACCAAGTCTATAGCAGAACCAGGATTCAATCTCAGGCCCACTAATATAGGAATCAGGCATGACAGGAATCTATGACAGTTGTGCCAGAAGTCCAAAGTTGAATTTTTGATTCATGAGTATTTGAATACTCTAACACAACATTGAAAGAGTTATTCACTGCCTATTTAATTTTTTCACACTTTTGTTAAAAATTAATTTGCCATGTTTTCTTGACTTCATTTTCTTTGGATATATTCCCAGAGGTGATGTAGCTGGATATCTATGATAGTTCTATTTTTAGTTTTTTTGAGGAATTTGTGTTCTGTTTTCCATGATAGTGCTAATTTGAATTCCCAGCAACAGTGTATTAAGGAACCGTTTCTCCACCATGTACTAGTATTTGTTATTTACTGGCTTTATTTTTTAATTTAATTTAATTTTATTTAATTTTATTCCCGGAGAAATGATTTATTTAATGAGTACAAATTTCATAAGTACAACATTAGGAATATACTTATTCTTGCCATCGTATCCACCCTCCCACCCTGACTCCTACCCTATCTCCTCCTCCTTCTCCCATTCCTTGTTCCATTCTCCATTAAGAAAAACAAACAAAAACAAAAAACAAAAAACTGTTCCTTGGCAGGCAGTCAAGACAAAGGCTGTTCAAGTCATGGCTTCTCAAAGTGTCAATTTCACTTATACATGTTTCCTTTTAGGTACTCTGTTAGTTGTCACAGATCAGGGAGAACGTATGGTATTTGTCCCTTTTGGACTGGCTTATTTCACTGAATATGATGTTTTCCAGATTCATCCATTTTGTTGCAAATGACCGGGTTTTATTTTTTTAATTTCTTTATCCAGTCTTCAGTTGATGGGCATTTGGGTTGATTCCATGTCTTAGCTATTATGAATTGAGCTGTAGTAAACATGGGATTCCAAATAACTCTTTTATTTGCTGACTTCATTACCCTTGGGTAAATTCCCAGGAGTGGGATGGCTAGGACCTATGGTAGATCTATATTCAGATTTCTGAGACATCTTTCAAACTGATTTCCCCAGTGGTTTAACCAGTGTGCAAACCACCAACAGTGGATAAGGGTACCTTTTTCCCCACATCCTCCTCAACATTTGTTGTTTGTTGATTTCTGTATGAAATCCATTCTAATTGGGGTGAAGTGAAACCTCATTATGGATTTAATTTGCATTTCCTTGACTGCTAGTGATCCTGAGCATTTTTTCATGTGTCTGTTGGCCATTTGGATTTCTTCTTTTGAAAAATGTCTGTTTAAGTCCTTGTCCCATTTCTTAACTGGGCTGTTTGTTTTGTTATTGTAGTCTCTTGATTTCTTTATGTATTCTAGTTATTAATCTTTTATTTTTCCGAATGATCCACCTTTCATTCAGAGGTTTGCTGTCTGGTCACCATGCATTTATATAACTTGTAGAGTTTGTTTTGTTGTTAATCTCCAGCTTTATTGTGTTGGGCTGAGAAAACATACATGATATGATTATATTTTTTAAATAAATTTTAAGATGCTTTATGGCCTATTGTATGGTTTGTGCTAGAGAATACTCCATTGCTGATGGAAAGAATGTATATTCTGCACCTGTGGGACTGAATGTTCTGTAGATATTTACTAGGTCCATTTTGTGTACAGTGTAGATTAGCTCTTAATTTGTAGATTTTGGCCTGGCTGACCTGTCCATGGATGAACATGGAATGGTAAAGTGCCCTGCACTTGCAGTTTCTGCCTCCCTTTCGCTCCATTGATGTTCGTTTCCTAAATCTGGGTGCTGTGGGATTCAGCCGGGTACATGTAAAATAGTCTTGTCTTCAGGCTAAATGCATCTCTTCCTACTCACTACATATTGACCTTCTTTGTCTCTTTTAAGAGTTTTTGTTTTAAGATAAGTTTTTGTATTTTTATTTTTTCTGATATAAGTATAGCTACTCCTGTTCACTTTTGGTTGCCATCTGCATGGAATGTTTTCCATCCTTTCACTTTGAGTACTTTTGTATGTGTGTAGGTGTGTGTGTGTGTGTGTGTGTGTTTGTCTGTGTCCTAGTGAAGTGTTTCCTTTGTGAAGCATTTACTTAGGTCTTATTTTTTAAAATCCATTCAGCCAGCCTGCATTTTTAAACTGGAGAGTTAAGCTCATTTCCACTCAAGGGTATTATTAATTAAGTAGTGACTTGGTCCTGCCATTTTGCCAGAAAAATTTATATTGCTTATTTTGAATATCCTTTTTACTTTTGCTATTGGGTTTCCTTCTTTCATATTCTTCTTATGACACAGACGCTGGTTGTTTTTCTCTGTTTCTGTATGTAATACGCCTTTAAGTATCATTTTTAAGGCTGGCAGGATGGCAATAAATTCTATTGTTGCTTCTGTTGAGCTGTATTTCATTTTCACTTAGGAGTGAACGCTTCCCTGGGTAAAGTATTCTGGGTTGGTAGTTTTTATCTTTTAGAGCATGGACTGTATATCTTTATTCTTTCATGGCCTATTAGGTCTGTGTTGAAAAATCTGCTGTCAATCTAATGGGAGTTCTCTTAAAAATGAGCTGATGCTTTTCTCCTAACTTTTAAGATACGCTCTAAATATTTTATTTTCAAAAGTTTGAATATAATGTGTCATGGTGAGCTTCTTTTCTGATCATGTCCCTGTTAGGAATTTGTATGTGTGTTACTCTGAATCTTTCCCCCAATTGGAGAAGTTGTCTGCTACTATTTAATGGAATAAACTTTCTAAACTATTTTTATTTTGCATAAATTCCCAAAACTCAAATGTTGGATTTGATGGCATCCCAGAGATCCCAAACACCACTGTTATTCATTTTTATTTTCCTTTTGTAGCTCTTTATTTACTTCTTTTTAATATTTTGCCAGGTTTTTTAAAGTTAAAAACCTAGTTTTAGATAATTTCATATAATGTGTTCTAAGTAGTAGTACATGTAAGGGAATTTGAGAGAATATAATAACATGATAATATTAAAGAAGTACAGACTAAATATGCATAAAGATTATAAATAACCTTATGTGACTTATATATTGTTAACAGTGCCTATTGTCATGATATGTATAAGTGCATTTAATTGACAAAACAGATAATATACTTTGGGCTACACTCATAGAAGGTTGGGGAGACATGTAAATTAAAATTGAATGTTCAGCTGTATTATTTGAAATCCAAATTTTTATGATTCAAATTATTTGTATAAATTGAATATAATTTTTCAAAAGTTTACCCATGCATTCATTTTCTCAGGTAAAAGCTTATACTTCCCTGAATCCTATCAGGGTGCACCTAAAAAAAATGGCCTTTTGATCAGTTTCTACATTTATCTACCACTCGTTGTTGTGATTGCTGTCATTGCTCTAAACTGGAATAGAAGGAAGAGATTCTGGCACAGAGAAGAAACTTTGAGTAGAGGGTAGGTAAACATATTATTTTTATGTTGAGTTTTAAAATGAATTATGGTAAGAATTTGAATGTCATTTAGAATATTACAAGTAGGATCCTCAGAAGAATAGAGTAAATTTTTAGAAAACTGAAAAAGAAAGTCCAAGACTGCAGGCACTTGGGTATCCCTCATGATCACAGCAGCAATTGTGGCGGCTCAGGAAATCCTTGGGGCCTTTGCAGCTGCAGCCACATTGGCTGACATTGTTTTAGGAGGTTCTGTTGACTTCCCAGGCAACACCACTGCCAGTGCCCCGACACCGACCTGTGCTCGGGAGGTGAACAGACACCGTCAGGGAGCAAATGCTGTGATTAAAAAATAGGAGATGGCACAGAATGAGGGAGAAAATACAGGGTATTCTAAACTTTGCTCAGAAGTAATATTGTTCATGCATTTATAAAATTATAATTAAGCTACTGCACAGGTTTTTATTTTTACTTACCATAATGACCATGCCAATCACAATTTGCTCAGTGCATATTTAGGGAAGTATTAACAGAGAAAAGAGGATAAATAAGTGGATCTCATTCTGTGCAAAATAACAATGGCTGTTCCTCAGGAATGCTGATGGAAGCGAAAGCATGATTAAATTTTCCATTAACACTTCTATTTTTGAAATCAGTGAAGACATCAAAAGGCTAGCAATCTATATTTAAATTCAGGGTAGTAGTCTGGATTCTATATAACACTATTTGCATATTCAAATTAGTGTTGATTGACTTAATTGAATGACAGCAGGCGTAAGTCTTCCTGGCGCCCTTTCTTAACACATCTCAGAAAGCATAAATAGTCGACAAGAGTAATTTAGACTTTTAGAGAAATATCATAATAAGGAATCGTTGGTTATAAATGACAAAATTGGATCCCAAAAGCCCTCAGTATCACAGTCAGGGGCGAGAAACAAGACAGAGCTGAAGGGAAGAATGGAGGACAGGAGCGGCGTGGTCGGAAGCTGGGACCTTCTCTCCATTTCCCAAAGGCTTTAGTCTTGAGTCAGCTCATCCCGTTTCTGTTCGGTTCCTCCAGGACTGCTCTGCTTACATTGGGTCCGGCACATCTTCCGACCACTTCCACATGAGTCTTCAATGAAAATGCTGACAGCCTACCCACAGCCAGTGCCTTCTCAGTGCATAGACTCCAGAGACAAAATTACACAGCCGCACTAGGGCACCTAAACTCAGTGCTCTGCATTAATGTATCAGTCCAAGGACAGAGTTCCAACCTGTTCTTATCAACTATGGTCAAGGCGTCCTAGCTGCGTAACAGAAAGCAGGAAGCCATGACCCTCCCCTTCCACACTAACTGTGGTGTGTGCAGTGGTGGTCTTTTTTTTTTTTTTTAATTTGACAGAGTTATAGACAGTGATAGAGAGAGAGAGACAGAGAGAAAGGTCTTCCTTCCGTTGGTTCACCCCCCAGATGGCCGCCATGGCCAGCACACTGTGCCAGGAGCCAGGTGCTTCTCCTGGTCTCCCATGCGGGTACAGGGCCCACGGACTTGGGCCATCCTCCACTGCCCTCCTGGGTAACAGCAGAGAGCTGGACTGGAAGAGGAGCAACCAGGGCTAGAACCCGGCACCCATATGGGATGCTGGCCCCGCAGGCAGAGGATTAACCTAGTACGCCACGGCGCGGGCCCTCCCAAGTGGTGTTCTAAAACAAGCATGCAGGTTCTCTAAGCACCACAAAATGTGGCCACATGTAACTGGAAGATTTAGTGGCCCTCATTAATGCTCTCATTAAGGAAAGTGAGTGGTCAATCCCAATACTTGTTTCTTTAAATAGTTATTTTGCAGAAAAATCATGAGTAGACACACGGTGAGTGGAGAGTTTGAAGATGCTCATATATAGGAGCTTTCTACCATCTGGGAATTATTATGTTAGATGTGATAATCTTTCCCCATGTTAATTTCACACATATTAATTGAATTAGCACAGATTTAACTTTTAATTCTTTACGTTTTTTTAAAGATTTATTTATTTATTTGAAAGTCAGAGTTACACAGAGAGAGAAAGAGGTCTTCCATCCACTGTTTCAGTCCCCAATTGGCCTCAATGACCAGAGCTGTGCCGATCCAAAGCCAAGAGCCAGGAGCTTCTTCTGGTCTCCCACATGGGTGCAGGGGCCCAAGGACTTGGGCCATCTTCTGCTTTCCCAGGCCATAGCAGAGAGCTGGATGGGAAGTGGAGCAGCCAGGACTAGAACCGGCGCGCATAAGAGATGCCGGCACTTCAGGCCAGGGCGTTAACCTGCTGTGCCCCAGCACCAGCCCTTATTCTCTAAGTTTTATTGCTATTGCTCCAGATTGCTTTGTTTCCTAATCCTTAAAAATAAAATGTTTTCTTCATTTATACAGATCAGTGTCAGAAGACAGTAATAGTAGCAGTCTTCAGTCACAGAGTAAAAGGTAAACCAAAGGCATCAAATTACTGACAAAAACAATATAATCTATGAAGTCCTTTTAGATTATCGGCCCTACCTAGTTCACCAAAATTATTATCCACATATCAATTTTTATTTATTCATTTCATCTAAGTTCTTATTTACTCATTTCATGTGCTGAAATGTTTATTTGGGCATATTGAATGTTAACTAGTATCAACCTGAGATTTATTAAGCAATTTTTTTTATGACAAGAAATGAGTTTAAAGAGTTTTTAAAGAGGCCCCATGGGTAATCTTCTTTTATTCATATATTTTAGAGACATTGTACATGAAACACCTGAGTGTTGATTTCTAATGCTTCTTTTTCATGTGGCCACTGCAAACTACTCATGAAAGAGAAACCATGCTTTACAAATTTCATAGAAATCAAACACAACATTCAACATAGGCAGTGGGTTTCTGTGTGTGTGGGTGTGTGGGTGTGTACCAATCAACTGCTACACCTTTAGTTTAACATTGGACAACTTTTATGAATGATGAAAATTGAGCATTTCTGATGTCTGTATTTCCCTCACAGCCACTAAGCAAGAACATCAAAAGCCGTAGAGTGGAGAATGGGTATGACCAAGAAACTCACTGCTAACTGCCCTGACTCAAGATGAATCACTATGTCTGTTTCTCCTTTTGGTGTGGCTTCAGGCTTTCACTTTAAGCAACACAAATAAACCCTGTGACAAAGTGCGCAGGCTGCTGTCCGTGGTTCTGGTGCGGTCATAGACCTTCACCGGGAAGGGAGCAGCTTTGCCCTGGAAGCTGCTGCAGCCCCAGCGGGAAACAAGCGCCTTGCCCACTGCTGTCTGCCCCAGGTGCCCTTGGCCATGGTGACTCCTGCGCCTCTCCACCAGCTCTCCCAGCGTCACTGGGTCACGGCATCTCCTGAGCCCCAGATGGTCCTGCCATCTGCTGTATCTACAAGGATGGCCCTAGGTGGGTCCTTGCTCACGGATCTCTGTTCCGTCTCCAGGTGGTGCTTCCTGGGCCCCATGTAAACTGAGATCCGAGGTGCTCACTTGTCCTTTGGGGACCCCACACTTGCTGCTCTGTCTTCACTGAGCTGAGCTTCCCTGGGTAGGCTTTCCTTGCTGCAGTCTCCCTCTCCCACCCCCTCCTGCTGGGTACCACAGAGCATTGCACCCCGCGTCCAGCCAGGACCTGCAGGGTCTCCGTGCAAAGGCAGAGATTTAGGCACTAGTCAGAGTCCCAGGTACTCCACTTCCGATCCAACTCCCTACTGTGGCACCTGGGAAAGCAGTGAGAGGATGTCCCCGTCACTGGGGACCTTGTACCCATGTGCGAAACCTCAAGAAAGCTCTTAGCTCTTCACTTCATCATGGTCCAACCCCAGCGGTCACGGCCATTTGGAGAGTGAACCAGCAAGTGGAAAATCTCTCTCTCTCTCTCTCTCTCTCTCTCTCTCTCCCCCCTTCTTTGTATCTCTTCCTTTTAAATACATAAATAAATATTTTAAAGAAAAAAATTCTCCTGGGAAGAGGTGGAAGAACTCCATTGTGAAGGCCCATTCATCCTTTCCATAAGTCCATCAGCTGATAAATGAATGAAGAAAAGCGGTGCATCCATTCACCATAATATAAGCACTGGTTAGAATCCTGGCAGGGACCAGAGCTGTGGCATAGTGGGTAAAGCTGTTGCCTACAGTGCTAGCATTCCATATGGGCGCCAGTTCGAGTCCTGGCTGCTCCACTTCCAATCCAGCTCTCTGCTACGGCCTGGGAAAACAGTAGAAGATGGCCCAAGTCCTTGGGCCCCTGCACCCATATGGGAGATCTAGAAGAAGCTCTTGGCTCCAGCTGTTGCAGCCAATTGGGGAGTGAAACAGCAAATAGAAAGCCTCTCTCTCTGTTAACTCTGACTTTCAAATAAATAAATAATTAAAAAAAAATCCTGGTGCTCCATTTATGATGCAACTCCGTGCTAATGTGCCTGAGAAAGCAGCAGACAATAGACCAAGTTCTTGACCCTGCCACCCATAAGGCAGACAGGATGGAGAGTTAGGATCTTAGGATCTTGGCTTTGGTCTGGCCCAGCTCTGGCTGTTATAGCCATTTAGAGAGTGAACCAACAGATGGAAGACTTCTGTCTCTCTTTTTCTTTCACTATGTGTGTATATGTGTGTCTCCCTCCCTCTCTGCTAATTCTGCCAAAAGGAAGGAAAGAAGGGAGGAAGGGAGGGAGGGAGGGAGGGAGAGAGAGAGGGAGGGAGGAAAAGAAAGGAAGGAAGGGAGGGAGAGAGAGAGGTAGGGAGAAAGGGAGGGAAGGATGGAAGGGAGGGAGAGAGGGAGGGAGAGAGGGAGGGAGGAAGGGAAGGAGAGAGGGAGGGAGGAAGATGAATTTTATATCTGGCAAATTTATCCTTGTAGCATAAAGGACAACTAAAGATATTTTTTCATGAAAAGGATAACTACAGTCCTCTTTCCAGGATCCATAATAAATAGCAAAGCAAATTGCAAAATACAAAGGAAACAATACTGTAAGAGAATTTCAGTATCCTGAGGATTTTAGAAAATCCAAATGGCTAAAAACAAAAAGAATGATGGACTCACTTTTCTTTCATGAGATTCTGAATAATATTCCAAAACTGAAACACAAAATATAATGCAATGGCATGTGTCACATAATGTGTGCAAGTACTTAAGAAGTTGAGCAGAAGCAATGCATAGAAAAAGCAGAATAGCAGCTGGCATTGTGGTGCAGCAGTTAAAGCAACGTTGGGTTGCTGGGTGGAGTCCTGGCTGCTCTCCTTCCCATCCAGTTCCCTGCTAATGGACCTCAGAAAGAAGCAAAAGATGGCCTACATACTGCAGTCCCTGTCACCCACATGGGAGACGCAGATGGCGTTCCAGGCTCCTGGCTTCATTGCAGCCACTTGGGCATTAAACCTGCAGTTGGAAGATCTTCCTTCCTCCATCCTTCCTTCCTCCCCATCTCCCTCTCTCTCACTCTGTTTTTTCAACTAAATAAAATCTTTTTACAAAGCATCAATCAGCAAGATATAGCAATCCTAAATATATACACAGGGACTGGGGCAGATAAAATAAAAAGATGTTAAAAATCACCTGGATACAAACGCTGCATAATTTTAAAGGCACACTGAAGTAAATGGCTGTCAGCTTCTCCTGTCAAAATTTAAGGTTGAAATTTCCACATTCTGTATCAGAGTGACTGGGTTTGAGTGCTGGTTGTGCTCCCAGGAGCCTGGGAGGCAACCACTGATCATGACTCAAGTTGTTCCACCCCAAGGTCCATGTTGGATATCTCCCTTGAATTGCCAGCATCCAGCTTCAGACTGGCCCCACTGCAATCTTTGTGGGCATTTGGAGATTGGACATAAAGCACACACTGATACAACTGGATGAACTAAAAGGCAAAACTCCTTTGCAAAGTGGGGAATTCAAAACATTTAGTGTAAGAAATTTGCTTTATCAGTACAGAATCATTGTAATTCAAAATTGAAAAAATCCTGTACCGAAAAAAAACCTCAATCAAGATATCAGCAAAACAATCCCAGTCATGAGTAAAAACAGTTATACATTCTGGGATGAAGTTATAGAAAAATTTTCATAGGTGTACAGTCTGTTTCAAGGTTTGAAATTCGGTAGCTAACACTCATGGGCAAATAGGGGAGGAAAAACATATGATCACATCAACTGTTGCAGAAAATGTATTTTATATACTTAAACACTATTTAAAGGGGAAAAAAAAACTCTTAACATTCAAAAGCAGAGTAGAGATTCCTCAACAAGAACATATAAGGAAATCTACAGTGCTAGCCATGTGACCCAGAAATTATGCCAGTAGCTAGGACACCTGTGTTCTCCATCCAAGTACTTGTATTCAGCACCCAGATCTGGCTTTTGATTCTGGTTTCCTTCACCCTGAGAGGTGGAGTTGGTGGCGATGAGTCCACTGGTGATATTCCTGTCATCCACACTGGAGACTTGGATTAAGTTCCTGGCTTTTCGTCAGCTTGTCCCAGCCAATTTCAGCCCAGGCTTAGGCAGCTGTAAGCATTTGAAGAGTGAACTGGTAGATGGGAGCACTCTTTGTTTCTCTAATAAATCCATAAAAGAAAAGAACAATTCAGGATATAAGAATAAAATATACAGAAGACATTATCTTTAACAGTGAAAGCTTCTCAAATCAATAAAAGAAAAAACAATTCAAGAAATAAGAGTAAAGCATACAGAAGTCATTATCCTTATGAATGAATGACTGATTACTTTCTTCCTTATGGCTGGGAGACATAGGAGGAGGGAAAGCCTTCCTGTTGTCATTCAACTATAGATTACAGCAAGTACAAATTGAGGCAAGTTAAATAAATAAAAAAGTATAGATTGAAAAGGAAGAAAGAAAATCATTCCTGCTTCTGAAAGATGTGTCTATTAAAACATCTGAAAGAATCTACAAAATCATAAGCTTATAGAATTAATGTGCATTCAGCGAGGTTGTAGGACGCAATTTCAATGCATAGAATTAAATTTGTGTCTCTACGTAACAGCAACATATATATATATATATATATATATATATATATATGGAAAGTGAAATTAAAACACAACACTTTAAATGTCTGGTAGTAGTCAGCAGTGAAGCCATCTTGTGCTTTTTTCTCTTGGGAACGTTTTTAATACTGATTCAATCGAGATCTGGATTATCAGTCTGTTTAAGTTTTCTACGTCTTCCTGACTCAATTTTGATAGATTGTATGTGTCCAGGAATCTCCCCATTTCTTCCAGATTTTCCGATTTGTTGGCACATAGCTGTTTGTAGTAATTCCTTATGATTCTTTTTATTTCTTTGGTATCTGTTATTACATTTCCTTTTTCACCTCTGATTTTATTGATTTGGTTCTTCTCTCTCTTTTTTGGTTAGTTGGACCAGTGGAGTATCAATTTTGTTTATTAAAAAAAAAACAGCTCTGCATTTCACTGATCTTTTATATTTTTTCAGTTTGATTTCTTCTCTAATTTTAATTATTTCATTCTTCCTACTAATTTTGAATTGGTTTGTGGCTGTTTTCCTATTTCCTTGAGATTCATTGATAGCTCATTTATTTAATGCCTTTCCAATTTCTTTTTTTTTTTTGACAGTTTCTTGATGTAGGCACCAATTGCTTTAAGCTTCCCTCTTAACACTGCTTTTGCTCTGTCCCATAAGTTTCGATAGGTTGCATTGTCATCTTCATTTGTTTCCAGAATTTTTTATTTCCTTTTTGATTTCTTCTATGACCCACTGTTCATCCAGGAGCATGTTTGGCCTTCATATGTTTGCATATGTTCTAAAGACTCTTGAATTGTTAAAGTCCAGGTTCATTCCATTATGGTCAGAAAAGATGCATGGTATGGTTTCATTTTTTTTAATTTGCTGAGATTTGCTCTATGGCCTAGCATATGGTCTATCCTATAGAAAGGTCCACACACTGATGAGAAGAACGTGTATCTGGCAACTATGGAGTGAACAGTTCTGTAGATATCTGTTTGGTCCATTTGGTCGATAGTGTCAATTAACTCTGTTGTCTCCTTGCTGATTTTATGTCTTATTGCTCTGTCCATTGTTGAAAGTAGGGTGTTGAAGTTCCCCATTACTATTGTATTGGAGTCTATGTCTCCCTTTAGATCCATTGACATTTCTTTTAAATACCCAAGTTCCCTGTAATTTTATGCATATATGTTTATTATAGTGGCATCTTTCTGTTGAATTTATCCCTTAATCATTACATGGTGCCCTTCTTCATCTCTTTTGACAGTTGTGTTAAAGTATATTTTGTCTGATATTAGGATGCCTACACCTGCTCATTTTTGCTTTCCATTATCATGGAATATCTTTTCCATCCTTTCACTTTCATTTGGCATGTATCTCTGTTGTTGAGGAGTGTTTCTGGTAGGCAGAAAATAGATGGATCTTGTTTTTCGATCCATTAAGCCAGTTTGTATCTTCTAATTGGAAAATTTTGGCCATTTACATTAAAATTTACTATTGATAAGTAATGACTTGCTGCTGCCATCTTTCTATGAACATTCCTATTGTTTGCTTTGGATTTCTTTTGTATTTTTACTGGGAAATTTTCTGCCTTTACGTTCTTTCATTTTGGTGATGATCCGTCTGTGTTTCTGTGTGTAGCATATCCTTAAGCATCATTTGTAAGGTAGGGTGAGTGGTAATAAATTCTTTTCAATTTCTTGTTGATATGGAAGGTCTTTATTTCACCTTCATTCATGAATGAGAGCTTTGCAGTGTACAGTATTCTGGGTTGACAGTTAATACTTTGACATTTCTCTTATGCACATTGTAGAACAGTTTCTTGAAAGTTTGACTACAATGTGTCATGGTGAATATCTTTTCTGGTCGTGTCTATTAGTAGCTCTATGTATCTCATTGGGGAAGTTTTCTGTTAATTATTTTACTGAATAGGCCTTCCAATTCATTCTCTTTTTCCACACCGTCAGGAACTCCTAACATCTTTATGTCGGATTGTTTCATATTATCCCATAAATCTCCAACACTGTTTCTAATTTTTCTAATTATTTCTTCTCCTTGTCCTTGTCCTTGTCCTTTTCCTCCTCCTCCTCCTCTTCCTCCTCCTCCTTCTTCTTCTTCTTTCTCTTCCTCTTCTTCTCCTTCTTCTTCTTCCTGACTGAGAAATTTCCAAAGCTTTGTCTTCTCACTCAGATATTTTTTTTCTGCCTCATCAAGTCTTTTATTTAGACTTTCCATTTCTAATATTTCAGTTTCATTTATCTCAATCTCATGGGAGAATCTTTCTTCCATGTCATGTATAGATTTAACTTGTGAATTTGCTTCTCATTGCTCCTGATAAGTCTATGATTAAACTTTTGAGTTCCTTTTCAAACACCTCATCAATCTGTTCATCTCCACATTCTAATATTGAAGTGTTGTTGTGTTCCTTTGGTGGGGTCATGTTGCCTTTCTTATTCTTGTTTCTTGAATTTCTGCATTTATTTTTAAGCATTTGTGGGAATATTTGTTGGCTTGCTCCTATGATGGATTTTATCTTTGAACTATTCCTCTGTGGCTTAGTGGATTGTCTTCTCTTTCAGTGAATGCCTAGAGGCATATACTGGGTTTTCCAGGGAGCTCTAGTCAGTGGGATGAGTATCCAGGGTGACACTCAAGTTGAGTGTGCTAGATCTCCTTTATTGTCAGCAGAGAGGAGGGTATGGTCACATCTGTTGGTATAATCACACTCTCACCTCCTCTCTTCTAATGTAACCAATGCCCTGGGTTAATGGACTATGAGTGCAATATACACCCGGGTTGCAATACGAACCACACAAAGGACCTGTACAGTCCTCATGTGGACATGAATCTGCTACAATGACTTACCCGAGGCAATCAGATAGCCCTGAGTCTTTCACACCACACACAATGATTGCCCAGAGACCCAGCTACACCCTGTGACCAATCTAGGAGTCACAGCATCCCACCTTCACAGCACACAAGTATCCCACAGTAACAGGGTATGGAGTATCCACTCTTCCCCCACTAGCCTATCCTGTCCATGGAGAGGCCAAGACTTTCCGAGAGCCAGCTGCATGTAGGTGCCCCATGTTGGTGTTTTGAGCCTGTGCTATGTTGAGAGGCTGGGGGACCTCACAGTCCGATGTGGGTGCCCAGCCGCCTGTCAATCCTCCAGCCAGACTCAGAGTCAGGGAGGAATGCAGATTTTTCCCTATGGTAATATTCCTGGATCACACTCATGCACAAGAGCTGCTGCAGCCGCTACTCATTTCAAAATGGCACCTTCTCCCCACCTGTTGCCAGGTGTGTGAACAAGAGCCATGGCAGTCATTACTGATGTCAAAATGACACACTCTCCCCTGTTCCAGGTGCTATTCTGGGTGGATGGGAAGAGAGAAACACTTTTTTTTTTTTTTTTTTTTTTTGCTGGGTTATGCTGGTACTCTGTCCGCCTCAGGGCTCCAAGTTGAACTCAAAGACAGTGTACTCCACCAGGCTCTCCCTCCAGCTATAATGCCAGTGGCCAGGGCTGATGAAGTCAGGTCTCACTTGGCTTTCCAAAGCTGGCATTTCCTTCAGCTCTCAGCTGCGGAGTTCAGGTGATGTGTCTGCATTTGTTGCTGCGAGTCTGCACCTTCCACACTGGTCCACAGCTTCCCTCTTCCTTCTATAGAATTTCCACTGCAGATTTCTCTCCAACTATCCCCTGGGAATGCACTTCCTCCAGATCTTTTGCTACTATTTCCCCCTATCTAAAAACAGTTCTTTCTTTTACCAATATTCAATGATACGAATTTTCACTTGGCATGACTGACTATGTGATGTGTTTACCCAATAATCCTCTGCATGATTCACTTTTCTCCCCAAAAATGATACTTTTACTACATAAAACATTAAAATCAATAGATTTTAAAATGTGCCTTTAAAAATGAAGTATCTCTATACTTTGCTCATGATTTCTTGTGTGACTACTCTAGGAAATGTGGATATAAAAATTACCTAGTTCAGTAAAAACAATGACACTTCATTGATGAAAAATAACTTCCAAAATAATGAAATTAAACTAAATTTACCTGTATTTTACAAATTCAAGCATCCAAAACCTCAATGAGCATATTTGCCCATTATCTAACTTGTTTTAATATTGCATTGTATTTAAACAAAAAAATAAGAACAATCTATAACCAAAAATTGGTACAGAAACTGTAATGAATTCAAAATGCTCAACTGGTAAACACTGACTTATGCAAAGGAGTAGCTGGGGCTTCCACATTTCAAAACATTTTTGTGTCAGATTCTGCTGTGTAATATATTTTTTTGACAGGCAGAGTTAGACAATGAGAGAGAGAGAGAGAAGAGACAGAGAAAGGTCTTCCTTTTTCCATTGGTTCACCCCCAAAGTGGCCGCTACAGCCGGTGTTTTGCGGCTGGCACACTGTGCCAATCCGAAGACAGGAGCCAGATGCTTCCTCCTGGTCTCCCATGCAGGTGCAGGCCCTTGCACTCCAGGGCCACAGCAGAGAGCTGGACTGGACGAGGAGTGACTAGGACGGAATCTGGCGCCCCAACTGGGACTAGAACGCCGGGGTGCCAGTGCCGCAGGCAGAGAGGATTAGCCTAGTAAGCCACGGCACCGGCCTCTGCTATGTAATATTACTATGTAATTCTACTATGTAATATTCATGAGTTAGATATTTTGTTAACATTTTCTAATCAATAGAATACACATATTCTAATCAATAGAATACAATATTCCAATAGAATAGAATAGAATTTTCTAATGAAGAACACAAACACACGTACTAATGCACACTATTTCAAAAAGTTCATGGAATAGTGGAAGCTAAAGTTTATTTTCGATTTATCAAATATTTAAATTTATTATACACATGAGTGATTTTTTTCAGACTTTTAAATCTACCATATTATGGAAAGATGTTTACAGTCTTTCTACATATATCTTAATATTTTTATTTATTTTATATGCATGCCTGTTGCTGCATTAAATAAAATATTGTATATTTAAAGTCAGATGCAATGCTTTATCATTAATCTCTACAAGAATCTCTTAATGCATGGAGGCTGACAAGATACCATCTTGAAATTTAAAATATCTGAGTGACCTGAGTCTTACCTAACCATTATTTGATTGAAGTTTTTGTTTGATGCCTGGACCTTGATGCAATGATTGCCAAGGACTGGAACAGCCTGGTCATTAGATAAGGCCAAGATGACAGTGGAACACCTCCTACATAACTCTTTCATGACTGATTCACATGGCCGACTTTGTCTTTCCCTTTATAAACCTTGCCCCACTTCCCTTTGGTGGAGAGGATACATGTGTTTTCCACATACCTCTTTGATTTCATCATCCCAAATAAACTTCTTCCCTTTCTTTTCCATGAATCCTCATGTTCTAAAATACTGACTTCTCTTGATATGAATACGTGATTTTGGGTTCAGTAACAAATTGGTAAAGCTGTTAAGAGGTCCCTGGGTGCAGGTCAATTCCCCCAAATTCCAAAATACGGAGCAATTGGATGCAGAAGTGCACCAGCACTAGTCTGTTGGCATGCTGGGGAGTAGAGATAACGACTCAGGGAATCGAGCCCCTTTTGGTGTTGGTCTAGCTCCCAGGGAAAGATTAGGGATGATTGCACCAGTGGTCTCCACCTATTACCTTAGGGAAACTCCATTTTGCATCTCTTTGTGAAATGCCAGGCCTCTGTTTTTCTTTTTGTTTGAGGAAAAAGAAAATGATTTTGCATGTGGCAGGCTTTAAAATCTGGGTAAGTCACCTCCGTGTGCACACTGGCACTAAATAATTTCTGCTTTAAAGGGAACACTGTTTGTTGATGGAATTCAGTAATGGGTCCTGGCAGTCAGAATCCTAAGGGTTAAGACTCCCAGTTTCCCCTTTGGGAAAATTTATTTGGGCTTCTTTGAGAGAATATGGTTTGGAAGAGCACTCTACTTGTTTCTTTCTGGTAGCTTTCTCCTTATTATTTCTCTGTTTCGGATGGAGAATTCCACTCCTCCAAAAAGCCATTGATAGTGTATTTTGGTGTCTTCATCAAACTATAACTATATTTTTATTTTATTATTATAAATATCATACTACTGTTTGACCCAGGTACATATTAAATTCTGAATGCAAGTGGCTTCTGAATGAATCAATTAATTCACCGTTCACCAGTTGACACTTTTTTTGGAGATCAGTGAAGTGGGATAAAATGCTTAGTTTTCAGGTTTTTATGTAAAAAAATAAAAAAGATTCTGTCAACAAGGGCTCTAAATTACCCATGAAGGAAAGCTGAGGATCAGGTGTATGAAGGTAGTGGGAGTCCAGAGAAGGAATTGAGGAATTCGGCACAGTAAATTCCTTAGTTCCTCCACCAGTCCTGAAGCCCACTGGACCCTCCCTTACCTGAAGAAGAGCTATGTGCAGTCAGTTGTTCAGGCATGTCTGCAATGCTCTGTCCGTCAGGGTAATGCCTTCCCGTAATTATGAACACCTGCCGAGATGGTATCTGCCTCTGAGACTCAGCAGGGCTCCCGTGTGTCCAGGGAGCAGAGCAGGCCAGGACGAGGTCACTCCCCTTGATGCAATATTCCATGGGAGAACTGAATCCTCAGTTGGCACACACTGCTTTAAAGTATCTGATGGACGGGAGCCAAGGAGGAGGCAATAGGACACTGTGCCATTGGCAGGTGCATCCTCTCAAGGGGGAGAAATAGGAAGAGGGGAGAAGCCCTCCAGGGAAATTGGGGTGTTCATTGCAGAGAAGAGACACACTGGAAAGAGGAGTGCCCAAAATTGTAGGAGGTGAATGAAACCAGACAGATGGTCTCCCAAGTTCAAAACTCAGACAATAAGTGATGCAGCCCAGGGGCTCCCTTGATGATATCAGCTTCTAGATGTCTCCCCAACAAGATCCCCACCCGGGTGCAACTGACAGCAAGGAATCAATTATCTGGGTTTTTGATAGATATCAGAGCCACTTACTCAGTACTTACTTCAAAACTGAGTAAAAGCAGTGGCAACTGTGTGGCCTTGTGGACTACAGCAGTCTCAATAGGGGCTGTTTCTGCTGCCGCTGGAATGCTATTTGAGGAAAGAAAAACCAAAGCACTGTTTTCTGTAAATGACTGATTGTCCCATTCTGTTACTGGGTTGAAACTTGGTCTGCAAACTAAATGTTTAGATAGATTTCTCCCCAGGCTTACAACTGCTACGCCTATGAGTATGGGCTGAACTCCCCTCCATTTCCAGTCACTTCTCACTCAAAAGGAAAACATACAATGAGTGCTTCCCCCAGAGACCTGTGAGAACCCAAATTAAATTCTGTGAGTGAATGGGGTCTCTGAAGTGACCTTAAATGCAATACCTGTGCATGTCTGATTGAAAAACAAAGTTTCGTCATCCTCAGAAAATAAAGTAGTAGGGGGCGGAGCCAAGATGGCGGAATAGTGAGGACGCGCACTAGCAGTCCGCAAAAAGATAGTTTAATAAAAACAGAGTTACTGTAGCCTCAGGAAAAATCTCAGGGAAAAAAATGCAGTGGAAATTCTTCCGGACCCAGTGAATGAGACGCAGAGGACCTAGGGGAAAGTAAGTTTGCAAATGGCAAATCGTGCCATAGTGGCACGGGAGCTGCCGGGAGGGACGAGAACCAGACGGAACACAGCCGCCATTGGAATTGAGCGCTTAAACGGGAGCCGATACAGGGATCCCGAGACACTGGCGGGGGGAAGCAGACCCCACGGGGGAAACAGCACAATTGAGGCGAGCCCACACGGACACTAGCCTCTCTCGTCACCCACCCTGCTAATTCGAGCTAGATTAAACGCAGTGGCACAGTGTGCGCCCGCAGGCTGCGACAGGAGCCAGGCGGAACACAATCACCGCAGGATCTGCGCGCTTGAACGGGAGCCGATACAGGGATCCCGAGACACTGGCGGGGGGAAGCAGACCCCCACGGGGGAAACAGCACAGTTGAGGCGAGCCCGCACGGACACTAGCCCCTCTCGCCGCCCACCTTGTGAAGTCGAATTTGATTGAACGCAGTGGGACAAGGTGCGCCCGCCCATCACTGAGGCAGACGGAACCAAAAACCCGAGGCTGTAGAAACCTGAAGGGGATCCAAAAACTGGGAACACACCGCGCACACAAACTCCATTACCTTGACAACCCAGAGAAAGAGTGTGGGGAAAAAAAAAATGCCAAACAAAAACAGATTCCAAGGGAGCAAGATCAAGGAAGACGCTATGATGACCCCAAACGGAAAAGACACCCCAAGTCAGGATTATGAAGATAATGAGATAGAAGAAATGCAAGAAGCAGATCTCAAAGAATTGATAAGAACATTAAGAAGTTCTCAAAAACAAATTCTTGAACTACAGAAATCTTTAATGGATAAGATAGAAAATCTCTCTCGCGAGAATGAAGTACTACGGAGAAATCAAAACAAAATGAAACAACTAGTAGAACAAGAAGCTACGATAGTGACAAAAAATCTTAATGAATTGAAGAATTCAATAGATCAAGTGACAAGCAATCTTGAGGGCCTTAAAACCAGAATGGGTGAAGCAGAAGAGAGAATATCGGACCTAGAAGACAGTGAACAGGAGAGGAAACAGTCAAACCAAAGACAAGAAGAGGAAATTAGAAAACTAAAAGATATCGTCGGGAATTTACAGGATACTATTAAAAAACCCAACATTCGGGTTCTAGGTGTTCCTGAAGGCATGGAGAGGGAGAAAGGATTAGAAGGCCTTTTTAGGGAGATACTAGCAGAAAATTTTCCAGGCTTGGAGAAAGACAGAGAAATCCTAATCCAGGAAGCTCATAGAACCCCTAATAAACATGAACAAAAGAGATCCTCTGCACGACATATTGTAATTAAACTCACCACAGTGAAGCAAAAAGAAAAGATCCTAAAATGTGCAAGAGAGAAACGTCAGATTACTCTCAGAGGATCTCCAATTAGACTTACAGCTGACTTCTCAACAGAAACCCTACAAGCTAGAAGGGAATAGTGAGACATAGCCCAGGTACTTAGAGAGAAAAACTGCCAGCCCAGAATATTATACCCTGCAAAGCTCTCATTTGTGAATGAAGGCGAAATAAAGACCTTTCATAACAAACAAAAATTGAAAGAATTTGTTGCCACTCGTCCAGCCCTGCAAAAGATACTTAAAGACGTGTTACACAAAGAAACACAGAAACACGACCATCAACATGAAAGAAGGTAAACGAAGGGAACCTCACGGCAAAAGATCACAGGGAATTCAAAGCATACATTAGAAAATATCTGGCAAATGGCAGGGCAAACTTACCACTTATCAATAGTCACATTGAACGTTAAAGGTCTAAACTGTCCTGTTAAAAGACAGAGATTGGCTGATTGGGTTAAGGAACAAAAACCATCTATTTGCTGCCTACAAGAAACACATCTTTCCAACGAAGATCCATACAGACTGAAAATAAAAGGATGGAACAAGATATACCATGCCAACAGAAATGAAAAAAGAGCGGTGTAACCATCTTAATATCGGACTACATAAACTTTAACACAAAAACTGTCAAGAGAGACAAAGAGGGGCACTATATAATGATTAAGGGATCAATACTACAGGAAGATATAACAATTCTCAATGTATATGCACCTAATTACAGGCCACAGGTTTATTTAAAAAATTTGTTAAGAAACTTAAAGGGAGACTTAGACCCCAACACAATAGTACTGGGGGACTTCAATACTCCACTCACAGATATTGACAGATCGACAGGACAGAAGATCAACAAGGAGACAGTAGATTTAAACAACACTATAGCCCAAATGGATCTAACAGATATCTACAGAACTTTTCATCCTACATGTAAAGCATTCACATTCTTCTCAGCAGTACATGGAACCTACTCTAGGATTGATCACATATTAGGCCATAAAGCAAGTCTCAGCAAATTCAAAAGAATTAGAATCATACGATGCAGCTTCTCAGACCATAAGGGATTGAAGTTGGAAATTAGCAACTCAGGAATCCCTAGAGCATATGCAAACACATGGAGATTGAACAACATGCTCCTGAATGAACAATGGGTCACTGAAGAAATCAAAAGAGAAATCAAAAATTTTCTGGAAGTAAATGAGGATAACAGCACAACATACCAAAACTTATGGGATACAGCAAAAGCAGTGTTAAGAGGAAAGTTTATAGCAATAGGTGCCTACATCAAGAAACTGGAAAGGCACCAAATAGAAGAGCTTTCAATGCATCTCAAGGATCTAGAAAATTTGCAGCAAACTTGACCCAAATCTAGTAGAAAAAGAGAAATAATCAAAATCAGAGAAGAAATCAACAGGATTGAATCCAAAAAAACATTACAAAAAATCAGCCAAACGACGAGCTGGTTTTTTGAAAAAATAAACAAGATTGACACCCCATTGGCCCAACTAACTAAAAAAAGAAGAGAAAAGACCCAAATCAGTAAAATCAGAGATGAAAAAGGAAATGTAACAACAGACACCACAGAAATCAAAAGAATCATCAGAAATTACTACAAGGACCTGTATGCCAGTAAACAGGGAAACCTATCAGAAATGGATAGATTCCTGGACACATGCAACCTACCTAAATTGAACCAGGAAGACATAGAAAACCTAAACAGACCCATAAGTGAGTCAGAAATTGAATCAGTAATAAAGGCCCTCCCAACAAAGAAAAGTCCAGGACCAGATGGATTCACTGCTGAATTCTACCAGACATTTAAAGAAGAACTAACCCCAATTCTTCTCAAACTTTTCAGAACAATCGAAAAAGAGGGAATTCTCCCAAATTCTTTCTATGAAGCCAGCATCACCTTAATTCCTAAGCCAGAAAAAGATGCAGCATTGAAAGAGAATTACAGACCAATATCCCTCATGAACATAGATGCAAAAATCCTCAACAAAATTCTGGCCAATAGACTGCAACAACACATCAGAAAGATCATCCACCCAGACCAAGTGGGATTCATCCCTGGTATGCAGGGATGGTTCAATATTCGCAAAACAATCAACGTGATACACCACATTAACAGACTGCAGAAGAAAAACCATATGATTATCTCACTAGGCGCAGAGAAAGCATTCGATAAAATTCAACACCCTTTCATGATGAAAACCCTAAGCAAACTGGGTATAGAAGGCACATTCCTCAATACAATCAAAGCAATTTATGAAAAACCCACGGCCAATATCCTATTGAATGGGGAAAAGTTGGAAGCATTTCCACTGAGATCTGGTACCAGACAGGGATGCCCACTCTCACCACTGCTATTCAATATAGTGCTGGAAGTCTTAGCCAGAGCTATTAGGCAAGAAAAAGAAATTAAAGGGATACAAGTTGGGAAGGAAGAACTCAAACTATCCCTCTTTGCAGACGACATGATTCTTTATTTAGGGGACGCAAAGAACTCTACTAAGAGACTATTGGAACTCATAGAAGAGTTTGGCAAAGTAGCAGGATATAAAATCCATGCACAAAAATCAACAGCCTTTGTATACACAGACAATGCCACGGCTGAGGAAGAACTGCTAAGATCAATCCCATTCACAATAGCTACAAAAACAATCAAATACCTTGGAATAAATTTAACTAAGGACATTAAAGATCTCTACAATGAAAATTACAAAACCTTAAAGAAAGAAATAGAAGAGGACACCAAAAAATGGAGAAATCTCCCATGCTCATGGATTGGAAGAATCAATATCATCAAAATGTCCATTCTCCCAAAAGCAATTTACAGATTCAACGCAATACCAATCAAGATACCGAGGACATTCTTGTCAGATCTGGAAAAAATGATGCTGAAATTCATATGGAGACACAGGAGACCTCGAATAGCTAAAGCAATCTTGTACAACAAAAACAAAGCCGGAGGCATCACAATACCAGATTTCAGGACATACTACAGGGCAGTAGTTATCAAAACAGCATAGTACTGGTACAGAAACAGATGGATAAACCAATGGAACAGAATAGAAACTCCAGAAATCAATCCAAACACCTACAGCCAACTTATATTTGATCAACAATCCAAAACCAGTCCCTGGAGTAAGGTCAGTCTGTTTAATAAATGGTGCTGGGAAAACTGGATTTCCACGTGCAGAACCATGAAGCAAGACCCCTACCTTTCACCTTACACAAAAATCCATTCAACATGGATTAAAAATTTAAACCTACGACCCGACACCATCAAATTACTAGAGAGCATAGGAGAAACCCTGCAAGACATAGGTACTGGCAAAGACTTCTTGGAAAAGACCTCAGAAGCACAGGCACTGAAAACCAAAATTAACTACTGGGATTGCATCAAATTGAAAAGTTTCTGTACTGCAAAAGAAACAGTCAGGAAAGTGAATAGGAAACCAACAGAATGGGAAAATATATTTGCAAACTATGCAACAGATAAAGGGTTGATAAGCAGAATCTACAAAGAAATTAAGAAACTCCACAACATCAAAACAAACAACCCACTTAAGAGATGGGCCAAGGACCTCAATAGACATTTTTCAAAAGAGGAAATCCAAATGGCCAACAGACACATGAAAAAATGTTCAAGATCCCTAGCAATCAGGGAAATGCGAATCAAAACCACAATGAGGTTTCACCTCACCCCGGTGAGAATGGCTCACATTCAGAAATCCACCAACAATAGATGCTGGAGAGGATGTGGGGAAAAAGGGACACTAATCCACTGTTGGTGGGAATGCAAACTGGTGAAGCCACTATGGAAGTCAGTCTGGAGATTCCTCAGAAACCTGAATATAACCCTACCATTCAACCCAGCCATCCCACTCCTTGGAATTTACCCAAAGGAAATTAAATTGGCAAACCAAAAAGCCGTCTGCACACTAATGTTTATTGCAGCTCAGTTCACAATAGCTAAGACCTGGAACCAACCCAAATGCCCATCAACAGTAGACTGGATTAGGAAATTATGGGACATGTACTCTACAGAATACTATACAGCAGTCAAAAACAATGAAATCCGGTCATTTGCAACAAAATGGAGGAATCTGGAAAATATCATGCTGAGTGAATTAAGCCAGTCCCAAAGAGACAAATATCATTTGTTTTCCCTGATTGGCGACGATTAACTGAGCACCAAAGGGGAAACCTGTTGAAACGAAATGAACACTATGAGAAAATAAGACCTGATCAGCGCCTGTCTGAACTGTTGATGTACAATGTAAATCTTTACCCATTTTAGTATCTCCCTTTGTTGTTTGTATTCGTTCTAGTACTATGGGTTGAATTCGGCAACTAACACACAATTAGCCTTAGGTGTTTAAATTTTAACTGAAAAGTGATCTCTGTGAAATATAAGAGTGGGAATAAGAGAGGGAGGAGATGTAAAATTTGGGACATGCTCAATCGGAACGGCCCCAAATGATGGAGTTAGAATTGTGCCAGGGGATTCCAATACAATCCCATCAAGGTGGCATGTACCAAGGCCATCTCATTAGTCCAAGTGATCAATTTCAGCTCACAATTGATCACACTGATAGGTCTAAGAGTCAAAGGGATCGCACAAGCAAGACTAGTGTCTGCTAATACTAACTGATAGAATGAAAAAGGGAGAGAATGATCCAACATGGGAAGCGGGATACACAGCAGACTCATAGAATGGCAGATGTCCTAAATAGCACTCTGGCCTCAGAATCAGCCCTTAAGGCATTCGGATCTGGCTGAAGAGCCCATGAGAATAGTTTAGGCATGGAAAGCCAAGACATTCTGGAAAAAAACAGAAGACCTAAATGAAAGATCTCTGCAAGTGAGATCCCAGTGGAAAGAACGGGGCCATCAAAGAAGGAGGTACCTTTCTCTGAAGGGAGGAGAGAACTTCCACTTTGACTATGACCCTGTCGGAATAAGATCGAAGTCCACGAACCCTAAAGGCTTCCATAGCCTCGGCAACTCATGACCAGAGCCTAGGGAGATTACTGACGCCATAAACAAGAGTGTCAAATTGTTAAATCAACATCAGGAGTCACTGTGTACTTACGTCTCATGAGGGATCTGTCCTTAATGTGTTATCCAATGTGAAATAATGCTATTACTAGTACTGAAACAGTATTTTTACACTCTGTGTTTCTGAGTGGGTGCAAACTGATGAAATCTTTACATAATATATATTGAATCGATCTTCTTTATATAAAGATAATTGCAAATGATTAAAAAATCTTGGTGTTAAACTGGAAATTGCATAGACAATTAATCAATTTTTTTTAAAAAAAAATCATGTAGGATCTCTGTCCTTAATGTGCTGTACATTGTGAATTAATACTATAACTAGCACTCCAACAGTATTATCATTTTGTGTCTCTATGCGAGGGCAAACCGTTGAAATCTTTATGTAATATGTACTAAATTGATCTTCTGTGTATAAAGAGAATTGAAAATGAATCTTGATGTGAATTGAAGGGGAGAGGGAGTGGGAAAGGGGAGGGTAGGGGGAGGGAGAGAAGTTGTGGGGGGGGAGCCATTGTGATCCATAAGCTGTTCTTTGGAAATTTATATTCTTTAAATAAAAGCTTTATATAAAAAAAAGAAGGGGAAAATAAATAAATAAATAAATAAAACATAAAAAAAAATAAAAGCAGAACACAATCAATAAAAAAAAAAAGTAGTCGTTAAAGGAAATAGCACCACTTTATATGAAATGATTTCCTCAAGCACATTTTAATATGCCCGTATCAGTCCCTCCACAACATATAAATTATCTCAGGAAAGAAACCCTGAACCAATGAAAATCATTTTGTCCGAGATCTGTAAGCAATTGATGGCATTGCACAAGATGTTCATATACTGTATGCAACCCCTTCAGCAGATGGGGCTCAGTGTTGGACTTGAAAGATGCTGCCATTCTGCAATCCCTTAGAATAACAATTATTATTCACCTTAGAATGGCAAGAATCTAAGATTAATAGCATCACCCAAATGCAATCGGAGGATTGTGTTACTACAGAAATTTAAAATTCACCTATCCTGTTTAGTGAAGTTCTTGCAAGAGACTTAAGATGCTTGTGATTCTATTAGGGGACCCTCCTCCAATATGCAGATGATTTATTGATAGCTTATCTCGATTATGACTGTTGCCTAGCCAATACCATCCAGATACTAGTTCATTTGGTATAGAACTGGTTTAAGTGCTCCATTGAAATGCCCACATATGTCAACCACAGGCTGCTTATTTGGATTTTCAGTTGTGACAGGGAACTCATAGCTTGATGACTGATAGAATATCATAAAGAATATCAAGACACTGCACTTGCAGACAACTCCTGGGAGTGCTGTTAATTCAAAGGATTGTGGCTCAAACATGGATTGTAACATTTTCAGTAACTACTAGGGATTTATGTGGAGAACACCAAATTATCTTTGCTGTCTTCATTAAGGAAATTTGTAACTCATTCTAATAATTAATTTTTAATTTCAGGCAGTGACTTTTTTTCTACCTTCCTGGTTTTTCATTAGCCTGTTAACAACACAGGCATGATAATGGTATCTTTTTGTATTTTGTTAATGTATGTCTATTGCTTGGTTATCAGAAATGGTAAAAACATAAATGATTTTACTTCATAAATTAACCAAAAAAGGTAGCCATTTCAATCAGGCAAAGATAAAGAATGTAAACAATCAGTTCTATTTCCCTTTTGGTTACTTGACTAAGCAGCAGGAATTTTAGCAAAATTATAAAACCTTTTAGAGGCCAGTACTGTGATGTAGCAGGTTAAGCCGCTCCCTGCAGTGCTGTCATCCCATATGGGTGAAGATTCTGATCCTGTCTGCTCCACTTCTGATCAAGCTCCCTGCTAATGTGCCTGGGAAGGCAGCAGAAGACGGCCCAAGTCCTTGGGCATTTGCACCCACATGGGAGACTTGGAAGAACCTCCTGGCTCTTGGCTTTGGCCTGTCCCAGCCCTGGGCGTTGCAGGCATTTGGGAAGTGAACCAGCAGATGGAAGATTTCTCTCTCTCTCTCTCTCTCTCTCTCTCTCTCTCTCTCTCTCATCTTTTTCTTTCTCTTTCTCTTCCCCTCCTCTTCCTTCCCTCTTTTTCTCTCTCTGCCTCTGCCTCTGTGTAACTGCCTTTCAAATAAATAAGTAATTTTTTTTAAAAAAAACTATTTATGTTTCAGTAATATATATTAATTTCAAAAATGTATTCAGGTCATTATACTTTCAAAGTGACACAATAGATCCTAAAAATTAATTTCCATCAATTTTCATATGATTTCGCAATACATGGAAAGAATACAGACCTTTAGGTATAAAGAAACATTCAAATAAGTGCAGTAAACAACATAGATCAAACCAAAAAAATAAAGAATTCTGTAAATATTTAGTTGAAATAAGAAACTACACTATTTGAGTTTAGATTTCATTCCGTTATTTATTGTTGACTCAAGTATTTTCTTTAAAAATATGCACCAAAAGTTTTAAAATAAGTATAAAAAATAAATATTTAAAACATCATTCTCATCTCAATTAAATGATTTCCTTCTACAGACTGGGAGAAGTGAATATTTTGTGTTGTCTAGTATCCAACTACCTGTCAAGTATAAGAGCATGAGAATTATGTGGACAGACATTAAATTATCTGTCAAAAAAATTTCAATGTTCAAATTAATGGTAACTCAAAACTACAAAAGTCAAATTAGGGGCAATTCTATTTTGAATCTTTGGAGAAACAGACACAGTAGTTACATCATTTTACATTTCCATCAGTATTGCACAGTGTACAAGTGTTCTGATTTTTAAATTTTCTTTACAATCTTTTCTAAATTGTAGGCATTCTAATGGATGGGAGGTATCTCTTCTGTTGTTTTCTGTGGTTTTGGTTCTATTTCTCTGATGACCGAGCATCTTCGGTATTGACATTTTGGCTGTTTATTTTTTGTTTTCATGTATAAACTTATTGTTCATATGCATGCCTTCTTTGGAGGAATGCCTATTAAAGTCATCTGCCCATTTTTAATCAGATTATCTTTTTTTTTTAAGTTTGGCAATTCTTTATACAGGCTAGATTTAGCCCCTTCTGGCAAATGAGGTTTGCAAACATTTTATCCCATTCTGGGAGCCAATTTTTAGTGTAAACATTCTTACTATAAAGTAAATATATGCATATATCTATTTTCATATATCTATATGTCTATCAGAATCTTGAAGGGATGTCTGAACATCCATTTTCAGAGTAGCACTATTCACAATCACTAAAACATGCAAGCAACCCAGGTGTAGACTGATGAACGAGCACCCAAATGCAGCAAATGTGTGTAATCAAAGTGTTCAACCTTGAAAGAAGGAATTCTGACAAACACTACAACTGAAGGAGCCGTTGACACATGCTGAATATTCCAGGCACAAAAAGTCAACCACTGAGTCCACTTATATGAGGTACCCACACCAACCACATTCATACACACAGCAGGAATGCTGGTTGCCAGGGCTCTGGGGAGAGAAGAGGAATGGAGAGTGATTGCTGATTGGGTATAGAGATTCAGTTTTGCAAGATGAAAAGAATTCTCAAAATGGATGGCAGGGTTGGTAATATACAAATATGAATGTATTTAGCTCCACTGAAATAGGTAAATGTGAAGTTGGTAAATCAAATGTTCATTTTGTGATAATAAAATATTATTAACAATATTTTAAACAATAACAAATGGATAATAAATGGACTAAGAAACCAAACATTACTTTATGTACTGAAATGGGAATTTCCTCAGTTTAACTCTGTTGTCTTTTGTTGTGAAACTCCATAACCAAACGGCAAAAATTCATATCTGGCTGCTCAATGGGTTTTGCTAATAGAAATTTCACTAGCAAACACAAGTAAACACAACTAAATAAATTGATTTTGAACGTACTTACAGTCATTTCCTAGCTATAATTTTTATTTGCTTGATCTCAAAGGACTAATCAATACTACCACAATATAATACATGCATGCATTTCATTTAGCTTTCTATTTGTATTTGAAAGCACCTTTTCTGTAGTAGAATAATGGCTTTTTGCTTCCTCGGTGTTCGCGTGCGCTCTAACCTGGGACTGAAAAGCAGAGCGGTAGAAGTGGAAATGGCTAAAGTAGGTCACTGGAGCTGCCTAACTGTGCACTTGGTTGTTTTTGTTCTCCTTCTCTAGTGTAAACCATCCATTGTCCCAGAAGCTAAGAACCATGTGAACAAGTGGCCCAGAGGAGAAAAAGCGCCTTAATTTCTATTATGTGACAGCTGCATGAATTTAAACCATTACCGCAGTTTTGCAAAATGCAGCTCACGCGCGCCGCGGCTGGCTCCCAGGGGCTCCTGCACCTGCCCGGGGCTGGGGTGCGCGCCCTCAGAGCGCCCTCTGCAGGTGTCCACAGAGCCAGGGCGCCTGGGCCCGGCCGCTGGGGACTCTTCTCTCGGCTGCCGCCCAGTGGATGCGCTCCCCGCTCCTTCCCGGCCCTGCCCCTCCCGCGAGCCCGGAGACCAGTAATCCTGAGCAGCTGCCATTCCAATTCCTAACGGCCAGACAAGGGCCCCGGCAGCCTGCCCACGCAATGCTCTGTCTCCTGTTCATCTTCTCAGGTCTTGGCCCGTTGACATCCGCGGCCCCGAGTAAGTGGGGCACCCTGCTGGGAGTTTCCTCACTGCCTGGCCAGGCAGGCGGCCCCTCCCTGCTCCACAGGCTCAGCTCTGAGCAGCCTCAGGGCCCAGGGTCAGGGCCTCAGCGCCTCAGGGCCAGGGTCCGGGTCCTGCTGGGCCTGGTGCCTGGAGGGACAGCTGCCCCTCATCTCCCTGACCCTGCACAAGGAGGGCTGGAGACTGACAGCCCACACTGCCCCATTCAGGGCTGAGGTCAACAGCCCCAGAGTCTCTGGACAGTGGTCAGTCTCCCTCCTGGAAAGCCTCCTCCTGGAGTGAGACAGTGTGTACGTATGTGTGTGTGTGTGTATGTGTATGTGTATGTGTATATGTGTGTATATGTATGCATGCATGTATGTGTATGTGTGTATGTGTATGTGTGCATGTATCTGTGTGTATATGTATGTGTGTATGTGTATTTTTGTGTGTATGTGAGCGTATATGTGTGTATGTGCGTATGTGTATGTGTGTGTGCATGTGAGTGTATATGTGTATGTGTGGGTGTGTGTAGGCTTGGGTGCTAGAGTGAGGAGAAATCAGAGGACGAGGGAAGTGGACGCTGCTATCTCTGGTGGCTGCTAACGTGGTTTCCTTTGCTGCAGGTTCTGAAATGCCACTTCTGTACCTCACAGTGCCGCAGAGGGTTGGGGAAACCAGCAGCAATGACCATTCTTCAGAAACAAATGTAATTCTGACATCATTTTCAAAATTTGGGGGTATTTTAATTTTACTGGACTACATGGCACTAATCCACTGGTACATATTCCTTATGACATTTAGTTTGTATTCTAAGTTATGATGCAGTGGAGTTGTTTAGTCAAAAGGAGGGCAAATGCTTGATTGAGACAGACTCAAAAAACATGCCCCAGGTCCCTGTAGCACAGACTACCATGCGTATTTCATTGGACTCCATTTTACTAAATGTGTCTATTTGCATACGCATTCTTATGTAAATGAACTCATACTGACCTTGCATTGTAATTTTAACATGACAGTATAAAAAGAGTATCTTCATAAGTCCTTATGTATACCTAAATCCTAGGTGATAAAAAGTAATGATATTTTCAATCAGATTAAAGTCTTAAAGTATGTACATTGTCAAAGAATCTAGCACAGACCTTGTGAATAAAGTAAGTATCCCCTGTGGATTTTTGGATTTTTTAATTATCTATGTGAAAGGCAGAGTTACAGAGAGAGAGAGAGAGAGAGAGAGAGAGAGAGAAGTCTTCCATCTGCTGGTTTACTCCCCAGATGGCTCAATGGTGCTGATAGGAATTCAGAGGCAGGAGCTTCTTCCAGGTCTCTTACATGGGTGTGGGGGCCCAAGGACTCAGGCCATAGCAGAGAGCTGGATCGGAAGTGGAGCAGAGAGGAATTGAACCAGAGACCATATGGGATGTCAGCACTGCAGGTAGTGGCCTTACTCTCTATGCCACAGTGCTGGCTCCCACTGTGAATTCTAATTGTAGCAAGTTTAAACCAAGGGAATATCTAGCTATGCACACATGTATATTTAATTACCATATGATAGTATTCTTGGCTTTTTCATTTAATGGATACACCATCATATATTTTATGAAAGTTTGCATGTGGAGAGTTTCACAAATTTTTAACATAGGTAAGGATTACAAAATCTTTTCCGTTAACAAAGAATGATGATAGCTATCTTCTAAACATCTGTGCTAATGTGTTCACAGAAACGTCTCACATTTAACCAGTATTTTTTCCAATAAAGACAAGATAATTATTTGAAATATTTTTCTAGTTATTCCTTAGTGATTGCTACTTTTTTCTAGTTATCCCTTACTGATTTTGAATTCTCTTTTCATAAGAGCAGTTCTGATTAAGACATTAGATTTCCAAGAAAGAAGGGTTGATTTAACAATAGAAGAAAGTCTAGAGTAATATTCAGTTATCAATAAAAATTTTCAAGTGATCTGTATGATAGCCTCACTTTCTGGCACCAAAGGAAAAAAAAATCTGAGGTTGTGTTTATTATAGCAGCTGCTACACCGAAAACATAAGTACCCATGGAGGGTAAAATGTTAAGCAGAGACAGACACAATATGCAGCTTGACCTGCATATTGTTAGATGCCCATCCACTGTTTCAAGCAATTGTGGATCAAAAATATTCAACAGGGGTTAGCTTTGTAGCTGGCTGGATAAACCACCACTTGTGACTATGACATCCCATATCAAGTTCAAGTCCAAGCTACCCTACTTCTGATCCAGATCTCTCTAATGCACCTGGGAAGGCAGAGGATAACATCCCAAGTGGTTGGGATTCTGCTGCCCATGTGGAAGGCCCCAGTCGAGTTCCTGGCTCCTGGCTTAGGTCTGGCCCCGACCTGGTTGTTACACCTTTTGGGGAGTGTACCAATGGGTGGAAGATCTCTCTGTTTCTCCCTCTTCCTTCAGCTCTACCTTTCAAATAAATAAACCCATTGAAAATTATATTTCTGTACATATAGTTACATACAGGTACATGCAATTATATACCTTTTACAATGTTTAGGCAATCTAGAGATGATTTAAAATATAAATATTGGTTTTCCCAGTTCTGAGATGTGTTAGAACTTGCTACATTCTACTTGCTGCCATCTATGAGGCTTTAATTTAAGGGCAGATGATATGGCATAGCAAGAAGGAAAATGCAGGCAAGCATCAGAAATGTTGGCAAGAGTCACAGAGAATACAACCAGTGAGCCTGATCCTTGTGCTTCTGGAACATGCAGAATCTCCGGCTTCAATCAGCCATAGCGGTGGGAAAATGTTGGTTGCAGAGGAACTGACCTAAAAAGATTTTAATGACTAGTAGTTGAGACAGCCTGGTCAAATTCATTGGCACACCAGAGGGACTCGTGAAGATTTGAACCTGAAACAGCGTAATATAAATCTACTGTCTTTGTCTTAACCAAGAGTTAAACAAATTCAGACTTGAAGGCATCCCCAGAAACACAGGTAGAGTTTTTCCAATCCAGCTGGTATCCAGCTTTATGTCCACAGTAAACAATGCACGCTCTTCCTAAGAATATGAAGATCGTGCAACAAAACTAACCATAGCCAAGACAGAACATGTAGTGCAAAACTATCTGATAAAAGTGAAGTTAAAATAGAACGAAAAGATTGGGAAATTCACTAAGGAATATTAAGGGACATTTGTTCATGGGTTGAAGAAGAAACCAAAAGTGATCATAGGTATTACAGAATAACAGAGAAGAATGAAGAACCTACTGATGTTTGAGTCATATTTAAAAGGTTCTTAGAGGAATAGCCAGTAACTAAAAATGCTTTTATTATTTGAAAAAAATCTGAACAATTTTCAATAAAGGAAGATGTTAGAAAATAATTCCATCCTTAAAACTTTTAAGGATCCTATTAAAATTTAGATTGAAATAAGTAAAAGAGAAAATCAAGTTAAAATAGTTGGGATTCAGAACATCTAATTTAATTTCTGGAAAGAATACAAAAGAGAAATTCTGGTTGAGATACTACAAAAGGAGAGGGAAATATGTAATATTAGAAATGAGAAATACACCAAAGTATAAAGGGATAATGAAAATATAAGCCCATAACTTATACAGAAATTGCTTACTCATGAAAACATTTAACAAAAATGACATAAAATAAAATAAAGTCTGAATACTCAATGCCCTATTAAGAGAGTGAGAAATCAAAATATCTATAATTACAGATGATGTGAGTTTGTACATGGAAAAAACTAAGAACTCCACCAAAAAGCTGTCAGAACTGGTGAGCCAATTCAGTGAAGTTTCAAGATACAAAATCAGTAGCATTTTTATACATGAATAATGATCTTAGTCAAGGGGAAATTCAGGGGAAAAAATCACATTTATAGCACCTAAAATATAAAAATTTAAAATAAATGCAACCAATGAATTGAAAGATCTACATAATGAAACTGTAAAACATGGATAAAAGAAATCATCACACAGTAAAATGAAAGATATTTCTTGCTCATGGATTATAAGAATTAATATCATTAATATGTACACACTGTATAAATCAATCTAAAGATTCAGTGCATTTTCTATGAAATACCAATGTCATTCTTTACATAATTAAAAAATCCTAAAATTCAAGTGGAATCGGAAAAGACCCAGAATAGCCAAATCAGTGTTTAGCAAAACAATAAAAGAAAATAATAAAAGAAATCATGCTGGATGCATCAAATACCCAACATTATAGCATTTTACACAAGGACAGTAATGAAAACAACATGTTAGTGATGTGAAACCTAGATAACATAGATAAACCTAGATAACATAGATGACATAGGTAAATGGAACAGAATAAAAAGCCCAGAAATTAATCTATGTACACACAACCATTAATCCATGTACATATAACCAATTGATTATTGTCAAAGGTATCAGGGGAAAGAATTTTTTTTTTCAATAAATCATGTAGTGAAACTGGAAAAACACAAGTAGAAGAATTTATTTAGATCCCTACCTCTCAGTAAATGCAAAAATCAGCTCTAGATGGATCAAAGACCTAAATGTAAGATCTGAGAACTATGAATGCAAGTAGAACACATAGGGACACATTTGAAGACATCGATATAGGCAACGATTTTTTTAATAACACCTCCACATCTGAAGCAACTAAAGCAAAACAGGGCAAATGGGATTAAACAAACTTAGAAGCTTCTACACAGCAAAGCCAACAGTGGAGTAGAGACACCTGACACAATGGGAGACAATTTTTGCAAGGTACTTATCTGAGGGAGGACTGCTCTCCAGAATATGGAGATCCAGAAGAAGCTCCTGGCTCCTGGCTTTGAATCGGCCCAGCTCCAGCCATTGTGGCTATTTGAGGAGTGAACCAGTGGATGGAAGACCTCTCTCTCTTTCTGCCTCTGCCTCTCTGTAACTGCCATTCAAATAAATAAATAAATCTTTAAAAACTAAAAATAAAAATTGCAATCATAAAGAGGCTAGCACTGATGAATCAGTTTTCCGCAAAACAGACTAAAGAACAAGGATATTGCAAGGACAAATAATGATATTTTGTAATGATTATTAGTTTTTTTTTTTTTAAGATTTGCTTATTTATCTCAAAGGTAGAAAGTTACAAAGAGGCAGAGTCGGAGAGAAAGAGAGAGAGAGAGAGAAAGGTCTTCATCTGCTGGTTCGCTCCCCAGAAGGCCATAACAACCCAAGCTGCGCCGATCCAAAGCCAGGAGCCAGGAGCTTCTTCCAGGTCTCCCATGTGGGTGCAGGGGCTCAAGTGCTTGAGCGATCTTCTACTGCTTTCTCAGGCCATAGCAGAGAGCTGGATCAGAAGTGGAGCAGCCGAGACTCGAACTGGCACCCATATGAGATGCCGGTACTGCAGGTGGCGGCCTTACCCACTATGCCATAGGGCCAGCCCTGACTAGTTTAATTTTTAAGACTGTATAACTGGGGCCAGCGCTGCGGCTCACTAGGCTAATCCTCCGCCTAGCGGCGCCAGCACACCGGGTTCTAGGCCCGGTCGGGGCGCCGGATTCTGTCCCGGTTGCCCCTCTTCCAGGCCAGCTCTCTGCTGTGGCCCGGAGTGCAGAGGAGGATGGCCCAAGTGCTTGGGCCCTGCACTCCATGGGAGACCAGGAGAAGCACCTGGCTCCTGCCATCGGATCAGTGTGGTGCACTGGCCGTGGCAGCCATCGGAGGGTGAACCAACGGCAATGGAAGACCTTTCTCTCTGTCTCCCTCTCTCTCACTGTCTACTTTGCCTGTCAAAAAAAAAAAAAAAAAAGAAAAAGAAAAAGAGTGCATAACTGTCCTGAAAGATCTACAAGTAACAAATGCATTTGAAAAAGTATGACGCTAGTAAAAGAAAACAGGGGGAACAGCTCAGGTCAGTGCTCCAGATGGTCATTTTTAAAGATATGTCCCCAAAAGTACATGAAACAAAAGCCAAAATTTACTAATTTAGTTCCATTCACATAAAACCATTTGAACAGTGGAGGAAACATTTGACAGAGTCAAAATCTATGAAACAGATGAAAATGTTTGTGTAAAAACTAGTCATCTGACAAGGGAGAGACACTCAGAATATGGGGCGGGTACTGTGGCCTAGCTGCTGGAGCTGCAGCCTGAGATGCTGGCACCCCACGTGGGCCCCGGTTCATGTTCCAGCTGCTCCACTCCCAATTCAGCTCCCTACTAATGGCCTGAGAAAAGCAGAGGGACATGGCCTAAGTGCTTGGGCCCCTGCCACTCTGGCTCCTGGCTTTGGCCTGGCCCAGCCCCAACATGTGTGGCTGTCTGGAAATTGACTTAGTGGATGGAAGACCTCTGTGTCTCTCTGTGTCTTTCTCTCTAGCTATGACTTTCAAGTAAATAAATCTTAAAAAAAAAAAAAAGAGCCTTGGGCTTATTCACATTTAAGAAATTTCTCAAAATACTGTTTGTACTATATGATAAAATATTAACCTCATTCAGGGAAACACAATCAAAACCACCATGGGACATCATCTTACCCTAGTTAGAACAGCTGTTCTCAAAAAAAGACAAAAAAGTACTTGTGAGAATGTGGAGAAAGAGAACTCTCATGCACCGATGCAGGGATTATAAATCAGTACAGCCCTTATGGAAAACAGGATGTAGTTTTATTTTTTTTAATTTTTTAAAAATTTTTAAATTTTTTTTTTGACAGGGAGAGTGGACAGTGAGAGAAAGAGACAGAGAGAAAGGTCTTCCTTTTTGCCATTGGTTCACCCTCCAATGGCCGCCACGACCAGTGCGCTGCAGCCGGCGCATCGCACTGATCCGATGGCAGGAGCCAGGTGCTTCTCCTGGTCTCCTACGGGGTGCAGGGCCCAAGCACTTGGCCCATGCTCCACTGCACTCCTGAGCCACAGCAGAGAGCTGGCCTGGAAGAGAGGCAACCGGACAGAATCCGGCGCCTCAGCCGAGACTAGAACCGGGTGTGCTTGCGCCACAGGTGGAGGATTAGCCTACTGAGCCATGGCGCCGTCCGGACATATTTTCATTTGATTATTGTTTATAGTCTTTGACTATATTCCTGCTGAGCTGTGGTCCTTTACTTTTTACCTGTTGAACACTTTATTTAGTGGAGGATTAAGTCTGACTATAGTGCAAATCAAAATACAATGTCTCAAAATTAATAGAGGAAGGAAAGAAAGAGAGAAAGGAAGGAAGAAATGAGTCCACTGACAGATGAATAGATTAAGAAAACTTAGATGATGTAAACAATGGAATATTAATCAACCACAAAAAATGATGTAATCTTGTCATTGATAGTGACATAACTTGACCTGGAATACATCATGTTAAGTGAAAAAAGTCAGGATGTCAAATATCACAGTTTCACATATATGTGGGAGTCTTGAAAAAGTAGAGTTACTGGAGCCTTGGAAGGGTGCAGTGGTGGGGGGAAGGAGCAGATGGTGAGAGGTTTACTACTGAGTGTAGGAGTGCAGTTAAATGGGAACAATGACTTCTGATGGTCTATAGTACAGAAAGGAACTATGGTGGACAACAACTAATTGTAGGTTTCCAAATAGCTGGTAGTAGGAGGGTTTGAATGTTGCCAACACAAAGAAATGATAAACATTTAAGGTGATGCCTATCCCATTGGTGGTATTGAAATCATTACAAATTGCTTATAAGCATTGAAATACAAATACAAATATGTATAATTATTACATTAAATAAAAATTCAAAAAAAAATGAAATGCTGGGAAGTTTAAGATCTTGGCTCTACTTTGTTTCTGGTGGGGACCCTGTGCTGTTTCAAATCATTGTGGAAAGCAGAAGGGTGAGTGGATGCATTTGGCAGAGACCAAACATGAGAGATAAGCTTGTTTGTAGAAACCGGCTCCCATGTAAGTCATCTGCTTCTGGGAGAAAAAGAACTCTCTCAAGCGAGAAAGGCACGAATGCATTCTCGAGGTGCTCAACCAAACATGCTCTCCCAGGCCCCACCGCCCAGCACTGACACATTGAGGAATCAAGGTTACAATACTTATAACACAGGAACTTTGGGGTCACACTCATATTACACGACTATTGTAATCAAAATGGCTTTCTGTCAAAAAATGTTGGAATGAGTAAAAATATAGATAGATAAATAGATAGATAATGGAATATTATTTAATGTTTACAAACCATGCATTTCTTATATACAAATTTAGGGACATAGTGACTCTTCCCACCTTTCTTCTTCCTGTCTCTAATATTCCTACTCTTAATTTTTACAAAGATCTATTTTCAGTTTACTTTATACTCATAAGATGAACCATGCAGCAAGTCAATAGTTCAACAAATAGTATGAGGAAAAATAAACTGTTCCTCAACAGTAGAGACAAGGACTTTGAATAGTCATCAAATTTCAAATGTCAGTTTCACTCCTATATATTACATTTTAGATACCCTATTATATACAGAAACAGATGGTATTGGTCTTTGTAGGACTGACTAATTTCACTATGTATAATGATTTCCAGTTGTATCCATTTTGTTGCAAAAGACAGAATTTCATTTATGTTACAACCAAGTAGTATTCCACAGTGTATAAACACCATAATTTCCTTATCCAGTCATCAGTTGATGGACATCTGGGTTGATTCTGTATTTTAGCTATTATGAATTGAGCTGTTAAGAGGAAATTCTGTATCTGCCATTTATGACCAATGTGTCTGAGGATATTATACTACATGAAATAATCTAGACAAAGATACATACTACATCTCACTTATGTGATACATAAAAAAGAAATCAAGCTCGTAGTGACAGGGCTACTAAGGGCAGAGGGAGGTGGGTGAAAAGGAGAGATGTTGATAAAAGTGTACAAATATTCAGTTGCAAAACAAGTGAGTTCAGTACATCATGTTGGTTATAGTTATTGCTTCCTTGAAATTTGGTAAGAGAGTAGATCTGTTGTCACCACATGCAATAAAATGGCAACTATGTAAAGTGATAATGACATTAATTAGATTATAGCAGTCATTTCACAACGCCAATATAAAACAACATATCTTATTCTTATGTATAACTGGAATATATACACACATTTTATGTCAGTCTCCATTTAAATAATGTTGAAAAATGCCATCAAAATGGCATCTCTTCTAGAGAGCTAGAGATAAAAGGAAACTTGTTGTTGATTAGTGGATCAGTTTATCATGAAGAGATCATTGTACTAAATCTGTTTGTCAGTGACAGCAAGTTTTCATTTGATGGGAGGGCTTCTAAAAACATGGGCTTAATTTCTGTGTCTGCATCAGCCAGCCCTCTAGCCGAAGTAATTCTCAAAAGGCAGAGAGGACAGGGAGATGGGGACAGCATCTGGTAGGACTAATTCCTCAGTCTACACAGGGAAGCTCTGTTGTCTTACTTGATTTTCAATTACTTGTGCTGAGAACTGCAAAGGGAAAAACAAGATCTCAGAAACTGCTTCTTCAGTGGTTGCTCGGCATCTCTAAACATTTTAAATTCAGATCTCATTACGGCACCTAATAAATGCTAATGAGGAATACTCTAAGATTTGAAAGTCGATTTAGACATTTTGGTTTTATTTAAATTTAATTATGATTAATTCTGTTATACATCCCAAATTTTGAGACAGGCAGGATACAGTCAATGTTATATGAAAGAGTGCATGTGTTTCCAAATAGTGTGGAATTCTAACAGTTGCTTTCTCTCTGTATACTTTGGAGCAGGTCACTTATTTACTCAAAATTAAGGAGGAAACATTCACTATTCTTCTGAAAAGACAGTAAGTGGTCATCTTTTCAGATTATTGCGTTTAGTGTCTTCTTAAAGTTTTACAATCACTGCCTCAAATTGAACCTAAACAAAATCGCTAATATTTTATTTACCTAATATGTTATACCTTCTTTGTGATTTAGATTGGCTCTCAACATGAGATTTTAAAATCTCATAATGTAGCCAAATTTTTTCTAAGAAAGGGAATATCATGCATATCTAATGAAAATAGCTCTATGTAAATCCTTAAAATATACCATGAAAGTGACAATTGGAGCATACTTTTTATGTAGCCATTCTTAATGTTTTCCATCTGCACGTATCATATTACACTCCTATCTGATTTTCATCATGTTACTGGATATCGCTCCTGGACACACAAAAATCACTGTGGAGACCAGACCTGAGAAACTCCTGAGCCAATAAAATCGTCCAGGCCTTGAAGATGGTCCCAGTCTTGCTTAAGCTGCAGACATAAGCAAAACTCACCTTGGATCGTTCCTGGTAAATGCTTGTGTTAGAGGAAAAGAAAACAGAGCCCCAAGCCATCAGAAGCTGCCCCGTGGCCTGTAAGTGGGTGCTCAGGGAATTTCCAACAAGGTAAACCAGAATAGGAAAGTTTGTACCTGTAACCAATCAAGTAATTTCTTGGTTTGACTTCCAAGCTGATCACATTAGTACTTAGCTCTGGAGCTTCTTTTGGCTTGATGCTCCCCAGGTGTGGTTGTCTTTTACAAAAATGACTATTGACCATTTTATTGTCCCTGTTAATACAAATCATGTTTTTCCCCATTTTGTTTTAAGGCATATTGTTGATCTTTTAAATTCTGTCTTTCCTACTTTCATTCTGTGTGGAAACCAGTTTTATTCAGTTCATGTGGATCCTTCCATAAGTTTGTTGTCTAAATTATATCTACATATACCACATAGAAGCCTACAAAAATGTTTGTTTTTACACAGATTTATGTAGTGCACCAGAACTGGCAGGACTGGCAGTTTAAGTGTGTCAAAGGGTTCATGATGGAAATGGCTTCATGGAATGGTAGAATTTCCAGATCCGTGCAGTTTCTGGTTGCACAGAGTATTTCTGAAGAAATGTTTCACCAGCTTAGTAACATGCTGCCCCAGATCTTCGCGTCTCATCCACGCTGACGCTGGCATCCCAGCACTTACCCTGATGGAAGGACGTGCTGGCAGAGGAGGGTTGTGAAGCTCTCCAGGAACTTGAGCTGTGCTGCGATTCTGTCAAGAGAAAGATGCCCAGAAAGAGAAGCTGCAGCCCGAGCCACACATCAGACCACCACACCACGTCTGTTCCTCATTCCAAAGCCTTCCATCCCGCACAGAGCCAGTGGTCGGCCCCCGCCTTCCACATGGAGGCTCTTTCTGAAGGAATCTCTCTCTGTTGCATTGTTACCTCCCATCTTGGAATATTGGTGTGTGAAAACTTGCATAGTATCACCCATGTACAGTTACCCTAGGTGACTGTTTACTGCATTTTTCGGGGAGACATTTGATTTGTAACGGGCTTGAGTTATATCAGGTGCAAGCCTTTAAATTAAACATATAAGTAAAATCTTCCTTGTCTATGTGCCAAATCAAAATTAAAAATCACTGAAATATACAAAAAAAAACACTATTTATCATCTGAATCTAGATATCTAGCCTAATTCATTCTTTAGTAGATAACTTCCTATGGGCTATAATAGGATAGGTAACAAGGGCATTTCCAAAGTCTCTCACTGTGGCCTCTGGCAAAAACATTCTTGCATGTATGCTCTTATTTGATATCAGGAAGTGGGTTTCTTGTCCAAGGAGAGGTGACAATGACACCAACTTCAAATGAAATTAATTGACATTGATTAGGCACATACTATTTTCCAGGCATATTAATTAATGACTTACATGTACTAAAGGATTTAATTCATAAAATATTAAAAATTTCAGAGATTAGTGCCTAATTAACTTCTGGAAAAAAATTTACACATTCAATTCTCCAAATGCAGCATGGTGTTTCAAAATATTTTATTTAATTTTAACTTGACTTTGTTTTTGCCTAAATAATTTCCCTGGGTGTTGACTGACATTTGGATTTTTCAATATGAGGCTTGTGTTTTCATATAGTTTTTCTATTACTTTATACAAGTCTTTTTTTTTTCTATTGTAAGTGCTTAAAATGAGATGGGGAAATTATGAGAATAATCTATACAACTAGTTTCTGGCCATGATTTGTGTACCATATGTGATTGGTTCACATACTAAAAGCAAAATTACATATGGGAGTTAATAGTAAAATTGTATATGTGAAATACATGAAAACTGTTCTCTTTATATAAATAAAAAATTTAAAAGTTGGAAAAAAAATCTAATTTTTTTCCTTGCCATCCCAATTCATTTCTGTCAATGAAACATTGTTCACCCTCTCAACAGAGACTTCAGAACAATTGTGTGATTGTGCATCATAAATAAGAGTGTCAATTGTGAAATCAACAACAGGAGTCACTGTGCACTTACTCCCCATGTAGGCTCTCTGTCCTTAATGTGTTGTACTATGTGAATTAATGGTATTATTAGTACTCAAACAGTACTTTACACTTTGTGTTTCTGTGTGGGTGCAAACTGTTGAAATCTTTACTTAGTATATACTAAATTGATCTTCTGTATATAAAGATAATTGAAAATGAATCTTGATGAAGAATGGGATGGGAGAGGGAGTAGGAGATGGGATGGTTGTGGATGGGAGGGAGGTTATGGGGGGGAAGATCTGCTATTATCCAAAAGTTGTACTTTGGAAATTTATATTTATTAAATAAAGGTTTTAAAAAATTGTGTGATTGTATAATTATTACACACATTCTACTAAAATGAAAGCAACTTGCACAGAGCCCGTGAGCACTGCTATTTCAGAATGACAGTAGCAAGGAACGCAGCGGAGTAAACTCCTGAAGGGAAGGCTAGTGTTCTTTCAAGGCATTGAGGTTGCAGAACTGGGTGTAACAGAACATGTTTCTTGAACCCTTTTTATTTATTTTATTTATTTGAAAGTGTTACACAGAGAGAGGAGTGCAGTGACTCTTCCTCCTCACCACCAGAGAACCCTGCAGGCTGCCCACAGCTTGCCTTGGCCGAGGAGGGGAAGTGCGCCACCTGCCACTCAGCCTCCCCAAACCCTGGGGGACAATCAGACTTGGTGGGGAGTCCAGTCGAAGCAGCAAAAGCGCCCTGTGGCTGGGTCATTTACCGCCATGGATTTGAAACTTAAAGACAGGTTTTCAAATTTGAGGCAGGCTTAGGAAGTTCCTTTAGGCCTCTCTGGATTCAGCCTCCCCTACAGAGGAGAGGGAGAGAGAGAGAGAGAGAGAGAGAGAGAGAGAGAGAGAGAGAGGCGGCTGGTTCACTCCCCAGATGGCCGCAACAGCCAGAATTGTGCTGATCCAAAGGCAGGAGCCAGGAGCTTCCTCCAGGTCTCCCACGTGGGTGCAGGGGCCCAAGGACTTGGACCGTCTTCCACTGCTTTCCCAGGCCATAGCAGAGAGCTGGATTGGAAGAGGAGCATCTGGGTCTTGAACCAGCACCCATATGGGATGCCAGCACATCAGGCCAGGGCTTTAACCCACTGCGCCAAAGCACCAGCCCCTGAATATTTTTTAAATCAAACATATGTGGGCATTTCTGCAAGCTCATGGAAAACACATGTCATAAATATATGCGTGAATTCCACAAGTTTTTGCACTAAAATAAACTTTAGTTTCCATTATCCCATGAACTCTTTGATACTGTGTGTGTGAATAGAACCCATCACTATTATCTAGAAAATGTTAACTAAGGTATTTAATGCATGCATTTTATTGATTTTTTAACCTAACCTTAAACTGTTGTTGAAACCTGGAAATCCTAGATATTACATAAATAAATCTGTGTTGGTTGAGCATTTTAAATTTATTACAGCATATATAATAATTTAGGGTAATACTTGCTTCTTATTTTTCCTTTCAATACAACAAGCTAGATAATTGACAAATACACTCATTTAATTTTGGAATATTTGAGTTTGTAAAATAGAAATTAAATTTAGTTTAAATCGTTATTTTGAAGGTTATTTTCAATTGATGCTATTATTTCAATGAAGTGTCTTTTTTAATTGAATCAGGTCATTTTTACACCCACATTTCCTGGTATATTCATACAACAAATCAAAAAGCAGGTATTCAGATACTTCACTCTTAAAGGTAAGTTTTAAAATCTGCTGAGTTGATTTTCATTTTTTTATGTGATAAAATTGTCATTGTTGGGAAGAAAACAAATGCTTTATCGTCCAAAAAATTACTGGGCAAACATCACAATCTCATTAAAGGGAAATTTTCTATGAATGTATATTCTTTTTCTATGTATATTTCTTTTTCATCTTAATGGCAGAGAGAGAAAGAGACAGGGGGTAGAGGGAGAAAGAGAGAGAGAGAGAATTAGGTCAGTTCCCAAAGGCTTGCCAACTGGTGCTGAACCAGACCAACACTAGGAGCCAGAAACCCAGTCAGGGCGGCTCATGTGAATTCCTCAGCATTGCCCCCCGGGGAAGCTGTAATCAGGAGTGTTAGCAAAAACTGGTACAGAGTGATCCCAGATTTGCCCTGGCTCCCATATTTCAGCAGAAATCAGCACAAAATGCAGGGGGCAACAGTTTTCAGAAAATAAAAATAGATCAGGAAATATTTCTCTGAGAAAAAGAAAGCGCAAAGGGGTGAGTTTCACATGTACTTTGACTTTCTGGGGTAATGTTCCGACCACGGGACAGGGAGGTAGAACTCTCAACAGAGAACCAGGCAGAGAGAGAGAGAGAGAGAGAGAGAGAGAGAATGAATATCTTTCATGTGCTGGCTCACTCCCCAAATGGTCACAGCAACTGGAGCTGGGCCACACTGAAGCCAGGAGCCTGACACTCCAACCTGGTCTCCCACATGGATGGCAGAGGCCCAAGGACTTTAATTTTATAACGTAGTAGATTGCATTCACTGTTTTTTATGTTTTCTTGTGGTCCGCAGTGTTTCTTTTCTTGCTGTTGGTCTTTCAACCCCACCTCCCGCAGTGAATCTTTCAGTCAGTTATTGTGTTCTTTAGCTTCATTATTCCTTTGGGTGCTTTCTTTTTTTAAGATTTATTGATTTATTTGAAAGGCAGAGTTACTGAGAAGCAGAGGCAGAGAGAAAGCGTCTTCCATCTGCTGGTTTACTCCCCAGATGGCTGCAATAGCTGGAGCTTGGCAGATATGAAGCCAGGAACCAGGAGACTCCTCCAGGTCTCCAACATGGGTGCAGGAGCCCAAGCACTTGGGCCATCTTACAGTGTCTTCCCAGGCCATTAGCAGGGAGCTGGCTCAAAAGTGGAGCAGCCAGTATTAGAACTAGTGCCCATATAGGATGCTGGCCTGCTACACTACAATGCTGGCCCCTGGGTGCTTTTTAATGTTTCAGTCTTTTTGTTGAAATTCTCCCTTTGTTCCTGCAATTTTCTCATGAGCATCTTCATGCGAGTTTAATTATCTTTCAGGTAAATCATACAACTCCATACTTTAGGAGAGTCATTTGAGTTTGGTCATGGCCTTTGGTTTATCTTTGTCCACTTCTTTATTTTGCTTGATAATCCATGCTGATATCTCTGATATCTGTGCATGAGCTCACGTGAGCACCTTTTTCACTCTGAGTAACTGCCTACCTCCAGGAAAATTTCTCTACTCATTATCTGGACAAGGAATTCCGGTGTCTCCAGGGACTATTTCCCTCATTACGGAGAAGCGAGCAGTTGTGATTTTTGTTAGCACTCCCTGTCAGGGAGGATGTGGTGTCCCAGAGCAAGCTACCACCTCCACTCTGCCCTGAGTGGCCAGAGGGTGACTGCTTTCCAGAGCTTCAGCTGGCAAGATACAGGCAAACTCTCTGGACAGTCCCCATACAAGTTTTGCATTGTGGGACACCCACGCTGCGGGTGCAGGCAGGTTCCTACTGCTGTGGTACTGCTCCAGTACCTGGGTCTGTGCTCGGTGAGTGACCTGAATCTTGCTACAGACATTGGTGAGTTTGGATTTACACCTTCCTAGCTCACAGAAGCTAATTTTTTCTTTGCTTTTGTGATTTTTCAAAGGATTTTATTTTTATGTTAATACTGCGGAATTGGTATGCTTATGGATACAAGGAGGACCCCGCACTCTTTATTTGGTCAACATTTCCTGGAATACTGTTTCAACCCAAATTTCTTCCTCTTCTTCTGAATCTGTGTTTAAGATCTTTGGTTATTGTTCTACAAATTCTTGAGGCATTTTTTTCAGTACATTTGTCTCCATTTTGCATACTGGGCAAATTCTGTTGGTCTTTCCTCATTCAGTGATTCTCTGTCATCTATACTATAGAGCTTATATAATGGTTTTCGTTTCCTTCCTTTGTTCATTGTGTGTTTCAGTTTTAATATTGTCATTTGTTCTTTTATTATGACTTATGTTTCCTTATTGGATTTATGTGTGTATGTTGTGCTGTTTGTTTCTTAAAGATTTATTTATTTATTTAAAAGGCATTGTTACAGAGAGAGACAGAGAGAGAGCATGCTCGAGCTTCCATCTGCTAGTTCACCCCCCAAATGGCCACAAGGCCAGAGCTAGGCCAGTCAGAAGCCAGGAGCCAGGAGATTCTTCCGGGTCTCCTACATGGGTGCAGGGGCCCAAACATTTGGGCCATCCTCTGCTGCTTTCCCAGGCTCATTAGCAAGGAGCTGGATCAGCAGCTAGGACCCAAACCAGCACCCTTATGGGATACTGGCACTGCAAACGGTGGCTTAACAAACCCTCTGTGCCACATTGCTGGCTGCTCTGTTGTATAAGAAAATTTCTAGTTATTCATTGATGCAGCATTCTTTCAAATGCAGCTTCTTTCAAATCTGTATTTGATAGCTTTAACATGCTCGTCATCTTGATATTGGTATCAGTGCATTTTCTTTTCTCATATTTGTAAATTTCTAAGTCTTCCATACAAAAGGTGATTTTGATCATTTCCTGTACAAGCCAGGCACCCAGTTTAAGTTCAGGTTTCATGTTTTATGCTGTCCTCCTTTAGTAGAATTTGCCACGAAGTGGGTTGTGCTTCATCTTTTGGTCTGTGGCACCTTACATGGGTCAACTATAGGTGTAGATGTTTGAAATCAACTGAATGCTTTTCATTACAATTTAGCTGGTATCCACTACAGATATAAGAAAAATGGCTGAAAAAGCAAAGAGGACAGTAAAACTTGTGTATGAAAATAAAATCACAACAGAAAGCATTGAGTGAAGATGACAGACCTGATTATTCACAGGCAGAAGAAATGAGAGGAAGAGATTTCAGACAGTTAGCAATGGATGCAAACTTCTGATGAATGGTGTTAGCATAAATCTAAGTTTGAATATTTGGTAATATCCAGGCAGGAAGGATAAAACCAAGGACATACTTTACTAGTTATTTATGAATACGTGCCTGGACTCCTTTTTAGGTTCACTGCTTTTATCAAGGACATGTAGCAGAGATTCCAAAATCATCTGTGATCCTCAGCACCTGCTCTGGACTCAGGTAATTGTATGCTGGGGAGATGTACACTGAGATAGTGTGGGCCCACAGTGTTCTGGATGCTTTTGGAGAATAGGGTGTAACAAACAGACACATACACCGAATGTGTTTCTTCCAAATGCTTTTTCTTTAACCTCCTTCTCCAATTCATATCCTTCCTCCTAATTTCTTTGTCTGTAAACCAGGATTTCAGTCTTAACATTAATGCAGAAAAAGTTCCATCTTGCATGAAGAATATATAAATTTCCAAGCAACATTTAAACTGTAGCCAACCCAAAGTTCCACGATAGAAGAGTATAAAATTTGGTTTGCCAGTACTCTGGCCTCAGAATTAGCCCTTAAGGCATTCAGATCTGGCTAAAAAGCCCATGGGAGTATTTTAGGCATGGAAAACCAAGACACTCACACTCTGGCAGGGAAAAAAAAAAAAAAACCAAACACCTAAATGAAAGATCTCTGTGAGTGAGATCCCAACGGAAAGAACGGGCCATCAAAAAAGGAGGTACCTTGCTCTGAAGGGAGCAGAGAACTTCCACTTTGACTATGGTCTTGTCTAAATAATATTGGAGTTGGGGAACTCAAGAGGCTTCTATAGCCTTGGCAGCTCATGACAAGAGCCTCGGGTGATCACTGACATCATAAATAAGAGTGTCAATTGTGAAATCAACAATGGGAGTCACTGTGCACTTACTCCCCATGTAGGCTCTCTGTCCTTAATGTGTTGTACTATGTGAATTAATGGTATAACTAGTACTCAAATAGTACTTTACACTTTGTGTTTCTGTGTGGGTGTAAACTGTTGAAATCTTTACTTAGTATATACTAAATTGATCTTCTGTATATAAAGATAATTGAAAGTGAATCTTGATGAAGAATGGGATGGGAGAGGGAGTAGGAGATGGGATGGTTGTGGATGGGAGGGATGTTATGGGGGGGGAAAATCTGCTATAATCCAAAAGTTGTACTTTGGAAATTTATATTTATTAAATAAAAGTAAAAAAAAAATGGTTTGTAACTTAATCCATGTAAGATGGGATGATACTCAGATTCTGGACTGCAAAGTTCCTGATGAAATTGTACAAATTTTGACTATTGATTTTCACTTCTGCATGGAAAATGTCCTCGAATTTCAATTTCTATTTCTTCCTCTATTTGAATATGCAGAGGATTATTGCAGTTTGATAACGTCACATACGGAATAGAACCACTAGAATCTTCAGTTGCAAATGAGCATATCCTGTATCAAATAATAATGAATGAAACTGGCTATACTTCCCTACAAGAAATTCAGCCTGTAACTCAATATGCACAGCAGTCCTACAAGATTCTAGTGCAATCAGACGTGAGTAAATTCTTTCATGTAATCTTCATTTACATCACTTTTGATAAAAGTGTTCATATGAATATATTATGATCTGAAACATGTGGAAAAGAAATTTAAACTGATCTTGAATAGGTTAATACTTCCTAGTGTAGTGTAGTGTTTTGTTTAAAAATTTTTGGTGGTTATCCAGTTAATTGTTGAAAATTGCAAGATATATTGGGGGAAGGAGAGCCTGTTGTGATGCAGTGGGTTAGAGTGCCACTTAGGGTCCCTGCTTCCCATATAGTAACAGCGGGGATCAAGTCCCAACTCTGCTTCCTATCGAGTACCTGTTCATGTGCCAAGGAGGTAAGAGGTGATGGCCCAAAGTGCTTGGTTTTCTGCCTCCCACGTGGGACACCCAGATGGAGTTCCAGGCTTCTGACTTCAGCCTTGCACAGCCCTAACTTTTGAGATAATTTTAGGAATGAATCAGCAGATGGAAATTCACTCTCTCTCTCTCTCTGATTCTGTCACCAGCCTTTCATATAAATAAATAAAGATATAAGTAAATAATTTTATAAATTTTATAAATCATTTATAAATGATTTATAAATCATCAGACATCTCTTGACTTGTTTTCCTTGATGAAAACATTTTTATGCACATATGCATAGTTGCTTTTTCTGAATTTGCATGTGATTATTGCAATGATTTTCAGGTTTCAATGCTTACAAGCATTTTTCTTTTTTTTTAAATATTTATTTTATTTATTTGAAAGAGTTACAGAAAGAGATAGAGACAGAGAGAGGTCTTCCAACTACTGGTTCACTCTCCAGATGGCCGCAATGGCCAGAGCTGCGCCGATCTGATGCCAGAAGCCAGGAGTTTCTTCCGGGTCTCCCACGAGGGTGCAGGAACCTAAGGATTTGGACCATTCTCTACTGCTTTCCCAAGCCACAGCAGAGAGGGGGATGGGAAGAGGAGCAGCAGGGAATAGAACTGGCACCCATTTAAGGCAAGGGCATTAACCCGCTGCGCCATAACTCCGGCCCCAAGCATTTTTCTTACCTGTATATTTTCTTTGGAAAACAAAATATTATTTTGATATAAAGTTTAATAGTAGAAAGAGCAGAAAACAACTTAGACATTTTCCCAAAATTTCTCTAGAGAATGTTTGGAGAATTTTAGGTTATTTTGCCTAACCTCTTTGTATATCTATTTATCAAAATAGTTTTAATATTATATAGAATTTTTAAAATAAAAATGGCCTAGTCATATGTGTTTCTTTTAGATTTTGCCATTAAAAGAGTAATGCACATTTTACAGATTGAATTATGGGTTTTTGAAGTAAAGAATATTGTTTTTTGAATATGTGAAATATGAAATATGTGTATAAAAAAGGAAAAAAATAGAATGGGCCATAATATCATTTTCTAGAGCTAAATGTTGTCATGGAACGTATGCTGTAATTTCAGATATATATTTGCATACCATTTCCTGCATAAACAAATGTCCTTCTAAAAGTTCATTGAAAATGGAATGAAAAGATAAAAATAAAAAAGATGAACTTTTATTTCTTGAAGTAAGCTTCACGAAGTTCAAGAAACTTTTGTAATTAGGGATATTTAGGTAATTTTACATCACCAAAGAATTTAGAGTCCTAGAATTTTAACCTGACAATGTAGTCTTTTTTAAATTATCACTGGAAGAAAAATGGGTGCCTTTTTTATTTTTCAAGGTAAGGAAACAGACATGAGAAAAGTCGTATCAGGACTGTGAGGTGGATTTCTAATGATTTCCCCTTGTCTACACACTCACACACACACACACACACAAACATGCACACACAAAATGGTCACAAAATTGCCTTTGGTTGATGTGAGGGAGTGAACAGAACCATGGTTATGATGGAGTAGGACTCTCAGGTGAAGATTTCTTGGCATTTTTTCTGTTAACGCTCTGGCTAAATTTCTTAAAACTATGCCGATAAGCAAGTGTTATAATTCTTTCACTTTCCCCCAAATCAAGCAATATTCCATGAGCATTCACAACATTCAAAAGAAAAAACAAAAACAACCACTGTGATGACCTTTGCTCTTGACTGGTCTGCTTTGGCTTTGCCTGGACCATGTCCACTTGGAGGTAGACTTCACCCAGATTGTGCTTTGTCTTTAGACTGTTATTGGTATGCCCATGTTCATCTCCTAATAAGTTCCTGGAAGAAATGCTTCAGGATCTTGATCTCACTTGTTTAAAATCTCCATTGAAATTTTGTGGTACTCACTGTGGCAAATATTGTGGTACTCATTGAGCAAAAGGTTTGCCTCACTTTAAAGTTTCAGCCATAGGAAGCTAGGCTAATTAAGATAAGCAAGATATGGTCTGTTGTTTCTGTTGTGATCCTCAATCAGGGCATGAGCTAAATTAATTGTTTTTATTTATTTGACAGGTAGAGTTATAGACAGTGAGAGAGAGAGAGACAGAGAGAGAGGTCTTCCTTCCGTTGGTTCACTCCCCAAATGGCCGCTACGGCCGGCGCACTGCGCCAATCTGAAGCCAGGAGACAGATGCTTCCTCCTGGTCTCCCATGTGGGTGCAGGAGCCCAGGCAGTTGGGCCATCCTCCACTGCCCTCCCAGTGCCATAGCAGGGAGCTAGACTGGAAGAGGAGCAACTGGGACTAGAACCCAGTGCCCATATGGGATGCCGGCGCCGTGCAAAATTAATTTTTTAACTGAGTTGTTGTGAATGATCTGCGATTGTATTTGTCAACTTGTGATTTTGGGGTGGAATTATTCCATAAACATTTTGGAGTGCATCCATTGTTTCAACAGTGTTACACTTAAGCTTCATGTTCAATTTGATATATTCTCTTGCTTCACTCATAACAAAATTCATATTACTTTTGTAGGCAAATTTTTAAAGCAATGTCTTATCCTTCTTAGTGCCTCAAAGTAGATCATTTTCTGTAAGTTCTGGAAAGTTACAGTGAGTTTATTTTGGAGCAAAAAATTTGAAATCGCTGCATGCACAGCTTTTCGTAATACAAATCATCTTTTTCTAACGTGGAAACACAGGTTTAGAGAGATTAAAATATCATTCTAGGAAAGTAAGTGGTGGAATTAAAATTCAAAACAGATATGACCAGCCAATATAGTCTTCTTAGGCCTCCAGTGGCTTCATAAAAGTTTGTGAAAGTGCTCAGAAAATAAGCATAAGAGAACGATACAAATACTTTTAAATGACAGAGTAGGTTAATAACATAGTGGACACTGTGGTAAAATCTCAACCTGTAGTAGAGAAGTGTTTGGATTGACAAACAGATAAAAACAATGAAATGGAGAAAACAGTGATATAAAATGATGGCAGAGAAAAACCGAGAACACGTGCTAGTTAGTTCTATGTGTCAGCTGAGCTAGTCCAGGTTGCCTGCTCAATCGGCCGAATAACATTATGCCTGTTCTGAAAGAGGTTGGCGTTGGTGGACCTGGAAGAAGCAGATTTCCCTTCCTCGTGTGGGAGAACCCGTCCAGTCGTGACCACAGGACCGGCCCTCCCCTGGAAAGAGGATTCTCCTGCTGCTGGCCTTTGGGCTTCAACCGAAACTGCAGCCTTGGCTCCTGCTTCTCCAGCCTCCAACCTCTGGAGGTGACAGTGCTGCTCCAGCATCTGCAGACTATAGGAACAGCTCCAGATGTAAAAGCAGCCAAGTTCTCGGATCACATGAGACCACTCCCTAATAACAGTTATTTCCATATGTAGGAGTGAACTTTAAAACATCTTGGTTGAACTGAGTTGGGAGATAACTTTATTTTGGTGCAAAAATTGTTGAGATACATGCAAAGCTTTTCCATAATGTATGTTTCCCATGAGGTTTTAAAGACCCCTGGCATGCATGGACTTCAACATGTTCTTGAAATAAACTCACCTTTTAATTTCATTTTCCATGGGCTTTTTGAAGCTCCCTCACCTACGCACCTAGGCATTATGTTTCTCTAGATAGCTGTTGTCCAGTATTGAAAGCCGATAATGGAAACTCAGGATGTTGAGAATTGTCATCATGAAGGAAATCATATAAAATGGATTGCAATTTAGAACAACAGAAATATCTTTGTTGAACAAATGATGAAATTGAAACTCTGATGCCAATTTGCAACACCAATACGAATAACGAATACAACAAATAATCTTATGGGTATCCTGCACTTAAATCTAATCACTCACAACGATAGAGAAATGAATGAATGAAATGATAGAGAAATGAGTATCCACAATGAATGAAGCCCTTACAAAGCAGTCAAACACCTCCTATCACTTCACTGTGGGACATAAAATATTCCAAGAATTTTGATCTAGTCTGGTTGCCATTATGCTACAATAGCAGTCATGATTTTTTTTTTTTTAATTCTGAGAATCTAGAAAACCTTATAGAACTTGGTGGCAATGCTACTTAAAGTAATAGATTCAATCTGAAATTGAATCACATATTTTTACAGATATATTTAGAGCATAACAATAATTTCAGGAAAAAATATCATTTTCTAACATTTTGCGCACATTCATGATGCAAAGTAGGTATACAAAACTTCCTTGATCTGATGTAAAACTCCTACAGCTGGCATAAAGACTGTGAGTGACTGAAGGCTCAGTACCTGCTGTGGGTGATATCTTGTGTCCCCTCCCAGCACACGTTCAAGCCCTCACTCTCCAGGAGAGTTGGTAGAGATGAAGCTTTGGCGTATAATCAGAGTTAGATTAGGTGCTGAAGGTGGCAGCCTTTCTGATGGGATTAATGCTCCCATAAGAAGAGGAGGAGAGAGGCCAGCTCTGTGGTGTAGCGAGTAAAGCCGCTGCCTGTAGTGCCTGCATCCTAAATGGGAGCTGGTTTGAGTCCCGGCTGCTCCACTTCTGATCAAACTCTCTGCTGTGGCCTGGGAAAGCAGTGGAAGATGGCCCAAGTCCGTGGGCCCCTGTAGCAAAGTGGGAGACCTGAAAGAAGCTCCTGACTCCTGGCTCCTGGCTTCGGATCGGCACAGCTCCGGCTGTTGTGGCCAATTGGGTAGTGAATCAGCAGATAAAAGACCTCTCTCTCTCTCTCTTTCTCTATCTCTCTCTCACTTTCAAATAAATAAATAAATCTTTAAAAAAAAAAAAAAAGAAGAGGAGGAGAGATGGGTCCTCCATCTGTGCTGCCAGCCATGTGAAACCACAAGGGAACACAGCCGTCTGAAAACCTCAAAAATGTTCCCTAATCAGATCTGAGATATGCCAGCACCTTCACTTTGGAATTTCCAACCTCCAGAACTCTATCTGTGCCTACTGACCCCAAGGTCTATATTTATTACTTCCAGCAGCCCAAGACAGGGCAGGAAACAAAGGAAGGGTACGTGGCCTCTGTTTTCCCATCCAACGGTGCAACAGGGAAAAAAATGAATAACAGAGGACAGGCAGTTTCCAATGGAAAAAGTAACCTTGCTTTTGTTTAGATGACTTACCTCCTGTACATGGAAAACTAAGGAATACCAGCCCAAGCAACAAGGATGAATAAGAGAGTTTAGCCAATGTCACAGGAAAGAAAAGAATAGGTATCGTGAGGGTGTTCGTTTTTCCCAACATGATCATTAGTGGATCCAGTACAATAGACATTGAAATCCCAGAAAATACCTTCCAGGAAATTGACTTTCAGTTGCAAAGGGAAACGCGAAGGTCCTAGGAAAGTCAAAACGCTTCAGGAGTAAGAAAAAAGAAGAGGGTTCTCATGTGCTGTTTGACTCCTCCAGATAGCAACAGGAACCGGGGCTGTGTCAGCCTACAACCAAGAGACTGGAACTGAACTTCTGACTCCTACGTGAGGTGGGTGGCAGTGATCCGACCTCTGGAACCAGCACTTGTTGCCTCCAGAATGTGCATTAGCAGGAAGCTGGAACTGGGAACCCTTCCAGGATTTGACTCCAGACACTGGGGTATAGGATATGGGTGCGTCTCAAGTGAGTTCTTGAATGGCTATGTCAGCTATCTGACCCTTTCCTTAAAAGGCCAGACAGTATTATTTCAGGCTGGGGTGGCATATGATGCATTGCATCTCCTGCATTCTGCTTCTATAGTGTGGAAACTGCACAGACAAAAGGTACACGGATAGGTGTTGTTGCGTCTAATGAAGTCTTGTTTATAATGGAAGAGAGGATAGAGGTGTTGACCTCTATCATAGAACTATGTATGTGCTGTTAATGTTACCATAGGTGTACAGAGCAGTGGAACAGAACAGAGAGATCAGCGGTTGAACCACCAGTTACTGGTCAATTGATTTTTCACAATACAGCTAAGGACTTTCATTTCCTAAAGTTTTTTTTTTTTTTTTCAAAATAATACTGTAGGAAGCATTGGCTATCCATATAGAATAAAGTGAATTAATGAGCCAAACAGAAAAATGATTTAAGGAATAAAAATTGTAGAATTTAATACAATTTCAGTTCGAAACTTAGTGAAAACCAAATTAATTAACAAATGAGTGGAAAAAAAATTATGTTCAACATCATTGATCATCAGAGAATTTCAAATAAAACCTGAAGGAGGAGTCAGCTTTCTTGATAGTGAGTTAAGCTACTGTCAGGATTCCGGCATTTGTATCAGAGTGCCTGGGACTGAGCTCTGCCTCAGGTTCTGATCCAGCTTCCTGCTAATGCACACCATGGATGGTACCAGGAAATGGCTTAGGTATTTGAATCCTTGACACCCACACAAGAGACTCAGATGGGAGATCCTGGACCCTGACATCAGCCTGGCCCAGGCCAACCGGGTCTTGTCTGTTGCTGTGATTTGAAGAATAAGTCATCTAGTGGAAGATCTTGATCTGTCAATCTCTCCTCTCCTCTCTCTCTCTCTTTCTCTCTCTCTCTCCCCATCCCTCTCTCACTTTTCCTGTCAAATAAATAAAACTACATGAACACTTTAAAAACTCAATGAGATAATACAAGTCAACAAGAAAGGATAAAAAGTTTGACTTTTTCATACTGCTTTTTACATTCACAATTACCATATATCTGAGATACTCAATTTCAAAGTTTTTGGCAAGAAAAATGAAATAAATATATGTGTACATATATTTATAAAACTGTACAGACTTGCATATTCATACTTAGAAAAGCATTACATATAATTGCTAAAATATTTAAATAATCCAAATGACCATTAACAGGTTAATTTATAAAGAAATTGTGATGTGCCTCTAAAGTAGTACACTATTTACCAGTAAAGATTAATAGAATATTAACAATTCCAACAGTTTGAGTGAAAGTAGCTCAATATCAAAGAGAGTACTTACCATGTGATCATATGATTCCATTTATATGAAACTCTAGGTCAGATTACTCTAACCTGGGTGGAAGAAAGAAAATTAGCAGTGGTTTTGAGCCATGTGGGCTACTGATATCAGAGAAATGATGAACATGTCGCTTATCTCCATGGTGACAGTGGCTGCATGGATATATATATTGTGTTACATATCATATAACTATATACTTAAAACAGACCTGTTTTATTGAATATAAAGCTCAAAATGTAATATAAAAAGTTAAAGTGTAAGAACAATGAGAAGGGGCAGGCATTGTGTGCAGAAGCTGAAGTCACTGCTTGTGGTGCTGGCACCTGTGTCAGAGTCCCCGGCTGAGCCCTGGCTGCTCAGCCCCTGATCCACCTTTCTGCTGATGCACCAAGGGAGACAACTGAAGGTGCAGAGCTCAAAACCCTGACAGCCACCTGGGCTTCCAATATGCTGTTCCCTTCTCCTGGCTTTGCCCTGCCCCCGTCTGGCTTTTTTAGGCATTTGGAGAATGAACCATGGCTGGAAGAGTTTCTCTCACTCGCTCTCTCTCTCTCTGTCTCCTCTCTTTCTAACCCCTACATGCCTTTCAACTATATAAGTCAATTAATATTTCAAAAAAGAACATAAAGGCAACATTTGGGAGAAGGTTGGTAGAAATGTGTTTAGCTGGGGGCCAGCGCATCGCTCACTTGGTTAATCCTCCACCTGCGGCGCCAGTTGCTCCTCTTCCAGTCCAGCTCTATGCTGTGGCCTGGGAGGGCAGTGGAGGATGGCCCAAGTGTTTGAGCGCCTGCACCCATGTGGGAGACCAGGAAGAAGCACCTGGCTCCTGGCTTTGGATCGGCACAGCACCAGCTGTAGCAGCCATTTGGGGAGTGAACCAACGAAAGGAAGACCTTTCTCTCTGTCTCTCTCTCACTGTCTATAACTCTACCTGTCAAATTAAGAAAGAAAGAAAGAAAGAAAGAAAGAAAGAAAGAGAGAGAGAGAGAGAGAGAGAGAGAGAGAGAGAGAGAGAGAGAGAGAAAGAAAGAAAGAAAGAAAGAAAGAAAGAAAGAAAGAAAGAAAGAAAGAAAGAAAGGTGTTTAACTTGAAGGATGGAGGTTGTGAGTGTTCTATCAGCAATGCAGAATGTTTTGAGAGGAAGAAAACACAAGTATCTCTAATTCTGTGACTTTTTGGAATCCTCATTTTCAAGAATAGAAGTTAAAATGCTTCTTATATGTTATAAAGACATCTGGAATATTACCTGTTTATTTATTGAGTGGGAATCCATCCTCTTATTTTTTGCTGTCAGTTTCTTTGTATGCTTATATACATATCAGTGTTATTATCTGTGTCTGTGAGGGTGGATGAGTCTATCTCTTCTCTGTCTCCATCTACCTGAACATGTCTATATATAGTGCATGTGATAATTACAATGTAAGAATTCTGAAAATGTTTTGTTTCATTTATGTCCTATATTTCACAGCAAGATTCAGATATTGTCCTACCAAAAAGAACTTTGAAAATACACATCATCGTGGATAAAGCCATGGTATGCATTATTGATATATTTCATTATATGTTCACATTGAGGAAATATGCATAATAAACTTCCAATGTCTTCAATAAAGATGCATTTTACTCTTCAAAATCGGTGTCTTAGGACATCATGACATAAGGAAATGCCATTCGTCCCTAGGCAGATATGGGGGATTTGTAAAGAAGAATGTAATCACATCATTCCTGTTTAATGAGGTTAATCATGTTTAACATTTGTAGCTATTTATAAATGTGAATAATATAAATGTATAAATGCATCATGTCACATAATCTGTAAATATTTAATATTTTAAATTAACACTATTAGCCTTTAAGATTATACTTAAAATGAAAGAGTCATTTCAGAAATCTTAATTACATTTTGGCTTCTTCATCTAAGCACTGCATTATTTTAACTTGAAACCATTTAAAATGTGTTAGTGATTTTATCCTATGATTAAGAAACAAGCATTTGTCTTCCAGTATGATTTTATGGGATCTGACGGGGCACTTGCAGCTGAAAAAATTGTCCATATGTTCGGTGTTATTAGTGCTGTAAGTATTTATGTTTCATATTTATGTAGAACATATTTTTCATTAACACAGTGATAGTGTTTGAATACATTGCATTTAAATTTTTATAAAAGACATAATTCTATGTGATAGTTCCATTTACCAATGGATTCAACTCCAAATAAGAGTTAATTGAATGTAGATATGACATCTGGGCATAGAGATGTATTATTACATCATTTATCTTCTGTTTTCAGATTTTTTCCAAGGTCAAAATAGCTATTATTCTGTCCTCTCTGGAGCTCTGGTCAGATGAAAATAAGATTTCAACAAGTGGAAATGCTGAGGAAATACTACAAAGATTTCTGTCATGGAAGGAAAAACTTCTGTCTCAAAGTCCCCAAGAAATGTCTTACTTATTGATGTAAGCACTTTGTTCAGATTGGCAGAGATTTTATCAAGTTGTTTGATATGTTATTCATCAAAATTATGTAGAGAAATGTTATTTAGAATACTATTTTTAAAAAGAAAATTGAAACCAGAATACTGTGTTTGCAAAATGCAAAACAGAAAATCAGACAACCCACCTAAGACACTGTTTACTTCATACTGGGACTTCCCTGTCTGAGTAGACCATTTACGGAAGTGCGGGGAGCTGAAAAACGTGGAGTCAGGACCATGGTGGGTCCTGAAGCTCTTCTCAAGGGGAAATGACTGAAACCATCAACTTAGCATTGGATAAATGCAAACTACCTCACAGAACACAGTGATTGCCCGGAGTGCTCATTATCACAGAAAGTGTTGTAACAGTAACTTCATCCTTGTGGTTAGGCTACTTTCTGGTACATTCCTACTGACCGGAGGAGAAACTTGTTAATCTTTCTGCATCTTTCAAGATTCTTTCTACAGGCCAGCGCCGTGGCTCAACAGGCTAATCCTCCGCCTTGCGGCGCCGGCACACCGGGTTCTAGTCCCAGTTGGGGTGCCGGATTCTGTCCCGGTTGCCCCTCTTCCAGGCCAGCTCTCTGCTGTGGCCCGGGAGTGCAGTGGAGGATGGCCCAGGTGCTTGGGTCCTGCACCCCATGGGAGACCAGGAAAAGCACCTGGCACCTGGCTCCTGCCATGGGACGAGCGCGGTGCGCCGGCCGCAGCGCGTCGACCGCGGCGGCCATTGGAGGGTGAACCAACGGCAACGGAAGACCTTTCTCTCTCTCTCTCTCACTGTCCACTCTGCCTGTCAAAAGAAAAAAAAGATTCTTTCTACAGATTTTCGCTTTCCTTATTTAATTTTTATATTCAGAAACAGAATGGCAAAGACCTTCTGCAATATGAAACAAACATAAATCTATTGAAGTATCAAGTGGAATCCGAGGAGCTTCTAAAGCAACAATAAAAAGGGACTAAAATGAATGTGCACACTGGCTGCATCCTGTCTGTTTCTCTTCGTGCAACTGTTGCATTTTTTATCTCTTTCCTTCCTCTCCTCAGATCTAATGCTCTTAACATATTATTAGGGTTGATTCACTATGAACAAGTCAGGGCAATAAACAGCCTTGACTTTTGTTTCTTGGGATTACATTCATCCACTGAGAACAACAGTGATACACTTTGGGTGAGGTGCAGGACAGCCCCTGCTACGTTTTGGGCTGCGTATCATAGGACATTAAGTAGCCTTTAGAACTTAACTCTTATGTTTCTTATGACTGACAGCTGAAATGGTAAATGACTTAAATCTCTTGATATGATTTGCTTTACTCATATTTCTAAATAAAGAAGAACTTTATAGCAGAATAAAAACCTGTAAAACATCATTAAGTTCACCAATACTTTAAAATGTATGTTTTCACCAGAAAAAAAAAAAAAAACTTTCTTCTTCAGTTACAGGGACCAGGCTACATTCGTGGGAGCAACATATCATGGAAGGCCATGTGATCCAAAGTTTGCAGCAGGAGTTGCTATGGTGTGCATTTATTCCCTTCACTTCGTTCAAAATATCTGTTTTAGAAAGTTATCATTCACATCAGTGAGCACATGCACATTTAACACAGCACTCATACTATTTTGTCAAACTTTGACAAAACAGTCTTTATTGGTTTTGATACTCTAATAATATGATTTTAAGTGGATGTGCTATTGTGGGCAATGCACATACATAAAACCTCCCATTGTACCATTTTAAGTGTTGAGGCCAGTAGTGAATACCTTCACGTGGTGACAAGACCTATCTCCAGGGGTTTCATATTGCAAAGCTGAGGCTCTGTCCTAAAAACAGCACCGTTTGTTATCTCTGGTAACCAACATTCTACGTTTTGTTTCCATAAGTTTCTTTTTTTAAGATTTATTTTATTTATTTGAAAGAGCCACAGAGAGAGAGAGACAGAGAGAGAGGTCTTCCATCACGCTAGTTCACTTCCCAAATGGACACAATGGCCAGAGCTGGGCTGCTCCGAAGTCAGGAGCCAGAAACTTCTTCCAGTCTCCCACTGGGGTGCAGGGTCCCAAGGACTTGGACTGTCTTCCACTGCTTCCCCAGGCCATGGCAGAGAGCTGGATCGGAAGAGGAGCAGCTGGGACTCCAATCAGCGCCCCTATAGAATACCAGTGCCACAGGCCGAGACTTGACCTACTACACCAGAGTACTGGCTAGTTTCTTCTTTTATTTTGAGGTCCTCAAGGTATAAAGTTAGGTTGTTGATTTGAAATCGCCCTCTTTTTCAATGTATGCATTTACACATATAAACTTAACCTCTTGTGATGTCTCACTAGTTTTGATGTATTTTATTTTCATTTCTATTTTTCTTTGGATTTTTGTAATTTTCTGTCTTGAGTTCTTTTATTTAATGGTTGTTTAAGAATGTTTTTCGGGGCCGGTGCTGTGGTTTAGCCACCACCTGCAGCGCCAGCATCCCATATGGGCACTGATTCAAGTACCAGCTGTTGCACTTTCACTCCAGCTCCTTGCTAACGTGTCTGGGAAAGCAGAGGAAAATGGCCCAAGTCCCAGCAACAAAATCTGAGGCCAGGATGAAGCTCCTGGCTCTTGGCTTTGATCTGTCCCAGCTCGCTGCAACCATTCGGGGAGTGAACCAGCTGATGGAAAACTTCTCTGTCACTGTCCCTGCTTCTCTCTCTGTAATTCCACTTTTCAAATAAATAAATAAATCTTTTTTAAAAAGAATGTTTAGAAAGGAGGGAAGTATGGTTGTCTTCTTAGAATTGTATCTATGATGGCCATTGCTGCGGCTCACTACGCTAACCCTCCGCCTGCAGCGCCGGCACACCAGGTTCTAGTCCTTGTTGGGGCGCCAGATTCTGTCCCGGTTGCTCCTCTTCCAGTCCAGCTCTCTGCTGTGGCCCAGGAGTGCAGTGGAGTATGGCCCAAGTGCTTGGGCCCTGCACCCACATAGGAGACCAAGAGGAATTGTCTGGCTCCTGGCTTCAGATCCACACAGCACGCTGGCCGTAGTGGCCATTTTGGGGGGTGAACCAACAGAAGGAAGACCTTTCTCTCTGTCTCTCTCACTAACTTTGCCTGTCAAAAAAAAAAAAATTGTACCTATGAAATACATGAAATCTATTCTCTTTACATAAATAAAAATGTTTGAATAAGAAAAAATATCTTCAAAGATTAAAAAATCGTATACATTAATGAGTACTCAAGGTTTCCTTTTCTGAGTGGATTCTGGTGTTATTCTGCTGGTATTGAAAACAAGTACTCTGTTATTTGGTATTTGTTAAATTGTTAATGAATTTTTTGTGTCTTAATTTTTGGTGCTGGAAAATATTCTCTGTGTGCTGGAGATTATTGTGTATCCTGCTATTATTGGGTAGACTATTATGCAAATGTCTTTTGGTTCTAGCTTGCATATTTTGTTGTGGAAACCTGATCTTATTTATCCTATGTCTGGTTGCTCTGGCCTTTGGTTGAAATGGAACATTGAAGCCTTCTACTACTCTTGCATTGCTTTCCATTCTGCCTGCAATTCTTTCAAGTTCCCTCCTGAGTATAGGTGTTCTGGTTTGTGATACTCAAATAGTTATGTTCCAGGTGAACTTACCTTGTTTGTAGGTCTTTATTTTTTCATTTGTTTTTAAAGTAAATTTACATGTCAAACTTACAGAAATTTGTTAATGCTTGCATTTCAAAATGTTCCATACCAGATACACATTATGAAAACAGGTATTATGAAAATAATATACATTTTAACATTACTTTGTACCCAAATAGTTATCTTTTACTTCCATTTCTTGTTAATTTTTTGAAATACCCTCATACATTCACTTTACTAATAGCTTTATAAGTTTCCTTCATAGTAAAGATTTTGCTTATCTATTTGCAAGGCAGGATGACAGAGAGATGGGGGGAGACAGAAAAAGAAATGTCTTTCATCCACTGATTCACTCCTCGGATGCTTATGACAACCAGGACTGGGGCACACCAAAGCCAAGAGGCTCCATGCAGTCTCCCACACAGGTTTTAGAAACCTGGGTTTCTTGGCCATGATCTGCTTTGTTCCAGTTGCATCAGCAGGAAGCTGTATCTGGCTGGAATGTAGCAAGCACCTTCACCAGGCGCTCCAGAAGGGGTGCATCCACTCAGAGCTCAGCTTCCTCTGCTGTGCCACAATGCCCACCACCCGTGAGGATTCATAATTTTCTTGTGGTTTGGTGTTGCCATCTAACGCGTTTTCTTTTTAACCTGAGAGCCTTCTTTAGCGTTTCTTACAAGTCAGGCCTACAAGACACAAATTCCCAAAGATTTTGCTTATCTGGAATATTAATTTCTTCAACATTTGTGAATGACTATTTTGTCCAAAACAGCGTTCTTGGTTGAAAGTCTTTATTTCAGTATTTTGACTGTGTCACTATACTCATATCTGGTCTCAAATATATCTGCCAAGAAATCCATGGACAATTACATGGAAGCTTTCTTATGTCACACAGATTTTTCTCATAGTCTTTAAATTTTTAACAGTTCAATTATAATACACGTCCATGATAACCTCTTTGGGTTTATCCTAGTTGGAATTCATCAAGGTTCTTGATGCTGGTGTTCTTTTTAAGCCTTGTTTCCAAAGCATTTGGCCATTACTTTTTCAAATAAGGGCTATGCCTTGTGTTCTTTCTCTTTTTAGGACTCCAAAATACATAAATTTGTCCACTTAATAGTGACCCATGAGACCATGGTGTCCATTTATTTTATTCAATCTTCTTTCTACTCTTTGGCATGATAATAGCAAGCAATTTTCTTCAAGTTTAAGTTTGACTGCTTCTAGTAAATTCTTCAATTAACTCATTGAGTTCTTCATTTCTAGAATTTCTGTTGATTTTTTTTCAGTTTCTCTTTCATTCTTGTTATTTATAGATTATTACATATATGTATGTCTTATTCAAAAATTAACATAACCACCATTTTAATATAATGAAGAAACTCATATAATATTATTGCTAGATTCAGGAAATAAAAATTGACCAAATCAAAAAGTGCTTTAAAAACTCTCAGCAAACTAGGAATAAAAGAGAACTTGCAAAAGAGAATTGTAACAAGCAACATTTATAACAACACACTTGTTCTGAGAAAAGAATGCTTTGCTGCTAAGATGAGGAACAAGTCAAAAACAAAGACTCTTACCCCTTTTCCACACTGTACAAAGCTCTGAAAAACTGATAGCTCCAAATTTTATAGGGATGTAGAGCCAAAAGGAATCTCATTCAATTTTCATGGAGCTATGATATGGGACAGACATTTTAGGAGATATTTTGACAATTTCTTGCAATACTGAATGAACTATTATCAGATGATCTAGAAATGATCATCCTGGGTATTTACCCAATGAACTGAAAACATATCCAAGGACCTGCATATGAATGCCTGTAGCAGCTTTACCTATAATTGTTGTAGAACACAAGTAACCTAGATAGCCTTTAATAAGTGAACCAATAAACAATAAGGTATAACCATGCAATGCAATATTAATCAGTGATTTGAAAACTTGGCCATTAAGCCACAAAAAGATATGAAAAAGCTTTATCTGTAAGTTTTTAGTAGAAGAAGCTAATGTGAAAAGGATATATATTATATTAACTGTATGACTTTGGGAATCAGCAATACATGGAGATAGCAAGAAGATCATTGATTTGTAAATATTTAGAGAATGTTTTCATTTCAATATTTATGATTGTTTTAGATTTAACAATGTTAACATGTTGCATATACACTTCATAACTTATTTCCAATTAACCACTTTAGAACCTGTGTGTCCATTCCAGTGTGAGCTCTTTAGAAATAATATATTTAGTTACATAAGGCTGGTAAACATAAAAATGATTGATGATACTTGTTAAATTTAAGTTCAATCATCATAAAATGATGTCATTAATCTTTTATTATAGGACAATGACATTTGGATAAACAATAGTGTTGCTCAAAAAGAATAATAAAATATTGTTGTTTGTTCTGTCTTCTAGACCCTTAAGAAAGTAACTAGCTTTGATACAACAATTTCTTTTTTTCTTTAAATATTTGTTTATTTATTAAACAAGTAGAGCTACAGAGAGAGAGAGAGAAGAAGAGACAGATAGAAAGATCTTCCATCCACTGGTTCATTCCCCAAATGGCCATAGTGGCCAGAGCTGTGCCTATTCAAAGCCAGGAGCTTCTTCCAGGTCTGCCATGTGGGTGCAGGGGCCCAAGCACTTGGGCCATCTTCTACTGCTTTCTCAGGCCACAGTAGAGAGCTGGAATGGAAGAGTAGCTGCCAAGACAAGAACCAGAGCCCACATGGGATGGTGGCGCTGCTGATGGAGGCTTAGCCCACTGCTCCACAGCATCAGACCCATAGAGCAGTTTCCTAAATTTGCAATTGTATCTAGGCTGTATGTCCTGAATTTGATTAGTTCAAAACAGGGCATAAATGATGTAGGATGTAATTTTGTGTTTTTCTCTGTTTAGCATACGAAGATGATAACTTTTGAGGCATTTTCAATTGTTATGGTACAGTTGATTGGAATTAATCTGGGATTATCATATGATAACATCTATCATTGTTACTGTCCAGGAAATACATGCATCATGAATCCTGAAGCAATGTAAGTGTTTGATATATCTTAATACAATGCTATTTGCATACATACTACTATACATTATATATTATATAATATATTGTTCTATGTAATAGTAATATATAAATATGTAAAGATTTATACACATATATAATGTATGCATTTATGATTTGTATAATTTAATACATGTGTGTCTATATTATGTTTTCCCTTTGGAAATGCTTCTAACATTTCCTTGATGTATAATCTCTTATAGCATTATTTGAATATGAGTATCTTTATTAATATCGTAAGTGCTTATTTAACCATAGAAAATGAATTTAGGACATTGTAGAAATTGTGCTAGATAGTTCAATATTCAAACTGGATATAGAAGGAACATTCCTCAATACAATCAAAGCAAACCCATGGCCAGCATCCTATTGAATGGGGAAAAGTTGGAAGCATTTCCACTGAGATCTGGTATCAGACAGGGATGCCCACTCTCACCACTGCTATTCAATATAGTTCTGGAGGTTTTAGCCAGAGCTATTATGCAAGAAAAAGAAATTAAACGGATACAAATTGGGAAGGAAGAACTCAAACTACCCCTCTTTGCAGATGATATGATTCTTTATTTAGGGGATCCGAAGAACTCTACTAAGAGACTATTGGAACTCAAAGAAGAGTTTGGCAAAGTAGCAGGATATAGACTCTATGCACAAAAATCAACAGCCTTTGTATACACAGGCAATGCCATGACAGAAAGAACTTCTAAGATCAATCCCATTCACAATAGCTACAAAAACAATCAAATACCTTGGAATAAACTTAACCAAGGACAAAAGATCTCTACGATGAGAATTACAAAATCTTAAAGAAAGAAATAGAAGAGGATACCAAGAAAAATGGAAAAATCTTCCACGCTCATGGATTGGAATAATCAATATCATCAAAATGTCCATTCTCCCAAAAGTAATTTATAGATTCCATGTGATACCAATCAAAATACCAAAGACATTCTTCTCAGATCTGGAAAAAATGATGCTGAAATTCATATGGAGACACAAGAGACCTCGAATAGCTAAAGCAATCATGTACAACAAAAACAAAGCCGGAGGCATCACAACACGAGATTTCAGGACATACTACAGGGCAATTGTTATCAAAACAGCATGGTACTGGTACAGAAACAGACGGATAGACCAATGGAACAGAATAGAAACACCTGAAATCAATCCAAACATCTACAGCCAACTTATATTTGATCAAGGATCCAAAACCAATCCCTGGAGCAAGGACAGTCTATTCAATAAATGGTGCTGGGAAAACTGGATTTCCACGTGCAGAAGCATGAAGCAAGACCCTTACCTTTCACCTTATACAAAAATCCACTCAACATGGATTAAAGACTTAAATCAACGACCCGACACCATCACATTATTGGAGAACATTGGAGAAACCCTGCAAGATATAGATACCGGCAAAGACTTCTTGGAAAAGACACCGGAAGCACAGGCAATCAAAGCCAAAATTAACTATTGGGATTGCATTAAACTGAGAAGTTTCTGTACTGCAAAAGAAACAGTCAGGAAAGTGAAGAGGCTACTGACAGAAAGGGAAAAATATTTGCAAACTATGCAACAGATAAAGGGTTGATAACTAGCAACTACAAAGAGATCAAGGAACTCCACAACATTAAAATAAACAACCCACTTAAGAGATGGGCCAAGGACCTCAATAGACATTTTTACAAAGAGGAAATCCAAACAGCCAACAGACACATGAAACAATGTTCAAGATCACTAGCAATCAGGGAAATGCAAATCAAAACCACAATGAGTTTTCCCCTCACCCCGGTTAGAATGGTTCACATTCAGAAATCTACCAACAACAGATGCTGGCGAGGATGTGGGGAGAAAGGGACACTAACCCACGTTGGTGGGAATGCAAACTGGTAAAGCCACTATGGAAGTCAGTCTGGAGATTCCTCAGAAACCTGAATATAACCCTACCATACAATCCAGCCATCCCACTCCTTGGAATTTACCCAAAGGAAATTAAATTGGCAAACAAAAAAGCTGTCTGCACATTAATGTTTATTATAGCTCAATTCACAATAGCTAAGATCTGGAATCAACCCAAATGCCCATCAACAGTAGACTGGATAAAGAAATTATGGGACATGTACTCTATAGAATACTATACAGCAGTCAAAAACAATGAAATCCAGTCATTTGTAACAAGGTGGAGGAATCTGGAAAACATCGTGCTGAGTGAATTAAGCCAGTCCCAAAGAGAAAAAGAGGATTTTAAGTTTTGTTTTATTTATTTGAAAGAGTTACAGAGAGAGGTAGAGACAGAGAGAGAGGTCTTCCACCTGCTGGTTCACTCCCAAAATAGTTTCAATGGCTGGAGCTGAGCCAATCCGAAGCCAAGAGCCAGGAGCTTCTTTTAGGTCTCCCACATGGGTACAGGGGCCCAAGGACTTGGGCCATCCTCTGCTGCTTTCCCGGGTTCATTAACAGGGAGCTGGATTGGAAGTGGAACAGCTAGGACTTGAACTGGCGCCCATATGGAATGCTGGTGCTGCAGGCTGGGTCTTTAATCTGCTGTGCCACAAAGCCAGCCCTGAGAAAGAGAATGTTAATGAGAAGTGTTAGGGGCTTGCTGGAGATAGTGAAAAACTTGTCAAGATAATCGCTGAACAGATACTGGAATATTATTATATTTGAGAACTCAACAGACCTGGAATATGGAAATCCCAAGAGTGAGGGGGTTAAAAAAATAGCAATTATAAGAAATGCAAAGAACAGCATTTAGGCTTAGGGAAATAAAGTGAAATACTCCAAAGTTAAAATAACTTGAGTCAGGGGAAGAAGTCCAGGAGGTTATATATGAAATACAGTGAGGAGTCTGCTCTTGTATGTATGCTGCAGGGTCTGGATCTTATATTAATTGTAACACAACCCATTTGAATCAACCTGTGAGGTATGGGTACTAACATTTTATCTTGTAAATTAATGCAATTTGAATTAGAACTGTTATATACTATTTGAGAGATGATGATTTTTATACTAATCTGTAATATTTGGTTAAGATTGAGAAATAAAGAAGTCAGGAGTTTGTTTAATGAGTTTTGGGGTATCAAAACTTAGTAACAAGTATTGGAAAAGGTCAATATCTTACGAAAGAGGAAAACTGTGGGGAGAACTTGAATACGATTTGTACAGGTTGAATGTAGGCAACCGAGTTAGAACTGTGAAGAGTAAAGCTGATTATGTAGGTTCAATTCTTAGAGGGCAAGAGATATAAAATGCAAAAGCCAGCAGGATATGGAAGGGAATGAACACACAATTTTGAAAAAAAAAAGCTATAAGATGAGAATAGTTGCCTTAGATAAAATGTTGAATACTTTTCCCATTTACAGGCTGAGTAGTTGAAGGCAAAGCAGAAACATCAGTTGAGAGCAGAAAAAAAGAAAACTGTAGAACAAGAACCAAAACGCAGTTGAGTATTACCCAGGGTGGAATAAGTTTTAAGAGCAGGGAGACAGTGAAGTCATTTGGCAAACGCATCAGTATGCTGCTTTGTTCTCCAGGAACTCCTTAGCAAAATATAGAGAAATCTAGAAAAGCAAGGAAACAGCAACAGCAAAGCAATAAAATGGAAAGAAAAGCACATACCTCAATTTTCTCAAACTGTAACAAATCCCAAACACCAGCGAGTGTGGTCCATACGCGTAAGCAAATAAGAGCCGCATGAAGTAAGGAGTTATTTGGTGGGAAATAGAAAAGAAAAACTGAAAGCATTGAGACCTCAAAAACCTTAAAAAATTGAGAATGCAGAAATCATTGACTAACTTGCGTTCGTCACTGGAAAGGAAATATCAGTAAGTCCACGGCATTAGAAGGGATAAAATTGGAGGGGATTTTGCAAAGTGCAAGTGAGAGCAAAGGAACTTGTAAACATAACTTTGTACACTGGTAAGGCATTAATTCCTGTCCTAAACAATCTAAAAACAATGAACCATGTGTTATCCTGATCCTGACTTTTAACTGTTGCTGTCCATCAACAGGAACAGGGTCATCTTGGAAACCTGATTGATTTCAGGGCTAAGGCAGAGAAAATACAAATGACCCTGGAATATTTTGTGTGAGAAAATAAGGAGGGAGTCAAAGATTGTTGGAGGTCTGTCAAAAGGCTGTCGAACTCCATTTGGAACCAAATCTGGGACAATTTAATTCTAAAAATCGTACCAGTGGGTTGCGTGTTATGGTACAGCAAATTGAGCTGCTTCTTGGCAATATGTGCATCCTCTATCAGAGGGCTAGTTCGAGTTCCAGATATTTACTTCCAATCCAACAACCTGCTAATGCATACACTATGAGGCAACTGGCAATGACTTGAGTGCCTGCCACTCACATGTGAGACCCAGATGGAGATCCAGTCTTCTGGGTTCTGCCTTGCCTGGTAATGGATATTGCAGGTATTTGCAGAGGGAACCAGTGGATGGAAGATATTCTCTCTCTCTCTCTCTCTCTCATTCTCTCTCTCTCCTGCCTGCCTTTCAAGTAGATGAAAATAAATATGACTTAAAAATGATAGTGGTGATTGCTTTACAATCCACTGCTGATAATGTAATTAGGAATTATGTTTACATTAAATCAGAGCACTGCTCTGCAAGCACTAACTGGCAATGAACAATAAGTTAAGAACAAAGGATAGTGGACGTGCACTGATCACAGTTTCTTTTACAAATAATAAAATCAATAGATCAAAGCGACTTTCATCTGTCCTGCAACAAATTAAAACTGCATGCCACTTTTTAGATTGTAATGAAGCAAATGTTGTTGCCAAGGTTCCTAACCTCAATCTAATAATAAGGACGTATTTCACAAATACAAATTGAGGGAACGTTCTGTGACAATTGTCCAGGAGTTATAAAACCTTGCATACTCTTGGGAGCTGAAGCAAAGCACTTAAATGATTAGACTAAGGAGTCATAAGAAGTAAATGCATGGGCTTATTCTCAATGGATCCTATTGTTATACAATGGTAATATTGTGATATTTGGGTAAATTTGAGTGACATCTGAGGATTAGATACTAGAAATAGATGATTATTTCCTGATGTTGAAAGAGAATCCATTTGTATGTCAGAAGTATATGCTGAAATATTTGGTTGTCATATATGTGTGATGGCATCTCAACCTTTCAGGAAAGAATTTTTAGACTAAATTTACTCTGAGTTTAAGTTATTTCAAAATTAAACAAAATTCATTAAACAGTGTACTTAGTAGTATAGAAGAACAAAATGTCAAAAATTACAATCATTCATTCTAGAGCTTGTGTGTTTTGCTCCTGGCTGCTGGAATATTTTATTTATTTTGTTATTCAAGAACAAGTGATCCCAATTATTCATTAACGCAATTATCCATCTTTTAATCTTTGTACATTTCTAGTTAAATTTATCAGTGTGTTCCATTTTTGTAATAATCATTCGGACTTCATATAATAATGATGATGTCAATAATAGGATATATTCAAATTTAACCTCTTTACTTTCCTGATGCTTCTTATAACAAATTACAGGATAAATGAACATATGGCATTTGTTTGCAACCTATGGAATTAAAAGCACCCTCCCATTTTCCCTGGCTGCCTCACAGTGAAGTAGTTCAGAATTCAGTGCTTTGTGGGAGAGTGTTACTGCAGTATGGGTTTTTGCTCCATTTGTCTGAAGCATCTGACTTAATTCCAGACTCTCCAGCGGTGTGAAGTTCTTCAGCAGCTGCAGCATGGCTGAACTGAAACAAGCAGTGTCACAGCCTGAATTTGGATGTCTTCTGGATACCAAAGTCTCATCGGTGGTCCTCCAAGGAAAAACCGGAACTTGTGGCAATGGAATTCTGGAAGGAAGAGAGCAGTGCGATTGTGGCAAACCTGAGGTTAGTCATAAACTTTATCAGGGTATCCTAAGATGTGTCTGTCTGTTTTTCTCCTGGAGTCTTATGGAGATCCATGCAAGCTAAAAGGGAAAGACAGTCTTTAAAATGTGTATATTTTCTCAAATATAGGGGGCATGTGAAAACTGACTCGTCCTCAATTTGAAGCATTTGAAGGGTGTGCTTGCTGGGTGTGTGTGGCACGGATTATGGAAGTAGACTGCAAACACAAATAGCCTCAGTGACATCATCGCCACCTATATCATCTCTCAGATTCCTCAAAAGTGGCTGTGCAGGCTCACTGAATTATTAGATGTGTCTCATTATTCATTTCCTCATCTGATTTTGGAACTTTACATCTGTGGTGACTTCTTTTTATTTGGTTTACAGAATTGGATTAACTCCACTCGCTTGCTCATTATCATCGTGATGACAATACAGCATGACCAAACAATTAGCACATGCAAGTCCAAAGCGCTCCTTGTTCTATATCTTATAGCCTATTCTAGAAGTAGACACTATCCATTTTTGTTTATTATTATTACTAGTAATAGTATGTATTTTCATAAATTTATCATGAGATATCTTGGAGTTTCGTTATACATTTTTTTTTTTGACAGGCAGAGTGGGTAGTGAGAGAGAGAGAGAGAGAGAGAGAGAGAGAGAAAGGTCTTCCTTTTGCCGTTGGTTCACCCTCCAATGGCCGCTGCGGCTGGCGCACTGCCGCCAGTGCACTGTGCTGATCCGAAGGCAGGAGCCAGGTGCTTCTCCTGGTCTCCCACGCCGGTGCAGGGCCCAAGCGCTCAGGCCATCCTCCACTGCACTCTCGGGCCACAGCAGAGAGCTGGCCTGGAAGAGTGGCAACTGGGACAGAATCCGGCGCCACTACCATGACTAGAACCCTGTGTGCTGGCGCCACAGGTGGAGGATTAGCCTGTTGCGCCGCAGCACCGGCCCCGTTGTACATTTTAATACTAGAACATCGTTTTCTGAGACAACAATACTTTCTAAAATATTTATATTATTTTATGTAAGTGTTGATTTACTTTTCTATCTAAGAATCCACTCTGCATGGGGATTTAGAATTGCTGATGTTTGCAGTTTATGAGCTCTTTGTGTTTTCTAAAGAGTTTAGAAGCAATGGAACTCTGTCTTCTGCAGCAAAGTGGATGCACCTGATGCAAACGATTTATTTTTTAAAATTAACTTACTGCAATATAAACATCTATTAATAACTTTAGGCTTCTTAAAGATTTATTTATTTATTTATTTTGAAATTCAGAGTTGCAACGAAAGAGTGAGGGACAGGGTGGGGAGAGAAAGAGAGAGTATCTTCCATGCACTGGTTCACTCCCAAAACGGCAGCAACTGTCAGAGATGAGCAGGGAGTTTCCATGATAGGTTAACCCACTATGCCTGATGCCCGCACCTAATTTCAGTTTTATAGTGTGTACTCTCATTGGTGAAAATTTTCTTTTCTCTTTAATGGAAGGTGGGATTTTTTTTAATTTTCTTTTTTTTTTTTTCAGTATTCTCTCTGCCCAGTGGTGTAGACCCCTTTGCTACATTTCAAATACAGTGAATTTCTCCATCAGATAGTTCCTGTCTTTATCCTTTCGATTTGTATCTTTTTTCAAGATAGCTTTCATTTACCAGAACAAAGATGCCAAACAAGTTCAAGCTAGCAAAATTTATGTGAGCCAACAGCGACTGATGAATCAGTCATCACTCTGAGCCAGGAGCAGCCCAGAGAGCTCCACCCAGCGACACAAGCCACAGTATTTGTAGACAGGAAAATAGGTGGTGTACAGAGGAAGCCTGATTGATTACATTCAGCCCACAGCTTTCCTTATCTGGTCCTGGTGAGATAAAGCCATTGCCTTAGGAAGGCAGGGTGTCAGCAGTTGGCAGCTGCTGTGATCAGCGGAGACGTGGGCTGCTTGTCCTGAGAGTATCCTCTTCAACCATGGTGCAGTTTGTTCGCATGCTAGGTAAGGTTGCAGTTCGCTACTTGCCCAAGCACAAAGTACACAGGCAACTTGGAACAAATTTAGTTGAATTTCATGCCACTCTCTGTCACCTTCACAATGGACATGTTCGCTTCAAAAGGGATTCCGCAATTCATGACATAGGTTACTTGAGTGTTCTTTTTGTTCCCTTCGTGGTTTCGTTATTGAAATCCCAATGAGACCATTCCAGTGTAATGGATAGTTGCATATAAGTATGTTAGAATCTTGAGAGCGACATTACACAAGGGACCCTGTTATGACCCATGAATGGTGTATACTCCGTAATTGGAGTCCCATATATTGAACCTATCAAAATCAATTACATCAAAAATGAACTAGAAGAGAAAACTGCTTATGCTTGTGAGAAAGTGTATTTGTTGATTTCTGGCAACTCAGTTCCTCCCACATTGGATGTGTGTACAAAAGATGTTGGCTATCACACACAGCGCCCTCGGTTCAGCCATGGGTGGTCTAAGGCAAGTATGTCATCTGAAACAACCTTAGCAGGTGAACATAAAAAAAGAAACTTTGGCAAATGCCAGCGGCTTACTCAGTAGAGTCATTGTAGTAGTTAATGTAAGAGAAACATCTCTAATTATAACCTCATTTATATTTATGCTAATTAAAAGGAAAAAATCCTTCTACAAAAAGATACCTATTCATAAAGATTTCATTTGACTTTATTTTTAAAGATCTATTTTATTTATTTGAAAGAGTTACAGAAAGGGGGATTAAGAGAGAGAGGTCTTCCATCTACTGGTTCACTCCCTAAATGGTCACAATGGCCTGAGCCAGGAGCTTCATCTGAGCCCCCCAGGTTGGTGCAAGGGCCCAAGCCCTGGGCCATCCTCTAATACTGCTTTCCCAGGAACCTTAGTAGGGAACTGGATCTGAAGTGAGGCAGCCAGGACTTGAACTGGTGCCCAGATGGGAAGCCAGTGTCACATATGGTGGCTTAACCTTCTATACCACAACACCAGCCGCATCCATTCATAAGCATTTACACCTGATGGAAAATTCACCTTTGCTTCATAGTTCATATTATTAGGTACAGTCTCAACTTCACTTGCCAATTGTTTATGGATTGGCAGGGGTATAACTAGAATCCTTGCTCAAAATTGGTCCCTTGTATTACATTTATGGAAACATGGAGTTACCAATATATATGGCTGTTCTTTATATCTGTTTCTCCACAGATCAATAAAGATAGGGGAGGGGCATATTTGACATTTCCCTGTGGGTTGCCTTGTTAGAGGTCACCAGCGGGGAATCTCAGATTTGTCTTGGAATCCATTAATGAAATAGTGTACAGTGGGAGGCTATTGAAAATGAATGGATCAGAGTTATACATTTGTATGCAAATTGCTGAAGAATCTTTCTTTTGGTTTTCTTGTTCATTTTTTTGGCATAAATTTAAAACCTTCAGATAGGTTTCAGCTACCATTAGATTTAAGCAAATAACCTGAATACATGAAATTTGAAATAAATAAATCTTATATCAAGGACCAGATAATGGACTTTGAATATCGGGGAAACCGGTTACAAGGTGAATTAGAGAACTCCTCGTGACATATTCGGCATTGTTATTTCCAAGTGAAAATGAGCAAGTGCAAAGTCTTACTTATTGCATTTTTTTGCCATGATCAAATAATAAAGAAACACAATGAAAGGAAGAGAGAGGATGAGGTTTCACAGTGGCAGAAGAGAGAGGGCTTGTCTGATGATTTTGAGAAAATCAACACATCTCCAGGATATCATTTGCCTTGAAGAGAAACTTTCCTAGTCACAGTTAAACTTTGAGCTCTCCAGTGATATCTGGGCCCAAGAGTGGGGAGGGGGCCATCTGAGTCTAGAGATGTTGATCTAAGACCTGAGGCTCTGAAGTTTTGCAACAAACAACTTGGTATGTTGCTTTCCATTGGAGTTCAGAGCCAGTGTTTCCCAGTGTCATTTCCAGAAGACCCTTCTCTGGGTTCTTAGGTACTGGAAAATGGCTCTAGGCAGTTGGGTCACCAAGACCTCATTATATTGTGAAAATGTACTTTTGCCTAACACATTGAAGCCGTCCAGGGTTGAGTCTGTGAGAAGCACAGATTCTAAGTGGTTCTCCTATTCGTAGCATAGTCCCTTTAGAAACCACACTGTTGCTGTTTCAACCTGTGTTTTCCACTGGAGGTATTGTGGTTGCCATCAACAGCTGAGGTTAGCACCCTTGACCAAGATGATCCACCCAGTTAAGATAGCTCTGGATCCCACTATTTTGTTAGCAATAACTCATTTAACGGTTTTGTAACTTATCATGTGAACTTGAACTTCAAGAAATATATATTCACATCAATGCCCCGCGTGGGATATACATTTTCTAATTACCTTTCAGTTACAGTTAAGCCATCAACCATCCTGCATGGAAAAGCCTCTATAGAACCAAAACCAAACAGCAAAGGTGGCAATTCATTGACATCCATCTTTAAGTTCTCAAGTGATCTAGCAAGGGTAGGAAAGTTATTACCTGACATATTTATTGTCTTGCCAGAATTATGAGCTTGACAAACAGAACATTCGTTCAAAACCACTTCAGAAAATTTAGAACAACTATCCACTGTGTTTTTTTTTGTGATATACATCATTTTATTATAGTCCATGATGAACCCTAGAGAGCAGGCCTTTTAATAATAGAAACACTTTTCCCATTATTGATTTATTTAGTTGTAATTTTTAATTTTAATTTTTAATAATTTTTAACAGATTCAATGTGCTTTGTAGGTACAATTCTAAGAACATAATGGTATTCCATACCCCATCCCCCTCTCTCTCTTTCCACCCTCCTTCCTTCTCTCTTTCTTTTTAGTTTTTGAGATAACATATTTTAAATTTACATTACAGTGAAAAGGCTTAGTATTTCATAGAATAAGAAGCTTAACAACTAAAAGGCAAAATACCTTAGTTTAGTGGGAATGTACACATGAATACAAACAATAATTCAACAGGAAAATGAACAATTCACCCATATACAGTAAATTTTAAAGTAATCATGGATCATTAAAATTATAGTAACATAACATTCATAACTCTTGATTTGACAAAGATATAAAACAAAGTTTTACAAAACTATATTTGTAGCAATATTGATACACATAGATATTTCTTTTTTCTTTTCTTAGTTTTTTTTTTTTTGGTTTGTTTTTAAAATTTTAGCTCCCAAAATGAGATATTTTGTGTTTCTGGATCCAGCTTTGACTCAATATAATGTCCTCCAGTTGCATCCATTTTGCTACAAATGTTAGAATTTCATTTGTTTTTGTAGCTGAATAATATTCTATCATGTATATATACCACATTTTCTTTATTCATTCATATGATGATAGACACCTTGGTTGATTCCAAATTTTGGCTGTTGTGAACAGTGCTGCTATAAACATAGTAATTCAGGTATCTCTTCGATACATTGTGTTCAAGACTTTTGTGTATATACCCAGTAGTGGGATTGCTGGATCATATGGCAAGTCTATTTCTAGTTTTTTTAAAAAATCTCCACACTGTTTTCCACAGTGGATGCACTAATTTACATTCCCACCAGCACCATGTAAGTGTTCCCCTTTCTCCAAGTCCTTGCCAGCATTTGTTACTCTTTGTGTTTTGGATTTTAGCTATTCTGATAGGGGTGAGCTGATATTTCAGTGGGGTTTTGATTTGCATTTCCCTAATGGTTAGTGATGTTGAGCATTTTTCCATTTATCTGTTGGCCACTTGTATTTCCTGTTTTGAGACCTGTCCAAGTCCTTTGCCCATTTCTCAACTGGATAGATTGGGTGTTAGCACATGAGTAGCCAGAGAGAGTCCCAGCTGTTCTGCTTCCAATCCAGCTTCCTGCTGATGCTCCTGCCAAGGCAGCAGAAGATGGCTCAAGTACTCGGGGGCCTGCTACTGACAAGAAGACCAGGATGGAGTTCTTGGCTCCTGGCAAAATAAATTAATAAGTCCTTTTTTTATAAACTCAGAAGTCAAATTAGAGGGCTTTTGTATAATTTTTTTTAAAAAATTATTAGTATAAAGAGAATGGATTTCATGTATTTCATAGGTGCAATTCCAAGAAAATAATCTCTCCCTCTGTCAAACACTCCTCATTCCTTCCTTTCTTTTTCTTTTCTTTTTCTTGCAAAAACATAATTTCAGTCCACTCTATAATCAAAGGCTTGATGTACCACTAACCATGATATTCAACAAGTATAAGAGGGATCGATAATATGCTGTCATGCATCAGTTAATTTGGCTGCTTTTAGAGCAATGCATTGTCAGGCAATTTCACCCCTAAAGGCCCAGCCTACTACACTTAGGCTATGGGGTATAACCTACTGCTCCTTGGCCTCAAGCCTGTGTGGTATGTTACTCTGCTAATTACTGTGGGCAGCTACAACACAATGGTAAATATTCATGCGTGTAGCTATAGAACATAGAAGCATGCAGTTAAAATATGCCAAACAATAAGCAATGCTACAGCTGGAGGAGACTCTTACCATGACTGCACCTTGAACTGTGCTCTGAGCAGGTGGGTGAGTGAGCAGTGAGCACGAGAGAAGGCCCAGGACACTGCTCCCACAGACTCCATGAATGCCGCACACTTAACCCCCACACAATTTGCCTGAATATGTTTCTCTCTGTGTTAATAAGTGAACTGTAACTTTTTTTTTACTTTATGAACTTCTAAAACTGTTTAGCTCTTTGTCTCTTTTATAGTAACAGCTTAAACCGCACACTGTAATCTGTACAAAGGTATTTCCTTTCTTTGTAGCTTCGTAGAGTTTTTTTTTTTCTGTTTCTAATTTTAATTTTTTTACATCACAGTTTTATGTTGGAAACTAAGAGAAAACACACACATTCGCTCGTCCTACACCAGATCGGTGTTATAAATGACGGCATCTTCCACCTCCATTTCTTGTCTCAGGGCAATGCCATGCCTGCAGCTGTCATCTCTTGTGGTAACAATGTTGTTTCCTGGACACTTCCTGAAACACTTGCCTGCTGCCTTATGGTTCACTTTTTATTTTCTTCTATGTAGAAGGAGGACATGCCACAACAATGACCAGAGCACGGTGCAGTCCATACACTGAGCCGCTGTCATCCAGTGAATGCACTGTACCGGGCTGGTTATTACAGTCTAGGTGATGACAGCGTAGTAGGTTTGTCTGCACCAGCATTAGCACAGCCACTTGGGTAGCAACGTTGCACTGCAGTGCAGACAGCCACATCACTAGAGGATTGGAAGTTTCCAGCTCCCCCACAACCTTACGAGACCACCATTGTACGTGAATCTGCCCGTGACCCAAACATCATGTGTCATGGGGCTCATGGATGTATCTGTAAACTCCGTAATATCCTTTGTGTGAATGAAAATTTCCATATTTAACTTGAATGTATTTGCTTTCAGACATGCATATATAAAAAATGCTGCAATCCCCTTGCGTGTGAGCTAATTGGATTTGCCGAGTGTGGAACTGGACCATGCTGCAACAATAAAACTTGCCTAGTAAGCTTTCAAAATATCACATTATTCAGTTTCATGATGTTTTAGTCTTCTTATACATCCATGTGTCAGCTATTAAAAACAATCTTCTTTTTGGTAAGCTTCTCTTGGTCTAGTTCTTAATAGCGTGTGAATATTTGTGAATGTCCTTAAGCTTTCTACAGAGCATTTTTTTAAAAAAGAATATGTATTATTTTCTATGGAGCTAGATATAGAGCATATTTTATTATTTTATATATGTGTAATTTCATTTGTTTTTGAGTTAATATTTATGTGTGCTTGTAAATGACATTTCATGGACAGCTGATTTCAGGATCCAGAAGATGTCTTTTGGGGTCTGTCAGTCTTCCTCTTAGCTCCATTTCTAAATCAGTCTCAGTCTCTACTTTGAAGACACACTCAGTTCTTCCACACAGTGCCAACTCCAGGTTATTTTGATGTTATTAATCCTTCTTGTTTATGCCTGAATGTAGCTCTTCATGATTAAACAGCGCATGACAAAGCCCTGGTTGAACCATCCTGCACGCATGGGAAATGTCTGATAAGCAGAAAATGATATCAAGAGCTCCTGCCTTCCAAACGGCAGGAAGGGGAGCAGTGTAGGACACGTGGCGCATAAAGACTGACGTGTAGCTGGAAAGTGCTTTTTTAAGGACCTTCATAGAGTTTTCTATGCATAAAATCAAGGACTTTACAATTAGCAAAAAATAATAAGTACTCTTTAAAAAATGGGGTCCTTGCTAAGAAATTTAATCACCAATATGTGAGTATAAATTACAATTTTTAGGGTAAAACAAGATCCAACCTAAACAGGAAGCAGAAGAATATTTTGATTTTCGTAAAATTTGTGAGCCGCAAGTTGCTCTGCCATCTTGTGTCTCTCTCTCTCCCTGCTGAATATCTCACCTTGCTGGTGTCTGGGCGTCCTGCAGCTTATTCTCGAACTCAGCATTAATGAGATGTTGTGGGATTGTCACACTGCCAACCCCAGGGTTTGTGACAGTGACGAGGACAAATTTCCCATGTCAGAAGTTGCAAGGTACCGCTCGGCAGCTAGGTGAGGCTGACCTATGTTTCCTCACGTACTGATGGGACCGCCTGTTGTGTGTCAGCAGGCTTTCATGACTCACTCTCGGTGGCACAATGCCCAGGCTTCTGGAAAGCTTCACCACCACGAAGCTACCACCATGCTTGTTGCTGTCAACTGATTCTGTGTCAGTCAGAAAAATCTTCTGTTTCTTTTCCTTTTTTAAAAGATTGATCTACTTGAAAGGAAGAGGGTGAGGGGCAAAATTCCCAGAGAGGTGGGTAAAGGGAGATACCTCCCATCTGCTGGTTCACACCCTCTGTGGCCACATCAGCCAGCACTGGGCCAGGTCAAGGCCAGGGGCCTGGAAATCTGTCTGGATTTCCCACAAGGGTGGCAGGGGCACAGTTACATTCGCTGCTTTCCTGGGCACATTGGCAGGGAGCTCGGAAAACAGAGTAGCTGGGACTCAAATTGTCTCTCTGATTCGGGATGCCAGCATGGCGAGAGGTGGCTTCATCTACTTCACTACAGTGCTGGTCCCTGTCTCACTGAATCCTGTCCTGGGAGCTGAGTACTTCCTCTCAGAGATGGCTTTTCCTGGATTCATGGCAGGTCACAAATCTCTTCCAATTCCTTTCCTGACAGTAGGGCTCTGACTGCAATAGGGCTTCCATTTCTTGAGTGTTTCAACCCTGGTGTTCACCTTTTTGAACTCGCCACTGGCGTTAGCCTTCTTGGCTTGAGCTTTCTTCTCCGTGTCTACGTTGGCACTATTAAACCCAATGCTTTGCAAGATGGGAGGAAATGGAAAGTGTTCTTTTCCGCTATGGATTAGTAACTAAAGTCAACCACTGTTTGGTTTTTAGAGTGTATAAATATAGAGAGCAGCCTGGGGTTTCTATCTCTAGGCAATAGATCGTTCTACTTTTCCCATCATTAGAGCTCTCATCTTGGCCTTTGTCTTCAGAGTAGTGGTGCCAAGGCTTTTTCTAAACATTTTACGACCCTCTGACTACATCCTAAAGACTGGGTTAAAATGTAGATCATTGCAAAACTTGGCAGAATGAAAAACCTCAGTGCAAGTTGCCAGGGATGGCCCCATACCTAACATCTGGAGTGGTTACATCAGTCCACACTGATTTTTATCATGCATGATGGCGTGAATTTGACATATCATTCAAAGGTTTCCAGGTGTCTTACAGTGTGTTCCCATTTTTATTTGCCATAGTGTAAAATTCTGTTTTCTTCTCTGCCTGCTTCCAGATAAGTGAGTTATCACTAGGGCTTTTCAAAAGTTTAGAGCTTGCGCACTCAGCTTCTGGCTTCAACTTGGCCCTGGTCCAGCTGCAAACACATTTTGGGAGTTCTCTCTGTCTCCACATCCCCTTTGTTCTGTCTCTCAGATTCAACACTTAGTCTCAGCCAAAAGCCCAAGAAGTCTCTCAAATACATAAATAAAACATACATAAATAGTGATCACAAAATCCCATTGAAAACAATGTGCACATCTCACGTCTGAATATCTGTACTGGATACCCAGGCTCTGGATCCTGACTCCAGCTTCCTGTCATTCAGACGATGGAAATTGGAAGTAATTCACTCAAGTAATTAGGTCCCTGCCCCCTGCTTGTGAGACCTGGTTTGAGTTCCTGGTACCTAGCTTCTGCCCAGACCAGCCCTAGCTATTGTGGGCATGTGAAGAATAACCCAGGTGGTGGGAATGCGCTCTCTCTCTCTCTCTCTCTCTCTCTCGCTCTCGCTCTCGCTCTCGCTCTCCCCCACACACTCAAATAAAAAACTAAAAAATGTTAGTGTCCCCAGAATACCAATTATGATTTGAGCAGTTGTATCCTGAAGAATGGGCAAGCAAAGAAAAACAAACAAGGTCTTAAGAAGCTAGCACTGAAAGAGTTTGTCTTTCTAACTGGGTGAATCCAAGTTTCAAACAGTAATGACAGGATTCTTCTTCTAATCATTTTGTTGGGATTTCCTTTTTCCTCTTGTTGCTGACAACTCTCAAACTTTCTCATACGTGATCACAGTTTGCAGCTTTGTACTTTTCTAATCCATAGTGTGCCAATATTTGGAAAAAAAAAAAAACAGAGCTCCTCTTCTCCCCAACATTCATTCATGCATTTTTAATCCTTGAGAGTAGAGTGACACTGGATTCACATACACATACATACACACTCAAACTTATATATTCTTCTTTGTCTCACAGATAGCCCATAGAGGATTATCATGTAGGAAAAGTACAGATCCATGTGATTTTCCAGAATATTGTAACGGAACAAGTGAAATTTGTGTACCTGACATAAAAGCTGCTGACTTAGAACCATGCCAGAATAAAACTGCCTACTGCTATAAAGGAAGGTGTCGAGATTTAGATAGACAATGTGCAGACTTCCTTGGAGTGTGTAAGAATTTTATCTTTTTTCTGGGATTTCTGTTTAAACTTTAGTTCCTCGAAAGACAGTAAGCGCATCTTATAGCTGTACTGGAAAATGTTGTTATTTTTCCACGCAAATTTGAAAAGAAATTGCAAATTAAAGCCACTCTGACCTATATTAAGAGGTGAACAGAATTGGACATCAGTCCAATTTCAGTTGACTGGTAGGAAAGTCAGACCTTTAGAGTAGCATACAAAAGAGCAAATGACCTACTTCTCAGTTATTTCTACACTATAGTATACACTTTCTCGTTTGGCTTAGCTTTTAAGAAGTGTTTCTCCTTTTTTTTTTTTTTTTTTTTTTTTTTTTGACAGGCAGAGTGGACAGTGAGAGAGAGAGACAGAGAGAGAAAGGTCTTCCTTTGCCTTTGGTTCACCCTCCAATGGCTGCCGCGGACAGCGCGCTGCGGCCGGCGCACCGCGCTCGTCCGATGGCAGGAGCCAGGTGCCAGGTGCTTTTCCTGGTCTCCCATGGGGTGCAGGGCCCAAGCACTTGGGCCATCCTCCACTGCACTCCCGGGCCACAGCAGAGAGCTGGCCTGGAAGAGGGGCAACCGGGACAGAATCCAGAGCCCCGACCAGGACTAGAACCCGGTGTGCTGGCGCTGCAAGGCAGAGGATTAGCCTGTTGAGCTACGGCGCCAGCCTGTTTCTCCTTCTTGTATAGGTAGTAGATGGAAGTCCATTTATACAGCTTGGCATTGACTGGACATCTTATTGTAACATGCCTCTTCATTAATTTGCCACTTTTTGTTTCTAATTATGTATTTTAAATATGAGGAATTCTAACTGTGTCTTCATTTTCAGATGCTAGAGGTTCTACTTATCTGTGTGGACAAGAAATCAATTTCCTACATGACCAATTTGGAGGTTGTCGGGGGCGATTTTGTACTTTCACGTATGTATTTAGAAGATTTTTTTATTTTCCAAATGCATGTCCATAGACTGTAGACTCACCCAGAGCAAAGAGAGAGGCGCCTGGTGTATGTGTGTGTGTGTTAACATCTGCAGTTTATAGAAAATGCGTTTATAGTTTGTTCTTCATAAGTCAGTGTATGCTGTAAAAAGTTTTAGTGTTAGCATAGGAGTATTTTGAATTAACTTTATATTTTTTAAATTGTTATTTACCTAATACATTGCATACTTAAGTGACTAATGAATTACTTATGTCTCCAGGAATACCCTTTGTGGGCACCTAGTTTGTACATGGACAAGTGAAACTATTATACAATCAAAAGAGTATGACTATCAATACACTTTTCTTGGAGGCCACGTATGTGTATCTGGAAGAGCAAGAAATAGAACAAACGAGGGTATATTCGTTGTGGAAGAAGGAAGTACTTGTGGTATTGACAGTGTAAGTACAGTTTCTACTTCATATCACATATTGTGGATCTGTGTGTGTGTGTGTGTGTGTGTGTGTGTTGAGGAAGACCTTAAAATCTCATTTATTACTAGCGTTAATTACAGTTGCTGCATCATTTTTTTAATTTGTAAAATGTATTTTCATTTTATTAGAAAGGCAGAGAGAGACAGAGAAAACAGAGAGAGATTCCATCTGCTGATTCACTCCCCAAAATGCCTGCAACAGCTGGGGCTCAGCAGAACTGAAGCCAGAAGCCGAAACTCAATTCAGGTCTCCCACATGGGTAGTAGGGAGCCAGTGGCTAAAGCAGCACCAGCTGTCTCCCAGGGTGTATATTAGCAGAAAGCTACAATCGGAAACAGAGCTGGGACTTGGATCCTCATATGGCATATGGGCATCCCAAATGGTGCCTCAACCACTGGGACAATTCCTGCCCCTTGGATCATGATCTTAAATTCAACGACCAAAATTAAATGGTCAAAAGTGCTCTTGCTCCACCATATCATGTAGATATTTTAATTCATATTTTGACCACGTGAGAAGCTAAGCCTCCTTCTTAGGCTGGGAATTGGCCTGCAGTAATCTGTGCAAATCAAGAATAAAAATAATCAATCAATAAACCAAAAAATGTTTAAAAAATCACAAAAGTGTCATGCTATTAAAATAATCTGAAGAACAACAACATCATGCATATTAACCTACTCCACAAATAATTCTTCGAAGGAAGATAATAATCTTACTAAAAACTTGGCCACTTCATAGGAGCTAGTAATGAAATACAGAAACCTAGTAAGGGATTTTCAAAGCAGTGATTTAAAAAATTAGCTGATTAATGAAAAAAGTATACAATTATGATGTATTTTAATAAAATAATTACCACATGCATATAATATTTTAAGAAGTGAATAATAAGGGGAAAATTCCAGTGAACTGTAAACATACCAGAATGCAAAGATGTTGTCACATGAAAATGATAATCACAAAAGAACATACTATCTAAAAAGTAACATGTCGGTATCAAAAAGGCCACTTAAAATTAACTGGAAAATATTTACCAAAACTATCGCAGTGTAAATACATAACTTATTAGCTAATTTTGTAGCGAATAACTCAGAGGAAAAGTCACTAACATATAACACATATGTGATATAATATGAAAATTAATTTGGCTTTTCCCTGTTTCCTGGCACACAGCTCTGAATAAAACCTGTAGAGAATCATGAGAGTGAGCAGTGTATTTTGCTATTCATAATAAGCCCCTTCAGTCAAAACTGAGTTTTTGGTCATTTCCCTCACACTTTCATTTCTGCTACTGAACTAACTTAGAGTAGGATCTCTTGATGGCCTCAGGATGGAGCCGGTTATTAGAATGACCAAGTGATTAGAGGGTTAGAACTTTCACCCATTCTCCTCTGATTTCTTGGGAGAAAAGAGATAAGCTGTGTAAGAACTCTAGGACAAAGGGACCTGAGGTTCTATATGCTGAATTTGCAACTCGCAGGGAGTGTAGTGCACTCACGTGGTCATCCTGGAAACCAGCCTCTACCTGAGAAGACATGGGAGCTCTGCACCTTTCCTCCAGCACCTTGCCCTAGGCATTCCATCCATCTGCCTGTTTGCAACATCTTTGACAGTAACCTGAAATATCAGTAAAGGGTTTTTGCTGAGTTCTGTGGGACTTCCTAACAGATTGTTTCCCCAAGGATGGAAATTGTGATTGGCATCTGAAACCCAGTCAGTCCTTTGTGGGACTGAGCCCTATAGCTTACTGGATCTGATGCTAATCCTTCCAGGTGGGTATTGTGTGTGCATTGATTTGCTGGACACTCAGTTGTTGTCAGAAAATTGGCTGGTGTCTGAGAACTCATGCTAATTTCTACCTGTAGAAGTTGGGTGCAATTCTTGATGCATAGACACAAGGAATCATCTATACATAGTTCTTGTCTAGGAGACATAACAACACAAAGGCAAAGTCAATTTTTGAGTTGTAATCAGTAAGGAATGTAACAAGGGTTAACATGAGCCAAGATCGAAATTGGCTAATATCCAAATGCCAGGCTCCCTGAGAAACAGAGTTACAATTTGAGTAGAGTATGCTTTCAGGGAAGTCACATGGACTCATTACATCTGGCTCAAAGTTCCAGAAGGATTATGCATATCCAAAGGGTGTGGGTGTGTGTGCCTAGTAAGCTATTACCTATGCTACATATGCCATCATATTCAGCTGGAGGTAGGAATTTAGCATTCCAATGAATGGTCTGGGGCTTTTTACTTTAGAAAGCTGAGGTTGAGGTGACAACTGCTGCTTGCACACCAAATTCTTACCACTGGCTGCAGCCTGGTTATGGCTAGTGGTTCCTCAGCAAAGGGAGTCCACCACTGGATAATGTCTTCAACCAATCAGTTGTGACTTGCATAGAACTGCAAGGATTCTGGTTGATTTTAATATATTCATTTGTATACACACACACACATGTATGTGTATATGTATGTGTGTGTGTATTAGTTTCCTGGTGCAGGGTATGTGAATAAAGAATATGAAAATTTCCCAAGTAATGTGATTAAATAATACAAAGTAAACAAATATTGAGATACCGGTTTTACATATCAAAATCTATGGGATACAGCAAAAAGCAGTGTTAAAAAGCAATTGGTCCCAGGCCAGCTAGGTAATGGAAGTCAACAGGGTGCCTTCCCAAGGAGGTTCGCACCTCTCTTGGGAAGAGGTCTGGGCCTCATAGTGGCCAAGGCCTTAAAGCCCCTTCTGTCAGTTTTATTTGGCTTAGACAGCATCTTTCTGTCCTTTGTTATAGACCCTGACTAGAAGACAAGGATCAGCACTGTACAGTTGATGGTCCTGCCATCTCAATACTAGCGCCTAGATGAGCAAGCCATTAGAGTGGGCAGAAGGGGACCATGATTGGTCCCCATAGTTACCAGTAAAAGGGGGGAATGTGAGACCTGAGCCTGGATCAAGGTGTAACTACTTTAATTAGGCCTCCATCTTGTAACTTGGGCCTGACCAGGCCCTGAACTCTGAGCCAGAAGCTCCTAAAAGTAAATACATGAACTCCCCTTGCAATAAACTCTCCTAGCAACAGCCGATTAACAGATAACAGAGAAATACCTAGAGTTTCTGGTGTCTTCTCAGGGCAGATAAGACCCTGCAATTCGGCACGTACACCCCAGCAGCTCGCAACCACCTTTAGTAGGTCCGTTCCCACCACTAGATGCACTAATCAATTCTAGGAGATGTCCTTTGAATTTCCCGCGGGATGAGATGATTTGCTAAATGGTACCATGATGTATAGAATGTCTCTGAAAACCCTATAAAAACCCTGTTAACTGAAGGGTCGGGGCTCTCAATTCAGACCTGCTGCGTCGGTGTTGATTGAGAGACCAGGCCCGGACCTGCAATAAAACTCTCATGTGCTTAAAAAAAAAAAAAAGCAATTGGAAAGATATCAAATAATCAATCTAGCAATGCATCTCAAAGACATAGAGTAACAAGAAGCAACCAAACCCCAGAGTGGTAATAAAAAAGAAATATTAAAAACTACAAAACAAATACACAAATTTGAAATTTTTAAAAAATCACAAAAAATATCAGTGACATGAAGAGCTAATTTTTGAAAAAGTAAACAAAATGGACAAATGACTGGCCCAACTAACCAACTAAAGGAAGAAGGATTAGACCCAAGTTAATCATATCAGAGGTGAGGGACTGGCGTCACGGCTCACTTGGTTAATCCTCCTCCTGTGGTGCCAGCATCTGATATGGGCACCAGGATCTAGTCCCGGTTGCTCCTCTTCCAGTCCAGCTCTCTGCTGTAGCCCAGGAGGGCAGTGGAGGAAGGCCCAAGTGCTTGGGCCCTGCACCCACATGGGAGAGCAGGAAGAAGCACCTGGCTTCTGGCTTCAGATCGGTGCAGTGTTGGCCATGACGGCCATTTGGGGAGTGAACCAATGGAAGGAAGACCTTTCTCTCTCCTCCCTCTCTCTCTCTTTCTCTCTTTTGCTGTCTTTAACTCTACCTTTCAAATAAATAAAAATAAATAATAAAAATAATGATATCAGAGATGAAAAAGATGTTACAAATGTTACCATGAAAATAAAATGAATAATAATTATGAATTATTACAAAGAGTCATATGCCAATATATGCATAAGTGTAGGAGAAATAGATTGAATTCCAGATGCATACAATTTACCAAAATTGAGGCATGCAGACACAGAAAAACTGAATAGACAAATAACCAAAAAAAGAGTTTGAAGCAGTAATAAAGTCCTCCCAATAAAGAAAAACCCAGAACCAGATGACTTCATTTGCTGAATTCTACCAAACCTTAATGACAAATTAATCCCAATTCTTCTTAAATGGTTCAAAACAATTGAAAAAGAGGGAATCTTCCCAAACTCCTTCAGTGAGGCCAGCATCTCCTTAATTCCAAAACCAGAAAAAGATACAATCAAGAAAGATAACTATTGACCGATATGCTTAATGAACTTAGATGTAAAGACCTCAAGAAAATACTAGCTAATCAAATCCAACAACACATCAAGAAGACCTTCAAGCCTGAACATGTGGAATTTATCCTGGGAATGCAGGGGTGTTTCATATATATATATATATACATGATACATCACATTAAAATCTGAAGAATAAAAATCCTATGATTGTCTATAATTGCAGAGAAAGTATTTGATAAAATATAACATCTTTAGCAAATTCAGTATAGAAGAAATATATATCAGAATAATCAAGGCAATATATGACAAACCCACAAGCAGCATCATACTGAATGTGGAAAAGCTGGAAGCATTTCCACTAAGATCTAGAATCAGACATGGAAGCCCACTTTCTCCGTTACTTTTAAGTACAGTTCTGGAAGTATTATCCAGAGCCATCAGAGTAGAAAAAGAAATAAAAGGGATACATACAAAGTTAAAAAAAAAAGTAAATAAAATTATCCCTGTTTGCAGATGACATGATCCTCTATAAAGAGAACCAAAAGAGTCCACCAAGGCTTTAAGGCTTTGGCCACTATGAGGCCCAGACCTCTTCCCAAGAGAGGTGCGAACCACCTTGGGAAGGCACCCTGTTGACTTCCATTACCTAGCTGGCCTGGGACCAATTGCTTTTTAACACTGCTTTTTGCTGTATCCCATAGATTTTGGCAAAATTACAGGATATAAAATGAACACATAAGAATCAACAGAATTTGTATATACCAGTTATGCCATGACTGAGAATGAACTCATTCACAATAGCTACCAAAATTTTTAAATATCTGGGGATAAATTTAACCAAGGGTCTAAAAGACCTCTACAGTAAAAATTAAAAAAATATATTAAGGCAAGAAGTAGAAGAAGACATAAAATCAGGAAAACATCTGTAAAACATGAACTTTCACTATTTGGATTGCAATGACACATGAGCATTGTATGGGTTCCAATTTCTTCACACAGTGTCTTTGACTTAATCATCTGTCTGGACATTCCCAATATGATATACAGCAATCTATGGCCTTATGTCTTAATTATTTAATATTTATACTGCATTTCTTTCAGAAAGACATTTTAGAAGAAGCCCTAGCATCAACTATTGTAGTATTGATTGCATTCAAAGGCATGGAGAACCTGGAAAGATCCAAAGGCACATGTGCAAAGTGGCTTCTACACTGATAATTACAACAACTTATGATTAGAGAAGTCCTAGGAAAAGGGATGAAAAGAGGGCCAGTGTTGTGGCACACCTGATTAAGAGATTGCATGTGACGCTGCCATCCCACATAAAGCAGTTAGAAAACCAGCTGATCCACTTCCAGTTCAACTCCCTGCTAATGTTCATACATGAAAACAGCAGTTGATAGCATCTGCCAATCCTGTGGGCACCCCAGGTGGAGAACCTGGCTCCTGATTGCTCTGGCCCAGGCCTGGCTGCTCCATGCACCTGGGGAGAGAGCCTTTAGATAGAAGATATCTCTCATTCTCACTAGCTCATCACGCTCCCTCTTGTTCCTGCTCTCACATGGTCACCATCACTCTCCGACTCTCTGTCTATCCATCTCTCTGTTCCTCTACCTATCAAATAAATAAATGTCTTTAAAAAATAACCAGAAAATGCAAGAAGACTTATCCATGAATCGAAGTCTCAATATGACATCTTAATCATATTGAGACTTCGATTGATGATGTCAAATATGTTAATATTTGTTAATATATGTCAATATGATGCAATAAAAGTAAGAATTGCAGGAATGGGCTATAAGGGGCTGACAGTACTAAAAAATTGACCTAAATTTGTATGAAAATACAAATCGCTAAAATAATAGCCAATGCCATTTCAATTGAGAAAATGAAATCAAGAAAGTATTCACTTACTAAATATCGTCTTACTAAAAAATGTAAGTAATTAAGGCAATGCAGTACAGATACCAAGATGGATGAACTGACTTATAGAGTAAAACAAAAGATACTGTTTCAGAATAAGTTCAGATCAAAGTATAAAAAAAAAATCAAATTTTTTCATGGAGCTCTCTTACGAAAGCTTAAATGATGTGTCTAAAGCATTCAAAGGTTTTTTTTTTTTAATAAGACAAAATTAATTAAAAGGAAAACATTGCTAAAGGCATCATTTCATGATTAGAAATCACTGAGTGGACTCTCGGGGTTCTAGAAAATTGTACTAGGCATCCTTCACTAAAATCTGGACATAAAATATAGCACTCTAAGGTCTGGTGCTGTGGTGTCCTAGGCTAAGCCTCTGCCTGTGGTGCCGGCATCTCATACGGGCACTGGTTTGTGTCCTGACTGCTCCTCTTCTGATCCACCTCTCTGCTAATGACCTGGGAAAGCAATAGAAGATAACTCAAGCTCTTGGGACCCTGCACCTGTATGGGAGACCCAGAAGAAGCTCCTGGCTCCTGACTTCAGATTGGCTCAGCTCCAGCTGTTTCAGCCATTTGGGGAGTGAACCCTCAGATGGAAGGTCTCTTTCTGTCTGTCTGTAACTCTAGCTCTCAAATAAATAAATCTTTAAAAAATAGGACTCTAAAGATTAGAGAGAAAAGAAGGAAGACTAGCAAGAGACCTTGGACTCAAGGAACAACATAGTGGTGAATTTTCTTTAAGGTTTGTCCTACAAATTCCAAAGGGTGTGCCAGAGAGACTAGCAATTCAAAAAATATTTAACACTTTAAGGTCTGGTGCTGTGGTGCACTGGGCTAAGCCTCTGCCTTCAGTGCCATTATCCCATATGGGCACTGGTTTGAGACCTGGCTGCTCCACTTCCGATCTAGCTCTCTGCTATGGCCTGGGGAAGCAGTAGAAGATGGCCCAAGTCCTTGGGTCCCTGCACCCATGTGGGTCAACCAGAGGAAGCTCCTGGCTCCTGACTTTGGATTGGTGTAGCTCTGGCCATTGCAGCAAGTTGGGGAGTGAACCAGCGGAAGGAAGACCTCTCTCTCTCTCTCTCTCTCTCTCTCTCTCTCTCTCTCTCTCTCTTTTTCTCTCTCTCTCTCATTCTGCCTCTCCTTCTCTCTCTGTATAAATCTGCCTTTCAAATAAATAAATAAATCTTGAAAAAAAAAGTTGGGAAAATCTTCAAAGTGACAGCATTGGTTTGTAGCCTTAATTGTTTAGCTGTGTGAGAAAAGCAGTTGCTAAATTTAGAATTGTTTCTGTTAACGTATTTAAACATGTAAATTGAATGATATGTAAAAATAAAGTTGAAGGTTTGGAATGGGTATATATAACAATGCATAAAAAGTGTTAATGCAAACCCTAGTCATTAAAAATGATTTGTTATTATTAATAATATTTATTTACTTATTTATTTATTTGTAAGAGTTGCAGAAAGAGAGAGGGAGAGAGAGAGAGAGAGACAGAGAGAGAGAGAGAGAGATCTTCCATCAACTGGTTCATGCCCCAGACAGCTGCAACGGCCAAGGATAGGCCAGGCTGAAACCAGGAACCAGGAGTTTCATCCAGGTCTCCTGCATTGGTAACAGGAACCCAGATACATGTGACAGCTTCCGATGTTTCTCCCATGCCATTAACAGTGAGTTGGATTGAAGTGGCGCAGCCTGGACATAAATGGCACAGACAGAGGGATGCTGGCGCCGCAGGTGACAGCTTCATCCACTAAACCACAATGCCAGCCCCTACATTTCTTCTTCAACAAATTAATAACACTAAATCTATAGTTCTACTCCTTCAAGGAGAAAATAGCATCACATTTGAATTATTTAATATTTCATAAAGAAACAAGATTCCATTTTAATGTTGATAATAAATCAGGTTCTAGTTGTAGTTTGAATTGATTAAATGAAATACTGATTTGTCTGTTGTGTATATCACCCCTGTAACGTAATTCTTGTATCAACTATGAGTTTCATTACTTGACATTTTTGCTGTTGATTGCTTGTTTAACATATTTAACTTTAACATCCCTTGTAGATCTGTATTGGTGTGAACTGTAAGCATTTTTCTCAGCTTCCTAACAGACCAGCATGTGACGCCAAAGTGAAATGTAATGGACATGGGGTATGTGACCTTTATTTTGTTTTTTTTTTTTATTTTTGACAGGCAGAGTGGACAGTGAGAGAGAGAGACAGAGAGAAACGTCTTCCTTTGCCATTGGTTCACCCCACAATGGCCGCTGTGGCCGGCACACTGCGCTGATCCGAAGCCAGGAGCCAGGTGCTTCTCCTGGTCTCCCATGGGGTGCAGGGCCCAAGGACCTGAGCCATCCTCCACTGCACTCCCGGGCCACAGCAGAGAGCTGGCCTGAAAGAGGGGCAACCGGGACAGAATTGGGCGCCCCAACCGGGACTAGAACCCGGTGTGCAGGCGCTGCAAGGTGGAGGATTAGCCTATTGAGCCGCGGCGCATGTATATTGTTTTTAATTATAATGCTTGTCAGTAACATTTGCCAGGATAATAACGGTTAGAAGTATTTGATGCAGAAATTTCTTTCAGAAAAGTTGGGGTTAAATTCAGAAAGTAGATTTAGTTATTGCTATCCGTGCATATCATTTATATGTGTCTCATATTAATAGTGTGTGCATAACCTAAACACCTTGTAATTGTATAAAAAATGTTAGAAAACATTTGTTAGTAGTATGATAAATTAAGATATCAAATTTCAGAAATGGATTTGTAAGGATTACCCCCATGCTGTACATTTAAACATATATATAATATTCTTTATACTTGAGTGTATTTTTACTTACATATGCACTTATGAGCACTCAACACAATGTATTCATATTATACATATATATGCAATCTAGTAGGTTATGAGGTCAGAATTTCCTGTCCACTCAGATCTGGTGCATCTTCTGACACATTAAATTTATGTACCAGTATGAATCTTCTATGAAAACTTATTTACTTTTAGCCTTTGAAATAATGTTAAATTTTAACCATTACCAATAATCATACAAGCGACATTGCTATGTAAACACCTTGGTACATTGATCTGCTTTCTTAAATTATCAGTAATGCATTCTATTTGAATAGTAAGCCATTGCAAAAAAAATTAAAAGAAAAATAAGAAAGGAAAAAGTAGGGAGGATGGGAGCCAGGGAGGAGTAAAGAAATCAGGGTTTGAAGGGTCTCAAGTTCAGATTCTTTAAGAAACACTACTTCAGCTTTTTCCTCCCACCTGTCATGTCAGACAATGAGAATCTCCCCTCATTCTGGCTTCTTCTAACATGCTCACTCCAGTGAGAACTGGCATTCACACAGGAACCGATGACACAGCTCTGAAGTAGGGCTGTTCGTGTTGGCCACTTGCCTTTCTGCTGTGTCGTGTCAGGAAATCCTCTGCTGATTACCAAGCCTCTGTAAACTGGGCGCTTGCCACCATGCTGTTGGCTTCATTGTGCATCCCAGTGACTTCTGCTTCCATGGTTCACACAGCAATTCAGGATGAAGGGACGTTTTCTACAAAAGCGCTCTCACACACTGCTGTTTCTAGTTCCGTTGCTCTCTCTTTCCTTTCGTATTTAGTTGCTGTGTGACTTTATTTCTTTCTGCCACCGACCGTTCTCTGTATTCACTCAGTGATCACACTTGCAGATATTTGCTAACTTTCCGTTTACATTTTGGCTACCTGTATCTGATTATTCAGGCTTCTTTCTCCCTTTAGTTTTTGGCCAACGTTCATCGTAAAGTTGGAGCTAATCATTTTCTACCTAGACACTTGTGAATTTTTACTTATTTATTTGTTTACTTAAGAATCAGGGAAGCTGGCGCGGCGGATCACTTGGCTAATCTTCCGCCTGCGGCGCTGGCACACCGGGTTCTAGTCCCAGTCAGAGCGCCGGATTCTGTCCCGGTTGCCCCTCTTCCAGTCCAGCCCTCTGCTGTGGCCCCGGAGTGCAGTGGAGGATGGGCCAAGTGCCTGGGCCCTGCACCCCATGGGAGACCAGGAGGAAGCACCTGGCTCCTGGCTTCAGATCGGCACAGCGCGCTGGCCGTAGCCACCACTTTGGGGTTGAGCCAACAGAAAAAGGAAGACTTTTCTCTCTTTCTCTCTCTCACTGTCTAATTCTGCCTGTCAAAAAATAAACAAATAGGCCGGCGCCGTGGCTCAACAGGCTAATCCTCCGCCTTGCGGCGCCGGCACACCGGGTTCTAGTCCCGGTCGGGGCACCGGATTCTGTCCTGGTTGCCCCTCTTCTAGGCCAGCCCTCTGCTGTGGCCCGGGAGTGCAGTGGAGGATGGCCCAGGTGCTTGGGCCCTGCACCCCATGGGGAGACCAGGAAAAGCACCTGGCTCCTGGCTCCTACCATCGGACGAGCGCGGTGCGCTGGCCGCAGCGCGCCGTCAGCGGCGGCCATTGGAGGGTGAACCAACGGCAACGGAAGACCTTTCTCTCTGTATCTCTCTCTCTCACTGTCCACTCTGCCTGTCAAAAAAAATAATAAATAAACAAATAAAAATAAATAGATAAATAAATAAATAAAATAACAGAAACAGATTGATAGCGAGAGTCCCCATCTCAAATGCCCATAGCAGTCAGGGATGGGCCACGCTGGAACAGGCAGCCTGGAATGTGGGCAGCTAGACCCCAAGGATGGGGGCCATTGTTGCTGCCTTCCAGGGCTTTGATTAGCAGCAAGATGGAATCAGGAGCTGCAGGCACCTGTGGATCCGTCACTCATGTAAGGTGCACATGTCACTATCAGCATCATAACCACTAGGCCAAACAGCCTTTCCCAGTGATTGTTTTTGTTAAATCTATCACAATTTACAAGAAATTTTAATTCACGATCTTTCAATCTTTCTAGTTTCATTATCTCTAAGAAAGTTATTTCTGGGGCTGGCACTATGGCATAGTGGGTAGGGCCACTGCCTGCAGTGCCAGCATCCCATATGGGCGCTGGTTCAAGTCCCTATTGCTCCACTTCCCATCCACCTCTCTGCTATGGCCTGGTAAAGCAGTAGAAGATGGCCCAAGTCCTTGGGCCCCTGCACCCACATAGGAGACTTAGAAGAAGCTCCTTCTCTCTCTCTCTCTCTCTCTCTCTCTCTCTCTCTCTCTCTCTCTCTCTCTCTCTTCCTGTCTCTCTGCCTCTCCTTCTCTCTCTGTGTAACTCTGACTCTCAAATAAATAAATAAATCTTTAAAAAAGAAAAGCAAGTTATTTGAAGAATGCTGTCTACTTTTCTTCAGAAATTGGAGGGGCAAGAAGTATGTCTAGGATATCTGAGAAGACATTGCATTCACACTTGTCATATTGCTTTCATTTGAAACCATTTCCACATTAACTTACCATTTTTATATTAAGTCACAGTATTTTAACAGTTTGCATTCTCTAACAAGCATTTGTTTTTATGTTGCATGTGTAGTTATTCTTCTTCTTTTGGTTTTAGATTTGCAATGAAAGGCTCAACTGTCATTGTGATCCTGGATTTGCACCTCCTAATTGTGAGAGAGTTCCGCTTTCGCCAGGTGGAAGTACCGATGATGGGTTTTGGCTCCCGAGAAGTGAGTCTCTAGGTGATTCTGTTCCAACACTATTGTGCTTCTTTTTTAAAAAAAATATTTATTTATTTGAAAGGTAGAGTTACAGAGAGGCAGGGGCAGAGAGAGAGAGAGAGAGAGAGAGAGAGAGAGCTCTTCAAACCACTGGTTCATTCCCCAGTTGGCCACCATGGCCAGAGCTGCAATGATCCAAAGCAAGGAGCCAGGAGCTTCCTCTGGGTCTTCCCATGCAGGTTCAGAGGCCAAAGTGGATGGAAGACCTCTCTCTCAGCCTCTTCTGTTTCTGTGTAAGTCTGACTTCCAAATAAATAAATAAATAAATCTTTAAAAAAAAAAAAGATGGCATTTCATCCTTTCCTGAGGATGATGAATGGTATTCCACTATGTATATACAAGCCATTTTCTCTATCCATCCATCTGCTGATGGACACCAGGGTAGACTCCATATCTTGGCTAATTGCAAACAATGCTGTGATACATAAGGATGTACAGAAGTCTTATGAACTGACTTAATTTCCTCTGATACTTACCAAGTAGTGGGCATGCTGAAAACCACAGTAATTCTATTTTTCCTTTGTTGAGACATGGCCATGCAATGGATATAGCAATTTACCTTTCCCGACCATGTGTCAGGGCCCCTTTTTCCCACACCCTCACCACCACTTGTTATCATTTGCTTTTCTGACAATATCCATCCAAATTCAAGTAAAGCAGTATGTCACTCACCTTCTGATTTTTGTCTCCCTGGTAAAAATGCAGACCATGTCTTCATGTGTCTATTGTACATTGGTTAGCTTTCTTTTGGGATATGTCTGTTAAGGCTGTTTGCTCGTTTTTTAATCACACTACCTGATTGTGTTCTGTTTTGTTTTGGCTTGTTTCAGTTCCTTACATATTTGGATATCATTTATGTGGTTGAAAAATACCTTTTTGGCATATAACTTGTTCATAATCTTCTGCCAGGATCATTTTGTGATGAAAAATAATGTCTCTTTCTTCATTTATCGTTTATTTGGGTCTCTGTTCTTTCATCTTAGTCTAAAGAATGATTTTCTCACTTTATATCTTTGTCAGAAATTTAGGATATTGTTTTGCTGTTCTTTTGTATTTTCGTGTCTTTCTATTCTGATCTTTGTAATTTCCTGTCTTCTATTAACTTTTTCTTTAGTTTTTTCTTGCTTTCCTATTTCCTTGATATAAATATAAAATTGCTTATTTGAGGCCACTCTTCCTTTCTGATACACGTGTTTATTGGCATAATTTCCCCCTGAGAACAGCTTTTTCTGCATCCCTTAAGTTTTAGTATGTTGTGTTTTCATTATCATTGGTTTCAAGAAAGTTGTTGTTTCCTCTGTTTTCATTGACTAGCTGATTCTTGGGGAGCAATGCAAGACATGATTTCTATGTCTTGCATCAAGTTTTCAAGGTCCCTCCTGCTAATGAATTGTAGTTTTGTGCTGTTGTGTTTATAAAAGAGAGTTGGAATTATTTTTGTCTTCATAAGTTTTTAAGACATGCTTCATGACCAAATATAGAATCAATCTTGGCAATGTTCCTTGTTCTATTCAGAAATAAGTATTATGTTGCTGTCAGATAAAATGTTCCGTAATTCCTGTTAGGTCCATTAGGGCAGACGCACAGCCTACACCCATTGTTTACTTGTTGATTTTCTGTTTTGGTGACCTATTCATTTTTGAAACTGGGATATTGAATTTCCCCATTTCTTACTGGCTGTGCTATCTACCTCTATATCTATCTATCTATCTATCTATCTATCTATCTCTATCTCTATCTCTATCTCTATCTCTATCTAATATTGGGTGTATATATTAAGTGCTGTGGTAATGGTACATGCGTTTACAACAGTGAGCTGATCTCACGGAGCAGACGCTGTGTTCATCTGTCTTGCACAGTTTTGACATACAGTCTAATCTGTGACATTGTGCAGTAGCTGCTCACACTGTCTTTTGGATTTACGTTTGTTGGAGGATCCTTTTGTAAGTTCCTTTGCTTTCAGCCTGTTGGCGTCTACACAGCTGAACGAAGTCACTGCTCGGCAAGTAGATTTTTGAGTCCCAGCTCCTTTATTCAGTCTACTTAACATTGATTCATTGAGGCTGTTTACATCCAGAATTATAGATAAGTAAGATGTAGAACTGTCATTTAAAAACGTTCTATTGTTTTGAGTATCTGTTGCGTCTTCCAAAAGGCCATTGCAATTTCACGTATTTTCATGATGATGGTTACCTCTGTTTCAGACTCCAGGACCCTTTAAACATCTTCGGTTAAGCCAGTCTTGTGGTGTTTAATTTCTCCAAATTCTGCTTTCCTTGCAATATCTTTATTCCCCTTCATTTGCAAAAGATAACTTGTCCAGGTAAAGTAGTCTGGATTTGCATTTGCTTTCTTGAATAACCATGGCTGTATCATTCTACTCCTTCTAGACCTCTGCAAGATTTCTAAAAACCTGCTGTTAGGAACCAGCATGGTGGCGTGGGCTGTAAAGCCGCTGCCTCACTGCCGGCATCCCACTTGGGCTGCTCAACTTCCGATCAAGCTATGGCCTGGGATAGCAGTGGAAGACTGCCCAGGTCCTTGGGCCCCTGCACCCATGTGATAGACCACGAAGAAGCTCATTGGCTCCTGGCTTCAGATCAGCCCAGCACTGGTTGTTGCAGCCACTTGGGGAGTGAACCAGTGGATGGACAACCTCTCTCTCTCTCTCTCTGTCTTTCAAATAAATATTTTTTTAAAAAATCCCTGCTGTTATTTTAATGATGCTCTGCTTAATAGTGACTAGGCATTTTTCTGTTGAGGATTTTAAAATTTTTCCTGTGTCCTGAATTTTTGAGTTTCACATTAATGTGTTGTGGTGAAGACTTTTTCTCATCATGTTTATTTGGGATCCTGTGAGCCTCCTGTGTTTGAGAAAATGTATCTTTTCCAGATTAGGGGAGTTTTCAGCTATTTGATTGAACAGATTCTTTGTGCCATCACTGCTCTCTCATCTTTCCGGGATTTCCACATCTCAAATATTTAACCATGCTCAAGGTCACCTGTCTTCAGGTTGTCTTCATCTCTTTTAATTTGATTGTTTTGTTGTTTTTATTTTTTTTGTCTCACTGTGATGTTTCAAGTGACTTAGTTTGAATTTCAGATATCTTTCTCATGCTTGATCATGTATCTTGTTAGAGGCTTTGAACTGATTTTGTTTTTCAATTTGATTTATCGAGTTCTTCATTTTCAACATTTCTGATTAGTTTTTCTTCAAGATCTCTATCTCTTTGCTGAATTTGCCATTTACATCACGTATTTTTCTTACGGTTTCCTCTTAAGTATCTTTCTGTACTATCATCTATCTCCTCAAACATCCTTATACTCACTCTTTTGAATTCGGTATCAGGTATGCCATTGATATCTTTTTCTTTGGAATTCGTTTGCAGAAAGTTATTGGGTTTCTTTGGAGGCATTATGTTACTGTGCTACCGTGCTATGTTCTGCTACTTGTGACCCTATCTCAAGATCGGCCCATGTGGCAGACCAGTTCTCTCTCTCTCTCTCTCTCTCTCTCTTTCTCTCTCTTTTATGGCAATCTGCTTTCTCTTGGATATGTGAGGTGACATGTTGGTGTGGTAGTCTGTGTGGTGTCTGACTTCATTTGGATTCCACAGTCTAGTCTTTCCTATCATTTCTTTGGCTATATCCAGGGCCTGACATGACAACCAGGGAGGTACACAGTTCCCAGCAGTCATGTGAGCGTGTCCCAGACTGCTGTGCACACAGTGCTGAATGAGAGGGATGTCCACTGTGAGGACATTCTGGTAATGAAGGTAACAGCATTTGGAAAAGGATGGCTATTTCTTACGCAACGTGCAACAGCAGCCCCCAGCAGCCCCAATGCCAAGGTGGATAGCTATCATGCTCCTCCATTCCACAAGCAGGAGCAGTTGGCCTAGGGGGAGGAATCCTAGCAGAGGGACAAATGCAGCTGCTTGCGGTGGTAAGTGGGATCACAGCACTCTCCTACTGCTACCCACTCTCAGTCCCCAGCAGTGTCAACGCAAAAGCAAAAAGAGGTGGAAGAAACAACGGTCCTCACTCTCAGCTCCTGTTCTCAGTCCCTGGCCAAGACAGCTGAAAAGCAGTGGCCCAGGGGGAAGGGATGGGCAAGGCTGCAGTTCTGCCTCTGGGCCACCATCCTCATTCCACAGCAGAGGCCAGAGACAGCGACTCAGATGTGTTTTTTTATTCTTTTTTTCTTTGTCTTAGTGCAAACTTATATTACATCTTTGGTTTTTCAGTGCCACTATGATTTACCAAAGTGTGATTTTCTTTTTAGTTTAGTCTGCATGGATTTGCTTATAGTCTTAAATGAAGACTTGCAGATATTTTGGGATGAGCTTGAAAAAATTCTTAGCTTTTGGTTTCTTTTTAAAATATTTATTTATTTATTTATTTGAAAGGCAGTTACAGAGAATAGATTGTGTGCATGTGTATGTGTGTGTTTGTGTGTGTGTGTGTGTGTGTGTGTGTGTGAGAGAGAGAGAGAGAGAGAGAGAGAGAGAGAGAGAGAGAGAGAGGAATCTTCCTTCCACTGGTTCGCTCCTCAAATGGTCTCATCAGCAGTGGCTGGATAAAGCCAAATCCAGGAGCCAGGATCTTCAACCAGATCTCCCATGTGGCTGGCAAAGGCTCAAGCCCTTGGGCCAATTTTGGCTGCCTTCCCAGGCACATTGGCAGGGAGCTGGATGAGAAGCAGGGCAGCCGGATCCACACAGGTGCCTATTTGGGATTTTGGGATCACAGGCAGAGACTTACTCTTTGCACCACAATGCCTGCCCATTTTTTATTCTTACTTTTTGTTAAACACATTACATTTCCACAGTAGCATTCACACTTTGGAATAGAATTCCACAGCTATTGAAACATGGACAGACTCACATTTCTACCACAATGGTCCTGATGCAGGATAGATCTGTCACCCCAGTCATCCCCATCACTCTGCCAGTCCTTAACTCTGTGTTGTTGCTAGAAGCCTTCCAACGAAAATGTGGCTTATACCTCACCTATCCAGTCACTCATGGAAAGATATTTGAGTTATTGCTAGGTTTTCACCGTAGTGAATAAGTCGACCATAAACATGCACACAGGCCTTAGCGTATCTATAAGTTTTGTGGATAAATACCCAAGAAGGAGAGTGCTGTCTCATTTTGAATTATGTAAGGAAAAGCTAAACTATTTTTCAAATTGCCTGTGTGTTGCCTTTGTTTCGTTATGGGCAGTGACTTTGCAGTCAGTCCATACATCCATCATCACACAATATTGTCAGTTTTGGTTTTGTTGGGCTTGGGCTTTGCTTTGCAAAGCTTTAGATGCCCAGTGATATCCTATTAGGGCTTTTATTTTAACCTTTTATGTCAAAGTAATTATAGATTCACAAAGTGTTACAAAGGCCCATAGACAGAAATTCTATGCAATCTTCACCCAGCCTCCACCAATGGCAAAATGTTGCAAGTCTGTCCTGTACTATCCCATCTGGGAGAGATACTGAGAAAATACATAGACCTTAATCAGATTTCACCACTATGTATGCACTCATCTGTGTGCGTGTGTCTGTGTGTGTGTCATGGGTGTACGTGTTCTGTGCAATTTTGTCATGTTCAGACTCATGCCACACCACCGCAATCATGATACACAACTGTGTCATCACTCCACGGCTGCCTACCATTACCACTTTGTTAATACATTGACTCATTTTTCCTCATTGCTAACTCCTGGCAACCACTGAATTGTTCTTCATTTCTTCAATTGTGTGATCTCATGAATCTTATATAAATAGAATTAGAGAGTTTTTCTGTAAGCTGAGCTCCCACAGACACTCAGCAGAATTTCTGTAACCTACATATAAGTCATTACATTATCAGCATTCATTTATTTTTGTTTTGCATAAGTGCATTGTAATTTGTTAACTGTTCACACTGTGAAGGACATTTGTATGGCTATCAGTTTTTATCTATTATGATTAAGTCTGGGATGACTATTCATACAGAACATTGTACTTGAAACTTATATTTTTATTCTTTATGATGTGTGGCCATAACTAAAACTGCTAGGTCATATTTTAAGCTGATTATTGATTTAAAAGCAATGGTCAGTTTCTAGTGTCTGTACCGTTTGACACTGACACCCACAATATATGTATGGTCCATTTTTTTTTTGAATTTTTACTACCAATCCATGGTACAACTTTTTTTCATTTTCTTTCCTCCTTCTTCTTTTTTACAAATTTATTCATTCTGATAGCTGTGTATTGATATCTCACTGCAGTTATAGTGTTCATTTTCCTGCGGATAATATTATTGTTAAGCATTTTTACAGTGTTTACTTGGCTGTAAGAGCACCTTAGTGCTGTTATGTGCTCGGATCTTATGTTACTTCCTAATTGAGTTGATGACATTTGTGTTTTTTTATTGTTGCGTTTTGAGATATTTCCTGTAGCACATAACTTTGTTGGATGTGTCATTTGTACATATTTTGTCCAAGTCTGTGACCAAGAGTTTTTGTTTTTAATTTGAACTGTCTACTTTATTTCCATATCAGATACTGCTTTGTGTTCAAGTTTATGTACTCTTCGTCCCAGCAGTTGAAGATTTTCTGCTGTTACACTGAAAGTGATAGATTCATGCTTTGCATTTAAGTCCATAACACGCTAGCAACTAATTTTTATAAGAAATGGGAACTCTTAGGATTAAGTATTTTTTTCTTTTTAATTTTTAACTGTTATTGATACAACGAGAACAGATTTCATTTATCCCATAGGTACAATTCTAAGAAGACAACCATGCTTCCCACCCTCGCTGTCTCCCAACCTCCTCTCCCTCTTTCCTTTCTTTCTTTTTCCTTAATTTTTGTGAAAACTTTAGTTCAGCCCACTCTATATTCGTAGGATTAATGCACCACTAACCATGATATTCAACAAGCGAAAGCAGAAAGATTACAGTTCCACAAGAGTGTAAACAAGGATTAAAAACAATTTCGAGGGGACAAAGAATGGTCTTTTGACAAAATTTGTGGAGAGGACTGGGTATCCACAGGCAAAAGAAAGAAGATGGATCTCTACAGCACACCATTCTCAAAAAGTAACTGAAAATGGATAGAAATTCAGTATCTAAAGCTCTAAAAATTGTTAGAAGAACACAATTTTGTGGACTGAGCATAGGTCATGTATAGAAGAGACTAAGACAAGGGTGAGATAATAAAACAGTAGATGAATCAACTTTAACAAAATTAGTAACTTTTGCAGTGCAAATGTTACAAATCAAGAAGCGAAAGGCAAATTACAACAAGGGAGAAAATATTTGCAAATAGGATGTCCATTGTGGGAACTGGATCCAGCACATATTAAAAAAATTTTCTAAGTAAGTAATCAAAAGTCAACTCAATTAAAAATGCAAAGTAGTGGGTCAGACCTATGTTCCAGCACCTGGAACACTCATGTCTCTACAATCCTGCTTTCACTCCCATTTGAAGCTTCCTAGCAATGCAGACCCTGGGAGGCAGCAGGTCATCTAGTTGGGTCTCTACTACCCATATGGAAAACCTGGTTGCATTCCTGATTTCCAGCTTCGAACTGGCCTAGTCCCAACCATTTCAGGTATCTGGGGAGTAAACCGCAGATGAGCTTCTCTCCCTGCCCTTGCTCTCTGGTTTTAATATAAATTTTCTTTTAAAAGAAAATAATGGGAAGGGCTTTAAATAATCACATCTTCACAGAAGATGGACACATGGCCAGTAATCCCATGAAATGTGTTCAATGTCCTGGACAAATTTAAATAAAACTACAGTGAAGCACCTTTTCACACCTACTGGGATGAGTAGAACGAAATGCAGGCAATTTGTGGCGATGAGTTTGTGGAGAAACCTTGTTAGTAGTCTTTTCCCAGCAGTGGTCAAAATCCAAGATCCCCATTAAATTATCTGCTAAGTATGAGTGGAAGTCGCCTCGGGTTGCCTCCTGTTGTGTGTACATGCCTTGCCTCTCTACTGAGCAGTCCTAGGATGTACACACGCACGCACACACACACACACACACACACACTTCTGGGTTCCATAATCTATCAAGCAACTCTGTCTGTGTTGCTGTGACCTAAGGAGTCCAGCCATTTAAGTTGCGGTGACCACAGTCTTCTGCTTCCTCAGCTCAGTGGGAAAGTCGTGAGCTGTGCTTGGTCTGTGCTGAGATTCTTTTTGTACTGAGGTCAGCAACTCATCCAACTCATCCAACTCATCCGTCCTTCCTTCCGAAATGGTAGTTTTTACTTTTCTGTGAATTGTAGAAATCATTTCCCTCATGTTTTTACCATGAGTTATATTTTCTTTTTTTTTCAAATTGCTAAAATTTGGTTTATTTTTCTTTTCTCTTCTCTTTTTAAATTTGTATCAATGTAAAGAGAACAGATTATCGGAATTTCATAGGTACAATTCTAGGGTAATCATTGTAAGAGGACACAGGTGGCATCATTGAATGCAAGCATTTCATCGTGACTAGAACAGGAAGTATAGTCTTTCTGCCTTTGAATAATGGCATATCCCGATCAGTTAAAAAATTTTAAGTCCATTTCAAAAGATTTATTTATTTATTTATTTATTTATTTGAAAGGCACAGTTGCAGAGAGACAGGTAGAAACTGAGAGAAACCTTCCATCCACTGGTTCACTCCCCAAAAGGCCACAACAGGCAGGACTGGCCCAGTCCAAAACCAGGAGCCCAGAACGTCATCCAGGTCTTCGACATTGATGCAGCTGCCCAAGTACTTGGGTAATCTTCTCCCGCTTTCCCAGCTGCGTTAGTAGGGAGCTGGACGAGAGGTGGAGCGGTACTGACATGAACTGGCACCCAGATGGGAAGATTGCGTCACAAGTGGCATCTTAACCATTGAGCCAGCCCCATGGTCAAATTTTTGAAATTCCCTGCTCTGTTGTATTTTTGGTGAAGGGGTTCTTAAAAAGTGATGACCATTTCAACTGGGTGAGGCAGTTTTAAAATCTGTGTTCGGGACCAGTGCTGTGGTGTAAGTGGGTTAAGCAGCTGCCAGCGATGGCGGCATCCCACATGGGCATGGGTTCTGACCCAGCTCCCTGCTCTTACAACTGGGAAAGCAGCAGAGGATGGACCAAGTACCTGGGTCCCTGCTCCTCATGTAGGAGACCAGAGTTGTGCTCTGGGCTGCTGACCTCAGCTTGGCCCAGCCCAGGTTTTTGTGGCCATTTTCAAGAACCAGCAGATGAAAGAGCTCGCGCTCTCTCTCTCTCTCTCTCTCTCTCTCTCAGCATTCTGCCTTTCAAATAAATCTCAAAAAAAACGCTCTTTATTAAAATTTAAAAACTGTTTTAGGAAACATTAATGTGTTCAAAGTAGCAGGGTACAGAAAGGAAATGATAGAATAAAAGAGACTGTAATATTTTATCACATAAGTAAGGAACAGATGCTACATACTGTTAATGACTGTGTATTCTCAGCGATGTGTGCATGCATTGACTTGTAATGCAATTTGGGCTACTATCACAGGAAAAGCTTTTAAATTAAAAAAAATTCATTCTTAGTGTGTAATACTTGAACCCCAAATTTTTGAAATCCAAATCATTGTACTTTGAGTGCATTTTTCCAGAAGGTGATGGATGCATTCATGTTTACAGGTAAAAACCTGCCCTGGACTCTAACACAACAAAGCACTCCTAAAAAAAATGGCCTTTTGATCAGTCTCTACGTTTTTCTACCTCTCCTCATGATGACTGGAGTCGTCGCTTTAAAATGGAATAAAATGAAGGAATTTTTGCTCAGAACAAACACTTTAAGTGAAGGGTAGGTAAACATTTTTATGTTTAATTTTAAAACATATTCTGGGAAGAATGGAAACAGAATTCAGGATCTCACATATAGGGATTCCAGGAGGTATAGGGTGAATTTTTAGAAAACTGAATAAGAAAGTCCCAGACTGCAGGCACTTGGGTATCCCTCATGTTCACAGCAGCAATTGTGGCGGCTCAGGAAATCCTCGGGGCCTTTGCAGCTGCAGCCACATTGGCTGACATTGTTTTAGGAGGTTCTGTTGACTTCCCAGGCAACACCACTGCCACTGCCCCGACACCCACCTGTGCTCGGGAGATGAACAGACACAGTCAGGGAGCAAATGCTGTGATCGGAACACGCAGACGGTAGACAGCAGGAAAAATAGGAGCAGGCACGGACTGAGGGAGGGAAAAGCATGATAGCCTCTGTTTTGTTAACAATCAATGCTGTTCATGGATTTAAAATTTAAATTAAGGTACTGCTCAGCTGTTTCCTTTTTTTTTTTTTTTTGAAGATTTATTTATGTACTTTAAAGAGTTACAGAAAGAGATGGGAGACAGAGAGAGAGAGAGAATCTTCCATCCACTGGTCCCTCCCCAGATGGCTGCAAAGGCCAAACCTGAGCTAGGCCCTAGCCAGGAGCCAGGAGCTTCGTGCAAGTTTCCCACGTGGTGCACAGCTGTTTCCTTCACCATAACACCAGTGCTAATCACAGTTTGCCCAGGGAATACTTAGGGAAATAAGGATGCAGAAATAAAGACAAAGAAGTGGGCCTCACTCCATGCACAAGAAAAATGGCTTTCTGTTTCCCATAAATGCTGATGGAGACAAAATCATGATTAACATTTCCATAAATACCTCGATTCATAAAATTTGTTAAGATATTAAAAAGCTGGCGGCATGTAGTTAACTTCAAGTTAATCTCTGTATTATTTATAAAGATGTTTTTATAATCAAATCAGTTTTGATGGACTTAATTGAAAAGTAGCTGGGATAAGTCTTTCTGATGTTCTTATTTAAGACATCTTGGAGGGCTGGCGTTTTGGCGCAGCAGATTAAAGCCCTGGTCTGCAGCACCAGCATCCCATACTGGTGCTGGTTTAAGTCCTGCCTGCTCCACTTCCGATCCAGCTCTCTGCTATGGCCTGAGAAAGTAGTAGAAAATGGCCCAAGTCCTTGGGCCCCTGTACTCGCGTGGGAGAACTGGAAGAAGCTCCTGGCTCCTGGCTTCGGACTGGTGCAGCTCTGGTCCTGTGGCCATTTGTGGAGTGAAAGAGAGGATGAAGATCTCTCTCTGCCTCTCCCTCTTACTCTCTGTAACTCTACCTCTCAAATAAATACATAAAGTCTTTTTAAAAAAATCCATCCAAAACTCTGGCTAAATTTAGGTGCCTTTTGCACAGCTGTTCACTTTTGTCCCTAGAGAATATGTACTAAGAGACATTGATTGTGGGTAGAGTATTGGTATTTTCACTGAAAACTAGTCTAACATATTTGGCATAGATGTGCTGGGCCAAGTGCACACAGAGCAGTCATGGTTGAGGGAATGGGCCGATCCAGGAAGAGATGATTTCAATCCTAAAGACTGATTTGTCATTTGTAACAAATGATCCCTTATTATGATATTTCTTCAACAAGTCTGATTTCCTTCAAGCATCTGTTCTTGGTTATAAAAGATGTCTTTTTTTTAAGATTTCTTTTATTTATTTAAGACAGAGTTACAGAGAGAAGTAGAGCCAGAGAAAGAGAGAGGTCTTTTAAATATTTGTTTATTTATTTGAAAGGCAGAGTTGGGAGACAGTGGGACCGGAGACACATCTTCCATTCCCTGGTTCACTCCCCAGATGGCTGCAAAGGCCAGGGCTGGGCCAGGCTGAAGCCAGGACCCTGGAACTCCATCCAGGTCTCCCCTGTGGATGCTTGGGCCAGCTTCAGCGATTGTCACAAGCAGATTACAGGGAGCTGGATCAGAAATGGAGAAGCCTCAGCAGGGATGGACCCTCACAGAGGTTGTCAGTGTCACAGAGAGAGGCTTAGCCACAGGGCCAGCCCAGGAGGGGTTTGTGAGTACTAGTAAGAGGTTCAAACCTGTGCTCGTCATCTGTGGCCAAGGAGTTGATGTCACGTAGTAGTGATCTGAAAGCCATGACCCTTGGTTTCAACATTAGCTGTGGTGTACAGTGGTCTTGCAAAGCAAACATGCAGGCTGTCTAAATACCACAGATGTGACTAAATGTATCTGGAAGATTTAGCTGCCAGCTTAAGGACCTCATTGGGGAAAGTGAATTGTTATCTAAATGTTTACAGAGTTGCTTTAGTGAAATATTATTAGATAGGCAGTAATTGAAGAATTTTAAGGTGTATATGCAAAGTATCTTTTTTTATTTGGGAATTAGGCTAGATATGATACTATTTCGGGGCCAGCACTGTGGTGTAGAAGTGCTAGCATCAGATACAGGTGCTGATTCGAGCCCCAGCTGCTCCACTTCTGATCCAGCTCGCTGTATGGCCTAGGAAAACAGTAGAGGATGGTCCAAGTCCTTGGGCCCCTGTACCCATGTGGGAGACCTGGAAAAGCTTTTGGCTCCTGGCTTCAAATAGTCCCAGCTCTGGCCATTACAGCCATTTTGAGAGTGAATCAGAGGACGGAAGATGTCTCTTTCTGTCTCTCCCTCTCTCTCTCTGTAACTCTGTCTCTCTAATAAATAAATGCATTTTAAAAAACAAAGATATGATAATATTTCATCCTGTTTTCAAAGTAGGCAAGAAAAGGAGGATTGATTTTAGTGAATTTTTCCTCCAAACGCTTAAAATCTTTCAACGTTAGGCCAACCTGAGAAAAAAGACAAACAGTAGAAATATTGATGTATATTCACTGATAAATTAATGCAAATTAGCTGTGTTTCCTTTTCTGTAACCCTAAGAAACAAACATTGCTCTCTTTCATGCAGGTCAGCATCAGAAGAGAGCGTTCACAGCACCAACAGCATCGTGGAGTCCTACAGCTAAAGGTGAACTGAGGGCATCGGACCACTGACTGTGTAACCCAGCAAAGGCTCTGATCCTCACCCACACTTCCGCTTAAGAAAATCATTACTCTTGGCAAATCCTAATTTGCTAATTCCCTGTGATACACCAAAGACCACAGTAAAGCGTGAGGTGTTACTTTTGTGTTGTCGGTTTGGGATATTGAATGCTAACTCAGGTCACCTTGGCGTGTATTAAGCAACAACTTTATAAAAAAAAAAAGGGAGCCTAAAGACATTTTAAATATTCTCAAAATATCTATAAGATACGTGCACCTGCTCCTTCAGGTCAGGTCCTAATTAGTAAATTGACATAGACTGTCTCCCAATGTTTATACTTCTTCCTCACTACAACTCCATTGCTATAGTTACCCGTGTTCTGGAAATAAGGAAATGGGCAAAAGGAATTTCAATAACTGCTCAAGTGCACAGAGTTTTGGGGAAACTTGGAATTTAAGGCAATCGGACTCCAGAGTTTAAGCTCAAGGACAGTTTGGCACACAGCCTAAAACTATATCAGAGGAGGAGCAGTTGGGTCTACATTGAGTGAGGACCTCTTAGGTGCCAAGCACAATCTATATCACCCTCCCTCCAGATCACCGAGACAATTCTTTATCATAGAATGGAAATCAAACCAGCATCCACATATATTTCATAATTTACATATGTAAGAATGTAACGGTACTTGATGTGTTGTTCTATTGCTGGGAATAATAGGAAGAAGTCTAAATTTGCATCAGGAGGCGTTCCCCCAGCTACTCACCTGCCAGTGCCCTTGTCTGCCTCCGACTGACAGTTGTCAGTGGGGATCTGCTTCCTCCTCTGTCCTTGAGCACAGGGGGCTAGAGAGCAGCAAGGCCCCGTGGTCCTTACTTTGAATTCCAAGCATCCCATCCACAATCCCAAGGCTATCTCTGTGGAAGTGCTGCATCCAGATACCCAGACTCCTTCCAAGACCAAGACAGAACTGTCAAAGCCCAGGGGCAGAGCAAATACGTCTTACACAGGCACCTGGCTGGCAGAAGCACCCATTCGTATATCTAGGCCCCCTACATAGGAGCCAAGAATGGTTAACGGGCACCAATGAGTATCAGTTTATCTGCAGCCACGTTAGCAAGAAGACTGTGGTTGTGAGAGGTCAGAGAGGGAAGCTGGGGTAGGATCCTGGAGGTCTTGAAGGCCCTCTGATGTTTTACTGTGAGTGAGAGGAAGGACTCGCTGGGGGAACAGAGACCAGTACCTGCCTTACACATTAAAAGGCCTTTCCTCTACAGAAAAAAGACCAGTCAGCTTAGTGGGAACCCTTCCCTATTCCCCTATTTCATCACATACTGACATCTTTCTTTTTGTAAAAAAAAAAAAAAGATTTTATTTATTTATTTGAGAAGCAGAGTTACAGACAGAGAGAGACAGAGAGAAAGATCTTCCCTCCTCAGGTTCACTCCGTAAAATGGCCGCAGTGGCTGGAGCTGGGCTGATCAGGAGCCAGGAGCTTCTTCTGGGTCTTCCATGCAGGTGCAGGGGCCCAGGTACTTGGGCCAACTTCCACTGATTTCCTAGGCCATAGTAGAGAGCTGTATCGAAAGAGGAGCAACCAGGACATGAAATGGCACCTATATGGGATGCTGGTGCTGTAGGCAGAGGCTTAGCCTACTGTGTGCAGTGCTGGGCCCAACTTATATTTTTCTTTTCCTCTGTTTCCTAATGGGTGATCTCTGTAAACGAAGTTCCTAAGGGGCAGTTTATAGTGTTTCCTTTTCATGTGGTTATTGCAAACCATTCATGAAAAAGCAGCTGTGCCTTACAAAAGTGCTTTACACATTTCACAAGCACCAGCGTCAGCATGAGCAGTGGCTGTGTGTGTGTGTGTGTGTGTGCGCGCGCGCACATGCGTTCTGTCTTGTGCTGTACTGATTAGCTGCTACACCTGTAGTTGACTAAGACAGCTCTGAACTCTGAAGAGCGAGCATCTCTCTGCTTCTGTATTTCCCTCAAGCCACTAAGCAACAGCATCGGAAGCATCAGCTGGAGAAAGGATATGGCCCAGACGCTCACCGCTCACTGCCTGGACTCAAGAAACAAACTTTCTGTTGATGCCTCAAGTATTTGATTTCAGCAACACAAATAAACCCTGTGACAGAAAGTGCGCAGGCTGCTGTCCGTGGTTCTGGTGCGGTCATAGACCTTCACCGGGAAGGGAGCAGCTTTGCCCTGGAAGCGGCTGCAGCCCCAGCGGGAAACAAGCGCCTTGCCCACTGCTGCCCGCCCCAGGTGCCCTTGGCCATGGTGACTCCTGCGCCTCTCCACCAGCTCTCCCAGGCTGTGGAGCATGCAGTGGGAGCGTCACTGGGTCGCGGCATCTCCTGAGCCCCAGATGGTCCTGCCATCTGCTGTATCTACAAGGATGACCCTAGGTGGGTCCTTGCTCACGGTTCTCTGTTCTGTCTCCAGGTGGTGCTTCCTGGGCCCCATGTAAACTGAGACCCGAGGTGCTCGCTTGTCCTTTGGGGACCCCACACTTGCTGCTCTGTCTTCACTGAGCTGAGCTTCCCTGGGTAGGCTTTCCTTGCTGCAGTCTCCCTCTCCCACTCCCTCCTGCTGGGTACCACAGAGCATTGCACCCCGAGTCCAGCCAGGACCTGCAGGGTCTCCGTGCAAAGGCAGAGAGTCTCCTGGGAGAGAGGCGGGAGGACCACATTGCCGAGGCTCATCCGTCCTTTCCAAAAGTCCATCAGCTGATGGTGGATGAGAAAAAGTGGCACATCCATTCCATGTAGCAGCCTCTGCCATCCCAAGGGATCAGGCCTTGCCAAGGCACGGCTGAGACTTGAAACCACTGTGCCAAGTGAATAAAGCCAGGCACCCAGACCACATGCACCATCCATTGGTATGAAACAGGCAAACAGGGCCACTTCTGGAGAGAACAATGGGTTTAGGAGTTGTTGAGGACTGGGATTGGAGATGGACAGAGTGTAGAGCAGAAAAACACTAGTTGGGATGGTTGCACCACAATGACCTTCATACACATCACCACTGCCTTATCTGGGGCCGTGTGCTCACCGGCCTGCCCTGTTTAAATCATGTGGGAGGTGTCAGTTCCCCAGGTGGGCCAATACCTGGCAGGGGCAGGTCCTGTCTTGCACAGGCCACGCCTGCAGCAGAGTGGTCGACAGGTGGGCCCCAGGGTGATGGGGGGTGGGACAACATTGGTCTGAATGTTGGGGGGGGGCCTTAGGGACTCTGTCCCCAGTGGTGTCAGTGGGGCCCTCCTTGTCTCGCTGTCTCACCTCTGCAGCTTCTCAGTGGGAGCTTAGAGTAACTGCAGGCACAGCAGGTGGCTTGCATTAGCAAGCTGTTGTGTCTGTGGTGCTGTCACCAAGCTGCACAGATGCGGAGGAGTGCTTTGTGACTGCCCCCCCCCCCCCCCCCCCGGCCCAGCCCTATAGTCTGATTTCCCCTCAAGCACAAAGGGAATGGCATCAGCAGTCCCAGGCAGGAGATTGCTACTAAGAACAGTTACAACTGCCGGCCCTCCACAGAGTAGGTCAAGCCTTCCGAGGAACACAAAGTATTTCCAAGCCCCACCCTGGAGAGGGAAAGCTCGCCTGTGGGCCCCTAATTCACTCCGGAGGATCTCCACAGGTCACACCTTTTTAGGACAAAGCAGTGGTGCACAGAAGGCTTTGCCCTGTCTGCGGTTCCATTCCCTGCCCCATGGAGTCCACAGAGCAACCGGGGGTCCGCAGCCCCCCTGCACCCAGGCCCAGACGCAGCGCGCTGTCCTCCCGAATGGCCTAGCGCCTGCCCGCGAGCCAAGGGCGGGCCCAACGGTCCTGGTCCTGGTCCTGGGCTGAGCTCCCTGCGCCCTGGCCCAGCCATGTTCCTTCTCTTGGCGCTGCTCGCTGGGCTTGGAGAGCTGCGCGCCCGCCTGGGTAGGTCCTCGGGCCCTCCCATGCCTTCTCCTGGGCTGAGGACAGGGCTGGATTCCGCTGCCCCGCGGCCTTCCCTGGGTCCCCTGCTGGGGTCTCCTCCCTGTCACCCCGCGCCCCAACTGGGCAAGATGGAGCTAGGGCGCCCGGAGGCGTCTGCTCTGGGCACTGGCGCTGGGCCAGGGCGGCCCTGCTCAGCTAGGGGACGTGCGGGTGGGGAGTGGCCCTCAGGAGCCCTGAGCTGCACAGTTGCTCAGGGCTGGTTGGATGTGTGGTTGCGAGGGGCCCCTGGACACCCAGGGCCAGCTGTGCGTGGGCAGGAGCGCGGGCCCACAAGCACAGCGCTGCTTGCCGCGTTACTTCCACTGTGGACGCCTCACGGGGGCGACTCCTGATTCGGAAACGTCGGAATCCCCGCAGCCAGCCCTGTTCTTCCTGCAGATGCTGAGGGCGTCTTCCTGCGCGTCACGGTTCCGCGGCGGCTGAGGCCCACGCAGAGTGCAGCCCCTGGGAGGTCGGTGAGTGTGCAGACCGTGCGGCGGGCGTGCGGAACGCCGAGGAAACGCGGACACCCAGCGTGGACAGGCGGGCGCCGCGGTCTGTGGGCTCCCGCGGCGCCACCTCCCAGGCCCTTGCAGGTGGCTCCTTACACACTGCTCCCTCACCATGCTAAGTTCTGAAGCCTCTGACCATCCACGCCTGGGAGCCTCACAGGGAGCCAGCAGGACACGCGCCTGTGTGCATGCTGGAGTCCAGTCTGCACTCTCACAACCCAGTGCTGGCTCCCAGGAAAGGACAGCATGGCTGGACCTAGGCAACATTTTGGAGTTTGGAAGCATCACAGTCTGTAGTAATATGCAAAGGACAAAAGAAAGAAAAAGGAAAACTAAAAAAGGCTGTATTTGCCCATTGTGCTAAAAAATAAAATGGCACAAATAATGTAAATCAAATAAATTACAAATATGTAAGTATATTGAATATATTAATATGCATTAAATAATGTATATTAAACATTATACATTACAAATATACATTTATATTTCTTACATTGCAAATATATACTTATACACATTAAATAAGTAATGTAAATTAAGTACACTAAATGCAAAATAGAATTTGTGACTATTAACCGGTAAGTGCTTATTTGCTGTACAAAAATGATTACATTGGAGGCTATTGATCTTGAATATTTTCTTGAATACAATACTTAGCACAATTAAAATTTTTCACATTGCAAACTTAAAGTAACAATACTGGGGTTTAGATTTCCATGTGGTTAAAATGATGAGATGTGGGGCCACACCGTGGTACAGTAGGTTAATCCTTTGCCTGTGGCACTGCCATCTCGTATGGGCGCAGGTTCTAGTCCCAACTGCTCCACTTCCGATCCAGCTCTATTGTGGCCTGGGATAGCAGTAGAAGATGGCCCAAGTCCTTGGGCCCCTGCACCTGCATGGGAGATCAGGAGGAAGCTCCTGGCTCCTGGCTTCAGATCGGTGCAACTCTGGTTGCTGTGGCCAACTGGAGAGAGAACCAGCAGAAGGGAGACCTCTCTCTCTCTCTCTCTCTAGCTCTCGCGCTCTCTCTCTCTCTTCCACTGTCTGTAACTCTACTTCTCAAATAAATAAATAAAATATTTTAAAAATGAGATGAATATGTTATTCCTACATATTTTTTTCACATTGAAGGAACAATTTTGAAAATAAGAGTAAGGAAAAATTAAAAACCCATTAACAGTGTGGCATACAATATTAAAATCTACCATGAACAATATTGGAACTTACCTACTGAACAATTACAGTGAAATAAATAAAACATATGTGAAATTGTGTTGTAAAATTACAATGAGATAAATAATTTCCTTCCAGAGGTGCTATAAAGTATTTTCATCTAATAATTCTCACACTAAGCCTCTTAATTAGGATGTAGCTATGAGGTGGCTGTGGCTATGTCTATATATGTATATGTATAATATGTTGATAAAGATGTATTTTATGTATTCTCTGATTCATATACATGTACATTTTCTTCCAGAAAGGAAATTAGAAAATGTTAGGTACATAAAATCTGTAAGTGTCAGCATATAGATTCTGAATTTTAATATTGATTACAATTCCACTGCAGTAAGCTGTTTTCTGTGGAAAAATTCTTTGTCAAACAGTTATTTTCTTCCACTCTTTTACTGTGATACATTACAACTGAATAATCACTTGAGCCTTCACATTGCTTACCTCTTGTCAGGAGATATACAGCTAGAAGACTTCTGAATATGCACACTACAAAGAAACCTTGACAATACAAAGCAATGGATGCTCACTATCCTAATATGATCATTAAAATGTATGCATGTATCAAAATATTTTACATTGTACCCCTTAAATAGGTACAATTACTGTTGGTCAATAAATTAAAAAAATAATAAAAGAAAAGAAAAAATAAGAGACATATAGCAACATTTCAGGATGTGAAATGCTGTTACTACAGAAAACATGAAAAGATAAGTGCTTTTCTATTATTTTGCTGTTATTTATGTGGCATTATCAATACGAATTTTACAATAAGAAAATACTTTCTGATGTCATATATGGGTATAACTGATATAAAATGTAAGTATCTAATGTATGCATTGCCGGAGACCAGCTCCAGCCGGTCCAGGGGCCCCAAGGTGTGAGAAGTGTCGGCACTCAAAGAAATGAGAGACACTCACAGCAAGGCACATGACATGGCTCTGGCTCTCGAGCACCAGACTTTATTTTTATATCATAAGTCACATAATGATTCTTTTTTCTCACAACAACAAGTCTGTTGTCCATTTTTTTCTAATTACAATTTCTTTGATTTTCAAGGGCATATTCAGAGCATGGGTTACATACAATCATAGACAGGTGCAAGATAATGGGCTGCCCACACAAGCCAAGGCCTGGAGTGCTGCTGAGCTATGCAGAAATTGGCTACACAAGCTAGGATAGTACCTTCCTAATCTAATCTTTACTAGAAGCCCCAAGTTCAAAAGAGGCCCTTTTTAAAATGTATCCCCTCTCTGCAGTTCTTTCTGTAATTCTTTAATGTCTTTATGGTACTTATTTAAGGTTCACTGAGATCTATTCCACAGTTTTGACATCCTAACTATTGCTGTATTTGTAGCACATATTGAATTAAAGCTTTAATAACATTTATCTTTGTTCTAGTGAGATGTATATCAGGGAGCCTGTTGCCTTTTAATTCTTTTCCACAAGCAGCTCAACTTGCATAAAGCATCACCCCCTCTCCTACACTAACATTTGGCTTGATTGAAATTCTACAAAGCAGTGGACATTTTGGGGATAATGAGACTAAACGCTCTTCCCTAAAATTAGGAATACAGCAATCAGTAGCGGGACCACCAGGAAGCTCCGGCTTTCTTATGTGGAGTATAGTTCCCAACAAACCTAAAACCACCAAGAGGACCACAGCTGTCCTTCTCAGGCCTTGCTGAGACAGACCTGCTGTGACCTTGTCAGCCAGCTGAAATTGCCTTGGCCTCACCAATGCATTTTGATGAGTTTGTACACACTCACACACGCCATGACACCGTCACCACAATCACTGTCCTGAACTAATTCCCTTCAAAAATGTCCTTGTGTTCTGTTCAGGTTTTCTGCGGCAAGAACGTGAAATGTATCAACACCGTGTTCTCATCTTGCAGGGTACTAGACACTGTTTGTGATGAATAACTGAAACTTTAGATCCCCTGAGCAACCATGTCCTCTTTCCCCATTCCCCAGCCCCTGGTCACAGCCATTCGATTCTCTTCAGCAAGTATGGTCATTTATAATCCAGCGTGTGTTGTGTTCTGTGACTGGTTTACTTAGTTTAGCATTATGTCCTGTAGGTTCATCCTTGTTGTTTCAAATGCTAGTCTCCTTTCTTATCTAAGGCTGAATAATATGCCATTATATGTGACTATCACATTCTCTATATGCAAATTCACCCACCAGGAAATTAGATTCTTCTCATCTCTTGGAGATTGTGAGTACTGCGGCAATGAACGTGAGACTGCAGATGTTGCTTTGACAGAGATTTCAGGTCCATAGGATATACCCAGTAGTGGGGTCGCTAGATCGCATGGGTAAGTCTATTTTGGTTTTCCAGGATGGCTGTACTAATGTACATAGCCACACACAGTGCTCAGAGCTCCCTTTTCTCCACACTCTCACCAGTATTTGCTATCTTTTGCTTTTGGGATGATAACTGACCTAACTGGAGTGAGATGGAAGCATAGTGTGCTTTCGATTTTAATTTTCCTGGTAATCAATGATGCTGAGCACTGTTTCATATACATTTTTGTAGTTTGTATGTCTTCCTTTGAGAAGTGTCTGTTTGGACCCACTTCTCATTTTTGGTCATAGCATGAGGCGTATTGAGTTTGAGTTCTTATATACTCTGATTATTAACTCCTTGTAGATGTGTAGCTTGGCAATATTTTTCTTCACTCTGTTGTCTCTTCAATTCGTTGATGGTTCCTTTGCTACACAGAATATTTTTTAGATTAATGAAATCCCATTTGTGCATTTTTTAAAATTTTTTGATATCCTTTTGGAATCTTATCCAAAATCCTTGCACATCCCAATGTCTGGAAGTCTTTTCCCTAAGTTGTCTTCCAATAGTTTCAGAGTTTCAGGTCCTCCATTAAGATCTTTATCTATTTTGTGTTGATTTTGATTTGGGGGTATAGAATCATTCTTCTTGTGGATATCCAGTTTTTCCCTGTTTTCTATTGAAAACACTGTCACTGATCAGTGTATTTTCTTATCTCCTTTGTCAAAGATCAGTTGGCTGTTGATGCTTGGGTTTACTTTAAGAGTCTGTATTCTGTTTCATTGATCTACATTGCTGTTTTTTAAACCAATAAAGGGCTGTTTTGATTAGTGTAGCTTTATTTTCTAGCTAGACTATTGTCTTCATTTTTTATTTGTTGAACTTTTTATTTAATGGAGCCAACAACCCTTTGACTATAAAGTAAATTAAAATGTTATCTCAAAAAATAATAAATAAAATATTTTAAAAATTACCATAGTTTTGTAGTATATTTCGAATGACAGATAGTGTAATGCTTCTTTTTGCTAAAAATTTCTTTTGCTATTCAGGGTCTTTTGTAGTTTCACACAAATTTCACTAGTGTGTTTTCTGGTTTTGTGAAAAATATCACAGGTATTCTGATAGGACACACATGGAATCTGTAGATCACCATGGGCAGCATGGTCATCTTGGTCATCTAAATGATACAGATTCTCCCAATATGTGGACATGAAAATTTTTTCATTGCTTTATGTCTTCAATTTCTTTCATCAATGATTTATAGTTTTCATTATAGAACTATTTTACCTCCCTGAGTAACTTTTTCCCGAGCTATTTAATTTACTTGTTTTTGTTTTTAAAGGAATTTAACATTCATTTTGTAATATATAAATACAGTCCAAATGCCAAATGAATAAACCAGTGATGTCAACGATCGGTTCCAAGTCAGGGAATGAAAAGCCAGACCTAAACCAAGGTTAGCCCTGAAATCTGTTTTCCTCCCTGCAGAAGCTCCAAGCTATGATGCAGTAGTGCGACCCAGACATTTTCCTCCTTCACTGCGTAAGACTCTCAATTTAGATCATCAGCTTGTTCAGCCACTGCTGACCTCAACCGCCGGAGGGCAGGCTTGCTTGATCACATCCACAGTCCACAGACAGCTCTCTGTGATTCATTGTTGAAAAGGACTAGCATTTTTGCTCACCCTCTTTATGAAATAGCTGGGAAAAATACATACAAAAATTTTAAATGGTTCTACATTTCACATGAATGCTCAGAAAAAATGTTTGTGTAACATATGCTTAATATTTAATACAGCTGTAGCTTCAACATGGTGGAGTCTGTGGTTTCTTATAGAGCAGATCTTGTCATCTACAGATGGGCACTTCCTTCTTCACAGTAGGGATCCCTTTACTTATGTCTCTCATCTAAATACTTTAGCAAATACTATGCTGAACACAAGTTGATTGTGGGCTTCTTGCTTTGCTCCAGATCTTCAAGACTCAACTTTTCTATATGCAGTTTCATGTTAGCTGCTTACATCTATCTATCTATCTATCTTTTATTAGGTGGAAATATGTTCCTTCTATACGTGATGTGTTCACAGTTTCGATCATAAGAGGCTGTTGATTTTATCAAATGCTTTTTGTGCCCCTATTAAGATGATCATATGATTTAGTCCTTGGTTCTCTCAATGTGGTGAAATCACATTTATTGGTTAGCAAATGCCAAGACATCCTTGCTTCCTTGAAATGAATTCCACTTGATCAGAGTCGAAAATCTTTTTAATATACTTGGGTTAGTTTTGGTGGAATTTTGTTGAAGAGTCTTGTATGTAAGTTTATAAAGGATACTGGCCTGTAGCTTTCTTTTTTGGTTGTATCTTTTTCCCGGTTTGGTATCAAGGGAATGCTGTTTGGAAGACTTTCCTTCTCTTGTACTTGTTAGAATAATCTAATCATTTGTGCTGTTGATTCTTCTTAAGGGTTTGGTAGAATTCAGCACTGAAGCTATTTCATCCGAGGCTTCTCTTTGATGGGAGACATTTTAATAACTGATTAAATATTGCTACTCTCTATTGACCTAATTAGGCATTCTCTTCATAGATATCTCAGTCTGGGTAAGGTGTAAGTTTCCAGGAATTTGTTCATTTCTTTTACATTATCAAATCTGTTATCAAATAATTTTCATGATAATCTGTTTCAATCCTTTGTGTTTCTGTTGTGTTAGTCATAATGTGTCCTTTCCATCTCTTATGTTATGAATTCCTTTCTCTTTTTTGCCTAGTTAATTGAGCTAAGAGTTTACCAATTTCATCTTCTCAAAGAACCATCTCTGTTTCACAGATGTACTGTACTGTTATTTTAATCTCTGTATCATTGATTTGTGCTCCTAATTTTGTTAATTTTTTTCTACTTTTTGGAATTGGTTTTGTTCTTATTTTTCTAGCTCTTTCGGGTGCTAGAATAAGGTATGGATTTGTGAGCTTTCTGGTTTTTTAATAAAATGATCATTATTTAATGTGATAAAAATAAGAAGGTTACAATTTAAAAAGTTCAATTTACCTGTATGGAAAATTCATTTATTGTCTTCTGTCCTCTCATCTTGTTACAGAGGAATAGGTGCCTACTCAGTTTAAAAAACAAATTATTTATTTGAAAGAGTTACAGAAACAGTGACAGTGAGAGGCTGAGAAAGAGAGAGAGAGAGAGAGAGAGAGAGAGCGAGAGAGGCAGAGATCTTCCATCTGCTGGTTCACTCCCCAAATGGCTGTAAAGACAGGGGCTGGTCCAAGCCGAAGGCAGGAGACAGAAGATTTAGCCAGATCTCTCACAGAGTAGCAAGGACCCAGCTGCATTCCCAGTCACGTTAGCAGGGAGCTAGATAGCAAGTAGAGCAGCTGGGACTCGAACTGGTGCCTATATAGGATGCCGGTGCTGCAGGCAGTGGCTTATCCCACTGTGCGGTATCACCAGCCCCACCTGCTCAATTTTGATTGGCATTCTGCTCATGGAATTCCATTTCATTCACCATTGTGTCTAGAGTACCACAGAGGGCTGTGGGAACAAGGTTTCAATGGAGTGAACAGCAAATTATGATACTCTGACACAATAGTACATTTCACTTGGCTGTAGCATGGGTTATAAAAAAATTGTTATGGTACAAGTCCATGATTTTTGAATTACTGATTTTAATGTATAAATTGGAAGTGAGTCGATGTACATTTTTCTCATTTGCATACCAGAATCCTAAATTTAGGATGAGAAAAAGATACAGTTTCAAGTTAGGATTTTATAATATGAGAATATCCTTTGGTACATGAATATGTCCTTCATGAGAATATTATTTTAATTATTTATAATAGAAAAGTAATGTAGGTATAATGATTATTACTTCAAAACACTATAAAAAGTACACACTGCAAGTATCTTTGAAATGTTTAAAAATATATGCTGATTTTAGGCCTCAATTATCATCAAATTATTTAACCTAGTCATTATGGATAACTATTATAAATACAATTATTGCAGTAAGATGATTTACACAATAAAAAAAAAGAAACACAAGATATAAACTTACATAGCATAGTGCATAATAAAATAGAAACCCAGAAAATGCATTTACCTAGTCTATACGAAAGAAGCAGAATATGAGTAGGCATTTGGAGCACGGTAAGACCCCATGTGGGGCGCCGGCTTCCCATATCGTAGTACCTGGGCTTGAGTCATGACTGCATTTCCAATTCCAGTTACTACTAATGCACACCCTAGGAGCAGCAGGTGGTAGCTCAGGTAGTTACATCCCTGACAGTCCTGTGAGAGCTTTTGGCTTGAGGTTGGTCCAGCCCCGGCCGTGTAGGGATGTGGGAATTGAACCAGTACATGGGAGATATCTCCATCTCTCTGTCTCTACCCCCCTCCTCTCCTCCTCTGCCTTTCAGGTAAATAAAATTATAAATTTTAAACAATTTTTAGGGGCTGCACACTGTGGCACAGCAGGTTAAAGCCCTGGCGTGTAGTGCTGGCATCCCATATGGGAGCTGGTTCGAATCCTGACTGCTCCACTTCTGATCCAGCTCTCTGCTATGCCTGGGAAAGCAGTAGAAGACCCAAGAAGCTCCTGGCTCTTGACTTCAGATTGGCTCAGCTCTGGCCACTGTGGTCATTTGGGGAGTGAACCAGTGGGTGGAAGACCTCTCTCTCTTTGTAACTCTTTCAAATAAATAAAATAAATCTTAATTTTTTTTTAATGTCTATATTCAGATCCTTGTGCCCATTTCTTAACAGGATTGATTTTTTGATGTATGCCTTGATTTCTATAAACTCCCCTCATCAGACTCCTGCTGTATCCCAAAGGTTTTGGTATGTTGTGTCTCCTTTTCTTCCGTTTTATGAATTTTTAAAAATTTATTGCTTGAGTCGTTTGTTTTACAGGAATTGATGTAGTTAATTTCTCTATCCTTATGGTAGTCTCTAAACTTTTTCTTGTTATTTCTACTTTTTAAAATTTTAATTTTAATCTTAGTTTTTAAGATTTATTTGTTTATTTGAAAGGCAGAGCTTCAGAGAGGCAGAGGCAGAGAGAGAGAGAGAGAGAGAGAGAGAGAGAGAGAGAGAGAGGTCCCCCATTCTTTGGTTCACTCCCCAAATGGCTGCAATGGCTGGAGCTATGCTAATCTGAAGCCAGGAGCCAGGAGCTTCTTCTGGGTCTCCCACACAGTTACAGGGGCCCAAACACTGGGGCCATCTTCCACTGCTTTCCCAGGCCATAGGAGAGAGCGGGATTGGAAGTGGAGCAGCCCGGACTTGAACTGGCACCCATATGGGATGCCAGCACTGCAGACAGCAGCTTTACCCACTGTGCCACAGTCCGGCCCCTATTTCTGTTTTTACATCATTGTGGTGGGAAAAGGCACTTTTTATTATTTCTATTTTTTTTAATTTGCTGAAACTTGTTTTGTTCTCAAAAATGCCTCATTTCTACTGAGAAGAATGTGCATTGTTCAGCTTTTCTATGGAATACTCTGCAGATGTCTGTTAGGAGAGCTGATCGGGGTGCAGTTTAACTCTGTGCCTCTTTGTTGATGCTGCCTGGGTGATCTGTCCAGATCGGAAAGCAAGGCGTTAATCGTCCTGATCTCTTGTAAGAATAGCCATTTCCCAGGTTATCCTGTGAATCTTCCGGTTTATGTCATATTGCTTCAGAGACTGTTCATGTTTTTGCTTCTGCAGACAATATCTTGTGTTAGATCTCAAATTCAAACGTGCTATACCAATAATCAGTTTAGGTTTAAAATGCAAGTTATTTTTTGTTCTTCCCAGTTTGCCCATGATTATGGGGATTTGGGATGATAATTTCCTATGGAGCGTGAGGGGGGTCCGTCTCTCTGATTCCGTCTGTCCCAGAGTCAGCACTCAGGCTCTGCTTCGTGCTCACGCAGCTCCTCCCATTTAGCCACAGCCAGAGGTGGGTTTCTTTATGGAAGTTTCAATTTTCCTCAGTTAGAGGTGCAAAAATCCAGGAACTCACCCTATACCAGTTACTTGAGCCAGTTTTCTACTTCCTTAGTATCCAGTTGAGTTTAAGACAACTTGTACTTTTGAGTTTTATACAGTGATGGATGTTACAGATTTTTATAAATCCTGCTTTGGAATTTTCCTACAAGGACCTCTCAACAATTATGTTAAATCCATTTTTGTTAAACAGACAACTATGAATGCTTCCCCATTCTCATATGGATTAGTACTTGCATAATATTTTCCTAATTTATTTTATTTCTATGTAATGGATTTTAAGTTTTAATTCATGGAATATTCAACTTAATATCAATAATTATTTCTGAAAATCACTCCTTTCACGTAAAAATAATAGGTGAATATTTCTTACTATTTTGTTTTAAAAATTAACAGACATAAAAATTGTATATATATTTATGAAGTATGATGTGATGTTCATTACATATGTACATTGTGTAACATCTAATCAAAATAAATATTTATCCTTTGAAGAATTTACAATTTCTTCATAAAGAAAACATCAAAAATAATTTCTTCTTGATTTTTTAAAAAGAGAAATATATAGTACATTCACATTATCACCCTGCTATGCAATAGAATCCCAAGCTTCTTACTCCTAACTAGCTATGTCCTGACAATGAACTTTTCTCATCCTTTTCTCTCTAATGCCCTCTCCATTCTCTGATAACCATCATTAGCACTTTAAAATTCTTTTTTGTTAAAAAAAAAGATTTATTTATTTGAAAGGCAGAGTTACAGGGAGGGAAGTAGGAAGAGAAGAGAGGGAGAGTGACAGAGAGAGACAGAGAGACAGAGAGAAAGAAATTGATCTTCCATTTGCTGGTTCACTCCCCAAAAGCTGCAACAACCAAAACTGGGCCAGACCAAAGCCAGGAGCCAGGAGCTTCTTCTTGGTCTCCCACATGGGTGCAGAAGGCCAGACACTTGGGTCATCCTCTGCTGCTCTCCCAGAAGCATTAGCAGGGAGCTGGATTGAAAGTGGAGTGGTCCCTATGGGGTGCCAGCATCAAAGGCAGCCGCTTAGCCTGTGGTACCTAGACACTACCCCAGTTTTTTAAAATCCTGTGAGATCAGCTTTTTTTTTTTCAACTCCACATAAGATATCAAGTAATATTTTCCTGATACTAGTTATGTGAGATACCTTAACACTAATTTCCAAAATGATTAGTGAAACATCAGTAAAACACAATAAAATGTCTACACACACACACACACACATAATTATCATACTAGGATAGAAATGATTTCTTCAAGGTAAAAAAATTAGTGTGATTCTAAGAGTTGTTGTCTCTCATTAACACAGCATCTGTTACTAATCTGCAACACCCACAATACATATCTGTTTTAGTATTTTTCTAGAGGAACAATTCCCAAAAATATATTGCTAAGCTCATGTTTATATATATGTAGTTTGGATATGAAAAGCCAAATCATGAGATATAAAAGCAAGAATATAACAATCATTTGGTTTTTCTCTGGCTTACATCATTATATTTTCATTTCTTAAAGTTTTATTTAGCATATTTTTGTGCTTGTTTGAGGGTTTTTATAGTCACTTGTTGCTTGTCCATATTTGCTGTTTGTCTTATATCTGTGATCATGTTAAACAGGTTATTTTATAATACCCATTTATGCTGTATGATACCTTCATGATTGTAATTCTATTATAATTTTTATTCAAGTATTTATTTAATTAATTACAAATATTTCTATTTTGTCTATTAGCTTTTGCTTCTGTCGGCTTTCTTTATTGGATATATGATCTCTGACATGAAATGAGTGTCGTAGGAAACTTATAAGTGGAAATATAATTACTAGCAATCATAGTCCACCAGAAAAAAACTGTTTTCCGTCAGTCCCTGGGAGTATTATCAAATAGAAAATAATCTGGGGCCGGTGCTGTAGGTAGTGGGTAAAGCCTCCACCTGCAGTGCTGGCATCTCATATGGGCGCCAGTTCCAGCCCCGGCTGCTCCAGTGCCGATCCAGCTCTCTGCTGTGGCCTGGGAGTGCAGTGGAGGATGCCCAAGTGCTTGGGCCCCTGCACCCACATGGGAGACCTGGAGGAAGCTCCTGGCTCCTGGCTTCGGATAGGCCCTGCTCCTGCCATTGCACCGATCTGATGAGTGAACCAGTGGATGGGAGACCTTTCTCTCTGTCTCCCCTTCTCTGTGTAACTCTACCTCTCAAATAAAGAATTAAAAAAAAGAATTTAAATTAAGTGCCTGCTTGGTTGAAGCTTTTGAACACTTTAATTACTTGAGATTTTTACGCTTTGTCCTGCCATCCAGTGTTCAGTGAGATGAGCTGTCTTGTCCTCAACTTCAAAGGATAATCGTAGTCCTTTTTCATGACTTGGTTTTACACAAAATATTCCAATAATTAGCTTTATACCAATGTGTCTTCCTGCTTTATCCATTATTATGTCCCTAATTTTGTATATTTTGGACGTCTGATCTTTCTTTTCATTTTAATAATTATATTCTTACCTTGATTGTTCTCTTTCTTTTAATTTCTATGGCTTACTCTGCCATTTCATTAAACTGTTTAAATTGAATTCTTACCTCACTTTTTTTATATGTTATTATTTTAAAAGATTTTATTTATTTGAAAGTCAGAGTTATACAGAGGAGATGCAGAGAGAGAGAGAGAGAGAGAGAGAGAGAGAGAGAGAGTCTTCCATTCACTGGTTCACTCTCCAATTGGCTGCAACGGCTGGAACTGCGCCAATCTGAAGCCAGGAGCCAGGAGCTTCTTCTGGGTCTCCCACATGGATACAGGGACCCAAGGACTTAGGCCATCTTCTACTGCTTTCCCAGACCATAGCAGAGAGCAGGATCAGAAGTGGAGCAGCTGGGACTCAAGCCAGCACCCATATGGGATGCCGGCACTGCGGGCGGCAGCTTTACCTGCTATGCCATTCACCAGCTCCCTCACTTATTTTTAATTGTCCGTTTTGGAATACATGAAAACATTGAGTTTCATATTAAATATTCCTGGTGTCATATTTCACAACTTTGCAATCATTTTTCAATATATTTAAATGAATACTATGACTCTTTTTTTGCCTTGAGTGATTGGGAAAGTCATTTTGTCTTTAATTGGCAAGATAAAATTCTGTTTTACACATTTCCTTTTTAATAACTAGAAAAATATTTTATATTTAAGTATAAAACTCAATTTTAAAGAAGTGAACACACTTTCAAAATCAGCACCCAGATTTAGAAACCGAATATTTAGATACAAGTCAGGTTATTGTTCCTTCTCTTTATTTAACTCCTGTCTTGACTAATAACGCCACTACTTTGCTTATGTTTAAAATTGCAGTGTATTAACATTATGTCCACTGCTTTTTCTGTTTCTAAGATTTTTCACATTTTATTTTTGTGAAGTACATCCAGAATGTTGTAATTAGAAATTATTATGGCTCAAATTGAGAAGTTTCTGTACTTCAAAAGAAACAGTCAGGAAAGTGAATAGGCAACTGACAGAATGGGAAAAAATATTTGTAAACTATGCAACAGATAAAGGGTTGATAACTAGAATCTACAAAGAAATCAAGAAACTCCACAACATCAAAACAAACAACCCACTTAAGAGATGGGCCAAGGACCTCAATAGACATTTTTCAAAAGAGGAAATCCAAGTGGCCAACAGACACATGAAAAAATGTTCAAGATCACTAGCAATCAGGGAAATGCAAATCAAAACCACAATGAGGTTTCACCTCACCCAGGTCAGAATGGCTCACATTCAGAAATCTACCAACAATAGATGCTGGAGAGGATGTGGGGAAAAAGGGACACTAACCCACTGTTGGTGGGAATGCAAACTGGTAAAGCCACTATGGGAGTCAGTCTGGAGATTCCTCAGAAACCTGAATATAACCCTACCATACAACCCAGCCATCCCACTCCTTGGAATTTACCCAAAGGAAATTAAATTGGCAAACAAAAAAGCTGTCTGCACATTAATGTTTATTGCAGCTCAATTCACAATAGCTAAGACCTGGAACCAACCCAAACGCCCATCAACAGTAGACTGGAAAAAGAAATTATGGGACATGTACTGTATAGAATACTATACAGCAGAAAAAACAATGAAATCTGGTCATTTGCAACAAGATGGAGGAATCTGGAAAACATCATACTGAGTGAATTAAGCCAGTCCCAAAGGGACAAATAGCATATGTTTTCCTTGATCGGCGACAACTAACTGAGCACCAAAGGGGAAACCTGTTGAAGTGAAATGTACACTATGAGAAACAGTAACTTGATCAGCTCTTGTCCTGAGTGTTTATGTACAATGTAATACTTTATCCATATTATTATATTTTTTTGTTCTAGTACTAGTGGTTGAACTCTGTAATTAACAAACAATTATTCTTAGGTGTTTAAATTCTAACTGAAAAGTGATCCCTGTTAAATATAAGAGTGGGAAAAAGAGAGGGAGGAGATGTACAATTTGGGACATGCTCAATCGGACTTGCCCCAAATGATGGAGTTAGAAACGTGCCAGAGGATTCCAATACAATCCCATCAAGGTGCCATGTACCAATGCCATCTCACTCGTCCAACAGATCATCTTCAGCTCACAATTGATCACACTGATAGGTCTAAGAGTCAAAGGGATCACATAAACAAGACTAGTGTCTGCTAATACTAACTGATAGAATCAAAAAGGGAGAGAAAGATCCATCATGGGAAGCAGGATACACAGCAGACTCATAGAATGGCAGATATCCTAAATAGCACTCTGGCCTCAGAATCAGCCCTTAAGGTATTCGGATCTGGCTCAAGAGCCCATGAGAGTATTGTCGGCATGGAAAGCCAAGACACTCTGGAAAAAAAAAAAAAAGAAGAAGAAGAAGAAGAAGACCTAAATGAAAGATGTCTGCGAGCGAGATCCCAGTGGAAAGAACAGGGCCATCAAAGAAGGAGGTACCATTCTCTGAAGGGAGGAGAGAACTTCCACTTTGACTATGACCCTGTCAGAATAAGATCGAAGTCACCAAACTCAAGAGGCTTCCATAGCCTTGGCAACTCATGACTAGAGCCTAGGGAGATTACTGACTCCATAAACAAGAGTGTCAAATTGTTAAATCAACATCAGGAGTCACTGTGTACTTACATCTCATGTGGGATCTGTCCTTAATGTGTTATCCAATGTGAAGTAATGCTATAACTAGTACTGAAACAGTATTTTACACTTTGTGTTTCTGTGTGGGTGCAAACTGATGAAATCTTTACTTAGTATATACTGAATCGATCTTCTGTATATAAAGATAATTGAAAATGAAAAAGAAAACTTGGTGTTAAATTGGAAATTGCATAGAAAATTAATCAGTTTTTAAAAAAATATGTAGGATCTCTGTCCTTAATGTGCTGTACATTGTGATTTAATGCTATAACTAGTACTGCAACAGTATATTTCACTTTGTGTTGCTATGTGAGGGCAAACTGTTGAAATCTTTACTTAATATATACTAAACTGATCTTTTGTATATAAAGAGAATTGAAAATGAATCTTGATGTGAATGGAAGGGGAGAGGGACTGGGAAAGGGGAGGGTTGCAGGTGGGAGGGAAGTTATGGGGCGGAAGCCATTGTAATCCATAAGCTGTACTTTGGAAATTTATATTCATTAAATAAAAGTTTATAAAAAAAGAAATTATTATGGTTATACATCACACTTAGCGGGCATATGGATATTGTTACATGTTGAAGGAAGAATGCTTCAGCACACATATATGCGTTTTCTCCTGGGATAAATCTATAATTACATTCGTTGAGCCATGTTTTATAATTATCCAAGTAGCTATGTCAATCTTTTACAACAAAAAAAGGGAGAATTTTTATAGTCTACATTTTTTTAACTAATGGTCCTTGCTTCCTCTCTCAGACCTGTGCAGACTTCACACACTCAGCAGTGTAATATCCTGTAGAGCTCACGGCCCCTCTCAGCCCTAACGCTCACTCGACACTTCATCTCATCTACCTCCTTTCCCAGAATTAAAGTTGTGTTTTTAATGAGAATCAAATGAAATACAAATATGTTTGAGACATATGAAATACTTAAAACAGAGATGAGCATATGACAACCATTAGTCAAGCCTTATGAAGTGTAGAAATAGTATGCAAATAGTATTTAAAAAAATAGTATTCAAGGCCGGCGCCGTGGCTCAACAGGCTAATCCTCCGCCTTGCGGCGCCGGCACACCGGGTTCTAGTCCCGGTCAGGGCACCGGATTCTGTCCCGGTTGCCCCTCTTCCAGGCCAGCCCTCTGCTGTGGCCCGGGAGTGCAGTGGAGGATGGCCCAGGTGCTTGGGCCCTGCACCCCATGGGGAGACCAGGAAAAGCACCTGGCTCCTGGCTCCTGCCATTGGACGAGCGCGGTGCGCCGGCCGCAGCGCGTCGACCGCGGCGGCCATTGGAGGGTGAACCAACGGCAAAAGGAAGACCTTTCTCTCTGTCTCTCTCTCTCACTGTCCACTCTGCCTGTAAAAAAAAAAGAAAAAAAAAAAAAAAAGAAATACACACACACACACAAAAAAAAATAGTATTCAGAGACTGGTGCTGTGGTGTAGCCGGTAAAGCTGCCGCCTGCAGTGCGGGCATCCCATATGGGCACCAGTTCGTGTTCTGGCAGCTCTACTTCCAATCCAGCTCTCTGCTTTGGCCTTGGAAAGCAGTAGATGATAGTCCCAGTCCTTGGGCCCCTGCACCAGCGTTGGAGGCCCGGAAGAACTCCTGGCCCCTGGCTTCAGATCAGCACAGCTCCAGCTGTTGCAGCAAACTGGGGAGTGAACCAGAGGATGGAAGACCTCTCTCTCGCTCTCTCTCAATCTCTGCCTCTCCTTCTCTCTCTGTGTAACTCTTTCAAGTAAATAAGTAAATCTTTAAAAACAAAACATCACTGTCATTCTAAACTATGTAAAATAATATTTAAAAAAGAAATATATGAATTTCTAAACATAAGCAACTATTATAGTACTGATAATGCTAACTCCATTTTTGAAAGTCACCACATACCTATTTCTGATTTACTAAACAATCTATTCATTTGCTTTATCTCAGGTGATTTATGTTATCACAATTGATGGGAAACCATGCACCCTGCATCTCAGAAAACAGTAAGATAATGACTTTTCCCTTTAAGCAAATGACAGTTCAAATTTAGATTTTGCTCTTTTTAAAATGTTTGTACAGTATTTCAATTCAGGAATGCTTTTTCATGAATCTACTTTTCAATTTAAGACTCATGAAGTCTTGAATCTTAGATCTATGACAATCTTGCTTTTAAATTTTTCCACTTGGTATTTTCAGATTAATAAGTAAGATACTTATTGAAAATCTCCAGTTAAGTAGAAGCCACTGAACCCAAGGTCTGAGAGTTATATGTCACGAAATATGATGTGAAATCAATCACTGCTATGCACTGCTGGCCGTTGGTAGAAAATTCAAGCAATGATGTTCCTTTTATTATGTGTTTATTTTTCGAAACAACTTTCTTGAACATGTTTTACATACAAAATTCACCAAAGTGTGAAGTTCAACCATTTCAACAACTCCATGATGTGTTGCCAGCATCAGCTCTAAACCAGTGCCAGGATCTTTCCTCCCCAGAGAGAAGCCTGCAAGATTGTCATTTCACTATTAACCTGGTCCCACCCTCACTCCAGGCAGTAATCAGCTGCTGTGAGTGTCCTGATTTGCACTTCAAAGAGGCAGAATCAGGCAGCCTCTTCTCTGCTGGTCTATTTTCAAGTGTTTATAGCAAAAGCCCTTTGTCTGCCTGATGGATAAGCAGATTTATTCTCACCTAATTCATGAGTGCCCCCAGTTAATTCAAGTTTACTATTCTCACACTAGCCTTTCACATCTTTGCAACTGCACTAAAAGAATCCTTTTACAGGATTGTCAGTGTTCATGTTTTTTTTTAACATCGCTATTGCTTTATTTTGCTTATTTTTATTTTATTTGAAAGGCAGACAGAGATTTGAAAGGCAGGCAGAGAGATGATGGATGATAGGTAGGTAGATAGACAGACAGACAGAAAGACGGACAGACAAGAATCTCCCATCTGCTGATTGACTCCCCAAATGCCCACAACTGCCAGGGCTGGCATTGGCTAAAGGTAGAAATCTGGAACTCTGTCTCCGGCTCCCATGTGGGTAGCAGACTCAAATACTCAAGCCATCACCTGCTGCCTCCCAGAATGTGAATTGCAAGAAACGAAATAGCTGGGATTCAAACCCAGGTACTAGTGTTGTGTTCGAATTTTCCAATCAATGCACAAGGCACAGTAGTGGATGCAAAAGCAGAGGTTTATTTGTTACCAGCCGGCTGGGACCCCTACCCGCACACAGCCCTTTAGCAGTGCACAGGCAAAAGGCCCTCTCCTTTGCATAAGAGAGGTTTTTATAGCCTCACACTTACAAGGGTGCTGGCCATCTCCTACATAGGTTACCTACTTACTCTCTATATGGCAAGGTACTGGGACCTAACATGTTTATTGGTTCATTTAAACATAAAGACTATATACGTCATGTGGTGGGAAGGCCACACAAAGGGGATGGCACGGGGGTCACTGGCGGGAAGCTTGGAGCCATAAATCCCAGGGGAGCTGGTGGGGGCCAGGAGGTCATAAATTCCAGGGGAGCATAGCAGGCAAGCAAGCAGCCAGAGGACAGAAGACTCCAGCTCCTACACTAGAATATGGCAAGCTGATGTCCCAAGCAAAAGTTCAGCCACAGTGCACCACACGCCAGTTCCTGATACTGTTGGTTTTAAGTCTTCGTTTTATCTTGGCACTTGTCAGCCTTTGGTAAAGCTGATTAATGTCTCTTCTGCAAAATAATGTCTTACTTTGGCTTATAGAGTGCCAGAGACTCCTAGTTCAGGTTCGACTTTTATCTTTGTGATCTCTCTTTCTTGTTCCTCCTTTCTTTTTTTCTTCCTCCTCTTCCTCTGGAGTGGGAGGGGTGGGGTCTAATTTGAATCCAAGTTCCTTGACTTCTACTGAGAGAACAAAGTGGCAAACTTCATTTAAAGGGTGAGAAGGTACACACACACACACATACACACACACACACGTGCGCGCGTCTGCACAGTTGAGCAATGGAGTGGGCCAGAGGCAGAGAAGGGGTGGGGGAAGTGAGGTAGAGAGGGTGCCTTCCATGCCTCCTCTCCTCCTGTTCTCCAAGGAAAGAAGGGCCCTCCCAACCACCTACCTCTTTATAAGGTTGGCACCTTCCCGCACTTTCCAGGTAAAGGACAGACAGCTCTGATTAACAAGTAGGCAGATAGAATCACATCGGGCAGGGGCTCATGGTCTGTGACCTCCCCCTTGCCTAGCTTCCTTACCCCATGTCACCTCCTCCTCTCTCCAGTCTTAGAATCCTCTGTAGTGCTTGCAAGGTGTCCGGCGCGTAACAAATCTTCCCAGGCAGACGAATCAATTAATTCACAGGCTTTTATTGGAATTCAGGCAAGGTTCCCCAGTCCCAACGGAGCAGCAGAGCTGGGGGGCGGGGGAGTCGCCTGTCAGAGATCGGGAGGGCTCCTTTTATAGATTCAGGGCATGGGAGTTAAGGTTGAGGCGGGTCTGATCCTCATTGGTTGACCTTTAGGCACCCGCAGGGACCTTGACAAGGATTTTTCTTCCCTGCAAGTACAGGTAGGGACTTCTCCATTCCCAGAAGTATAGGCCTTTCTTCCATGCGGATCCCAAAGCTACCAGTGCTGTTCTTCATTTTTTTTCTAGCTATATTCAGTCGCTTGGTTATTTCATTCACACAAGACTTACACAGTCTGTCACAGTGTTAAGAAAGCCTGAACTCTTTGAAATACTACACCAATCAATTTCAACTATTACACCATACTAATTGCCCAAATTAAATGCTGCTCTATTTTTACTATTTTTTATTTTACTATTTATTTTGATTATTTCAGTGTGTACATTCATATTTAACCTGTGACAAGCTTTTATTCTGTTCTTTTTTTAGCTCATTCTTACCCCAGAACTTACGGATTTATACACAAAATGAGACCAGAGATTTGCCTTCTGAGACTTTGTATTTTACAGTAAGAGTCAGATGTCTTAGAAATTTTTTGTCGTATGTTTTCCTGTTGAAATGGACATGTCATTTCCATTAGGATAATTTTTCCATGTTAACAGTTTAATACAAATGTTTTATCCTATAGAACTCTGACCTAGGGTTGATTGTGGCACATAGCAGTGGCCTATGCTAAAAACCAAGAGTGTTAGGAACATAGATCAACCTTGGACAGATAATTGAGGAACACTGCTCTTAGTTATTTTTTTATTCCATTTGTTCTTTTTTTTTTTCTTTTTATTTCTTGTTCTGGAATAAAAACAAGGGAGAGAGCAGGAAGTGGGAGGAGAATGGGTTGGAGGGAATCAGGATGGGAAGAATTACTATGTATATAATGTTGTATTTATGAAACACATACAAATTAAAAATAAATAAATAAATGAAATTGTGTTAGGAAAAGAGGCTCAGAATAGAGAGGAGGCAGTGTACGAATTTACAGCCAGACAGAATTTATTCAGAGAAAATAAATTTGTAGAGCTGCATGACTAACTGCCAGCATGCGTACATTTCGAGGGCTAGGTGTCTGGGTGGGGTAGCAGGTGGAGAGAAATTCCTGGAGACTGGTCTTTCAGGTGATGTGGCCACTGTGAGGGGCCTTGGGAACCTGTGAAAGATTGCAGGGGTGGGGTATGAAAGCAGTGGGGTGTGAGACCCAACTGAGATTCAAGGGCAAGGAATACATTCCAGTGTTTATCTCTCTTTTGGGCAAGGATTGAGAATGGCTGAGGCTTATGTCTTTTTTCCATCAAAGAGAATATTCATGGACACCTAGGGTTCAAAGTAAAGTCTTGTCCTGAAAGTTTTTCATTAAAATTCTTTGTGATTCATGATGTCATTAAGCCTTTAATATCTTGAGTCTGCTAAAGTATAGAATACTTTCTCGGAAAGAATTTCTGGATCTACTCATCTATACTGTGTTTCAGACGAACTGCCATTACCAAGGATATGCTGCAGAATTTCCAGACTCAGCTGTGACCCTCAGTGTCTGCTCTGGTCTCAGGTAACAGTGTCTTAGAGAATCTCTGTACGTGGAGAACATGGGTTATGCTATAAAATGGAACTCAGTGGCTAGCAGATAGGAAACCTGGGAAGGCTGAGGGTAAATTCAGATCTGAGGGATTCTCTTAGGATGGCCTTACATTCATCTATATTAACACCTACACCTAAGTGCTCACTCAAATGGAATCAATCCAGGGAGTTCTAAACAGATAGTTCCAGAATACTGTGCAGAAGGGATAGCTCCATAGAAGGAAACAAGAACATCTCCCTAATGTCATCATTGCACTCGATATATCAGCTATGAGGAATAGTTAGGGAAAATGGCATAAATTATTAAATCTAATATATTTATATTTTATATTTAAGTATAGATAAACACATATAGCATGCACTCAGTTTAACGCCACACATAAAATAACTAATTTACAAGGGGCCAATGTTATGCCACCTGCAACACCAGCTGCTGTCCCAGCTGCTCCACTTCCAATCCTGCTCCCTGCTAATGCACCTGGGAAAGCAGTGGAAGATGGCCCAAGTGTTTGGGTGCCTGCGTCCCACTTGGGAGACCTGGATGGAATTTCAGACTCCGGGCTTTAGCCTGACCCAGCTCCAGCGATTGCGGCCATTTGTGGATGGGATATTTGTCTTTCTCTCTCTTTCTCACTCATTCTGTGTCTCTCTTTCTCTGTCTCTCCCTCTCTCGCTGTAACTCTGCATTTCTGATAAATAAACCTTTAAAAAATAACTAATTAAGAAGATTGCTCAGAGGTAAAGGGTAGGATGAGAGAGATCCTCACTGACGCTGGGAAGCTTATTTTTGGTAAGTTCATAAGAGAACAAAGGATCCAGGATGGCTCTCTTTTACTTCCTTTTGGTTGCCTAATTTCCAGAATTTATCCACGTAGACTTGTGATACTGACCTCCCCTGAATGTGTTTTTCCCAGCTACCAGTCTGCTCTACCACATATCTAATTTTTTCTCTTCGAATCTCTATAAGAACAGGAACCTTATTTTTGGAATTCTCAACAAACCCTTTGGTTCCTGGCAGACCATGGCCTTAATTTATCTGAAAAGGGTGTGATTACTATCTACAAATTAGAAAATACTGTTGGCTTTGCTGCCTTCTTTCAAACTTGAGCAAGATGCACTGGCTGCTATGACTGGGAGACTGGAAAATTCACGGAGGACAAGGCTTTCTCTGGGGTTTCTGCTTCAGTGTAGCGTGTCAGACTGCACCCGTGGCGGTCTCATCCTCAGGATTTCTGCAGTTACTGCTTTCTGAATATTCAGGGGATTTCTCCAGTTTGAGAATGTCAGCTATGGAATTGAACCACTAGCATCTTCGGCAAGATTTGAGCACATAGTTTATCAAGTGAAAAATGACAATTCGGAAATACCGTTGTCAGCAGGAAATTACAGCACTGTTTGGCAGAAGGACCAGCCTTCCAAAGCTCATTTCAGCTCCCAGGTAACTAGTGGCTATGATGTAATGACATACCAGCAAAATACTTCTACAGAATTTTCACTATCACAAAAGAAAATGCCGTAACTACCAAGTAGCAATGTTGAATTTTTTGTCTCCTTTTCATATCTTGAAGTGAAACATCCAAATTGCATAACATTATATAATATATTTCAAGCTTTGTGCTTTTTGTTATATTATGCAACATTTCTGGGTTTTCAACATTTTTCAGACAGAACACATATTGTTTGTCAAATATAAAGTTTGTCAATATAAGAACAGAGTCACATTTACTTTAGTACCTTGGAAACATTGCTTTTAATATTTTGATCTCAAAGTTGGCAGCCTTTTGGTGCTGTGGGTAAAGCTGCCGCCTGCTGTACTGGCATCCCGTATGAATGCCCGTTCATGTCCCATATGCTCCATTTATGCTCTCTGCTAATGTCCTGGGACAGCAGTGGAAAATGGCCCAAGTGTTTGGGCCCCTGCACCCAAATGGGAGACCCCAAAAGAAGCTCCTGGCTCCTGGCTTCAGCCTGGTCCAGTGCTTACCCTTGCAGTCAACTATGCAGTGAACAAGCAGAAAGATCTCTCTTTGTCTCTCCATCTCTCTCTGTGACTCTGACTTTCAAAATTACTAAAGAAATCTTCTTTTAAAAATATTTCAATATGTAGCTTTGCGTGCCGACTGACTGCACCTTCCATATAGTTCATCATTTATGTGTTGTTCAACTCTCCAGATTCCCTATATGGACTGGATACAGAACAATCGGTTGACAGTTTCTTTCTTCAGCACTTTCTCAATTTCAGTGCACCGCTTTCTGCTTTCCATGGTCTCTGGTCAAAGATCAGCTTTTACTGTTACTGAGAATTTCTTGGACATGATGAGTCCAGTCTCTGTTTATGCTTGATGCATCTCTGAGTAGGTCTCTTTGTGTAAATCCTACATGCAGTTTATTGAGCTTTCTGGAATTGGAAGTGAGTGTATTTTTAATCAAATTTAGGGAGATTGGATCCTGAAGTCTTTGAATATTTTTCTGCCTCTTTATCTTCTTCCATTCCTTCTGGTATCCTTATGCATACGTCAACACACTTGATTACTGGTCCACGGATTTCTGGGCTCTGTCCATTTTCCTCCATCCTCTTTTCTTTTTCTTAATTGACCTATCATCAAGTTCACAGTTTGTTCTGCTGCTTAACTTCTCAATGTTTAATTTCAGTTATTGCATTTTCCAATCCCAGGATTTGTAGTTCATTTTTGTCATTTCTATTTGTCCTTTATTGATATTCTTTACTTAGGGAGCTATTAAAATAAATAACATTAGCTATGCACAATTTCCATTATTTCTTTGAAATTATTATAGACAGATCATGTAAAGTATTTTTTCTAGTAGGCCAAATATCTGTTCTTCCTAAAAGACAAATCTGTTGATTTTTTTCCTTTTATGCGGGTCGTTCTGATTGGACTCTTCGCATCGCTCAACTATTTTGAAAATTGGAAATACCAATTAATATAATGTTATCATCTGAGAATCTGTATCTACTTCCCCTTCCCCAGAGATTTTCTTGCTGTTTAATGCAGTTGTAGCTTTTGTGACTTTCTGCACTGGTTCTCTAAGGTCTGTAATTTTTGCTATGGATCATTCCCAAAGCCTCTCTCCTGTCGTCTCACCGATGGCTTTCTGTGCACACTGACACAGGCCTTCATCATTCAGCAAGGAGGCACTTAGCAACTCTGCCTGCTGTTCACTGCCTACCTCACTCAAAGCCTCGAGATCAGCTAAGCAGAGTGAAGGGCCGTTTCATGTGCCAAAGGCTGTGTCCACCCCTACAACGTGTGCGTCAACCTCAAGATTCCCAGAAAGGCCTCTCGGGTTTCCACGGCACCATACAAACACCCTTTCCCCTAAGTTTCCCTCTTAGACTTTTCCATTAGCCAATAATGTGTCCCATTGTTGAAAACCAGATCCATTTATGACAGTTTTCTGGGAATGAGATTTTAATGCAGCTCCAACCCCACTCTTCCTTGTTTAGTGATTGCCAGTCTGTTGGTATTCATATCCAATACAGACTAATAGTTTTAAGCTTATGAGAGAATGGACCCCAGCAAACTCAAATCCCATGAAATTGCCATTTTTACCAACACTAGTCACGTGTTTTTAGAAAAGCACTTCTCCTAGGAAGGCTATGAACCTTGTTTAAATTCCAGAGTTCTTTAAAAGTTGGTTCCAAGAAGTTGAGTTTTATGTAGGACAGAATTTTTAAAGATCTTCACTCTGGTTTTCACTAATGTCAATCCGTTTCCTAATTTTGTGTCATACACACAGGCACACACACACACACAATCTTTACATATAGAAAGTTTTCTAATTTCTCCTCCGATGGGATATTTAGAAGGTTTTCTTTGAAAGTATTTTATTGGATAGATATAATGTTTAAGATTTAGTTTCTTTATTTGAAAGGCAGAGTGACAGAGGGAGAGACAGAGAGATCTTCCATCCGCTGATTCACTCCCCAAAAGGCCACAAGGGATGGCACCCACATGGGTGGGAGGGACCCAAACACTAGAGCCATCTTCCTATGCTTTCCCAGGTGCATTAGCAGGGGGCTGGATCAGAAATGGGGCAAGCAGGATTCAAAGTGACACTCCTATGTGATTTAGCTGGGGCAGCTAAATGCTCCACAACACAGAAAACCCTCTCTTTCCCAGCTCCTTTCCACTGCAAGTTAACAAGTCTTAATACTTTATTAAGAACACAACACAAGGGTAATCAATGAGAAATACCACTTGTAGACTCATGTGGCTAGAACAGTATTAAGCAATTGTGGTGGAAGTATTTGATGTTGACCTTACATGTCTGATCTTACATGTTATCCTATTTTTACTAGGACCTTCAATGCATTAAGTTGCTTTAAATTCCATTTCTGACAGTTCCAACATGTGTCATACATCAGTTTAGTTGTCCTGATTACGATGTCTTTCAGAATGTTTTTTTCACCTGTTTTTATTCCTCCTCATTTTTTGTTGAAAGATATGTTGCATAAGGCATAGATATTATTTTATTTTTTTTAGAATGGAAATCAGTATACGTTTCCTTCTATTTAGGACTTTAGTTTGAAATTCTGTGCTAATCTAGTCATAGGATAGGTTTGTTTGTTGTTGCTATGGCCACCCTTAGTATGCCTGAGTTTCTCTTGAACTTGTGACTTTGCAGATAAAACTTGTCTTCCAGGTCCTCCACTTGTCTCTACTTTTATTTGTTTCCTGAGACCTTTCTTTATTTTTAAAGATTTATACATTTTATTTGAAAGGCAAATTTGATGGAGAAGAAAGGAAAGACAGAGAGAGAGAAAAAATCTTGTATCTGCTGGCTTACTACCAAGTCAGGGTTAGGCAAGGTCAAAACTGGGAACCAGAAACCCCACCTGGATCACACACACAGGTGGGAGGAGCATGAGTATTTTGACGTGATTGGCATGAGAGGTGGGCGGAGAACAGGGATATTTCTGGTGTTCTATGTGAAATTCAGTGTTAGGCAGGTACTATGCCTTTTGTTTTGGAGATGGCGGACTTCACAAATGTCCTACCCTTCTCCTCCAGAGGCAATGCTAGATTTAGGAATTATTCCTACAGAGAGAGATCTGCCGGTGCCGCGGATCACTAGGCTAATCCTCCACCTTGCAGCGCTGGCACACTGGGTTCTAGTCCCGGTCAGGGCGCCGGATTCTGTCCCGGTTGCCCCTCTTGCAGGCCAGCTCTCTGCTGTGGCCCGGGAGTACAGTGGAGAATGGACCAAGTGCTTGGGCCCTGTACCCCATGGGAGACCAGGAGAAGCACCTGGCTCCTGCCATTGGATCAACGCAGTGTGCCGGCCTCAGCGCGCCGGCCGCGGCGGCCATTGGAGGGTGAACCAAGGGCAAAGGAAGACCTTTCTCTCTGTCTCTCTCTCTCACTGTCCACTCTGCCTGTCAAAAAAAAAAAAAAAGTGAGAGAGCTTTCATTCATTTGTTCACTCCCCAATGCCCACAACAGCCACTGAGCCCAAACTCCACCTGAATGTCTGGAATTCTGTCTCAAATGAAAAGTTAAATTTAAGAAGAAAAGACTTTAAGAGATCAATGAGAATTAGGGACTTTTTTTTTTTCATATAAAATTGTGTATATGCATGCATGCCTAGATGATAGACATAAATAGGTTGCAGAAAGAGAAAGAGACTCTACCCACTAAAGTGAGTTTGTTTACTTATTTATTTTAAGCCAAGTTATTCTATGACAGATTCAAATTTTACACCTTCCTTACTCTTATATTTGATACTAAGATGTTTGAATAAAACATATTTTGGCTAAAACATATGTTTCATATATTTCTATATATGAAATAGCATATCCGTTTGTTGGGAATATATCTTATGTAAAACTTGCAAAGCACTAACTAGTGATACAATAAACTGATGACTTGTAGCTAATTGCCTTGACACAAACAAGGATTACTACATTACACAACATGAGACTCACAACCTATACGCTAGAGCTATCAAAAAAATTTCTGACATTTTGCATTCTGGTCTTTCTCATATATATGTATGCCCAATAGACAAGTAACATAGTTTATATCATGAAAGATTTCCCATGTGTTAAAGCTGCTGTTGCCCTAGCCTTTAGGAAGACAGTTAATGAGACATTCCAAGTGTGAACTCTTGGTATAGATTGCTCATCAGATAAAGGCAACAGGATCTACATCCTGTTTCTCATCAGTACTAACCCAGATTGCCTAGCACTCTACATTGTTCTAGCAGTTCCATGGGACATCATTTATGCCTGGAATGTTTTGAAGTGAAAACTGCTGCTTTGGTGGTCAACTATTTTATCTCTTCATTAAGGTGTTTTAGATCACTTTATGTCTTAATTACATGTTATCTTTTGCTCTTAACATTTAATTAAAATTAATGTTCAATAAACCCCATTTTATTATTTTTTCCAGAATATACTTGCTTCAAAACTGCTACCCCAATATCTAGAAATGCACATTATAGTAGAAAAAGGTTTGGTAAGTCATTTTCCTTTTGTTCTCTTTCCCCTCCTCCCTCCTTCTCTCTTTCTCTCCTCTCTCTCTCTTTTTCTCTCTCTCTCTCTCTCTCTCTCTCTCTCTCTCTCTCTCTCTCTGCCTCTCCTCTAGCTGTATAACTCTGACTTTCAAATAAATAAATAAATCTTAAAGAAAGAAAAGAGGGGGGCTAACACATTTGCTCCCCACTTGTAAAACAGCCTAATGCAAATGATGTAAATTCCTTGATAATGCCCTGTGTCTACATTTGGCCAATTTTCTTCATTTTCCATATGGATTTCTTACATACCACCTTGTTGTATTTGTTATATATATTGAGATTTATTATAGCATCATATATAATAATATATTGCCTATGTTTATTATTTATATATTGCTTTCTACATTGACATATACATATTAGTGATATCAAGTGAATGTTTGAACACTGTTGTTCTATTAGTTACTGAGTGAGTTAGTTTAATATATTAAATTATCATTGTGGTGTTTCTTAAATTTCCCCTTTAATTGTGTCTGTTTGGTTTTCTAAATTTTGATGATAGGTATTAGTTTCTACTGAGTAAGCATTATCACGTCTCTCTTATGTATTGACAAATTTATTGTCATGCACTAAACCCCTTTAGAACCAGCAACACCATCTGAGATGCCATGGCATTTAGAATAAGAAAAGATATTTGATAATCTGCTAATCTTGAGTACTCATATATTGTCATAAATTTGTATTTTTCTTACGTGTATGTGTTGTAGGAATACATTCCATATGTGAAACTTGACACCTCCCTGGTATTTTCCTACCTTACAACAAGAGCATTCTGTCTAATTCATCAACACAGACATAATGAATTTTATATTCCTCTTTATCGACATCTGTAAGCAGTACATTCATTTCATTAGCTACTGTAATCAAGAGGAACAAACATAAACATTTCTTTTTTTTTAATAACGCTTTTATTTAAAGAATATAAATTTCCAAAATACAGCTTATAGATTACAATGGCTTCCCCCCCCATAACTTCCCCCCCACCCGCAACCCTCCCCTTTCCCACTCCCTCTCCCCTTGCTTCACATCAAGATTCATTTTCAATTCTCTTTATATACAGAAGATCAGTTTACTATATATTAAGTAAAGATTTCAACAGTTTGCCCTCACATAGCAACACAAAGTGAAAAATACTGTTGGAGTACTAGTTGTAGTATTAATTCACAATGTATAGCACATTAAGGACAGAGATCCTACATGATATATTTTTTTAAAAAAATTGATTAATTTTCTAGGCAATTTCCAATTTAACACCAAGATTTTTTTTTCATTTTTAATTATCTATATACAGAAGATTGATTCAGTATATACTAAGTAAAGATTTCATCAGTTTGCACCCACACAGAAACACAAAGTGTAAAATACTGTTTCAGTGCTAGTTATAGCATTACTTCACATTGGACAACACATTAAGGACAGATCCCACATGAGACGTAAGTACACAGTGACTCCTGAAGTTGATTTAACAATTTGACACTCTTGTTTATGGCATCAGTAATCTCCCTAGGCTCTAGTCATGAGTTGCCAAGGCTATGGAAGCCTTTAGGGTTCGCTGACTTCAATCTTATTCTGACAGGGTCATAGTCAAAGTGGAGGTTCTCTCCTCCCTTCAGAGAAAGGTACCTCCTTCTTTGATGGCCCCATGCGTTCCACTGGGATCTCACTCACAGAGATCTTTCATTTAGGTCTTCTTTTTTTTTCCAGAGTGTCTTGGCTTTCCATGCCTAGAATATTCTCATGGGCTCTTGAGCCAGATCTGAATGCTTTAAGGGCTGATTCTGAGGCCAGAGTGCTATTTAGGACATCTGCCATTCTATGAGTCTGCTGTGTATCTCGCTTCCCATGTTGGATCATTCTCTCCCTTTTTGATTCTATCAGTTAGTATTAGCAGACACTAGTCTTGTTTGTGTGATCCCTTTGACTCTTAGACCTATCAGTGTGATCAATTGTGAACTGAAATTGATCACTTGGACTAGTGAGATGGCCTTGGTACATGCCACCTTGATGGGATTGTATTGGAATCCCCTCGCACGTTTCTAACTCCATCATTTGGGGCAGTTCCGATTGAGCATGTCCCAAATTGTACATCTCCTCCCTCTCTTATTCCCACTCTTATATTTCACAGGGATCATTTTTCAGTTAAAATTTAAACACCTAAGAATAATTGTTTGTTAATTACAGAGTTCAACCAATAGTACTAGAATAAAAAAAATTACTAAAATGGATAAAGTATTACATTGTACAACAACAGTCAGCACAAGAGCTGATCAAGTTACTGTTTCTCATAGTGTCCATTTCACTTCAATAGGTTTCCCCTTTGGTGCTCAATTAGTTGTCACCGATCAGGGAGAACATATGCTATTTGTCCCTTTGGGACTGGCTTAATTCACGCAGAATGATGTTTTCCAGATTCCTCCATCTTGTTGCAAATGACCGGATTTCATTGTTTTTGACTGCTGTATAGTATTCTATAGAGTACATGTCCCATAATTTCTTTATCCAAATGTATGCTTTGAATTCCCTGTGATCTTTTGCTGTGAGGTTCCCTTCGTTTATCTTCTTTCATGTTGATGGCCGTGTTTCTGTGTTTCTGTGTGTAACACATCTTTAAGTATCTTTTGCAGGGCTGGACGAGTGGCAACATATTCTTTCAATTTTTGTTTGTTATGAAAGGTCGTTATTTCACCTTCATTCACAAATGAGAGCTTGGCAGGATATAATATTCTGGGCTGGCAGTTTTTCTCTCTAAGTACCTGGGCTATGTCTCGCCATTCCCTTCTAGCTTGTAGGGTTTCTGATGAGAAGTCTGCTGTGAGTCTAATTGGAGATCCTCTGAGTGTAATTTGACGTTTCTCTCTTGCGCATTTTAGGATCTTTTCTTTCTGTTTCACTGTGGTGAGTTTAATTACAACGTGTCATGGTGAGGACCTCTTTTGGTCATGTTTACTAGGGGTTCTATGAGCTTCCTGTACTAGGATGTCTCTGTCTTTCTCCAAAACTGGGAAATTTTCTGCTATTATCTCACTAAAAAGGCATTCTAATCCTTTCTCCCTCTCCATGCCTTCAGGAACTCCTAGAACTCGAATGTTGGGTTTTTTAATAGTATCCTGTAGATTCCCAACAATATTTTTTAGATTTCTAATTTCCTCTTCTTTTCTTTGGTTTGACTGTATAGTTTCCTGTGCTCTGTCTTCTAAGTCCGATATTCTCTCTTCTGCCTCACCCATTCTGTTTGTAAGGCTCTCTAATGTGTTTTTCATTTGATCTATTGAATTCTTCACTTCATTATGATTTCTCGTCACTATCACAGTTTCATGTTCTACTAGTTGTTTCATTTCAGCTTGATTTCTCCTTAATATTTCATTTTCACGAGAGAGATTTTCTACCTTGTCCATTAAGGATTTCTGTAGTTCAAGAATTTGTTTTTGAGTACTTCTTAGTGTTCTCATCAATTTTTTGAGATCTGCTTCTTGCATCTCTTCTATCTCATCATCTTTGTAATCTTGAATTGGGGTGTCTTTTTCATTTGGGGATGCCATAGTGTCTTCCTTGTTCTTATTACCTTGGTTTTTGTGTTTGTTGTTTGGCATACTGGTTTCTTCACTGTGGTGTTTTTTTCTTGTTATACTATGACTCTAGATTAAGTGGACTGTCTGCTTTTGATGGAGCCTTAGAGGCTTGAGATGGGTGTGGCCTGAGAGCTCTGTTTGGTTCCTCAGGGTTGAGGGTGTGTCAAAGGAGACACTCCCAGGTTAGGCGTGGTAAATCTCTCTCTGTTAGTTTTTTTTTTTTTTTTTTGGTTCAAAAGGGAAGTAATTCCACACAGCTGAATGGAATTGGGGGTGGTTAGCAGGCGAATGATATACCCACAGGAGCCAGAGTTCAGAAGCTCTTTCCCAAGGACCAGAGAAGGAATCTTTGCGGCCCTTTGTGTGGGCTGAAATTCTCCTATAGTCTCCCACTGGGCTGCCAAGGCTACTGAACTGTAGCGTCTCTGGAGAGTACTCACATGAATTCGTGATTTCCGTGAGTTCTCTCCCCCATCGTCTCTTTTTTCACAGTCTCAGTTCATTAGCACCACACATTCATTAGGTTCTAATCTCCTGTTATTTTACCCCTCCCACCCAGAGTCAGGTTTTTCTGCTAGGCTCGGGGCTGGTGCCCGACCCGAGGTCGCCCTGCTTATGACGTATTCCAAAATGGCGCCTGCTCTTTGTCTTGCTCACCTTTGAGAGGTGAGCGGAGAGAGAGAAGCTCGTGTCCGTACGGGTCACTTTTTTTTTTTTTCCCTCTCTCTCTCTCTCTTCTAGTTAGCCTGGTGAACTTTTCCCCGCAGGGTTTCAAGCCTTGTTCGCTCTAGGCTCCCTTTTCCGCTTCCCTCCTGGTATTTCGGGCTATTGAGGTTCTGCTCACCTCGCGTTCCAGCGCTGGTGTGTTGAATCTGCTGCTGGTGTCCCAAACTGCGGGCTCCCACGCTCTCCACGCAGGTCCACTGTGAATCTCCAGTTCCGGAAGGGTTTTCTCTGCTGTTTCTTCCCCTACTCTTCCTTAAACCTGCAGTATCTCCACTTTTATTAAACTGTCTCTCCCCAGACTATCGGTGTGCTCCCTTCCTATTCCGCCATCTTGCCCTGAATCTCAAACATAAACATTTCTAAGATTCGGAGACATTCCTTATCTTCAACTTCTAGAATTGACAATTTTGCAACATTTCCCAAATAACACTCCAAAGACTGGAGATAATAATTAAACCCTGAAATGTGAGTCTCTATCTTTTCAGGACTTTCCAAAATTCAAACATCAACATTTCTTTCTTCTTATTTTACATTACTTCACTTTACTCTTTTTCAAATGTTTTTGAATCATGCATTCTACATAATTTTCACTGAAATTTATGGTGACTTATTTCTTTCATCCTGTAGTTATATAGTTGTAATTCCACAGTTTTTTGCTTCTTTAATTTGCCATTTTAAAGTTTGTCAAGTAATTGACTATTGAGAAAGAGTTTTTTAAAATACTATTTGTAGTTGAACTCTTTACCTAGTATATAGTTAATTATTTGTATATAAAGTAAATTGAAAATAGATCTTAGGAAAAAATAAAATAGGAATAGGAGAGGGAGGAGGAAGAAAGGAGGGAATGAGGGTGGGAGGGAGGTATGGTGGGAAGAATCACTGATGTTCCCAAAGTTGTACTTTTGAAATGCATGAAGTTTATATTCCTTAAATAAAAGGTTTATGGGGAAAAATTTATCAAGCATGCAAAGAGAAACACTTTGATTTTATCTGTGTCATAGAGAATTTATACCTCAATAAATTCCTCTGTGATAAAAGGCAAAATGATTAGCTATTTTAGTACCCCTAGATGATTTCAATGTTTTTCCACTTGAAAGTGTCCTTCAAAAATATTACAAGTCAGAATCCATTTAAAGTGCCTGAATATTCTTTTTGTCATGTTTTACTATAAAAATTATCCTCTTTATATTAGCGTGTTTTGAATTGTTTGACATGTCCTATGCTTTTCTCGCCTCATATCACATTTTATATATTTGCAAATAAAAATTGCTGCTATTTGTATTTAAAAAAAACCATATGAAACAAAAAATGTTTTTCAGTATGATTATATGGGATCTGAAATGATGGCTGTAACACAGAAAATTATTCAGATTATTGGACTTGTCAATACTGTAAGTTTTTACTTTTTCAAATTTCTAAAATTTCATTATAAAAGCTCACTGACTACAATTTGAGTTCTATTACTACAAATAAATGACTTAAAGACCTTTTATTTTTTAGTACTGAAAATACTTTAATGAGCTTTTCTCTATTGTTATGTACTGTTTTAATGCAAGGAGGTATGCTGCTTGAGACTGTACCATAAATTTCATTTTTAGATGTTTACTCAATTCAAATTGACTGTTATACTGTCCTCCTTGGAACTGTGGTCAGATAAAAACCAAATTTCTACCAACGGAGATGCAGATGACCTATTGCAAAGATTTCTGGCGTGGAAACACAGCTCTCTTGTCCTACGGCCCCATGACATAGCATACCTACTTCTGTAAGCCAATGTTCTGCAGTGATAAGAAAATGTGCATAAGCATGCCATTACGCTAATGTATTTGTTGTGTTCTTCGGCTTTCTGTAGGCACCTTTGAAGTGTTGAATTTAATGTACTTGGAAATATAATAAGACTGCAAACAACAGTAGTCCACTTTACAGTAGTCCATGTTGGAGTATGATTAGTATGAGCAAAACCTACAGTTTGGAATTTTATGTCATAAGCTTTATTAAAAGCTATAACATAGCCTTTAGCTTCTTAATAATAGAAAAATGGACACTATTAGGTTGTCATGATGCAGCATAGATTAATTCAATTCGTAGCTACATTTTGATCAAGAATGATTTGACTTTTTGGTAATATTTAATTTAAAAAATACTTATTTTTAGGACAGCTGAGATGATCTTTTCCACAAATAAAAAAATTCTTTGTTTTTTTAACTTTTGGTAAGCAAAATAGTGAATGTGGAATGAGGGAAATGAAGTTAGATTTTAATTCATAAAATGTTATCAATCTAGGAATTGAGAAGAAAAAAGTGAAATAAACTTTTCAATGGTTCCAATATTTTATTTAACCATCTAAGTATTTTTGGCATTGGAATGTCATATGTTTACAAAGCCATTTTCAAAATTTTGTGATAAGGAGATTTAATTTAATAGATAAACTTCTGAATACCTGTGCAATTAAAAGCAATACTGTACTGATATAGTTACAGAAAGCATCCTAAATATACGGGAACAACGTTTCCTGGCACAATATGCAATCAGAACTACGACGCAGGTGTTGCTATGGTACGTAACATTCATCCTTCTTTCCATTACTATGCTTCAAAGCTCACATCATGCTTTATAAGTATTAAATTAAGTAGTTAAACAGCACATAACAGCCTAAAATTCTTCTGTATGTGAATCCTTGTTATTATTTCTTGCTGGGACAAAATTACAAGATGCCAAGAAAGTTCATTTACACAGAAGTGGACATCAGCCTACCTTGGTGCTTAATTATAGCAAGTTAAGGCCCTATTTCTTACTCCCTCTTCCTTGGCTAGATGGCAATTAAGTGAGATGTCTTTTCCTAATACAGCCTGTATCAAGATACAGGCGGGTGGAAGAGTTCCCAGTTACCAGGAACGCTGTGTCATCTTGTACGAAGCCTGTCGGAAAGAGTTAGGTTTTCTGGCTGAGTCAGAAGTTGCTTGGGTGACTACGACAGTTTCCTGCTGTAGTGGAAACTGCCAGCCAGAGAACAGGGCTCCTGGCGACTTTGGTTGGCCAAGTCCCAGTGTTGTCAAAATGAGACAAGTGGAGGTAGTCTGTGCCAGCCATTATTTGGTAGTATGCATCTCCCGTGAACTGCCAGTCTACTGTTTGTTTTTGTTTTCTTGAATAATGGCTTTGTCTTCAGTCTTCTTAATTTCAGTATGCAGATGCAGTCACCTTGGAGGGATTTGCAGTTATTATAGCCCAGTTGATTGGCTTTAATATAGGATTAACATATGACGACATCAGCAAGTGTTCTTGTCGGAGAGCTACATGCATAATGAATCGTGCAGCAGTGTAAGACTTTTTTTTCCTGGTTAGTTTTATGTATAACTTTATCAGTTGTTCCCAAGATACGTTGACATTAAATCCTTTAGAATCATCTCCATGTCAAAAATTGGATAGATTATACTAGAAGAAATATGACATGAAAAATTCTATTATTTTACGTATTCCTCTTATTTGAGATGAAGGGATACAGAAAGACTGTGGAGCAAAATCTACTGTCATTTGTGGTCATATCTCATTATAGTGGAGCAAGAGTTTGGGAAGTCATGTTAACTACTAAGAAATTTCATTTTAGAGCATTATAGGGAGAAATAAATATACAGAAGTATTGCATAATATACTAATATTTTGTTGTAATATTTGTTGCTCATGACAAAAATATCTAATGTCACCCCTAATAATATAACAGTGCTGGCAGCTTTGACTAACATGTTGAGATAAAGAAACATAAGGCTACAAAAAAGAAAACATCCTTATATAATTAGAACAAAACAATAACAACATCAAGGAATTCTTTAATCAGCTGGTGCTGTGGCACAGTGAGTTAAGCTGCCACTTGCAACATGGGTATCTCATATGGATGTGAGTTCAAGTCCCAGGTGCTCCACTTCCAATTCAGCTCCTAATGTTCCTGGGAGAGTAGCACAAGATGCCCCAAGTCCTTGGACCCCTGCACCCAGATGAAGTTCCAGGTTCCTGGCTTCAGCCCAGCCCAGCCTTAGCCATTAAGGCCAATTAGGGAATGAACCAACAGATGGAATACCTCTCTTTCTGTCTTTCTCACCCTCTCTATCTGTAACTCTGACTTTCCAATAATCCTAACCCTAACCATAACCCTGACTCTAACAATCTTTATAAAACATTCTTTAAGAGAGACGACTCTGGAAGAGTCAGTTGTATATGTATGTTAGCACTAATCAAATAAATGACTTCCTACAAAACTATAAGTTTTACAGGTTTTTAAATTCATTATAATCCAAATTAATGTTTTATAATAAAGAATTTGATGAACTCCAATAGGTTACAAAGTGGAGATGGTAAATATAGACTTTTTTTATGAGTAGGAACCAGAATTTGTGATCAAAGAAGTTTTAAATGGGAAACAATTCATATGAAGGGCCTTGAAAAAGTTCACGGGAGATGTATACTATCAAAGTCCTATGCAGATTTCACGTTTTATGCACCAAGTAATCCTATTTTCCATGAACTTTTTGAACAGCTCTCATATTATCTGTAGACTGTTAGAAGTAAGATAAAAGAGGTTGATAGCATCGTATATAAGCCTTAGGAAAGACGCAGTGAGTAAATTGTGGAGGAAAGTGCAAAAGTGGAAGATGTGGATATATTGATTGATTGCGATGGGGTTTAGGAAAGTAGAGAGATGGGGACTTTGATTAATAGAGGTGTGAAGATGAGGACAGTTCCCTGAGAGGAAGAAATGTAAGCTCTTTTGTAGAAGGTGTAAAGCAGTTGTCTTGGTGATGGGACCTTAGAAATCATTTAGGAAGTAAACAGAATTTGCAATTGCAAATTTACTGTGAACTCCAACTCCATCCACTAGGTTTAGCTTCTCAGTTGCACATGCAAAGGAAAGAGAGAACTGAGCTTTTTGAGTTAAGGTTCATGAGATTCAGAAAGAAGGCCAGGCCATAGGAGAGCCTGAATTCTCCCAACATAATGAGACTTGAGTGTTTCTTCCCCAGAACTTGGAACTTTGGATAAGAAATCAAAGTATTTTGAGACAACTACCCTAGCTCACTTTATTACAATTTGCTAGTCTTCCTTACAAGAAGCCAACAGTTTACATGTCCATTCAACTCTCATGTATCTATTAAAATTACATATACTTACAAGTATAGACAGATATATCTATATATCTAGCTAGATCATAATGATCAGATTGTAGGAGCTAGGCACGCTCTGGACATCTTGTGTAAACACTATGAAGTTGTTCACAACAATATTGTTTAATGATCAATTTCTCAGACTGTATCACCATCATTAAGTGATGCTTGCCTGTAATATCGGTTTCCATCCATTCACATTAAATTTCTAAGAAATACAATTTTCTGGAGCATGTTAATGTAAGTAGTACTAACACTAAAATTAAATTATGATTTTCTAAGACGCAAATTTTTATTTGAGCCACATTGTTATTCAAATGGTTTTGTGTGGAATTGTGTATATATGTGGATTTTATTAGGAAGGGTTACTTACCTGAGAAATGTTATTTCACTTTAGGAGTTCCAGCGGTGTGAAGCATTTTAGCAATTGTAGCTTGCATGCGTATAAAAATGTTGTTTCTAACTTTGAAGTGAAATGTCTTCAGGACCTTTCGAAGCTGCAGCCATTCTATCAGAATCAAGCTGTGTGTGGTAATGGGGTTTTGGAACCTAATGAGGAGTGTGACTGTGGTGATGGAGAGGTAAGCAGCAGACATGTAAATCTGAACCAAGCGTTTGCATCTCCAGTGAAACACGTTTGTCTTGTTATCTATGGAATTATATACCCACCGTGTCTTCAGTGTTTCACTCAAACAAGAGAACTGGGGAAAACTCACATATGTGAATCACATTCCCACGTTTCTTGAGCTGAGAAGGAGGGATCTCAAGAAAAACTGGTTTTTGTAGCTGCTCACAGTAGAGCCAGCAGATAGAGTGCTATGGATGAAGCCAAAACAAAGGCCTAGTGATCCATTATTCAGTTCATAACTCATATGGCCTCATTCTGTGTTTTAGACAAACGTGCTAAGTTTGGTCCAGATATTTCTGTCTCTTATGGTTGCAGGAATTTTTAAACATTCCAGTGGGTTTTCCTTAATCGTTCTCAAACAATCCTGCAATTATCAGTTTATAGATGATCTATTTTACTACTTGCTTGTTTCTGAATATAGATATGTATTTTGCCATAGTTCCATCAATCAAATGTTCAACAAAAACTGACAACAGATGACACCACACATTCAGTCTATTGTAATTCTCACTGTTTAACAATACCTAACAATCTTGTATTTACCTAATCAAAATTGTCCTGCATAATTCATCCCGCAGCAGTTACACGAATTCCCTCCTCCTACAAAAGGAGCACCACATGTTTGCACTCCTTTCCAGCACCAGAAATTCTCTTAATCCTGTATTCCATAAAGGAGAATCTTCATAGATGAGTTACTCTTCACACACACACACACACACAGAGAGAGAGAGAGAGAGAGAGAGAGAACGGTTTCCAGTTATTACAGATTTTCCAATGCCATCTTAACTTTCCAGTAAGCGGTACTGTGTTCATTTGCGGTATTGTGTTCATTACGGTGGGTACTGTCTACCTGCCAATAAATACTAGCTATTTTTACTGAAGGGTTGAAGGAAACAGCCCACTCTGGAGTTAGATCTGCATACTACAAACACAGGCTGCAGGTTGACTGGTGTTGATAACTGACTGTCAATGGCCACCAGCGTCTCTCCCATAGTCTCTATTCCTGTAAGGTGTTTTTATTTCACATACCAGAGACTTTCTGCTGGGATACTCCCTGTGGCCCTGAGTGCTTAGCCACCAACACGGTGTGCTGAATGTGTTAGGACCTAAGGGCCAGCCTTCAGATAATTATCATGGTCTGCAGGGGACAGATGTCCCAGCCTTTTAGGCTCTGGTGAGCGAATTTGGAAGGATGTTCTAGAGTTCTGCGAACCATGGCCTGTAGGCCAGATGCAGCCCCCACGTACCTTTGGGAATGGAATCTTCTTGGGATGCAGACAGGGTGGCTACTGGTTTGTTTGGAGGCTATGGCTGCTTTTGTGCTGCAGCATAGATTTATACAGTGACACACAGACCGTACAGTAAGCCAGCTTGAAGGTGCTGACTGGTCCTATACAATACACACTGCTGATTCTATAGCATCCGCCGGAGGCTCCTGCGGGATTTAGGTTAGTTTGCAAGAGCATAATAAACAAGAGTATCTTTGTTAAATCAACAAGAGTCACTGTGCATTTACTCCCCATGTAGGATCTCTGTCCTTAATGTGTTGTGTTAATGGTAAAAATAGTCTTCAAAAAGTACTTTATACTTTGTGTTTCTATGTGGGTGCAAACTGTTGAAATCTTTACTTAGTTTTTACTAAGTTGATTTTCTGTATATAAAGATAATTGAAAATGAATCTTGATGAAGAATGGGATGGGAGTGGGAGTGGGAGATGGGATGGTTGCAGGTGGGAGGGAGGTTATGGGGGGAAAAGCTGCTATAATCCAAAAGCTTTTGAAATTTATATTTATTAAATAAAAGTTTTCTAAAAAAAAAGAAGTTGAGCTTTCCAAAAAAGAACTCTTAATTGATTGAAATGTACAAATCCTTTTCCTTATGCAACTCTAGGAATGTCAACTTAAAAAATGCTGTGATTATAATACTTGCAAACTGAAAGACTCAGTAAAATGTGATTCTGGACCATGCTGCACGTCAAAATGTGAAGTAAGTTCCTGACATCTGTAAGAAAGAACAGAAAACTGTAGTGACTGAGTCATTGTGGAATTGATGAAAAGAATACAACAACAACGAAGTGTAACAAAGCACAAAATGAATAAACACAAGTATATAAGGAAAACACTATGCAATAAAAAAGGCATATCAGATGGGTACAGACTATTGTATAATATCAAAACCACAAAGTATATCATCTTCTAGTTTATCAAACAGGACATTTATATATATACATATACATATATATATATAACTATATAAAACATCAACTCAAAGAAATCATAAAGTCAAATTAATGATAATAGATTAAGAAAAATTTAACATGAATAGCAGACAAACTGTGTAGTATACAGAACATTTGAAGAATTTTCATACTTTGATAAGTTAACGGTTAGGCCACTATTGTGGCACAATGGGTTAAGCTGCTGTTTGTCATGCCAGTATCCTATATTGGAGTACTGGTTAGAGACCCAGCGCTCCACTTCCAATCCAGATCTCCGTTCACGCACCTGGGAAAGCAGCAGTAGATGACCAGTACTTGGGCCCTGCTACTTATGTCGGAGATCTGTTTGGAGTTTCTGACTCTTGGTTTAAACCAGGCCCAGATCTGGCCATTGTAGCCATTTGACGGAGTGAAACAGAGATGGCAGATGATCTCCTCTCTCTCTCTCTCTCTCTCTCTCTCTCTCTCTCTCTCCCTCTCTCTCTCTCTCTCTCATCTCTCTTTCTGATGCACAGGTAATTTCTTTATTTGAAAAGATAAAACACATTCTCATATGTTATAACCACAAAACACATAACTATAATTTTTACATTATATTAGTCTTTTATCTGTTAGATTGACTAAAATAAGGAGCAAATTTTATAGTCGACATCATCTATTCAATTTCCATCTCTGCTTTCTATTGCAGATATCTGTTTAGTATCATATTCCTTGTACCTGAAGGTCTTATTTTACTATTTCTTGTAGTTTATGTTTGGTGAAAATGAATTCTCTCAGTGATTATTTATCTAGGAAAATAGTTATCATTAATTTTTGGAATATATTTAAAGTTTATGAAACGCTAAGCTGAGTGATTCCTTTAGTCATTTTGAAGGTGCCATTTCACTCATTTATCATTCATGTTTGCTTTTATTATTAAATATAAATTCAATAAAACTAAGTTATAGTATGTGTTTGAGGCAGAGGGAAAGGAAGAGAAGAGCCTTCACAATATATAGCAGGTTGGCATTTGGGCATGGTGAATTTCACTATGGAAGGCAGTGGCTACCTAATTTAGTCAGTTGGCCACACAAAAAAATTTCACCAACTATGCTCTCAGTCTAGTAGTCAAGGAGATCTTTATACCATCAGAAAATAACAAATATGGAAATAGAGTCGATGACAATCGTCATGTACACTGTTTCCCAAGTATCGTTCTAAGTACATGTTCTATTAAGCCAAATTAATACAACTTACAATCCAATGAGACTATGCCAAGGTTACAAGTGTAACAGAGACATTATCTGACCCACACATTTGAGCTAGGAAGAGTCACAGTCAGGGACTGAAACCGGGCAGGGTGGCTTCTGGATCTCTTCATGTTAGTCAGCTTCCCATTACTGCATCTAAAATATGTGAGAGGAACTACTTAGGAGGAGGAGGGTTTATCCCTGCCTCCACACCTGGAGCTTCCCAGTTGCAGATCTGGCGGCCTCAGTCAGTTAATGCAGGTGGAGGATGGCGGAACAACTGAAGAGGTGGAACACAGGGTGATCCAGGAAGGAAATACAGAGATTGGGCCCAACCCAGCTTAAATAATCAAGCCTCTCAAGAGAACTATATCCCAAGAGCATAGGCCGGGGACCTAAAGACCCCACACTGGGCGCAGCTCTCCCAGACCCTATAGCTGGATGCAGCCTCCCCTCTGCCAGCGCTTTGGGACTTAGATGACTGTCTACCTGAGTTGAGGAGCGCAAGCCTATGCAAACCACAGCATTCTCCAAAAGCAAAAAGGTAAATAAAAGCAGTGTTCCTGCAGTTTCAGGAAGCGGGTGTTTTTGCACTAACCTGCTTGTTATACTTGTAGATGCTGCTTCAATCAGATGGCCTCCGCAGTGGGGCATCCAGAGCACGGGGGCTGCTCCGTCTGTCGGAGGCATTGCTCTCTCCCTCTGACGCGGTCACTTTTCTTGGGCTCCACAATGAATCCTGCACCTGGTGTTTTCTTTTGGGAAACCCGTTGTCTTAGGAACCTTGCTATCCCTCAACTACCTTTAACCAGGCATATTTTATTTAATAAGCCTCTTCTGTAACTGAGAACAGTAACGCACAGAGTTTGACTGTCTTTTCCTTACTCTAGTTTTCAGTAGCAGGCACTCCATGTAGAAAGAGCATCGATCAAGAGTGTGATTTTACAGAGTATTGCAATGGAACATCTAGTGATTGTGTTCCGGACACATATGCACTGAATGGCCAATTCTGCAGGCTGGGAACCGCATACTGTTATGGTGGAAAATGCCAAACTATTGATAACCAGTGTGCCGAGATATTTGGAAAAGGTACAACTCTTTCTTTCTTTCATGTTTTATTACCATAAATTTGAATCACTCTATAGATTATATAACCATGCCACACAGCTCTAGGCATTGTGCAATAAACTTACCAGAGATTAAATTTGAATTAAATAAAGCCTATTTTTGCAGGTGTGTTTGAGATTTTTCTAAGAATAAATGACACTGTACATTGTTTTTCTCATGATTTGATGTTTGATTTGAGTAGTTAGCTACCAGAGCAGAACTCCATGTTTATAGTTCATTGTTAAACATCTGCATGGCAAATCGTATTCTGAAATTCCACTTTCCACATTCATGAACTGTAGTCTGTTCCCATCATCTCCTTCAGAATTTGTCCAAAAGGGCATCCTTTCCAGGACAAAACATACCCGGCTATTCACTGAAGTGTGTGCTTTACACAATGTCTAGCTGCTTTTGCTCAGCCAAACCCGTGTTGGCTATTTCATCTTGCATCGCATGTGAAATGGGAGAAAGTATGACACCAGGTAGCCTGTTTGGATTCTGGAGGCAGGGGAGTCCACATAGGACACAAATACTCAGTTTCGTTGATTGAAAGCAAGAAATGGCTCTGTCGTGGTTCCGGCCTGCAGGGCCAGCAGCCTTGTCCTAGAGAGCACAGCAGACTGAGTACCACGAGACGTGTTGGATGATGAGAACATGTCACATGGATTCCGTGGTCAGGCCACTCTGGAGAAGGGCGCTCTCGCGGTGTTCCAGAGCGAGTCCGCCGCCCAACTGGGAGAAGCATGGGGCTTTGGCAGAGTGGTCCTGGGATGTGACTGGGCCTGGGAGAGGTGAAGAAGCTGACTGCAGGAAGCCGTGACCGTGAGTTCAGGACGGTACATCATAACTGCTGTGAGCGGTGGGAGCGCCAGAGACTTGGAAGTAATTCATCTGCGTTCAGGCACACGCAGAAAGAGAACACAGAAGAAAAACCTGCAAGCAGGAAATCCAGACAGTCGTGCTCTTCAGCCTTCTCACAGCTTGGGTCTCCCTCATCTCACACCGATGGATACCTGGCATTTCATTACGACCTCTGGACACGGGGGAATGCACGCAGGCTGCTTTGACAGATGAATTGGCTCAGTAACTGTTCAGGCTACAAGGAACAGTAGCCCCACAACAGCCTAACCTTGGACCATTCAAGGACACAGACCACCTCGCCATCCCTTTTCTGTGAAAGGAGATAATGCAAGGTACCCATGGATGGTGACAAGGGGCCCAGTGGCTTGGTGGGGAGCCTGGAAAGGTGTGGAAAGATTAGAACATTGGGAACATACATTCTGTAAAGAAATGTATGAATAGACACATGGAAGTAGTCAAGAAATGCGAAAATTTTATGAATGAATTCTTCTGGTTAATACCCATCAATGGGTGTCCACCATAAAAAGGCTCAAACCAAGCAAGAGCTGTGAAGACTTGGCCAGGTAGTCTGCCAGCATCTCTCATTATGCTTCCCAGAGCTCGCAGGACAGGCACGTTTCTGGACCTCCACTATTCTTTTCCTTCTTGCTATTGAAACAGCTGATTCTTTTTGGAGTTTAGCTTGTCTATTTCTTTGGATACTTATACCACCTGGTCAAACACAGCCAAGGGTAACTGGACACATTCTGTTGCCTTATCCCTTTGCCTTAGGCAGCGAGTGTTACTAAGCCCGTTATCCTAAAATGCAGGAAAAGATACTTTCTCCAAATGTTTCAAGGTCACAGAGCACAGCATCCTCCCCTTTCAAGCTTTGATGATGGTTTTCTCATTAATTACTGCAAGCTTCTAACCCCAATGCCACATATTTTAGATGCGTTTTAGGGTAGCCCTCAATTTCTAAGTTTGAGTTCCTGTGTTGAATGACACAGAAAGTCTCTGAGATCTACACATCCCATGTGGTTTTTCAATATTCCAAGTCGCCTTCCCTGTTATAGCCAGCCTGAGAGATGTACATCTACTTAAAAAGATGGTATGGGCAATTCATGAACTCATCCCAAAGGTTTCTGAACGAAAGTGACTTGGTTTGAATTTCTCATTTGAGTAAGAAGAGTAAGTTACATGGTCCGATCTAATATCCGTCGGCCTGGAAGTGTTTGCTCCCCCAGGAGGAGTAAGCTACTGTGTTAGATGCAGTCCTTCTCTGTGTTGTGTTGGGTGAGAGCTCTGCTTCTTTCCACTTGCATTGGCAGGTGCAATGGATACCACAGCGTTGTCAAGTGTATATATATATATATATATATATATATATATATATATATTTGGAAATAAGTTTCACTAGCCTATTTAAACAAACATTTAATTAAGAATGGTCATTTCATTGAGATATTTGCATTTTTAGGTGCTCAAGGTGCTCCCTTGGCCTGCTTTGAAGAAGTTAATTCTCTGCATAAGTCTGGAAACTGTGGCTTTAACAGTTCACAGCCGTTCCCTTGCAAGCACAAGTATGTATATAGAAAACGATACTTTTCTGAATCATACAAATCATATTTCTTGTGAAGAGGCAGAAAATCACAATAAACAGTAAATTGTAGAACAGGACAATATTTTCAGATATCACAAATGCATTTTTCTTCATTCAGTCTTTGATTTCCTGATTTTTTTTATTTTCTGATATCAGCCTAAGGATGAAAATGGATGAAAGAATGCTTTTGATTATTACTAGAAGAAGGAAGTGGGCACAAACTGCTAAAAAATAGGAACTATGCTATATTAATAATTAAAATGGAGTCATGTATTAAACAAATGGGAAAAATCCTAAAGTGATTGTGTTAAGTGTAAGCAATGTTGAGAGAAAGGAATTTTTCATTTTTATTACTTTTGTTTCCAAAACACTGGTGTGTAAAGCATGGAAACAGATCTCAGTAGCGACACTGGGACTGTGGGAACATGGCTTTACTGTAAGCCGCATAACAAAAGGATTCATAAAACCCAGTGAATGTTATCTGGGTGTTGAAAATAAAAGAATCACAAAGGTGAGGTGACCAAACTAGATTCGAGAAGAGACCACGTAAACACCCAGATGAAGCCAGGGAGAAGCAGGGCTCCTAGCCTCCAAAGCGCAGGCAGGAAAAACTGTCAAACCCTTAGATAAGCACCGCACTCAGCCTGATTTCAAATAGCAGGATTCCTTTGTGGCAATGTAAAAATGGATGGGGAAAGTGTCTCGCTAGGTGAGGTTAGAAAGATCCTCCTTGGCTGGCACTGTGCCACAGCTGGTTAAAGACTTGGCCTGCAGCACTGGCATCCCATATGGGTGCTGGTTCAAGTCCTGGCTGCTCCACTCTCTGCTATGGCCTGGGAAAGCAGTAGAAGTTGGCCCAAGTCCTTGGGCCCCTGCACCCACGTGGGAGACCCGGAAGAAGCTCCTGGCTTCAGATCAGCTCAGCTCTGGCAGTTGCAGTCTTTTGGGGAGTGAACTAACAGATGGAAGACTTCTCTCTCTTTGTGACTCTACTTCTTTCTGTAACTTTGTCTTTCAAATAAATAAATCTTTAAAAGAACAAAAAAAGAAGAGCCCCCTCCACACAGTAATTTGTCATGGATCATGCATGGCATTCAGAACTTGCAGGATTTCCCACAGGTCCCAACACAAGAGAACTGTGATACGGAAAGAGTGGATGCAGAACCATAAAACGACTGCTGACTGCAGGGATCACATAGAATCTCCGAGAGACAAGGAATAAACAACCACACACTGGTGGGGACCAGGACAGAGCACCAGCCACCAGGCCCACTGTTAGACCACAGATCACAGCAAGGACATAAGGTGGCAAAATGCCACACAGTCTCTCCCTGATCTAAGACTACCCATGGGAGACAAGAAAAGAAAGATGGAAGAAAGTATGAAAGTTAACAGTATCACATTTCCTTTCTGTATTTTATCTGATCTCTCTCTTTTTTTAAAAGATTGTTTTATTTATTTGAAAGGCAGAGTTACTGAGGGAGAGAGAGAGAGAGAGAAAGAGAGAGAGAGAGAGAGAGAGAGAGAGAGAGGTCTTCCATCCTCTGGTTCATTCCTCAATTGGCTGCAATGGCCAGAGCTGTGTTGATCCAAAGCCAGGAGCCAGGAGCTTCCTCTGGTTGTTCCACGTGGGTGCAGGGGCCCAAGCACTTGGGCCATCTTCTACTGCTTTCCCAGGACATAGCAGAGAGCTGGATCAGAAGTGGAACAGCTGGGACTCAAACTGGCGCCCACATGGGATGCCGGCACTGCAGGCTTTACCCAAACTCTTTAAATCAATCACTAGCATCAGTCATGTGCTCTAGGAGGGCTGGTATCCCTTTTCAGAAAAGTCATTTTGGACAAGTCAACCACAAATGCAAGTGTTGAGAAAATAGTGTTTGGAGGACGAGTTTCTACTCCATAGCCAGGCTAGAAAGAAACTTCTATGTGAAGCTGGTTTGAACTGCATTTCATAGAGAGCAGAGCTAAAATCAGAGGACCTAGAAAAGCTGTTTGGGCCAGCATCGAGACTCACTTGGTTAAACCTCTGCCTGCGGCGCCGGCATCCCATATGGGTGCCAGGTTCTAGTCTCGGTTGCTCCTCTTCCAGTCCAGCTCTCTGCTATAGCCTGGGAAAGCAGTAGAAGGTGGCCTAAGCCCTTGGGCCCGTGCACCTGCGTGGGAGACCAGGAAGAAGCGCCTGGCTCCTGGCTTTGGATCATCGCAGCACCAGCTGTGGCAACCATTTGGGGGGTGAACCAACGGAAGGAAGACATTTCTCTCTGTCTCTCTCTCACTGTCTGTAATTCTGTAACTCTACCTGTCAAATAAATAAAATAAAAGCTATGTTTGAGGGAAGAAAAGTTTGGAAATTGATTTAGATTTTTGACATCTAGCCTCATTTTAATTTTTACTAATCCTAGTAACATAAAAAGAGCCCAACATGGTCATTTAGGACAAAAGAATATCCTAAAAAGGAGACATTTGTTAAATTAATAGCTTACTTATTAGATACATATCAATAGGTAAAAATGATTGTTTTCATTAAGGGTGATATTTTGTAGACAGATTTAAATTATTCCAAAATCAAGAAGTGACACAGAGAGGCTGACATTGTCATGTAGCGGATTAAGCTGCCACTGTGATGTTGGTATCCCAGGCATATGAGTGCTGGTTCAAGTCCCGGCTGCTCGACTTCTGATCCAGCTCACTGCTTGCTAATGCACCTGAGAAAGCAGCCCGTGATGGCCCGAGTGCTTGGGTTTCTGCCACCCATGTGGGAGACTTGGACTCCTAGCTTTGGCCTGAACCAGCCCTGGCCATGGCCACTTGGGGAATTAACCAATGGATGGAGGATTCTCATCCCGTCCCCTATCACTCTGCTCTTCTAGTAAATAAAAGAAAAGTGGAGAGTATTTTCCAGGAGATGGCCTACTGGAAGCCTCTTAGAAAAGTCAGTATTCTATCCCATGATATATTATAAATAGCAAAATAAAGTATCTGTGGATTACCCTTGGTTTGCTTTTGGCAGAGTTCCTAAATTCTCGAGAGACAAGCTTAGATATTCTGAAAATATCACTGTGGTGGAAGGCGTTTGGAAAAGAAATGAAAAGCCTGTGTGGTTGAGAAGGGACTGCCTAGAGACCCGACAGGGAGCACAGGCTTAATCAGAAATGTACACAGGACCAAAAGAGGCAGAAAGAGTAAATACAGGCCAGCGCCGTGGCTCACTAGGCTGATCCTCCGCCTGCGGCGCCGGTACCCCGGGTTCTAGTCCTGGTCGGGGCGCCGGATTCTCTCCCGGTTGCCCCTCTTCCAGGCCAGCTCTCTACTGTGGCCAGGGAGTGCAGTGGAGGATGGCCCAAGTGCTTGGGCCCTGCACCCGCATGGGAGACCAGAAGAAGCACCTGGCTCCTGCCTTCGGATCAGCCACGGCGGCAAGGAAGACCTTTCTCTCTGTCTCTCTCTCTCTCTCACTGTCCACTCTGCCTGTCCAAAAAAATAAATAAATAAAAAGAGTCAATACAGTTAGCCAACCTCCATAATCATTGAAGGTGCAAACGAGGAATTTTTCTATAGAGTAAGTTAAAATATGATGAGCCTGCTAAGAAAACTGGAGGCTGCAGAACAAAGCTGAACTGTGATAGGAAATTCAGTATGACTTTGCTGCATGCATCCAACTCTCCCGCATAGGTCCACAAAGCTGGGGTGCACCACAAGCTGATGCTCTTGTTTTTGCATTTTTGATGGCTTTGTACCATCAGTAAAGCAATATCTGTGTTACTAACCTTAGGCTACTTCATTGGAAACCGATATCTTTTTAAGACAAAATGTAAGGAATTTTCTGCTTCCCATTTCCAGGGATGTTCTGTGTGGAAAATTAGTTTGTGCTGTTCCAAGTAAAAATGCCGAGGAAGGCAATGTTCCAGCTGCCATTTTTTCACATGTTCGTGACCATGTGTGTGTATCCATGACCACTGGGTCATCCGTGAGACCAGACAGGAGAGATTATGCATATGTGGCTGATGGCACAGCATGTGGTCCGCAGATGGTAACAAAATGTGATCACTGATATTTAGCGGTACTGAATCTGTGAATTATTTGATCCTGTATTTCATGATGACTATCATGGTTACGCTGAATGACTTTGAACCTTGGTGCTGGCATTTATTTCCCATATAATTAATGTTGAAAATATGATTAAGTTTCAGTTATTCAATAGCATTAGTTTTTGGTTATGAGTCTTCACGTGGAAAAAGGACATATGTGTTTTTTTTAAAATATTTATTTATTTATTTGAAAGTTAGAGTTACACAGAGAGAGGAGAGGCAGAGAGAGAGAGAGAGAGAGAGAGAGAGAGAGAGGTCTTCCATCCATTGGTTCACTCCCCAATTGGCCACACTGTCTGGAGCTGTGCTGATTCAAAGCCAGTAGCTAGGAGCTTCTTCTGGGTCTCCTGGTGCAGGGGCCCAAGCACTTGAGCCATCTTCTACTGCTTTCCCAGGGCATAGCAGAGATCTGGATCAGAAGTGGAGCAGCCGGGTCTTGCACCGGGACCCATATGGGATACTGGCACTGTAGGCTTTACCTGCTATGCCACAGCGCTGGCCCCACATATGTGTTTTAAGCATGGAATTTCATTAACTGTAATGACTTATTTATTTATTTATTTTTAAAGTCCCAGTCACTTTACATCATAAAGTTCCCATGGTGAGTTTTCAATTTTCTTTGCATCACAAAAAACTATAATTGACATATTATGTGATTCAGATACACATGTGAGAAGGTTGAGAGAACAAAAATCTTCAGGGAAAGCTTGGTTAAAGTCCATGCTCAAGTTTGATTTTTGGTTTATGAGGAACTTACATACTGTTAACTCAGAATAGCTATACCAATTTACATTCCCACCAACAGGGTAAAAGGGTTCTCTGTTCTCTACATCCTATGCAACACTTACTACCATTACTCTTTTATAGCTGTTCTAGCAGGTGGACGATGATGTCTTTTTGTGGTTTTGTACTTTTCATGTCTCTCTCGCTCTCTCACTCTGCCCTTTGCTCTTTCTCTGTAACCCTGCCTTTCAAAAAAATAACAAATGAATCTAAACAAAAGATAGCGCAGCTTCTTCTGATGGGGATTCTAATCCAATCTCGGTTGCAGACATCGATACCAAAACTGCATGTAATTATGACATAAGCCAAGCCAGGAAAACATCCTCAAGCTTTTTTTTTTACTTTTTAAAATCAGAATTTCAAGATATTTATAACTGAATCAGGGAAATATTAATAAATTCTTCATCCTGAGCTTCTCTTATGTATACATAAAATCATTATAGTTTTTTAATTTTATAAAATCTGTGATTAATTATGAAATATCTTGTTTATTTCAGTATTGTGTAAACCAAACCTGCAGGAAAGTTCAGTTTACAGAAAATACCTGTAATGCCACTACAAAATGCAAAGGGAATGGGGTAAGAAACTTTTTTAAAAGATTTATTTATTTACTTGAAAGTCAGAATTACAGAGAGAGAGAAGCAAAGGCAGAGAGAGAGAGAGGTCTTCCATCCATTGGTTCACTCTCCAGATGGCCGCAATGGCCGGAGCTGCACCGATCCAATGCCAGAAGCCAGGAGCATGAGTCTATTGGAGGTTACTGAATGTCTGTTACTTTTCAAATCATGTCACTGATGCCTAGCTCACTTATAAAAAGAAAATCAGTGAAGCTAATTCTAACACCACTAAGTTAATTGAGCAAGATGTACATCTCATTTATTGTTAGGCTCTCCCAATTTCTCTCAGTTCAAGTAATATGTTTACATTAAAAACATTTATTCTTTTAAACACAAGCAACCACATGTTTGCCTTCTATCACGAATATATTTGTCTCTCTAATATATTTAATAAATAAACTTATGTCTATATATTGCAGAGTATAATTTTGTTGTTGCTTGCTTGGAAGGCAGAGACAGACTATGACAGGCAGACAGAGAGAATCTCCCATCCACTGTTCACTGTCCAAATGCCCCACAATAGCCAGGAATGGACCAGCCTGAAGCTGGGAACAGGGGACCACTGTGGGTCTTCCACGTGGGTGGTGAGGAACCAAACTACTAGGCATCCTGCCTCACAAGGATGTGTGCTAGCAGGAAGCTGGGATATAGAGCAAAACTGGAGCTTGAACTTTGCAATCTGATACAGGAAATGAGCTTCCCAACCGGCACCCTAATCCCTGGGCCAAACACCTGCCCAAAGAGTACACCAAAATCAATGAGTTAATATTTGTGGAAACAATAAACTCACCTCTGTGAATGAGAAGAGCATAACTTTATAGAATCGTGTTTCTAAAAACCTGAGTGAAGAGGCATTTTTTTTTTTTTTTACAGGCAGAGTGGACAGTGAGAGAGAGAGACAGAGAGAAAGGTCTTCCTTTGCCATTGGTTGACCCTCCAATGGCCGCCGCGGTCGGCGCGCTGCGGCCGGCGCACTGCGCTCGTCCGATGGCAGGAGCCAGGAGCCAGGTGCTTTTCCTGGTCTCCCCATGGGGTGCAGGGCCCAAGCACCTGGGCCATCCTCCACTGCACTCCTGGGCCACAGCAGAGGGCTGGCCTGGAAGAGGGGCAACCGGGACAGAATCCGGTGCCCCGACCGGAACTAGAACCCGGTGTGCTGGCGCCGCAAGGTGGAGGATTAGCCTGTTGAGCCACGGCGCCGGCCGGCAAAATTACTTATTAAGAAGAGCCAATTAAGTGGCTAGAAATATACTTTTTTGTAGGTACTGATTTTGCCATTTGACTATTTCGTATGAAAAATTTTCATTTCTCTTTCCAATCTATTTCCTCATATATATATATTCATAGAAAACTTAGGAAAAATAGCTGTTCTGTAGAAGTCAGAAATTCCCATCAGATGTAAAGACTTTCTGATTCAAAGTAATTTTATATATTTCTGTTTCAGATTTGTAATAATTTTGGAAATTGTCAGTGCTTTCCTGGCTACAGGCCTCCAGACTGTGAGTTCCAGATTGGTTCACCAGGGGGCAGTATTGATGATGGCAGTGCTGAGAGATCTGGTGAGAAGAAACTAAACTTTTAAGTGAAATCGAATGTGGCTTTACAAGGAACTAATTAAGGAAATATACCTCTGAGCCAGTTCTATGATCTGCTGAGTAATCCCTAAGTTGTTTTGACTGATGCTTTTATTGCCTCCAAATAGTTGTAATCAACCCTAATAAGCTGAGTTAAATGAGTTAAAATAAGAATAATTTTCCTTAGTTTCAATAGAAGTCATTATATACATTTAAGAAAATAATGTAGAGAAGAATAAAAGCCACAGAAGTAGTTTGCATTCTATATTAGTAACGACTTTGTGGAATACTTAAAAAGCAACTGTAGAATACAGTGTTCACTCTGAATAAACTTTGAAAAACCATGTGGTAAAATATAAATGTATACATTCATCTAAAGATCTCAGTAAATCAATCACCGTGTAAGTGACAGAGTACCTATTTAGACTTTCCTTTGCTCCAGCGAATGAACAAAACATCATCCGCTACTCCTAGACCGAACCATTCATTCACTCCCTCTACAAACATGTTACCAAGGGATACCACAGTTCAGAAGGTCCATCCTCTCAGCAGCACGGAGGGGTTCATGTGAGTCTCAATGAAGATGGGCTACGTGGAAAGCGACAGCCTTAACTACTGGTGCCTGAAGTCGCAATGAAAGGAAAGGTGAATAAGTTCCTAGATGATGTCCTTATTTGTGAATACCAATGAGTAAGGCCTAATGATCAAGTGCATTTAATATATCAAGAATGATTATGGACAATATAGGTGTTAACTGTATATGGGAGTACATGGATTAAATTAAATGTTTTAGGGGCCGGTGCTGTAGCTCACTTGGTTAATCCTCCACCTGCGGCACCCGCATCCCATATTGGCGCTGGGTTCTAGTCCTGGCTGCCCCTCTTCCAGGCCAGCTCTCTGCTGTGGCCCGGGAGTGCAGTGGAGGATGGCCCAAGTGCTTGGGCCCTGCACCCGCATGGGAGACCAGGAGGAAGCACCTGGCTTCTGGCTTCAGATCAGCTCAGCGCCAGCCATGGCAGCCATTTGGGGAGTGAACCAAAGGAAGGAAGACCTTTCTCTCTGTCTCTCTCTCTCACTGTCTATAACTCTACCTGTCAAATAAATAAAAAATTTTTTAAAAAGAAATGCTTTATATGTGTGTGTGTGTGTACACATGTAAAAATGCTAACTCAGCACAGAAAGCTTGAGGAGCTGCTTTAATCTCAGCTGAAGAGGGGCCTGCTCTGTGGCTTAGTGGCCTGTAGTGTCAGCGTGCCATATGGGTGCCTGTTGGAGTCCCGGCTGCTCCAGTTCTGCTCCTGCTCTCTGCTGTGGCCTGGGAAAGCAGTGGAAGGTGGCTCAAGTCCTTGGGCCTCTGCACCCGCGTGGGAGACCTGGAAGATGCTCCTGGCTCCTGGCTTGTGATGGAGCCCAGCTCCAGCAAGTGCAGGACCTGTGGCTGCTGAATACTGACAGATTACACTCACATGTTCTATAACAAATAAAATAAAATAAAATCCACCCCCAATGAAACAGTAAGCATATATGTTAAACTGACAACAATTCAAGCTCAGTTACACACAAAACAACATGATACACTCCTCACACACTATGTTACTGTTGCATTTTATGTCTCTTCATGTTGTGTATATCTTAACATATTTTGGCTATGGTTATTATTAATATTTTCCTGTTTTAGCATTTGTACTAGAGGTATAAGTTATTTACTCATCACCAGGCCAACAGTAAAAATATTCTAGTTTTGTTTGTAGATTTACCTGTATCAACCAGTTTCTTATGCTATCACATTGCAATTTAGCATGCTTTCATTTCAATTTGAAGAACTCTTCCTAGCATTTTGTAAGACAGATTTAGTGGTGATAAATTCTCTCAACTTTAGCTTGGCTGAGGAAGTCTTTGCAGAAGAATTAATTGGACCTTCATCTTAAGCCGCAAACGCAGCTCAACTCAGAATGGACAAAAGCCTTAAATCTGAGGCCCGAGTCTCTGAGACTCCTAAGAAAACACAAGCGGAAGCCTCACACTGATCCTGCAGCGATCTCACAGATACGACACCAAAAGCACAGGACGCAAAATAAATAACTAAATAGATGGGGTGACGTGGAACTAAACAACTTCTGCACCACAAAGGAAATATTCTACAGAGTAAAAGGCAACCTGTGCAATGAAAGAAAGGTTGTGCAAACCGTATTTCTGATACGGTATTAACCACTAAAATGCAAGACTCATACAACTTAATAAAAAGTTAAGATTCCTCATAACCAGTTTTTTAAAATAGGCTAAGAATCTTAGGAAACATACAAATAGCCAACAGGTAGGTGAAAAAATACTTAAAATCACTAATTATCAGGGAGATGACAATCCAAACCACATTGAAATGTGATCATGTATCTTTCAGGATAGCTGTTATGAAAAATCAGGATCAGATATATTGGCAATGATAGGATGAAACAACCCCTTGCACCCTGTGGCTGGAAATGGTACAGATGCTCTGGGATAAAATGTAGACTTTCCTCAAAAACTGAAAACAGATATTCAATTTCACCTATACAGATTTTAAAATAGTCACATATTATTAAAACTACGACAGTAGCTCATCCCTAACAATTTGTTTGATGGACTTTAAAAAAGTGGCAAAACACTGTTTTTGCAAAAATACTGATACACAAAGTTATTTCTTTTTTTGTTGTTGTCTGTTTTTGATTTTTAAAAACTTTTTGCTCCCATGTCTAAGGGAGAACATGCAGCATCTGTCTTTCTTTGGCTTACTTCACTCAACACGATGTCCTTATGTAACCGATAGAATCTCATCCTTTGTACAGCTGGAAAATATTCCATTGTATACACCATAATGGAGTGCATCAATCCTTCTTCTGGGTACATATTGAAAGAAATCGAAACAAAATCTTGAAGGTAGATTAACACCCCTGTGTTCACTGTAGCTCTATTCACAATTACCAGGATGTGGAAAATGCCTAAATGTCCACTGACAATGAGTGTATGAATAAAATGTGCTACATTCATAGAATGAAATCCCATTCAATCTTCACAGAGAAGGAAATTCTGCAGCATGCAACATTGTATTGAATTATGAGGCCACTTGTGCTGAGTGAAGTAGACTTGTCACAGAAAAGAAATGGCTGCATGATTGTACTTATGTGATATGCTTAAAATAGGTAAATTCATGAAATTGGAGTAGAATGATGGCTGTCAGTGCTTAGGGAGGGGACTTGAGTTACTAGTTCATAGGCATAAAGCATCAGTCAAGAATAGAGATGTGCTGTATAATATGCAGCTAAAGTCAGTAATAGTGTATTGTATATTTGAAAATTTAAGAAGGTAGATATCTTGATAATTGTTCTTATCAAATAAAAGCACATTATTTAATCAAAACATTGAACCAGATGTTAAATTTTCATGCATATATAAGTATATATGATTAAAATAAGAAAAATATAACTTGATTTAAATATATACTGAGTTCCTGCTGTTTCATTTCCAGATGTGTTTTTTGTTAAAAAAGACTACAACACACATCAGAACAACTGGCTGATTCTGAGTTTCTACATTTTTCTGCCATTTTTCATAATTTTCACTATTGCGATCATTAGGAGAAATCAAGTGAGAAAATCATGCGACAAAGAGAACAGAGAACGTGAAGGGTAAATACAACTTAGTCTATGTACTGAGTTAAATTCCACTCTCACTGGCCAAGTGTCGTGTGTTCACACTTATGCTATAGAATGACATTTGTTCATAAATGTGTGCTCCTGTAATGTAAATGTTGTTCTTACAATCAGTTTCAATCATTTGCTGTTAGCATGTTGGGGCAATAAAAAGCTTCTATTCTAGAACTTTCCTTGACAGGTGTTCACACACTACTGGGGACTTAAAAAGTCAAAGAAAAAGACACACACAGTATCTGTGTGCTCTTCCACTGGGGTCTAAGTCATACTTTGGAGTTGATTTTCTTCAGGGAAAACTGTTTCTAATATACAAGTTTTGCTGCAACTCCTGTTTCATTTCTATAATTCTTTCTCTCAAATACTATAAAACACTCCTCTTCCAAATTCCTTTAAAATTATACACTATTTCTTATAAATTTATTAAAAATCTGTGCTTGCTGTTCTTACATCTGTGCTTCACTTCGTATGACCATATAGTCACTGAAGTCAAGAGACCCTACACGCAGCATCACATGTGTGATTTTGTGTTTGTACAGCTGGGTAATTTATTGATGTTGGCCTGGGTAATTTAAGACCAACACAAATTGAATTAAGGTTCATTGAGCTCATGGTTCTAGAAGCTGGGAGGGAAAGGGTCTTCAGCCCATGTGGTCCTTCTTGCCTGTGGGGCCTACAGAGACCCAGGCAGCTCACGTCAGGCGAGGAGCTCATTCAAGGGCCAGAGCCAAACTGGATTTCCCAACAGATCCACTCTGGAGATCATGAAGGAATTACTCCACTCATGAGGGCCGGGCCTCTGAAACCTCTCACTGGCCCCACTCCTTACACCTCACAGCAGGGATCACCTTTCAACACGTTGTTGCAGGAAGACATTCAAACCAGAGCAGTGACAAATGGTTTCAGCTGCAAAGTGCTGTACCCATCCTTTTCTTGGAGAATCTCAAGTTGTGCATATATTATACATATGTATTAGTCAGGTAGAGATGGGTCATATTCACTGAAAGAAGAAATGACCTAACTGGGCTACCATGATTCTTTACAGAGAGAACGAAAAAAAGAATCCACAGAGACATCTGACACGTGACACCGCTGAGAGGATGTGGGTGATGTATGTGTTCTACAATCCAGAATGCCCTAATGCCTCTGTCTCAGGGGATGTCCTCAGAACTTTTCCCAATGGATCTGAGACATACGCACTTAGATCCTTCGTTTTTGTTTATTCTACAAGTAACATGCACTAGTCATTTTTTTGAAAGATTTTATTTAATAAATACAAAGTTCATAGTTACAGCTTTAGGAATATAGCAGTTCTTCCTCCCATACCCGCCCTCCCACCCCCACTCCCATCCCACCTCCTACTCCCTCTCTCATCCCATTCTTCACTAAGATTCATTTTTAAGTATCTTTATATACAGAAAATCAATTCTATACTAAGTAAAGAGTTCAGCAGTTTGCATATACACAGATACACAAAGTATAAAGTACTGTTTGAAAACAAGTTTTATGGTTATTTCTCACAGTATAACACATTAAGGACAGAGGTCCTACATGTGGAGCAGGTGCACAGTGACTCCCGTCGTTGATTTAACAATTGCCACTCTTATTTATGGCATCAGTGATCACCTGAGGCTCTTGTCATGAACTGCCAAGGCTATGGAAGCCTTTTGAGTCCACAAACTCCATCAGTATTTAGAAAGAGCCATAAGCAAAGTGGAAGTTCTCTCCTCCCTTCTGAGAAAGGTACCTCCTTCTTTGATGGCCTGTTCTTTCCACTGGGATCTCACTCACAGAGATCCTTCATATAGATAATTTTTTTGCCAGTGTCTTGGCTTTCCATGCCCAAAATGCTCTAATGGGCTTTTCAGTCAGATCAAAATGCAGTCAGGGCTGATTCTGAGGTCAGAGTGCTGTTTAGGGTGTTTGTCATTCTATGAGTCTGCTGTGTGGCCTGCTTCCCATGTTGGATCATTCTCTCCTTTTGAATTCTATCTATTGTTATTACCAGACACTTGGTCTTATTTATGTGACCCCTTTGACACTTATTCCTATCTATACGATCAGTTACACACTTAAAATGACCACTTTAGCATGTAAGATGGCATTAGTACCACCCAGCTTAATGGGATTTGGAGTCCTATGGCAAGTTTTTAGCTTTACCCTTAGGGGTAAGTTTGTGGGAACTCATTTTTTTACTGTATTGGTATACTAGTTTATTGTGATTCAATTTGATTAAGATACATGTGCCCAGGAATTTGTCCATTTTTTCTGTTTATCAAATTCATTGCCAAATAATTATTCATAATACTATCTAATCATTTGTATCCTTATATTACAGGTTTCAATTATCTATTTTTGTATCTGATTTTATGTATTTTATTCTTTTTATCATGGTCTAGCTAAATGTCCATTTGGTTTATATTTTCAAAGAAGTAGTTCTTCATTTCATTGGTTTTGTAATGGTTTCTTGATTACATTTACTTATATTCTGAATTTTATTATCTCTTTTTGATGATCTTGAGTTTGATTTGTTTTTTTTAAATCCTTAGTCTACAGTAATAGGTTGTTTGATATCTTTTTTAATGTAAGCATTAATTGCCATAAACTCCTCCTGTTAGTACAGCTTTTGCTGTTTGCTGTGTCTTTTTTTAGTTTAACCAACGATAAGTCATAACTTTATTAATGACAGAAATCATTCACATTTCAAATCAAGCAGTTACTCCATTGAAACATCAAAAAAGATCCTGGATTTTCAGATGGTCACATGACTAGTTCCATAGTAGCATCTACAGTGGCATTTCTGCTTGGACTGCCTTTGCTGCATGACACCTCTGCTTGTGACATCACCAGATCCTTCTTCACTCTCCAGACTGCTTCATCAGCCTCGTCCTCTTCACTGTGCTCTTGCACTGGTAGAGTCTGTGTGTTTTCCTGAATGGTTGCCACAGCTTTATCGTGAACTGTTTCATTTGATTTCTCAACAATGTTGCGGTGGATTCGTTTCTGAGAGGAGCAGCATGGTGGGGGCAAGAGGCCCAGAGTCAACACACAGACCCCGGGAGTCGGGTGAAAGCAGGCTTGAGGCGAGCAGCCGCAGACTCGTTTATTACAGTTGGAACCACATCTTATATAGCCAAGACCAGCCAATCTGGTCAAGGGGTGGTCTACGCCCCAACCAATCACAGCCTGTTGTCAGGCAGTTTCCAAAGCCATCCAGTCACAGCCTGTTGCCAGGCAGTTTCTGTTGTCAGTGGCCATCTTGGCATGACCTTTTGACCTCAGTGGCCATCTTGGCATGAACTTTTCACCTCATTCCACCACAATGAACTGTGACTTCTTCAGTTGCTGCTAGCTGTGCTTGCTGAGAAAATTCCTCAATCTTGGTTTGCCCAAAAACTGTGTAGAGATCTGTGACTGGGCTCTTGGAGACATCTGGTTTTGCGATGGCAAAGAGAAAATTGTTAGATTTAGTATCGCTAGTAACTCACGTGACCTGTCAAAGACCCAACGTGGAGACAGCCTTCCGTGCCTTCTTTTCACTCCCACCCTGCTTTGCGTTACTGACTGGTTCTTCACTGATTTCAGCTGCTGCAGCCTCCTGAGCCCGTCGTGGGGTTGCCTGTGCAGGATCTTGTTCCTCAAGCTCTGGCACTGGTTCCTCGTTGTCAGATTCTGTCTCAGACCGTCTCAGCTTAGGCTATGGCAGCTCCTGCTCTCTACCGGGGACAGTTTCTGTGGCTTTCCCAGGCATCATGTGTGGGGAACATGGAACCAAGATGGTGGGAGAAAGAGCTTCCCACAGGTTTTGGTATGTTGTGTTTCCATTTCCATTTATTTCAAGAAATGCTACATTTTCTTCTTAATTTCATCCTTTCTCCAATGATTTAGTAGCAGGTTACATGTGTTTGTGAAGTTCTTCTTGTTGATTTGTAGTTTTATTGCATTGTGGCCCAGCAAAAGATACTCATAGATTTCTACTTCTTACAATTTGTCAGGATGTATTTTGGGATCTTCCATGTGCTGTGTCATGAAGAAAGCTAAATGTGTTGGAGAGCATCCTGCAGCCACTGGATGGGATGTTCTATAGGTGTCTGTTAAGGCCAATTTCGCAACTTACACTTGGTGTTCCTTTGTTGATTTTCTGTTTGGATCATTTGTTAGTTTCTGAAAATAGGGTATGAAATTCACCTACTTTTTTCTATTTGAATCTACCTCTTTCTATAGGCTTATTAATACTTAGTTTATGTGTCTGAGTGTACTGATGTTGGGCTGCTATTTTTTTTATAAGTATTGCTCCCTATTGGTGAAATGGACCCCTAATCACTATATAATGATTTTGTCTCATTTTTACTGCTTTAGACACAAAATCTATTGTATCTGACATGAGCATGGCTTGCTGTCGCCCTATTTATGGTCCATTTGTATGGATTATCTTAGTATCCATCCTTTCACTTTCAATATGTGTGTGTTCTTAAAGAAGTGAGCTTTTTAAGGAAATATTTATGCATTTATTTAAAAGTCAAAGTGAGAGAGAGGGAGTGGGAGAGACAGAAAGATCTTCCATCCACTGGTTTATTTCCCCAGTTTCTACAATGGTCCAGGCTGGGCCAGGCTGAAGCCAGGAACCCAGAACTCAGTCAAGATCTCCCATGTGGGTGGCAGGTTCCAAAGTAGCTGGACCATCATCCACTGCTTTCCCAGGTACAACTACATACATATATGGAAATCAGGCAACTCATTACTGCACAATCAATGCATAAATGAGCAAAAATAAGAAATAGTAGGAAGCTAGGACTAGACAGGGAGCTAGAACAGAAATGGGACAGACAGAACTCAAGCCAACACTCCCAGGTGCTGCCCGAGCAAGTGATAGGTTAACCCACTATGTCACAACTATGGCCTTTAAGCAGCCTGTAGTTTTTTTTTTTTTTAATTTTTAATCAATTCTTTCAGCCTGTGTTTTTTAATTGAATTTACGTCACTCACATTTAAGGTAATTATTAACAAGCAAGTTCTTTCTATTGTCATTTTGATACTTGTTTTCTACTTTTATTGTAGTTCCTCTCTTACTCTCTTGTATTATCTTCTATCTTTCATTTTGAAGTGTTTTCTGTAGTAGTGTGTTTTGATTCCTTTATTATCTTTAGTAAATCTACTAATACATTTTTTTCTTTGTGGCTACCACAAGGCTTACAAAAAAAATAAAGTTTGATTATAACAAGCTATTTTGAAATGATAACAGCTTGACATTGATTGTAAAGACAGCAAATGAAGAAATAAGAGGTATGAATGAAAACAACTCTGTTTCTGAGCTCCATTCCTCCCAACATTCTCAATTTTTGATAACAGATTTCACATTTTTATATTCTGTCTTTTAACAATGTTGTATACATTATCATTAATTGTTATCAGAGCCTCCTGAATTTGTATGTGTAGCTACTCTTTCTTGTATTTTCCTCTTACTTATCAAAGTCTTCTTCCAGTCTGAAGAGCTCCATTTAGGATTTTTTGTGAAACAAGTCTAGCAGTGATAAGTTCTCTTGGCTTCTCTCTGTCTGGGGAAGTCTTTATCCCTCCCTCGTATCTAAAGGATAGCTTTGCTGGGTACGGTTTTGGCTGGCAGCTTTTCCCCTTCAGTACTGTGGGAGTCTTGTTCTACTCCCTCCTGGCCTAGAAAATTTCTCCTGAGCAGTCTGAGGTCAGGAAAATCTGGCCCTCTTTCTGTATTGTTCATTGATTTCCTCTTGAGGATTGATTGATTGTACTATGTCCTGGGTAGACTCAGTAGATTCGAATCTGGTAACCGCTGACATGTGCATCTCTCCATGTTTCAGAAGTTTTCTGATACTAACTTCTCAAGCCCCTCTGTTCCATTTACCCAGGTATTTGCTCTTTTAATGCTGCACCAAGGGTTTCTCCTGATTTTTTTTTCTCTTATTTTCAAATAGCCTATCTTCATGCAAGCAGATATTTTTCTGTTCAATCTCTTTTCGATGAATTTTGTTTAATCGTGATTTTCATTTTGAAGGCTTTCTGGTTTTTTTATTTTAAGCTAATATGAAACCATTAAGTTGTTTTTCTCTGTTCTCTTGAAGTCCATTAAGTTTCCTAGAACAGATACTCTGAATTCTTCCTCTGAGCACTTGACAAACTCAGAAGGAAGGTGTTGCTCTGGTACTTTGCCCATTGAGTGAGTCCATGGTTACCTTAGAATTTTTGACACTGGGATAGAACACTGCCTATGCACTGAAGGATTATTTACTTTTCGCTGTCTTTGTTTCTGAGTGTCCTTCCAGAAATTCTAAGCAGTTCACTTATTTCAAGTCTGTGGGTGCTTCTGCTGCTTCAGCGCTAGGTGGCGCCCTAAATCAAGGTTTGCCACAAGTCCTCTGCCAATGCACTGTTACTACCTCTTGCACCAAGTCTGCAGCTGATGTGCTCCTCAGGGGAGGCGTCCAGAAAGCAGCAGCCCCTCCCTACAAACCTCCCGTAGATGTTGAGCAAGGTTCAGACCTGGGGTCTATAGCCATCCGTGCCATATGCTAGAGCACACACAAAGCCTCCTCAGTCCAGTACAGTGCAGGAGTGCAACTAAAGCTCGCACTGCTAGGTATTTTGCTGAGACAGAGTTGCTGCGAGGAGCCACAATAATGCTGGCTGAAATGTCTGCGTGGTAGGGTGGCATGTCCACAGCCTATTCCCTGGGACTGGCCTGGGAAGGGAGGCGCCGGATCCGCCCAATGTTAGCTTTTACTAGCCCAGCTGGCACTGAGTCTCAAGACACCAGTCCTGTCTGGTGTCCCTGGTGGAAGACTCTCCTCTCTCTCCTCTGGCTCTTGCTCTGTGTGTGTCACCCTTTCTTTCAAATAAATAATGAAGAATAGACATTTTAAGAAATAATAATAATGGCAAAGTGATATTAAGCAAATCATAAACCTGAACGTTAGTCATAGTGAGAATCCTTTCCATGTGATTGCTATTGTCTTCACATGTGTGAACTCCATATTGATGGGAAAAATCTGTGTCTAATCTGTTATTTAGTCTCAGGTTATTTTAAGAAACAAAATTGTACAAGACTGATGAAATAAATAGATTTGGACTGTTCTTACAGTCACTTTATAGTTGTAGTTTTTCTGTCTGGTACTTGCATTTTAAGTCAATAATAATGTAATAAAGTGTATAATTTTATATTTAGCCTTATGATCTGGAATTCATAGATAATTTTCCAAGAGTCAAACTTATCTCTAATAGTTATCTTTTGGTGTCTGGGTATAATTTGATTTGAAATTTATAAAAGAAATGCATCATTAGATAAGGATTATACTGGGATCTGGCTGCCACTGAACACAGTGTAAATTTCTATTTTTTTTTCTGTTTTCCTTCACTGTAGTAATTCATCCATTGTCCCAGTAAGCTATGATGTGGAATACTGATATTGCTAAGAACTACAAAAAACTAATCTGAAAGAGAAAGTGTGTTTTATAACTCTTCTGTTACCCCAAATGCATTTTAAATGACAAATTTCTGCAAAATAAAGCCTATGTTTGCCAAAGTTTGGGCTCCCATGTGTTTCTCCAAGTGCAGCAGCAGTGGTGGGCCCCCTGTTGAGTGTCTGGTGAATGGAATCTACAGAGCTAGGACCCAGCTTGCACAGTGTAGCTGGAACCGCCTTTCCAGACCACCCTATGGTTCCCCTCAACCTCCTTCAGCCAGGCAAGAGCCCAGTGGTTGCAACTACTGCCATTCTGCTCCCAACAGCAAGGGGATTGTCCCAGCCAGTCTGCTGTGCATCCTCTCCTGGCCCTTTCAAGTCTGGGCCCACCAATATCCATGGCCCAGGGCAAGTGGTTAACACTGCTGGGAAGTGGTCTACTTTTCCTGTAGCACAAGGTCACACCAGCTTCCCCCTCCATGTTCTACAAACTCCAGTCAGGCTGCGGAGGGGTTTGTTAGAGTCCAGTCTCAGGACCCAAGAGCTAGAGAGGGCGCCTGCTGGGCTACATGGCTGGAGGACTCAGTGTAGACCTGGAACAGGCACCCCTCACTTAGCTGACCGTGAACAAGAAGGTGTGTGTCTCCTGGGACTGAGAGGGAAAAAAGTAGCCTTGATGGGTCAAAGACCTTCAGCCCACACGTCCATCATTCATGGCTGAGAAGCCCCCACGTGTCTCTGGACAGAGGTTGGGTCACTCTCCTGCCTCTGGAGGAAGCCCTTCCTGGGATCGAGTATGGTTCTGTGGCATGTGTGTGTTTTAGGGCTTGGATGTTCACAGAGTGATGAGGGTTGGGAAGACAAGTAGCTGTGCAACCAGGAGGTTGGTGCACACGGGGGCTGCAATGCAAATACTCTGGTGATGGCATGTTCTGAAACACACTCCTGGAGATGGCAGTGCCTCACAGACTGGGCGAACAGCTGTGGCCGCACTGTGTCAGTAAAGCCCCTTCCTAGAACTATGTTTGGCTCATGCTTACTTTGTCAAGAGTTGTTTTTCCTGAATGAGAACAAATGGTTTGACATTTGCTTTTTCACTAATCTCCCTTATCAAATAATATATGAATATAGTGGGAATATTTTTAAAGATTTATTTATTTAGTTGAAAGAGTGACAGAAATATATATATATATATTTGTGTGTGTATATATATATATAATTTCTCATGTGGGTGGCAGGGACCTAGCATTTGGGCCATCTTCTGCTACATTCCCAGGTGTATGAGCAGGGAGCCGGGTCAGAGGCGGAAGAGGTGGGACTCGTGTCCTGTGTGTTGCACTACAATACTGGTGCCACTATGGAAATATGTTCAAAATATTTTTGAAATGCAGCCTTAAAAAAAAAATTTTCCCAGGCAGGGAGTAATCAAAATGGCTGAACAGAGAGGACCTGCAATCATCCCAGCACAAGGAAAGTTCCAGAACGACAAAGAAATGGCCAGAGCTGCAGGAAACTGAAAAAAAAAAAAAAAAGAAGAAGAAGAAGTGACAGGAACTGCCAATGGCACAGAGACTGCAGAAGCCAGCAGAGAGACAGAAAACAAAGCACACAACACCACCTGCCCTGGCTGCCAGCCCGGGGACTCTGTCTCGGCACATCAAGGTAAATGAAAACATGATGACCACAACCACAGGCAGCCGTGACTACTGGAGAATCCCACTCCACTGCAGGAGTCCTGGACACAAGACACGGGAGAATCCCACTCTGCTGCAGGAGTCCTGGACACAAGACACGGGAGAATCCCACTCTGCTGCAGGAGTCCTGGACACAAGACACGGGAGAATCCCACGGCCCTGCAGAAGTCCTGGGCACAAGACACGGGAGAATCCCACTCTGCTGCAGGAGTCCTGGACACAAGACAGGGGAGAATCCCACGGCCCTGCAGGAGTCCTGGACACAAGACACGGGAGAATCCCACAGCCCTGCAGGAGTCCTGGACGCAAGCCCCAGATTAAGGCTTAAAGCCCTCTGAGCAGCCCAGGAAAGTTCCCTCCCACTCCTTGGAGTTTGGTGCCAGCAGCGCCCCCTACACAAGCTCAGAGGAGCAGACCTGAGGGAACCCTCTTCTGTGTCTGAGCCAGGTGCCAGGTGCCAAGGCAAGGGCCCAAATGTCAGCACTGCACGCGCCGCGGGAATTCAGAATAGTCCCTACTGCTTTATGTTAATAGCTTTCTAATGTTTGATTTATTTATTTGAAAGGCAGAGTTACATGGGTGCAGGGCCCAAGTACTCGGACCATCTCCTACTGCCTTCCCAGGCACATAGCAGGGAGCTGGATCAGAAACCGTGTCCAGGACTTGAACTGGCAGTCCATTATGGGATGCCAGTGTCACAGGCAGCAGCTTAACCTGCTGTACAACATGAACAGGTGCCATTGTGGACAGCAGCTTAGCCAGCTACTCCGTATGCAGGCCCAGCAAAAACTTTTTTTTTAGATTTATTCATTTATTTATTTGAAAGAACTACACAGAGAGAGGAGAGGCAGAGAGAGAGAGAGAGAGAGGTCTTCCATCCGCCGGTTCACTCCCCAATTAGCTGCAACGGCTGGAGCTGCAAGAGCCAGAGTTTCTTCCGGGTCTCCCACGCGGGTGCAGGGGCCCAAGGACTTGGGCCATCCTGCACTGCTTTCCCAGGCCACAGCAGAGAGCTGAATCAGAAGAGGAGCAGCCGGGACTCAAACTGTGGGTTTCTTTGTGGGTAGCTGCAGGAGGGCGGCTTTATCAACTAAGCCACAGCGTGAGTCCCAGGATTTCTTAATCTTTATTGTTTTCCAGGATCTTGGGCCTTTGGTAAAGCACAACATTATTAGACTTCATCAAAATTTGCTACTTGTGCACTACAAAAGACAAACCACAAACTGGGAGAAAATATTTGCATACAATGTACCTGGCATTGGACTTGAATTGAGCATACCTAAAGAATTCCTACCTCTTGGATAAAGATGAGAAACAGCTTGAGTTTTAAAAGATGGGCAACATTTGAGTACATTGCTGCAGTTGATTTCTCAACAATGTTGCAGTGGATTCGTTTCTGAGAGGAGCAGCGTGGTGGGGGCAAGAGGCCCAGAGTCAACACACAGACCCCGGGAGTCGGGTGAAAGCAGGCTTGAGGCGAGCAGCCGACAGACTCGTTCATTACAGTTGGAACCACATCTTATATAGCCAAGACCAGCCAATCTGGTCAAGGGGCGGTCTATGCCCCAACCAATCACAGCCTGTTGCCAGGCAGGCTCCGTTGCCAGGTGGGTTCCAAAGCCGTTCCTGAGTAACTGACACTCGCTTGCCAGTGGCCACCTTGGCATGGCCTTCTCATTCCACCACAGGACATGTTTTACCAAAGTGTGATTCGTAATGGACACATGAATGAATGGTGATATCTTCATAAGAAGATACTTCACATTTTAGTGGTGGGAGAGACTACACTCAAAAAGGCCAACAACAAAATACCCTGACAAGGATATGAAAGGGAAGACATCCCATATTGCTGATAGGAAACTAAAATTATACAACCACTTGGGAAAACAGTGTAGAGGTTTCTTAGATATTAAATATAGGACCAGTGCTGTGGCATAGCGGGTAAAGCTGTTGCCTACAGTGCTGGCATCCCATATGGGTCCCGACTGCTCTACTTCCAGGCCAGCTCTCTGCTATGGCCTGGGAAAGCAGTAGAGATTGTCCAGGTTCTTGGGCCCCTGCACCTGCATGGGAGACCTGGAGGAAGCTCCTGGATCCTGGCTTCAGATTGGCTCAGCTCTTGCCATTGCAGCCAACTGGGGAGTGAACCAGTGAATAGAAGATCTCTCTCTCTCTCTCTCTCTCTCTCTCTCTCTCTGCCTCTCCTTTTCTCTCTGTGTAACTCTGACTTTCAAATAAATAAATCTTTTTAAAAAAAAAAAAAGTTAAATATAAATCTTACAACCCTGAAGTTCCACTACCATCTATCGACCCAACAGAAATGAATGCATATGTTCCCACAAAACACCCCAAAATATTATCCAATTAGTGAATAAATTACAAAATGGGGTCTACCTGCACAATGGAATATTACCAGCGATGCTGGATCATATGTTTATTCTGTGTTTAATGTGCTGATGTAGAGCTTTCTGACTTGTTAGAGATGTTATGTGCACTGCTTCCCATTTTCACCACAGTGTGGAAGGGCTCCATTTAGCCATATCTTCCCTAACACTTGTTTTGACTTAGAATAGTCATCCAAGAATGTGTATTTCATGATTTTGATTTGCACTTCTTTGATCACTAATGATGTGATCATATTTCCATATGCTCTTTGATTTTTTTCATATGTTCTGTGGAGAAATGTATTCAATTCATTCATCTGTTTATGATTTAAATTATTCATTTTTTCTGAGTTGTAAAGGCCATGATATAATCCAGAAATAAATATTTGATCAGATGTATGGTTTGCAAAAAATTTATCTCTTTCTGTTAGCTTACAAGTTCTTATGTAGGTCCTTTGAAACTTTTTAAGTTTCAAAAGATATGAACCAAAATAGAAGAGAAAAAATAGAAATAAAAAATAAGTTTATTTTTACATAAGAAATATATTCACATGACAAGATAAATAGATAGATGGTTATCAAAGTAGCACACTAGTAAAGCTGGTTCTGTGGCGTAGCAGGTAAAGTCAGCACATGTGTCACTGGCTTCCCTTATGGGCCTTGTTTTGAGTCCCAGCTGTTCCACTTCTGATCCAGCTCCCTGCTAATGCACCTGGGAAAGCAGCACGAGATGTCCCAAGTGCTTGGACCTGTGACACCCATGTGTGAGATCCAAGTGAAATTTCTAGCACCTGGCTTTGGCTTGTCCCAGTGCTGTCCATTGTGGCCATCTGGGGAATGTACCAACAACAGATGGAAGATTCTCTCTCTCTCTTTCTAAATTTTGAAACAAATAAATCAATTTTTAAAGAAATAGAAGACTAGTAAAGGTTATAAAATACTGATAATATTAATCCAAAAAATAATGGAAAGTCACAAATAAGCTATATTAGGAATGGAGAGATCATATGAGCTACAGATGTTAAGGCAGGAGATCACAATAAACAATGTGAACATGAATTTTAAAAGTTATATGAAATGAAAAGTTCCTGGAAAAATATGACTCATCCAGTTGACTGAACATAGACAAATGGTTAAATAATTTTCATGTAAATATTTAATTTATTTTGAAATTCCAACAGGAAGACAGAGATTGCCCATCCTCTGGGTTACTCCTCAGATGCCCACAAGAACTGTGGCTAGGTTAGGCTGAAGCCAGGAGCAGGGAACACAAGCCAGGTCCCCAGCACAGGTGGCTTTAACTCAACCTGTTGCCTCTAAGCTGTTGCATTAGCAAGAAGCTGGAATAAGGAGCAGAGCTGGGACTTGTATCAATATGAGATGCGGGTGTGCCAATTGGCATCTTAACCACTACACCAAACACCTGTCCTGAATTAAATAATTTGAACCATTGAATTAAAATGTTCCCAAATCTTCAGTCCGCTTTAGTTCACTGATATATATATATATATATATATATGTATGTAATCAGTAAATATATATATTATATAAATATATATTTATAAATATATAAATATATAGTATATAAATAATATATATGTATTATATATTATATATTATATAATATATATTTATTTACTGATTACATACATATCTACATATATAAAGTGTGAAGGAAATTAATCTAATCACATAGCAATATTTTCAGAGAAGAGAAGCTGAAAGATAAAATTCCAGCTACTTTTAGGATCCTAAAAAAAAAGTGAAGAATTATAAGGAAAGAAAGAAAAAAATTACAGGTCAATTTCATTCATGAATGTGGATACAAGCACTTTAAATAAAGTACTGGAAATAAAATTAAGTTTCTTAATGTAAACATATGAAGAAATTTTGCTTAATCCAGAAATATAAAATTGTTTAATATTAGAAAGTTGTGGAGGTGCTACTTTAGTAGATACAAAATCACCTCGATTATGCTGAAAGGGCACTTTATAAAACACTCAGATTTTTTCTGTGGTCCACGAAGCACTGCTATGACAGGGATTCCTCTCTCGGCACCAGCACACCAGAAACAAGAAATGATGATGTTCCGATGCCAGGAACTGGCAGCAAAAATGACCCCTGCTCCGGGGGGATTGAGCAAGGGTAGGTCTGTGGTGGGCTCAGCTTGATTACAAGAGGCAGCTTTGAAGGTGCAGCATATCAAGGGTTAGTCAAAATCGCCTGAGGTTCTGCAGAAGTTGATGAGGACTGAGAGCCAGAGGGGCTGAGTGCACAGGTCTGTGCAGAGCAAGCCCAGAGGGAAAAATTGCACAGAAGTGGAGCTCCAGAAATGTGCAGAGGAACCCCCTGGGGTGATCATCTGCATTCAGATCTGTGCAGGCATGGAAGAACGTTCCGAAAAGTAAGGAAAGAATTCTCATAAGACCAAGTAACTTCCACTTGTCACGCGGGACGGGGAATGGTTTTCACTCCCGCCTGCTAGAGGACAGAGATTCCATTAAGCCGAGGCCTTTGGTAGAAGTCCGTGGAGGAGCCTTAAAGGACCAGCCACAGCACAAAGGCTGATCTGAATGCACTCTAAGGACCCTGAGAGTGAATTTTGGAAGAATCAAAGTGAGCTACTAATAATTGAACTTCACGAAAGAAAACACTCTTTTTTAAAGGCATAAAATAGTATCCAGCCCTCTACAACGTAGATTTAGAAATAGAAAATCAGCATCCAATAAAGAATTGGATGTCTCACCAAAAAAGCAGAAAAATATGATCTGTACACAAAAGATACATAATCAATAAAAAAGCTTCAAAAAAGGGAGAACATTGTGGTACAGCAGGCTAAGCGGGGCACTGGCATCCCAAATCAGTGCACCTGTTTGAGTTGTGTCTGCCCAGTCTTCAAGCTAATTTATCCAGTAAACAGCAAATAATGGCTGAAGTACTTGAATTCCTGCCTCCTTCTGGGAGACCTGTATGAAGCTCTTGGCTCTTGGCTTCAGCCTATCCAAGACTTGGCTGTTGTGGTCATTGGGGAGTGAACCAGCAGATGAGAACTTGTTTCTCTCTCTCTCTCTCTCTCTCTCTCTCTCTCTCTCATTTCCCTGTTATTCTTCCTTTAAATAAATAAACAATTTTTAAAAAAAAAAGTCTCAAAAGTGACAAAAGGAATTGGCAAAGACTTACTAATATCAGGATAGGTATTATCAATATTATAAGTTCAAGAATTTAAAGAAAGTATGAACTGATTAATGAAATAATTGGAAGAAATGAGTCAAATGTAAGCTCTAGTGATTATAGAATAAGGTACTGTATGAAGATTAACAAGAAATTAGAAACTAGGAAAAATATATAGGAGCTGAATAATAGCAATAAAAGATTACCAAAATAAAACATAGAGGGAGAAAAGGAAATGAGCAGAGGGTCATTAACCTGTGGAATAACATCAAGCAATGAAATGCACGAGTGACTGGACTCCCCAAAGCAGTCGGGCTGGGAGGAATATAGGCAACATATTTCATGAAGTGTTGACTGAAAATTTCCCTGTATTTGAACTGCAAATTCCACATTCAAGAATCTCAAGCAACCTTAAGAAAAAAAAAAAACCTAAATTCTCATCAAGCCACATCATAATCAAATAGCTGAAAGCAAATGTTTGGAAAAGTGTTTAACACAGCCAAAGATAAAAAGACACATCACATACAAAATTACAAAGGTAAGAATGACAGCATTTTTTTGTAGAAACTTTTCATCAAAACGCAGGCATTTAGCCTCATGATTAGGACGCTGATTAAGAAGTCCTCGTCCTATTTGGTGGTTCCTGGGTTCAATTCCCTGCTCTGACTCCTGATTCCAGCTTCCCACTAATACAGAAGTGATGGCAGCCGTGATGGTTTGGGGAATTGGATTCCTGCTACCCATGTGGGAGACGAAGATTGATCCTCAACTCCTGGTTTTGGCTCAACCTAGTCTCAGCTGTTACAGACACCTGGGGAGTGAACCAGCAGATGGAAGCTTGTCTCTCTCACTCTCGCTCTCCTTCAAACTCGCTCTCCAGTTCGATTGGCCATGCCTGCCTCTGTCTCACTCCCTCTGGGTTTGATTGCCCCTCCTCCCTTCCTCCCTCCTCCAGGTTCTTGCGCTTGTTCTCACTCTGTCACTCTGTGTGTGTGTGTGCTCTCTGTATCTCTCTGCTTCGCAAATAAATAAATAAAAAATGTTTAAGCATTCATGCTAGGGAAGGAAAAAACAATATGGGGTCTTGATGAAAAGAGAAATAATTATCAATCTTAACTTCATATCAAATACAACTGAAATCTTAAAGTATAAATTGAAATAATGTATTTACAGAACAACGGAAACAAGCAGAATTCACAAGCAACAGAAACAGATTCTATGTATTGTGAAAGGAAGACTTTCTAGGAAGAAAGTAAGAATACAGCATGGAAACTAGAATCTATACAAAGGAATGCGATCCCCAGAAATGATCCTGTTTAATTCTGTTTACAGTTACTGTCTTGGGGTCTGCTCTGTGGCATAGTGGGTAGAGCTGCCGCCTGCAGTGCTGGCATCCCATTTGTGCACCAGTTCAAGTCCCCGCTACTCCACTTTCAATCCAGCTCTCTGCTGTGGCCTGGGAAAGCAGTGGAAAACAGTTCAAGTCCTTGGGCCCTTGCACCCTCATGGGAGACCTGGAGGAAGCTCCTGGCTACTGGTTCAGCTCCAGCCATTGCAGCTGTTTGAGGAGTGAACCAACAAATGGAGGACCTCTCTCTCTCTCTCTCTGTCTCTCTCTTTGTAACTCTGTCAAATATATAAATACGTCTTTAAAAATTGTCTTAACAAAGACACTGTGAATAACAGCAAAAGCAAAAGACAAGAAGTGTGGTGTATTGAGGTCTTATATTGTAGATGGAATGGCCTAGCATTATTTTCATAGACTGTGATAATGTCACACATTGTAAAACCTAGAGTCACCATTAAAAATAAAAAAGAAACAATGTAAATTATATGCCTATGGAAGAGATAAAATGGAATTTTCTTAGTACTAAATTAATCTAAAGCAGGAAAGTATAAAAACATAGGAAAGAGAGACAATACAAAAATCAATAACCTAGTGGTAGGTTTGAATACAATCAAATCAGCAATTACAAGACAGGAAAATGGGCTGCACCACTAGCCGGAAGCTTTTTTCTGTGAAGGGCCAGAAATAAATAGATTAGGCTGGGCATGTTACTGTTATTCAACTCTGTCATTATATTATTAAATGCATAGGCAGCTCTTTTGAGAATGAGAAAACTAAGGTAATATTCATCAAGCAATGTGTCAACCTCAATCATAGAAAGAAGTACTTGAAATGTCATACAGTGAAGCAAAATATCAAGTCCCAACTATGCACGTATACTGAGGTTTGCAACAGAGATAAAGCCAGTGCTACATACTGCGGCATCTATGCACATGGCCTTCCACTCGGGGTCACAGGATCGGCATCAGTTTCCATTCGTCTGCTGGTGGAGTCCCCTTCGGGAGGTTTGGAAGCACTTTACATTCTAGCAAAGTAGTATCCTTGAGTTTCAGTATGTCAAGCACACTTGGAACTTTCAGACTCTCACTAGTGCTACCTCCCTGAAGCATGGACAATGTCGTCTGGTCTCCATCCTCAGTTGCTTGGCTCTGGCTATATGCAAATCGCATACACAGTAATAATTTGTGGCTTTGGAATCTGTGTTATAACTTAGAGCACAAAACTCTTCTCCTTTTACATAAACCCTTATAGACTGCGTGATGAAAACCTCCACAGATGCGGATGAAAAATAAAACATGCTCTACAATGCACCCTCTCTTTACCACTAAGCTACCCACCCTCAGCACTTGCTCCCCAAAATTCTTTTGAACCATATCATGAGCTGGGCACTCTGCTTCCTATGCATTAAAAGATGCATGATAAGGACCTAGGTTCAAACCAGTGTCATACTGTACACTAAGTCAACACAGAGAGCAGTACAGGGTTCACTGATGTTCTGCCAAAGCAACAATCTTCACGTACCAACAGAAAAAAAAAATTGGAGCTCTCTACTGACTCTCTGTACCAAAAAGTACCACATATTTATTCCTCAAACAAAACTGCTGAGCTGAATTTTTTCCCAAATGGTGAAAACCCAGGAGCTGTGAGCATGGAATCCAGCTAGACCTGAGCTGCATGGTTTTATTCCACGTTAACTTCAGTACAATCAAAGTCCACAAGATGGCGCATGGATCTCAGGAACCCATGTTGGTCTCCATCAACCCAGGCTTCTGAAAGTGTTTTCCGACAGACACGGTTAGTTTTTAACAATTGGTCACCAATAATCCCTATGTCCCTGTGTGATGTTAGAAAAAAAAAATTTAGAAAATCTGCAGTCTCTAACCTGGAAGCTAGCTGTGATTAACTTATCTAAATTTTTGGAAAAAATGGAAACTGTGTCAAATTACACAGACAATCCCTACTAAATTCAAGAGAAATGTTCAGGTCCATAAAACAAACAAAAAATCTTGATGATATTCATCGCATGAAGAATTTGGAAATGCTTAAACCAAGTCCTTATTCTTTCAGCTTAAATCATCCCTTTCCCTGGGGACAGCTTATTTCAACCCCAATAAACATCACTTACCCCTTCTCAGAGTTCTCACCCAAAGAATAGGTTTCAAGTCTCTGGATGGCTGCAGGTAAGTGCTTCAGAGAGACAAAGACTATCTTGTATCTTAGGAGGACTGGGGCCACCACAGTGGTTCTGAGGGAAACCTTTCTGAAGGAAAGGTGGAAAGACAGGCATGAGTTACTTTTACAGAACCTTGAGCTTCAGAGGTGGTAACTGCAGCATTCAATCTTCAACAATATAGACGATGGTGCACCCACTGGTTATTAACCACGGGGCTCACTTCATTCCATCACGATGAACATTGTCTTCTTTATTAAGAATGATTTGAATCTGACTTCACATTTTAGCCATAGTCACAATCTGCTTGTATAGAGGTATGTTATTTATTACAGACTGCTTATTTACACATCTTTGTTTTTGATAGTCTAAGCCTCTAATTTTTTTAAGAATTATTTTTTTTCTTTTTTGACAGGCAGAGTGGACAGTGAGAGAAAGAGAGACAGAGAGAAAGGTCTTCCTTTGCCGTTGGTTCACCCTCCAATGGCTGTCGCAGTTGGCTTCACTGCAGCTGGCACATCATGCTGATCCGAAGGCAGGAGCCAGGTGCTTCTCCTGGTCTCCCATGGGGTGCAGGGCCCAAGCACTTGGGCCATCCTCCACTGCACTCCCGGACCATAGCAGAGAGCTGGCCTGGAAGAGGGGCAACTGGGACAGAATCTGGCACCCCGACTGGGACTAGAGCTCGGGGTGCTGGCGCTGCAGGTAGAGGATTAGCCTATTGAGCTGTGGCACCGGCCAAGAATTATTTTTTTTTTCCTGCAAGTGTCTAATTTATTTATTTATTTATTTGAGGGGCAGAGTTACAGACAGCGAGAGGGCAAGACAGAGAGAATCCACTGGCTTACTCCCCAAATAGCCATAACAGCTTTAGCTGAGCCAATCCAAAGCCAGAAGCCAGAGCCTCCTCTGGGTCTCCCACACGGGCCCAGGGGCCCAAACCCCTGAGCCATCCTCCACCCCCTCTCCAGGCCACAGCAGAGAACTGGACTGGAAGAGGAGCAGCCGGGACCAGAACCAGCGCACGCATGGGATGCCAGTGCTGCAGGCAGATGATAAACCTACTGCACCATGGTGCTGGCCCCAAGTATCTAAATTAAAACAGAAACCGAATGCCCAGCTTTCTTCCTACAGGTACAGAAACTTTTCACATACCCTTACCTAGCACTCGGAAAATCACAGAGGTAATGAAATTGGTCCTGCAAGAATTATTTTATTTCTTTGAAAGACAGAGTTACAGAGAGAAGTAGAGCCAGAGAGAGAGAGAGAGGTCTTCCATCCGCTGGTTCACTTCCCAGTTGGCTGCAACGGCCAGAGCTGCGCTGATCCAAAGCCAGGAGCCAGGAGCTTCTCCTGGGTGTCCCATGTGGGTGCAGGGGCCCAGGGACTACTGCTATTCCAGGGCATAGCAGAGAGATGGATCAGAAGAGGAGCAGCTGGGACTAAAACCAGCACCCATATGGGATGCCGGTGCTTCAGGCCAGGGCTTTAACCCACTGCGCCACAGTGCCGGCCCCTAATTTTGATACTATGCATATCATCAGATTTAGTACCTCGATTTAGACACTCCACATAAGCCTCCAGTCTCACCTTGACAATTTCCAGTAGGAAGATGGGCAGAATTTATTTTTAACCATTTTGTAATTTATATAACGGGGAAATATACAAGTCTTGCATGATGTGTTCTTTTAAACCCCTATATGTAAAATGATCCCATGGTAAGTGCAATTTTTAAAAAGATTTGGCTAATCCTCCACCTGCGGCACCAGCACCCACTGTTCTAATCCCAGTCAGCCTGCCAGATTTTGTCCCGGTTGCTCCTCTTCCAGTCCAGCTCTCTGCTGTGGCCCTGGAGTGCAGTGGAGGATAGCCCAGGTCCTTGGGCCCTGCACCTGCATGGGAGACCAGGAGGAAACACCTGGCTCCTGGCTTCGGATCCACTCAGTGCGCTGGCCAAAGCGTGCCGGCCGTGGCAGCCATTTGGGGTGAACCAATGGAAAAGGAAGACCTTTCTCTCTGTCTCTCTCTGTCTCACTGTCCAACTCTGCTTGTCAAAAAAAATTTAGTTAGAGGCAGAGTTACAGACACAGAGAGGGAGAGACAGAGAGAAAGGTCTTCCATCCACTGGTTCACCCTCCAAATGGCCGCAATGGCTGGAGCTGGTCTGGTCTGAAGCCAGGAGCCAAGAGCTTCTTCTGGGTTTACCATGCAGGTGCAGAGGCCCAAGGACTTGGGCCATCTTCTACTGCTTTCCCAGGCCACAGCAGAGAGCGGGATCAGAAGTGGAGCAGTCAGGACACCCAAAGGTGCCCACATGGGATGCCAACGCCTTAGGAGGAGACTTAGCCTTGGATGTGGGACTCCCAAGAGGCTGCTTAAGGGATACACAGCAGACTCATAGAATGGCAGATGTCCTAAATAGCACCCTGGCCTCAGAATCAGCCCTTAAGGCATTCAGATCTGGCCAAAGAGCCCATGAGAGTATTTTAGGCATGGAAAGCCAAGACACTTTGGGAAAAAAAAAAATGAAATGAAAGATCTCTGCGAGTGAGATCCCAGTGGAAAGAACGGGGCCATCAAAGAAGGAGGTACCTTTCTCTGAAGGGAGGAGAGAACTTCCACTTTGACTATGACCCTGTCGGAATAAGATCAAAGTCGGTGAACTCAAAAGGCTTCCATAGCCTTGGAAATTCATTGACTAGAGCCTAGGGAGATTACTGATGCCATAAACAAGAGTGGCAAATTGTTAAGTCAACAACAGGAGTCACTGTGTACTTACTTCTCATGTAGGATCTGTCTTTAATGTGTTGTCCAATGTGAATTAATGCTCTAACTATTACTGAAACAGTATTTTACACTTTGTTTTTCTGTGTGGGTGCAAACTGATGAAATCTTTACTTAATATATACTAAATCAATCTTCTGTATATAAAGATAATTGAAAATGAATCTTGATGTGAATGGAATGGGAGAGGGAGCGGGAGATGGGAGGGAAGTTATGCGGGGTGAGGGGGGAGCCATTGTAATCCATAAACTGTACTTGGAAAATTTATATTTACTAAATAAATGTTAAAAAAAAAGAGGCTGCTTAAACATTGTACCAAATGCCCATCTTCATTATTGTGATTTCCATGTCTCCTGCCCATGCATAATTTTATACTTTTGCTACTACAAATGTGGACCCATAAAAACTACCTTGCTTAGGAGAAAGCATGGTGGTACAACAGAATATGCCACCACTAGCAGTACCTGCAGCCTGTGTCAGAGTGCCTATTGGACTCCTGGATGCTCCACTTCCCAATCCAGCTTCCTGCTAATGCACTTGGGAAGCCAATAGATAATCTCCCAAGTACAATAGATAATCTCCCAAGTACAATAGATAATCTCCCAAGTACTTGACTCCCTGACACACGTGACAGAGATCAGGGTGGAGTTCCTGAATCCTAGCTTCAGCCTGGCCCAGACCTGACTGTTGGGCCATTTCGGGAGTGAACCAGCGCATTGAAGATCTCTCTCTCTCTCTCTCTCTCTCTCTATATATATATATATATATATATACACACACATATATACATATACATACATATATATACATATCTATCACCTCTATCTCTTTTTCACTACTTCCTTCCCTCCTCCCTTGTCACTCTGCCTTTCAAATAAATAAGTAAATAAATCTTTAAAAAAAAAAAAACTATCTTGGGACCAGTGCTGTGACATAGCAGATAAAGCCGCCACCGGCAGTGCCAGCATCCCATATGGGCGCCAGTTCTAGTCCTGGCTGCTCCACTTCTGATCCAGCTCTCTGCTATGGTCTGGGAAAGCAGTAGAAGATGGCCCAAGTCCTTGGGTCCCTGTATCCATGTGGGAGACCTGGTAGGGACTCCTGGCTCTTGGCTTCAGACCAGACCAGCTCCAGCCATTGTGGCCATTTGGAGAGTGAATCAGTACCAGTGGATGGAAGACCTTTCTCTCTGTCTCTCCCTCTCTCTGTCTGTAACTCTGCCTCTAAATAAATCTTCAGATCAGCTCAGCTCTGGCCATTGTGGCCAATTGGGGAATGAACCAACAGATTGAAGACACCTCTCTCTCTCTCTCTCTCTCTCTCTCTGCCTCTCTCTCTCTCTGTGTAACTCTAGCTTTCAAATAAATAAACAAATCTTTAAAAAAACTATCTTGTTTGTAGATTTCAAAAAATTTTATGGATCTATTTTTTATTCAATATTATATTTCAAAGTATAACACAGATTAATAACACTAAAGCTCCACTTTTACTATTGATTAGAATTTAATTGTATGAACATATTATAACTTACAGTTCTGTTTTAAAAGATGTATGGCCAGTATTGTGAAGTGGCAGGTAAAGCCTCTGTCTGTGATTCCAGCATCCCACATGGGCCCAGCTCCCTGCTAATGGTCTGGGAAAGCAGCAGAAGATGGCTCAAGTGTTTGGGCTCCTGCCACTCATGTGGGAGACCTGGATGAAGCTCCTGTCTCTTGGCTTCAGCCTTACCCAGCCCTGGACAAATTACCCGGATTTGATTATCACACAATGTATACATATATTGCAATATCATCATGTACACCATAAATATGTATTATTATTATGTACCAACCAAAAATTTAAAGATAATTAAGGTTACAAGGTTATAGCATTAACATTAATTCAAGCAATTTTTATGACAAAATGCAAAGTTCAGGAAGAAGGAAATGCTTTCCAATCTGCCTGAAACCTTGGAAAATACTGAAGTATCCAAATGATTTCATTTTCAACTACGTGCATTTGTTTAGCCTTAGCAGATGCTGGCAAATTATTTTCCAAAGAGGCTTTATCAACTTATATTCACACACAGGCTGGGTAAAAAGTCTACCTTACCTATAACAAGACTTAGTTATGTTTTTTATTAGGGTTATCTTTGAGGTTAGGGTTTTTATGTCCCAATTAAAAATCTGAGCTATCATAAATTCATAAAGATGTTCTGGTTTTCCCCTCCTGTAAGTAACAAAAACTTTCTTTCCTTATTGCTTGCACTGGGCTTCCTTGCCTTAATTTACCGACTGGGATCACCAAAATGTTTCAAAGTGAGGTCAGTCTGGGTCAGGAAGTTGAGGCTGGGGGCTAATGCCAGTCAGCCTCTGGAGTGCTTTTTAAATAGATACTCCTCATCAGAGTGAAGATGTTTCTTTGCATTCTTTGCTCTTTCAGAATTTTTAGATGAATGGATCAGACAATTTCCATGTGCTTTTTACATCTGTTGAGGCCAGAGACAAAAAATCCACTGCTAGCATCAGCTTTTGCTCTAAGATCATGCAAAAGACAAGATTGTTTGTTTTCACCATATCTATTTAACAACGGAAGTTGTAAAGAGCAATTAAGCAATAAAAAATAAAAGCATCTACATTTGAAAGGAAGAAATAAAATCTGTGTTCACAAAAGACATGGTCTTATATGTGGAAAAACCCAAGTTTTCTAAAATAAGTCCAAATGGATCAAAGTTGCATGATAGCAAAATCAACATCCTAAAATGAGCTGTATTCCTATACACTAACAGTAAACAGTCTAAAGTGTAATTAAGATAAGTCTATTAATGCTAGATCATTAAAGGTAAATCAATAGATAAGAATAAAATTATAAAGAATAAACTACATAAATGAAAGAATTGAATAATAGAAACTATAAAATAGTATTGAAAGAAATTTTTAAATACGCACATAAATGGAAAAATATTTGTGTTAATGGACTGGAAGAATTGGTATTAAAAGTCAATGATATCCAAAGCAACCTATAATTCCACTCTTATTTTCTAAAATATTTATTAATGTGTTTGAAAGGAAAACTTACAAAGAAAATGGCAGGGAGAGAGAGAGAGAGAGAGAGATCTTCCATCCACTGGTTCATTACTCAAATGGCCATAACAGCCAAGGGTGAGACAGGCCAAAGCCAGGAGTGTAGAATTCCATCCTGATCTCCCACATGGGTGCAGGGGTCCAAGCATTTGGACCATCTTCCACCACTTTCCCAGGTACATTAGCAGGGAGCTGGACAGAAAGTGGAGCATCTGGGACATGAACTGGTATTCTTGTGGATCACTGGTGGTGGCTTAACCCACTGCACCACAACATCAGCCACACATTCTTTTTTGTTTAAGAAATTGAAAGCCTATCCCAAAATGCATATGGCATTTGAAGCAATCCTGCATAAACAAAAAAAATCATGAAAAAGATAAATTAACTTGGTAAAGTCACACTTCTGTGTTTCAAAGCTACAGTAGTCAAAACAATGCAATCCCTGCTGCTCCACTTCTAATCCAGCTCCCTGCTTATTCATCTGAGAAAGCAATGGAAGATGATCTACCTACTTGGGTCCCTGCCATCCATGTCGGAGACCTAGATGGAATTCCAACTCCTACCTTCATCCTAGCCCAGCCATGGCTGTTGTAGCCATCTGAGGAGTTAACCAGTAAGTGGATATTCTCTCTCTCTCTCTCTTTCTCTCTCTCTCTCCCTCTGCCTCTCTGTAACTCAGCCTTTCAAATAAATAAATAAATAGCTTAAAATTAGTCAGATATCTAAACCTAAGAATTAAAACTACAAAGCTCTTAGAACAAAACTGAGAGGACAGCTGTATGTTTTTGGATGGTGACATTAAAACAGGAAACAAAAGAGAAAATTTTGAGCTTCCTCAAATTGAAAACTTGAGTGCATCAATGGACCTTATCAAGACAATGAAAAAAGAATCTATGGAAGTGGCAAATTTTTTTTAAATATCATATAGCTGTTGCAGAATTAATATTCAGAATATGTAAACAGTGTCTGCAACTGAATGACAAAAACCAAACAGCTGAATTTTTAAAATGAGCAAAAGTATTTTTCTACAGAAGATATACAGAATGGCCAATGAGCACATGAAAGGATTCTTAAGGTCACTGATCAGAAGAAAAATGCAAAGCAAAACCACCATGAGATACCAATTCACAACCATTAAAATTGCTGTTACATAAACAATAAGAGCAACACAGGAAATAACTGTCGGCAAGGATGTGGAGAAATTGGAATCCTTGTGCAATACTGGGGGATGTTCAAAAGAGCATAGGTACAGTGGCATACATGGAATATGGCAAACTAGGAAACACATGGCATAGACATATGATGGACTCTTATTCAGTCTTAAAAAGCAGTGGAATTCTGGGGCTGGCGTTGTGGTGCAGTGGGTTAAGCTACAGCTTGCAAAGCTGGCCTCCAATATTGGCATGCTGGTTTAACACCTGAATCCTCTGCTTCTGATCCAGTTCCCTGCTTCTGTGCCTGGGAAGACAGCAGGAGATGGCTCAAGTGCTTAGGACTCTACCACCAACATGAGCGACCAGGAAGAAGTTCCCAGCTTCTGCTTCTGCTTCAGCCTGGCCCTGCCCTGGCTGCTCGGCCATCTGGAGAGTGAACCAGCAGAAGGAAAACCTCTCTCTGTCTCTCCATCACTCTGCCTCAAATAAATAAGATAAAGTATTTTTAAAAAGTAGTGAAATTCTAATGCATGCTACAACATGGATGCTAATTGAAAAAAGTGGACCAAAAAAAGACAAAAGTTTTATGATTCTAAGTAGGATGGTGGTTGCAAGAGGGTGTGGGAAGCAGAGGATGGGGAGTTATTGTTTCATGGCCAGAGTTGCAGGTTGGAATGATGAAAATATTTGGAAATGAATGATGGTGATACTTGTGAGCACTGTGAATGTGCTTGAGGCCACTGACCTGTATATTTCAAAATGGTTAAAATGTTAAACCTCATGTTATATATATTTTTCTCTGATTAAAAAAATGTAAGGGACTGATAACCTGGTGCAGGGGGTTAAGTTGCTACGTGGAACACCTCCATCCCATATTGGAGGAGTGCTGGTTCAAATCCTGGCTACTCCACTTTTGGTCCAGCTTCCTGTTAATGAGCCTGGGAGGCAGAAGATTATGGCCAGTACTTGGGTTCCTGCCATCTACGTTGGAGACTTGGATGGAGTTCCAGTTTCCTGGCTTCAGCCTGGCCCAACCCCAGCCCTAGCTGTTGCTGCCATGTGGGGAGTAGGGAGTGAACCAGTAGAAGGAAGATCTCTCCCTCTCTGTGTCTCTTTCTCTCTCTCTCTTCCTCCATCACTCTGCCTTTTGAATAAGCACACACGAGTATTTTTAAAGTTAAGAAGGAGGAATATTAAAATATCTTTATGACAAAGATATGCTAATTCAGAGGAAATGTTTAAATTTCTTAAGAAGTACAGCTTTCCAAAATTGAAACAAGAAGCAATGGAAAATTGGAACAGTTAAGTATCTTTTAAAGTTTTATGCGTAATTTAGAACTCCCTAGCAAAAAAAAAAAAAAAAAAAAAAACAACAACAACACTAGGCCCACATAACTTGACTATTACAGTTTATGAAATATTTAAAGAAAAGTAACACTGATCTTACACAAACTCTTCAGAGAATACAGGAAAAGGAAGTATTTCCAAATTCATTTCGTAAAGCCTAATGAATTCTGACCTAGAAAGAAAATTAAATGGAAAAGAAGAAATCTAGAAAAAAAATCCTTTCAGAACACAACTTTAAATTATCAGCAAAATATCAGCAAGTGGAATCTAATAATATGCAAAAAGAATATATTATAACCAAAAGAGATTTATCTTAGATATCTTAGAAAGATATCTGTAACACTAAAAAATTAATCATTCTAATTTTAAAAATTGAGTGGGAAAATCTATATGGTTGTCTCCATAAATTCCGAAAACCATATTTAATTATGTTCAAACCCCATTTTTGTGAAAAAAAAAAAAAAAAGCCAATCAACTCACAAAAAAACTACCTTAAGTAAACAAACAATATCTACACACACACACACACACACACATATCCTGACAATGGCAAATATTGAACCCTTTGGGGCTAAAATCAAAAATAAGGCAAAGATGTGCACCATCCTTCCTTCTACAATGTAGTGAGCATGGACGCATCAGCAAGAGCACTAAGAAAGTAGATAGGGAGATATTGATGATCATGATACAGATAGATGATAGATAGATAGATAGGATAAAACTGTTTTTGTGTCCTGAGGTACAACTATAAATAATAATAATTGACATTTATCAAATAAATAAATGTAGTGACCTATTTTAGTGACTTAGTGCCTTCAAATTGGCCAATATCCAAGCAGCCATTTGATTCTACGTTCTAGAAAGAGTAGACAGAGGACACAGAATGGCCATCCAAGCTATATTTTTAAAAGTCTTTCCAGCTACTGGTGATGAGTCAGCTGAAGAGCCATATGTCAAGAAACGAAGTTTGACTTTGAAATCATCAGCAATCATATGCCTAAGTTATAATGAAATTTTTTGGTAAAGAACATACGGGTCTTTATGAATGTTGTGTAGGTAAAGATTTCCTAGAACACTAAATTGCCTCAAACATTAAAAAGAAAGAAGCTGAAATAATGACCTTCCTTAAAATTACACACTTCTCCTTTAACATCATGCACTGAGAAAGTGAAAAGCAAGAAGCCAATCTGTAGAAAATGAACAGCTGAATAGTCTTCATATGCAGAATGAGCATACAATTCCTCTACATCAACAATAAAAGGACATGATAATAACATATCTTTAAACCACCAAGATTTGGACATACACATCACAAAAGCTCAACATTAATCAATTCTATGAGAATGCAGTGGGCTCCATCGTGACACAACCTACAGCTACCACTACGGCTAAGAACACAGTAGGTGAAAATGCGACTCAAAAGCAAATCCCCTAACTCCGATGAAACTGTAAAACGGAAAACTCACTTTGGGAAATTGTTTATTGGTCTCTAATAAATTGTTAAACAGCAAATTCACTTCTAGGAACCTGAGGAAAAATGAGTTCAAATGTTCATCCAGGACTTGGAACAGAATGTTCAAAGCAACTTTGGTTATAATTGCTGAGGTGAACAGCAAAACTGATGCATTTTCATGAATGGACAATACTTGAACAATAATAAAGGGCAAAGGAATCCACCTAGCAAGTATGGATGTCAAACTATTATGTTGAATAAAAGAAATGAGATACTTAAGGATATACATATATACTACATGTTAAATTTATATTAATTGCAAAATTCAGATGCAGCTGCTTTCTGGTGATAAAAATCAAAACAGAAGTTGATGTTGGGAGAAGGGTGGTTGAAAAGATGCAAAGAAACATTGTGAATTATAATACACTCTCATAATGAAGTGATAATAAAAAATGCACACAGTTTCAAAACTTATCAATCTTCAGTTCATACTCTTAAAATGTATGTATTTGGCCATCTATGAATAATATATCCATGGAATAGTATTTCCATATAAAATTAAAATGTTGATATAAATAGCATTCAAATATTGTTACAGATTTAATGCAAGTAATCGCTACTTCATTCATGGGATTTTTTTTACTTATAATTTTAACAATGTGTTATCATAATTCTCTCTATGTGTATTAATTGGCTGTTCACATACATGCATACAATATGCACAACTTAATATTTTCACATATTTATATGTACTTATAAATATTTATCAAAATGGAAATATAGACTTGGCTCTAATCATAAAAATGAGTTATTTCATTTTACATTTGGTTTACTTTTCTAGTAATTTTTATTTTATTGCATTTTTCAAAGTGTCAGTTTAAATTAGATTAAAAAGAAAAAGAAAATATGGTCCTTTAAAGATAGTTTGGTAAGTACTTATCTATAACATGTAACTGAACAAGAATCAGTATATAAAAATATGAAGAACAATGTATTGATAAGCATATGTTTCCAGTAAAAACTAGCCAAAATATATGAACAAGTATTTCACAAAGTAAAATATGATTTGCCTACACACAGAGGGTCAGCCTCATCAGTAATCAGAAATGTCAAGTTTAAAAAAAAAAAAAAGAAAAGGAAAAACCATCAGAAAAGCTCTGATAAGACTACATACTCTCTGTTTCTACCATATGACATTTTAGAAAGGACTGAAGCATGAACACACTGAAGAGATTGGTAGTTTCCAGAGGTCTGGGGACAGAGAAGGACGGATGATCAGGTGGAGTCCAGAGCAGTGAAACCGTTCACCAGGACACTGTTAGGATGCACAGGAACATGTGCTGTGATTGTCACTTACATTTTAAAAAAGCCAACACAACTGTCAGTCTAATCCTGGACTTATCTTTCTTTTGTGTTCCACCAGCTTTTACTTTACATAGTTGAATTTCATGTTACTGAGTGCCTAGAAATGTACAATCGTTGGATATTCCTGCCAAATTGGACCTTTTATGTTATAACGTAGCCTACTTCGTGTCTGTCACAATGAGTTTGATGCCACCTCCTTATGCTATAGTATCCGGTTATTTAGTTACACACTGATCTAGGTTGTTCTGGAGGTATTTTATCAGGTTTAGCATCTACAATATGTGAGTTTCATGTACTGGGGATTACACTCAATAATTTGAATTGACTACACCCAGTTGTGTGGGTTTTTTTGTTGTTGTAGTTTCGTTTTTAAGCCTTAAAAGCAAAATCAGATTTCTCTAAAGAAGCAGTTCCACCTGGGAGATGCAATGTAAGGTCCTGCCTGAGGATTTCCTGTTTCTCAATTTCAATTCCAGATTTTGGACTCCTTAGACACCATTATCACATGAGCCAGCTCATTGAAGTCCCTGCCTCCCTCCCTCCCTCCCTCCATCCATCCCTCCACCCATCTATCCATCCCTCCATCCCTCCCTCTCTCCCTCCATCCATCCCTCCACCCATCTATCCATCCCTCCATCCCTCCCTCTCTCCCTCCATCCATCCCTCCACCCATCTATCCATCCCTCCATCCCTCCCTCCCTCCCTCCATCCATCCCTCCACCCATCTATCCATCCATCCATCCCTCCCTCCCTCCCTCCATCCATCCCTCCACCCATCTATCCATCCATCCATCCATCCATCCAACTGTCTAAAATGTCTGGTTATTGATTCTGTTTCTCTGGAGAACCACGACTGACACAATCTCTAGTGATGCATTTTGCCTCAAATCTTAACCTATTTAATATGTGTATAGTTATATCAGCTGTGTTAGTAACTGTTGCAAGTTATATAAAATTTACAGCAGAATGCCAGTCCAAGCACTGGCTGCTCCACTTCCAATCGTTTCCTGGTTAATGTACCCAGGGTGGTAGTAGAAGATAGCTCTGGCTATTGTAGGCATTTAGGGAATGAATCAGTGGATTCTCTGCCTCTCCATCTTTCTAAGTCATTCTGCCTTGCAAATAAGTATTTTTTAATCTTAAAAAAAGTAATGGCTAAGTTTACTCAGTACAACCAAAAGTTGAACTTGCCAATTTTAACATTTCTGTTCCATTTGGAACAAACTGATAAGAAAAGTTTGATTTATTACATACATATACATAACCTAACCTCTCCCAATCTCTCTTCTTTGAGGCTAAGATTATGTTTACATTAGATTTTCTCACTCCTCTATGTGTGTATTTTTCATATTTTTCTCTCTAAACTTTCATTTGTATATTTTTCTGCTATGTCTGCGAGTCCATGAATTCTCTCCTCCATTATGCTAATTCCAGAACATTCAGTTAGTTGTTAGCTATAGGTTTTGCAAAACTTCACAGTCTCATTTCATGTTTATTTTTAAAAATATATTCAACAGGTGAATTTCTAACTCTGAGTCTGCTCTTTCTCCTATAGCTCTTGTTCTCTGTTCTGTTCCTGTCCATGGTATTGGATCACATATTTGTTTTTTTTTTCCCTAGTGACTGTTGGATAGCTATAAAAATAATAGGAATATTTTGAGGTCTGAGGTTATGTTTTCTCCTTTAAGATCGCATTTAATTTTTTTTTCAGCCAACTGAAAGTGCAAGATAGCCCAAATTCCCCTAATTTCTTTCAGGGATATATTGAAATTTTCCTAACAAAAGAATTTCTTATTGCCAGAAATTTTTTTGGAAATTCCTGACAGTAGTAGGTACTTGAAAAAATATTTATGTCATTAATTTGCAACCCCCCAAAAATGCTGTGAAACACAATCACCTGAATACTAAAACTGAAAGGCAGGAGGGCATGTTGACTTTTCCACAGTTACTTTCATTCTCCTATGCTTTAGAGCTTTTGATTTTCATGAACTCAGAGTTTTCTTTCAAAAATAAAAGTGCATTCTATAGTTGACTCACCCCAGGTGAAGAGAGAGGTGGATTTATCGTTAACGGCTGACCTGTTAAGAAAGAAGAAATATAGAAGTTTGTCATGGTCCTGGATAACGGTCTGCAGATTTCCTAATGATACTCCTGGTGTCTGTGAGGTCCCTAGTATACCACAGGATAATAGGATTTTCAGGTACAGATGTTCAGCATGCATTTGGAAATGATTTCTATAGCTATGGAGATGAGTCAGGCAATGAAATCTCTGTGGAAGAAAGATCATTGAACCTATTGGAGCAGGTGGCATTGATAAGGGAGGCAGATTCCTATACATAAAGTTTCAGATCTAGGAGTGCACAGAGAAAAACGCTGAGTCTCACTCTCGCCAGTTCCTGGACTCAGTGAAGAGGTTAAGGAGCTAAAGAGTGTATATGAGAAGGCAATTGTTTCGCTGTATTGGTTTTCTATTTATTTGAAAGAGTGACAGAGATAGACAGATAGATCTGCCATCCACTATTTTATTTCCCAAATGCCTTCAACAGCTAGGGCTGGGCCAGGCCAAGCCCAGGAGGCAGAACTCCATCCAGGTCTCCCAGGTGAGGAAGGACTCGAGTACTTGAGCCATCATCTGCTGCCTCCCATGGTGTGCTTTGTAGGGAGTGGGCTCTGTTTTACAGTAAGCAACGCAGACATCCCAAGTGGTGTTTTAACTCTTGCATCAACACCCCATAGACCACAGAAATTGAAATGAAGCTCTTAGGAAAACACGTGAAAAGCAGTTTTCAAGAAGTGTGGTCACAGCTGAAGAAAAATTGAGGTGAATGGATACAGAATCAATCCAGAATGTGGGTTCAGATATATTAAAAGGACTACAGTTTAAAAGCATTAAAAAAGAAAAAGAGATAAAATTGAGGCAATGATGTATTACTGTTTCTTCAGCGAAAGGTAGAATGGATTTAATGAGGTAGCTGGATAAACAGGAAAAATCTAAGCTTTATCAAGACACACTTCTTAGAAAATCTATCCAGAGAGATTTTTTCCAAGATAGAATCATCTTAAATTGTTTTCCATATCTTCGTTTTGGCTCTCCCATAGAAAAACTTAGACACAGAGAGTAAAACATCATGACAATAATCACACATTTTCTAATGTTCAATATTTTATTGTGTTATTTTGGTCTTCCATATAGTTTTGTGATGGGCCTTGGCAATTTGTGTCTATCCTTGGGCTCAGTTCCAAAAGTAACACCCTCCCATGAATCATTTGTTCTGCAGTTGAATCATTGCGTTTTCTTGGGTTTCACTTTTCTTTATTTCTTACACAAAGATTATATTCCTGTAAAACCATGTGCTTGCAGAGAAGTCACCATCTCAGAGGTGACCACTGTGAGAGTGAATGTTCTAGAATGCAGCCAACCATGCACACTTAATGACTTTCGGAAGCTGATAAGCTGCATGCCAGATTCTCATTGTCTTGTGTAGAGAACATCGAGTCCTTTCCTTTCTCTTTTTAGTCTTCAGGTGGAGTGATGTGGCTTCTGGCTTTGCTTCGCTGTTATTAACCGTGAGAGCCAGAATCTGAGCGACCGTAGACTAGCAAGCACCATGAAGATCATTACTAAATGCAGCCCCACTTTCTACTTAAGTATTTTGCCATCTTTTCTACATATTAGAAAGTCTCTAGTTGTGCAGAACTGTTGCCTCAGCTGTTCCTGGCAGACAGATAGAATAAGGATGCAAGCCCATATTCCTAAAGCCCACATTCATAGGAATGTAAGAGAGAACCCTACGACTTGGAGCACAGACGCTAGGTAAGCGGAGTGGAGGGGTGGAGAGCCACTGCTTTTCTAACTCTTCCTGTGCTTCTATTTTTTTTTCCTTTCTCAAAGCCACTGAGGAATAGTTTGGTGTTGTATTTCACAGCAACCTATGGAGGATACTGATATTTTCAAAGAACTCTGGAAGAATAAAGAAATCATTGACAGATAATAAATGATAGACTAGGACAAGAGTTGGGATGCAATTTTTTATTTTAATTCCGACATTTGAGTTTCCATAAAGGGAAATGTTCTTTTCTTGTCACTTGTTCTATTCACTGTTTTTTGTTATTTCAGCCAGGCACTTATGGGCATTCCAGATGACAGCAAGCAAATATGATATTCCTGGTGATAAAGATTTGATATTGGATATGACCTTTCAGTTTCTTCAGATGATGAATAGGCATACTTGTGGGGTTTTATTGCTTATAAAATTACCAAAAAAAAAAAAAAAAGCAGAAAGTGAAACTATCCCTAAAGTGGAAGTCATTTCTCACTGCCTACGTAATGAGTCGTCGTGACTGACTCCAACCATGACTACAATAAATAGATGGTGGTTGAGGCTCTTTAGGACCTTAAGCATCAGAGTAGACTGCACGTCCACTGCACTTGATAGAAATCTGCAATGGGGACTTCTTGGCAAATTCTTGAAGAATTCCACATAGATAAAGATGTAGGCTTTGCTCTTCCAAATCCACTGGTAAGAGATAGCATTGAGATATTGGAAAATGTATTTTCTTCTCATCCTTTACCTAGGCAAGCCAGCATCTACCGAACTGCGGCTCCACAACTCCTACTCAACAGAAGAACATAGGATTGCCAAAATTGGAAGCAGAGTTTGAACAAGTGGTTTTACTTAAAATCTCCTAATTTTTTTCCTAGAAATACAGTCACAAGTGCATTTCTTTCTTACCTAAGGTAAAGAGTGATAAAATAAGAAAATTGTGGAAATATTTTTAGCCTTACAAAAGAGTTATACTGTAGAAATCAAAAGTTGGCTTATGACAATTTATTTTCAGAGGGCATTTTGAAAAAAGCAAAGTTATAAATAGCTCATGAATCAAAGGAAAATCCTTTTCTGTATTGATATATCTTAAGTTGTGCAAACTGTGGGTTCCTAATTTGATTGGGTTTATGAAATGGCACGTTAACCTTTGTGTTGTATGAATATTGCTTGTTGTTTATGGAGTGTAAGATTTAAGTGAGCATCTCAGCTACCTTTTCTTTATTTTTGCAAGTATTAGCTACAAAATACTGAGTATGTGGAGAAATATTTGCCTTAAAAACTATGTTTTCCTGAGTTGTCTCCCAAAGAATGCCATGTAAACCGATTTATCAATGTCTTAATTATCAAGCATTTGTGCAACATTTTCCTAAGTAGTTTGTAAATGATAACTCATTGCATCCTAACACACCAGCCTGAACTTTATGTAGATTATTATCCTTACTTTTCTGACGAGAACTAAAAGGCATGTGGAATTAGGATAATTACCAAACTCACACAGCTGTCAAATGACAAAGCCCAGGAAGTCTGGCTCCAGGATTCATGATTTTAAATCTATCATGCTGTGCAGCCTCTCTTCAGAGAGGAAGAGAGATTGGTTTTTTTGTTTGTTTGGTTTGGTTTGGTTAGGTTTGGTTTGGTTTTTTCTTCTCTTTGTCTTTTGTTCTTGGGCTTAACAGGGTTTAACTTAAGGTTACTGGAGATGATTTATATGAACAATTGTACCAACTCTATGGAGCACTGTATCTTCATTTCTTTGTGATCCAAAAATGTCCCACACTGCAGAGAGCACCTTTAAGTGTAGCAAATATATATTTTAATCAGATATTCCAATCTATCTGCACTTAAGAAATAAAAGCCTATACATAGGTGGAATAGCCTATACACATGGTGGAATACAGGCAATTCTGAAGCAACCCCTTCCACCCATTTTCCTCTTCAGATTATTGGGTTAATTTAAGCATTGCATTGCCCTAATTTGCCTTACACACAAATTAATAATATTCAGCTTGGCTTCCTGCCTTGTACCACACACACCCCTATCCCACCATCACACATAAATGGCAGAGTTGGATGGTTTCAATGATGTACTTATCAATGACACATTAGAGAAACTTTCAGAAACTTCTAAAGGTATCAGGATTCCGTTTCAAAGAGTAAGATCTGTTCAAAAACACAACAACCATGGTAATTGTTCACATCTTTAGAACAGAGTTCAATGATCAAAGCAAAATCTGGGAAGAAACAACACAAGTTTCCCTGGGCTACTTACAAAATAACTCTGCTGGCGAGATGCTGAGGAAGCCAGACTCAGTGCCCAGCACATGAGAACAAAGGCAGGAGGTACTTCTGTTTCCTCACTGAAGACCTGTCCAGTGAAATTCTGAGCTTGGAATGTCCATTTCATCTTTTTCTATTCTGATGAAAATTAAATGCATCCTGAGCCTCTATACATGCACACTGCATTCCCTAACCTGACAGAAATCAAAGGATCCTCTGTGTTTTCTTTGTTAATTTATACTATACCACTCAGGCATTCTCCAAACCAGAAATATATTATTGACTGAATTTTGCATTGGTTGAAACATGTGGCCAAGTAAGATCTTAATCACGCTATACCATGAAAAACAATATCTGCTATTTGGAAAAATCGATGTACTTCATAGGGAAATGCAGCACAAGAGGAACAAATAACAGCAAACATTGGCCCCTGACAGCACTTCAAGAGGCATTTGGGTGGTCATTAGAGAAAGAGCCAGAGCTAGAAAACTCCGGACAACACCCAGATTTTTCACTATTAAAAATCTTTCCTTAACTGATTGAGACTTGCAGATCTTGAAGATGTTAGAACTTGATATTATTTGTCTTCTTGCTTTAGAGCTTGCTTACGATATTAACTTTATTTTCAAGCTTAAAAGCACCATCCATAGGTGGATTCGTCCTCAGACACCACAGCCCAGCATTATTGACCTCAAGGGCACGCTTTGAAGTGAGCAGGGACAGGGTATATGAGGAATTGCTCAGGTATCTCTATGTCACTTGGGATATTATCTAGGGCTTGTATATATGTTTCCCTGGGATATGAAATTATAAATATGATAACATGCTGGGAGACATTTTTATTTAGATTTTGTCTGCATAAAAACCCATAGTGGATCCAAAGTAATCAATTACTCAGTAGACTCCTTAGCAACAGTTTCAGTTATGCAGTGTCATGCACAGCCTGAAAATTATAAGTGGAAAATTTCAAGACTAGCAATGTGTGACGTTAAATTGCATAAATGCTGAGTAGAGTGAAGAGATTTCACACTGCCCCCATTCTGTCACAACCAGGAATTGAGTCAACTTTGTCCAGTGTACTCACATGGTACCTCTGGTCCCTTGGTTGCTTTCTCAGTTTTGAGATCCACAGTCACAGTGTCTTATTGCTAGAATCCAATTAGTTTTTAAAATAATGGCCCTAAGTGACAAGAGTAGTGATGTTGGCAATTCGGATATGCCAGAAAGAATTGGTATAGTGCTCCCTTTAAGAGAAAGGTGAAAGTTATCAGCTTACTAAGGAATATGAAAAAAAATTCTCACACTGAGGTTGCTAAGATCTATGGTAAGAACAAATCTGTGACATGGTGAAGAAGGAAAATGAAATTTGTGCTGGTTTTGCTATTGCAGCTCCAACTGCAAAAGTTACGGACATAGTGCACAAGTGTTTAGTTAAGACGCAAAAGGTTTTCAGTATACCATAGGTTACATGTACAGGAAAGAATATAATATATATAGGGTTTGGTGTTTTCATGGTTTCAAGTATTCACTGGGCTCTTGGAAAATATCCCCCAAGGATAATGCTGTGGGGGCTTCTTGTGTATCACATCCTATACACCTGGACATGTGCTAAGCACTGTAAGACACAAAAATCAAAAGCAGTATTACAATCCTTGACATCAGATACAAACAAAGTGTGATTTTAAAAGAAGAAAGTACCTATGTTGACTTATAATAACTTACATATCCAAAAATGGTTACATAAACTGATCCTGAGACTCCTTATTCATGACATAAAGACAACCTCTTGAACTGTTAAAAGAATAAAATGAGAAATACATATAAAATTGTTGAGCTAAGGGCCTACTGCACTGGCCATATTTAATAAAATCTCATTCTTCTTCCATTCAAAGAACCTAAAATCTACCAAAAAAAAAAAAAAGAAGAAGAAGAAAGTAGCAGATAATAAATTATTCAACAACATGAAAAAAGGAAGATCCTTAAGATTCATCATGGAGGGAACTGGTGTTGAACGGAGTTGCCAGGAACTCTCGAGTGAACTTTGACAACCAGGCTGTGGCAGTGTTTGAAGAGAGAAGGACAGGTGCAGCACAGAGAGGTTTTCGGTTGTCTGTGTGAGTGGCAAGGGCTGGTTGGAGTTTCTAGACCTGCAACGTTATACAGAATAGAGACAGAGGCATGGCAGACTCTCAGTGGGAAGCCAAAACTACCATTACAGCAGCATCCTCTGGTACATGAAAGTCTTTTTTTGTTTTTCAAGGAGGAGCTTCCTAGTGATTATGATGTGTGGATGTTCATTGCTAAGAATATCCCTGAACTGATCAAGACTGGACAACTTCGAATGAAAGTTGAAAAGGTTTGAATCATGTATTACATTTGTCTTATTCTTCTGAAGCTACTTAGCATGTTTTTGAGCTTGGTTTGGAAGCCTAAAACATCCTTAAGATGATTGAGTCCATCTTTCCATTGTCCTCAGGTGCCATTACTCAGCATTGATAAGCTTGAAGGGCACAGGCAACAGCGCCTTGCTCACCTGGCTCTGGGGTACATCACCATGGCGTATGTGTGGGGTCAAGGCGATGGAGACATCCGAAAGGTTTGGAGATTTTCTCTTCTTTCCTGTGTTACAATGGCATACATTTTCATGGAAATAAAACTTAATGTATATTTACTGGAAAAAGTTTCAAAACTACCAAAAGTACACTTTGCAAAATTTTGATAATGGAAAAGAAATTGATCATTTACAGACAGCATGTCAACTGTTACTCTGAGCACATTTTAGTTTTTTATTTATATAACACAGTTGCCCCATCCGGTAAATATATAGAAATGTAACTTGATTCTCTATACTGTAAGCATTGCAATTATTATATAATCACCCTAGTAATTTGAAATGACTTTTTCACTGAGTTCCTGAAATTTGGTTCACTTATTAAATCCTCTATAGATAAGTCACTATTTTAAATGATACTACAATGAGAATCTTTGAATATAAGCCATTTTTCTCTATTTATGATTTTTTGGGAAGTATGCATGTTTTGTGGCTCTTTTTAGTTAATGTTAAAGTGTTCTTACACCTGTAAACATAGAAGGATATATTGGTTCATTCTAGCCAATATTAGATAACTTTAAATGAATGCTTTTTATAGGTAAATTTGTGTTTAGTATTCATATGTTAGTCATAGCCCTATTATTATACAAATGTAGCAGTTATGAGCCCAGAGCTATTACCAAGTAGGGTTGGTAAGCAATTCACTCAAAACCCAATCAAAAGAGTTTCTCATAAGCTCCTTTCAGTGGCTGGTATACAACAGATAGAATAGGAGTCAGGTGCAGACTGTCTACTCTGTCATTACAGACCTAGACATGCACCAAAGTCCCTGTCTCCGGTGGCCAGGTGGAGCAAGGGAAAGCACAGGAGAGCCAATTAAATTTGAACTTCTTTTTTTCTTAAGTTTGATTTTTTCTTTTTTTATTATTTTATTTTGTTTAAGGAACACAACTTCATGCATTTAATATATACAGATTTAAGAACATGATGATTCTTCTCCCACCACCTCCCTCCTCCCTTTTCCTTTCCCATTCTTATTTTTTACAGAGATGAATTTTTTCAGTTAATTTTTATATTCATAAAATTAACCCTACACTGAGTAGAGAGTTCATCAATTAGTATGAAGAAATAAAACAAATCCAGACATCAGATAAGCAATGCATTTATTTCATGTATGTATGTGCCACATCATATAAAAATTTATTGGATATTCTGTATTTTTCCCTGCAACCATACTTACTTCAAACCAATGCTGACTGCAATGCCTTTACATGGGTCCCTTCACATCACAAAGGGATAAAATAGATTCTAAAATCACAATCTACCATTTAGTGAAAGTTTTTCTTTTGTGACAAGTCAATAGGCATTTCACTGAGCTATTTTTCTTTCTACAACCTGTTTAGTGACAGATCTATAGTACCATTCACTTATGTGATCAGTCACCTCCCAATGTGTGGGGAGGAGAAAGAAGTTACTCTGAATAATCAAAGAAACACCTTATCCTTCCTCAAAATTGTCAGACTGCCATGTTTAGAGTCTGGGATGGTGCAAAATGGTTTAACACTAATCCCAGGCTCCCACTCCAACTTAATAAATGTAGCTGTGTGCATGATCTCCATAGTCTTGCTAGAAACTGAATCTTAGCTCAATATGTGGGTATTGTGTATGTATGTATATATATATATATATATATATATATACACACATGTATTTATGTCATCAATAATCAAGGTAATATATGTTAGGTGCTTCAAACAGAAGTCCAGAGGTTTTAAATACATGATCACAAAATATAGCGGAGACTTCAAACAGAAAAGAAAGAGGGAGAATGCAACTAAATCATATGGAAACCAGGATGAACATAAAATTAATAAATTTGTCAAGAATTACAGAAGAATAGATGGGAATGTATTTTTTAATTTTTTAAAAAAATTTTGTTAACATAAACAGAACATATTTATGTATTCATAGATACAGTTCTAAGAAGGTGACCATACTTCCCTCCCCCCATAATCCACATCTCTTTCCTTCTTTATTCATTTCTTTTTCCTTTAATTTTTTCAATAATGCGCTTTTAATTTACTTTATAATCCGAGGCTTAATTCACCTCTAACCACAATACTCAACAAGCAAAATGTAGGAAGACCACTGTTCTACTGGAATATAGACAAGCGCTCTAAACAACAATCAAATCACAAGATGTCAATTTTGTTCTTATATATTGGGGGCTTTTTGTATTATATATTAACTGCTACATATCAGAGAAAACATACGATATTTGTCTTTTGGGGACTGGCTTATTTCACTAAGCATAATGACCTCCAAGTGCATTTGAAAATTTTGTCTGGGTTTTGTATTTTTCATTAATGTTATGCTGTGAGCAGGATTTGGTTCTCCAGCCTCACCCAGACAGACAGATGTCCCAAGGTCTTAAGCTGGTGGATTGCTGCCTCTATCTGAGGCTTGATCCACCACAGTGTCTGAAGGTGCCCCCTGGGAGGGTAGCTGGATTGGATCAAGCTGCTGGGCTGGAGGCCCATGGTTCAGTCACCTTGCCATTGTGAGGAGAGATCACACACAGAGCAGGGCTCCAGGTGTCTGTTTTTCCCAGCTCCTGTGTGACTGTGTCTTTGCATCCACTCTGTCATTGCAGTCTCCATCAGAAACTGCACTAATAAGGCTGCCTAACAAAGTCAGGAGCCAAAATAAAGCTTCTTCCTTCCTAAGTAGCTTCCCTCAGGGAATTTAGCTTAAGCAAATGGCAGAATGATTGCCTTCTGAAAAGGATCATAGGGGATAGCAATGAAAATATGTGTGTGTGCATAAAAAATATAAAGCAAAATATATATCCAGCTAAAAGAAAATCTCAAATATATCCATGGAATAGATGAGTAAATCAATGAGTGAAATGAATTTTCAAAGTCAAAAAGCAGTCAAAGATACAGGCTTCTCGTTCTCTCTCTTTCTTCTCTGTGGTTGATGTATGCCTGCATCAACCCCAATCCAACATCTGAACATCTACTAACCACTGGGGTTAAGTTATGAAATGAATAGAGAGGAAAAAATTGCATTTACTTGGTTTCAAGTGCCCTCATCTAAAACCACTAATGTGTGAGCACCCAGCTAGCAGAAAAGGTGAGACCCTGCAGTGGTTAAAATGGAATATTGTGTTTTAATTAGGTCTTGCCAAGAAATATTGCCATTCCTTACTGCCAACTCTCTGATAAGCTGGGGCTGCCTCCTATTCTGGTTTATGCTGACTGTGTCTTGGCAAACTGGAAGAAAAAGGATCCCAGCGGGTATGTAGACCCTGATTATCACCGGAATGGAAGGAATGTATTCTATTTACAGCAAAGGGGGGTTCGTTTACTGACTTAAGTTTGGCAGTCAACTTTCTTGGTTTTGGGTAGAGCTGTTTGTACTGCTGTGTTTTGAACTACAAATGCATTGAACATACATGCAAGAGAAATGTAGAGATAACACACAGTCAACTAGACAAACCTTAAATGTTGCCTCGAATTGGACTGTGGAACACTTACTAATGTAACCTCCATCCTAAGCAAGTCACAGAATATTTCTCAGAAATTTTCTTTGGACCTATTGTTATCCAGCTTCCTTCCTTGTCCCAGGCAAATATATTCTCATTTATCTTACCAAAAAAAAAAAGTGTGGGGAGCTGGTTTTTAACCCTTAAGATGCCTGTGTTCCACATTGGAGTGTCTGAGTTTGATACCCAGCTCCACCCTTGACTTCAGCTCCCTGCTGATGGTGATCCCAGGGGACAAGAGTGATGGCTTGATTGGTTTTCTACCACCCCCATGGGAAGTCTGGATTGCCTTCCAACCTCCAGTCCCAGCTTCAGTCAGCCCAACCCTTGCTGTTAGAGGCACCTGGGATGTGAACTAGTAAATGTGAGTGCTTTCTCAATCTCTCTCTCTAGCTCTGACTCTTGCTTTAGTTCCAGCTCTAACTCTGGCTCTAGCTCTGTCTCTCAGACCCTTTGTCTTCTCCTATCCTGTCTCTCTACCTGTTAATTTTTTTAAAAAGTGTGTATTGTATCACTAGATTTCATATCAATGAAATCATAGAGTATATATGCACTTGTGTCTGTCTTCCTTTGACTCCGCATCTTTGGAGATTCTGAGCAGCTAACTGTCACTTAGCCAGCTGCACTTCATCTTCAGCAGTGCTGGCTGGCAGCGATGCCTGGGCTTTCGGAGGCTTTGGCTCAGAATCTGCCCTTTTCCTCCCCCTCGTGATAAGATGTTACAATAAAGGGACGTAGAAGTGGGCCCTTCCATGGCTCCAGGCAGTACCTGTGGAGGAATACTCTGCACATGGGAATAGCACAAGACAAAAGGATTGGATCTAGGAAGTTTCTTATTAGTTACAGCTAGTGTGGGTATATATATATGTACTTATTGCATATTTCATTTTTTGTTTTAAGTGTAAGTCAAATATTTTCAACACCTACTGGAGAAACATTAAAATGTATTTTTTTGGTTTTTATCTATGTCTTATTTCTGAAAGATAAATCATATTCAGGTTAAGAATAATAATAATAACAACACAAAAGTATTTGCTTTTTAATTGATTTTCTTTCTCTGATCCCCTCATCCCATTGCTTCTTGGCTGCTTTCATAAGACCCATGACTTATGAGTGAGTATTAGATTCTTATCTTTTTCTAAGAATTTTCTTGTATTCCAAGTGAATGTTGGCTTACCAATATAGTTCAAGTGCATTTTACATGATTGAATTTAGGCAAAAAATAAGTAATTATTTAAGGGCAAATAAAACTTAGCACTTAATTATATCTGTGATTATAATATGTCTGTATTTGGTAATATAGCTATAGATATCTACAAAACTACTACTTGCTGACAAACATACAATTGATGTGCACACACGTAATACGTAATGCACACACTTGCTTGCATCTGTGACTTTGGAAGGCTCTGTGCCCAGAACAAGTTAACAATGTCAATCAGTAAGCACACATGCTCGTGTTCTTTTTGACCCACTCCCTACTACTTTTGACCTATGTACCAAGCATAGCTTAGGACTAGGGAAACTAAGGTAAATATAATTAAAAGCCTGACCTGGTACAGCTCACCTAACAGAGAAGAAGAAAATTATATGAAAATTATATAAATTTACTTATGACTGAGCAAAAAGGTAAGAAAATAAGGTACTGGCAGCCTTGATCAAATAGAAGGCATGAAGGGAGGGACTCCTGAAGCAAGCCTTTCAGCGGAATCTTGTAGAGAAATAAGAATCGGCTAGATGGAAAAGATGAATAGTGAGTGTGAGGCTCTTAAAGTGAGAAAAAAAAGCTGAGTGCACTGTCAGTGATGCCTGGTTCAAACAGCGTGGTCAAACAGTGTGGTCAGATACTAAATACTAAATGTATCTAAAAAGATGATGTGAGACTTGACTGGCTATGGCAAGAAATTTCATCAGTACCTTAAGACAAATGAGACAATGGAAGAGTTTTAAGCAGTTCAGCTCATTTTAAAGATGAGAACACTGGTACAGAGAAAGAGGACACTTTTATAAAGATCCGTTCATTTATTTGAAAGGTAATGTTACAGAGAGAGAGATGGTTCACTCCTCAGGTGGAACAGCTAGGACTAGGACAAGACAAAGACAGGAGCCAGGAGCTTCATTCCAGACTCCTGCATCAATGGCAGGACCTAAACACGTGGGCCATCTTCTGCTGCTTTTCCCAGGCCATTAGCTGGGAGCTGGATAGGAAGTGGAGCCGCTGGGGACTTGAACTAATGCCCCTATGGGATGCTAGCATCATAGGCTGCGGCTTTACCTGCTATGCCACAACACCAGGCACAAGATGACACATCTTGCACAAAATCACAGAACAAGCAAGCCGCAGACATGTTCTGGCTTCAGATACCTTGAATTCGGCTACCATACTATGCATAGATATGCAGATCCTGAGACCATGTTGGTACCAATGCCAAAACCTCAATGAAAGAGAGAAATAGGACCTAACCAGTTATTTGAATGTTTTTGGCAAAACAGATACACCACTGAGAAACTGAATTAAGTTCATAAATAAAAGTGTTAACATAAATATATGGAAGTACTTCCAAGTTTTCATGGGAAATGCGCATTAGGTTTGCACGATGCAAATGAGGTCTCTGCCTATGTGTGCTCAGTGATTCTCAAGGTAGTATATTCCATCTTTACCACTGAATAGAAAGCTTTTATATTTATGCACTGAAATAAATCTATTAATTTCATTTTCCTTGGGCATTTTGAAATAACCTCATATTTATTTAAATGAGAAGACAAACTCTTCAAAGTCTGCCCTTTAGGTATCTCTAAAAACATTGCACGTATGTCTATGCTAATTAAATATGCCTGCAACAAGTTAATGGGATTAGATAATAGAAACAGAACTAGTTTGGGGATGTCTGGTTCCAAGTTCCAGAATGAAATTTCAAGTCCGAAGTTAACCTACTTAGTATTAATTATCTGATCTTAGACGATGGGCCTAAGCGTTGACTCTTAATATTCCCAACCATATAATGGAGAGATTCTGGGGAGGCAGAGGATAAATACACATGGATGAAAGTGAAACATATTACTATTTTTGCTAAAGTTCTTGCCTTTCTTGACTGACATTGGCAGAAACATGGACATCCTGTTCTACTTCCCTGGTGAAGACTGTGCTAAAGGCTTTTTCCTGGTCTCTCTGTTAGTGGAAATAGCAGCTGCTTCTGCAATCAAAGTACGTACACCCACAATTGATTTTGCATAACAGGTCACACAGGCCAAGCAACCAGTTAGCAACTGAGTTGTAGTGAGCATGACTTAGCTTTATTCCTGCCTAAATATAGCAGTAGGTCATTTAATTGGGAATAAAAGATTGTCTGGCAGAAAGAAATTATTTTTATACACCATCTAAAATACAAAGGCTAGAAGCCATTTATTTTAAACCAAATTTGAGAGTCCTGTGAGAAATAAAAAGGAAGATTTTCAATTTGATTTGGCATTGAAATTAAATCATGGTGACATTAAAAAGATGCTTTTAACTATTAGAAATAGAAACATACACAAAGAGCCATGAAAATGCCTCTAAATTAAATATTAAATAAGTAAAGACATATTCAACATTGTATAAATATAAGGAAATTTGTTAAATAGTCAGGATGCTTATCCCAAGAAAAAAAGTGTAAAAATAAATGCAATTGAAAGATTTGAAGGGTTAAGACTTAGAGGTATTCTATTCTATGTCAGTGTTGCATGCTGGAAATCTTAGCTCTTTGTTTGTGATTTTTTTTAAGATAATTCCCGTTTTGTTCAGTGCCGTGCAACATCAGGACCGGAGCACCCTGCAGAAGGCACTTCTGGATGTAGTCTCTTGTCTGAACAAAGCCCTTAAAGTGTTTGAGCAAATCCATGGCAAGTATTGTACACGGGACAGTACTCAGGTCTGACAATGGAGTATTTCGTGTTGTCTGAGGTCTTGAGTCATTGAGAAAAGGGAAGCAAAAAGCAAGTGCCACTCAGTGTTTCCCCTTTATGAATTTTATCTCACTAAGTCATTGCGCCTTGCCTGTGGTAGGCTTAACTATCTCAGTGTCAAGGTGTGGAAATCGAAAGTCAGTAAGATAAGATAAATGATTAAAGATTACACAGGTCATAAACAGTGAAGCCAGGATCCAAGTGAGTTATGTGGAATTTATCCACCTTTCTTGCCTCCCACCAAAATCCACAAAGAGCTTGTGAAAGTGAAGCCAGTTCTAAAAACATGTAGCTTCTGCTTGATGAGAGTGCTGTGGGATTCTGCTTTTTTTTCACAACCTAGCAAGATACTCTAGGAGGGGCTGGTGCTGTGGTATAGCAGGTAAAGCTGCCACCTGCAGTGCTGGCATCCCATATGGGCGCTGGTTCCAGTCCTGGCTGTTCCACTTTCGATCTAGCTCTCTGCTATGGCCTGGGAAAGCAGTAGAGGATGGCCCAAGTCCTTGGGCCCCTGCACCCATGTGGGAGACCTGGAAGAAGCTCCTGGCTCCTGGCTTCAGATCAGCCCAGCTCTGATCGTTGGGACCATCTGGGGAGTGAACCAGTGGTTGAAAGACCTCTCTCTCTCTCTCTCTCTCTCTCTCTCTGCTTCTGCTTCTCTGTAACTCTGCCTTTTAAATGGAAAAGTAAATCTTTTTAAAAAAAGAGCTCAAAATTCTTTGCAGAACAAGAAGCCAAAACAAAACAAAACAAAACCTAGCAATTTGAATTTGCAAACCTGCCTTACTGGTTCACCTGTCAATGGGCCTCAGGTCACTGTTGATTGGTCATGGGCAAGCAGACAGACCTTCAACTCAAATGGCTTTGTTGAGTATGCTGATTCGCTCAGTACATCATGTACACCTTTATTAAACTATCATGCTGCACCCCACAAGCATGAACAATTAAATGGCAGTCAAAATATTTTTAGATGTCTGTAAGGAGGTAGGAAAAATAAAGCTATGGTGAATATTCAGAACAAAAGTTCACAAGCTTTAAGGAGGGAGACCTAAAGGTGTGGTCCATTGGTGTGTGTGTGTGTGTGTGTGTGTGTGTCTTGCTGTTATTTCTTCTACAATTTCAGTTTCTTTAAGCAAGAAGTTTATCTGTTACATAAGAAAGCACGATTGCTAAAGAAATGTGCAGTTTACCAGGTGTCCTGATGATGTGCGGGAGGTGGGCTGCTCACCCCAAGCTTCACAGCCCCGTTCCACAAGTGTGGGCAGAGTCCTCGGGAGCAGACAGCAGGGGGAGGGAGGGCTTCCTCCCCACAGACTGGCTTCTGCCTTTCCTGCATTTGTTTTCTTTCTGTTAATTTCCTCTGAGGCTGCTGATTTAAACACATGCCATCTTTTTACAGAACATGTGGACCCCAAACTGTTTTTCAATGTCCTTCGCATTTATTTGTCTGGGTAGGTATTCCTGTTCTTCAGTACGCTTTCTTATCAATTAAACATAAAGAACATAAGAAATGCTGTGGCTGGACCCTGCTGTCTACCTGGTTGAAACAACAATTTAGATTTCAAACGTAACTGTGGGAGAGAAAGAATCCACTGTTCTTTATGGTATTACTTGGCCAAGGATGCACTGGGGATTGAAGGAGGAAAGCAATTCATGTTAAAAAGAGGCAAAGATCTGTGCAAAGAGAAGTTGCCAGTTCTAGAAAAGCTTTGGCGACTTTCTCACAATTAGGTTTAGTAGTCCGTTGGAGAGGGTGTGGATGAAGAATCATGAAATCTGCCTCTTGTCACTTCCTGCTCTCCTCTACTACAAGATCTGACATCGGAAAGGTGGGCGTTAATCCAAGAACTGATTTTCCTTTCCTCTCTGGTCTAGTTGGAAAGGCAACTCCCAGCTTCCAGAAGGTCTGCTGTATGAAGGGGTCTGGGACACCCCAAAGAAGTTTGCTGGGGGGAGTGCAGCCCAAAGCAGCATCTTCCAGTGCTTTGATGTCCTACTGGGCATCCAGCAGAGAGACGGCGGAGGTAAAGTGGGAAGTGATGGATAGTAATCCCCTCTTAGGTTAACATAACCTCATTCTTTTTTTTTTTTATAACCACATTCTAATATTGAACAAGTGCCTTGCCTCCAGCACCTCATCTGAGCTGATCTGATGGCTTAGGACAATCGGTGGTGAAGTAGGGATTACATTGCCGCCATCCCATTTGGTAGCTGAACCATTGGCTCCTTGTCGTGCAGCTAGAGAATGCAAAGCCAACGCCCAAACTCAAGTCCGTCTCACTCTCAGTCTTACTCAAACACGTCTGGAGTCCGGTGGACCCTGGGGAAAGCCAATGTCACATGTCCTATGACGTCGGAGGATCCGACGCTGAAAGTGGGAGGCCCCTGAAAATGAGCCAGGACTGCGGGTACAAGTGGCAGAGGTGGAGATCTGGGCGACAGGGAGAGGCTTGGCATTGCGACTGTGGAGCCAGCTTGTAGCCCCAGAAGCCCAGGGCTACGCCAGCACTAACACTGAGAGATGAGCCACAATCATTTGTGCTCCCCTTAGGAGCTTAAGAGGCCTCAGGAAGAATTTTCTCCTTTTCCCTGTTTTCTCAAACACCTCTTTGACAAAGGGGAAAGCATGGAACTGGGTGAAAATACACTTTTTCCCTCTTAATTCAGTTAGATTATTTCCTTAAGCTCTGTTAGATTCAGTGCGGTGGCCCACCAGGCACAGATTATATGGGTAGATATGCTTTCTACACCATCAGCCTCTTGGAAGGCTCAAACACAGTGGGAAAATGAGGAAGAAATCACACACAGAAATCCTATCATGAAAGCATGCGTCTGGCCCATGAGGCTATGAGAATTAAGACTCTTTTACCATGAATCCCATCACCTGGAGAGAGGATGGCTTTAACCACAGTGCCTGCTGCAATGGTACCTGTTGGTGAGCTCTCTCCATCTCTCTCTTTGACCTGCTGTGGTCCTCTGCATTCAGAAGGGCCCTGGCCTCCCTCTTACCCTCTCTTTGTCTTGTTCCTCTAGCATCCGCTTTTGAGTTCCTGCAGGAAATGAGGACATACATGCCTCCGGCTCACCGGGGTTTCCTTGGCTCCTTGGAGGCAGCTCCATCCATCCGAGAGTTTATCCTTTCAGAGAAGGACGCGGGCCTTCAGGAAGCTTATGACGAGTGTGTGAAAGCCCTGGTGGCCCTCAGAAACTACCATCTGCAAATAGTAGCCAAGTACATCGTGATTCCCGCACGCCAGAAGGCCAAGGAGAAGGAAGGAGAGGAAAAGCCCTCGGCGCTGGAAAACCAGGGAACCGGGGGCACCGACGTCATGAATTTTCTGAAGACCGTGAGGCAGACAACTGAGAAATCCCTCCTGAAGGAAGGCTAGGGCAGCCTGGGCAAGGGCACAGCCAGGAGGGCGTCGCCATGTACTCCCGCCACAGAGCACTCTCAGACTCCTGGACCAACAACAGCCAATACGATAGAAACACCACAAAACAATCAACAGCATTTTTTTCTAATACTTATAAGAATAAGAATAAACAAAAGATAATTGTATTGTATGAGAATGATAACCTCTTCTATACTAAGAATGATAACCTCTTCTATGCTCCTGGGGAACAGTAGCATTTTCTGCTTACTGCTGGTTGAATTCTTTATTTAGTGGAGGGTTAAGCTTGTATAGATCAAGAAAACTGAAAGTTTGTCATTGTAAAAATTAAAAGAAAAGTAAGAAAGGGAGGTGGAGGGAGAGTAGGGTGGAAGTATATTATGCTCCTAAAATTGTATATATGAAATACATAAAATTTCTTACCTTTATATAAATAAAAAAGGATTTTATAATTGTGAAAAATGTTCAATTGAGCAGCTATATTTTCTGTATTTTATAATTAAATTAGTGATTAAATTCAATAAATAACATGTATGTGTAATATAATAAGTCTTGTTTCAATTTATAATTATAATCAGATAGACCTAAGATGAGAGCTACTTGATACTGCTACTCCTCCAGCAGGACTGTAGATTCCTGTACTGTCCTGTGTTCATGTGATTGTTTTTTATAATATCCTGTTACTGGTATGCATTCTCACTACCCAACAAGCCTCATGATGGCAGGGCCGCTGCCTTGTTTACTGGGCTGATCACCCTTGGCTCTTAGTACTGATCCTGACTTCAGATTCTTTGGTTCCTTTGCATTGGAAGTTGACAACCCAGATAGGGTTTATTGGGGCTTTATGTTCATACACTGGTCAGTGTGGCAGAAAGAGGTTCTGCTGACTGGTTCCCAGAGAGGAGCTGAGCAAAGCTGTCTGTCAGGTTGGGGAGGCATGGCTGCACCCTCTCGCTTTCTGAATCATTCCTCTAGGCTCACAGCACTTGGGTTTGCACCTGGTTCATTGTACAACACTGGCACAGCTGCTTACTGCTTACTGTGCACGTACTATACCTATACCTCAAATGGCAGTGTTGCTCCTATTACCACCCTAAGAAAGTCACATATTGTTCACACTGGGCTGCTGCGGGCATGAATACAGGTCACGGAAGTCCCTAAGAGGGTAGCAGGAGGCCTTTTGCAGTTAGGGTCTGTACTCCCCTTGTTCCTCGTTGCTTTGTAACTGGAGATGGATCCATGGTCAGGTCAGGAGATAGATCATGTGTCAGGCCAGGTGGCACTTGATTGGGTCTTATTGCCCCTGAGAGACTTTATCCCTCTTATTTTCAAGAAGATCAGTCTAAGGTCTTGTCTTATGCAGCAGCTTCCTGCTGAGGGGAGGTTAAACCCTAAATCCTAAAGGCATAAAAGTGTTTTGCTGGGGCTGGCATTGTGCTGCTGCCTACAAAGCCAACATTCCATATGATGCTCCACTTCCAGTCCAGCTCCCTGCTAATACACCTGCAGCAGGGAAAGCTGCAAAACATGATCCAAGTACCTGAGTCCCTGCTGTCCACCGGAAGGCCACGTGGAGTCCCAGTCCCCTGGCTTCAGCCTCAGTCACTGTGGTCATTTGGAAGGTGAACCAGAGAAAGAAAAATCTCTGTCTCTACCACTCTCTGTGACTCTGCCTTTCAACTAAATACAGTAATTTTTTTAAAATTAAAAAAATCTTGTTTGTCCTTGTCTTTTCTCAAGGAAGGGCAGATGAGTTGACATTCCCAGACCAACATCAGCCTGACATGGAAGTGTGGGAACCCAGAATATAAAAAATCTTCCCAAAAGGTTAAAAGACAAGAGAGCAGGATGGCCACCAGGGGCCTGGAGGGGTGTGGAAAAACAAATGATATTGGTGATGGCCAGCTTAATGGTTTCCCAAATAGTGAGGCTTGTGAAGCTGTCTAGCTTGTTTATAAAGTTATTTAATATTCATCTCAACATCCCCCTAATATATATACAGGTACAGAAAGAGGTATCAGTCACTGTGCAGGCTCCAACCTGTTCTTTAAATAAATAGTCCAGGGCTAGGAGATTGTCTCAAACTGTGTTGACCAGGCAGTTGAGTGGTACTTGCAAGTTTTTAAGGGCTTGGCCAATATTGGTTGTTTGCATCTCCAAAAACTTAATCAAATTTTTGAATGGATACATCTTGGTAAGTGAAATCCCTCCCCAAATCCTCACCTCCCAGGGGTTGCTAACCCTGCTATCAAACCAATGCTAGCCAGCATTAGGCCAATGGTCCTCGTAGCCTTTCTGCTTTAGAATCAGCATCAGAAGGTGGCTTGTGAATAGAGACTTGCTGAGACCCTATCAAGTCAGCAGTACATTCTCCTGTATATTGAGAGTTGTTGAGGCACTGATGAACAGTTGCTAAGAGTGAGACAGTATATGATGAGTTCTGGGGCACTTGGTAATCTGGGGACTTAATATGAGGGGAACCCACAAACAAATCACTCTGGATGATGTGCACATTTGTGCCTGCCTAACCAGAGTTCTCCAATAATCCAAGTTGCCCTCCAAAACGTGAGTACAGGAAGGTGAGAACAGATTCCTGACATAGCGCAGTCTGTTTCCAACAGGTGTTCTTCTAGCAAGTTCAGGTCCTCTGTGTATCGTTTGCCAAAATTCTCTGGTTTGTTTATATCTGTCCGCACATTACATTGGCTAATCCAAGGCTTCCTATGTGGGGTATCTTCCCTTGGGGCACCAATGAATCCTATTGGGAGGAACATTAGGCTGCGGCATTTAAATAGAAAGGATACATATTTTCATTGGTGTTTGCATTGCAGCCACATGGAAGACATGTGACCCCCTAGGAGGGACATCTGTTTACAACAGGAAGATCTAATCACAGGAAGAAGTGCTATGGGCACTCAATTCAACAGTAGTTTAAATATTGGGATCAAAGGCCACTGGGGCTGTGGTAACCACTGTTAAATTTATGGTTGAGGCTACAAGCAGGGACAGCTATGTCTTTATTGAGGATGGGTGTGACACAGCCAAGGGCAAGTCATTTCCCTCAGCTATTATGCGAGAAACATTGACAAGGGAGTTACTTTCTTAGGGGTTTCTTGCAGCAATGGCCAGAAGGCTTAACAGACATGCCAGAGTAGTGACCATTTTAGACCCAGCAAGGACATATTTGCACTTTTTTTCCAGGTCAACCCGCCTCCCAGGGAGATGCTGGGTTAGAAAGCTAACAGAAAGGTGCACAATCATGATCACCAGGAAGAAAAAAAGGAGGCCTGTGCACAGTGTCAATTATCTGCCCTTTGCTTGAGGAAGTCTCTCCAGTCCTCCACTGGATCACAGGAGCCTATGGGTTCCCCTGGAGAGACTTGTGTGGCCTTGGAAGAGAACTGCTGGGGCCATTGCTGTGGTGCAGCAGATCAAGCCACTGCCTATGGGTGCTTATTTGAGTCTTGGCTGCTCCACTTCCAATGCAGTTCCCTGTAAATGGGCTAGGGAAGGCAGCAGAAGATGGCCCAAGTACCTAGACCCCTACCACCCACATAGGAAATATGGACGGAGTTCCAGGCTCCTGGTTTCAGCCTAGCCCAACCCTGCCAGTTGCAGCCATTTGAGAAATGAACTAGTGGATGGAAGGTCAATCTGTCTCTCCCTCTCTCTGTCTTTCAAATAAGTAAATAAATCTTGGAAAAGAAGAAAGAGGAGGAGGAGGAGGAGGAGGAAGAGAAGGGGAAGAAGTAGGATAAATCTGCTTTAGTGAGGAGAGCTAGACCCAGCTAAGGACCCCTTTGAGATTTACTGCAGTGGGGGTAGCCAAGATCATCCATTCTTAAGCATCCCTTCTGTGTTTCTGATAATAAGAGGGAGACACCTCTTTCCAAGTTTTAAGCAGACCTTGATGGCCTAAGCTCAGGTATGGAAAGATGCCTTTTTATCAGCTGCTTTTGCCTTCTAGGAGCTCCCTGGATCTGTTCCAGATTGATTGCATGGTCAGGTTCAATGCCCTGGATTGATTTCATGGTCAGGTTCAATGCCCCGTCTGTTAGGACCTGTCCCAGGTTGATCTCTTGGTGTGTGGTCTGATTCAATTTCCTGTCTGTGAGTACAGAGGATCTTCCTCGGGTCATTTCAAAGGGACTAAGTTCTTGGCTTCCCCTGGGGCCAATGCAGATCCAGTGGGGATTATTTTAGGCTTCTTGTAAGAGCTTAGCTGCGGCATGATTCATTTTTTCGGCCTTTCTAGAGGACTGGAGTACCAGGAGGCATGTAACATAGAGAGTAGTCCCAAGAAGGTCGAGAGAGTTCAGATCACATTTGAAACAAAGGAAGGTCTGTTGTCAGTGTAGAGGGATTTGAAAAGTCCAAAGTAAGGGATTATCTCCTTTAAAAGGAATTTACAAATTTCTATTTTCTTCTTAGTGTTTCCAGAGAAGCCTCCACCCATCCTGTGAGGGCACTGACACAGGGACTGAGTCCTGTTCTAGAGAGCATCTGAGCGTAATCTGATCCATCTGCTGGTCTTCTCCCAGGTGCATTCCCCTGTGTTGGGCTGATTTTATCAGTGAAGAGAAGATAGGATGGTTTCAGGATTATGACAAGCACACATTTCACAGGACAGTGTCATCTACTTTATGATCTTTCTGAGGTCTTTCCCCATAAGGATCCAGTGGACTCTATCCCATAGGGTATCTCTCCCGAAATGGGTGGTGCCATGGAGCTCTTCAGGAGCTTCCATTTGGTCCATCCTTGTGATAAGAACCTTATCATTTGATGAACCATCAGTTATTCTCCTTTCTGTATTCCAAACTTATGACTCCCTCACATTCTCTTTGGAAGTACGGGGCATGGGTAAGAAACCTGAAAGGATCTGCTGCTGAGGCAAGCACTTTGTAAGATTTCTGAGATCAGACCACGTCTGTAGCAACCTTGTCTGCTTTGTTATTTCTCCAGAGCTATACTTTGGTGGCCCTTCCAGTGAATACTTGGCACCACTGGGGAAGTTATACACCCTCTAAAACGAGCAAACTTAAGTCTTTGTTTTCAATATGCTTTTGTTTGCTAGTGTTCCTCTTGGTGATCTTCATGCAACAGAAATTGTCCACTCCCAGAAACACATTAAAGCTTTTTTTCTGGTTTTAGGGACTTACTGGAAAATAATTGTTGGTTTTTTTTCCTGGTCATCAGCTAGGGGTTGAGAACCCGGAGTCAAAATAAAACCTAGGCATTAGACTCCTTGTAAGGAAATCTGGCCTCTTGAGAGGGGGATTTTGTTCCCTCATTTATCGCACAAATGTAAGGGTCTTAAAGGATTGTAATTTCTTTCTTGCCAAGAAGAGGTGCTGATCTACAAATTATTTACATATTGTAAGAGGGCTAATTTTTAGGGTGACTTTTGAATAGATGAAGGTGACCTCTGACACCCTACGGAAGCACAGGCCAAGTGTACTGTGTGGCTTTCTGAGCTTCTGGGCTTCTACACTCGAAGGCAAAAAGGCACCAGGAGTCAGACGTCCTTTAAGTCTAGCACAGTATGGGCCACTCTACTGAATAAGCAGAGGATGTGGGTTTGGGATCACCTGACGGATGGAGATAGCTGCCAGATTTACCATCCATAGATTCAGTACAAATCAGACTCCCCATTTGGTGTTTTGAGTGGGAGCAATGGGGTGTTCCAGGGAGACTGACAAGGATTAGTCAGAACTTCTGGAGCAAGGGTTGGAGTCCTTATAAGTCTTCTGCTTCGTTAGGGTCCTGCTTCTTCAATGGATAGTCCATTCCTGGCCTTAGACATAATTCTCCTTGGGCAATATTATGGGCTAGCCCTGGGTTGGAAGTGTACCATAGAGATGGGTCTACTTGATTTTAGTGGATATTGACAGGCTCTGGACCCCATGGATTCAGAAGTGCTAACAAACATCCTGTTTTGGACTCACTGCCACTTAGACATGCTACCCTTTTAGGAAGACAGTGGCTTCAAGTTTAGGTAACAGATCCCTACCCAGAATTTGGGCAGAGCATTCAGGAACATGTGAAAATAAGTTGGTTGTAGAATAAAACTCAGTTTCATAAGCAAGGGTGAAAAAAAAACTGTCTTACCTTAGATTGACCATCAGTATCTACTACCATGCAATTGCAGCTGGAGAGGAGGCCAACATGGTCAGAGTAGGCAGCTTTGGTGTCCAAAAGGAACTCAATTCTTCTACCTGCCAGTTCTAGAGCGATCCCAAGCTCCACTAGAGCGATAGTGGTAGATCATGTTGAAGCTGGAGCTGAGCAGGCACCTGGGCCCCAAAAGTGAGCCTCTGCCTCCCATACCAAGTCTCTTGCTAGGATAGTCAAATCCTCCTTGTCCAGGGTAATCAAGTCTTTCCCTCTTCCAGTGGCCCTCTCTCCTGCAACAGGTGCACTGCTTGCATCTGAGTTGTTTAGGTCTTTGGGGTTCCTCCTGGAGTGGCCAATTAATAGTATCCAAAAGCTGCACCTGTTGAGCCACTCTCCTACCTTTGCTCACATCTTCAGCTCTGTCTCAGTTGGTGAAGACCTTGAAGGACTCCTCCTCCATCAAGATTGCCATTGGAGTCTGAGATCCTGCCTCTAGTTTTTGTAACTTTCCCCTAATGCCTGGGGCTGACTGAGTTAGGAAATGTATAGTAAGTAGGGCACAGCCTTTGGTGGAGTTGGGGTCTTCGCTGTTGTGTTTCCTGAAAGCTGGTCCAGAAATACACCTGGGTTCTCTTCCTTTTCCTGAGTGATCTCCTTCACTCTGTCATAATGAGCAAACTTTAACAGACACTTTTGCCGTCCCTCCGTTATCCAGGTAACAAGGTGTGCCACCCTAGCCATGTCAACTTGGTCCTCAAACTCCCAACAGGGCTCCTGAGCTGGAAATGCTTAAGTCTCCACCTGGAATACCAAGTGCTGGGGCTGAGAGGCAACAGAAGTATCAACATACTCAACAAAACTGACAGTGTGCAAGATCTTGGGCCTCCTGGAGGATATGGTCCTTCTTATCAGGAATAAAACAATAAAACTGCAACAACACCCTACCAAGTAAGCGAGAAGGTCAAGCTTAGGTAAGTTGATTCCTGAAGCTTTCTGTGTCCTCAGAAAACTGTTCAAACTTTCCCTTACATAGTTTTAACTCAGTTACTGAGCAAGAACCATGGACTCTGGCAAGTCTCTCTCCCCCTTCACAACTGCTCAGAAAGGAAAGCAGAGAAGAAAATGGCCAGTTTTGCACTCGAGAGGAGGTTGATCAGGGCGGATCCCCAAGGTGAGTTGTGACCCTGGTGATGATTAGGATACAGTGGAGGCTTTGCTCCGGAGGTGGAGGGAGTTTGCCAAGTTGGCATCTATGATGCTGACAAAGCTGAAGAAGAGAAACAGAAGCCTGTCAGTGCCGTGAGGTCAGGTTTTAAGATGGGACCAGTGGAGCTGGTACTGTAGCGCAGTAGTTTAATCCTCCATGTGCAACACTGGCATCCCATATGGGTGCCAGTTCTAGTCCCGGCTGCTCCACTTCTGATCCAGCTCTCTGCTATGGCCTGGTAAACTAATAGAAGATGGCCTAGGTCCTTGGGCCCCTGAACCCATGTGGAAGACCTGGAAGCTCCTGGCTCCTGACTTTGGATCAGATTAGCTCCAGCCGTTGTGGCCATCTGGGGAGTGAACCAGCACATGGAAGGCCTTTCTCTGTCTCTTCCTCTCAATGTATTAACTCTAACTCTCAAATAAATAAATACAATATTTAAAAAAAATAGATGAGTCCAGGTCAAAGGTAAAGGTCAGGGTCAGGGTGATTGAGGGGTTGGAGCCAGGCAGATTTGATGGGTACCACAAAGCTTGGAGGTCCTGCTAGAAACTCATGAAGTCCTGAATGTAGGATTTCTTTCTCCACTTTTTTTTTCACATGTGCAAAACAAATCCAGTTGGAGAATGGTATAATTTAGTAACCCTTGCATGAACCATGTCTCATAATCCTGATTTGTATTGAGGCCAAATGGTAATGAAACAAAACAATTATTTTTTTCTTTTTTAAGCCATTCAGTTTAAATTGTTCCCAAATGCTTAAAATGCAACCCAGAGAAGAGTTCCTGGGGATACTTGCAGTGTTACCCATTGGGGGGTCTGCAGTGAAATTTGCAAGCTACTGCTAAAGGTACAGGAGCAGACATAATCCCTGTCACTGGGTGGTTGTACATGGATAAATGCTCTCCTGATTCTCACTGTCTGTAGATGGAAGCAGCAGGGAAGAAATAGGCAGGAATATAGAAGAAATGGCAGGAGTGATGGGGTTAGTCAAGGGATCAGGAAAAAAGGCCTCAAAGAAGACTCTATGGACTCTTGTGCGGCATGGAATTGATCCTTGCCAGCTCTTCCAAGATTGCATTTGCATGGCTTAGAGGCCAGCTCCAGACAAGGCTATGATTAGGGGTATTGTGGTTGGTGGACAGGAATGAGGTTATATCCTCATAAGTAAGATCATGGACTGGGTGCAGCCAGAAACAATTAAACCCAAACTAAAACCAAAATTTGAAACTTTTCTTTTTTTAAATATTTTGTTTATTTTATTTGAGAGGTAGAGTTACAGACAGTGAGAGGGAGAGGTAGAGAGAAAGGTCTTCCTTCCATTGGCTCACTCTCCAAATGGCTGTAATGGCTGGAGCTGTGTCAATTCCCAGGAGACAAGTGCTTCTTCTGGGTCTCCTACATGGGTGCAGGGGCCCAAGGACTTGGGCCATCTTCTACTGCTTTCCCAGGCCATAGCAGAGAGCTGGATGGGAAGTGGAGCAGCTGGGACTAGAACTGGCGCCCATATGGATGCCAGCACCTCAGGTGTAGGATTAACTTACTACACCATGGCACCCACCCCAATTTGCAATTTTTTTAAACTACAAAACTACAAACCAAAAATGATAGTAATAAATTTTTTCATGCATCTGCTCCCATTCTAAAGTTTTCACATGTATCAAGTCATTTAATCATTACAATAAACCTAAGATATAAGTACCTTTCCTAGCTATACTTTCCTATAAGAAAACCAATACCTAATGTAATATGACAGTTTTCAAAAGCCACATAACCATAGTAAAGCAAAAGAGTGAACCCAGGCTATCTGACTCCAGGATATTTCAATCCTCAGAGTATAACTTCTCCTTTTCAAAGTATGTCTTTCAAAGGGGAGCACTGTTCCTTTTGACCTTTGCTGTCAAAATACTGGGTACTTGGTTGCTTGAGTTCTTCCAGACCTCCCACCTGACTTTCTGTTATGTTGTAGTTGCAAGAAAGCAGCGGACATGGGGTGGTAAAGAATACCCATTCTTGTTCCTGTGACTTCTGGGTGGAGCAATGCCCCGCTTTTTCCAAAGCAGGAGCTCAGCAGCACATCCTTGGTCTTGGGTGGCACCTTCAGTTGGCTGTGCCTTTGACAGAGAAGCTGTAATGCAGTGAGTTGAACTTAATGAGGGCACAGGCTTGTGCTTGGAGCTATGGTGACCAACGCTGGAAAGAAGATGAATTTTAAAGTTGGAAATCTGCCCTGTAAGTGATCTTTTTCTGAGTCTACTGAGCTATGTCTATTTGCATGGATTTAGAGATTTCTATCAAAATGATAAATGAGAAGCTGAAGGGCAGATGTTTAGTTACAAGTGAGACAGCAGTTAGGATGCCTGTGTTCCACCACGGTGCCTGGTTTCATTACGCACTTCTCATCCCTGACTCTGACACTGGTATCTAGGCTTCTTTGGCTCACTTAGAAACAGAAATTAATAAGAGGGGCCAGCCAGGATTCAAACCAGTGCCCATATGGGATGCCAGCACTGCAGGCGGCGGCTTTACCTGCTACACCACAGTGCCAGCCCCAAGACAATGAATTTTAATATACAATACCAAAGCACAATCCATGAAAGACATGATTGGTAAACTTGATTCCATAAATTAAAAACTTCTACTGTGTAAAACAAGGGAATGAAAACATAAGCTGCAGACTGGGAGAAAATATTCATAAACACATATCTGATAAACAACTAATATAAAAATATAGAAAGAACTCATACAACTCAAAACATAGGAAAATTGGACTACTCAGTTAAAAATTAGGCACTATTGATCATGCATTTATGAGGGCTTGTCTTGCACTGTCGGGATGGTGGGGTGATGGCATTCTTCGACAAGAAGCACTGGAGACAAGTTTCAGTGAACACATCCATTTATTAACAATCAGGCACAAGCTTTTAAAGAGCAGGCAAAGAGGAGTAGCTAGTTCAGGGTAGCAACACTAATTGTATAGGATAAAGTGGATACTGGTGCCTCTAGGCTTCTCCAATCAGCTTGAAGGTCTCATAGCATATATAGCCTTCCAGATGGTCATTATGGGTCTGGGCCATACCTGGGAGCTATTTGCCTGGTTGACAATTACAAGGCCCTTCAACAGGAAGCAGGATGGGAGAAATGTGCCTGGGGCTCCTGAAACCTGGAGCAACCAGGTCCTGTGTTGGCTTTCAGTGTGCCTGAGCCCCCTACCAGGGTCTTTCCTGGGATGCATGGTGTGCCATGCCCTCTCAACCTCCTACATGGGCTAGGCGGGCAGTCTCCCAGCCAGTCACAGGTTGAGATGGTTGAGATGTCAGTTTCCCAAATCTGAGTGCCTGGGTTTGATACACAGACTCAGCTCCAACTTCTTGCTAATGCAAATCCTAAGAAGTCGTGATGATGGATCGAGTAATTCTGCAACACACATAAGAAACCCGATTGCTTTCCCAGCTTCAGTCCAGCTAATCCCTGACCACTAAGGACATTTGGGCAGTGAACCCATGAATGGATTTTCTCTCTTCCATTGCTTTGCCTTTCTTATCCCTTCTTCTCTCTCCAGCTGTCTGACTCTCAAACAAAAATGTAAAAATATATATAGATGACAAATAAATATGAAAAATGATCAACATAATATGTCATCAGGGAATTATAAATTAAAACAATGATGTACCAAAGGCAATCAAAAACAGAAAACCACAGACCAATACTGTTGATGAACATAGATGAAAAAATTATCAACAAAGTACTAGCAATCTGAATCTAATACCACATCAAAGAGCTCATACATCATGATCAAGTGGGGTTTATCCCTGGGGTGCAAGGATGGTTCAATATTTGCAAATAAACAAAATGTTGTAAATCACATTAACAGGATGAAGAACAAAAACCATATGATCATCTCAACAGAGACACAAAAAGCATTTGATAAAATTCAGCATCCCCTCATGATAAAAATAATCAACAACTTATGTATTTAAGAAAATGAATCAAAAAAATAAAGGCTGTAAATGACCAAAAATAGCCAACATCATACTAATGGGGAAAAGCTGAAAGTGTTTCCCCTCAAATTAGGAACAAAACAAGGACCTTAACTTTCACTACTCTTAGCCAGCAAATTACTGAAAGTCTTAGCAAGAGCAGTTAGGGAAGAGAAAGAAATAAAGGACATCAAAATTGGAAAGGAGGAAGTCGAAACACTTATGTTTGCAGATTACATGATTTTTAAAGTGGAAAAAGCTAATCACTCTGCCAAAAAGCTCTTAGAATTGATGAATCAATTCAGTAAAGTTGCAGATTACAAAATCAACATTCCATAAAAGTGCATTTATACATCAATAATGATCTTCCTGAAACAGAAGTAAGGCAATTTCATTCACCACAGCTATCAAAACTTAATTATTTAGCAGTCAATTTAAGCAATGAAGTGAAAAATTCCTACAATGAAAATTATAAGATACTAATAAAAGAAACCATCAAGTGAGCATCCTTGGTTTGTGCCACCACTGGTTACCCTTGGACCTGTATGCATGCATGAGACAATCCCTGGAGACTTTGGGTAGAGCATGAAAGACACCAGGGAACTGGACACCTTGGCACTGACCACTACTGCTGAAGCTGCCGAAGAAATGAAATTATGAAGGCTATTTATACTCCTGCTGCTCCCTACAGAATCCCAGAACTCCACTTTTGCACTGAGGGCTTTCATGTGGAACTGGCACAGGGAGGCTCAGTTTTGGGAAAACTACAGTGGAAGATAAATATACCATGATATACCAAGATGCTCCACCACATCAGCCTTTGGCCACTTAATATGGAAGACTGTTAGAAAATATGAGCTGACTGAGAGATGACTTATGAAAATCACTGAAGGAAGAAACTTGACAAACTGATCCTAAAATTCGTATGGAAATACAAGGGAGGCAGAATAGCCAAAACCATCTTGATGGAGAAGAGTGAAGTTGGAGGGCTCACATTTCCTGATTTTGAAACTTAACTGCAGAGATACAGTGGAAAGAATTAGGATGACAAAGCATATTATATTACTCAGGAACTGGAAGATCACACGGAAAGCCTGCGGAGTGCTATTCTTTATTTTACACTGGAAATATTAGATGTTAAGGATCTTTGCACAGATCATGCCATGAGTCACATTTGAAAAACACAAGGTATTGTTATTTGCTGTAGAACAAGCCCCTATCATGGCAATGGAAGGAAGGCTTTGTTTCCTATGGATATTTGTATGCTGCATAGAAGATGTTCTATAGCGGAATCAAGATAAAAATATCAGAGATATAATACATGACCTTTTTTTAATACTTTTTTTTGACAGGTAGAGTTGTAGATAGTGAGGAAAGAGAGACAGAGAGAAAGGTCTTCCTTCCATTGGTTCACTCCCCAAATGGCTGCCATGGCTGGAGCTGTGCTGATCCGAAGCCAGGAGCCCCTGAACTGGTCTCCCATGCAAGTTCAGGGGCCCAAGGAACCAGGCCATCCTACACTGCCCTCCCGGGCCAAAGCAGAGAGCTAGACTGGAAGAGGAGCAACCAGTACTAGAACCCGGCGCTTACATGAGATCCAGGCGCTGCAGGCGGAGGATTAACCAAGTGAGCCACGGTACCAGCCCACCACTACATGACCTTTTCAGCCAGGTACACTTGCACTTAAAGCAAATTAGGTCCTTCCACAGGTGTTCCTATGGAAGCATGTCATGATTTTCTTCACAGTTTCTCCAAAAACTATATAAAGAGGGGCCAGAGCTGTGGTGCAGCGGGTTAACGCCCTGGCCTGAAGTGCCAGCATCCCAAATGGGTGCCGTTTCGAGACCCAGCTGCTCCACTTCTGACCCAGCTCTCTGCTATTGCCTGGGAAAGCAGTAGAAGATAACCCAAGTGCTTGGGCCCCTGCACCCACATAGGAGACCCAGAAGAAGCTCCTGGCTCCTGGCTTCAGATCGGTGCAGCTCTGGCTGTTGCAGCCAATTGGGGAGTGAACAGTGGATGAAAGACTACTCTCTCTCTCTCTCTCTCTCGATCTCTCTGTGTAACTCTGACTTTTAAATAAATAAATAAATCTTTTTTTTTAAAAAGAACTATTCAAAGAAAATCCAAAATCCAATGGATAGATTTCTACATATTGATTTCAGATTTTATATATTGATACATAGCTTTTATACATCCAATGAATATTTTTATATTGTAAGCATTTTATATATTATATATAATATTATATATTATTATATATAATATTATATTATTATATATTATATATATAAAATAATATATAATATAATAATATATAATATATTATATATAATATAATATATAATAATATATAATATATTATATATAATATTATATATACAATATATTATATATATACCATATATACTATATAATATGTTATATAAAAATATATAATATTATATATAATAATATTATATATAACATATAATATATAATATAATAATATATAATATTATATATAATAATATTATATATAATATATAATATATAAATATATAATATATTATATAATATATAATATTATTATATATTATATATAATATAATTATATATAATCTATATAATATATTATATATAATATATAATAACATATCATAATATGTAAAATATATAATAAATAACATTTATATTATGTAATATATTATTATATAATATATTATATAATATATAATATACTATATAATAATATATAATTATATTATATAATATATTATGCAATATTATATATAATATAATATATTATATATTATATATAATATATAAAATATATTATATATAAAATATATAATATATAATATAAATAATATTATCATATATAACGTATATAATATATATTATATAATATAAACTATATATTATAATATTATTATATATTATCTATATGATATATTATATATTATATATATATAATATATATATTATATTATATATATAATAATATTATATATTATTATATATATATATTATATTATATATAATATATATATATTATATATATAATATTATATATTATAATAATATTATATATTATATTATATATAATATATTATATATAATATTATATGTTATTGTTATATATAATATAATATTATTTTCAATATTATTTATATTTTTATCTTTACAACTTCCAGTATCTTTGTTATTCAGTCACGGAGAAGAAGGCATTAAAATAATTTTCATAGTAAAAAGAAAAATCATCAAGAACACAAAACAACTAGAAAAATATTTCTTGTTCATAGATTGAAAACATTAATGTTGTTAATTAATATTGTTAAAATGTCCATATTCCCTAAAGGAATCTACAAGTTCAACTGGGTCCCTATCAAAATTCTAATATTATTCACTGCATTAGGAAAAATAATTTTAAAATTCATATGAGACCACAAAAGGTGTGGCATAGCCAAAGCAATCCCTAGCGAACTCCTGAGCGAAAGCCAAGCTGGAGGCATCGTGCCTAATTTCAAAGCATACTACACAGTTATGGTGATTAAAACAGCACGGGGGGTTGCCATAATGAAGAGGCTTAAGCAGCTTAATGGTATGCCTGTATCTCACATTAGAGTGCTGGTTCTAGTCTCAGCTACTCTGCTTCTATCCTGCTCTCTGCTAATGTGTCTGGGAAGCAGTGGATGATGGCATCAGTCCTTGGGTTCCTGCCACCCATGTGAGAGACCTGATTTCAACATGCCCCAGCCTGGCTGTGGCAGACATTTGGGGAGTGAACTAATGGATGGAAGATATACATCTTTCTCCCACTCTGCCGTTCAAAAAAAAATGTTAAATAAATAAGCAAAACTGGCATAAAAACTGATACATAGATAACTGGAACATAACAGAGAGCTCAGAAATTTATATATACACATACATATATATACATCCAACTTATTTTTTGACAAAAGTGTCAAGAATATACATTGGGAAATGATAATCTTTTCCACAGATGGTGCTGGCCAAAGTAGACACATGTATGTAGAAGAATGAAACTAAATCCCTACCCTTCAGCATATACAAATAGTAACACAAGATGAGTCAAAGATCTAAATGTAAGACCTGAATTTATGAGATTGTTAGAAGAAAACAAGGGAAACCCTTACCCAAGACATGGGTGTAGACAATTATTTCTTATGTAGGACCCCAAAAGAATAGGCATCCAAAGTGAAACTAGACAAATGGGATTATATTAAACTTAGATGCTTCTGCTCAGCAAAGGGAACAAACAATAGAGTAAAAAGATACCTGACAAAATAGGAGAAAATATTTGCAAGCTAATTATTTGACAAAGCATTACTACCTAGAATGTATCAGCAAGCCAAAAAAACTCAACAACAAAACAACCAATCCAGTTAAGAAATGGGCAAAGGACCAGAGTAGACAGTTCTCAAAAGAAGAAATACAAATGGCCAACAAATACCTAAAAAAAAAAATTCAGTATCACTGGCCATCAGGGAAATTCAAATCAAAACCACAATGAAAAAAAAAAATCAGAAAGTAACAAATAGTGGCAAAGATGTCAAGAAGGGAACTCATACACATTGTTGGCAGGAATGTAAATAAGTGCAGACACTGTAGAAAACAGTATGGAGATTTTTTAAAAAACTAGAGGAACCATCTGACCAATCAATATATATTTCTTATCTTTTATATATATATACACATATCTTTTTGATATATATACATAGTGGTATTATATATATATATATATATATATATACAGAGTGGTATTATATACATATATGGTGGTATTATATAAATATCAGAAAGATAAAAATATACATATCAAAAAGATAGGAAATAATTCCTGCACAGCACTGTTCACAACAGCCAACATACAGAATCAGCCAAGGTTTCCATCATGAGATGAAAGGATTAAAACAAATGTGGTATACAAAAACAAAGCTGGAGACGTCACAATACCAGATTTCAAGACATACCACAGGGAAGTTATAATCAAACCAGCCTGGTATTGGCAAAAAAAAAAAAAAAAAAAAAAAAAAAAAAAAAAAAAAAAGTAGACATGTAGATAGACCAATAGAACAGAATAAAAATTCCAGAAATCAATCCACACATCTATAACCAACTTATCTTTGACAAAGGAGCTAAAAGCAAGGACAGTCTCCTCAACAAATGGTGCTGGGAAAACTGGATTTCCACAGGCAGAAGTATGAAACAAGACCCCCACCTTACACCTTACACAAAAATCCTCTCAAAAATAGATCAAGGGCTTAAATCTATGACATGATACCATCAAATTACTAGAGAACATTGGGAAACTCTGCAAGACATTGGCATAGTCAAAAACGTCTTGGAAAAGAGCCCAGGTACACAGGCAATCAAAGCCAAATTTGACAATTGGGATTACATCAAACTGAGAAGCTTCCACACTACAAAAGAAGCACTCAGCAAAGTGAAGAGGCAACCAACAGAATGGGAGAAAATATTTGCGAACTATGAAATTGAGAAAGGATTGATATCCAGAATCTATGAAGAGCTCAAGAAACTCAACAACTACAAAACAAAAAAATCAGAAATGGGCAAAAGACTTTAGCAGGTATTTTTCAAAAGAAGAAGTCAAAAAGGCAAACAGACACATGAAAAAATGCTCAGGTCACTAGACATCAGGGAAATGCAAATCAAACCCACAATGAGGTTTCGCCTCACCCTAGTTAGAATGGCTCTCATATAGAAATCAATAAATAATAAATGCTGGCAAGGATATGGGGAAAAAGACTCACTAATCCATTGTTCATTGGAATGTTAACTGGTACATCCACTGTTGAGGACAGCATGAAGATTCCTCAGAAATCTGAATAGAATATAGACCCACCATATGACCCAGCAATTTCATTCCTAGGAATTTACTCAAACAAATGAAATCAGTATATGAAAAAGTTATTTTTATCTCCATGTTCATTGCATCTCAATGCACGATATTTAAGATATGGAATCAACCCAAATGTCCATAAACTAATGACCGGATAAAGATTATGATACAGATTATAAGGGCCGGTGCTCTGGCACAGTAGATTAATCCTCCACCTACAGTGCCGGCATCCCATATGGCATCCCATATGGCATCCCTAGTCCTGGCTGTTCCACTTTCCATCCAGCTCTCTGCTATGGCCTGGGAAAGTAGTAGAGGATGGCTCAAATCCTTGGGCCCCTGCACCCACATGGGAGACCTGGAAGAAGCTCCTGGCTCCTGGCTTTGAACTGACACAGCTCTGACTGTTGGGACCATCTGGGGAGTGAATCAGTGGATGGAAGACCTCTCTCTCTCTCTCTCTCTCTTCCTCTCTGTAATTCTGCCTTTCAAATAAAATAAATAAATCTTAAAAAAAAGAAGCCAGTATGGCAGCTTTCTATAAAATGTACTTTCACCAAATAACCACTGTCTTGTATACTTATCAAAAACTTACATCCATATAAAACCTGCATTTGAATGCTTATAGCAACTTTATGCATAATTGTCAATACTTGTAAGCAACCAAGATGTTGCTCAGTAGGTGACTGGACACAGAACCTGCAGTACATTTGACAATGGAATGTTACTACAGTGCTACCAAGCCAAGAAACACGTGGAGGAACTTTAAAAGGCATGTTATTGAGTGGAAGAAGCTGGTCTGTAAAAGGTACGTAATGGGTGATTCCCACTGTAGAACTTTCTGGAGCAGGCAACATTATAGAGAGAGTGAAAAGATTAGTAGTTGTCAGGAGTTAGGGAGGAGGAAGGCCTGAACAGGCAGAACACAGAGAGTTTCTAAGGCAGTGAAACTAGCTAGCATGATACTACAGAGGAAAATGCATGTCATCTTACATTTTTCAAAGCCTACACCAAGAGTGATCCCTCATATAAACTATGGACTTCAGGTGATAATGATGCATAAAAGTAGACTCCATTGATCATAGCAAAGGAACCATTCTGTGGGGGTTGTTGATGTTGTAGGAGACTGTGCATATGTGCATCTAAGGGGTACATGAAATTCTCTATGCTCTCTATGCTTTCTGCTTGCTTTGGTTATGTCCCTGAGATTGCTCTAAATGAAACTAATCTATTAAAAAGATAATTGTTTTATGACCTTAGATAATCCACTTAACCTCTCTAGCCTGTTTGGCATGTATGAAATCACCAGAGAGAAGCAGATCATTAATATGTTTTGATTCATAATGCCATCACATATCTTATCTGAAATTGATAGGCAAAGTTAATCATAGTGAAAATTTTAAACAACTAAAAGTCAACCATTTTCAAAAGTAGAATGATACTTAGATTCCTTTCGAATCATAAGGACAATGATTTTGACGTAATAGCTATTTTTTATGTTTAGATATTTTAAAAATTTACAAAGTGTTTGAGAAAAGTACCCTTTGAAGAATGTGTATCACCTTGTCTTTAATTTTACGAGGATTTTCCAGAGCACTGCAGACCCTGGACTTGATCAAGCTGATGGAACCAGATCTGGCCCATCCATTTTTACTTGAAAAGCACTGTGTCAGGTCTTTACCCAGCCCAACTGAATAATTAAATTTTAAAGAATTCCCTCTTCATTCTGTTTTCATAGATTTTTAAAATTCATCACACATCACTTTTGCCTTCACATAGGGATGGAAGCTCCCTGTGTGTGTGTGATTGGCCTTGCTAATTGTCATTGGATAGTCAATAATGTTTAATATGCCTGAAGCATTAAAGGATGAACAGGGTGATTGAGGTGGTGATAAATAAGACTGGATATGTCAGTGAAGCTAGACCATGATGAGCTGAAGGGCCTGCAGTGAGAGAGTTTTGATTTATCTTGCAAACAAAGGGAAAGATTTTAAGCAGAAAATGACTTTATCATATTTGAATAATATTCAAATGAATAGCTGTGAATTTTAAATACATGAATGATATTTAAATAATAAATATTTAAATAACTTGGGAGCAGCTGGAGAGAAAAATGGCAGGGGACAGCTAATGTGGAGAGTACTAAGTAAACAGTATGATGAGGTAAGGGGCTATACAATAATCCAAGTGTGAAATGATGGGAAAACACTGAAGATTACATTTGAATAGGAGAGGTAGGTTACAGGCTCACTAATGCATAAAATCCAACAGCAAATGCAGAAAGGCTTAAAATAATGGCAGTGGGTTGGAAACAAAGAGAAACAAGAGTGATATTAGAGGCTGGCACTGTGGCCTAGTGGGCAAAGCCATCGCCTGTGGTGCCAGCATCCCATATGGGTGCCAGTTCAGGTTCCTGCTGCTCCACTTCCCATCCAGCTCTCTGCTATGGCCTGGGAAAGCAGTGGAGGATGGCCCAAGTCCTTGGGCCCCTGCACCCATGTAGGAAACCCAGAGGAGGCTCCTGGCTCCTGGCTTCAGATTGGCATAGCTCTGGCTGTTATGGGTAGTTGTGGAGTGGTCCGGCAGATGGAAGACCTCTCTCTCTTTGCTTCTTCTTCTCTTTGTGTAACTCTGTCTTTCAAATAAATAAATAAACTCTCCAACTCATCAGCTATGGTAACAGGGGTCCCCCCACAGGAAGTCATGCACAAAGAAGGGCCATATGTTACTTCACATTCTACTGTCAGCATTTTAAAATTCTTAGTAATTTTTGATCCGAGGAATTACAATTTTACTCATGCTGAGTTCCTCAAATTACAGTGCTGATTCTGAGATATCTCTTACCAAGATGGGGTGATAAGAGGAGAGTGAACTCCGTCCCTGTTTCCAGAGAATGACTGATAGGTCAATCTCAGAGGTGGCACCAGGCAGTGGGCTTTCGGCTGAAGGTCTTCAGATAGTGCTGAGAACTTAATGTCTTTGCTCGTGTCTTGATGAAAGACACGTAGCAATGTTTGATAAGCTAGAATATCTCATGGAAAGCCTCTATAGAGCAGTCAAAGCTAACAGATGGGAGGACATATTGTCCTGGAGGTTGGGAAATGACCAACTCATCAGCCTAGTGAAGATGACTGATGTCCTTAAATGGATGAGGTCATGGAGAGAGAGGGAACAAAGTGAAGAAAGACAGAAGTCAAGGGCTGACCTATGAATAATAAATATAACCATAACCATAGTACTAAATATAATCATATGTCTGAATAATCAACTATAACCAGAAAAACAGACGGAATCATCAAAAGAAGGGAGTCATTCCTCTTGTTGTTGGTTAGGAGCAATGATGTATTTAAAAACTTTATTTTAGATGCAGAAAAAAAAAGAGAAAGAGACAGAGACAGACAGAGAGAGACAGAGAGTGCTCCCAATTCACTGTTGTATTGCCAAATGCCCACAGTCATTGATGACCATACTAAAGCCAGGACCAGGAATCCTAACCACTTGAGCCATTACCTACTGTGCTCCCAGGGTGTAGCAATGGATTTAAAGTGAGACTGAGTTCCAGTTCTTACCATTTACAAAAAGTGACACCCCGTGCTTTAGCTTAGGTTTTTAGAGCTACAGCATCCTTAACTGAATTATGGGAATAATTACAAGGCTGTGGCGAGAGTTAAATAAAATGATCTGTGAAGACATTCACCACAGGACTTGGCACAGGAGAGAAGTCAGTGGTTCTCAACTATTATTTATTTGATATTAGCCTTATTTCAAGTGCAGTCTATCAAGGAGAAATAGATACAGAAAATATCACAAAGGAAAAAAACATTTAAAAATGTAGTCAGCCATGCCAGATACTGGAAGGGCTAATCAAGGAGAGGGCTGGAAAGTCTCCATTGAACTTAGGAACAAAGAAGTCATTCAGAAGCTGAACAAGAGCGTTCTCAATATACCAGTGCTGTTAGGAAGTGCTGCTTCTGATAATTTTGTTTTAGGACTTTGAAGCTCAGTATATCTGGTCTCACTATCAGTAAACGCCTAAGTTATTCCCCAGCAGAAAACAATTGTGAACAGGTTTTCTTCCTTCCCATCTATTCCTTGGTCTCTTTCCATAACCCTGGTTTGTGCTGATAGTACTGTGATTTATGGAAAAGCTGGTTATGGAACCCAGGACTCTGAAAGCACAGACCCTCTGTTAAGAGAGGAAATCTTGGGCTTGACTAACCAGCTTCCTCTTGGTAAACAACAAACATGCTGGGCACAGCTTCACACAGGGTATGGCCCTGTGTTCCCTGCTGCAGGAGAAGTTTCTGTGATCAACATTAAGGGGACAACAGAGACTAGTACAAAGTTCCACTTGACATCAAGACCCCAATTCTAAACATACGGGGTCCCCAGTGGGACAGTGAGGGGACATTCATTCCACATTTGTTAAACACAAGACACTGGGTGCTGCCAAAGGAAATTGAAAGTTGGTTATGAGTTCTGTCTTCAAGGAGCACATGTCCTGTTGGGGAAAGCCATGTGGGTACCTGAGTAACAGTTACACCAGGTAGAATTTTTCAAGTGGTGAGAAGGAAAAGAGGTACAAGCTGGTTGTAGAACTTTGAAGCAAGACAGGACAATTCTGAACAAGAGTTCATAGAAGCATCAGCGTGTGGGATGTGTCTTGAAAGGTGCAGTGCTGACAGGAAGACAGTCAGGAAATGATTTTGGAAAGAAGAGGCATTGTGTGTCGAGACAAAGTTAAACATGCTTTTCTCACAATCAGCAAGTAAACGTTGAGGCATGTGCACAGGCCTTGTGAATAGCTGAAAAATTTGAACTTTGTGTCTCTGGCAGTAAGGAGTTTCTGAAAGCTTAATTCACAGACCAATAAGTAGCTAAGATTTGCATCTTGGGAGTGAGGAATATGCAGACTCAGGAATCTGGTGATGTTGATGATGGTGAAGCACAGATTAAAATACAGAAATGGGGCTGGCATTGTGATGCAGTGAGCTAAGCTGCTGCCTCTGATGCCAGTGCCCCATATGATTGTGCCAGTGTGAGTCCTGGCTGCTCTGCTTTGGATCTGGCTCCCTGCTAATGCACCTGGTAAAGCAGCGGAAGATGGTCCAAGTTCTTGCGCATCTGCCATTCATGTAGGAGACCAGGATGGAGTTCCAGGCTCCTGGCTTTGGCCTGGACCAACCCCAGCCATTGCACAAACAGGTGGAAGGCCTCTCTCTCCTCTCTCCTCTTTCTCTCTCTCTTTCCCTTTCCCTTTCAAATAATTAATTAAATCTTTCTGAGAGCAAGGAAATACATGACAGTAGTAGGGTAGAGAAATGGTTATAGTAACACAACATATATCTGCATGAGCAGGGCTGAAATAGAAAATGGAATCAGTAATTGAAAGAGAAAAAATACAGTCAGAACAAAAGGAAAGAAAATCAGACACTGGTGACATTAAGAAAGGATTTCTAAAAGGAACACAAGAAAAAATAATATTTAATGTGATAGTTGGGTGTTTCACTTCAAGTTTCTCATTCATTCACTCTATCACTTCTCTGGAATAAATTTTACTGTTTCCTAAAGATTTAGAAACAGCGGCTCTGAATTTTTTTTCAAGATATATTTTATTTATTTGAAAGGCAGAAATATAGAGAGAAGGGGAGAGAGAGAGAGGGAGAGAGAGAGGACAGAGAGATCTACCATCTAAGTTCACTCCCTAAATGGCCTCAATGGCCCGGGCTGGGTCAGGCAGAAATCAGGATACAGGAGCTTCTCACGTAAGTGCAGGGTTCCGAGCACTTGGGCCCTCCTCCGTTGCTCTCCCAGGCACATTAGCTGGGAGCTGGATTGGAAGTGGAGCAGGCAGGACTCAAACTGGCACCCATGTGGGATGCCAGCACTATAGGCAGACACCCAAGCCTCTATGTCACAGCACCAGCCCTGAGACTCTGAATTTTAAGCCGCTTGTTGACAGGCCACAGAGCTAATAAATCTAGACAAAGATTCACACCAAGCAGTCCTAAGGCAACAGTGGGGAGATCTGGACTGTAAGGATGTCAGCACGCAGGAGGATAGCATTGGGAATGTCTTTCCGCTCCATAAATCTTGGGCTGCTCCGATGTTTTAATGAGTGTGTTGGACTGTATCTATAATGGCCCTTTCGTTTCCAATATTTTATGCTCTAATGGTTTGCTAATAGACTGTAAGTTCTTGAGAGAGCACAGAAGGAATATATGAAAACCATGACTGGCATAAAAATATAACTGAGTCATATTTTTATGTGGGACAGAAAAAAGGAACAAGAAGGTGCTTTAAAAGACAAATTCTGAGAAGTCGCATTTGGAATGTGTGAGAACCCGACCATTGCAATGGTTGGGTGTTGGACTGAGGGACAGTGCACGACTGAGAAAGGCTCCTGGGGGTCTCCCTATGAAGCGTGTAAAGCAGGTGAGATGCTTTTGGCACACAATACTGGAAACTGAAACCTCCCTGGGAACTGCTACAAGGCGGCACTTCCTGTGTTAGCTGTTGCATTATCGTAGACAAAAGAAGGAAGAAGAGATGTGTATAGATAAGTCATTCTCTAGATAAATTTGTTTACAATCAGATGACCTAAGTTCAAGGTCCTCTGGGCAGAATTGCCACAGTGTGGCTCTTAGACCTGGTGATCATTATTCAAGTGAGTTGAAATTGTGCTGTCTGGCACCTTGGACCTCCAGCCTGGCAGAGTGAACAGAGCTAGGACTTGGACATAAAAATGCCTTAGCTCCAGTCCTGTCTACAAGTAACTAGTGGAGTGGTTCTGCATGGCATTACTCACGGATGTATGCCTGAGTTTCCTGATCGCTAAAGCAAGCCTGGTAGTCATCTGTTTCCTATAGAACATCACACACCTTCGTGGTAGCTTCTCAAAATTGTTTGATAAAAGTAGAGAGGCTTAAAAGATCCCTTTGGGCTATTTTCACATTCATCTCAGTTGCTGGACTTAAAAACACACATCCTTTTTTAAATGATCAACTATTTCAAAAAATCAGTAAACATTTCTTAAAACACACAAGAATAATAACAACCTTAAACTATGTTGCTCAAGCTGTACACAACCCCATCTGTGGTTTGACATGTCTTCATATACTCCTTCCCTCCATGCTCCCCATCAATCATGAAATAACTGTCTGAACGCAAATCCCTCCTTTTGCAGCACCTTGGCCTTATGTGTTTTTAACTTTTATTTAATAAATATAAATTTCAAAAGCACAACTTCTGGATTATAGCGGCTTTTCCCCAAAAAACCTCCCTCCCACCCGCAACCATCCCATCTCCCACTCCCTCTCCCATCCCATTCTTCATCAAGATTCATTTTCAATCATCTTTATATACAGAAGATCAACTTAGTATGTACTAAGTTAAGATTTCAACACTTTGCACCCACACAGATAGAGTATTGTTTGAGTAGTAGTTTTACTGTTAATTTGCATAGTACAACACATTAAGGACAGAGGTCCTACATGGGGAACAAGTCTACAGTGACTCCCGTTGTTGATTTAACAATTGACTTATTTATGACGTCAGTAATCACCCGAGGCTCTTGCCATGAGCTGCCAAGGCCATGGAAGCCTCCTGAGTTCACAAACTCTGACATTATTTAGACAAGACCATAGTCAAAGTGGAAGTTCTCTCCTCCCTTCAGAGAAAGGTACCTCCTTGCTTGATTTGATCTTATGTTAAAACACATCCCAGGTCAGTGTCCTATGAGGGTTCAGATGCACTCACCAATGGCAGAGGATTGGTTCCTCTCCCCTTTTCCAAAATGGATCAATCGTGTCTCTGGTTTCAAACTAATCTTCTCATATTTCACTTGTAAAAAGGAAAGAATTTTTTTTTAGCCGGTTTGTTTGCCTGTTGGTTTTCATCGCGGATTTTTCATTGTTTACTCAGCCTTGTCTCAGAGAAAGTCCATGCAAGCTGAAATTCAACCTCAGGGCAAGGTTCACCCCCTGTTGAGACACCGCACAAACAGCTGCAACCAAAGCATGTGGTTTTGAGGCTCCCTGAGCCTGGGCCCCGATCCGTTTGGAGAAGCCGCTTCTTTAGCGACAGCTTCAGTGCTGACCCTGCTAGGAAACCATGGAGCCCCAAAGACAGAGGGTGAAGACAACACTTCCATTGTCCCTAGGAAGGTACCACATTTCTGAAGACTGTGGCTTTCTTCTTCCAAACCCTCTGGTAAGGAGAGAGGCTGGGGGCCAGGTCATGGTTGGCTTCTTGAGATGCCATTTGGCTTGTTGTTTGGTTTCAATTCTATGTTATTTACAGAGATGTGATACAAGTACCAAGTCATTAACCCCAGAAAGATGTTGGAAGTAACATACAGTGTTGCAGTCAACAAATGAGAAGCAACAGCTATAGCAGAGGAGCATTTAAAGGGAATGTTTTGATCAATAGACAATATGTCTATTGTCAGTCAGACCTGGAAGATTATAAGAAAACCTGCAGTGATAAAGAAAAAGATTCTGAGCTTTGATAGAGATTAAAAAACAAACAGAGCCTCAGCAAAAGTAGCATGGTTCCTTCAAAGGATGTTCTACGTGGAAGGTGGAGTTTCTACATGACATTGTCGATCCTTGCAATGGGCACATATTTGTAATATAAAATCCTTCTAGGGAGCTCACTCCTCCATTATTTGAGGTCAGCACTCCTAACGTTTTGACTTGCTGCTAGGAAAAGAGAAAGAGAATATGAAGGAATGTTGAGTGTTTTTAGGCTAGTCATGGAGATTAGACTGTCTCAGCAGTTTCTGAAAAGAGGTTGGAGACTTTGAGAACCAACAATACCTATTTTTTTTTTAATTCTTTTTTTTTTTTGACAGGCAGAGTGGACAGTGAGAGAGAGAGACAGAGAGAAAGGTCTTCCTTTGCCGTTGGTTCACCCTCCAATGGCTGCGGTCGGCACGCTGCGGCCGGCGCACCGCGCTCATCCGATGGCAGAAGCCAGGTGCTAGGTGCTTTTACCTGGTCTCCCATGGGGTGCAGGGCCCAAGCACTTGGGCCATCCTCCACTGCACTCCCGGGCCACAGCAGAGGGCTGGCCTGGAAGAGGGGCAACCGGGTACCTATTTTTAAATCTACTTGGGCTCAATCTGTAATGCAGTTCTCAACTTGTCCTTAGCAACACTGTTTTTCTCGCTACATGTAGTCTCAGGCCTCCAACACTGACATTATTAGAGACTACACAAGGCATCTAGTTCTTCACCATGTTACTTGTTTTAACATCTGGGCTGGCTGAAGTCAAGACATAGCAGTGACGAAAGCAGAACGAAGAGTGAGAGCCCTGAGCATTTTTTTTATTTTACAACGTCAATGAGCACCAAGATCACTCAGTGTAAAAAAATCAGGGATCTGAAGTTGCTGTGTTTGTAGTGACTTCTTAGAACCTCTAGCTTCCTTGCCCACTCACCTATGACTGAAGAATGACCTGGAAATCAATAAGCTTTCACTGAATATCTGTTCTGATGGTTGCTTACTTCCGAGGGTACCAGGAGGAATATACATGAAGATAAGAACTACTCAGTGCTCTCAAATATTTCTCCTAGAGAGCTATTAGTGCTGAGACCAAGTCACAGCTCAGCAAGTAACTTGAGCATTAGAAGTAGTGACCACTGGTGTTGTTCAGAAACGGGTTATAGTCCAGACAATGAGCCATGTTCTCTGAGATGCAGCATGTGTTGTGCTAAACTAGGAAAGTCTTGGGCATATCACAATCAGCCCATGCCTAATTTGCACTTTCTAGCTCCTGTGACCTTGAGTAAGTTCCAAGCATTGCCAGGTCCTTAGTTTTTGCATTTGTTGGACGGAGATTTGGTGCCAGTCCCATGAGATTGCTATGGAACTTGAATGCGAAAGCACTTTGAAAAAGCCAACAGAAGAAGTAGGAGCATGTGCTCCTGTCCCTCAACCTAGCCCTTATTAAAGTCTCCCTTCTGTGTCTTGGGAGAATTCCTATCCTCCCTACTGCCCAAGAAAGAAAGGGCCTATTGGTCAGCACGTTCTTGCTGCTCTGAGACACGCAAGCTGAGCTCAGGAGAAGCAGCGTTGCAAAGCACGTTAACCTTGGGTGGTACCACAGTGGCAAAGTTCCCTTCTTTGTTGTTCCCTTTCATCATTATGGGAAGCCCAAAGAGAAAGGTAACCTGCCTCCTTATAGGATTTTGTGACCTTCGGGGCCAGAAATCTGTGCTGTGGTTTGGCTGGTAGAGACCCCTTAGAAGACATTTTCATTCCTGAGCTTATGGAAAAAAAAAAAAAGTTCCCAGGCAAACTGGTCTTGTTCTTTCAGAGTCATAATGTGAAACATCTCCAAATGTCATTTTCTGTTTTGGTTTTGTTCTTTTTTTTTCCTCTGTGGAGTGACGATTTTAAACCTCTCTTTTCTGGGAAGCCGTAGGGGAAGCATGCTGTCACTAGTATGCACCACACTCAGGAAAGACTTAGTTACTACATCACCAGATGTCAGCACAGCCACCCATCAATCAAACTAGGGAAAGAGCCGGAGGCTGCTCTAGGGCTCAGCCAGGTTTAGCTTGGCTTTATTTCCAGGGACAAGTGCTGGAAGGGCTGCTCCTTCATAGCCATGGACCTCAGCGAACTTCTCCCAGCATCTCTGGGTGATTTTTTTTTTTTTGGTCTCTTACTCTATAGAGTTCCTTGCAAGTCCTTCTGAAAAAAAATGTGGTCAAGCTAATGAAGAAGAAAATATGCTGGCTTTGGGGCAGGAGACTGAATGGATTTCAGATGAATCATTCCCACATTTCAATGTTTCAGTGTGTAAAATGCATGCCTCAGAGACCTATAGGTACAAATGTATCACAAGAATCCTTTGCTGGATCACACGTCCTGTGTGTGTGTGTGTGTGTGTGTGTGTGTGTGTGTGAAGGGACATACTGTCTCTTTAGACATAAAGAACACAAGGAAATTATTTTGGCAAGAAAGGAGCAAGCAAGTTAGATTAGAACAGGAGACCTCCATGCCAGGCTCTGGAAATCGAATCTGACACATTTGGTAAGTGAAGTAATGCAACTGGCATTTAAATGGTTTCCTCACAGGGTGATTTGGAGCATAGTAGGGACTTCTGAGAAAGCTGATGCCGGAGCCCACGCAGGTAACTCAGAAGTTCTAGCCTAACTCGCATCGCTACTGCAGAGCGGGGCCAGTGGAGGACGGAGCAGGGGCTAGCAACAAGGCACAGGTGCGCCACAAGGCGCTACACTCCGGAGTCCAGCTGTGCAAATAGAGGTGCCCTGAGCAGGGATTGGAGGGACTTTAAATGCAGATGTAAAGGAAAAGAGACATTCTTTACGTACCATCAGGGCCGAGGAAAGAGCGGGTTCAGATAAAATGGTCATAGGGATGTTGGGAACTGTATTCTTTCTGCAATCCAACAACCACTCAGGAAAAACACTTCTATGGATGTACTCCACCAGACCTAGACAAAGCATTAGATGGAGGTGGAGGGCTTCAGCTGGTGAGAAAGAAAAATAAAAAATCCATTGTTGTGGCAGGTGATGGCTTCCAGACCTCAGAGATGGTAGGAAGAGTTAAGTCACTTCCCTGCAAACTTCCCTGGCCTCTGTGAGACTAGGACTGGTATAGAGAAAAAGATGCCAGAATTTGTAAGAGGCCCAGGTCATTCAATTTGTGCTTGGACGTGGAGAACGTAGGGCATGAAATACAGACTTTGTTGCCAGTATTAAGGGAAAACCAAGAAAGGCGGGCAAAGAGGAAGTAGATAGACAGGGATAAGGAAGCTGGCATTTTGAACAATGGAGCAAACTAAAAGTTGTCTCAAATAGACCATCTGAACTGTAAAGACACTTAAGAGAGACAGGGAAGAGGCAAGATAACATAGGGTGAAAACACCAGGCACAGGAAAATATCTCACAGTTACTGTCAGTCAACCCGAGACTCAGACGAGTCTATGAGGGTACTTCAAAAAGTTTGCCAAACATGGAATTAACTCTATGCAAAAAAAAAAAAAAAAAAATGAAATCCATGCATACAAAAGGATGTCAAAAAGCTCATGAGAATGCATATTATGAAAAACCATACATGGATTTCAATTTTCTTTTGTATCAAAGTGAAATTAACTTTTAATTTTTCCCCACAAACTTTTTGAAGTATTTTGGTGCTAATTCCCCTGAGAAGCCATAATAAATTACCATAAGTTCAATGAGCTAAAAGAACACGAATTAATTCTCTTAGTGTTCTGGAGATCAAAAGCCTGAAATCCGTGTTTTCAAAGGTCTGCACTGCTCCCAAAGGTTACAGGGGAGAATCTTTCCCTACCTCTGCCATCTTTTTTCTTTTTTAAGATTTGTTTATTTGTTTGGTTACTTAAAAGGCAGAATGACAGAGAGAAAGGGAGTGACAGAGAGATGGTCCATCTGCAGGTTCACCCCCCAAATGTCTGCCCTCAGCCAGGTCCGGGCCAGGCTGAAGCCAGGAGCCAGGATCTCCATTCAGGTCTCCCACGTGGGTGGTGGAGACTCAAGCACCTGGGCCATCATCTATCTGCTGCCTTCTCAAGTGCATCAGCAGGAAGCTGATGGACAGTAGAGTGTCAGGGGCTCCAACCAGCACTCTCCTATAGGATGCGCCCATTGTAAACGAGGGCTTGACCCGCTGAGCCACCATACGGGCCCCATGCTCCTTCCATCTTCTGGGGGATCTAGGAGTTTGCGGGCACTGGCAGCATCCCTCCACTATCTGCCTGAATCTTCACATGGCCTTGTCTGTGGCTATGTCTCTCCTCCCTCTGTCTGTGTCCTCTTTTAGAAGGATACCGTCGCTGGATTTTAGACCCATGATGTTTCGTCAGCAAAACTCTTTTTCCAAATGAGGTCACATTCAGTTTCCAAGTTGACATGTCTTTTTGTTGGTGGTGGTGGTGGAGGAACAAAGATGGAGGGAGCATCAATCAATCCATTACAGGCAGTGTGCAGAAAAGAGTCAGAGGGATGGAGGGACCTCAGCAACTATAACTAAGGTGTTGTCTTGCCATGACATTTTCCAACCTGACTTTACAGGCATGAGACGTAAAAAGACAATGGAAAGTGAGAATGTAAAATACAAAATGGTCAGGAAAACTATACACAGAGATAGTTGCACAATTACCTTGGTTAGTGCTATTATTTCAAGGATTATTCTTGAGGTTATGTTTCTGCATAAAATGAATTAGAAGCCTTCCATCATCTTCCGTGCTCTGGGACAGATTATACACCAGGTAAGAAACTCATCATATGCACTAGAGGTATTTTTTAAAAAATATGTTTATTTATTTGAAAGACACAGAGTAACAGGGAGGGAGAGATGGAGAGATCTTCCATCTGCTGGTTCACTCCCTAGTTGGCTGCAACCACCATAGCTGTGCCGACCTGAAGCCAGGAGCCAGGTGCTTCTCCCAAGTCTTCCCAAGCAGGTACAGGGGCCCAAAGACTTGGACCATCTTCTACTGCTTTCCCAGGCCATAGCAGAGAGGTGGATCAGAAGTGGAGCAGCTGGGTCTCGAACCGGCGCCCATATGGGATGCTGGCACTTCAGGCCAGGGCGTTAACCTGTTGCACCACAGTGCCGGCCCCACAAACCATTTATTTGATAATGAATGGGTTCAAACTTGTTTACCTTGCCTCAAGCTTTTATTTATTTATTTTTACTTTTCTACACCAGTTTTAGTGAAAACACATATGAGTCTTCCTGTAATGGCAAATAGTTAAATAATTAAACACAAATCAGTGACTAACACAAGGGCTTTAAATATGACACAAATTTTGTTTTTTCAAAAAGAAAGAGGTAATACACAAAAAAAGGATGTGGAATCTATAAGTTGATTCTAAAAATGAAATGAGTAGAAAATCTGTGGTGAAACTGGAACATTCCAGCCCTGTGCTGGAGAAGGGCTGTCACACAGCGTTTGGTCAGCTGAGGATGGATTGGTAGAGGGTGTCTATACATACATTCCGGGTCCTTTTTGCTTGTGCGGAATCAACCAGCCCTTCCCAAGACTGAATGTGAGTCCTGTGGCTTTCTTCCTTTTCCACATTCCCAAGAAGCCTCCATGAAGTTCAACCCTCAGTGAGCCACTTATAGAGCCCTTACGAGCCAACGGGACAGGTGGGTCAGATTTCCTTCTGAGAAACGAAACTGGCCACTGACAGCAAAAAAAGCAAAATGCACAAGTCCTTCTGCTCCTGCTTCTGATTACATACAATACGTCTCCTTTCCAGGCTAGTATCCCCCTCGCATGTGGTTCCTTCCCAAGTCTAAACCTCATCAAGTAAAGAAAATGCAATCCAGAAACCAAGGAAGCTGGAAGGTATCCAACACACCTTCCAAGCATCTCAGGATCCCTGATGCAGCACAGTTCAACAGCTCAGTGCACCGCCACGGTCTATAGAGAAGTGACCAGCAGTTTGAGGAAGTCTATTTCTTTTTTCTTGTCTCAGATGGTTAAAGGGCACCAAGTAAACACTGGGCAAGAAGACTTTGCTGGGAAAGTTAGAAATAAAACGGTAACCCGTTTCGGTTCCTGTGATCATTCAGTGCCAGTAAGAAGCAAGTACTAAAGAGAGCGGACAGCGTCAACACTAAGAAATAGTTCCTCTAACATGTCACCGCCTCTTGCAAAGAATCCAGGGCATCCCAGAGACAGAAAATTAGTTTCAGGAGATCCCCCAAGGCATTTTAAAGCCTTAGAAGATCACCCTTCCTTCACTATTTGTGCAACCAAAAGTTTTATTGAATCTAACCAAGGACTAATCTGAGAGTTTACTGTTTCTAAAAGATACAATTTAAAATATCTTTTCTTCTTTAAATTGTGTGCTATGAAGATTTTTCCAAAATCGGGCAAAAGGAAAGCTGCACACCCTTTCAGTCTCTGAGAAATCTCACTGTAGGATGATTTAATCATCAAGGGCTGCCCACCTGTTTCCTGAACTGCTTACAATGATTGAGGCCAAAGATCTAAAGTTACAAGTGAATATGTTGATTTTTGTACAGAAGAACTGCAAACAATTTCTGTTGAGCAGGGAAATATAACTCCAATAGTTAACCATCTTCCTGCTCGAAAGGATACTAACTGGTTCTGTTCTTAACTTAGTTGTTGCGTTTCAACATTGTTTCGCAAACCTCTGTGCAAGTTGTTTCTCAAATGCTCTTGAGAGTAACTTTACCGCCTATGAATTTCAACATTAATGATCTACTTGTATGAAAATGTACTTTGTTACGGATAAGAGAGGAACCTGGAAGATTTTATTATTATTTCTGTCCAATCTCCTCTGTGGGTTCTGACTTTTTTTTTTTTAATAAAGTGAACATTAAAGCTCTTAAAAATTCCTAACTCTTGCAACAGACACCCTCCCTGTTCTGGCATTCTCTCGTGTTTACTCTGAGCAGGAGTTGGAATCTACCCTGAACTTTGAGACAGAGGAGGTCAGGCCTGGCCACTAACCAGACCATGTAATCTGAGAAAATAATTCCACCTTGCTGAGCTCTCACTCCTTCTATTTCAACACGTAAATCATGAGATAATACGAAAACAGCTTCACAGTGTTACAGAAAAACAAGGCAATTAAAAGTTAAGCTAATTTGGCTGCAAAACATATTTGAAATCCGTGAACAATTTTTCATAGGGCACATTTTCCATGAACTTTTTGAAGAACATTGATATGCATTAATTCCATTTTTTTTGCAGCAAAATAAACTTCTTTTACTTCCATGGCCATGAAATTTTTAAAGTACTCTTCTGTGTCCTAATTCATACACACAGCAAAGGAACATGGATTCAAGATGTAAACAGCTAAAGTAAAACAAAAAGTGAGGTTGGGAAGGGAAAAACTTTCTGAGTGGGACTTAAAATTCAAGAGCATGCATGAAAGATAGATTCATTTTACTACTCTGTTATGAATGACTATTACACACACACACACACACACACAATGACCAAAGCATGGAACAAGATTCTGAAGCTCAGTAACAGAGAGATACAGATGTGAAGAATGAAATAACAGCACAGTGGGAACTAAATGTCTCTAAGACCACACAGCAACCCTCAAGTCTCCGCACTACAAGATGGGAGTAAGAACTTGAACTCTTATTTTCTACTTGATAAACTCCCTGTTTTTAGCATGTCCTGGCACAGGCATTGACTACATTTTTTTTAAATCATCGTTTCTGAGAAAGTGTATTTCTGGGAAGATGACTGTAAAATGTTCACTAAGTATTAGAATGACAAATGAGTAAAATAACCGAATTTTCCTGCAAAGAATGAAATGCTAATCATATCTTGACAACATCACTAATCAAAAAAGATGCTGTCGCAGCCAATGCCGCGGCTCACTAGGCTAATCCTCCGCCTTCGACACCGGCACCCCGGGTTCTAGTACTGGTTAGGGTGCCAGATTCTGTCCCAGTTGCTCCTCTTCCAGTCCAGCTCACACCATGGCCTGGGAAGGCAGTGGAGGATGTTGGGAGCCACTGTGCTGGTTTCCCTGTATAGCCCTTTGTTTAACCTTCAACTGTGTTCCTGTAAGGAGGATTCACTAGAAAATTCCATTTGTACAGCTCACATATGGTTAGCGCTTGGCCATCTGGCTTCAGTGCTCTCTTTCTTGTACCTTGATAAGCACGTCTGCTAGCTGTAAGACCTTGCTGTAACTCCCTTTGTCAAACTGATACTGATTCCTGTGAAATTATTCCTTTGAACTATGTTATAAGATGAGCCCTGCTTACCCTCGACTGTTACAATCCTTGCCTTGTACTATATAAGCTACCTCCTTCTCCAACAAAGTGAGACCTTGATCAGAGTACTGTCTTGGTCTCCCTTCTCGTGTCTGGTTTGTCCCTCCATTCAGGTCTGCCTCCTCATGTCCTAGTTGATTACCCCGCAGGAGACCAGGAGAATCACCTGGCTCCTGGCTTCGGATTGGCGCAGCGTGCTGGCCGCAGCACACCAGACGTAGCGGCCATTTGGGGGGATGAACCAACAGAAGGAAGACCTTTCTCTCTCTCTCTCTCTCTCTCACTGTCTAACTCTGCCTGTCCAAAAAAAAAAAAAAAGAGAGATGCTGTCGGAAGAACAGATGAACTGCCACTCCAATTGCATGTCAGGCTACTAACATGGTTAGAAATTGATGCAGTGTCTCTGTAAGAGACTCAAGAAATGGCTTCCAACTTTTGAAATCTGTAACCCAGAAATCACCTTCAGAAGTTTGTGTTAAGGGAATTATCAGAAAATAGCTCAAATAGATGTATAAGAATGACTGTTTCAGGTTTGATAATAACAATGAAAAAGATAAGCAATTATTAATAGGCACGACTGAAATACCGGGCAGGTTTTTTTTAAAGGTTTATTTATTTGAAAGGCAGAGTTACAGAGAGAGAGAGAGAGAGAGAGGTCTTCCATCTGATGGCTCACGGAGCTGTGCTGATCCAAAGCCAGTAGCCAGGAGCTTCTTCCAGGTCTCCCATGCGAGTGCAGGGGCCCGAGGACTTGAGCCATTTTCTGCTGCTTTCCCAGCCCATAGCAGAGAGCTGGATCTGAAGTGGGGCAGCCAGGACTTGAACCCGCACCCATTTAAGATGCTGGCACCTCAGGCAGTGGCTTTACCGACTACGGCCCCTACCATGCGAGTTTTACAACAGATGTGATAGCTGGGTGAAAAACACCCAAAGGAATGTTGTGCAGGGAAAAACTCATCACTTGATCTTGTCTCCTATACTGCAACTTAAAGATCTTAAACAACCTGACAACAAACAGTAATTTACACCATTCAGTATTTCCTTCAGTCCCAGGAGGAAAGCCAAAGCCAGCGTGCATCTTAAACAAATCATGAGCAATCTTTGAAATTCTTTCTCCCCTGCTTGATTTCTTGCAAGGTTTATCTCCACATCACTGGTGTTCACCTTTTGTGTGTGAAAGAACCCACTGGGAGGCCTGAGAAAGTACAGACTGCTGGACTCCACCTTGCAGTTTTAGGTGCAATAGATCTGAGGTGTGGCCCAAGAATGCGCATTTCTAACAAGTTTTCAAGACAGGCTGCTGCTGCTGACTGGGCCCCACACTTTAGGAGCCCAGAGGGACGCAACACGCATGATTGTCTTGCTCTGGGTGATGAAATTCCAACACTAGCACATCTTTGAAAAAAAAGGGTATGGGGGTCGGTGCTGTGGTGTAGTGGATAAAGCCACTGCCTGCCACACCAACATCCCATATGGGCACAGGTTCAAGTCCCCGCTGCTCCACTTCCAATGCAACTTCCTGCTAATGGTCTGGGAAAGCAGCAGATGATGGCCCAAGTGCTTGGGCCCCTGTATGTACATGGGAGACTCGGAGGATGCTCCTGGCTCCTGGCTTCAGCCTGGCCCAGTCCTGACCATGGAGGCCATTTGGGGAGTGAACCGGCAGATGGAATATGTCTCTCTCTCTGCTTCTGTCCTTGCCCCTGCCCCTCCTTCTTCTAGCTCTGACTTTCAAATTAATAAATCTTAAAAAAAAAAAGGAAGGAAAGAAAAAGAAGGGGATGGAATTAAGGAGGAAGAGAGGCTGGCCTTGTGGGGCAGGGAGCTGAGCCACTGCCTGTGACACTCACATCCCATGAGTGAGTGCCTCTGGGAGCCTGGCTGATCCACATCTGATCCAGCTCCCTGTTAAGGGAAAGGATCAGAAGATGCACAAAGTGCTAGGGCCCCTGCCACCCATGTGGGACACCCTCTCTTCAGCCTGGCCCAGCCCCCAGCCATTGCAGCCATTTGGAGAGTGCAGCAGATGGACGATCTCCCTATGCAACTCTGCCTTTCAAATAACTTTTTTTTTTTTTAATGAAAAAAGAGAAACTTTCCTGTGAAGATCTAATGGAATAGAAAAGGTGGATATTAAATAACAGAGTGAAGCCTAAATGGAGGCACGGTGAAATATTTCAGAATTTCCCTGCTAGTCAGGAAGCAGAAACCCTGGGGGTTTCCATTAACTCTCAGAAGGTGATTCCCTGGCCAGGCATGAACATACGGGGCTGGTTATTTCAGCTAAGCTTCTTTGCTTGAAGCCCACTTTAAAGGGCCCTTCTGGGTACCGTGAGTCTGCGTCCTTGGTTTTCTTGCAGAATTAATTTTAAGTATTCCATTCCATCATTTCTGCGACTGCCTTCAATTTCTGCTCATCACACATAAGCATCACACAGGGGAGAAGCAAGCTGCCAGTTCGTGGTCAGCGTGCCATAAATCTCTCTGGTACCCTCTTGGGGCATTCTCTCTCTGCTTCCATTCCATAACTTCCCACACTGGTATCACTTTGTCCTCGCTTCTTTCTGTTCTGCATCTACAGGTGAAATTCATGGGAGAAAATGACACCATCGTGTTGCTACACTTGTTTCTCCCTGCATCCCCAACCCCCCAGAAGCGGAGGGGCTGCATGATGCACACACGGGGACACCGTGACGATACTTCTTTCCAATGAACACTCACATCTGTCATGAAAATAAAGACATCATATTCGGTGTAATTTGAAAGTAACAGGTGCCCTGTTGGACCTGAACTGATGGAGGGTCAAAGACAGAAAAAGGGAAGAGTAAATGAAACTCCTGCTTTTCAGTGGGTGCATCTAGGATTGGATACAACCCCTCAATGGACCCGTGAGGAGCCTGAGTCCAAGTTTCTCTGAGATTGTGAGATTCAGAGGCCCCGCAGGAATTCAGTGTCACCTGTAGGAGTTACATGTCAGTTCCGCATCACTGCAGATCTCCTTCTACCCTTGCGGCTCTTCCTCTCCTCCCTTCCTGTTCCATGACCTCTGCCTCTGAGCACATACCCTCTGCTGTGTGCTCAGTCTCTCCCTCTAGCCCTACCAGGTTGTAAACTGCCCCCGGGTTCACACTCTTAAAAGGAGGTCCCCCTCAAACACAACTCTCTCCTGTCCTCTTTGTTAGTGTCTCTCCTAAAAATGTAATCTCTATTGTCTTACTTTCTCAGTTAAATTTGAATCCTGCTTCATTCCTAGGTCATGAATGCAAAGAAATGAACAAGTATTGGCAACTTCCTAATTTCTGTCTCTTTGGTCTTCTAATGGGGCAATCTTATTTACACTTTCCACTGATGCAACTGACCTCCGACGACTCTCAGCTTCTGTGAAGCCCTCTCATGACTTCTACAGAATCATTCTATTACAGCTCAAGCAACTTTTATAACTATCATTTTTTCCTGTATCAGTGGATTCAGTTCCCCTACATGCCTAGTGAACACCCCCGTGTGTGCTAATCTAAGCTTTCTTCCCATTTCACTTTGCACATTCTCCTGAATGATGGCATATACACTCTGATTTTGACCACAATGTGGGGTTTTTACTTAAGTTCCACTTCCCAATTGTGTATTTTTTTTTTTGCTGGTTGAAAGGCAGAGTGACAAAGAATGAGAGACAGAGAAAGAAAGAGATCCTCCATCAGCTGTTTTACTCCCCAAATGGCCACTTTAGCAGGGGCTGGGTCAGGCCAAAGCCAGGAACCCTGAAGTCCATCCAGGTCTCCCATGCAGGTGCAATGGACCAAACATTTGATCATCTTCTGCTGTTTTCCCAGGCGCATTAGTAAGGAACTGGATAGGAAGAAGAGCAGCCCGGGATTCAAATTGCTACTTGGATATGAGATGAAAGTGTCACAAGTGATGACTTAACCATACACTGACCCCAATTGTGTATTTCAAATGGGACTTTTCTCCTGAATTTCAAAGTCTACATTCAAATGCTCAGTGGATAGATTTGGTTTCACAGACATTTCAAGCCCAATATATTTTTAAATAAATTCACTATTTTTCTAAAGTCCATTCTTGACCTGCACCTGAATTTCTGTTTTACTCTGGGTTCCCACCACTCACTGAATCACCTAATTCATGAACATAGAAAGCATTTCACTTGTGATTATTAACCCAAGACATGACAATCACTTGCACAGGTTGTACACTGAGAAAGGATAACAGACAGGGATGGGCAAGTGCTTTCTGAAGGGCTGAATAGTAAGGATGTGAAGGTTTGCCTTTCATTCAGGTTCTCGTGCGTCTTCCCAATCTACTGCTGTAATGGAAAAGCCACCACAGACAATATGGAAATAATAAATGAGAGTGACTGAGACCCAGAAAAAAACAAAAACAAACAAACAAAACATATTCACTCAAACAGATGGAGCGTGCTACTTCCCAGGTTTAGAGTGAGGGTCACTGGAATCCAGGTTAGGTTCTAATTGGCTAAACCGCGGGCCCAAGGTGGGCACAAAAGTGGCACTGCCCTTGTGGAAGACCTGGAAGAAGCTCCTGGCTCCTGGCTTCAGATCTGTACAGCTCCGGCCGTTGTGGTCATCTGGGGAGTGAACCAGGGGATGGAAGACCTCTCTCTCTGTCTGTCTGTCTCTACCCCTCTGTGTAATTCTGTCTTTCAAATAAATAAATCTTTAAAAAAAATGGTGCTGTTTGGCCTAGAAATCTTTCTCTAGGCCCCGTCTCCAAGTTCCATCAACGTTACCAGATCCATTTTATTTTCCAAATGTTTCTCGATAACATGGTTTCTCCTTTCCACATTCACAGCCATTATTTTTGTTTATTCCTTCAACAGCATTTCAAAGGCTTCCTTCCCCATCTCTCTTTCTATCCTAAAACCCTACAAACTTCTCTGTCTAAAATCCTCAACAAACCATGTCACCAAGTTTTGTGAAAGGAAAACCCTCATGTCTTCTACAGAAAGCACGTCTGCAGAACTTTCTAGATTTATCTTGCACTATCCCTTCTCTGGAGATTTGGGCTTTAGCAACAATGAATCATTCAATCTGGAGAGACACCCACTGCTGTCCTCTCCACCGTTCCTCTCTCACCTTTTCCAGTTTCCATCTGAACTCGGCATCTCCACACACCAAGTTTGGTTTCGATGTCATAGTTCTGTGAGTCGTTCCCCACACAGCTGACAACATCACCACGGCACTTCCTCTTTCCCGACCAGTTCTTGAGATTGCACACACTTAAGATTGCAGCAGTCAACATACGAGGCCGCACTGGGATACCTCTGATTGCGTTCACTTCTTCCTTACTACACAGACCATCTTCTTCTTCTTCTTCTTCTTCTTCTTCTTCTTCTTCTTCTTCTTCTTCTTCTTCTTTTGACAGGCAGAGTGGACAGTGAGAGAGAGAGAGACAGAGAGAAAGGTCTTCCTTTCGTTGGTTCACCCTCCAATGGCCCCTGCGGCTGGCACGCTGTGACCAGCACACCGCGCTGATCCCATGGCAGGAGCCAGGTGCTTCTCCTGATTTCCCATGGGGTGCAGGGCCCAAGCACTTGGGCCATCCTCCACTGCACTCCCGGGCCACAGTAGAGAGCTGGCCTGGAAGAGGGGCAACCGGGACAGAATCCAGTGCCCCATCCGGGACTAGAACCCGGTGTGCCGGAACCGCAAGGTGGAGGATTAGCCTATTGAGCCGCGGCGCCGGCCCCATTTGCTTCTTAAAGACAAGGAGTGTGTAGACCCAGCCCTGGCTGCTATAACCATGTGCAGAGTTAATCAATGAACAGATGAAAGATAATGTTCTTTCTCTTCCTATCTCTGCATTTCAAATAAATAACTAAATCTTTAAAAAAGTAAAGTTTTTTTTTTTTTTTAACGTTTATCTATGTACTTCAAAGTCAAAAGTTATATATAGAGAGGGAGATGCAGGGGGAGGTCTTGCATTTGCTGGTGCACTCCCCAGATGGCTGCAACAGCCTGCACTGGGCCCGGCCAGGGCCAGGATCCAGGAGCTTCATCAGGATCTCAGGAAGAAAGAAAGAAAGGAAGGAAGGAAGGAAGGAAGGAAGGAAGGAAGGAAGGAAGGAAGGAAGGAAGGAAGGAAGGAGTGCATTTCTGTCATCTGATCTGTGTACCTGCAGCATCTGGTCCAGGCCCAGGCAATGCTTGTTGAACTGAACTGAACTGACTTGAATTCTCCTTAAGACTAAAACTAGGGGGCCAGTGTTGTGGCCTAACAGGCTAAGCCACCACCTACCATAATCCTATATGGGCACTGGTCGGAGTCCTGGCTGCTCCACTAACTGACCCAGCTCTCTGCTAATGTACTTGGGAAAGCAATGGAAGAAAGTCTAAGTCCTTGGGCCCCTGCACCCACATGGCAGGCCCACATGAAGCTCCTGGCTCCTGGCTTCAGCTTGGCCTAACCCCAGCCACTGAAGCTATTTGGGGAGTGAAGCAGAGGATGGAAGCACCTCTCTCTCTCTCTCTCTGTCTCTCTGTCTCCTCCCACCTCTGTAACTCTGACTTTCAAATAAATAAATAAATCGAAAAACAAAAATAGACTGAAAGCTGAAAGCTGCTTTTCTTCAGTTTTACCATATGGACACATTTCTATTTTATGTGCAGAAAGAACTTCCAGATTATTATAGGCCATGGATGGAAATTGCCAACAAGCTTGCGCACTTAATTGAGAGTCACCAGCTTCGAGCTCATGTGAACAAGGTAAGCATGTTTTACCCTTCTCTTTACCCCAATCTCACTATCTTGTTATCATACCTCATGCTACTTTTCCTTTTTTAAAGATTTATTTATTTATTTGAAAGAGTCACACAGAGAGAGAAGTCTTCCATCCACTGGTTCACTCCCCAATTGGTCACAACGGCTGGAGCTGCGCTGATCTGAAGCCAGGAGCCAGGAGCTTCTTCCAGGTCTCCCACACGAGTGCAGGGGCCCAAGGATCTGGGCCATCTTCTACTGCCTTCCCAGGCCTCAGCAGAGAGCTGGGTCAGAAGTGGGAGCTGCTGGGACTCGAACCAGCGCCCATATGGGATGGAGGCACTGCAGGCGGCGGCTTAACTCGCTACGCCACAGTCGCACTATTTTCTTTCATAGCCTTGGTGCAGCCAGGTCAGTCAACCCAGGAATCTGTCATTGTCATGGAGCTTGTCAACAAAGCTAGCTCGTTTCTTCCTGGAGAGCAATATGACTTCTTCCTGATCACGAGTTTTCAAAAAGTTCCCAGAGGCCGCACAAACAATACCTGGAACATATCAAGCACTCGGCCAATGACTGTTGGAACAAGAATCTGGCTGGACAGTTTATTCAAGCTGCTGGCAAAGGCGTGGCTTGGGAACGCCCAGCATGCAAATTCGCAGGGTCCTCATTGCACGCCACTTGCCTGTGCTCTGCGCCTTAGTGGGTTCTATCCTGGGTGTGATAGTAGGGGTGAATTGAGAGAATTTCCAGGTGACAAAGACAGGGCTGGCTGTGGACTCTGTAGAAACAATTGATAGTTTTTACACTTGATCTTAAACAAAAGGCTGAGAAGCGATAAAAACTGATAGTTTTTGATGCTACTTAAGTTTTCATATATATTTATGTATATGAACAACATAGAAGATGAGCAATTTTTCCCTATAGTGTATAAGGAACAATGATAGTTCCCGGCCTCCTGAAAACTGACAATATCTCACAAGAAATAATAAGAAAGTGGGAGGCACAGAATGTAAGTTTTGATTCACAAAGCCCTGGTGTGTATCTTGTTGCTGGGTAAACTTGGAAGACCTCCTTTGTTCTGCAATCCCACTTCCTTATTTACAAAATGAGAGAAACTCCTGGTCCTGTTATGAGCACTGATGTAGAACAAGGCTGAAACTGGTCAGAGGAGTTGCTGTAGAATTCTCTAAAGGAGTCCACTCTCCTGCAAAGTGCAGAGCGAGGAGCTGGGCAGCGATCACTTGCGCTTGGCAGGTGCACGTTCAGTGCCTGCCCACCTCCCTGGCTACCCGGCGGGGGCTCTTGGCTTAGATTGGTCAGCAGTATACTGTGTTCTGTGGGGAATTTTGATGATGGCACAGTGGGCTTCAGTGAGTCTGGCAGCCACATGGAAGTAAAATGACTCTTGAGGTGGCCCTCTCCTATCTCTTGCCGCAGAATAATATTCAACAGATGTTCACTGCTCTCCATTCTCTTCTCTGACCATCTTAATCATATTAGCTTGTGGTGCCACACGATTTTAGGGATACAAGTGAAGTTTCCCACCCTTCAGAACTGTCCTTTGAGGACAGACTCATGTCCCATGCTTGTAATTACAAGTTCTCTTTAAAAATGCTCCCTGGGGGCTGGCGCTGTGGCACAGTGGGTAAAAGCTGCCTTCTGCAATGCCAGCATCTCATATGGGTGCCAGTTCGAGTACTGAATGCTCCACTTCCTATTCAGCTCTCTGCTGTGGTCTGGGAAAGCAGTAGAAGATGGCCCAAGTCCTTGGGCCCCTGCACCCACATGGGAGACCCAGAAGAAGCTCTTGGCTCTTGGCTTCGGATCAGCCCAGCTCCAGCCACTGGGAAGTGAACCAGTGGATGGAAGACCTCTCTCTCTCTCTCTCTCTCTCTCTCTCTTCCTCTGTCTCTCCATTTAACTCTAACTTTCAAATAAATCTTTAAAAAAAAAAAAAAAATGCTCCCTGAACATTTGCTCTGTGCAGAGCACACGATTACAACCCTGTCAAAGATGAGTGAGAGACGATCTATGAAGATGTCTACGAAGATGACAAATGAAATCTAGACAGAGCTGCAAGACCTAATCAAAGAAATGCAAAAAGAAGCAGCAGAAGAAATAGAACCTATGGAAAAGTTTAGGAAAACTAAGGAAAGGGCCGGCAATGGAATAAAAATGTTAGTAAAACAAAGTGGGTACCCACAAATACGTCTATTCCAGCCATTCAACCAAAAGAAAAAGACGCCTTCCCCGGAACCCCTCCTCCCCACATCAGCCCAGCAGAGAAGGGAGCTGGGATTGCCGGGGCAGTTGGCAGGAGGGCTGCAAGAATTCAGCATGTGAGCCGCCGCGTGGCCCTGCGCTGCTCTGCTTGGGCTTCAGCGGATGAAGCTACCGCAAAGGAAAGGAAGGGCTTGTTAAATTGGAGCTTCTCCCAGCACAGCACGGAACTCAACCCTGGACAGTTGCAGTGGGGTCAGCAGAGTCTCCCCGGCATTCCCGCCCACATAGACCGCGTGGGGGTGATTTTCTCTGAAGAGGGGGTGTTTGCAGTGGACGAGCTGAGGTCATAGTGAATTTCAGCACTACCTGAAGTCCGGTTTGACTGTGTGCTGATGCATAGGGAGATTTGGACATAGACACTTTGGCATGTGGAGGCCGAAGCAGCATCTGCAGGCTCAGGTATGCCAGGGGTTGCTGGAAACCACCAGACCCTGGGCGAGATGTGGGACAGACTGTCCCCAAGACTGAGCCTCTAGATGAACTAAAGCTTCCTGATTGCTTGACTTTGGCCTTCATCTTCCATCACCATGAGAGAGTGAACTTCTGCTGTTTTAGGCCATTCGGTTTATTTGTTAGGGCCATCTAGGAAATTAATACAACACGCTTGCCCTCTCTCCCTACTTCTAAACATCAAACAAGGGGCTAGCGTTGGGACACAGGGAGTTAAGCCACTGCCTGTGACTCTGGCATCCATAAAAGTGTGGGTTAAGTCCAGGTTGCTCCACATGAGTGCTGGGGGGTGAGGGTGAGGGGCATCCCTGCTGCTGTACTTCCTATCCAGCTCCCGGCTAATGTGCTTGGAAAAGCAGCAGAAGATGCATGGGCCCCTGCAATGTATGTGAAAGACCTGGGTGGAGGTCCAGGCTCCTGGCTTCGGCCTGGCCCAGCCCCTGCCATCCTGGCTCTCTCTCTCCCTTACTCCCTCTCTTTCTCTGTATTCCCCCACACCCATAACTCTGCCTTTCAAATAAATAAATCAATTGCTTTCACAAGTTAAGTGAACATTGATATTTTTTATTTAAATAGGAGGACTATTTTTTGACAGGCAGAGTTAGACAGTGAGAGAGACAGAGAGAAAGGTCTTCCTTCCGTTGGTTCACCCCCCAAATGGCTGCTACTGCCGGTGCTCTGCAGCTGGCACGCTGCGCTGATCTGAAGCCAGGAGCCAGATGCTTCCTCCTGGTCTCCCATGCGGGTGCAGGGTCCAAGCACTTGGGCCATCCTCCACTGCCTTCCCGGGCCACAGAAGAGAGCTGGACTGGAAGAGGGGCAACCGAGACAGAACCGGCACCCCAACCAGGACTAGAACCTGGGGTACCGGTGCTGCAGGTGGAGGATTAGCCTATTGAGCCATGGCACCTGCCAAGGATTATTTTAAGCTTTTTTTTTTTTTAAGATTTATTTATTTGAAAGGCAGAGTTACAGAGAGAGAGAGACAGAGACAGAGACAGAGAGAGATCTTCCATCTGCTGATTCACTCCCCAGATGGCTGCTGGGTGAAGCCAGGAGTAAGGAAATTATTCTGGGTCTCCCACGTGGGTGCAGGAGCCCAAGCACTTGGGTCATCTTCTGTTGCTTTTCCCAGGCCATAAGCAGAGAGGATCAGAAGAGGAGCAGCTGAGATTTGAACTGGTGCCCATAAGGGATGCCAGTGTTGAAGGTGGCAGTTTTACCCACTACACCAGAATGCTGGCCCTGGGAACCTTTTTCTAAGAAAGGGCCATTTAGATGTTTGGTCGCACAAAATGATCAGCTTAGAACGTAGCCTGCTGTAGGTCTGTTGGGTTTCTAGGCCCGCCTGTGGTTGCTGTATTAACTGAGTCCCCACATGGCTCAACTGCTTCCTCAAAACCACGGCACCTCTCTCATCTGAGACCAGAATCTGCCAAGAATCACTGAGGAACATAAGCCTTGAGCTGGTACTGTCGCAATAGAATGGAGACTCACACATTCATGTCTTTCGTTTTTAGTTCCATCTCATTTACAAAAAAAAAAAAAAATCCATGATTCTTAACACCCCGTCTTCAGGGAAGAATAGTGGTCTACTTTTTCAGCAGCCCCACAGTTACCAGCTGGCTTGGGAATCAGACATGATCGATTTTGTGCTCACGGACTTTAAAAGAAAGTATGCGTAACAAGTCTGTAATAAATCTTCCTAATGTGTATGACTAATCCAACTAATGCTCAGAGGATGCTCAAAATAAATTATTAAGAAGCAAATGATTGGGCTGGCACTGCGGCACAGCGGGTAAAGCCACCACCTGTCATGCCGGCATCCTATATGGGCACCGGCTCGAGTCCTGGCTGCTCCTCTTCTGATCCAGCTCCCTGCTGATGGCCCGGGAAAGAAGCAGAGGATGGCTCAAGGCCTGACTGAACACAACCTTTGTAGCCAGCTGGAGAATGAACCAGCAGATGGAAGATCTCTCTCTGTAACTTTAACTTTATTTTTTAGATTTATTTTATTTATTAGAAAGACAGCGTTACAGAGAGAGGTAGAGTCAGAGAGAGAAGTCTTCCATCCACTGGTTCACTACCCAGATGGCTGCAACAGCCGGAGCTGCGCTGATCCGAAGCCAGGAGCCAGGAGCTTCTTCCTGGTCTCCCACATGGGTGCAGGGGTCCAAGTGCTTGAGCCATCTTCCACTGCTTTCCCAGGCCATAGCAGAGAGCTGGATCAGCAGCGGAGCAGCCGGCACTAGAACCAGTGCTCATATGGGATGCCGGCACTTCAGGCTAGGGCTTTAACCCGCCAGCCCATTAACTTACAAATAAATAAATAAACCTTTTTTCCAAAGACAAATAAGCGACAGTAAAATTTATGGCATTTATATCAAAGATTAAGATTCATTAACACAAAACGTGTTCTGCCAAATCAATAGTATGAACAAATAGGAAAAGAAGGGCAAAGGATAGAGATAGTTAAGTTACAAAAAGAGATATTTAAATTGGTGATAAACATGCAAAAACACTCAATCTTAGCAACACACCACAAATACAAATGTAAAGGGTAAAATTTAAATTTGGCTATCAGTTGACAAGGAGTGAAAAGTGAGCATCAGAGTTGCATTAGTGAGGATGCAGACATGGATAGCAGAAGTTGAAAGCAGAAAACAAAACAGCCGGACCCCTCTGCCATGCGAGTTTTACAACATCCATTACAATTCTAAAGATGCACACGCTCTGATCCAGCTATTCCAGTTTTCTTAATTTACTGTGCGGAACCGCCTGCTCAGAAGGGCAGAGATGAGGAAGCTAGGCTGTTTATTGCAGTAATTGGTGTAGCAAAATAAACAGGAAAGAAAGCTCCAAAAATCCCCTAAGTTTCAGTTAATAATTAGATCTGCTAAACAAACGAAAACTATCCATCTATTGACAATGTGTGTGTCTGTTTCCTTAACTACCATTTCCATCCAGTTTACTGAAAACAGTAATGATATGAAATACACATGATGTACATACTTTATGCATTTTTATTATAATGCTATATATTTGATGTATTTGATGATTGGACAATTATTTAAAATTTTATGAGTATTTTTGTAGTGTACGCACTCAACTTCTAATGATGATTACACGGAAAGGGGGTGTCCGGTCTTAGAGAAGCCACTTTGGACTTACAAAGTGTTAGATGGACAGATACATATCTGTATTTGATACTTTTACAGAGACCTATTATTATTTTTGACAGATAGAATTAGATAGTGAGAGAGATAGAGATAGAGATGGAGATGAAGATGGAGAGAGAGAGAGAGAGAGAAAGAGAGAGAGAGAGAGAGAGAGAGAGAGAGAGAGAAAGGTCTTCCTTCTATTAGTTCACTCCCTAAATGGCTGCTAAGGCTGGAGCTACACCAATTTGACTACGCCAATCTGAAGCCAGGAGCCAGGTGCTGCCTCCTGGTCCCCCATGCAGGTGCAGGGGCCCAAGCACTTGGGCCATCCTCCACTGCCTTCCCGGGCCACAGGAGAGAGCTGGACTGGAAGAGGAACAAATGGGACTAGAACCCGGTGCCCATATGGGATGCTGGCGCCACAGGCGGAGGAGGATTAACCTAGTGCACCATGGCGCCAGCCTTGAGACCTTTTATCTTAATAACTTAAAGAACGAAAGCACTCTAGGAGGCATTGTTCTTCTCTAGAGGGTCAGTCTGGTCAATAAAAGCAGGTGACTGGCAGGCCTTGCAAATGCCATAACCTGCACCATGAAATAATGTGCCTGTTGACTGCTGTGCAATGCACAAAGTGCTTTATGGCTAGATGAAACTAAGTGGACCTGTTTCTGTGAAGTCTGCACTTTCTATCTGATGATGAAGCGATATGGAATCCAGTCAGTTACCTTAGCTGAGGGCAACAGCAGGACCACAACTCCCTCGCTCTTTCTCCTTTGTGCAGAGAAAAACGAAGTTCCACTACACGTGTTTTCCTCCATTTTTTTATCCTTTTAGGTTTTCTTTCTTTTTTTTCAAATTTTGTGTAGCAAGGAGAGACTCTAGAATGAGCCAGAAGTTTCCAGAAAAAAACATGTCTCTGTAATCACAAGAAACATTCTCAACTTGGACTTCATTCTCTACTTGCAGGCTGCACTGTGGGTGGCCCTTAAAATGGGCCTGGGGCAACCCAGGCACTGATCAGATTGTGGACATTTTGCAAAAGTGACTACAAAACACCTTAATGATTTTCTATTGACTTCGTGTTGAGAATATTGACTATGAAAAAATATGAGTGTGTTGTTTTGAAAACTAATTCCACATATTTTCCACTTTTTGAAATTTGTAGCTGTCAGAAAATGTGAAATAAAACATATTGCATCTACTTCTATGGCATAGAATGGAATAGAATAGAAAATGGAATAGAATAGAACAAATAGAATACAGTAGAGAATAGAATACAAGAGAGAATTGAATGGAATGAAATGGAGAGAATAGAGTAGAACAGAACAGAATAGAAAATAGGATAGAATAGTATAGACTAGAATAGTGAATAGAACAGAGTAGAATAGTACAGAATAGAATACAATAAAAATAGAATAGAATATAGACTAGAATAGAGACTAGAATAGAATATATGGAATAGAACAGAATAGAAAAGAGTAGAATAGAATATAGAATGGAATAGATAGAATGACAGAATAGATAGGATAGGATATAATGGAAAACATTTAGGGTAGAACAGAATATAAGATTAAATAGAATAGAATGGAATGGAATAGAGAATAGAATATATTATAGAATAGAATAGACAATAGACTAGAATAGAATATATTATATTATAGAATAGACTACAGAATAGAATAGGGGATAGACTAGAATGAAATATATTGTAGAATAGAATAGATTATAGAATATAATGTAGAATAGAACAGAGAATAGAATGGAATGGAATACAGCATAGAATATATTATAGAATAAAATGAAATAAAGAATAGAATGGAATAATAACAGAATAGAATGGAACAGAATAAATTCTAGAATACAATAGAACATAACCTAGAACAGATTATAAAGTAGGATAGACTAGATTATAGAATACAGAATGGAATATATTATAGAATAACATACAATGGAATATATTATAGAATCAATAAAATATAGAATAGAATGGAATATATTATAGAATAAAATAAGGAATAGAATAGAACAGAGAACAAAATAGAATATATTAGAGACTACGGAATAGAACACAATAGGGAAATGGAACAGAAGAGAAGGGAATGTTATAAAAAATGGAAAAGACTAGACTACAGAACAGGTGCCCGCTCCCAACCCCTCGAACCGCGGCTGCGCCCCCTGGCGGTCGATAGGGGAAGCGCTCGCGCGCGGCCGGGGCCCTTGGAGAGCGCACCTGCGGCGGGACAGGGCAGCTCTGGCGGTCCCCGGGGCGCCGCGGGAGGGGGAGGTCCCTGGCCCCTGCGTTGAAGGCACACCGCTTTCCTCGCACCCGGGAGCCCACCCTCACTGAGGACCCTGGGGACCCCGTCTCCCAACAGATGCCCCTGCTGAGCTGCGAGCTCCTGAGGACGTACCGGGAGCAGCGCCTGGCGCACCTGGTCCTGGGTTTCCTGAGCATGGGGTATGTGTGGCAGGAAGGCGACACGCACCCCCAGAAGGTAAGGACTGACGTGGGTGGGCGCCGAGGCCCGCAAGAAGGCGCTGCCCTGGGTTCTTTGTGTTAGGTGTGCTTGGGCGAAGGCAGAGGGCCCCTTGCCCTGAGGGGGTTCCTCGTTCCCACTAGGAAGCCAATGTTGTTGTCAGCTGCCAATCATCCCTCCCTTTGGTCAGGGTTTGGATCTGTATTCTCGCTGGCGTTCTCTTCCTAGAATGTCTGAAGAGCTGCCTGGAAAGATAGATGCTGCAGTGAAAAAAAATGACAGTATTTTTGGACTCCGTGCGCGTCGCTTGTTCGGGTCGCTTATCATAAAGCCGATAGGACTGCATTTGGCCGCTCTGCGGATGGCGGAACTTACATGCCTTGGCATTTTAAGGCAAATGAATGGAAAAGCCAAGATCTAGAATCCAGCCCTCCTCGCCCTTATGAATGGAGCTTTTGCTTCTCAGAAGCACGCACTGGCGTTTACAACATGCATTAATACATGCATTATATACTTAATATATATTAAATATACATATATATATACACACACTGCTTTTCATGTATAACGCCAGCTTGGCAGTTCGTGGAGATCTCTTCTTATCTCTGTGTAACGTTTTTAACAGTTTTGATCTGCGCCTTGGGTCCAGCTGACTTCTACCACCCACGCTGTGTACTTTTCCTAGGTGTCCCTTTCCCGTAAACCAGGGTGTGACCGGTTGGAGAGCACAGGGCATGTTTCCAGCATCAATGCTCCCTTGTGTCCTTCTGGTCAATGTGTGCGATTGTAGGAAAAGGAAAGTACAGCACTGGCTTGGATGTTTTCTGTGTCATTCCTGCCATCTGTGTGTCCGGTGTTAGGAAGTTTGAGGTCTAGCTACAGGACAGAACATCCCAGGGGGTGCCCATGCACCATCTGCTCTCCAAACCATGATCCGAAGCAAGAGGGTAGAGTGGGGGGAAAGGGAGGAAGTATTCAGCTTCCTTATAGCTGTGTCTGTGCAGTTCTAGACTGCCCAGGGGGGCTCCTCACCTGTGGACCCTGCCCCCTTCCCCCACCCCCCAGATTTAGACTGTCACGTTTTCTCCCCCTACCCCCGTGCCTGCCTTTGCAGGAGAGTTTGTCCTAGTTCAAACTTGAAACCTCTTTAAAGCTCTTGTTTTTTCAACTAAAAGTCTAAGGGAAAGCAAAGATGGACACAGGGATTCCTGCATAGGTGTTTGTCTCAAGGGGACATGAAAATGGGCTTGGATGATGGGGAGTGTGAGGATGGTTGGTTGGTTGGTTGGTTTCGCATCTACACCAGTGTAGTCTTGACCATGGGTAGGGATCTCACAGCTCCAAGTGGCTTTTCTGAGCTGTGGGCAGGTAAGGCTATCCCCCTCTTTTCTCTCTGAGGTGCTCTGGCCTCTCTGACAGATATATACACACACACACAGCTCTCAATATTTCCATATCTATCAGGGTAGACATAGGACCCAGCATTTACAACACCCATTAGGACATCCTCGACCCCCATCACAGTACCTGAGGGCCAGTCCTGGCTCTCTTTTGACTGCACCTCCATGCTAATGCACACCCTGGGAGGCAGCAGGTGCTAACTCAAGTAGCTGAGTCCCTGTCTGTCATGAGAAAAGAAAAATACCCAAGCTGAGTTCCTAGCTCCCAGCCTTGGTCCTGACCCACTCCTGGCCATTGAGAACATCTTTTGTGGGGGTAGGAGGTTACTCACAGATTTCAAACTTTCTGCACCAAAACATATCTTTGAATTTCGTTTTCCTTGAGCTATTAGCAGCACAGAACTATGCAAGGGTTTCAAGATTTTTTTTCCCACCAAAATAAACTTCACTTTTCATTCCATTCTCCAGGTATTTTGGGAGCACCCTGGTATGTGTGTGTGGATAGAGAGAGAGGTGGTGGTGGACAGATTTTTTTTTTCTTCAATCTCCTCAGTCTACAGTTTACGTTTAAACATTTTGTTAATGCCTTTCTTTGCATGGTCAATCTTCAGGGTTTATTTTATACTTCATGTGTGTGGTTTTTCTAGCTTTGTCATTCTCATCTGTACTGCGATGGCTACTCATGAGCCATTATTCTGCTGAGTTGTCCACAGAAACACATGTATGAGGTGTGTGACCGTGAACCAGTCTGGTGATTAAAGTCCCCAGGCCATTTCTTCATCGTGGTATTACTGAGATAAGACACCCATGGCCATTTCCTCTGCTGCCTTCCTCTCAGGATACACTAACTGTCTGGATTTCTTTCTGAAAGGTGCTGCCCAGAAATCTTGCCCTTCCCTTTGTTGAGGTCTCCAGCATCTTGGGGCTCCCTCCCATCCTGGTCCACTCAGACTTGGTGCTGACAAACTGGACGAAGAAAAACCCAGAAGGGTAAGGAAGGGAGAGAAAGCTGTGAGTTTCCAGAGACTGAAACTCAGCAAAGGTCAGCCTTGGGACTCTTAACTCTCCCTGCAGGAAGAACCCAGAGTGTTTTAGCTATTTTATGATCAGGGGACATTCATGTTTATTGCCCATTTATGGTTCCAGACAAGAGGTACACTCGAATACAGGTTCAAAAACCACAAGCCCTGGAAGTGTCCATTATGAATCCACAGCTGGCCCAGGCAAGTTTCTCTTGTTTGCACTACAATCACATCTGAGGACCTCAGCCTGACCCTCAAGCTCCTGCATAATCAGACTCCACTCATAATTTATCACCAGCTTGTTTCTTCCTATCGAGCCCTCCATGCAAACCAGCTCAGGGCCAGGGACATCCATCAGCGGCCATCAATATTGTGGCCAAAATGAATGATTGTGGTAGGATGAAGACTGGGTGCTCCAGATATGTTTGAGTTGCAAATTTGGCTAATAACACCATCTATTCCACTTAGTTTACACCGCCTTTCGTTTTGACACTTGGGTTGGGAACAAGGCATTTGTCTACAGAAGAAATAGTATGAGTATTGGACAGACAAAAATGGAATAGCTAGAATGTGTTAGAAGAGGTAAACTGTTGAATTTCCCTTTGAACTGCATTCTCAAAGCCAAATTAAATCGAGGCTACAAATGCAAGATGTAGTTGGTTCTATGGCTGAAGGGACCATGAGGTTGCAAGCGAGGGAGAACTCCATCAGCATAAGGATCACAGGCTTGCAAGATGACATGGTGGGAGCCAATTTTGAAGGATTAAACACCTGTTAGACACCTTAGCTTTCAGGGCTAATGTATGTGTGCCTTGGAAGAAGCAAGATGGGGTCATTCCATGTTTCTGATTCCTCTGAGCCTTGGAATTTTGTGTTTTCTACAACTATTCATTGTGATCTTTGGCCAATTCTGCATGGATAACAAAGTTGGAGGCTACTTACTGAATCTGGCTTGGGATTTGGGTGGAAAGAAGTTATAAATGCATGTGCATAAATGAATCTAGTCAGTGGGCGCCACGGCTCACTAGGCTAATCCTGTACCTGCTGCGTCAGCACCCCGGATTCTAGTCCTGGTTGGGGCGCCGGATTCTGTCCCGGTTGTCCCTCTTCCAGTCCAGCTCTCTGCTGTGGCCTGGGAGTGCAGTCCTGCACCTGCATGGGAGACCAGGAAAAGCACCTGACTCTGGGCTTCGGATATGTGTGATGCGCTGGCCACAGTGGCCATTGGGGGGTGCACCAATGGAAAAGGAAGACCTTTCTCTCTGTTTCTGTCTCTCTCACTGTCACTCTGCCTGTCAAAATAAATAAATAAATAAATCTAGTCAAGTCTTTGAATACATTGGACTTATGACTCAAAGAGAAAAGGAGGAGAGAGGGAAGTGGAGGGGAAAACTGCTGCACTAAACTGGCAATGTAGAAAATTCAGGGGAAAAAAAGTTGAGTTTCTTAGTGAGAGTGCAGGGCTAGTTTAATCCCAGAGATGCAGACACAATCCTAGCTCTCCCCAGGGCTTCTTTCTGGATAAGTAGGCTTTGGAGTCTTTTAAATATGCCTAGTGTGAGGCTAAGAACTGGCAAGAAATAGAAGCAAAGCATTCTGAATGGAGTGAAATAACAAGACACTGCAAAGGTCAAAGAATGACCTGAACAATGGGTCCTTTAGAATTTCCGAGAAATGACATGAACACAAGCTTTGAAAACCAGGGAGAAAAATGTTGCTAGAGGGCAGAATCTGCCCCAAGTCTAGTCAAAACAGATGAGTTTGTGGTAAACTGTTACCATTTAGGGGCAATGAACTAATTAATCCAGATACGGCTCACTCTGAGTCATATGGCAGGCCATGATCCAGACGTGTGTGGATATGACTGTTGCACGTGTTCGCCTGCGAACGTCTGTGTCCCTGCACATGTTGGTCCTAGAAAGTATACCTGGTTCACAAACTGAATTGGTCTCTTATTTTCTTTTTCTCTTTATGGTTGTCAATAACTGAAATTTGACTAGAGCCCTGGAAATTAGGTAAGTGCTCAGAAATCCTTGGTAACTTTGTTGGTTTTCAATTGTTTTGTTGGTTTTCATTGCAAGATGATAGAATTCACTGGGAATTTAAGTTATAACTTGATAATTCAGTCAGACAGCAAGTTTTTCCTTTTCTTTTTCAAATGGGTTGTTTATTTGAAAGGCAGAGTGACACACACACACACACACACACACACACACCCGAGAGAGAGAGAGAGAGATCTTCCATATTCTAGTTCACTCCCCAAATACCCACAGCACCAGCGCTGGTGTTCTGCTATGGTATGGGCATAAACGCATACCACATATGGTATGTCCCTTAACCACTAGGCACCTAAATATTTCTTTTAATTCCCTTTTCCATGCACGTCTGGAGGCAGCCTTGTACATGTGTACTATAATGTCAGCTATAGAAAAGTACATGTGAAAAAGACTGGAAGAGAACATGTCAAAAGTTTACCCGTGGTTGCTTCTGCCTTGTAGAAAGGAGGGGGTTGCTTTTCTTTATTGTGTTTTCCTGTCTGTCTGTCATGACAAGTAAAGTGCAGTATGGGAGAAACAGGAAACCTCACCAAATGTCTAAGGCTCTTTGACGTCTGTTGGTCTGGAAGAGATTCCTCATCTCATCACCACGGCTATGAGTGGCCACACTGCAAGCAGTGGCTACAGCTACAGCAGAATCCCTTTGAACTCTTAGTTATTGTGAGGAGCTTTGGTAGCTAGAAAATGCCCCTGTGGGAATAAGGAACCAATGTTTGTATGAAAGCTGCCATCTGCTGATGAGACAAAAGACACTGCCCCCAAGAAAATGAAAAGATTGATAGCTGGGAACTCTGGGTCCCACACCCACAGGAAACCCAATGAGAAACGGCTGTGGCACCACACCAGAGCACCCCACAAAGCAGTGTGTCTCAAGTCTTAGCCATGGACCAGGTGGGCATAGCCTGCCTTAATTGGTCAGGTCAACAATATTTTTCAACTGTTACATCTCCCAAGTGGCTGACATGGTAACGTTTCCTAACTGATCAGAAGCCATGATCTCCACACAAGAGACATAGGAAAAAAGGAGGAACCCTTTTTAGTATGAAAACTATGTAGAAGAATTGATCAATTGATATGCACTCCCTATATAAGCTCCCAATACCCAGACCTGGAGGGACCTCTCCCTTGGGGACCCCTCTTGGCTAGCAGGAGTCTCTGCTTCTCAATAAAATCTACTTTCACTTGCTTTGCTCACCCTGCCTTTATTATCCCTCTGCACCATACTCCGATAATTGGCAAAGAACCAATCCGAACTCCTGTAACATTAATATATGGCCTGAAGCTTGTGGGGCACCCTACTCTACACCTCCCCAGGGCTTCACTTTCCATGGAGAGCAAAGCGAGGCTCAAAGTCAATATCAGCCCTCTCATCACCAAATCTCAGCTTAATAAGCTATAACCTACGGGATGGGGAGACAGAAAGTGAAGACATGAGGCTGGTGTGGTGGTGCTGTGAGTTAAACCCCTGGTTGCAACATCAGTATCCCACACCTGAGTGACTCCACTTCAGATCCAGCTCCCTGCTAATGCCCCTGGAAAGACAATGGGCAAAGACAATGGAAGTGCTTAAGCCCCTTCCCTTCTATATGGGAACCCAGATAGAGTTCCTGGCTCCTGGCTTCAGCCTGACCCAGCCTATCTATTGCAGAGATTTGAGGAGTGAAGCAGCAAGTGGGAGATTTCTCTCTCCATATCTCCCCCCCACCTTCTGTCATTCTTCCTTTCAAGTAAATAAATAAATCTTTAAAAGAAGAAGGTGAAACCATCACTTCCCAACTCTTAGAGTTTGTCGAGTTTGTAGAGTGGATCTCCATCTGGAATCTTCGAATCCATTTGTATGACAGCAGATCATTTCAAAATGATCTGTTTTTCAACAGTCTCCACGTCTATCTCACCAACCAGAAGGAGCAGCGTTTGCCTCTAGACCTGAGACCCACCGGCACCATGACCTTGGGCTAGCTCTGGGCCCCCGTTTCACACCTGTAAAGAGGGAATGTGAAACTGCTGCTGTCTGTCACTCTAACTCAAGGACTCTATAGCTTTTGACAAGAGTGATGGGCTGGACCATAGAATTGGTCCTTTGAAGAATCGGCCACAGCTCCTGCTGTGCACCGCCCAGCTGGGGGCATGGTGGAGACGTCCCTTGGGGCCCTGCTGGACTCTCAGAGGGCTCCCGTCAGCGGACCTGGGCTGGAGCTGATCTGCTCTTTGCTCTGTGAGCACTGCTGAAGGGGTAGGCGGTCCTCAGAGCTGTCTTACTGCCAGCAGACAACTGTTGCCTGATTCCTTCTTGCAGTTGGCTTAACTCAGTGAGGACCCACAGGCAGGCATGGTACAGTCTCCAGACTTCTAACCTCGTGTCCGTCTCCTCCTTAAGGAACTTGGACACCATCGTCTCGTTTCCCGGGGGAGAGAGCCTGCGCGGTTTTGTACTGGTGACGGTTTTGGTGGAAAAGGCAGCTGTACCCGGGATTATGGTATCTTTACTTCACGGCACTTTTTTCCCCCTTGCAAATGATAAATTCCTCTGAGCTTTGATTCCCCACCTCCCTCTCACACACAGAACCACTCCTTTCCCTACAGTAGATTTGCTGATGGAAATGGCCCTGGGCTTTTTCCTCCTTAGGGACTAACAGAAGAGACCCATGTCCTAGCCCACAGTGTAGCTCCTTTATCTCAACCTCTATAAAACTCAGAATTCACCATGTGTCCATTCAACAAACAGGCACAGATCCGGTCAGTGGGGAATCGAGGCAAACAAACCAAACGTTGTCCTGGCCCCAGCAGAAGGTCATGATCCAGTGGAGGAGATGGGTTTATTTGAGACAAGGAGGGAACAAATGCAATGCTCTCATGAGAAGGCAGCTGGACCTGCTCCAGACCTGAAGGGTTCAGGTGCACTGTGGCTTTCTCCGGGGTGATGACAGTTCACCTGAGTCACCTATATGGATGGAGTGTTCCTGCTGGCCTGAAGATGCTGGGGTTGGGTTTGTGCCTTTCCTCACCCTGTTTCCCTGGCAAGCACATGCCGAGTGCCCACTGGAGGAGGCTGAGAATCAAGTGCTGGCCTTCCAGATGTTCAGACAAGAAGGAGATGGCTCTAACAGGAGGAAGGCTGTCTTGGCTTTGTGGAAGGGGAAGGGCTCTGGGGGCCAAACTGTCAGGGCTGCAGAGTAAGGCTGACCAAGCTTGAGATGCCTGAGTAGAAAGGATCGCAACGTGACCACATCCAGGAGAAGGAAGGAGAGGAATCCAACAGACAGCAGGTCCTGGACAAGTACAGAAATTGCCACTTACCCAGGAGTCTGCGTGGGAGGCACCAGTGAGCACCTGGCTGTCCATAACCCTGGTTCAGGGCTGCTCCCAACGGGCTCTGATCACCTGTCCCCATGGGCCGAGAGCCCTCACCTGGCTCCTGCCACTGTGAGGCGACTCTCTCTCCCCACACCGTGGGCTTTAGGGAGGCTGTGACTTGAGCAGGCTCTCTCCTCCCCAGGCACTCGTTCAGGCAGTGAATGCCATCTCACCGCCCGACCAGGACACCCTGCTTCAAGCCCTGCAGCGACTGAAGCTCTCCATTCAGGACATGACCAGCACCTTGGGACAAATGCACGGTATGATGCCCTCAGCGCTGGGACGGGAGCCCCAGAGATTGAGCGTCCTGCTTGGAGCCATGGGTTCTGCCCGCTGGGCACAGCCCAAGTGAGCGATGCAATGTTCGTCCACCAGATGGCGCTGGTGCGTCGCCTGTGTTTTACTCATCAGCAAATGTTCTGTAAGACATCTTGTGGGTTTTTTGCTCTTTGTAATCTCCTGTGGCTAGCATAGTTTCTTCTTTGATGACCAAACATTTTTTTTTTTTTGTCATATTGAGGGCTCGCCTCGAGCTTGGGGTGAGAGCAGGGGTCCACAGAGCTAGCCTGTGCAGGGCTGAAATGTCTTTAAACTCTCAAATACACCTTTTAATTCTTTTCTCTGGGTTGAAACCTGCAATAGCCGACCTTGACTTTGGACCTTCCCTGATACGTAGTCTGAGAGACGGGGCCAGGAAGGTGGCCCACACTTTAGGGATCGGTTACAGCTCTTTGTGGCTATGGCATTCGTCTCCTATGTCAACTTTCTCTGCCAGAGGAGTGTTTTGTCTGCTCCCCTTTAATGGCCTGGAAAAAGAACTTGGGCCCCTGCACCCACTCAGATGAAGCTCCTGGCTCCTGGCTTTGGCCTGGTGAGACACATTCAGGATTGCCAGACTCCTAGCACAGAGGTCTGCAGGTCACACAGGGCAGGCGCACAAGAGAGGGGTGTGCCAGGTTGGAAGAGACTCCCCTGCCTCACACTGCCTCCCAGACCAAGGCCCAGAGCTGACTCTCAGAGTCTCGGTAACCCCAGGCCAGCCCCCAGCGCTGTTCTCGGCACCTTCTGCACAAAGTCTGACTGTCCGAGACAGTGCCATGTCTACCTCCCCCATTTCGCACACAGATGTCATTTGCTCTCAAAATTTTACTGTCACGTTCAACCACGTGGCAAAGTAGCTGATGTGGCCGAGTGCCCTTCCAAAGACAGCCACAACCCCGCGCCCCCGTGCCCTTCCACAATATGGCCTTGACACTCTTCTCACCGGGGGTGGGGCTTGTTTCCCAGCATGCTTGTGATGTGCTCGTAACCAGTAGCTTGTAGCAGAGGGGACGGCAGGTGACTTCTGAGGTGGAGCTGACCAGGGTGGTACAACTTCTGCCACATTAAAAAACTCCAGATCTCCAAGGCCCTGTGCTGTGGGTAAAAGAGGCAAAGCACACGGATGGGCACAGCTGCCCACACCTTGCGTGGATGTGAATGAGCCGTCCTATGATCCCAGGCTCCAGCCTCAGGCATCCCCAGTCTTGGAGCCTTCTCGGGCGCAGTGGGCTGCACGTTAGTCCAGCTGCTGAATCCCTCCAGGCCTGGGTTAAAGATGCAGTCCTTAGCACGGTGCTGTTGGGAGGCGGTGGTGCTTTGAGGGAGTGGGTCCTACTGAGGCGTCTTAATGTCGTGGAGGAAGGTAGTTCTTTTTAAAAAACTGGGAGAGACTCAGGGCAGCTGCTGTGGTATAGTAGGTAAAGCCACTGCCCGCAGTGCCGGCATTCCATATGGGCGCTGGTTCTAGTCCCAGCTGCTCCACTTCTAATCCAGCTCTCTGCTATGGCCTGGGAAAGCAGCAGATGACCCAAGTCCTTGGGCCCCTGCACCTGCGTGGGAGACCTGGAGGAAGCTTCTGGCTCCTGGCTTCGGATTGGCCCAGCTCCAGCCATCGTGGCCATTTGGGGAGTGAACCAGCGGATGGAAGACCTCTCTCTCTCTCTCTCTCTCTCTGTGTATGTAACTATGACTTTCAAATATATAACTTTTTAAAAAAAGATTCATTCACTTACTTAGAAAGTCAGAGTTGCAGAGGTTGGAGGGTGAAACAGAGCGGTCTTCCATCTGCTGGTTCACTCCCCAGATGGCCATAACAGCCAATATTGGGCCAGGCTGAAGCCAGAAGCTGGGAGCCTCTTCCAGGTCTCCCATGTGGGTAGAGGGGCCCAGGTATTTGGGCCATCCCCCACTGCTTTCCCAGGCTGTCAGCAGGGAGCTGGATCAGAAGTGGAGCAGCCAGGGCATGAACCAGTGCCCACACGGAATGCCTACATTAGCAGGTGGCAGCCTTACCTGCTTCACCACAATGGAGCCCTAAGGAAAGTCGTTCTTGCAGGAGAAGGTTGTGGGCCCAGTGTTTGAGGGGAGGAGGTTAGGCCACTGCCTACAATGCCTGCATGCCATGTGGGTGCCAGTTCAAGTCCTGGCTGCTCCACTTCCTATCCAGCTCTCTGCACTGCCCTGGGAGGGCAACAGGGGATGACCCAAACACTTGGGCCCCTGCACTCATATGACCTGGGTGAAGCTCCTGGCTTTGGCTTGGCCCAGCCCCAACCATTGGGGCGAGCTGTTCCTTTCAGAGCACAGTTTCACCATATCTGTACCTTCTTCTTTTATAAATATCCTCTCACCAGGCACATGGGAGAGGAGAAAACACCCCGTTGGTGAGCCATGACTGGCATGTTAGACCCCCGTACTGAGATCTAAGTCCCTAGGCCTGTGTTCAGCTTTTCACGGCACTGCACATAGTCACCAGTGACTGTAAACAAATCCAGAGCCTTCTGTTCCCATAAGCTGACTCCTCCTATAGCAGAAGCCTTAACAGCACTGAAAACATCAGCCAAATCCGTCTCCGCACGCACCACTTGCTGCGTGTCTACACTGTGTGTCTACACTGCGTGTCTGCACTGTGTGTCTGCGAGCCCTACATCCAGAGTGCTGCTGACTTGATGGTTTACACAGCGCTGGACTGGGCTGGAGCTTTGCGACTGTCAGAAACCTGTTGTCAGATTTGCAAGCATTTGGGTTAGCCGCAGACCTCTTTGGGGTATGTTTATTTTAACTCCTGTCTTCGGAAAAGCACACACATATCTTACTTCCCAGAACACCTTGGAAAGTTTTGTCTTTATTTCCTTCTGAATCAACAGAAGTTCCAGCTTCTGCCTGAGCCATTGACAACTCTATGAAATTTTCTTTTTGTAATAAAGAAGAGTCAGACCATCTTGTTCTCACAAGTCAGGTATGTGTTTAACTCAGGTTTTCTAAAGAGCTAGTTGGGGCTACACTGTAGTATGAACTTCTGCTACCATTCTCTTCAGATTGCTTCATTAATTGTGTTGGAGGAATTTTGCATTTTGTCTAAACCCCACTGAAAAAGAATTGACACTGGAATTCTTCTCTATGAAATTCCATATGGCAATAAAATCATATTTACATTTCTAATGCTTGTGTTTGCCCATGGACTAACTACACTCACTGATCCAAATACTTAATGCCTAAGCCAGTAGACTCTTCATCATATAACTATACATCCAATTTTATTGTGTCTGTGCATTGAATCTTGAAACATATATCTATCTATAGAGAGAGAGAGAGAGAGAGAGAGAGAGAGCATCAACTTTCAAAACACGAAAGAATTTTATGTCTTTATAAAAGAGTTCTTAGTGATATGGGGAAGAATTTAAATTGTGTATCATATTGGAACATTACCTTGAAATCTACAGTGTCTACTTTGTTTGAATATGGTCAAGGTTTGCTCGTTTACCTGTTCACAATCTTCCTGGGGCTCCTCCCTTTTTAGGCAACTTGCTTTTCCCCGAAGTATCTCCTTCAGGATTTTTTATAAGCAGTGCCTGCTGGAAGTAAACTCTTCCATCTGAAAAAAAAAATGCTTTATTTAACATTGTTTTTAGAAAAAATTTTTGAGAAACAAAATGAGACAAAAAGAGCCCCCATCCACTGGTTTGCTCCCCAAGTAGCCACAGCAGTTGACACTGGGCCAGGCTAAAGCCAGCAGCCAGGAATTCAAGCCAGCCTCCCATGTGAGTGGCGAGGTCCCAATTACTTGAGTCATCACGGCTCCCAGCGCCTACCAATCACAGGAAACTGGAGTCAGGTGTCGGAGTGGTATATTGAGCGCAGTCACTGTAATATGGGGCACAGGCACCTTAACCGGCACCTTAGCCATCAGGCTGGACACCCGCACACAGAAATTGCCCCCCCCTTGAATCCAGTGGCTGAGGGACATTTTTGCTGGCAAGTGTGTTCTTTTCGACGTTGCCTGGTTTCCGTGTCACTGTTGAGAGGGGAGCTGTCCGTCAATCCTTCTGCCCTGCGTGCCTGTAAGGGTTTCTCTGTATCTGTCCACCACTTAGGTGTCCTTGGCCTCCCTTACCTGATGTTGTCAGGAACTCTGGGACTTCCTCAGCCATTAAGCCTTCAGCAATTGTAAGTCCTCGTTCTGCTGTCTCCCACCGGCACTTAAGAGAGAAGGCTGGGCGTGGCCGTCCTGGCCGCCCTCCCCTCGGTCTTGGCTCTGCATTCCATCTTCTCTCTGTTCTGCAGTCTGGGCTTGGTTTTTTTGTTTGTGTGTTTGTTTGTTTTTTTCTGATCTACTTCATTAAGTTTCTCCTCAGTTGTTTCCAATCTGCTGCTCAATGGATAGGCTGATTGGGTCACTTTATTTCTTTTATTTTTTTTTAAGATTTTATTTATTTAAGAGGTAGAGTTACAGTGAGAGAGAGAGAGAGAGAGAGAGAGAGAGAGAGAGAGAGGTCTTCCTTCCGTTGATTCACTTCCCAAATGGCTGCAACGGCTGGAGCTGTGCCAATCCGAAGCCAGGAGCCAGGTGCTTCTTCCCGGTCTCCCACATGGGTGCAGGGTCCCAAGGACTTGGGCCATCCTCCACTGCTATCCCAGGCCATAGCAGAGAGCTGGATTGGAAGTGGAGCAGCCAGGACTAGAACCAGCACCCACATGGGATACCAGCGCCGCAGGCAGAGAATTAACCCATTGCGCCACAGCAATGGTTACTTTATTTCTTATTGCTCAAAGTTGTATCTTAACTATTTTCTACTCTAATCACTCACTTTTAGTTTTCTATTCCCTGCATATATTTTCGATGCAGTTCTTTTATAATCTGTGCTTGATAATTCTGATATTTGGAAGGTGTTTCTATTTCCTTCTTGTTCCTTTTTTATGTCAATTCTCATTGTTGTCATATTTTCTTATGTGTTTGGTTGTATTTTCACTACATAATGCTGATTATTTATAAAAACATAATTTTTTAAGTTTTTATTTAATGAATGCATTTTTTCATAGATACAGCTTTAAGAAATATAGTGGTTCTTTCCCCCATACCCACCCTCCTCTCCCTCTGCCTCTCCCATCTTCTTCATTATGGTTCATTTTTAGTATGACTTTATATACAGAGGACCAACTCCATGCTAAGCATAGACTTCAATAATTTGTACCCATGCACACACTCAACATATAGAGTGCAGTTTGAGAACAAAATTTGCAGTTGATTCTCATTGTACAACCCATTAGGGATGGAGGTCCTATATGGGAGTAAGTGCACAGTGACTTCTGATAAAACATAATATGTAAGTAGTCCTAGGGACTAGGATTAAAGAAATATTGCCTTTTAGTTCTTCCTGGTTCATGGGGACACTAAAATTTGAGGATACATTGAGTAAAATTTGACAAGTGAAGGGCCAGGTACTAAGCAGGCAATGGAATTTGGGCTAAAAATGTGCCAAAAAAAATGGTCACAGCTTCACAAAGGCACATCTTTGTCTTTTAAGCTAATGTAACCTCCCTTTTGCCTCCCGAGGCAGGAAGGGGTGCAGTGGGAGGCCCTGGCTCACGCTGAAGCTGAGGACGAGGCATTTGGGATTCCCAGCTTAGTGTGGAGAGGGCGTTGTGTAAGTACCATGGCCGGGCCCAGATCCTTATTCCAGCTCCGCCATGCAGAGAGGCCACTGAAGCAACAGCCCGTGTGCGCTAGGAGTGAAAGACCTCTCCCGGCGCGAGTTGGCTCTGCCATTCCAGGCGTGTGCTTCCGGCTCTGGATTCCTGCTTCCATTGAGATTTTTGCCACCTTGATATTTTTGACCTTCTTCAATGCCTGTAAGAAATGTCTCCATATTGTGTCCAGCGTTTGGGGTTGTTTCTGGTGGGTGGCCAGATCTAACTTCTATGGCATTCCACAGGGTCTTGCTTTAACATGTGCCTCTTTTCCTATTTTCATTTCTACTGTCATGTATCCTAGGTGTAGCTACTGCCACCTGTTGCCTGGACTTCCGCAGTAGCTTTCCAAATCATCCACCTGCTTCTTACCCAGTCTATTTCATTGTGCATGTGATAGCCTAAAGGAACTTTTTAAAAAATGATTATATATTTATTGGAAAGGCAGAGTTACAGAGATGGAGGGAGAGTGAGAGAGGTTTTCCATCTACTGGTTCACTCCCCCAAAGGACCACCATGGCCAGGACTGGTACAGGATGAAGTCAGGAGCCTGGAATTCTATCTGGGTCTCCTATGTGGGTGGAAAGGGCCCAAGAATTTCAACTGTCTTCCACTGCTTTACTAAGTGCATTAGCAACGAGCCGGGTGGAGAGTAGAGCAGCCAGGACTTGAACCAGTGCTCATCTGGGATGCTGATGTTGCAAGTGGCAGCTTTACCCACTGAGTCACAATGCCAGCCACTGAAAGCACTTTTTAAAGTGTGAATTGGGCGGCATCATTAATATTTTGTTTTTGACTTTGAAAGGGAGAGATCTCCCATCTCTGGTTCACTCCTCAAATACCTGTAACAACCAGGTCTGGCCCAGACCAAAGCCAGGAACCAGGAATTCAATCAAGCTTTCCAGTATGGATGACCTGATCATTTGAGACACTATTTTCTGCCACCCAGTGTGTGCGTTAGCAGGAAGATAAATTGTAGAACAGAGCCAGGACACAAACACAAGCACTCTGATATGAGATATGTGCCTCCTCAGCTCCCATGCCTGCTAATACTTTTAAAACTTCAATGTCTAGTCTACTACAGACCATACAAGGCTATCGAATATTCAAATTGTGGCCTGTGGACAGGGTGGCTGGGATAGTAATTTTTTAATTGGATTTAATTTCAATTCATTGAAATTCAAAGCCTGAATTAGTGTAACAAAGGTTTCTTTTGGACCCATTTTTATGATTAGAAAGACTATATTTTGAAGCTGACATTGTGGCATAGGAGGTTGATACCACCTATAGTGCTAGCATCCCATATGGGTGCCGGTTCACTTCCCAGCTGCTCCACTTCTGATCCAGCTCCCTACTAATATGCCAGGGAGAACAACGAAAGATGGCCCAAGTCCTTGGGCCCCTGAACCTACATGAAAGACCTGGAAGAAGCACTTGGCTCCTGGTTTCAACCTGGCCCAGTTCAGGAAGATCTCTCTCTGTAATTTCCATCTCTGTAATTCTGAATTTCAAATAAGTAAAATAAAAATATTTTTTTGACAGGCAGAGTGGACAGTGAGAGAGAGAGAGACAGAGAGAAAGGTCTTCTTTTGCCATTGGTTCACCCTCCAATGGCCACCGCGGCCGGCGCGCTGTGGCTGGCGCACCGCACTCAGCCGATGGCAGGAGCCAGGTGCTAGGTGCTTTTCCTGGTCTCCCATGGGGTGCAGGGCCCAAGCACTTGGGCCATCCTCCACTGCACTCCCGGGCCACAGCAGAGAGCTGGCCTGGAAGAGGGGCAACCGGGACAGAATCCGGCGCCCCAACTGGGACTAGAACCCGGTGTGCCGGCGCCGCAAGGTGGAGGATTAGCCTGTTGAGCCACGGCACCGGCCAATAAAAATATTTTTTAAAAAAAGACTATATTTCACTTAATTGTTGAAAGTTTGTCATCCAAATTAAATGTACCATAGGTGTAAAATAAAAAGATGCAAATGTATACACTGGATTTCAAGGACTTATTACCAAAAAAATCATGGCTGCGTGGTCTGAGGCACACCCAACCAGAGAGAGCACTCTCCTTCAGTACATTTATTGCCTTAGAGATCCATCCTGTGTTTTCCCGTTCATGCAAATTGTGTAAAGGTGCACCTTTTCATTTATTCATGTTATTCCTTAATTTCTTTCAAGGTCTGGGTCGTTTCTCTTCTTCTGTTTTACTCATAGTTACCAGACACTTCCGTTTCTAGTGAATGCAGCTTTTCCCCCCTTAACTGCCCCCTTGCTATTCATTTCTGGTCTGTAGAATGAAATTGGTATTTGGATGTTAACCTTTAATACACCCCCATGGTAAACTCTGTAATTCATTCTAAAGTAATTATATGTTGATGCTCTAAGTTGTCTGTGTAGACATTGTATTTATAGACATTGTATTTGCTTATTTATAATACTGAAAATTTTTGTCTATTTTTATTATTTTTTGTTCTTCTGAATATGAATATTGAGTGGAAATGCTGATCCTTATTTGGTTTCACACTTTAAAAGAATTGTTTTTAAAGATTTATGTATTTATTTCAAAGTCAGGGTTACACAGAGAGAGAAGGAGAGGCAGAGAGAGAGAGAGAGAGAGAGAGAGAGAGAGAGAGGTTCACTCTCCAATTGGCCGAAAAGACCAGAGCTGCACTGATCTGAAGCCAGGAGCCAGGAGCCAGGAGCCAGGAGCTTCTTCCAGGGCTCCCACGCAGATGCAGGGGCCCAAGGACTTGGGCCATCTTCTACTGTTTTCCCAGGCCATAGCAGAGAGCTGGATGGGAAGTGGAGAAGCCGGGTTTCGACCCAGCTACTATATGGTATGCCAGCACTTCAGGCCAGGGCGTTAACCCTCTGCGCCACAGCACCAGCCCAAAAGAATTGTTTTTAACATCTTATACTAAAGACCTACTTAGAGCTTTCCATGGATTCCTGCCATCCATATAAAGATGTTTCCTTCTATTCTTAGTAAACAAATGGGTTTTTTTATCAATAGTTTTTTTTTTTACATTTGTTGATGCTAATTTATGTGAAGAAATATTGTTCATGTATTGAAATGATCATTTGACTCCTCCTCATTTAATAAGGCAAATTGGGTAGGATTGGAAGATGTTGCCAGTCGTTATGGCTTCAGCAGAGGGTGTGGGTGATACTCAGTCGTATTGGTGGGGACACAGCACCAATGGGAGAGCCTCAGAAGCAGTCCAGCCTCAGAAAAGTCCAGTCTGTGGGTGTTGTCACGGCTGAGTGGGGACAGCGAGACAGCTGGGAGCATGTGGAAGTCTCAGGGGCTGAAAGGGAGACAGGAGTCCCCAAGGGACTTCAAGGAAGACTGAGCAGGAAGAGGAGATGGAGCACCAGGGACTAGGCAGGAAAGGGGAATTGGTGAGGTGGCGCTGTTGTCATTTAGACCTCATTCAAAGCTGTGTCTTACTCTCAGACACAAAGAGACAGAGCCGAGAAGCTGGGTAAGATCAACACAGGACAAGTCAGAGAATTCAGAAGGGAAAACAACCTTCAACTGTTGATTTAAAAAAAAATTAGAACAGCCCTGCTCTTGACTGTCAAGAACAATATTTTTTTTCTTGTTTGTTTGGTTTTGTTCTTTTTTCTTCATGCTATTTGGTGAACTCTCTACTTAGTGTAGGGTTAATCTTATGGGTATAAAATTAACTGAAAACTGACCTTTGTAAAAAATAAGAATAGGAAAGGGAGAGGGAGAAGGAAGATGAGTGGGAGGGAGGTAGACAGGTGAGGACTCTCCATGTTCCCAAATTGGTATATATTAAATGCATGGAGTTTGTATTCCTTAAGTAAAATTTTAAGAAAAAATAGTACAAGTATGAGGACATGCTTCCTTACATACAAGCTAATAAATTAGTAGACACAGTTATCACCCAAGCACTGGCATAGATTCAAAAGTAGCTTCACGTAATACTGACCTCAGGTAGCCATGCAGTTAAAGGGACCGGGGTCTTGTCTGGAATGGCAGGCCCTGGGCGAGGGACACTGCACCCTCCATCCTTTCTCACCAAGCAGACTTCACTAAGGCGTGGGTGAATTTCATTTCACCATTGTGAAAGCCTAGGGGCAGGTAATTCTCTCTGCTTCAGTTCTCTACGTTTCCCACAGTCCCTCCAGTACCGTGTCTGGTAAAAACATTACATTTTTAGAGATGACCTTGATCTTTTTTTTCGTTGTTGTCGTTGCTTAGGACAGAAAAGGGAAGAACCAGAAATAGAAAAGACCAGCACATGGAAAAGTTTAAAAGTGCTGGGCACGGTAGTGCAAGGGACCTCAAAAAGGAACATTCCTTCTCCTTTCGCTCCCTTTCTTTCCAGTTCTGTGTGCACATCAGATAGAGGCGGCAGCCCCAGGAGAGCTGCAGGGCCGACGCACATGGAACCAATTGCCTTTTTTGCCTGTAGTAAAGTTCACATTTTGATTGCTTTTCCAGATTATGTAGATCCAGACATATTTTATGCAGTCATCCGGATCTTTCTCTCTGGGTGAGTATAGTTCAATCATTTTCCCAGGTGAAGCCTCTGTAGCATTGTCCTAATTGAAGATGGGAGATAGCAGAAACTTCCTAGAATAAGAGGCAAAGTAATTGCTTGGACGCCTTCTCCGAGAAAACGAGTGGGGGACCACCTGTGTGACCAGTGCCGCTGAGGGCGGAGAACTTAAGTTCAGAGAGAGAGCCCCCTTATGCCATCACAGGAGGCCCACTGGCATTCATTGTTCTTGGAATCCTGCCCGTGGACCGGAAGTAAAAAGCCTCATGTGCCACCCATAGAACTCTGCCCCGCATGTCCATTCTCTGTGCCCCCCCTCCCATTACCCAGGCAGGTGGAAGGGGAGATGGTGGCTCAGAGCTCTCCCCTCAGTTCCTGGGGGAGCTCCCTGCTTGGTTGGAATGCATGGGTCCCTCCAGTGACCCATGTGACCTAGTCACCCGGGGAGGATATCAGAAAGTGGGACCTGCGCTCTGTGGATGGAGTTTCTATAATACAGAGGGACTGGAGGCGACAAGGCAGGCCTTCTTTCCCCTTTCGTCTGTCTGTCCTTACACCGTGTGAGAGCTTAGCATTCAAGGTGCCCTCTTGGAGACAAAAATTGGGCCCGCAGCAGCCACAGAACTTGCCAACGTCTTGAATCTTGGACTTTCCAACTTCTAAAACTGTGAGAAATACATTTCCAGTACTTATACATTACTCCCAGTTTCAGATTTTTTAAAAAAAATTGTATTTATTTATTTATTTATTTGAGAGGTAGAGTTACAGAGAGAAAGAGAGAGAGAGAGAGAGAGAGAGAGAGAGAGAGAGAGAGAGAGAAAGGTCTTCCATTGGCTGGTTCACTCTTCAAATTGCTGCACCACCCAGAGCTGGGCAGATCTGAAGCCAGGAGCCAGGAGCTTCTTTTGGTCTCCCACGAAGGAGCCCAAGGAGTTGGGCCATCTTCTACTGCTTCCCCAGACCATAGCAGAGAGTTGGATCGGAAGTGGATCAGCCAGGACTAGAACTGGCATCTATATGGGATGCCGGCGCCACAGGTGGAGGCCTAGCCCACATTTCTCCAGACAGAGAACCCTACTCCTAGATGCATGGCTTCTCCTAAACACATTACACATTGCTAACCTGACAAGTCTGAGCCAGATTGGCTTCCTAGTAACATCAGCTGGGGGACGTTCAGCTTGCTTCTTTTCAATGACGAGGCACAAAAGGTGGAGTCAGTGGATAGGTGAGGTGTTGTCTACTGTGCCACCTGGCTAACCTGGAGATGCCAGAAGTGCTGTCAACAGAACACCAGGCTGTGCCTGCGTGTGGCAAGTTGATCATGGACATGGTCCACTGACGCACGAAAGGAGAAAAGGCGTGTGCTAAGTATTTTCTCCAGATTGGGTAGGCCTGGAGTGTGAGGCAGTTGATGGGGAGTCCAGGCTGGTAGGAGGGAAGTTTTGTTGTTGTCATTGTTGCTCAGTACGGAAAAGGGAAGAACCACAAATAGAAAAAGACGAGCTTATGAAATAGTTTGGAACAAGGCTTCCATCGAGTAACTTGAGAATGATGGGTATGTAGCTTCTGGGAGAAAAGGAGGGGGAAAAGAGGGGAGGGAGTGCGTAAGCATTTGGCTTAATGGTTTAGAAACTCAGATGACATGTCAGAGTGCCTGGGTTCGATACCTGCCTCTAGCTCTTGATTCCAGCTTCCAGCCAATGCAGTTGGGCTCCTCCCACCCACATAGGAGACCTGGATTGAGTTCCTAGCCTTGGCCTCAGCCCAGCCCTAGCTTTTGTGGGTTTTGGGGAGCAACAGCAGATGGGAGAGCTCTCTCTCTCTGTCTCTGTGCCTTATTGCCTCTTAAATAAACAAATTAAAATGAGGAATGGGTCTCAGTGTTGTACCTGAGCGAGTGTAAACAAAGGAGCACCACACATTGATAAACTTTCATGGTCCTTTATTGCCGGCAGTGGAGAATGGGCTCATGCCCTAAAGAACTCGGCCCTGAAGCCCAAAGCAACAAGGTTTATAAAGGCAAAAACCGCAAAATCCGGAGGGGAATTCATGGTTTCTAGGATGGGGGAAATACATGGTTACCGGGGTCAAGCTGACCTAAAACCTGTGTGAAACTAGTATCAATTATAATCTTGACAATACCAGTTACAATCTTAACAATTCCAATTATAATCTTGATATTAATCCAGGTGTTGGTCTTAATCACATGTAGGACATAGACAAATTACATTTTTATCATTAACCCAGGTGCAGCCTTTCCACTTCCAAGCTTGAGCGATCATGCCAGGGGGTTTCTATGCTCTGCCAAGTGTGATGTAGTGGACTGCTATTGTCCAACTGTTTTAGATCATAGTTTCAGACCAGAGTCTCACAGCGTGGGGGGGGCACCTTCCCAGAATGGAGTCCCAGGTGCTCCAAAATGGAGTCCCTACTGTCAAGGTGTCACTTCATCAGAATTTAGCTTTTTCTTTTCTACTTTTTTTAGAATTAGACAAGGAAAATAAGGGCCACTTTTAAAAGTTTGTGCTATCATGCTGTAATTCCTGCACTAGATTCAGAAACAGACTGGGATTTCAAGCCCACCCATGCCTGGAAAATCTCTTTGTGTTTCACTGTGCTCTCTGAGTGTATATTAGTTTTGCATTGTGGTATAACAAGTTAAGCACAAATTTAACAGCATTCTTCTCACAGGTCTGCAGAAAACCAGGTAAGCTCAACTGGGCTCTCTGCTCCCAAAGCTGGAGTCAGGTGTCTGCTAAGCTAAGCTCTGAACTGAGCACCTGGGGAAGCACTGGCTGCCAAATTCATGTGTGGCTCTGGAGCTGAGATCTTGTTTCCTTGCTGGCTGTCAGACAGCATCCAGGGACCTCACATATTCCGTGTGCTCTCCGTCTCAGCAGTGATACCCCTACTCCTGCTAGGACTTTGAGTCTTCCTGACTTCTTCTTAAAAAAAAATCATTTATTTCCCTGAAAGCCAAAGTGACAGAGAGAAAGAGAGAGAGGAAAGATGAGAGAAAGAGAGAGGAATGGGGAATGTATCTTTCAAATGCTTGCAATAGCCAGATCTGGGCCAAAGCTGGGAGCCAGGAAGTTCAGGGCCCAGGCTCTTGGGCCATCATTCCATCACCTGCTGCTTTCCCAGGCACATTAACAGGAAGCTGGATTGGAAGCAGAGCAGCTGGGACTTGAACTAGCAGTCTGACATGGGAGGCTGGTGTCTCAAGTGGCAACTTAACCTGCTATACCATGACATTGGCCTCTGACTCCTTTTAGGAATCTTATGTGATTAGATTCTGCTCACCTAAGATAATCACCCGTGACTTCCTATTTGAAGGTCAACGCAAGAGTAACCTTGATTATGATTGTCTAGTTGCTTTTGCCAGGCTGTATAACATAGGATTTTGATAGACACAATATCTCATAATAATAACAGTCTGGAATTAGCACTTGAATCTTGGGAAATCATTCAAGGGAATAAATTAACTGATTATGCCTAACATCAGAAGTATCTGATAAGGGCAAAATGTACATTCTAAGATCTTCATGTTTACATGGATATCAGAGTTGACTATTTGAAATAAATTCTGGAGGCCTGCACTGTGGTATAGCAGGTAAAGCCGCCATCTGCTTTGCTGCTATCCCATATGGGCACCGGTTTGAGTCCCAGCAGCTCCATTTCCAATCCAGCTCTCTGCTATGGCGTGGGGAAGCAGGAGAAAATGGCCCAAGTCCTTGGGCCCCTGTACTCATGTGGAAGACCTGGAAGAGGCTCCTGGCCCTTGGCTTTGGATCAGTGCAGCTCTGGCTGTTGCAGCTAATTGGAGAGCAAGCCAGCGGATGGAAGACCTCTCTCTCTCTCTCTCTCCCTCCCTCTCTCTCTCTCTCTCCCTCTCCGCCGTTCCTTCTCTGTGTAACTCTGACTTTCAAATAAGTAAATAAATCTTTTTTTTTCTTTTTCTTTTTTTTTTTTTTTTGACAGGCAGAGTGGACAGTGAGAGAGAGAGACAGAGAGAAAGGTCTTCCTTTTCAGTTGGTTCACCCTCCAATGGCTGCCGCGGCCGGCGCACCACGCTCATCCAATGGCAGGAGCCAGGTGCTAGGTGCTTTTTCCTGGTCTCCCATGGGGTGCAGGGCCCAAGCACTTGGGCCATCGTCCACTGCACTCCTGGGCCACAGCAGAGGGCTGGCCTGGAAGAGGGGCAACCGGGACAGAATCTGGCGCCCCTACCGGGACTAGAACCTGGTGTGCTGGTGCCGCAAGGCAGAGGATTAGCCTGTTGAGCCACGGCGCCGGCCCAAGTAAATAAATCTTAAAAAAAAGAAAGAAATTCTGTGTCAGAGACATGTTTTATCTGTGATCCACATAAATGCCTCCCCTCTGATCTTCAAAATATGTCCCATGTAAAAGCAGTGGGAGATGCTCCAAGTGCTTGGGCCCCTGCACCCATTTTGGAGACTCGAAGAAGCTCCTGTATCCTAGCTTCATCCTGTCCCAGTCGCGGCTGTTGTGGACATTTGGGGAGTGAACCAGTGCATGAAAGATCCCTCTGTCTCCACCCCCCGTAACTCTGCCTTTCAAATAAATAAATAAAAATATTAAAAATAAAACAAAAAATATATATATCCCATGTAGCCAAGTGGCCGGTAGCAAATCCTTGGTGCACTGATAAGCATAGATGATCCAAGACTTCTGGGTTGTTAAAAATTCCCAGGAGGGCGATTTGTTTGCGATTTGTTCTGTTTGCTCTGTCTTCTGTTTACTTGTTTAAAAGTCTGTTTACTTAGGGCGGTTGAGAGGTGCGGTCTGTAGGTGAGAAGCGCCACTCACAGAGCATTTCTGTGGGAGTGTCTCAGCCCTGCAGAAAGGAATGCCACCTCACTGATGTTCTCTGTTCCAACTTCCCCTTTTCTTGGGGTTGCTAGAAATGCCCGGCAACAAAGGCTAAAAATAACCTTGACTTTGCTGAGATTTAAAGAGAAAATGGTTCCCTTCCTTCAAACACAGCAGCCTGGGACTGAGGGGCTGGGAGCAATGCTTTTTTTTTTTTTTTAGGGGAGGGGTTCATGCTGGTGATTCCTCTGTCACCTCCAACGTGACTTTGACATACTCTCTTTAGGGTGGGGCATTGAAAAAAAGACTGGTTAATGTGCTTTGGCCATTTGAGGTAGCTGATGGCTCCAGGAGACAGCCCCAGTCCTTTGTAAGAAATACCCTTGGAGCTGCGTATTCTGAGTGTGTGGTTCTGATTCAAAGAATGGTGGTGGTTTTTTTTTTTTTTTTTTCATTTATTCATTCATGAAATACATGAAATACACCACAGGCCAGGCACTATGGTGGGTACTGAGAATAGAGCTTTAAAACAAATTGGCGACTTCATCCCGGTGGGTTTACATGCTAATAATGGAAGAGAGAGAGTGAATACACACATCTATTAAAGGCAAGCATCACACAACATATGTTACATAAGCCATATAGAAAAATGTAAAGTTGGATACAGGGGATTTGAGAGCATTAGGTGTGGTGACCAGAGTCCTCACTTATTTGTTATGATCCAAGAATGCCACACAGCTAAGTGCCATGTTTTAAAAGCAGATGTATTTTATTTATTTGAAACCAGAGCTACAGAGAGAGAGGAAGCATCAGACATAGATATTCCAAATGACTGTAATGGCCAGGGCCAGCCAGGAACCTGGAACTCCATCCAGGCTCCCTTGTGGGTGGCAGGGGCCCAAGCACCCGAGCTGTCATCTGCTGTCCTCATAGGTGCCTTAGCAGGGAGAGGAGCGCAGCAGCTGGGACAGCCACACACAGTGAGGGCGTGAGCCACCCAGACTCTGGTCCCAAGCCAACAGCACAGCAGTGCAGGAGACCCTGGGCTGGCAGCATCTTTGTCTGAAATGTCCCCATAGGCAGAGGATGTCGGCTTCTTTCCTGAGTATGATAGGCAGTGTTGGCAAGCTCTGAGAAAAACAATGACGTGATGTGTCTTACGTGTGAAATCACCACTGTAGCTGCTGAGAGGGGAAAGCATACCGCTGAGCAGAAGCTCGAGAACCCGGATGGACGAGGGCAAATATTTCTGAAGCAGTCCCGGGTGGTGGTTTGGACCAGGGTGGCTGTGGGAAAGGGGTTGAGAAATGGTCAGATGCAGATTGGAGTTACAGATGTCAGCATTAGCTGGTGGGTTAAACACGCAGTCAAAGCGAAAGGGTCAGTTGAAGATGATCCTAAGGTCCCTTGGCCAGAACCATTGATAGAGAGGAATTGTCTTTACTCTGCTGGGGAAGAAAATGGGTGGAAGGGGTTTGGCAAAGGGGAGGGAAAATCAGATCAACTTGGAGGTGTGTTCGTTCTGTGGAGGTGTCGAGTAGGCAGTGGTCCGGCTAGGGGTGTTCATTCATACAGTCTGAATTTTTAAGTCCCCGAGACTACATCAGGTCACATGGGAAATGCAAGTAGTGAGAAGCTAGGGACTGACTCCCGTGAGGGTCCAACCTTTAGAAGTCTTCAAGATGGGAAGGAGCAGGAATGAGATCGAGGCCTAACACGGGTACAGAGAAAACACAGGTACTGAGCAAGTGTCCCCGTGTGTTTGGTCCATCTCTCACCCGACAGCAGCCGTGTCTCTCATATTTCTTCCCCATAAAGTGTTCAGAAATGTCCTTAGACCCGGGTCATCACATTTGACAAATCACAGAACCACCCTGGAGTCCATCGCATTCCTCCGACAGCTGTAGGAGACAGATATAAATTGGGGAGACTGAGGCTCAGAAAGATAGAAAGCCAGAAAGTAGTCAGAGGCAGAGCAGGGATTCCAACTTGCTCTGATTGATGGTGTGAAAATGGCCAAGTACTGCTGAATGCTTCATATGTTAGAGCACTGGACAGGCAGAATTCTATTCAGCAAGGAAGCCAGTAAGGGAGGAAGATACTAACATTACTCCGATGAGGACACTCAGGTGCACCGAGGTTAATAAGTCAAGACTCAATACAAAGCAAAGCTGAGGTTACATTCTCTGCCCTGCATCGAGCCTTCCTTCTAACAGCTGCGGCCTGGTGTCATCTACAAGAACTCTGTACGTCGGATCTCCTCCTGGCTCCCGCCACCTGTGCCCCTGCCCTGCTTTCCTACACCCTGTCTCTTTCCAAAGGGACATTGCGCCAACTGCAAAGGCCACTCGAGAAAACTCGAAACATCCCCGAAAGAAAATAACCGCTGCTCACAGCATCTGCAACCGCAGGGCATGATTTGCGAAGGGTCATGGACAGCAAGCAGAGCGCCATCTGTGCTGTCGTGTGTGCCTGTGATGTGTGTGGGTCCCTTCCCTTGAGCCAAATAACTTGCAGAATCACAGGAGGAAGGTGAAACATCAGTGGAGATCTGCTATTTATACTGTGGTAGTGGCAAAGGAAACTTGCTCCAGGCCATAAGAAGAAAAGATATTTTTCTCCTTAGTAAAAATAGAAATCCACATACAGTGTTCTTGGGCAAATGAAAATACAGAATTGTAAGTTCGGGGTTCAAGTTCAGTCTTTATGTGATCCCGGAAACTCAGCTGATTTGAGGTTTTGTTTATTTATGAAATAAGACGATAGATAGCTCCCCACATCTATGAGAGCACTTCTGAAAATCTGTGGAAAATGAATAAAAGATAACTTTATTTTTGTGCAAAAGTATTTTGCCATATTTTCCCATTTGTAAATAGTATATATTTATATTTACATGTATACATATATATAATACATATATTACATATGTTATTTAAAGGGTGAAGACACACTTGCAAATTGCAAATATCTAAATTTGGCATACACACATGTATTAATTTCCACACATGAGACAAATGTGCTGTTTGTTTTCTGAGTTAATTCACTTGACATTATGATCAGTTCCATCCATTTTGCTGCAAATGGCAGGTTTCTTTTTGATGGCTAGGTACTATTCCATCATGTATATTGTCTACATTTTCTTCACTCGTTCTATTGATGGACATCTAGGTTGATTCCATGTCTTTGCTGTTGTGAATTGGGCTGCAATGAATGTGAGGATGAAGTTGTGTCTTTCATGTGTTAACTTCGTTTCCTTTGGTTATATTCCCAGAAGCAGGATAGCTGGCTTTGTCTTCAGGTTTGCTTCTGAAGAATCTCCATGTTGCTTTCCATAACAGCTGTACTACTTTGCATTCACACCAGCAGTATATTAGGGTTCCCTTTTCTATACATCCGTACCAACACTTTTTATTATCTGACTTCTCAGGAGTAGCCATTCTAACTGGAGTGAGATGATACACATTGTGGTTTTTATTTGCATTTCCCTGATGGTTAGTGATGCTGAGTATTTTTTCATGTGTTTGTTGACTATATTTCTCCTTTTGAAAAATGTCTGTTCAGTTCCTTTGCCCATTTCTTAACCAGATTGCTTGTTAGGTTGTTTATGAATTGTTTGAACTGCTTATATATTTTGGATAGTAATCCTTTATCAGATGCATAGTTTGCAAATACATTCACTTCTCTCATTCTTTAGGTTGTCTCTTCACACTATAATCATTTCCTGTGCTGTGCAGAGCTTCTTAGTTTGATATAACCTCGTTTGTTTATTTTTAGTTTTGTTGCCTGTGCTTGTGGTGTCTTGGTAAAGAAAACTGTTGCCTATACCAATGTCTTGGAGTGTTTTCCTTTAGTAGTTTCATGGTTTCAGGCCTTACCTCTAGATCTTTGATCTGTTTGAATTGGTTTTTGCTTAGTTTATAAGGTAGGGTTATTGAGGAAATCCAGTTTTCCCAATACCATTTATTGAAGATACTGTCCTTTCTCAGCATGTGTTTTCAACATCTTTTTAAAGGTGGGTTGATTGGAAATTCACGCATTCTTTCCTGGGGTTTCTATTCTGTTTTATCAGCCTATGTGTCTACTTTTATGCCAGTATCATGCTGTTTTGCATCCAATAGCCCTGTAGTAGATCTTGAAATCTGGTATTGTGATGCCTCTGGCTTTGTTTTTAGTCAAGATTGCTTTGGCTATTCTGGGTCTTTTGTGTTTCCATATGAATTTTAGTATTGCCTTTTCTAAGTCTGTGAAGAATGTTATTGATATTTTGATGGGAGTTGTATAGAATCTTTAGATCTCTTTAGGAAGTATGAGCATTTTAATCATATCAGTTCTTTCAATCCATGAGCATGAGAGGCCTTTCCATTTTTCGTCTGTTTTTTTCAATTGCTTCCATGTGTTTCATAATTTTCATGGTAGAGTTCTTTCACAGCTTTGGTTAAATTTATACCAAGGCATTTATTTTCTTTTTACAGCTATTGTGAATGAGATTGCTCTCACAAGATCTTTCTTATCAAGATAATTGTTGCGGCACCGGCACACCGGGTTCTAGTCCCGGTCGGGGCGCCGGATTATGTCCCGGTTGCACCTCTTCCAGGCCAGCTCTCTGCTGTGGCCCGGGAGTGCAGTGGAGGATGGCCCAAGTGCTTGGGCCCTGCACCCCATGGGAGACCAGGAAAAGCACCTGGCACCTGGCTCCTGCCATCGGATGAGCATGGTGCGCCGGCCGCAGCGCGCCATCTGCGGCAGCCATTGGAGGGTGAACCAATGGCAAAAGGAAGACCTTTCTCTCTGTCTCTCTCTCTCTCACTGTCCACTCTGCCTGTCAAAAAAAAAAAAAAAGATAATTGTTGGTGCATAAAAATGCTACTGATTTTTGTGTGGTGATTTGTTCTCTTACCAGTTCTGACGGTGTCATGGTAGAGTCTTTAGGTTTTTCCTGTATATAGAATTAATGCCATTTGCAAATGGGGATAATCTGACTTCTTCCTTCCCTCTTTGTATGCTTTTAATGCTTTCTCTGATCTAATAGCTCCAGTCAAGCTTCCAGAACTATATTGAAGAAGAGTGGCATCCTTGTCTAGTTCCAGATTTTGGTGAAAATATTGCCAGCTTTTCTCCATTCAATATGATGTTAGCTGTGAACTTGCCATATATAATCTCATTTGTACAGAGATATGTTCCTTCTCTGCCTACTTTGTTTAAGGTTTTTAATCATGAGTGGATGTTATATTTTTATTAATGCTTTCTCTGAATCTATTGAGATAATCATAAGACTTTTATCTCACATTCTGTTGTGATGTACCACACTTGTTGATTTATGTATGTTGAACCATCCTTACATTCCTGGGGTAAATTTATTTATTTGGTCATGGTGAAAGAGCTTTCAGATGTGTTATAGGGTTTGCTTTGCTAGATTTTGTTGGGCACTTTTGCATCGACATTCATCAGAAGTATTGAGCCATAGTGTTCTTTTTTTGTTATTGTATCCTTGTCTGGTTTTGAAATTAAGGAAACTTTGGCCTCATAGCATGAGTTTGGAAGGGTTCCCTCCCTTTCAAACATTCAGAACACTTTGAGAAGAATTCATGCTAGTGTTTCCTTCAAAGTTTTGTAGAATTCAGCAGTGACACCATCTGGCCCTAGGTTTTGCATTGTTTGGAGACTACTACTCAGTTTCATAATCGATTATTTGATCTGGTTTTCTGTGCTTTCATGATCCAACTTTAGTTAGTTATATGTTTTCAGAAATTTATCCATTTCTTGCACATGTTCCAATTTCTTGGCATATAGTTGTTCTTAACAGTTCCTAATGGACTTTTTTGTGTTTCCGAAGTATCAGTTATAATATCTCCTTTCATCTCTGATTTTATTGATTTGAGACTTCTCTATTTTGTTTTGTTTAGTTTGTTTAGCAATTGATCAATCTTGTTTATCTTTTCAGAAAACCAACTCTTCATTCCATTAATCTTTTGTGGGTTTTTAAATTTCTATTTTATTTTTTCTCTAATTTTTATTATTCTTTTCCTTCTACTAAATTTGTATTTGGTCTGTTCTTGATTTTCTGAGTCCTTTAAATGCATAAGTAGGCTATTTAGTTGATGATCTTCCATTTGTTTGATGTAGGTACTTACTCATAAACTTTCCTTTTAGTACTGCTTTTGCTGTATCACATAAGTTTTATTCATGGTGTTTACATTTTTATTAGTTTCAGGGACTTTTTAAATTTCCCCTTTCATTTCTTCAATGACCTATTGCTCTTTTGGGAACATGTTGTTCTGTCTTTGTGTATTTGTATAATTTCTAGAATTTCTTTTCTTTTTGTTAATTTCCAGCTTTACTACACCATAGTTAGAAAAAGATACATTATCTGATCTCAATTTCCTAAAAAATTGTTGAGGCCCGGGCTGTGTTGCAACAGGTTAAAGCCCCAGCCTGCAGCTCAGGCATCCTATATGGGTGCCAGTTCAAGTCCTGGCTGCTCCGTTTCCTATTCAGTTCTCTGCTAATGCACCTAGGATAGCAACTGAAGATGGCCCAAGTCCTTGGGCCCCTGCTTTCATGTGGAAGACCCAAAAGAAGCCCCTGGCTCCTGGCTTCAGCTCAGCTCAGCTCAGCCACTTCAGCCATTTGAGGAATGAACCAGTGGATGGAAGACTCTCTCTCTCTCTCTCTCTCTCTCTTTCTCTGTAACTCCGTCTTTCAAATAAATAAATCTTAAAAAAAAAGAAATTTGTTGAGACTTGTTTTGTAGCCCAGTATTCAATCTATAGAATGTTCTATGTGCTGATGAAAAGAAGATACATTCTATAGCTAAAGGGTGAATGTTCTGTAACTCTGGTAGGTCCATTCCGTCTATAGTGTAGACTAACTATTTGATGTTGTTGTTTTGTCTAGTTGCTCTTCATTTAATGAATCTGGGATTTTGAAGTTCCCCAAATTTACCCTTTCCTTTTCGATCTATGAACATACGCAAGTTCTGTAGACCTGGGTATGTCTGCATTAGGTGCCTGCACATTTACAGTGATCACATCTGCTCATTGAACTGATCACGTGGCCGTTAGATAGTGATCTTGTCTCTTTCAACCATTTTCTGTCTTAAGGTCTATTTTATCTAAGTGTAGCTACTTTGTTCACTTTCGATTTTCACCTGCATGGAATGTTTCGTTCCATCTTTTCCCTTTCAATCTGTGTGTGTTTCCACTGGTGAAATGAGTTTCTTGTAGACAGCATATTTGTTTAAAGATTTATTTATTTATTTATTTGAAAGTCAGAGTTATACAGAGAAGAGAGATGGAGAAAGAGAGAGAGAGAGAGAGAGAGAGAGAGAGGTCTTCCATCAGCTGGTTCACACCCCAATTGGCCGCAACAGCTGGAGCTACGCTGATCCGAAGCCAGGAGCCAGGAGCTTCTTCCAGATCTCCCGCACAGGTGCAGGGGCCCAAGCACTTGGGCCATCTTCTACTGCTGTCCCAGGCCATAGCAGAGAGCTGGATCGAAAGTGGAGTGTCCAGGACTTGAACCGCTGCCCATATGGGATACAGGCACTTTACCCACTTTACCCAGGTGGCTGTACCCACTATGCCACAGTGCCAGCCTAGCATATTTTTTTTAAAAATCCATTCAACCAATCTACATATTTTAACTGGGGAATTGTCCATTTACGTTCAAGGTTTATGATGATAAGTAATGATGTGGTTCTGCCATATTTCCTTTAAAAATCATTTTGTTTATTTTGAATATCTTTTGTTCTTTTTCTAGTAGTTTTCATACTTCTTTCCTAATGAGGATTACGTTTCCTACTTTCTGTAGGAGTATGTCCATAAGTACCATTTGTAAGGCTGGTCATGGTAGTGAATTTCTTCAGTTTTTGCTTGTCTTGGAAAGTCTGTCTTTCTCCTTCAATTATGAAACAGAACTTCACTAGGTAAAGAATTCTTGGTCAGATAATTTTATATTCAGGACTTGGACAAAATCTCTCTAGTTAATCTAATTAGAAATCCTATCAATGTGACCTGACACTTCAAAAATCAGTATTCTCTCTGTGTGTTGCACATTTGAAAGTTGGACTGCAGTGTGTCGTGGTGAGGTTCTTTTCTGATCACGTGTAACTGAGTTCCTTTGAGTGTCTTACGTTTGGATGTTCGTATCTTTCTCCAAATTTGGGAATTTTTCTGCTATTTTTCACTGAACAAACTTGCTAAGCCATTCTTTTTCTCCCGTTCCTTTGGAGACTCCCAAAACTCAAATGTTGCTTTGTTTGATGGTATCCCAGAGACCCTGAACATTGTTTACGTTCTTCTCAATTCTTTTTTTTTTTTTTTCTGGTCCGTCTGAGATATTTCAAAGGCCTGTCTTCAGGATAAGATATTTGTCCTCTGCTGGATCTAGTCTGTTGTTGAAGTTTTCAACTGCTTCTTGTATTTGACCCACTTCTACTATCTGTGTTTGAGTCTCAAGACTCAACATGGGAACATGTTGTTCTGTCACTGTGTATTTGTATAATTTCTAGAATTTCTTTTCTGGTTAATTTCCAGCTTTACTACACCATAGTTAGAAAAAGATACATTATCTGATTTCAATTTCCTAAAAAAAATTTGTTGAGCCCGGGCTGTGTTGCAACAGGTTAAAGCCTGTTGCTTTAACATGCATTGGTTTCCTAATTTCATTTAACTTTTATCAGTAGTCTTTTTAATCTCTAAGTACCCTTATTATACTCATTCTTTTGAATTCTTTGTCAGGGATTTCATCGGTCTCCCTTGTTTCATGGTCTGGTACTAAAGTGTTGTTGTGTTTCTTTAAGGAATAACACTGCCTTGATTTTTCATGTTTCTTGTGTTCCTGTGTTGATTTTGAGGGAGGATCTGGGGGTCAGTTATTTCTCTTCCTTGTAAAGGATGATTTTCACGGACTGAGGCAGTTTTCTGAAGATGTGCCTTTAGGTGTGGATTTGGTAGCCTATTTCAGCTTTCGTTCTAGTTGGCCTCCATAGTACAGTCTCCCTACACCTGTTTTTGCCATACTCATCCACAGCAGTTGTAGGGATTTGGAATGTTCCTGGGTCCCAGGGTCCCAGGGCAGTTGCTCAGATCACCATTGCACAGGTCCCCAACTGTCTTTCCAAGCGGGTACTGGAATCATGATCTCGGGTGTTGGGAGCAGGTCCTTACTGATGCCACAGATGAGCCTGACACACAGGCTCCCAGGCAGAGGTGGAGCTGGAGTTCAGTACCCACTCTGGGAGCTGGCTGGGCTCAAGAATCCCAATCACTGCTGGACTCCAGGGCCCCAAGAGTAGTTCTAATGCTGAGCGGGGTAGGCAAGTTTCCAAGAGGCTCTCTGAGTGAGTGGCTGGATTCTCAAGAGTGGCATTAGCCCTGAGATAGCAGAGCAAGCATCCCCAGGCCCCTCTCTGTGGGCTACATGCTGAGCTAGGAGAGGTACAGGAATGCCAGGCCATAGCCATGAGCAAACAGCAGCACACTAGCCTTTTAGAGGTAAAGAAACCAGGCAGCTTCTGAAGGAGGGACTGGAGCCCTGAGATCTGTGATGGACCTGGGCAGGATACAGAAATCCATATGCAGAACTCCCAGTAACGGAGCTGTATGCTGGGCTAGGTGTGGCCCAAAACGTGTTGTGCTGGGAGGGACAAAGAAAACCCATGTTGGATCCAAGAGAGAGCACTGAGACCTGGACTGAGCAAAGACTGGAAACCCAGGCTGCTACATGTGGGAGGGGAAGAGCCTAGAGTGATGCCCAGGATTGGAATGTGCAGAAATCCCCTGGCTGCTGTCAGTGGGAGAGAGCCAAGCAGCATGGACCTCAACCTGCATCCTCTTAGCTCTGCTGCTGTTGGGAGTGGGGAGGGTGCACTACCCATTCCGCGCTCACTGCTCTGAGCCTGTTGACCCCCCAGAACACTGTACAGAGTGTGGGGACACTCCCTGCTGTACACTCAGACCCCGCTGCAAGAACTGTCCCCAGTGCACAGGCAGCTCTGAGCTTCTGTGGGCAGATGGGGCAGAACCGTGGGAACCCTGACTGAATCACATAGATCAAATGGCTGCGAGCAACGTTGTGAGGAAAGGTGGCAGGGGAGGCAGCGGGGAAGAGGGTCATCTCCTTCTCTCCAGGGTCCTAGGGCTGGATATCCTAGTTGTCCTGCTGCTGCTGTCCCCTAGGTGCAGAATGCCGCATGGGCTAGGGTGCTGGGCTCATGCAGGTGCTCCTGGTCCAGCTGTGGCTGTGAGGCTCAGTCTTCCTGCCAGGGGCAGAGACGTCGGCAGGGCCCCGGGAAGGAGACCTGCAGAGACCTTTGTCTCCTGGCCCAGTGCGGATTCCTACAGTGACTCCTGTGTCCAGCTGGAAGCCAATGCGGCTCCCTGTGCTCTGAGGATGGAGAGGGAGCGGGAAGTGTGGGTTCCTTCTCTGAAGCATCTGGGAGTTTTCCAGGGAGCTCTCCTGTTGTGGGGATGGATTTCTCTCTACAGGGGACTGGGGCTCCCCTGCTCACGCCTCCTCCTGCCTCAGGCAGGCCCCCCAGCTGGGGGGCCAGGTATTCAGTTCCCAGGCGGCCTTGTGCCTTTCTGTGCTGCCTTGCCTGGTCTCTGAAACCTACTGTGCATCAACTGTTCCCTTGCTCCGTTCAGGTGCTTACTCCAGATGTGACTACTGGCCTTTCTTATTGGGCTCTCTTGAAAACTTTGGCACAAAAATATTTTTCTGAAATCCATGCACACAAGACATCTTTTTAAAAGTTCATGAAAACGAGTATTACCAGAACAAAGGCTATGTATGAATGTCAAAGATTTTTCTGCACCATAATAAACTTATCTTTTACTTACGTTTTCCATGACATCTTTGAGGTGCCCTTATATACTCACACAAGGCCAAGTGAGAGAAACATCCCGGGAGGTGCTTTGTAAACTGTCAAGTTGTAGATGCGAATGGCTCGTGCTCTTGTTGTGACTGTTTCTGTGCTATTGTGGAGTCACCCGCACACACTGTCACTGCTGAGCAAAGTCACACTCAAGGGAATGAGGGAATTAGATGGGGAGAGAAAGCGCGGAGGGGTGACTCAGAAAATAACGAAAGAAGGTGATCAGGGAGACAGAAGAGGAAGAGAAGGGAAGGGGAAGGAGGTGAGGGGGTGAAAGCCCACTTCACCTGGGCATGACTGAGAGCCGCGGAGTTCCAGCCCTTCTGCATCTCCTTGACTATGGCCTCTGTTGGGTTCTCTCTGTGGGGCACCCGTATCATTCACCCTTAATCTCAACACCTGTGGCCAACCAAGCATTTGACAAAGGCATTCTCCCAAGTAAGGCACCACCTGTGACTGACAATGTAGTGTGACAGTTTAGCACCATGATTGCTTCAGGGAAGGGCAAAGGTGTGTGTGTATGCGTGCATGCATGTGTGTGTGCCCATATATGTGCACACATGCATATGTGCGTGAATGTGGACATGCTGTGTGTGCGCAGATGTATGTTCATACATGTGGACACACATGTGTGTACATGTGTGTGTATGTGTGTGTGTGTGTGTGTGTGAAGCTCTACTGCTGGAGCTGCAGCTGCCAGGTTGTCAGGCTGGAGAGTGGCAGAAGTGAAGAAGGTTTGCCAGAGCCCCTGAGTCGTTCCTGGTCATCCACTGCAACAGCGTCTTTGCACTAACTTCTCTCGGGGGGACAGCAAGGGGCCAGTGCCCACGATGCTACACTGCTCTGGAAGAATCCTCTCGGTGCAGAGTGGAAGGGCGGTGACTCAGGGCTGTCACGGGGCTGAGTCAGGCAGTGCTTGAGCAGGTGTCCAGCATCAGTCCCTCGCTGGACGACCGCCGCTGAAGTCATGCCTGCTTTCCGCGTGCTCTCAGTGTCCACGGTCAGCCCCGGCACCCCTTCTGCCCTCTCACGTCTCCTCTCGTGCAGATGGAAAGATAACCCGGCACTGCCCATGGGACTGATCTACGAAGGCGTCTCAGAAGAACCCCTGCAGTACTCGGGGGGGAGTGCGGCTCAGAGCACCGTGCTCCACGCCGTGGATGAGTTCCTAGGCATTCGCCACAGCCAGGAAAGCGGTGAGTTACTTTTTACAAATTTGCTTTTTTTTATTTTCTTAAAGAGTAAAGGAAGGATAAACAAAGAGGTGTTTTTAAGCAAGCGGTAAAACCAGTGTAGAGGAAAATGCCATAGGTCCATACTTCCCCTCAAACAGGAAGTGGTGTGTTGTCCTTTTGTTACTGTGTCAAGTCCATTGAGAGATGATCTCCGCGTACTTTCATGTCCAAATCTGAAAACGTTTCTGAATTCCCAGCTGTTCGCTGATTTGGGGTTGGTTCCTGGACAGTAGCTCCGTCTTCTGAAATGGAGGTGAGATCTGGAGTTTGAAACCTGGGAGGCCATGAGGGTGAGCCTGGAGCCGGCCACCCTTGGACCTCACCACCCCTGCTGAAACCCGCCCTCAATGGGAAAAGCTTTGGAGAAACCCGCTTAGACTAGATGATGAGTTTTTTGCTTCAGAGGCTGGAGATTTGCCTGCCTCAGACAAAGGGCTTGCCAGATGCAAAAAAGGAACCTCCTCTTGCAAAGTTTTCCAGTTGGATTGGGGGGGAAATCACTGGAACTTTGGGTGAGGGAGTCCCATGTCACCCCCAAATGTCCATTCTCTAGAACTGGGATAATTTTTCATGGATTTGTGTATTTGGTGAGGTTGATAGTTGATTGACCATGCTTAGCACTAAGCATGCAATGAACTGTCTGCAAACAGCTATTATTTTTAAACAACTTGGCTTCCAGAGCCTGTTACTGAAACAGTTGTTCATCTTCTGTCTCTCGGCCCTTTTACGCCTCGCCTCCTGAGCACAACTTTCAAAACAACGTGCTCCGGAAACAAAATCCTCGGGACTATTTGGCTGATCAGCTTAAAGGCAGGCTGGGGACACCCCTCACAGTGGCTAGCAACTGGTTATTTGGCCCACCTTTGGCCGATGATAAATATCTGCAGGCTAGCTGACGGGTCTGATTCCAACTCAGTGATCCGGAATGTCTTTGCTGCTTTGACTGTCAACAGTCCAAAATACGCATGTGAGTGTTGAAGTTTGGGAGGGTATGTGGGTGAGCCTGGTGTGGGCAAGTACATTGGGTAAGAACCCAGCAACAAGCATATTGGGTAAGGCCACCAGCAGCAGTGACTGGTGCTCCGCCTCTAGGAGAGCAGGCTGCCCTGGATTTCCGCGTGCAGCTCTGATGTTGCCCTGGGCTTTTTCTTCCAGCTGATTTCCTGTGCAGGATGAGAGACTACATGCCACCTTCTCACAAAGCCTTCCTAGAAGACATCCACTCGGCTCCTTCACTGCGGGACCACGTCCTGGCCTCCGGCCACGGCCCCCTCAGGACAGCCTATAACCAGTGTCTGGAGACCCTGGCCGAGCTGCGTAGCTATCACATCACCATAGTAACCAAATACCTTGTCACAGCGGCAGCCAGAGCAAAGAGCAGGGGGCTGAGCCCCCTCCCCGGGCCACCACGGGCTTTGGAAGACAGGGGCACGGGCGGAACTCAAGTTATGAGCTTCCTGAAGAGCGTCAGGAACAGGACCTTGGAGATGATGCTCCAGCCGAGTGGCTGAGCGTCTTGCCTGCTCCCCTGCCATACACAGCTCTTGCGGAGGGCAAGAGAACCCAGGTGCGAAAGGGACCTCAGCCCCGTGCCTGTCTCACTCAGCTCTCTGTGGACAGCTGTCGTCATCTCAGAGTTTCACTGCATAGGGGTGCCCCATTCTCTTCCAACACCTAAATTTCAACAAATACATTTGCCAATGAACAGATCACCTTCTTGATTTCTTTAACAAAACAAATTCCCTTAATGATCTACTGAGTTCCTACTCAGAGCTTAGGGAAGCTCTCTTCCTCCCGCACATGCGGAGTTTTGTGGCAGGAGGTTGGAGATGCGGAGGGAAGAGAATGTGCACAGTAAAGTCACCAGTGAAGCAGTGGTTCATGACATAGAAGAGAATTTTCCACGTGGTGGATAGACTTGCAAGGACTATTTTAATTCCTTTAGTTTCAGAAGAATTAGTCTCTCTCCTTACACTGAAAACTCTGTGTTTGCAAAATGAGTGAATTGACCCTTTGGAAGCAAATGTTAAATCGCCATGGTTAGTTATGTAGAGAAATGCCACTGTTTTTAATGACCTTGTTTCTACATCAAGATCTCATTCAGCCTGACAGTAGAAAACCAGAAATCTTGAGTCACATCAATTTAGAGTAAATTCTGTTAAGGTAGGGTCACCCTCCACCAGGCACCCAGAAATGTACTGAGACAGCATCAAAATTCCACTGGTCCTGCTAGTGTCAGAGTGTCAGGGAGAAGTACCAAACCACTGAAAATGTTCTCTCCAAGCTAGCATCTGTTACGAAGGCCCCGCCCCATGAACAGTGGTGGTGTTGGATATCCGGCATGCCCCATCCTGTCTAAAATGTCTTCCGGGACAGGCATTTGGCCTATCAGTGGAGACATGGGTCAGGCTGCTCACATGCCCCACTGGAGTGCCTGGGTTCGATTCCCGAGCCTGACTCCTGATTCCAACTCCATGCAAATACAGACCCTGGGGACAGTAGTGATGGCTCCAGTAATGGGGCTCCAGCCAACTATGGGAGATCCGCATTGAGTTCCCAGCTCCTGGTTTTGACCGTAACCCAACCTATCCATTGTGGGCCTTTGGAGAGTGAACCGACAGATGGTAGAGCTCTCTCTCTGATTCTCTTTCTCTCAAGTATATATGGTGCTAGCAAGGTCGCATCATGACACTTGAAAAGCATTTATCCCTTCCTTCATTTCCTAGGAAGAGCTGGGTACTGTGTACAAGGCTGCCTCCCAGCATCTGCCCAGCCCCCATCACAACTGTCTCCACCCTGCAGTGCCAGTGGGTGGGAGGAGAATTCTGACTGCTGTCACCTCTCAGGGCCCTTTGGTAATAAGACATAAGCCAGTGTCTTCCACCAGGGTACTGATGGAATCTTTCCGTCTCACATCCCCAGGATTTGGTTGGACAAAGTTGAGGCACGGGACACAACAGGGCTAAGAGCTTCTCTGAGACATTCACTCATGTTCTTCCCTGCACCTCTACTTGTCCTCCTGTCATTCAAAGAGAAGAATCTTTTCAGAGTCTGAATGGACCAAGGGAAAGCAGGTCTGGCAATGTCTTCTTGAATATTGGTTAGGTGAGAGTTGCCCCATCTCAAAAGCCCTTTCTCTCCACATGCTGTCTTGGTCTTGTGTGGTGTGTGGGGTGTGTGTGTGTGAGTGTGTGTGTGTGTGTGTTAAGATTCATTTTATTTATTTGAAAAGCAGAATTAACAGAGAGAGAGAGAGAGAGAAATATATAGAGAGAGATCTTCCATCTGTTGGTTTACTCCCCAAATGGTTGCAACAGCTGGAGCTGGGCCAATCCAAAGCCAGGAGTCAGGAGCTTCCTCTAGGTGTCCTACGTGGGTGCAGGGGTCCAAGCACTTGAGCCATCTTCCACTGCTTTTCCCAAGCACGTTAGTGAGGAGCTGGGTCAGAAGTGGAGCAGCTGGGACGTGAACTGGTGCCCATTTGGGATGCCGGCACTGCAGGCAGTGGCTTTACCTGCTACACCACAGCATTGACCACTCCTTATGCTCTTAACATCTGTATATATAAAATACATGAAAGTTTTCCTTTTATATAAATTTATTTAAAATTTTAAAAATTCTGTTCCCCAGGAATGCTCAGAATAATGTTTGAACACCTTTATCTGGGTACCATTGCCCAACCCGAGTTGACACAGAAAATAAACCACAGCTTCTCCGGGGAGCCCGTGAACGATGGGAAGGTATGGCACCTGACACACTCTCCCTGTACTCTCCAGCAGAGAGAGGTGGTGCTCCTTGCATTATGACTGTGAGGAGTGAGGGGAAGGGATGCCTGGAGGCTGGGGCAGCAGCTTCTGAGAGGAGAGGGCACCTCCCTGACCACCTGCTTTAGCTCACAGCCAGAGGCTCTCCACGCTGGGCGTCAGGCAGGAAATGTCTCTTCATGGGAACAAAAGCTCAGTGGTCCAAGGCTAGGGAAGTGGGGGCACATCTTCACCTGGGGATGAGGGGTTGTGTTCCTGATGTTCTAACCCCTGCAGATGCAACTTCACCTTGGCTGCCCACGTGTCTAACCACTGCCCGTGATAAGGAGACTCTCCAAATGTCTGCAGATGCTGGGGCTGGGCCCAGCCAAAGCTGGAAGCCAGGGAGTTGATCCCAGGCCCCTACACAGGCAGCAGGGACCCAACTACTGGAGCTGCCACCTGCTGCCTCCCAGGGTGCATGCCGGCAAAAAGCTGGAGTTGGCAAGCAGTGCCGAGACTCTAACCGAGGCTCTCTACTGTGGCACGTGGGCATCTTTACCGCCAAACACTCACCCCGATTCCTTTTAACCTTGAGGCTGGGACTGGTTTGCAAAGTTTAATGAGACTTTAAGGAAACAGGGTGATGTGCAAAGCAAACAGACACAGTAAAGAAACTGCAGCTGGCTAGGGTGGCTCACATGTGATGGATACTCTGTGGCCCCTGGGCCAGCTCTGGGAGGCCAGGACCCCTCCCACAGGACAGAGACCACGCGACTTACAGACATGGGGTCAGCACGGGAACGCTCACTGAGCTCCCCTCCCTGTTAGTCTGAAATCTGCTTTGAGTTGCCTCCAGATCAGGACTAAAACTGAAATTAAACTGATGGAGGAAGAAAGGAGGAAAGAGAAGTGGACAGGAGGAGATGAGGGAAGGAGAAAGGAAGAGTGGGGTAGAAAAGGAAGAATACTTAAAAAACGGTTTGGGGCTGGCATGGTGGCATAGTGGGTAAAGCCATCGCCTGCAGTGCTGGCATCCCATATGGATGCCAGTTCTAGTCCCAGCTGCTCCACTTCAGATCCAGCTGTCTGCTATGGCCTGGGAAAGCAGTAGAAGATGGCCCAAGTCCTTGGGCCCCTGCACCCACGTGGGAGACCTGGAAGAAGCTCCTGGTTCCTGGCTCCGGATCAGCGCAGCTCTGGCCGTTGCAGCCATTTAGGGAGTGAACCAGCAGGTGGAAGATCCCTCTGCCTCTCTCTCTCTCTCTCTCTCTCTCTCTCTCTCTCTCTCTCTGTAACTTTGCCTCTTTGTAACTCTGCCTTTCAAATAAATAGATAAGTCTTTAAAAACATGGTTGAATGGTTTAAGATCTGGAGCACGGAACTTTCTGTGTCTACCAATCATTGCTTCCACAACAACGCACTTCACTTACCAAGTCTTGCCTTGCATGTTCTTGGGCACAGGTGTCCTATTTGCTCTGCTAATGAAAGAAACGCTCTTTTTTCCCCCTTTACTTCGCAGTGAACTTAATAAAGAAGCTGGATATTGGATGTCGTTGTTTCGGAAATCCACTCGCCGGTTCAATTTTGCCATTTAGCATCTGCTCCCCAGTAATATTTTTAGGATGAGTTCTTGCATGTAAGCATCATCAAAAATAAATGAAGTGTTTTTTTCAAAGTAATTTCCTTTGTAAACTGACAAATCTAGGAGACCACGTGCTTCTGCGGCAGCTGTGTTGATGTCAGCCCAAGCTCCATGGTGCACTTGCTTTTAACTATCTCCTTGCAGAGGCTTCTCCTGCACTGGTTGGTGGAAACTGGCAGCCCACAGGGGTCTGCCCTGGGGGTGTCAACTGTTTAGAAAACCAACCAGGGACACGGCACACCAGCAAAATTACAGAAATACCGCTAATGATAATAACAGAACAATGATGCACATTTATGCTCCCATTTGTCGTAAGAATTGGCTATGAGCTGCCGATGTCAGCTTTTGGGCGAAGAGCCACGACGCTGACTGTGCAAGATTTATGTCAACGTGATTTCATGCTATGTTGGTTCTAACCCTCATCTTTCGAGGCCTGCTGTATAGTTTTGGCACGTTTCCCTTAATCTTTTGACGGAAGATGAGAGGTGGGGGCTTCGGTGTCCTGATGCAGGCTTGTCCGGGACGTGGGACTCCCAGTGCAAAGGCCAGGACAGACCTGGACAAGCCCTGCTGGTGGCCCTCATTGCCTCCCAAAAGTCCCAAACCACTGCCACCACTGGACTGTGCTCTGAGTACCTGCACCCCTAGAATTCTTGGCACAAACAGTCTCAAGGACATTTCTGGGGCCTGCACAGTGTCCTCTCTGCATTGGCTTTGGATGGGGCTGCTGGTATTTATTTTCTACCAGAGTGTAGGGAGGAGGGGGATCCGTAGGAGTGTGCAGATGGAACTTAGCCCAGTGGACTGGGATGTTTGCACGCATGATGGAGCAAGTCCCTGGGGGTGTGAACGAGAGCAGGATTGGGAAAAGTGGAGCCGGGATCTGAGAACAACTGTCTCCAGGGCTCCATGTTTGACAGGGGATTCTAAGGAATCAGAATTTTCATGTGAATTTCAGCCTCTGGGTGCTTACGCAGGTGAGATGACAGAGCCTCTTTTATTGAGTGGCTTTCTGGAAATGGTAGGCCAATGTCCCTGGCGAGCAAGGTGGTAGGGAGTGGCTAGCAGTCTACTGCATTTTTGTCTTAGTTTGTAGGTCTCATCCATGACCACAGGAGGGCAGTAGCAGCCTGCACTACTAAGCTCCAAGCGCCTGACATAGGCTCTCAGATGACCTCCTAGGCCAAAGGGCTCCCTTGATTGGGAAATACCTCTTTCTTTCTCAGTAGCAGGGCTGGGAGGGCCTTCAAAATTACCTGACCCGGGGCCCTTCGCCCAGACAGAACCCCATTAAAACAAGCCAGATGGATCTCACTGGGTCCAAAAGCAAATGATATTTGATTTGTAAAAGTGAATAGGGATATTCTGGGTATTAGAACTACATAACAATGAAATTTTGCTTTGTAATGTTTTCCTTTATTGAAAAGAAGAAGTGCCTATATCCATGTACCTACCTGTCTGTCTGTCTACTTCTCTCTCTCTCTATTAAGTTGGACGGGATTTCTTCACCCTACCTTGGTAGCCTTGCTGTGTGGGGAAACATCACCGTCAAGAAGCTGAAATGGAGCCAAATGTGGAACGATTAGCAATAGGATGAGGCCTTGGAAGGAAAGATCCCACACAGCGCAGCAGGAAAACTAAGGCACTCACTGCCTTGGGCTTTGATGGAGATTAGTGAGCTTTCGTTTGTAGGAATAGAAAAGTGTCCTCTCTGAAATCAAGCCTCTCTCCACTGCCCCCTCCCAGCCTGGGGTCTAGGGGAGGAGCTGCCAACCTGGAGGTCAGAGGAGCACTTGGCCCATGGCAGTCCACGTAAAAATGTTCTCTGTGGCAGTCACTGAAATTACAGGCTGCTCCTCGTCGCCACGTGGAACCTTCTTTCAAACCACAAAACCAGCGTAAGAGCACCGACTCGCTGCGTCCTCCACCATCGCCTCTCGTCCATTTATCCCCAGTGACTAACAGGGATGCTAACCAGAGGATGAAAGACTCTCAAACAGAACGAATGAGAACAATCCATCCAGATGACTGCACTGCTCAACCCCCATGGCCACGTAACACAAACAAGCCAGAGGTCAGCGATGGCAACCCCGAGATGAAGCCATCGCGGACGTCCCCAGCCTCGGAGCCCTCCCTTCTTGTCTCCTGCCGGTTCCTCCGTTTGACACACCTGTCATATCTCTGGGTGTCCACTTTAGGTCAGTGACAATGGTGACAGTAGAGGCTATGATGATAAAATAAAGAATCAGACCTGGTCTGTATAGAACAAACACTGTGCAACTGGCTGCTGCCACTGTTCACAACCAGATTCTGTTGGAGCATGGTTGAACAGAGTGGAAGGAAGGAAAGCCAGCTGCCTCGAATTCAATGGATCAAGCTGCTGGAGAGTTTCATTCAGTTCTCTCCTCTCTGGTTGCACCTGCAAGAGAACTTTATGATCCAAGAATCTCGGAGGAAGGTTGGAAAAACTAAAAAAAAAAAAAGAAAACAAGTCAGTGGTTTGCAGTCTCGTCTTTTCAGAGAACTGTTTCTTAGCACTGATCACTGTCATGATCACTGTGGAATTTATCCAACCTTTCCTAAGTTCCAAATGACATAAAATATCCACTTCCAATACCCAGCCAAAGTCGTGTCAGCTTTCATGTAGGACACGACGATGCTCTTTGGAGAACTGGAGACGCAGTGGAATCTGAAGGAGCCAGACGCGGGGTTTACAGAGCTAAGGACTCAGGAAGACATTGGCAGGGGGCTGTGACTTTCTGGGTGAGAGACTGCCATGCCGTAAGCTATGTCTGATGGGATCTCTGGACTTCAAAGAACGGGAGCCCAGCTGTCACACTTCCAACCTCTCCCTGTGCTCCAAGTGCCCCAGGTGGTCACTTAAAACAATGTTGTGGGGCCGGCGCTGTGGCATAGCGGGTAAAGCTGCCTCCTGCAGTGCCAGCATGCCCTATGGGCACTGGTTCGAGTCCCGGCTGTGCCACTTCCAATCCAACTCTCTGCTATGGCTGGGAAAGCAGTAGAAAATGGCCCAAGTGCTGGGTCCCTGTACCCACGTGGAAGGCCTGAAAGAAGCTCTTGGCTTCTGGCTTCGGATCAGCCCAGCTCTGGCCATATGGGGAGTGAACCAGTGGATGGAAGACCTCTCTGTCTCTCTCTGCCTCTTCTTTTCTGTATGTGTATAACTCTTACTTACAAATAAATAAATCTTTTAAAAATGTTGCATGCCATGCAATAATTAAAAACATGGATAAAAATGGTTTCTGCCTCTTGTTTCAAAATATCCAGGAATGCAGTGGTGGCACCATCTACTTATTAGTGACTCCAGCTGTTTTCTCTCTGCCCTGACGTTCGTGGACATTTGTTCATCTCACAGCTTACACTGGCTGCTGAAGCTCCAGCCTTTGTACCTGCATTCCAAGTATGGGGCAGGTTGGGAAACGAAGACAGCCTTATGAGTTTTGAAGAGAGTACCGAGAGGTTCCCTACATATCTTTTGCTTTCTGTTGTCTATGTCTCAGTTTCTTTGTCCTGGCTACAAGAGAGACTGGCCAATGCAGAATTTCAATAGAACAACCAGGAAATCAGCAAAAATGGAGTTCTGTTCCAAAATGAGGGGCACGAATGGTGCAGGAGGCAACAAAACCAATTTCTATCACATACGTTTTTCTTTTTCTTTTCCTTTTTTTTTTTTAATTTATTTGACAGAGTTATAGACAGTGAGTGAGACAGAGAGAAAGGTTTTCCTTCCGTTGGTTCACTCCCCAAATGGCCACCGCGGCTGGCGCACCGCGCTGATCTGAAGCCAGGAGCCAGGTGCTTCCTCCTGGTCTCCCATGGGGTGCAGGGCCCAAGCACTTGGGCCATCCTCCACTGCACTCCTGGGCCACAGCAGAGAGCTGGACAGGAAGAGGAGCAACCGGGACAGAATCTGGCGCCACAACCGGGACTAGAACCCAGAGTGCCAGCGCCGCAGGTGCAGGATTAGCCAAATGAGCCATGGTGCCGACGCCATGTTTTTCTTAAATAGAGCAGTTTCCTAGTACCTTTCTTGTTCCTCAATGTGTTCCCTCAGAAAAGGATCTACAACTCAGTCCATTATATCAGAGATTGATAAAGGGTGAAAAATTAACATTGCCTAAGGAATTTGCATTTAATGGGATTAAAAATGTAATAGAGTTATTACACTTTGCTGGTAAAATTTCAAGGAGGAATGAAGGAGACGGGGGCAGTGTCTGATAGGAATGAAGCATGAAATCCGGACGCATAGCCACGTGTTCTACACTGCCATGAACCCTGCCTGCGCCAAGGCAGCTGCTCTCAGACTGGAAGAAATGTTACCCGTTCTCACAGAGTCAAGAGAAAATTTGCTTTCCACCCCAACACGAGCACCGTTTATTAAAGAATACACATAGGGGGCAGGTGCTGTGGCATACAGGGTAAAGCCACACCTGTAGTACAGGCACCCCATATGGGCGCTGGTTCAAGTCTCGGCTGCTCCTCTTCCCATCCAGCTCTGTGCTGTGGCCTGGGAAAGCAGAAAGTAGCCCACGTCCTTGGGCCCCTGCACCTGCGTGGGAGAACCAGAGGAAGCTCCTGGCTCCTGCCTTTGGATCAGCTCAGCTCCAGCCGTTGTGGCCAACTGGAGAGTGAATCAGTGGATGGAAGACCTCTCTCTCTTTCTCCCTCCCCTCCCTCTCTCTCTTACACTTACACTCTTACACTTACACTCGGAAGAGTGAGCAACTCAGGGTGGAATTCTGAAACGGGTCTCGGGCTCCCACAGGCCATTACCCACAAGGCCTCTCACATTCAGCAAAGGAGAAATCACAAAGCTGAAGTGGGGGAAGCTTCCACCCTTTACAATCTGAAAAGGAAACAGTGCTTGGACGACTCCCAAGCCCGTTTCTTTCCAAAAACATGCAGAATAAGACGGCTCCCTTGCACCTTTAGGTTGTATCGTGAAATTTCAGAAACACGGAACAAATCCCAGTTTCAGGAAAAAGCAATACCGGTGTGAAGTACGGGAAACAACAAACGTCCATGGTGGCTTGGGCCAAAAGGACAGAGGGAAGGAGATGGGCGCTAGGGCCGTTTGCTTGCGGAGCCGCGGTGACTGTCTCGGAAGACTGTTCTGGAGAGACCGTGCACATAAGTCTGCCATCTTTCAGGGACACTGCGATCAACGGCTACAAGGCCCCTTCGAAGTCACTGACCACAGGATCGGAAACGCTTAACGCGAATCAGGATGCTTTTGCCAAGAAATGCAGAACACAGGGCTGAGATGGAGTCTCCCTCCCCTCCATGCGTGCCCCTCAATGGGCCCCCGTGTGGGCTTCTGGGAAATGGCTGTGCTGGATGAATGACCTCTGTGGCAGGCCTAGCTCTGACCTTCTCTGATTTGCTATGGGGCAGGTGGCAGGTGCCTGGTACCGGGCCTCGGTCTGTGTGCTAATAACAGCCCACACTTGCTCTAAGTCCTGGTCACTTTACCGCCGCTTAGGCTGGACTCTGCCTGTCTACATTGAACACAAGGCTGTCTTCGTGACAAGTAGGATGATAAGGAACAGAGCAGTCCTATTGTCACAAAGATGTTCACTGGCGCCCTTATGGGATGCCAATGTCACAGGCAGCGGCCTTACCCACTACACCACAACATCGGCCCCAACAAATGACAAGTCCATTGGCCATGGCCTTTTAGAAGTACACATCTTGATCACAGCAGAGGAAAATAATTTGGTCGTTTTTACAAAAGCATAAAATCAACAGAGAGGGGGCCGGCGTTGTGGCGTAGCAGGTAAAGCTGCTGCCTACAGTTCTGGTATCCCATATGGACACCGGTTCGAGTCCTGGCTGCTCCATTTCCAATCCAGCTCCTTGCTGGTGCACCTGGGAAAGCAGCAGAAGATGGCCCAAGTGCTTGGGCCCCTGCAACCATGCAGAGGAAGTTCCTGGATCCTGGATTTGGATCAGTCCAGCTCCAGCTGTTGTGGCCATTTAGGGAGTGAACAAACAGATGGAAGATTGGAGGATCCATCTCTCTCCCTTCTTTCTGACTTTGAGGCTCTGCTTTTCAAATAAATGAATAAATCTTAAAAAAAAAAAAAAAAAGACAGGACAAAGAGACTAGATTTTATGCTGCCCAACTCAGGACATACTTCAACTGCCTGCTGCTTACAGCATTCATCCCTAGATCATCCAGGCAGCACGCACACGTGGGTACATGCACATGCAAACACACACGTGTGCAGATGTGTCTGTGCATCTAAGTGTGCACGTGAATTCTTCCCGTGGGCAACACGTGATCTTGAGTTGATTTCTCAAAGAGCTGTTAGGCTGTCCTGAAGGTTAGATGGCTGGTGCAACAACGACACCTCTCTGAGCACTGTGGCTGATCTCTCTCTCATCCGGCACTACAAGCCTTAGGTATTAAATGGTGCATTGTCATTTGCATTCCATCATGCCACCAGTACTAACTATGTGAATAGGGGGCTGGTGCTATGGCGCAGTAGGCTAATCCTCTGCCTGCAGCACCGGCATCCCATATGGGCGCCATTTTGACTCCCAGTTGCTCTACTTCCAATCCAGCTCTCTGCTGTGGCCTGGGAAAGCAGTAGAAGATGGCCCAAGTGCTTGGGCCCCTGCCTCCCATGTGGGAGACCTGGAAGAAGCCCTTGGCTTCAAACTGGACCAGCTCTGGCTGTTGCAGCCATCTGGGGAGTGAACCAGTGCATAGAAGACCTCTCTCTCTGTCTCTCCTTTGTCTGTGTCTCTGCCTCCAGTTTTCTTAGCCAATAAATCATATTTTTATTTATTTATTTATTTTAAAGGCAGAATTATTGCGAGAATGAGAGGAGGAGAGACAGAGAGAGACCTTCCATCCTCTGGCTCACTCTCCAAATGGCCACAATGGAGACCAAACTAAGAAGCTGTCTGCCTCTACTAATGAGCCAGAAGGAACACACAGAGTGTGGCCTTTGGAGATTGGCTGTTTTCACTCAGCATCCTGCCCTTGAGAGCCAGCCAAGCGCTGCTGTGTCGATCGTCCATTTCTTTTGATTGCTGAGTAATATTCCGTGACACTGATATAGCACAGTTCATTTCATCCCCTACCTGCTGTGGGACCTGTTAATGCATGTCAGTTTGGGGCCACTTCAAATAAAGCTTCAAGGAAAATTCTTGAGCAGATATTTGTGTAGTCGTAATTTTTATTCTCCAGAATACATGCCCAGGAATGTGATTGCTAGGCAAGGTAGATCTGTTGAATTTTTTAAAAGAAGCTGCCAGACTGTTTTCCAGAGTGACTATTTCATTTTACATCCCCATCAGCAATGTGTGTGAGATGCAGTTTCTCTGTATCCATGCAGTATTTGGAATTAGCACAGATTTTTAATTTTATCCATTCTGATGGGTGTACAGTGACATCTAATTGTAGCATGATTCCCCTAATGCTTACTTGTCATCCATAAATCCTCTCGGATGAGATTTTTCTTCATGTGTTTCCCTGTGTTTGGATTGAGTTCCTTTTGAATTAACTTTTAAGTTACTTAATTATCCGTCTACTTATTAATTGTGATATTCAGACAGAGAGACAGAGATGGAGAGAGAAGCAGAGAGAAAGAAAACTCTCAGTCACTGGTTCCCTCCCAAAATTTCTTTCATCAGTATCTTGTAGTTTTTACTGTACAATCTTTACATGTTTTGTTATACATAATAATACATATTATGGACCATTTTGAGTGATAATGTTTTTCATTTTAACTTTCTGGGTTCATCGCTACTATAGTCAAATCAAATTGATATTTGTAATGTTGATCTTGTATTCCAAACTTGCTAAAGTCACTTACTGGGGCCAGCGCTGTGACGTAGCCCCTAAAGCCTGCAGTGCTGGCATCACATATGGACACCGGTTTGAGTCCCGGCTGCTCCTCTCCCCATCCAGCTCTCTGCTATGGCCTGGGAAAGCAGTGGAAGATGGCCCAAGTGCTTGGGCCTCTGTACCCACATGGGAGACCTGGAAGAAGATCCTGGCCTCAGATCGGCCCAGCTCCAGCCGTAGGCGGCCAACTGGGGAGTGAACCAGCGGATGGAGGACCTCTCTCTCTCTGCCTCTCCTTCTCTCTGTAACTCTGCCTTTCAAATAAATAAATCTTTAAAAAGAAAAAAAAAAGAACTGAGCATATTCTTTATGGTTGCAGACAAAATTCAGCATTGACCCAAGCTCTGACGCAACTGTTTTCTCAGAGCGAGGGGACTACAGATGAGATCTTTGTCATCTTACTATTTTGACAGTGAGGTGAGGTCTTTGATATCACAAAACTGAGAGATCTCATGATGGGGTACAAGGTCATGAAATCCAAGCTCTGGATTGTAGGTCTGACAAAGGCATGAAAGATCAGGAAAATCTAGAAGAATTGCCTGTGTCAGTCAGATCAATTTTCTGTCACCTTCCTAACAACAGGGGCCTCAGTTGAGTGACTTATGGCTGAATTCCCTCATCAACAAGTAGTGATGGGAAAGCTTAATCTACACTGTGTGCTCAGCCATGATGGCCCCCGGACGTGCAGCAATGATCAGTTACATATCAACTTTGGGCAGCAGATGTCCTTGTGGCTGAGCCAATGCATAGCTTCCCTCCTTGCCACCACAGCTACTTTGTTCACTGAGCAGACCCTAGGGTACCAGTGGAAGAACTTACTAATGTCCAAAAGGAAGCCTGCCCACCTGATTTTGAAAAATCCCCCTTTGCTGGAACAAAGTTTTGGTGACAATTTATCTGGACGAGAACATGGATTTTATTTAAGATATCAAGCCACTCAGCAAAAAAATGACACTTTTCAGCTAGCATAACATCTAAGTGTCACCATGGAACTAAATGAGTTACATACGGAAGTGCAGTATAGAATTTCCAGGAAGCAGGCTCCACTGGAATGTGCTCTTATGGTTTTGTTTGTTTCTCTCTTCTCCTCTTCCTTCTCTTTATTACCTTAGACCGAGACTATCTGGGGTTCCACCAGACACATTGGACCATGAAGTAACCATGACAATAGTGGGACAATTACATCAGTCCTAGGTGCTCACTTCTATGTGAAAATAGAAAACAAAAAGGAGTTTCCAAAATGGAAGTCATTTTGTAGGGCTCTCTGTCTGTAGGGCTCTCTGTCTGTAGGGCTCTCTGTAGGGCTCTCTGTTTGTAGGGCTCTCTGTTTGTAGGGCTCTCTGTTTGTAGGGCTCTCTGTTTGTAGGGCTTTCTGTTTGTAGGGCTGTCTGTAGGGCTCTCTGTCTGTAGGGCTCTCTGTTTGTAGGGCTCTCTGTTTGTAGGGCTCTCTGTCTGTAGGGCTCTCTGTTTGTAGGGCTGTCTGTAGGGCTCTCTGTCTGTAGGGCTCTCTGTTTGTAGGGCTCTCTGTCTGTAGGGCTCTCTGTTTGTAGGGCTCTCTGTTTGTAGGGCTGTCTGTAGGGCTCTCTGTCTGTAGGGCTCTCTGTTTGTAGGGCTCTCTGTTTGTAGGGCTGTCTGTAGGGCTCTCTGTCTGTAGGGCTCTCTGTTTGTAGGGCTCTCTGTTTGTAGGGCTGTCTGTAGGGCTCTCTGTCTGTAGGGCTCTCTGTTTGTAGGGCTCTCTGTTTGTAGGGCTCTCTGTTTGTAGGGCTGTCTGTAGGGCTCTCTGTCTGTAGGGCTCTCTGTTTGTAGGGCTCTCTGTTTGTAGGGCTCTCTGTCTGTAGGGCTCTCTGTCTGTAGGGCTCTCTGTTTGTAGGGCTCTCTGTTTGTAGGGCTCTCTGTTTGTAGGGCTGTCTGTAGGGCTCTCTGTTTGTAGGGCTCTCTGTCTGTAGGGCTCTCTGTTTGTAGGGCTCTCTGTTTGTAGGGCTCTCTGTTTGTAGGGCTCTCTGTTTGTAGGGCTCTCTGTTTGTAGGGCTCTCTGTTTGTAGGGCTGTCTGTAGGGCTCTCTGTCTGTAGGGCTCTCTGTCTGTAGGGCTCTCTGTCTGTAGGGCTCTCTGTTTGTAGGGCTCTCTGTTTGTAGGGCTCTCTGTCTGTAGGGCTCTCTGTCTGTAGGGCTCTCTGTTTGTAGGGCTCTCTGAAACTTTTCCTAAGTGAAATAAGACTCATTCTTCAAGGCCCAGCCGCATACACTCTCCTTATCTTCCTTTCACCAGCTCCTCAGTCAGGCTTCTTCAAGTTTCTTGTCATCTGACCGGACTGTGAACCAGGGATGGTAACTCAGGGAGAACCTTATCGCAGACCGTTTCTCCTAAGCGAAGCTGATGGAATTTGGTCCTTGGAAGGTTTTACTTTACCCATTGTGCTTCAGCCACATGCCTTAGTGAAACAATAGCCCTGTGGGAATCAGTAGAATGAACTCATAGCAGGAAAACGTGTGGAAAAGAAGCGAGATTAGCGCATTCCAGTCATATTTTCACTATTTGTGTCAGTCCATCAGGAGTCAAGTTTCTGAAGAGGAGTATCTCAGTTGTGAAATTGAGGTCATGTGCCCACATCTTATCCACAGGAGTTTGTAGGGAGTAAAATCTGGCCCCTTGGATTTCTTTTGTAAAAGGGAGAAACATAGTTTTCTATTCCAACAAATCTACCAACAATGTAGAGAGGTGACTTCCTCCTTTCCCCGGAAAATAATAAGCTAAAAAATCAAGGTGTTGATAAGAAGAGGAGTATGGCTGGCGCTGCAGCTCACTAGGCTAATCCTCCACCGGTGGCGCCGGCACCCTCGTTTCTAGTCCCGCTTAGGGTGCCGGTTCTGTCCCGACTGCTCCTCTTCCAGTCCAGCTCTCTGCTGTGGCCCAAGAAGGCAGTGGAGGATGGCCCAAGTCCTTGGGCCCTGCACCCGCATGGGAGACCAGTAGGAAGCACCTGGCTCCTGGCTTTGGATCAGCGCAGCCCACCGGCCATAGCACCCATTTGGGGAGTGAACCAACGGAAGGAAGACCTTTCTCTGTGTGTCTCTTTCTCTCACTAACTCTGCCTGGCAAAAAAAAAAAAAAAAAGATAAGAAGAGGAGTGGACTCTACCCAGAGGAAAATTATAGCCGTCTATGCTAGAACTGTGGCAAAGTCTGCCTTAGTAGATGCACGGAAGTGATGGGGGTGGGGCTGGGAATGAAAAAGACCCAGGGTCAGACAGCTGGTTCTAGTCCCAACTCCAGGACCTTCTTGCTGGTCATATGTGGAAAGTCATATCACCATTAGGAAATGAATGTTCCTCATTTGTATACAGAGGAATAGTCTATAAAGTACACAGTCTAAATAGTGAGATACTCTGGCCGGCGCCGTGGCTCAACAGGCTAATCCTCCGCCTTGCGGCGCCAGCACACCGGGTTCTAGTCCCGGTCGGGGCGCCGGATTCTGTCCCAGTTGCCCCTCTTCCAGGCCAGCTCTCTGCTGTGGCCCGGGAATGCAGTGGAGGATGGCCCAGGTGCTTGGGCCCTGCACCCCATGGGAGACCAGGAAAAGCACCTGGCACCTGGCTCCTGCCATTGGATGAGCGCGGTGCGCCGGCCACAGTGCGCCGGCCGCGGCGGCCATTGGAGGGTGAACCAACGGCAAAGGAAGACCTTTCTCTCTGTCTCTCTCTCTCACTGTCCACTCTGCCTGTCAAAAAAATAAATAAAATAAATAAATAAATAGTGAGATACTCTATATAGCATAACGCAGTATCTGATGATAACTGTTATTCCAATCTCACTTTTAAATGATGGCCTAATTCACATTCTGCAAATTGTTTACTGCTAGTAAAAGAGCATACGATTTTTAATCGAACTCAAGTGTAAAACTCTGTCCTGTTTATCAGCTATATGATATTGATCAAATTACTTACCTCTGAATTTCCCTGTCTTATGTAAACTGAAACACAATGAATCCTTCAAAAGTTTAATGTAAGCAATAAGTAAGACTATGCCTATTATTTAGTAGAGCTAGCAAATACTCAAAAAGGGTCACTTCTGTCACTGTTATGATTACCAAATATAAGAAATATTAACTCAAAGGATGCTCTTTATACAACATTCTAGAATTATTCAATGCTACATGAAAGTAACAAATCAAAATGTCTTAATTTTAAGATATCATTTAAACATACAAGGAATGATTGACTACCTATTACTCTATTATGGCTTTTTTTTTTTTATTTTTGACAGGCAGAGTAGACAGTGAGAGAGACAGACAGAGAGAAAGGTCCTCCTTTGCCATTGGTTCACCCTCCAATGGCCGCCGCGGCCGGCACACCGCGCTGATCCGAAGCCAGGAGCCAGGTGCTTATCCTGGTCTCCCATGGGGTGCAGGGCCCAAGCACTTGAGCCATCCTCCACTGCACTCCCGGGCCACAGCAGAGAGCTGGCCTGGAAGAGGGGCAACCAGGACAGAATCCGGTGCCCCGACTGGGACTAGAACCCAGTGTGCAGGCACCGCAAGGCGGAGGATTAGCCTAGTGAGCCGCGGCGCCGGCCTCTATTATGGCTTTATGCAATGTGCTGTGTGCCCACAAGGGACCATGGAAAACAGAGCTAGTACTTCTCTCTCCATCAAGGGAGTCATTGCCTTAAGCCTGTGCTTAAGACCATGGGTGGACTCCTACTCAAACAAGGGATATATCTGGAATCAGTTATTGGTCCTTCTCCTCCATCTTGTCCTGCTGAGGCCTTGAAACAACTAATACTAACTGTGGACAGAAAACATCATAGGCTGAAATGAAGTCCATCTACACCAATGTCTTACCAACTCAACGGTGCTAACTCTTGCAAGATCACATGCATGAGGCTATAATCTCCTAATGGGTGTGATGCAAATTTCTTCAGCTAGGTAGGGTTACAATCCACACTCATCATGATTTATACTCAGAAAACTCCTTTCAGACATGTTATTGACCCATTAATTCACACTTATTGAATACTCAGTATGTACAGAGCCAATTGTTCAGGAAATATTTTCCTAGCAGAAGCTTCAACACTTCAAGCTGGAAGTGCATATATTCGTTAATTCATTCATGCATGCAAGCAAGGATTTAACAAGCACTAACGAACAACTGCTAAGTACCAGACACTCTACTCAGGAATAGGATGTCAAAATAAATAATACAAAAGTCACAGAAGTACCCAAAGTTGGATAAAGTGTAATCTACTGCCAATGAAGTTCACTTGCCTCCCTGCACCTGTGATTTCTTCCTGCAGGGTGGACAGTGTGGGAGGAAATCTCCAGGTTGAAGTAGCTGGTGGTGAAGGAAACAGTAAGTTGGTGCCCAGATGATGTAATAAGGCACCCATCCTTAACCCCAGGCAGAGGTGAAAGAGGGACACAGGTCAGAAGTGTGCCTTTTGTGGTAGAAGTGGCACTGACACAAATCAATGACATTGACCTTTGGGTTTTAGGGAAGTGCTCCTTGAACAAACATTTCAACAAATCTGGGAAAACTGGTTCCAGAAACATCTTGTGTAATCCTAAACAAAGGGCACTGGGTACACTGCTCATTTGCATTTCTGCCACCTGGGTGTGTTTTCTTCCTTGCTGCCCCCCACCTCTGGTTGTCTACTGTCTAAAACTAAACTTTTGATATCTGGAAGTTAATGCTCTTTTGTGCTGCTGGCTCTTGTCTGCGGCAGCTAATGGAGTGTGGACAACCATGGTTATTTGCAACTTCTGTCCTCCCTTAGGGATTCTAGTCAGTAATTCCAGCCAGTTCTGAAAAACAAAGGGCAGAGAGAGCTGGCACAATGATTGGAAAATGCTTACTCCGAAACCAGCTGCCAGACTGCCGCAGGCCAGTGCTCTGTGGGTGCCAGGCAGCCACGGAAAGACCATGTTGAGAACAATGATGTCCAAGCTTGGCATTTGACAAGCAGGTGTACTCTAGCGCAAGATGGGTGATTTCTCAGAGGCAAAAGGGACCTTGAGACATCACCTGGCAGGAGGCAGATGAGCCACAGGGCTGTCAGAGTTCCCTGAGGACGCTTAGCAATGGGGAGAAAGCACTGTTTCCTTGCTTCTCTTTGTTAGAGACTTTCTAGTCTCTTGAACTCTTCAGAAGAAGACTTTGATGTAAGACCTGGATGTGGGTAATTCTTTGAGAACTAATCCCTGGAAGGACAAGTAGGAGTGGTGACAGTGAGTCAGGGAGTAGAAAAAGCCCTGAAAAGGTGTGTTGAAGCAACTGGGGTTCAATCCCAGTGGAGGCTCCAAGAGGCCATGAGGGGTCCCACACTAGGCACTTTTCCTTCGTTTACTCATAGACTCCCATCCCACTCGTTGACTGCTGCCCCCAAGGACATCAAGTCCCTCCCTGCACATATTCTGGGAGGTACCAGTATGCCAAGAGCCAGCTTCCATGGTACTGAAGAAGACCTCAAGCAGAATGGAAAAGAAATGTAGGTGCATGGGGTAGAAAGTGCTCAACAGTCTGGGAGATGTCTGCCAAGGTGAACTGAAAGGTGGAGTGGAGGTGGGGCACCAGTAACATCTGCTACAGTCAGAAAAAGGAAATTTCCGTGCACACACACACACGCACACACACACAATTTGCATTTGGAAAGAAACAAATGAGAAGACACATGTGCAGGAAGGGGCCAAGAGGGAAGCCAAGATATGAGACACTGTGACATAAACACAGGTAAGCCAAGATATGAGACACTGTGACATAAACACAGGTAAGAGGTGACTCCACCACCTTCTATCATTTTGGCCCTATATTGTTGCCTTAATTTTTTGAGACCTCCACATCCGTGAAATGAAAGTCTTAAAGTCTACACAGTGTCTCCCATAAAACTTTTAAAATGACAAATAAGTAAATGCTGTGTAGGTACTTGAATAAACTAAAAATTATTATATACCGGTTTATTTGGTTAACCGAATTACTGGATGCTTGCCTACTACAAGGGATCTGCAAAAGGTCAGGAAAATACACATCATGAAAAAACGGCAAGCATTTCAAATTTTTTGACAGGAAAATAAATGTACATTTCAACTCTATTTTCCATGATCTTTCTGAAGTATTTTCATATGTGTCCATCACTGCACTAAGCATTAAAGAGAGGACAGTACACGAGGTCCATCACCTTGTTGCTGTAGCCAAATTCATTGTCATACCAGGAAGTGAGTTCAGCAAAGTGGTCACTGAGGGCAATGCCAGCCCCAGCATTTAAGGTAGAGGAGTGAATGTCATTTTTTTTTTTACCTTAAATGCACCCACATGGGAGACCCAAAAGAAGCTTCTGGCTCCTGGCTTCGGATCAGTGCAGCTCCAGGCATTGAGGCCATTTGGGGACTGAATCAGCAGGTAGGAGCTCTGTCTCTGCATCTCAGAAAAATAAATGAATTAAATAATGAATAAATAATATGAATAATGAATGAAAATAAAATGAAATAGTGAATGAAAATTATTTTAAAAAGCGGTCATTGTTAATCCTGAAGGCAGGATTCATTGCCAAGTTGTGCTAATTCACAAGTCTGTGACTCAGCAAGGAAGGCAGCGCTGTGGCTGCATGGCCCAGGGGTGGCATCGAGGGCATCCTGACCCAGGTGCTCACCTGACCTGAGGTGGAGAAAGCACCGGCAGACATGAGTCGCACCCCTACTGTACAGTACCAGGGCTCTTGGGGTTTTGTGGTGCTCTTCTACATGGGCTACCAAAGCCCCTCATCAGTTTTGGCCACAGACCCAGAGCAGAAATGAAGAGTGACTAATGGAGGAACACTCCCCATCGTCCCACCCCAATCAGCAGAGCCTGGGAATGGATTTTCCTTCTGCCTTGTGCTACCATGTTGCTGTTCTGTTCTGGATTTTCTTAGTCAAGATACAATCCTGAGCCCCAGAGCCCACAAATCTGTTTTCTAACTTTTCCTTCAATTCCAATCAGTCTCCTTCCTTACTATATCAAAAGCAAGATGCCTAATCTTTTGTGGATTGAATCACAAGACAAACTCTGGTGCTTCCCACTCTACTCAGATGAGAAGGCATGAAACACAATCATCAACTGCAGATGGGCATTCTACAAGCAGATGCTATTAGGAACTTATGGATGGCGCAACATCTTAGAAGGTTACCAGCCTCCATCTCTAAGGCAAAGATCAAGTGGAGGGGTGCATTGCACTGTTTGTAAGAAACGAGTGCAAGACAGAAACACTTGGGCATTTCATTGCTCAGATTTCAAAAGAAAGAAAAAAAATCAAAGTCACAAACACAAGTCAAGTGAGTTGATCTGGACCCGGAACAGATCATTGCAGGGAGCCGAGTTCCACACACGGCTTCTACAAAGTTTCTGGAGCGAGGTCTCTGAAGCCAACATCAACAGAGTCTGCAAATAAAGGCACTTGTCCACCAACCACGTCCTCTTAGAAAGTGCTCATCACTGCCTCAGCCTGGTGACTCCTCGCCCGAAAACACCTTGTGCTTCACAAGGAAGCAGTTCTGTGACGTTAGTTGGCAGCAGCCTTGAGGGTTTTCTTCCCAGACAATGGGACTCACACCGGGAAAGAGACAAGGAAAGTCAGGTGTATTTCCTTTCTAAAATCTAGATCGCTGCCTCTCCTTTGTCAGCAGCATTACACAGACGATTGGCCATTGGATGGAGATTCTGTTTTGAACAAAGAACATGTGCTGCTGCTTTGAGAGGCTTAGCAGAGACGAGGTCGTAGTAAGGGTCTTCAAAAAGTATGCAGAAAACACACAGGATGTTAAAAGTATGCATGGATTTCAAATGTTTTGGGGACCAAAGTAAACTTTTCTTTTTTTAAAATTTTGAAAGATAGAGTTACAGAAAGAGGTAGAGACAGTGAGGGAGGTCTTCCACCTGCTGGTTCACTCTCCAAAAGACCTCCATGATAAAGGCTGGTCCAGGCCAAAGCCAGGAGCACCAAGCTCCATCTAGGTCTCCCGAGAAGACAGCAGGGACACAAGTCGTGGGGTCACTTTCACTGCTTTCCCAGGCACGTTAGCAGGGAGCTGGACCAGAACCAGGGAGGAGAACGCCCTATAGTGAGGGGCTGTGACTTCCTGAGTCTGATTCTTCAGGGCTTAAAGCCCACCAGGGAAAATCCACTGCCCTAGTGCTCAGCTCTCCCAACTAGAGGTGGATATGCTCTGCTTTTCTCTTAGCCATTAGAAATAAATGAATGCCGTGCTGTGACGTGACTCCCACCCTGGCAGCTGTAGGGGCTCTGAGTCAGGAAATGGTCTAGCAGCCTCCTCCGGGGGCTCTGTCTGGGACACAGTGTGACAGTAGATCAGGATGAGAATTGTCATCGCCAGGCCCCAGACCACTATTGAGGACCAAGTTGGCAGGGTCAAAAGTAACCATGGCAACAGGAGAAAGCATGATTCCTAGGAAAGGAAGAGCAGACGACCAGCAGGGTAAGGACTCAGGCTGGTGTGGCGTCAGCCATCTCTATTTATTAACTTATCCTGGCATTCATTTGACCACAAGTATCTACCCAGTACCTAGTTAAGTTTCACCTATGCAGTGCCCCCAAAAGTTAACCATAATGAACAAAACTGTAACTTCCAAATAAATACATCCCATGGGGCTGGCACTGTGGCATAGCCGGTAAAGCCGCCTTGTGCAGTGCTGGTATCCCATAAGGGCACCAGTTCGAGTCCCAGCTGCTCCACTTCCAATTCAGCTCTCTGCTACAGCCTGGGAAAGCAGAAGATGGCCCAAGTCCTTGGGCCCCTGCACCCTTGTGGGAGACCCAGAGGAAGATCCTGGCTCCTGGCTTCGGATTGGTGCAGCTCTGGCCATTGTGACCAATTGGGGAGTGAACTAGTGGATGGAAGACCTCTTTTTCTCTCTCCCTCTCCTTCTTTCTGTGTGTAACTCTGTTTTTCAAATAAATCAATCTTAAAAAAAAAATACATCCCTATGTATCTGCTGGCTTAAGTGCAGTGAGCTGGGGATACAGAGTGTGATGAGAAAAAATAAGGGGGGGGGAATGCAGTGTGTGTTTGGGGGATCAGCGACAGCGTCTCTGAAGAGATTCTATGGGAGCTGAGATCAGCGCGCTAAGTGGGTGCTATCCAGACCAAGGAAAGTGACAAGAGGGCTCCACACACAGGGAGTCACACGCTGAGGACCCGGGGCAAGGACAGAGCTTGACAGCGTGAGAAGCTGAGGGAGAGGCAGAATGACGTGAACGGAGCAGCGCCAGAGGCAGGTGGAGACGCATGAGCAAGCCAAACACAGGCACGATTTGATTTGGGTTTCAATAACACCCCTGCAGCTGCTCTGTGGACGCTGGGTGGAAAGGGGACAGAGGTAGCCATGGAAAGAATACGTCAAGGGTGACTTGCCCTGTCCCTCTTTCTCCTTTCTCTTCCCTCCACATCTCTTTAGGTCTGTTCCTTCCTTTCTTTTTAATTCCTTTTCTTTTGTTCATAGCCATCCCTCTCGCTTGTCTTTATTTCTCTTTCATTTCTTCCCTTAGGGAACCAGTCAGCCCAGGGTCAGCAAGCAAGTTCTCTGCGGGTGCACATTATCCAGCAATAGAATTGGAGGCTGAGCCAGGTCTTGAACTCAGGTACTCAAATACGAAATGCAGGCATTCCAAGCTGCATCTTAACTGTTATGTCAAATGTCCGCCTCTTTGCACTTTCTATTCAACAGATGTTTAAATTCGAGAGCCATCCACACTATTTAATACTCAAAATGTTCCTCAGACACTATTTGCAATTCTTCTTTGGGCCACATCTCTTGTACATTTGTACACATCTCCAGAATCACAATTGGAACCCAAGAGAAACACAGAAGTAGATCCTAGACATTTCTGGGAAACCTGACATTCTAGTGCACTCATGCTAACAGGTGAGATCTGGTGGGTTATTATGGCATCATTTCTCTCATCTGAACACTTTTCCTGTTCAAACCTACCCTGCAACTCAGAGCAACACCCCTCATTGTTGTCAGAAGTGGTCCAAGTCTCAGATTGTCTCAGAACTTGCACAGAACTGCCTTTTCTTTTCTTTTTAAGATTTATTTATTTATTTGAAAGTCAGAGTTACACACAGAGAGGAAGAGAGGCAGAGAGAGAGAGAGAGAGAAAGAGAGAGAGAGAGAGAGAGAGGTGTCTTCCATCCTCTGGTTCACTCCCCAATTGGCCACAATTGCTGGAGCTGTGCCAATCTGAAGCCAGGAGCCAGGAGCTTCTTCCAGGTCTCCCACGCGGGTGCAGGGCCCCAAGGACTTGGGCCATCTTCTACTGCTTTCCCAGACCACAGCAGGGAGCTGGATCGGAAGTGGAGCAGCCAGGTCTCGAATCAGCGCCCATATAGGATGCTGGCACTGAAGGCAGCAGCTTTACCCGCTACACCACAGCGTTGGTCCCTAGAACTGCCTTTTCTTCCAAGTAGGTGAGGCAGGAGATGTGGACGTGTTTTCCGGGGCTGCATTGGTACTGATGTCAGGAGTTGAGCTGGTGTTGTGCCAGCACCGGGTGTGGGATCCCAGGTGACAGAGGTGCTCAGGGAAGTTTTAACAAATGTAGCACCTTTGTTACTGCTGAGGCTGGACTGGCAGTATGCGGGCAGCCTGAAGCAGAAGGCTTGAGGCAGGGATCTTTCCCAGATCCGAGGCAGTGCTGGCACCAGGGGTAATCCTCAGAGGGCATCTTGTGCCCTTCATCGCTCCACTTAGTGTACTCTCAGAGAAACCAGCGTGGCCACCCTCAAATTCTGCTTCAATAACAAATCCCAGCTTCCCTCCAGGGCTTGTCCATCAAGTATGCATGCTCTTTGAGCTTTTAAAAGAGAGTTTGCAGTTATTTTATCCTAGTTGCGTAGCTTCTTCCATTGGGAGTGCTAATCTCAAGACCCTGTGTTCAGGATCCAATTCAAATTCTTTCCAATCTGGCTTCCCTACCCTCACTCTCCAGCCTTTTCAGCAACTCCTGGAGATGTTGATTGCAAACATTGCTAACGACCCTCATGTCGCCAACCAGTAGATATTTTAGTAGACTGCTCAAATCTGCTATTGCTTCCAGTTCACCCAATATTCCTTCTCCACAGAACTGTCCAGCTCCTGCTACTTCACAAGCTCCCAGGGTTTCCTCTGGGCTTAGCTCTTGACTTTTATTCTCAGCCTCTGCAGTCTTTCCTAGATGAGCTGATCAGTTCCTTCAGCTTTAAGAATAATTTATGTGCTCACGATCACTAAGTTCTTAGTTACAAATTTAACCTCATTCATAATATAAACAGGTTGAAAGAGACTACCATATGATCTTCTCAAGACATTTAGGAAAAAAAAAGATGAAGTCCAAACTTCCTTCATGATAGGACTCGCAAAATAAGAGCAGGAAAAATCCTTCATCTCAGAGAAATCCACATAAAACCAATACTGATATCACACATAGTGGTGAGATGAAAAGAAACTTCCCTTAAAAGCTGGTACAAGAGGGCCAGTGCTGTGGCGCAGCAGGTTAATGCCCTGGCCTGAAGTGCCAGCATCCCATATATGCACCGGTTCGAGACCTGGCTGTTCCACTTCCAATCCCACTCTCTGCCATGGCCTGGAAAAGCAGTAGAAGATGGCCCAAGTCCTTGGGCCCCTGCACCTGTGTGAGAGACCCGGAAGAAGCTCCTGGCTCCTGGCTTCGGATTGGCACAGCTCCAGCTGTTGCAGCCAGTTGGAGAGTGAACCAGAGGATGGAAGACGTGTCTCTCTCTCTCTCTCTTTCTCCCCACCCCTCTTCTCTGCCTTTCAAATAAAAACAAAACAAAACATAATTAACAATGTGTTCAAGACTTCTGAGGAAAATTTGAGACATTGAGTGTATTTGAGAGAGATGTTAAAGAAGAAAATTTCCATGGAGGAAGGAATATTTGCTACGAATGTCTGGGAAAACCCAACACCCAACAGGGCCATGCGTTTGGCACAGCTGTTGAGAACCTAGTTGGGACACCCAGCATCCCATATTAGAGTCCCTGGGTTAGAGTGTCACTTGATTCCAGCTTCCTGCTAATACACAGTCTGGGAGGCAGCCCGTGATGGCTCAAGTGGTTAGGTTCCTGCCACCCCCATGACAGACCCACATTGAACTCCCATTTCTCAGTTTCAGCACGGCCCAGCTGCACCTCCTGCAGGCTTTTGGAGAGTGAACTAGCAGATGGGAAATCTCTCTCATGTCCTTGGTGTCAGGACTCTTGAACTTCCAGACTTCTGACTGTTATTTACTATACACAAAACATCAGCTCTGGCAAGGTCAAAAACCTGAATATAAACAGCTTATGGGTATAGAAGAATGTATTTTGGATGTGACAATAGAGGAGAGTTTATTAAATAAGAATCCAAGAAAAAATGGATGGACAGAGTGAGCTACTTTGTAAATGGAGCAGTTCCATTAGCCAGAAGAGAGCATTTATAGAAAGAAAAACAAACCACAGAGCGTGAGAAAATATTTCTAACACATAGCTAATTGGTCAAGAATTACTATCCAAAGTACATGAAGAACTTCTACAAAAAACTACAAGAAAAATACAGATACCTACATTTTCAAATGGCTAAAACTGTATATGCTTCACAAAAAAATAAAATCAATATGGTGGGACCGGCTTTGTGGTGCAGCAGTTTAGCCAACACCAGCAGTGCCAGCATCCCACACTAGCACCGGTCCGAGTCCCAGCTGCTCCACTTTTCAAACAACTCCCTGTCACTGTGGCTAGGGAAGCACCAGCAGATGGCCCAGATGCTTAGGCCCCTGCACCCACGAAGACAACAAAGCTTCTGTCTTCAGCCTGGCCCAGCCCCAGCCCCAGCCCCAGCCCCAGCCCCAGCCCCAGCCCCAGCTATTGTGGCCATATGAGGAGTGAACCAATGGGTGGAAAATCTCTTTTTTTCTCTCTGTAACTCTGCCTTTCAAATAAATCAATAAATACATCTTTTCAAAAAAAAAGCCAGAATAATTAATAAACACTTGAAAGTTTGTTGAACCTCAGTAATAATCAAGAAATGATGATTAAAAATACAATAAAACACTACCATGTGTCAGCAAGACTGGTTAAACCTAACACCCTTACTACTGATGTTGGCAAGGATACTTAGCAAGAGGAATTGTTATAGTATTTGGTGGGGGTATGAGTTGGTACAAGCACTTTGGGAACTAACAGTGTTTTCCTAAGTCCAAGATATGCATAGTAAGCAATTACACCTCAGCATAAATGCATGGATATGCATGCCAAGATAAATGTAGTCTGTTCCTAGCAGAATGATACCAGCAGTGTACTTGAAGACAGTCAGTGCACACCAACACTGGGTGAATAAGTGTAGACATGAATAGCATGGATCAAACGTCAGCAAGCCAGGGCCCTCCATCCATATAAATCCTCCCTGATAGATTTTTGCCCAACCTGCAACCTATGAATTGTTTATGTGTATATGGCTTGTAAAACAGACAAACAGGAGGGCTATGTGTCAGAGAATAGAGAAAGCCTGCAAAGACGGAAATATTTCCTATCTGGTCCCTTACAGAGCATCTCTCAACCTGTGCAGGCGAGTATGGAAAACTGATTCTTGATTCAAAGAAGTAAGACTCAGAGGAGAACACAGAATTGCTCCAGTCATATAAAGTATAAAATCAAGGAAAATCGACGCTTGATTCATAATCTAGGTAAGTGGCAAAACCAGCACCAAAAAGCAGCGACATCCCTATCAGGAAAGTGGTTGCTGATCCAGCTCCTGCTGGGGAAGAGCAATGCCATCCAGCGGAGGCGAGGAGCACTCCAGGGGGCACTTGTGCTGCTGTTCATTTCTTGATCTGCAGCCATTCCCATGACGCACACACAGGGCATTTTTCTTTACACATTTATTTCACACCAGCTCTTTTTAGAATCAATCAAACCTGTAGCTCTAATAACAAGGTATGCTGAGGTACATTTCTGCTACAAATACGTAGGAGTGTTTGGCATCACATAATCAAAAATACGTCCCTTCATTAATATTAGTAATTATTAACAAATTTTTCAGGTATGAATCAATGTATGACTTATCAATGCATTAATTTATTAGAGGGACAGATAGAGCCTCAGTCCTCTGGTTCACTCTCCAGATACAACAGCCAGGACCAAACAGAACCTGAATCAGACCCGGAGATGCAGTCCAGGTCTCCTGTCTCTACCTGAGCCATCGCCTGCTGCCTCCCAGGATCTGAACCGGCGAGAAGCCCGAGTTAGGAGGCACAGCCTTAAATCAAGCCCAGGCATTCCAAGCGGGAATGAGGGCCAAATGCCCTATTAATATACACTTGACCTAAAAGGTCAAGTGCCAGACACAGCAGGAGATCCTAAAGGCACAGAGGAATGCTTAGGAGAGTGCCCTGGTGGCCAGGAGGGGTATGAACCCTGCCGAGCCTTGACCACCAGGCCTGCAGGCCAAGACTCCTGAGGAGCTGCAGGGATCCTGACTTAGATGATTTGGAAATGCAGTCAGTAATCTAGATGCCTGTGAAGAGCCCAGAACAGGACAGGAAACCTAACATATACCCAACCTAATAACTCAAGGCAGAGACAAAGACCCTGGTTTCTTTCTGGAAGTAAAAGCAGAAAAAAAAAATTCACTGAGAAATGAAAACCCCAAACAATGCTATAGCTGAATGGGGAGAACAGCTGGCAGAGTGTAAACTTTTATTCCCGAATGAAGACTGTTTTGTCTCCTCACGTACTAAATAAGCAGGAAAAAAGTGCACCCAACACACATGCACACACATGTACATATCCCTGCTGAGCAAAAAGGCCCAGGGAAAATTACAGTTCACAGAAAAAAGTAATCGATCATGAGGGAAAGTCCAGTTAACAAGAAACACTAGGAGTAAGGCCGAAGGAACTAGAAGTTATAGAAAAACCATAAAATGGAATTAAAATTGTGGAAGAATAAAAGCATATGACAAAATTATAATGAAAGGCAACCTTTTTTTTTAGAAATAACATTTTGAAAGAAAAGCAAAAAGCTTTAAAATGAAAATATAGTCATTAAAATTAAATATTCAAAGGCTTGAAATACGTTGCATACAAATGAATAGAGCTCTTTGAATACAAATGAATAATTAGTGAACTGAAAAATTAGTCTGGAAAATACTACAGAAAATAACAACACAGTCAAATAAATGGATGGAAAATGTAAAAGAAAGATTAAGTATCACAGTGAATGGAATACAGATGATAAACAAGCGTCTCATAGGAGCTCCACAAGAAGAGACGAGGGAAGAGCCAGGTGAAAATACACAGTGATAAATGACCAAGGCTTTTCTGGGCTGATGAACAAAGGTGAATCTTCACAGTCCAGAACCTCGGGCTTCTGCTGTGGCACAGGGTTTAACCCCCTGTGATGGTGGCACCCCATAGCAGAGCGCAGGTTCCAGTCCCCCCTGCCGGACTTCTGATCCAACTCCCTGTTCATTCATCGGGGAAGGCAGCCAAAGATGGGCCAATTACCTGGGCCCCTGCACTCTTGTCAGAGATCAGGATGGAGTTCCTGGCTTTGACCTGGCCCAGGCGTAGCCATTGTGCCTTTCGGAGTGTGAACCAGTGAATGAGAATATCTCTTTATTTCTGTCTCCTTCTCCTTCTATTGCTTTACCTTTCAAATAAATAAATCTTTTTAAAAATCACCAAGAGTCAGCACTGAGGTGTAGTGGATAAAGCTGCCACCTGCAGTGCTGGCATCCCATATGGGCACAAGTTTGAGACCCGGCTGCTCCACTTCCGATCCAGCTCTCTGCTATGGGCTGGGAAAGCAGTAGAAGATGGCCCAAGTCCTTGGGTCCCTGCACCCACGTGGGCAACCCAGAAGAAGCTCCTGGCTCTTGGTTTCATATTGATGTAGCTCCGGCTGTTGCAGCCATCTGGGGAGTGAACCAGCAGGTGGAAGACCTCTCTCTCTGTCGCTATTTTTCTGTAACTCTCTTTCAAATAAATAAAAGAAATCCTTAAAAAAAAAAAAAAGAAAAAGGGTTAAGACAAAGATTAGGACAGTCACATTGCTAAGGTAGCTAGTTGTTAAGGTTAGATATCAGTCTATGTGCATAGGAGGTGCTGAAGAAAATGGAAATTTTTTGTGGTTGAATGAGGGAAAAGAAACCAGATCAGCAAATATATATCTGAAATGTGGCTTTGGATTGATAGCCATGGAAGGCGTGTCCCAACCCTTTGGCAAGGGAACAGCTTAGGGGACCCTTCCCCAACCAGACTCCAAGAGGACTATTAGGAAGGACTGTTTTGAAATTTGGGGAGGAATTTCAGAAATTCCATCCCAGGAAGTCCTCCATCCAGTCAAATCCCAGAGGCGGGGCAAGGGTGGGGGTGGGGAGTGGAGGGCCCATCCCAAGGTCCGTAAAATTCCAGTCTGCATACAGACTGGGCTCTGGGTTTTGTCCTGAGATGCCTGTCTGAGCTATCAGGTATACTTTTCTTCATTAAATTTAGCCTCTCTATTTGCTCACCCTTCTATGTCCATGCCTTCATATGTCATTGTCACTAGACAATTAACCCTCCTGTTCAGGAACAGTGACCCACTCCCGCTTCCATGCCCCACAGTGATCCCTTGTTCTGGCTCCCGGCTTCAGCTCCCTTGCTAGTACAGACCTCCATGGGCAGCCGCAATGGCTCAGGTAGTTAAGTTCCATCTGCTCATGTGGGAGACCTGGATAAAGTTCTTAGCTCCCCACTTCTCCCAGAGGTGGAGACAGAGAGAGCCTTCCATCAGCTGGTTCACTCCCCAAATGACCACAAAGGCCAGAGCTTGAGCTGATCCAAACCCAGGAACCAGGAGCTTCTTCTGGGTCTCCCACGTGGGTGCAGGGACCCAAGCACTTGGACCATCTTCAACTGGTTTCCCAGGCTCATTAGCAGGAAGCTGGATTGGAAGTGGAACAAATGGGACTTGAACCAGCTCCCATATGGGATGCTGGCCCTGCAAATCGGGGCTTTAACCTACTACACCAGAGCACCAGCTCCCGTATGTATATTTTAAAGTATCATGAATACACAAAAAATGGTTACACACATAATTCCAAACATATGTATAATTTCCATAAATGTGGAGTGTAAATTCATTAGTTACAAGATAAAGAACCTCTAATCAGATAAATAAGGTTAAATTTTATACAAATTTATGGGCATTCTAGAAGGAAAACACAGAAAATGAGAAAAGACAAAATAAGCAAATACTAATCCTAGCGAACATGGAAATGATAAAAATACTAATGTCAGCCAACCAGATTTAAAGGCATGAAGGAATATTAACGACAAAGATATTGTAGAGACTGGCATAGCCGTCCCCAAAATTGGTTGGAGAAGTTGCTATGGGAATCCCAAAACCAGGTCCATTTGCCTGATGCACAGAAAGACGATCTCTGACGCAGGATGGTGGAAGAGAAAAGGCAGAACAAGGAGCCAGGTACTGGCCACTTAATACCCTGGCTCCCCGGGGGGTTAGAGGTGAACGTTCTTACTAACTGAAGCTGGGGCTGCAGGTGTTTGTTCAGCTTGTGTCCAAGTTCGGGGGTCGTCCAAAATGATTGCAGCTCTCCTTCAGCTGGTCACTGACATGGTGTTCTTTAGGGAGGGATGGTGATACAAAGTGGCTTCAGTCGGTGCCGGGCTATGTGCAGGTGATAGCTACTTTTGACTTGGGTCTGGAGTTTGCAGTAAAGAAATCCCACAAATCAAGACGGAACATAAGGGTGTCATCTCTAGGGGAGATAAATGACTTCAGGAGTCCATGGTCAGGGACCCCCTCCATGTAGAGCGCTAATTTCAATCAGATTTATTTGCAATCATCAAAGCAGGACTAGGAAACTTGAAGCCAAGGGAGAGAGGCTGGAGAGGCTGTGGGAGACAAGGGCTAATGCTATCTACCATCTGCATCCAGGCACTGTATAGGGATTTGGTCTCAAGATTCTAGAAAGCAGATTCTGGGGCCAGAGTTATGGCACAGTGGGTTAAGCCACCACTGTGACATTGGCATCCCATATCAGAGCATTGGTTCAGGTCCTGGCTGCCCCACTTCCCATCCAGCTCCCTGCTAATGTATTTGGGAAGGAAGCAGAAGGTGGTCCAAGTACCTGGGGCCCTACCACCTATGTAGAGATCGGAAGGAAGTTCAGCCATTTGGGGAGTGAATCAGTGAACAGAAAATTCTCTTGCTCTCTCCCTCCTTGTGTGTGTGTGTGTGTGTGTGTGTGTGTATCCCTCTCTACCTTTCAAGTAAATATATCTTAAAAAAAAAAAAAAAGAGGGTGTCCTGTGACTTGTTACAGTCAGCACAGGCCACAGTGGGGGGGTGCACAAGGAGATGTTTAAGTGTAAGGACCTCAAAGTGGGACAACATCCTCTGTGGGGGGCTCCCTGTCCTGGAGGCAAGTTCTATTTTCCAGGACCCAACAAAACTTGTAAGGATTTCCGTGGCAATGAAGCACATGTTACAGGAAATGAAGTTGGCTTTGTCAAACCCATATCTTGCCGAAATGTCCATGGCTGTTCACACAAAGTGGCAGTTGCCTTGTCTCCTCCTCTTGGATGGTTGGAAGCAGAACAGTTTCATCTTGGATACCCAGCCTTGCATTTGTTACGGTTTTGCACCACAGGGTTTGTGGACCTGGGAGCCTAATTGATTTTGTTCTTATTTCAATGCAGATTGTTGAACCTTCAAATGGAAGTAGTTATGTTTTCCAGATTTTTCTTTTTTCCCTCTTCTGATACCCCCTGCATGAATGCCTTATGATTTTTGTTGTTGTGTTGATTACTTTTGTTTTGTTAATTTAGTCAGAAGTAAATATTCGGAGAGTTATATAGTAGGACTTCGAAAGTTGTATAATGTCTTTCTGAGGCTACTTTCATGAGATAGATAGCTTATGAATCTGGTGTTCTTTAATGTCTTTTACAAAGACAAATTGCCACTTACCATTTTCCCTTCTGCAAAATAAAAGTATGACTTATTCACAAAAAAATGAGAAAGAAAAGAAAATTCCCAGGAAGTAATATGAAAGCCGTCTTTCCTGGACAGTGTGACCTCAGATGTATGAAGCAAAAACAAGCACACACACAAAAAAGGAAAGACAAAATGTAAGATGAATTGGCCTAATAAAATCATAGCGGGATATTTTATCTCCTGTGTCAAAAACAGATAAGGAAAAATGGGAAGAAGTAAAAAACATCAAATTTCGCAAAGAACTTTGCTCCAATCATTGTATAAAACAATGTGCCTAGCACCTAACAATGTACCAGAAGCTAATGTGGTACAACAGATTTTAAACTTGTAAATAAAAACAAATTACAAAAATAGCCAAAAAGCACCCAAACCACTTGTATGGAAGCTTTAAAATTTTAATATTTCAGCATTTTGTAAGTCAAGAAGAATTCAGAATGGATATCCCAATATCCTAATATATAGAGAACAGAAAACTACATTTCAAAGCTCAGGAGATGCATTGAAATAATGTTTACAGAGGAGTCCAGCACAAAGGCAGCGTGAGCAGAGATTTAACAAACGAGTGAGCTACGTGTTCAGCCTACAGAGTATGAAGAGACAATAGTTTAAATCTAGGGAAAGGAAGAACACACAGGCAACAAAGAGTAGAAAGAGCAAGGGAAACACGAGGCTGTGTTTCAGACACCTGCGACACCTGTAAGAAAAGATGTGAGACAGAGACTGATGGTAAGTAATAGATTTTAGAATTTTAGGGTCCCAAGAAGGCAAAGATGTAGGCAGTTAAAGTAGAAAAGACTTTAGTTTAGGCGGGGACAGACAAGGGAGGGGTAAGGAGAGCGGGGATTGAACCTGCCTGGCCCGAGGGCTGGGGGTGGAAGCAGGCTTCAATCCATTTGAGTAGCAGGCAGAGTCCCTTTAAGGTGCAGAGCTGGGGTGGTGCAGAGCACCATGGGGACCCTGGTAAGGTGGGAGGCGGATGAGCGGAAAGGCTCCTTGGAGAAGTTGACAGAGCAGTGTCTCAGCAGGTGCAGGGCTTTCTGGAGCAATCGACATTCCACTAGCCTGTAGGTGATCCATCTGTGCCCAGTTCCACAGGGCCTGGGGGATTGGACCTCAGTAGCCTAGCAGGTTCCAGCAGTAAGCAAGCTGGCAAAGTTAAATGAAGCAGCACCCCGACAGCCCAGGTGGGCACCAGCATAGCGCTTAGGGTCTGTGTGTAGGTTTTTTTTTTTTTTTTAAGATTTATGTATTTGCTTGAAAGGCAGAGTTACACAGAAAGAGAAGGAAAGGAAGAGAGAGAGAGAGAGAGGTCTTCCATGTGCTGGTTCACCCCTAGTTGGCCTCAACGGCTGGAGCTGCGCCAATCCGAAGCCAGGAGCCAGGAGCCTCCTCCAGGTCTCCCACATGGATACAGGGGCCCAAGGACTTGAGCCATCTTCTACTGCTTTCCCAGGCCATAGCAGAGAGCTGGATAGGAAGTGAAACAGCCAGGACTTGAACCGGCACCCACATGGGATGCCAGCACTGCAGGCGGCAGCTTTACCTGCTGCACCACAGCACCAGCCCCCTAGGCTGGGGTTTATGTGGGTGTGGTGGATCCCATACCCAAGCGCCAAAGTTCAAGTTCTGTCCCTGCTTATGATCCAGCCTCTTGATCATGGGAGTCCTGGGCAGCAGCAGATGACGGTGCAAATACTTGGGTCCCGGCCACCCACATGAGACCAGCAATAGCATTTTGGACTCCTGGCTTCTGCCTGGCCCAGCCCTGGCTGCTTAATGCATTTGAGGAGTGAATCAGCAGAGAGAAGAGACCTCTCTCTCTCTCTCCCCTCTCTCTCTCTGTGTCACTATGCCTTTCAAATAAATTATAAAAAAAATAAAATTTTCAATTTATAATGCACCTCTTAAAATTTAATGATTAAAAGGATAAACTGTGACTATTTTGAACTACTTATTAAAATTGAATGTTCACAATTTTTAAAGTCCTAAACAAAGCAAGCATAAAACCTATGATTATGTCTAACATGTATCACTAAACATCTCAAACTGAATGCTGTCATTATTGTTCAAACACGAAAGCTTCCCTCTGCAGTAGAGAGAAAGAAAAGATGGCTGCCTGCTTTCCTTCAGAGCTGAGCCTCCAGTCTGAGCCAGCCCCGGGGGTAGGAAAATGTGGAAGACATGCACCTTGGGAAAAACAGCATCAACATTACTCAAAGGTGGCATGGTTGTCTCCCTTAGAAAAGAAAGCAATGCACAAACTACTACAAGTAGTAGAAGTGCATCAGCATTATCAGACATAGCAATGATGACCACAAAATATTTAAAAATCTGATGGAGCAAATGTTGCACATGGAAACAACAAGAGTACACAAGAATATATTTTTTAAAAAATATAGAGAATAATTCTATGGAAAAAATATAAAACTTCAGTGAAGAATATTCTAGAAAGGCCAAAATAGCTTGTAATAGAAACCCTCTTTGTGCGTGAGAGAACTGAACATCTTCAGTGCAACACTAGCTACTCCCCTACAATGGATTGTTTGTTTTTCTAAAAGGATTTTGACTAATGGACACTAAAATAAATATGAAAAAATAGAGGACCAAGAATTGCCAAGATTACCATAAAGAAGGAAAACAGAAGTATAGACTTGGCATTCCAGATGCAAGATTTATTAGAGGGCTACTAATTAAGACAGCATGGTGCGTGAGCCTCAGGGGCAGTAAGAAAAATCGTGCAGCAGGAGACCAGAGCAGAAGCACATAAACACAGAAGCTTGTTATACGGGTGGCTTTATAAACCAGAAGTCAGAAAGAAATGAGCGTATCATAAATATTGTTGGAGCAATTATCCTTTCATAACAAATGAACTGAAATCCCATGTCACAATAATAACTGACATCTATTGAGTATTCATCATACGTCAGGGACCGCTCGAATAAATGCTTTATAAATATTAACTCATTTAACCCTCACTACATGTCTCTGCATGTCCACGAGGTACTCTGATGAGCGAACCAAGTCTCAGAAAAAGGCAGAACTTGCTCACGGTCACACAGTAAGTGAGCAGTAAAAGCATACTTTTCAGACACTGCCAGTATGGCTGCTTTGTCCATAGTCCTGATCTCACTCTACTGCTTCCCAATGAAACCAGAACCCAAGGCCCTCAAAGTGAAAAACAAACCTGAAAACTCCAAAAAGAGTACAGGTATTTAGCCTACCAGCAGTGATACATGTGTGCCATATGGAGTATCTGGGTTCAGTTCCTGGATCCGGCTTCTGACTTCAGCTTCCTGCTATTGTATTCGATGGGAGGCAGTGATACAGAAAGAACTGGGTTTGTGGCTACCCTGAATTGGGTTCCCAGCTGCTGGCTTCAGCCTGGTCCAGCCCCAGTCATTGCAGCTATTTGGAAAGTGAACCAGCAAATCAGAACTCTCTCTCTCTCTGCCTCTCCAATAAATAAATAAATACATAATGTTCATAAAAGCCTCAAGGAGTAATTTCAGTACATGCGGTTCCAGATTAGAAAAAAATCCTACAAATATGAGAATTCAGTAAACACAAATGTCAAATGGCATGTAGCAACCTGAAACTAATGGTTATTAAATATTTGCATTTTATTTTATTTGAAGGGCAGAGTTACAGAGAGAGGGAGAGACAGACACACACACACACACACAGAGAGAGAGAGAGAGAGAGAGAGAGAGAGATCTTCCATTCTCTGGTTCACTCCCCAAATGACTGTAATGGCCAGAACTAGGCCAGGCTGAAGCTAGGGGCCTGGAGCTTCACCTAGATTTCCAACATGGGTGCAGGAGCCCAAGCACTTGGGCCATTTTCTGCTGCTTTCCTAGGCACATTAGCAGGGAGCTGAATCAGAAGTAGAGTAGCCAGGATTTGAACTGGTGCCCCTATGGGATGCTGGCAATGCAGGCAGCAGCTTTACCCACTAAGCCACAGAGCCAGCCTGATATTTATATTTAAAAAAAATAGACACAAAATATGTATCTTCAAATTATAAACTGGAGATGAGGAAGCAGGTCAATGAGTATAACACGGCCTGAAGACACGAAGTTCCTGTGTGTGTTGGTGATGCTCCAGGAGCTTAAGAACCAAAGGCACAACCTTTCCTTTGTCAATGTCCTTCCAAATGTGATAAAATGACCTCCAACATCCCATTCTCAGACATCTAGGGCACCTATTGCTCTGTGCATCTGAGGTCCTTGGTAAAAAGCTGTTGATTGAGCCATTTGCAATCTGGTATTAAACCCTGATAAACCAAATTAAACCTTATTAATTCAGAAAATGCCTAGCAGGTGTTTCTCTGGTACGAAATTGATTTTCTGGATGGACCATTAGGAAAAGAAGGCTTGGTGGCCTTGCTTCCACTCCCTTTGGTAGCAAAACTGATTAGGAAATGTACACAAATGTGCTTTTAAAAGGGCTTCCTTGCAAAGTCTGGGGCATTTGTTTACTCTGCAAGCATTTTCTCCCTACTAACACACTAAGCTAATAACTCTCCCCAGCTAGCTTCGGGTCACCTTGGATGCCCTCCCTCCCTGTTTAGAATTCCACAAAGATCAATCTGCATTTCCAGGCAGCCGGGGCTGCGGAGGCTGCTCCCATTCCCTTCAGTGGTTCCCATCCTGGGGCTCGTTCATTTGCTTCCTCCCTAGCGCATTCCCCAGTCCAGAAGCCGCTCAGAACACAGGCATTCTTCCTGCTGCTGTCCCTCTGTTTATATTTACGATCACTTGAAATGGCGCTGGCCTCCATTTCTATCAGTTGGTTAACTGGTGGATGCAGCGGGTGCTCCTGTTGATTCAGGCTTAGTTGGGGATGTGCTGTTGTTTTGCAGTGCATTGTCTAACAGGTATATTTGATGTTGGCAGGGAGGTGGTCCTTGTAAGAGGCGGGGAACACTTGCCTGCCCACCCTCATGCAACAGCCCTGCCCTTGTGTTGCTCAAACTGTGCCATCTGTGCACAGCCCCAAATCTCCCACTTCTGTGTACCGCCCGACCGACTATATCCCTGCACTGGTCAAATTCCTCTTCTGACAACCACCAACGTACTCCTTCCATGTAGCAGAAAACCACAGGTTCTCCCATTTTGCAATTAAAACCAGTGTCAGCTAAAAACAGTCAACATGGCTGCAGATGATGTTGATGACTTCAAGATCATTATAAGGTGATTCTAATAAAATCACTGCGGTCAACACTTCCACTCCCATCATACAACTGATGCCACAACACCTCCAGCATTTCAAAAATGGGCATGGAAGTGGGCAGTAGACAAGCCCTGCCCACAACTCTATTCTCTTGGAATATTCAGTTAAGCCCCCCTCCCAGGCACCACCCTTATGCCATAAGGGAGCTCCCTAAAAACTAGTTGATTGCAGCTGTCTCCCCTGAGTTTGCCTGCACAACTTCCTGTGTGTCTGCTTTCGCTTCTGGAGTAAATCAGTCTTGCCTTGTAGTTAGCTTTATGAAAGTCTCCGCGTTGAATTCCTTCTCGTGATGTGGACGTGCACCTGGGGACCATACCTAGAGTGCTGCTCGTCATGGGCCAGCAGGTCCGATAGAGCTCCTTAGGGGCTGAGCGGGATGAAGAGTGTCAGCGGCAAAGAAACCACACCAGAGCCGGGAGATCACTCAACGCACAGAGCACAGCTGGGCTCTCGACTATATTGGGAGGGGAAGAGCTTTTATAGACACAGAAATGGGGCTGTGCAGGGCACAAGGGAACCGAGCCAACCAGCTGAAAGGTAAGGCAGGACGCGAGCTGGGCACGCCCTCAAGGGCCTATCACAGCAGAGGGCACACACCATTCACAAATACGAAGTCTCCTGTCAGGCAGGGACCTCCCCCAGGGGCCATCTTGGATCGTTGGAAACACTGAGTCACTGGGATGCGGAAGTGCGGCAAACTGCAGCAAAGCCCTAGCGGCCCCCACAAGGGAAGGCTTAGCAACTTTGTTTCCTTTTTAGTTGGAGCCCCCTGCGCTAGAAAACACTCTGGCCCTGGCTTCCAGAATCAGATTGCTTTGGTACTGTCTTTTTCTCTCTCTCTATGGTGCTCTTTAATAAAAGTGTCCCGTTCGATCTAGATCTTATCTGTGCTCAAATGTCTTTTCCGGTGTTGAAAGTATTATTTGGTGAAGGCCCTTGAAGGAACTGAGATTCTCTAATGCTGCTGTCCTGATTAATGTTTATATTCAAATACTCTTTGCTCAAAGTCAATATGCTATTTCCCTTTAGGGGCAAGCACTGGGGAGCTGTGGCTAAGCTGTCACTTGAGATGCCTGCATCCAACATCCGAATGCCTGGGATCCAGTCCCACCTCCACCTCTGATCCAGCTTCTTGCTGGTGAGTGAACTTGGTGGCAGCACGCAACGGCTCAAGCAATTGCTCCCCCATGGAATTCTTGGCTCCTGCTTTTGCCTGGGCCAGCCCAGATAGTTGTAAGCATTTGGGGAGTGATAACCACTTTCTCTCTGCCTGTGTCTCTCCCTTTTTCTGGGTCACTCTTCCTTTCAAATAAATAAATAAAGTTAAAGATAAATAAATGCACTAATTAAATAACTCTACTTTGAGTCTTCTTACCAGCTAATGTGACACTGTGCCTTCACCAGGGTGGCCACAAAGCCTGTGATGTTTGCAAATATGTATTTACAGGAACAAATCAGATCCAAATAGCCTCAGCTGTGTCTGCTCTCAGCTCTTCAGTGTCCTGCCTTGCTGTCGTTGCTAATAGTTCCCAGGCCATCTTCCGTTCTGTGGGAATATAAAGATTGTCCCAGTGAAGCAGTATCTCCACACTCACAGGGTGGCACGGTGTTTGCCTGTCTGAGAATACCCGCATTGCTTCTCCTTTGCCTACTCTTTCACACTCTCACACTGTCCCTGTCTGTTGTTCCATCAGCATTTACATTCTCTGGCTTCATCAATATGCTCAACAATGTGGCCAATGGGAAAATTCAAAGTTGAGTCAGTACACTGCCTAACTTCCAAGAACTCGTGGTCTATTTAGAGAGAAGCAAGTAACAAATGACTGCAAAGTGTTAAGTTCTGTGAGACAATCTTGGGGGAACTTGTGTCCGGTAAATATTGGACACGAGTGACTGGGAAGGAGCCATAAGAGCCTCATCCAGGCAAGGGACCAGAGAACCTGCTCTTCTCTGGGATCCATCAAAGACTGCCCACTTCGCAGCTTAACTTGTGGTTAAAATGTTTTGATAAAACATGGGAACTCAGCCAAACCAAAAAAGTCTACTTTATGACACATGCACAGGGAGACACCATTTGACACTAGAGCGAACTTGTTTCATTACACAATCATTATAGTATCATCAATCTTGTACTCTCCCCATCCCTACCCTGGGCATTCCCAATGCAAGCTAAGAAGTCACATGCATAGAGAACTCAAGGTATGCAATCTCGGATGTCAATCAAAAATGCCAGTCATGAACATCATGGCCATGTCACCTGTAAACATCCCTCTTAATTTAGGGATAAAGCCTCAAGCCAGGTTAAAGCATGCCATGTGCTCTCTCTACTGGCCTATTCTTCCCTTGCAATGTACCTTAATAAAACATTTGCTTTACTATCCCTACTTTCATCTCTCTGAACTATAATTCATTACTCTGTTGGCAAAAAGGAATTGAGAAAAGCCAGCCACCACAGATGACAGTCGGGTAGTAATTCTCCCTGAACAACACCAGAAAAATAGGCACTCTAGTTGAGTTTGGTTTAATGCAGAATTCAAGTTAAAGGACTTTCGGAGGGCCAGCATTTGTGGCACAGTGGGTAAAATCACCACCTGCTACCCTGGCATCTCACATGGGCACCAGTTCTAGTCTCAACTGCTCCACTTCTGATCCAGCTCCTTGTTAATGGCCCGGGAAAGCAGTGGAGGATGGCCCAAGTGCTTGAGCCCCTGCTACCCATGTGGGAGACCTGGAGGAAGCTCCTGGCTCCTGGCTTCAGCCTGGTCCAGCCCTGGCTGTTGTGGTTATCTGGGGAGTGAACCAGCAGAGAAAAGATCTCTCTCTCTCTCTATCTCTCTCTCTCTGTCTCTCTCTCTCTCTCCTTCTCCTCTGTAACTCTGCCTTTCAAACAAATAAATCCTTGGAATTCCAGGTCTGGGCAGATGGTAACTACCACTTAGCTTTATTCCTCCTCCCTCCCAGACCAAGATTCAACTTTCACTGAAGCTCTCAAATCTATAGTCTGTGCAAATGTAAGTGAGTTTATTTTTATCTACACTTTGATGTCCCCACTGTCCACTACCCTGAAGACTCTGTCAGAAGGTTGTGTGAATTAAATAAAAGAATAGGTGCAGTATCTAGCACAGGGCCTGGTACCTGGTAGATGCTTAATGGAGAATAGTAAAGGGGCATCAAGTTTTATTAGTGTGGTAGGTCTTCAGGCCAATGATAGCCATAGTGGGTCCTGTGAAACAGTTCATGTGTATCTATGACATCCAGAATGGCACCAAATCCCTAGAATGCAAAGGCAGGACACAGTCTCTCGCTCTCCCTTAGCCCAACTAGGTTCTGCTCACCAGACTCAAGGAGTCATTTGCTTTTCCCATAGATAAGACCCATTTGGCCTATGTTGTCCAGAGAGGTTTGCTCAAGGGAATTCCAGGTCTGGGGCAGATGGTAACTACCACTTAGCTTTATTCCTCCTCCCTCCCAGACCAACAGAAGTCCACTTGGCCATCATAAATCTCCTAAAGAGCCTGGCATCATTGACCAATCAGAGGGAGGTCACGAGCACCACTGACCAACCAGGAACTTGGACAGGACCTGAACATGTACCTGTCAGTCCCAATTTCAATCTATGAAAACCTGAGTGTCTGATTCCTTGGGGAGTCTGGGAATTAGCACCAGCTACCTGGCTCCTTGCTCTACACTTTGTAAATAAGTATCTACTTCTCTCCACAACCCTGACTTCAGTGAGTGGCTTGTTGCATATCAGGCCAGGAGAACCACGTTTGGGGGTTCTACAGCAACACCTCCCACTAGTTTCGGGGATGATTCTCCAAGCTAAGTGATGCAGGAAAAGGTGTTTGGCAAGGAACACATTATAACATTTCACTGGAAAATATAAGCAGTGTTGTTATCAGAACAAAGTCAGGTCCTGGCTGCTCTCCACTCGTCCATCAATACATCAGAGAGGTCGGTTCACACAAGAAGACAGAGAAGCAACCCTGGGGGGGGGGGGGGCGGAGGCCAGACTCTCTGTGATCCCCAATATGCTTTTCCCAACTTGCAAGTCTGCAAGAGGCCTTTTTAAAGCAGAAAATGGGAGTTGGGGAAAGTGGTCAGACAGGTTTCTGGAATTTAAAGGAGGCTTATTTGATAGGAAATTTGGAGGAGGCTCCTAACTCTTATCTGGATATTGTTTGGCTGTAGCTTTTCTGCATTAGAAGGGAGTTTTTTGTTTGTTTGTTTGTTTGTTTTTTCAATTGCAGATGTGTGGCCAGGCCCAAGGTTAGGATGCTAAAGGAGAAAAGAAAAGGACAGTTTGGGGTGGTTATAGACACCCAGGTGAGAGTTCCTTTCACTTGCTAAGGGATTGAGTTTGATTCTGTTGAAACTGAAGCCCAACTTTACCAGGGAAGTGCAGAATCTGCGTTAGCTTCAGAGGGACTGCAGGGGAAGATGTAGATCTACAGTTAAGAGGGGCCTGGGTGATGGTCTAAGCAAGAGATAAAAAGGTGTCAAGTTAAGCCACTAGAGTTGGAGAAGAGAGAAGAAATGGAATATTTAAATCAGAGTCAACAGACATTGGAAAGAGTTCAATGTATGTGATTAAAAGGAGGCATTTGATTATGGACCCCCTGTAGCTGGCTACCAAAAATGGTGTTTCCAGCTCAACCATTGATGAAGATTTCATTTGGTTGTCCATTAAATCCCCCACCTTTTATTTTTGGTCCATTTAACAATTTCATATTGACACTTATTTCAGAGGAACATAAAGGGACACACAATTAGGGTAGGCATTATAACGCAGTGGGTTAAGTTGCCATTCGAGACACCCACGTCCCAAATAGAAGTGCCAGTTTGAGTCCTGGGTACTCCATTTCCAAGCCAGCTTCCTGCTAACGCATCCTGAGAGGCAGCAGATGATGGTTCTGTTAAGGCAGCTTGGTAGACATTATCCTTTGTCTGTAAGAAGGGCTGAAGAAGATGAGAAGAAAATGAGAATTTTTAAAGAAAATAAATTTATGTGCAATGGAGGAGGAACCAAGCCCTGAAAGCAGACCAGTGATTTTTTTTTAAAGATTTCTTTATTTATCTGAAAGGCAGAGTTACAGAGAGAGAGAAGGAGATAAAGGAAGAGATCTTCCATCTGCTAGTTCACTCCCTAAGTGGCCACAAAGGCCAGGCTGAAGCCAGGAGCTTCTTCTGGGTCTTCCACTTGGGTGGCAAGGACACAAACACTTGTACCAGCTTCCGCTGCTTTTCCCAGGCCATTAGTAGGAAGCTGAATGGAAATGAAACAGCCAGGACTCAAACTGGGGTCCATATGCCTGTACTGCAGGCAACAGCTTAACCCAAATGCCTCGCCACTCCGCCCCTAGAGCCACAATTGCATCTGAAGTCACTACTCTGTTAGACGGGTTTTAGTCCTCCCCCTGAGGAAGCTTAGAGGACTCTCCAAGAGAGCCATAACATTGGGCAGATAAAGGACCTGGGAGGATTTTTAGAAACTCCACATCCAGAAAACTCCCCACCCAGAAATTCCCCACAAGAAGGAGAAAGAGAAAAGAAATGGGGGACCCAAAACAATGTCCATAAAATCCTCATTCTCAATGCAGGCTGGGTGCGGGCACTCACTACTTTCTCTAGATGCCTACCTGGCTTAGCAGGTACATTTCTCTTCTTAAAGTTTGCTACCTCACTTACTACGACTCTCTTGTCTCATGTCTGAATTCTCTCCTGCACCAAGACAAGAACCTCAAGTACTTGGGCCCCTGCCACCCATGTGGAAGACACAGATGGAGTTCCTAGCTCCTGGCTCCAGCCTGGCCTTGATTGTTGAGGGTGTTTGGGGAATGAGCTGACCAATGGAAAGATCTCTCTCTCTCTCTCTTTCTCTCTCTCTCTCTTTCCCACCACCTCTGCTTTTCAAGCAAATGAAAATAATAAACAGATTTATTTATACCCTAAATGTCCTATCACACAGCAGTTTTGGCTGCCTGGTAGTGAGGAAAGAAGTAATACTCTTTTTTTTTTCTTTGGTGCAGCTTTCAACCACAAAGAGTTATAAAGTAAGAAAAGTCCAAGAAGCTAATCTTTAGACTAGAGTTGTGGCATAGTGGGTTAAGCCACTGCCCGTGGCGCCGGCATCCCATATGGGAGCCTGCTCAACTCCCAGTTGCTGCATTTGCCATCCAGCCCCCTGCTAATGCACCTGGGATAGCAACCAAGGATGGTCCAAGTGCTTGGGCCCTTGTACCCATGTGGGAGACCTGGAAGATGCTCCTGACTCCTGGCTTTGGCCTGGTACAGCCCAGGCTGTTGCAGCTCTCAGGGAAATGAACCAGTGAGTAGAAGATCTCTCTTTGCTTCTCCCTCTCTCTCTGTAGCTCTGCCTTTTAAAAAAAGTTAAAAATAAATAAGTAAATAAAATAAGAAGCTAATCCTTGTTACTGTGTGAGTTGATTGGTGTTTGGCTTTCTCATCTTCCCAGCTCAGGGAGTGATAGGAAGTCTTCCTTTCCGTGACCTGCTGTACTAGTTATTTTTGGATGACTGTGAACTTTTCACAAAGCAGCTTGGGCTAAGTCCCATTTCCCCTGTGGCTTCCCCACACAGGCACCTCCCAAAGAGAAATCATTCGCATTTTCTTCCAGTTCATACCCAGACATCTCCCTGATCTTCCCTTACTTTTAAAAGCTAGGTAATCTTCCATGGCATTTTTTTTTATTTAAAATACTACTATCACTGAACTTGTCTGTGCAGGTGAGGCTGTGCTGTTTTAACAAACAATCCCCCCAGTGGTTGTACACAACCGTTTCTCCTTCCTAAAGTGCTGGGCTCACTGCAGCCACTGTGTGTTTGGCCCGGACCCCCACTGCAGGATGTGGGAGCACACGCAGAATCTAAGCAGAGAAAAGAATACAGTGTACAGGGCATCAGCCCCTTAGAACCAGCATGTGGAGGGTCACAGACGCCTCTGGCTTGGCCTTGTTTGAGCAATACAGGGCCACAGACCCACTGAACCGATAGTGTGGAGAATTCACTCCTGCTGCAGGCCTGGAAGAGAAACTGAATATTTATGAGCAATGACAATGGCCAATCACAGTTTCCTCTTCATCTCATTTCCAAGGGCAGGTGCCACACACTTTGTAGTCCACCAGGACTCCAGCCAGATGTGTAGCCATGGCATCAAGCTCAAAGTCCAGCCTGCCTGGGCAATGTCTGTCACCTAGGGGACAGGTGCAGGACACAGAATGATGACCAGGGAGCAACCTCAATAGACCCCTGCCAACACCCAGGGCAGCTCAAGGAGAGGAACAGGAAGTCCCCGTGAGCATTTCTTAGGGACAGGAAAGCAGCAGAGGTGTGCAACAGTTCTCAGTTCCACTGACAGGCACTCAGAAGGCCCACTCACTGGAAGAGCAGGGTGTGCCCTGGCCAGGCCCTTGTTCTACTCTGGCAGAGTTGTCTGTGCTTCTTGGCCCTCTGCATTCTATGACCCCAGGAAGTTTGGTTTTTGTCATTATTCTCTTTGATTACACCTGAGAAGAGCGTTGGGGCACCAAATTCCACTTCTTGGTCAGGAACAATGGGGAGTAAAAGGGTTAACCTTCTGAAAAAAAGATTTATTTATCCATTTGAAAGGCAGAGTTAGAGAGAGAGTTAGAGAGAGGCAGAATTAGAAACAGATACAGAGAGAGAAAGACTGATTCCTTTCATCTGCTGGCTCATTTCCCAAATGACTGCAATAGCTAGGACTCCCATACGGGTGCAGGAGCCCAAGGACTTGGGCCACCTTCTGCTGCTTTCCCTGGGTGCAGCACCAGAGGTCAGAAGTGGAACAAAGCCAAGACTCAAACCAGTGCCCATATGGGTTGCTGGGGTTTCAGGCAGTGACTTAACCTGCTGAGCCACAATGCTGGCCCCTACATGGGTTAATTTAGTAAGTGTCTTGTTCATTGAGCACTTAACTTGTAGACTATTTGATGCAAAGCTCTGTGAGCCAGGAATATCATCTGTGAGAATACCACACATGGAAATGACTGAAGTCAATAAATGATTTTCTAGACATGCAACATTTTAGTCATTGAACAGCACTCATGACACACACTATGTCCAATTGAATGAATATTATATTGGAACTATCTTCACTTTCACCTATCTAAATCTCCCCTTGCGTGTATATTTTACTTTTATTTACTAGGATGCTTCTTGGTTTCTAATTGATTCCATTTACTATTACTCTCTGTTCCTAGTGAATATAATTGGACTGTGTTTCAAATCAATTTATCTGTCTTGGTTGCTCCGCTGATAACCCACTGGATCCCATGGCATCCAGGATTCCCAAAGGACCAAGACAGTCGCTAAAATGAGGGGAACTTCTTTTCCTTGACATAATTTACCACTGATCTATGGAGAGAATCAGTACATACAATTGATATTTTGCTATTATTACTAATTACTTATTTGAAAGCCTGAGAGAGAGAGAGAGAGAGAGAAGAGAGAGAGAGAGAGATACCTTCCTTCTGCTGGTTCACTGCCCAGATGGTTGCAGTGGCTGGAGCTGGGCCAGGCCAAAGCCAAGAACCAAGAACTTCATGCTGCTCGTCCACATGGGTGGCAGGGGCCCAAGTACTTGGGCTAAATTCTACAGCTTTCTTGGGTGTGTTAGCAAGGAGCTGGGTCAGAAGCAGAACAGCTGTGATTCAAACTGGCACTCACATGGGATGGTAGCCTCACAGGTGGGTGCTTAGCTCACTGTGCCCCCACACGGGGCCCCCATGTGATCCTGAAAGTCAGATCATCTGGGGCCAGCATTGTGGTATAGCGGGTAAGCCACCGCCTGCGATGCTGGAACCCCATATGGACACTGGCTCATCATTCACGTCCCAGCTGTTCCACTTCCGTATCATGACATTTGCATTTGCTGGGGATCTTTTTTTGACAAAAGAATGTTACTTATTTTACTATGAAATTTGAATTTTCCTACTTAAAAGCGTGCCTTAGAGATACACGCAGGATAACCATTTCATAGGACTTGATGGCAATCCCCATAATAACAGTACTTAGGATTTTCCAATTTCTGAATAACAAATAAATTGGTAATTGGTAGTATTGCATATGTTCTTTCGAACACTACAAGTGATCGTGGTCCCTACCAGAGATGCTGTGGGTACAATGGCTCAGATATAGGGTTACAGCGTTTTAAAACATGTAAAGTTTTAAGCAAAAATGGCCACATCCAATTCACATACCACGTAGACAGCCATTTTCCACATGTTTGTCAAACTCTCTATTGTCAGACCTCTAACTTGTCACCAGCATTCATTTATATCTTCAGTCGCATTTTTTTTTGAGCAGCCAAGAGACTACACATTGCTATTTTTAAATGTTTAGTAGACATTTATTTTTTCCCCCTCAGCTGCTGTATCGTATTCATGGCCAGTTTTTCTACAGATTGTTTGAGCATTGTTCTCTGTTTTGTAATGATTTGTAAGAAAATACTTTTTGTTATAGTTATTACAACCAGGATTTCCTGTTTTTTTCCTTGTATTTCACCTTCCACGGCTTAGGATTTTACAGAACTTAGTATTTTCAGCTTTTCCATTATGCCCACTATTTTACGCGTCCAACTTAAGATTGTAACTGCACACTCTGTTGCTGAATTGATCATGCCAGACTTCTCTTGTTGGCATAGTTTTTCCACATAGAGGGCTATGATACACACAAAACGTGTTTCCTTGAAGATGGAAAACAATGGATTAATTAAAAACTTTACCAGAGCTGTATCCAGTTGTTCCAAAACCTTTTTAATGTGCTAGGGTTTCTCTTCTTGGCAAGGCCGCCATTGGCATGGCAGGGATTCCCTTGTATATGTGAATGAGACTGTTGAACATTTGTGTGTGTTTGTTCTAGTTCCATCCTTCTTTGATGTTTAAAAGTTTATAGTATACCTTAATATTAGGGAGGGCAAAAATTCCCTCTTTTTAAATTTTTTGTAGATTTATTTATTTATTTGAAAGGCAGAGCTACAAAGAAGCAGAAGAAGAGAGAGAGAGAGAGAGAGAGAGAGAGGATTTCTACCCACTGATTCACTCCCCAAATGACCCCAATGGCCAGAGCTAGGTGGATCTGAAGCCAGGAGCCAGGACTTCCTCTAGGTCTCCCATGTGGGGTGCAGGGGCCCAAGCACTTAGGCCATCTTCTACTGCTTTCCCAGGCCAAAGCAGAGAACTGGATCAGAAGCGGAGCAGCCAGGACCCAAACCAGTGCCCATATGGGATGACAGCATTGTAGGTGGCAGCTTTACCCGCTACACCACAGCTCCGGCCTCTTAAATATTTTCACTTTCAAGGTTGTCTTGGTTATTCTTGCACATTTCTCTTCCACTTTAATTTTGGAGACAGTTTATCAAGTTTCCTGGAAAATGTCCCCTTTATTCATGACAAATGCCTCTTTCTCTTGATCATGGGTGCCACGGATGTATTCATAACAGTTGCTGTGAAATACATAGGTTTTCTGGGTATAGAATTACATACATAGTGGTTTTTTTTATTAGTTACATTTTTTCTTGAGTCCAATTTAATTTTCCCTTTTTTCAAATTTTACATTCTGGATTTTATTTTTATGCTCAAATGTGGATGGAATAAAATTTTTACAAAGTTGTTTTGAAAGAGCAGGTGTTTAACCTAGCTGTTTAATGCTCACATTCCCTATTAGAATACATGAGTTTCATTCCTGAGTGTGGCTCCCGACTCCAACTTTTCACTGATACAGATCTGGGGGAACACTGATGATGGCTCAAGTAATTGGGCCCTACCACTCAGGTGTGAGATCTGAATTAAGTTTCTGGCTCCTGGCTTTGGCCTAGCCTAGCCCCAGCCATTGTAGGCAGTAGACCTGAGTTCATTCTCTCTCTCTCTCTCTGTATGTCTCTTTCTCTCCCTCTCTCCCTTCTTCCCTCTCTTTGTCTCTCTGCTTCTAAAATCAAGAAATAAATAATTAAAACTAAATAACAATGTTTTATATTAATTTCACTTTCAACTATTTTTTTTAAAAGATTTATTTTATTTATTTGAAAGTCATAGTCAGAGAGAGAAAGAGAGAGAGAGAGAGAGACAGAGAGAGAGAGAGAGAGAGAGAGAGAACATACACAGAGATGTCTTCTATCCACTGGTTCACTCCCTAAATGGTCGCAATGGCCAGGGCTGGGCCAGGCTGAAGCCAGGAGCCAGGAGCTTCTTCTGGGTCTCTCATGTGGGTACAGGGGCCGTAAGCACTTGGACCATCTTCCACTGCCTTCCCAGGTACATTAGCAGAGTTCTGGATCAAAGTGGAGCAACTGGGACTCGAGACAGTGCCCATATGGGATGCTGGCATCACAAGCGGTGGCTTTACCTGCTATGCCACAGCACCTGTCCCTGCTTGCAATTCTGTAGGTCTTTCATTTTAAGAACTTACGTCTTGGAAGGCCTTTCAAATAAATATGTTTATTATGTATATATTTGTGTGCACATACATATACATGGCCATACATGCATATATTTCTTAGCTGTATCCATGGAGAGTTTCTTAAAACTGTAACACTCTAAAACTCCTTGTCTCAGACACTGGATTTGAAATACTATTTTCCTATAAAATGTATTAGAAATCTTTGTAAAAATCACAAATCTCAAAGCTGGGGCTGAATATGTACAACATAATCCTAGAATGTATCTTTAGGACAAAAAATAAGCAGCTAGTCCAAGAAGTATGAGATATTTCAAAAAGAAACAGTAACCAACTTGAACAGGTGTCCTGCAGCCAGTTGTAAGGTAATGAAGGCATTAAAATAAATGAGGGGGCTGACACTGTGGCCCAGCAGGTTAAACCAGCATCCAACATGTGCAGCATTTCAAGTCTTGGCTGCTCCACTTCCATTCCAGCTCCCTGCTAATGTGCTTGGGCAGGCAGTCAAAGATGGCCCAAGTGCTTGGGCCTCTGCCATTCATGCAAGAGGCCCACAAGGAATTCCTGGCTCCTGACTTTAGCCTGGCCCATTCCCAGCCTATGCAACCATTTGGAGAGTGAAATAGAAGATGGAAAAATATATCTCTTCCTATCTATAACTCTTCCTCACTCTGTAACTGCTTTTCAAATAAATAAGTAAATCGTTTTTATAAAAAGATGATTTTTAAAAAAGATTTATTTATTTATTTGAAAGTCAGAGTTATACAGAGAGAGACGAGGCAAAGAGAGAGAGAGAGAGAAAGAGAGAGGACTTCCATGTGATGGTTCACTCCCCAAATGGCCACAACAGCCCAGAGCTGCACCAATCCAAAGCCAGGAGCCAGGAGCTTCTTCCAGGTCTCCCACGTGGGTGCAGGGGCCTAAGGACTTGGGCCATCTTCTATTGCTTTCCCTGGCCATAGCAGAGAGCTGGATTGAAGTGGAGCAGCCAGAACTGGAACCGGCGCCAATATGAGATGCCCACACTGCAGGCGGTGGGTGGCTTTACCCACTACGCCACAGCGCTGGCCTCATTATTTTCAATGAGTACAAAATAAGGATCAATGCAACACGAAGCCTGGGTTGGATCCTGGGCCAGAATGAAAATGTCTAAACTCTACAAAGTCCTGAAGATTCAGCACCAGAACTGAGCCTGCACACATGTGTTGACTTTGCAAACTGTACACTGATTTTATAAGAAAACACCCTTGTTTATGGTAAGGTAATTTCCAAAAAACGTTTTACACATGCAGAGTGAGGACATGAAGAAACAAACAGGCTGTAAGCATAACATGATTTCAAAATAGTTAAGATGGATTCCCTAAAATATGAGTTCTTGGCCAAGCACTACCCCACATCTGGGCACAGGAACAAACGGGTGCCACTGCAGAAGTCCTATAACAAGTGGGTGCCTGGATGCAGAGCAACACGCTGGCCCCTTCCACCCAGTGTGGAGTCCGCAGCACCCATGGCCAGGCTGTGTGGTTTTCTCTCTGCAGTGTGCTGGCAAAGCAAGGTCATGTTGGAACAAATGAGTAGTCTTGGCATTGCCAGCTGGTGACAGACAGGGCTGTTGATCCTAGCTCAGTGCATAACAAGACATTTCTGAAAGGTAGCAACCCAGGCAGGCCTGCTCCAGGAAGCCGAACCAACGCAAATCCAGGAATCGCTCCTTTGGATTCCATGTCATATTTAAAGCATATTTTCCAAGTTAGTCAAGTGCAGTTTCTTCCCTGGAACGGCAAGTCACCAAGAAAACACGGGACTTGCTCCAATTTTGTCTTTGGGTAGCTTGTCATCGCATTAATGAATCTTACTTCAAATAACAGGGCATGGGTGAGTGAGGGAGAGTTTTATGGGAAGGCCAACCTAATGGATATTTTTTTCCCTTGCATCCAGTAGCAAAATGTTTTACATAAACAGGAAATGGAGTTGTCTGAGCTTCCCCATTACTGGAAATGCAGACTTGATTGAAGAAAGATGTCCAATGGTTATTTTTCCCTGGGATTCCTGGAAAGGAAATTTATTTTATGTTTGCCTCCTACGATCTTCAACACCCATTAATGCAGAGACCCACGTGTATGAAAGTGTGCTTTTTCTTAAGTTCCGCCTCAATTACCTCAAAATGACTGAGCCTCCGTCAACAAGGAAGCCGAGGGCTTCGTGGGCAAGAGTCGACCAGGGAAAGGGCGCTGACTGCATGTCCACTGCGGGGCTCTTGGCTTACGTTTCTTCCATTTCTGTCTGCAACAGTTCTTCCATGCATCCCTTCCCCGCTGCATTTACTCACTGAGCCACGTGTTCACCAGGCAGGCATCTGCAGGAGCACCTGTGGGAGGTTCATTCCTGCTGGAAACATTGAAAGGAGAAATACCCTGCAAGGCATTGCGTGTTTGACTCAGAGTCTGATTCCACAACACGCACAAGCAATACTAATATCCTGTTCTTTGGTTATTTGCTGATTCTTGGGTTATGCAAACTATAGTGAGTCAAAATTCAAGGGCCTTTCTTTCCTAAAGCAACTGTAAGTTGGTAGAAGGGCGAGAGGAGCAGGGAGTTTGAGAAGAGGAGGAGGTGTTCCACCGGGTGCTGATCAGTGGTGGGACTTGAAGACTCAGACAGGAGGAGGGGTAATTCTGATGAAGAGGCCAAGTTAGGTGCAGCAGGTGCAGTGAACAGTGAGACCCCTAGGATGCTGGAGGCTGCTTCTAGGAGAGACCAGTGCGAACAAAATGGGGAGACTGTATCACGTAATTCCCTCCACCCCGGGTCCATGCTGGCCATAACCAAAGGGCTTATCACAATGCCCTCCACTGTCTCCTCTGTTCCCCTTCCCTTTCCCTCCTTCCTTCTGCCTACCAACACTCTGCTGGGTTTAGCGCAGGGGTGGAGTCCGGAACTTTATATTAGGACTCTGAGAATGGGAGAGCGTAGCTTACTGAAGTGAGGGAGATCCTGCCCCCATCACTAGAATACCGTCCATACTGTTTGCCAGTTCCTCTATGGTTTCACAGCCGAAGGATCATAACGTGCCTAATTTTCTTTCAAATTTACTGGAAAGGCTGAGAGAAAGAGAGGTGCAAACAGAGGGGAGAGGGAACTCTTGTCCATTGGCTCAATCTCTAAAGGCCCACAATGGGTCAGTCAAAGCTGGGAGCTGGGAATGCAATCCAGGCTTCCCATACGGATGAGTTAAGCTGTAACTATTACCTCCCAGAGTCTCCATTAGCTGACAGCTGGAATCAGAACAGCATGAAGTCAAACCCAAACTCAGGTACTCTGAACTAGTGGTTAACCGGTAAGCAAAACTTCCACCACACACATTCTCTTCAAGACGCTTGTGGGCAGCCAATGGTTGCGCTAGCACTTGGGTTCCTGCCACTCACATGGGCGTCCCTGATGAAGCTCCTGGCATGTGGCTTGGGCCTGGCACTAGGCAGTGAACCAGCAGATGGAAGCTTGCTCGCTCGCTCTCTCTCTGCCTTTCAGATAAACAAATATTTATTTAATACTCTAAATATAAATAAATTGTTAGTGAAGAAGTTCTAGGATTAGAGTGGATCCGTTTTCAGAAAGATAATAGACTCTGATTAGAGCAAAGTTGATGATCTTAATAAGGCAGCAAATGCAAATTCTTCTCTCAGGCCTTCCTTATCTCCCTTCCTTTGAACTGCTAGAAATGTTGAAATTCAAACAGTGGGCTCCTACACAAGGCGCATACTAAGCTAGTACAGGGAGAGCTGGAAATGGGATGATGTGCACAGCTATTTAAAATCTGTTTTCCAATTAATTGCTTACACATTCTTGGTAAAACCCGGGGCTATCTGACTTGGTTTTAAGATAAAGGAGTACAATAATGTCAAAAGACAGCCAGGTCAGTTTGCCTAAAGTCATTTTATCCATAAATCAATATTGAAAAGCATCCTGTTGGCCAAATCAGTGAGGCATTTTCTAAGTTGCAATGTTTATGTCTGCCCCTATCCGCCATCTGCATTTCTGTCCTCTTGCAGTCCTGTCCTTGTGTTTCATGTGGGATAGAGAGTGTTTCCTTTCATGCTTTTTTTTTTTAATTATTTTATTTATTTGAAAGACAGAGTTACAGAGAGAGGTAGAAAGAGAGAGAGAGAGAGAGAGAGAGAGAGAATCTTCCATCCTCTGATTCACTCCCCGAATGGCCACAATGGCCAGAGCTGAGGCAATCCAAGCCAGGAATCAGGAGCTTCTTCCGGGTCTCCCACATGGGTGCAGGGGCTCAAGCACTTGGGCCATCCTCTACTGCTTTCCCAGGTGCATTAGCAGGGAGCTGGATGGGAAGTGGAGCAGCTGGGCCTGGAACCAGTGTCCATAAGGGATGCTGGCATGGCAGACCTGGGTTTAACCCACTGTGCCACAGCACCGCCCCTTTTCTTGCTTTTCAGTCTCTCCTTGTATGAATTTGAGTCCTGCCACAGCCCTGGATTCTGGGCCTACATCAACCTTGGCGGTCATCAGAGATTTTACAGCTAGAAAGAATCTAACTCCATTTGCCACACTGTTCTGTGCTAGCACTTAAGCCCAACTACTTTCCATTTTTAAAAATAATAATAATAAACAGGAGGATATAGAGCAAATGTGGGCTGAAATGCTGCCAAGGGGTGGGAGGAGGTAGGAATAAGAGCTCCACGTGAAAGGAAAATGTTGAGGGGCCGGTGCTGTGGCACAGCAGATTAACGCCCTAGCCTGAAATGCTGGTATCTCATATGGGTGCCAGTTCTAGTCCTGGCTGCTCCACTTCCAATCCAGCTCTCTGCTATGGCCTGGGAAAGCAGCAGAAGATGGCCCAAGTCCTTGGGCCCCTGCACCCACGTGGGAGACCCAGAAGAAGCTCCTGGCTCCTGGCTTTGGTTCAGCACAGCTCCAGCCATTGCGGCCAATTTGGGAGTGAACCAGTGGATGGAAGACCTCTCTCTCTCTCTCTCTCTCTCTCTCTGTAACTTTTTCAAATAAATAAATAAATCTTTAAAAAAATTGAAAAACAGTTCAACAGTTCAACACTTGATAAAATTCATTAAACTCAACAGCTTGCTCATCAGTTGGGCCCCTGCTCAGGAGCCAAGAGGAACTGGAATTCTCCATGGCTCAAGTTTCATGTTTGTCTGGGGTGTTGGCCTCAGTGCCCAACAAGTTCTTAGGCCTTGATTTACCTTTTCTGTCCTCAGAGACAGAACTGTCACCCAGTGACACCAAGGCTTGCAGACTTTTCTCCAAGAGAACCACATGATTTTGGAGTTCATTTTCATTGATGTGAGAAAAGTAAATTTTTGGAAATACATGAATAAGATTGGGAAGCATTTCTCCATTAATTTGTGCTCCTTGCAGGTTATGTTTTTCATTCTGTAAGTTGAAAACAGCACTGGGGCCGGCTCTGTGGCATAATGGGTAAAGCCGCAGCCTGCAGAACCTGCTTCCCATATGGGCACTGGTTCGAGTCCCAGCTGCTCCACTTCCAATCCAGCTCTCTGCTATGGCCTGGGAAAGCAGTGGAAGATGGCCAAGTCCTTGGGCCCCTGCACCCACGTGGGAGACCTGGAAGAAGCTCCTGGCTCCTGGCTTTGGAATGGCGCAGCTCTGGCTGTTGCGGTGAGTTGGGAAGTGGATGGAAGAACTCTCTCTCTCTCTCTCTCTCTCTCTTTATCTCTCTCTCTGCCTCCTGTTCTGTCTCTGTATAACTCTGACTTTCAAATATATAAATAAGTCTTAAATAAACAGCATTAAAATCTAGTATCTTTAGAAAACTTAGGGTGAATCCTCTTTGGGATGGGCTGAGTGGAAAGGCATGGGTACAGGGTCCAGGGTAGTTATTTTATTTGAGGGCAGGTGTGGAGACTGTCCAGCCTGCAGGCCATGCAAGACTCAAAACCATCTGCTCTGGCCTGGCCAAGGCAAGAACCAGTGGGACTTGAAATTCGGTAAATCTGTCACAGGCTAATTTTTAAGTTGATAATTCTGGATGGCCCAGGAATGCTGTCATCAATATTCAAATGACCCTTGCTAAAAAAATAAAGTGCCCCAAGCCTGTAATCTCGGGGACCATGCTCACCACGTGACCCCAAGGCTGCCCTTCAATGGCTGGGTCTCCCCTCCAGCTCTGAGCATCTGGGTCTCAGTCCTTATCACACCCCACTTCTGCACAACAACTTGGTCTTGCTTTCAGGATTTCATGGCACTGAAGTCCCTAGTCCATGCCTGGAATTTAATGGAGAGAGTTGGAAGATGTTTTAAAACTTTACCCTGAATTCCTGGAACAGCGTTATGATGGAGGCCTCCTGAGACATAGTCACAAAACTTGGCAGGAGAAGTAGCCACACACATAGGCTTCACCGGTATGTGGAGAGCCAGCCATGGAGAGTCAGCAGGCACCTGTGCGCGTGGGGAAACTCCCCTGCTGAGTTTTGACCACAGGGACCCATGCTCCTGAAAAAGATTTATTTCTTTACTTTTCTGAAAGAAAGAGAGAGAAAGAGAAAGAATCTTCCATCTGCTGGCTCAGTCCCCACAGGCCTGCATAAGCCCGGGCTAGTCCAGGGTGAAGCCAGGGGTCTGGAATTCCATCTGTGTCCCCCACGTGGGTGCAGGGGTTCAAGGACTTGGAATGCCTTCTGCTTCTTTCCCAGGAGCATTAGCAGGGAGCCAAATCAGAAGCAGAGTGGCTGGGACTTGAACCCGAGCTCAGATACGAGATGCAGGTAGCATAGGTAGCGTCTTAACCTACTGTGCCACAGTGCCGGCTCTGACATGAACACTTTTTAAAGCAAACTGTTTAACCAGATTTACAGAATCATCATAAAGGTGGTATAGAGAGTCCCATACACTCTTGTTAATCTTATATTGGTGCAGTATGTTTGTCACAATCAATGAAACAATAGTGAAAGAATTTTATTAATTAAAATCACTACTTAATTCCGATTTCCTCAGTTTCCCCTTAATATCTTGTCAGTGTTCCAGGTTCCCAGCCCAGTTACTACGCCGTGCGTGGCAGTCATGTCCCGTCGGCTCCTTCAGGTTGCCATGGGTCCCAAGACCTTCCACATTTTGGGTCCCTGTCATGGTTTTGAGGAGTTGTGCCCTGGATTTTCCTGGTGTTATCCTCACAATCACTCTGGGTACTGTGTTTTGGGAAGAAAGACCGTAGCATTCCCTGTCTCACAACAATGGTACAAACCATCGCGTGGCTCCCAGCTGCTGTTGACCTGGGTGGCCCGTGCCTCTCTCCCTCCTAGCCCCTCTCCTGCTGGTCTGTCCTGGTGGAGGACACGGTGTGCAGCTCACACGGACAGTGCGAGGGCTGTGCTGCGCCTCCTCCACAGTGGAGCAGCCACGCAAAGCTTCTGCAGTTCCCCTGCATGAGAGATCCAGCTCCTCTCCCTTCCATTTTTTTATTCAACCATGTATTTATATACATGTAGATTCCTGGGTATTCATTTCACATTGTGGGCTAAATCCAGTACTACTTTATTTATGTTTTGGGTTTTTTTTTTTTTTTCGCTCAGATTGTTCTAGATTTGGCCACTGGGAGCTCTTTGTTTTGGTTCCGTGCTCTTTTGCCGTGCCCCGTCTATGTGGGCTTTTTACTACTTGAAAACTTCCTTACTTTCTGGTACAACCAGACGACACAGACTCATCTTGTGAATTTCTTGCCCTGATCCAAGAACCGGCCACTGCTCCAGGAAGCCCTGGTCCCTTGTACTGAGGAGTCGGGAACCAAGACCTGAGTGGTAGGTGTGCCCCTGGCTGCCTCAGTATTCATATAAACATTTAAACATCTAAGTTTCATCTGAAACTTCTATGCTAATATTTTAGGAGTGAAAACTTGTTAGGGAGTCACTCTCCAGGATCCTAACAGTTCTGGGATTGTGAGACTTCATGAGAACTTCATTGACAGCAATTCCTAGAATTCTTGAATTAGCATCAGGAGAATCTATCTGTTCTCCAGAAGTGGATGAAAATAAAAGGGAATTGGGGGTGGTAGTGTGGGAAATGTGGAAACTACTCTTGTATAATATTCATCAAGTACACTTCCTCAATCACGAAGTTAAAAAAACATACCATCCTCTTTGTAAAAAGACAGAGGGAAATAAAACAATTTTGCATGGTGAAGCTTTCTTGTATGACTGTTTCCAGAATGTTTCTTCATTAGGACTAATTTGATTCAAATTTATGATTCATATCCATTCATGTTAGTAGCTTCACACATGCATGTATACACATAGTAACAGAAAAACCTATGCATGGGTTTCAAAAATCTTTTGCACCTAAGTAAACATATTTTTAAAGTATATATTTAATTTTTGTTTATTTGAAAGATGGAGAGAGAGAGACAAGAAAATTTCCATCTTTCCAAAATGTTTATAATAGCTGGGGATGGGCCAGGCCAAAGCCAAAAGCTAGAAACTAGAATTCTAGCCAAAAGCTAGAATCAGGGTCTCCCCGATGACTGGCAGGGACCCAAATACCTGCTGCTCCCTAGGGTGCAAATTAGCAGGAAGCTAAAATTGGAAGTGGAGCAGGGACTAGAAACCAGGCACTCTGATACAGAATGTGGGTTACCAAAGCAACCTCTCAAATATTGCACCAAACACATGACCCAAAGGCTATATTTTAATTCCATTTTTTTTCCATGAACATTTTGAAGTGCCTTTAGGCCTTTGGGATCCTGCCACCACCACAGAGTTTCCATTTCATTTCCCTGAATTTATGATTTTGTTAGGTAGGAAGTCAGTTATGAGCTTATGTGTGTGTGACATAAAGGCCTAAAGAGAAGACATCTATGTCCGGCATATGCATCTACATCTCAGAGTCCTCCTGACAATGTTTCAGGGGCAGCCCAGCCTTTGCATCCTGCCCTGCCCCCTTCTACCTGATAACCTGCCAGGTGGAGATCCCCACCCCTTCTGCCTGACAAACCTTCCACAATCTCCCAGATGTAGCCCAGTATCTGCATTTCAAACACCCTGCTCTGGATCCCCATTCTCCAGGGGGTCCTGCTCACCCTTCCTCTGAACCCAGGATGCAGCCAGCTAGGCTTCCTCCTGTCTGATACCTTCAAGGGAAAACTCAGATAGGAGCTTCTTAATATTTACAGCCATAAAATCCTTTGTTTCAGGAGGAGGTGTGTGAAGACAGAGATCCATCTCCTTAACCCCCCCCCCCCACCCCGCCCTGGGCCTCAACCAGAAGGCACACTCAGCCCTCTGCCTCTCTGCTGAGCCGCCCGCCTGGTCTGGCCAGGTGTACTCTCTCCACTCAACATGTAACCTCGCTCCTTCCTCCTTTCCCCTAGTCTGAGCGACTGGGCACCCTCTCAGGCTCTGTCTGGAGAGGTGCCCATCCACCCTTACGGATGTCCCTTCCCTAATAAACCTTGCTATTTTACCTCCCACTACTCTCTGTCTCAAGCCTGAATTCTTTCTTGCGCGAAGACAAGAACCCTGCAATTTCTCCAATGACAATTTCATTCAGCAAATAGTATTTGAGCACCTCCTATGAGGACAAGGCAAGCAAGCCCTGGGTAGGGCTGGCATTGTGGTGTAGCAGGTAAAGCCGCCACCTGCAATGCAAGCGATCCATAGAGGCACTGGTTCCAGTCCCGGCTGCTTCACTTCTGATCCAGTGCACCTGGGATGGAGGAGTCTCCAGCCTCAGTCTCATCCCCCAGACAAGGAGACAAGAGAAGACAGAAAATGATGAGCAGTTCTCCTCAGGGATTTACTGTTTATTGGTGTCATGAAAATGATCGGCAGAGTTTTGGGGGGATGTTTGTGTTTTGTGTATGTGGCTGTTTACAATGCATTAGTCCCTCGGGCCTTGCTGTCTTCTATGAAAGTCCCTACCTCTCCTCCAGCACCAGGCTGTCGTGGCCATCTGGGGAGTGAACCAGTGGATGCAAGATATCTCTCTCCTCTCTCTCCTCTCTCTCTCTCTCTAACTCCATTCAAATAAATCAATATTAAAAAAGAAAGCAAGAAAACATGTTTCTTGGGTATGGGTTTCTGGCCCTGGTGGTAGACTCTGGTCTTTACCAAAGTCTTTGGAGTACCCGGGCTCCGGTCCTGGCTCCAGCTTCCAGCTAACGCAGACCCTCGGCTGCAGCTGGTACTTGGGTCCTGCCACACACGTGGGAGAACTGGATTGAGTTCCTAGCCCCTGGCTTCTGCCTGCAGGTGCCTGGGGCGCATGAGCTCATGGGTGAGAGCTCTCTCCTCTCTCTTTTTCCTTTGCCTCTCAAAAAAATACAAAAACCTTGACAAAATGAAATCCTGTGATTTAATAACATTTATACCAGCTCAAACAGGACCTGCAACATGGTAAGGTTTAAGATTTATTTAGAGAGTGAGAGAAAAACACAGGAACATGAGGGCTTCATTAAGGGAGAGTGGGTTAGAAGAAGCAAGTGGGGAGTGCCATACCAGCCTTTTCCAGGGAGCAGGCCAGAGACTGCAAGAGAGAGGGTGTGCGGGCAGAGAGTGGTGAGCAGTGGCCACACCGCAGCACAGCGCTGAGGGGTGGCTCCATGCTCTCCAGCCTCTCACTCACTTCCAAAAGGGGAGTGGTTACACAGTCTGATTGACAGGTGACTGGATACAGGTGAGATGACGTAGGGCCAAGGGGGTGTGGCCTCCAGCTCTAGTCTCCTATCAGTAACAACCTCAAAAAGAGATCTCCGATCGTTCAGTGAAACATGAGACGTCTTTGCCAGAGGTTGTATCAGCAACAGCACATGTAGATGGCACACTCACAGAAAATGTCCTCCTTAAAAAGACAAGCCTGTCCAAACTGGAAATGTGACACACACCTTCCCCACAGGGATTAGTAATGAACTAAATGATTCACTAAACAACTACCTTCAACCCCCAGATACGGAAGATACGGAGAGAGCTTGATTCTGGTACTTCCTCATTCTGCTCACCTGGAAACAGTAAGGAGGCGGCTGAAGAAATCAGGTGTGGGCTGTTGCACCATGAGAGAGTGACTCCGTGATGAGGAAGGGAGACAAGGAAAACTGAAGGAGTGAGGAGTCACCTGCCTACCAGGCAGCTAGGTTGGTCCAGGTGAGAACGGGGAAAGGGCAACCTCCTTGAGATGGTGCGAAATCCTTGTTTCTCCCCAGAAGTTACCTTCAGCAAGATCAAGGAGCCAAATCCCACTTGTGTCTCCCCAGAAGCTGCCTTTATAAGACAAAACTGCCCCTCCCACCCTTCTAAGTTTCTCATGAGAATAGAAAGCAGTTGCCTCTCCCACCCTTCCCATGGCTGCTTTGTTTTATCCTGAGCAAGCTAGACAGGGTGAATAAGATTACAAATCTAGCCTTTTGATGGGTTTTGTTCCCCCAAGTTGTGCTTAAAAACCCCACTTCCAGCAGCCTCCAGGTCTGGGTGTCTTGGAGCCGCCCCCAGGCCACTGCGGCAGGAGGTCTCCAACTTGTCTCTGCCTTGTCCTCTTGAAAATTCTCCTTTCCCGTGAGATAAAGCGCTTCACCGCCTTTTCACCTGTAACAGCCAGAGACGTCGAAAAGGAGAATCCTAAGAACACAGACCCACTAAGCAAGGGGAGCATGCTGAAGTAAACATGCATGTAAAATAGCTACACGCTGCTATCTGGTAGCCCTTCCATCTAACTACACAAACAAAATGTGACAACTCAGTTCACACTCGGGTGTGTCTAATTCCCGAACTTGTCATCTTTCCGCCATGCTATTCTGTACTACCGGCCATTAACACAAGAGACAACTCAAACCCCTGCTTTGAAATACCCCAATTCCGTGACTGCCTTGGCCAGCGCTGATCTGGGCAACACAGACAGTGGCTAAAGGAAGGGGATGTGGGGATGTGATGTCTGCTCCTTTCAGAGCAGTCCTTGTCTTCTGAAGGTGTCCATCAGATACGGATAATCAACAAGTGTTAGGGCAGAAAAACAGCATGGAGGATTACAACAATAAACAGTGGCAGGAGAATCCTTAGGAATGTCAGGAGTCAGTGTGGTGCGCTGGGCTGGGGCAGGGCTGGGGTGATAAGATAAAGGCTGTAAAGTGCTCAGAAGCCAGCCTGCGAGCTCAGCAGGGGCAGATCCTGCAAAGCCTGCTGAATTCATGCTTTAAGTAACAAGAGAAGTCTTTACAGGGTATCAGTGTTTTACGTAGTTCCTACGTGTGTTTCTGACATCTTTCTGAGGCTCTTCCCAGGGAATAGCACTGCTTCAAAAAGCAGTCCTTATGACATTTTGGCTTAAAAAAATGGAAAATAGGTGACTTCTTCCTTTTCACTAAGCCAACGTGGCATTACTGGATTTGTCTTGGCAAACACCAGCATCACCATAGCCATCATTTTGGCAGAATTCCTACGGGTGGTGTTACGGCCGTGCCGGAGTAAAGAATACACCAAGAGGCAGTCTCTTATGCAAAACACAAGAAGAGTATTTTATTGACCAGCATGCTGGGGTCGCAGCGTCACAAATGTGAGCGAGCGACCCTGAGTGCAAATTGCATCAGCTTTTTATAGTCACCCAAAGGCTTTGAAGAATCTGTAGAACATATTTCACACGGGAACCCAGGAAACAGGGAATCCCGTGAGCACAAAGTGTACAGGTGCAAGTACAGATAACATCAACTATTGGCCAGATTTACAACAGGAAAGGGTCACTTTTACCATACATTTCCTAAGGTTAAATAAAACCCTAGGTTCATCAGCTGGGTGCCTGTCAAGGTGAACAGGTTGGTCTGGGTCCTAGTTTCGGTGGGCCATTCCCCTAATTTTACAAGGCCACATTCCGGTATTATCTCTTCCTGCCCCAGCATCAGCATGTCTATTTAGTAAAGACAGTACCCAACCCCTCCCCGAGTCAGGAATCCAGAAAGTAGGTCAAAAGTCAATCTGGCAAGGGTCAGAAGAGAAGGGGGGGGTCCTGCTTAGTTTTAATATTCCTTCAGTGGTTGGTCTGGTGACACTGCTGGTGCAGTTCTCCTTGGGGGATCCCACTTCCCCAATGCAGTATAGATCAGATGGAGAGGAAAGCCCGGGAAGTGAGAGCTGAACAACAAACTTCAGACGTCTGTCTTTAAAACACAGTAAGCCCAGCCGTGTGCAGACATTTTCTTTTGAAGAAAGTGGTGCCAAGCAGGAGTTAGGGTGCCAACCACTAATCTACAGTCTCCCTTGTAGCCAGAGAATCTGGTTCTCCACATGCGTCTGCCGGAATGCCAATCAGTATGACTCAGCCGAGTAAGTGTTCTAACCTTCACCTGGAGGGGGCAGGGGCAGGGGCAGGGGCAGGGAGCACCTCCCGCAGACACTGCTGGAATTGTGACTCCAGCAGTGATCCAGCCCTGGCCCCAGCCAGAATCAGTCACTCTCAAAATCCTATCTGAGAAACTCCCATGTTTGTTCTTTTTAAAAAATCTTTGCAGCAAGTTGTTAGGCAAGATACTGTAGACCCCATGACTTCATCATCCACTCTAAATCCTTCCAGCCCTCAGCTTAGTCCCCTTCTCCACGATATGATTTAACATTTCCAGTCACTCACAGGTATGCATTTAGATAAGCACCTGTTGCCAGTTGAGTTGTGTCTCCTTCCAATTCACGTGCTGGAGGTCCAAAGCCCTGCATGTCAGCATCCCAACGGTGTTTGCAGATGAGGCCTTGAAACTGATCACTAAGATGAAGTGAGATTATAGGTGGGGGTCCTTGTAGAAAGAAGAGATTATGATACATGGAAGAATTTACGAAGGCAAACATGGTGGCAGTAAGCTATAAATTAAGGTAAAGGCAGCAGAAGAAATCAGCCGTGGTAACATCTGAGTCTTGAGCCTCAACTTGGCACAGTGGAGGTGAGAAAATACATTTCTGTTGCTTAAACCTCCCAGGCTGTGGTACCTTGTGTTGGCAGCCTTTGAAAACTAGTAGACAAGGTTCCTTGCTTCAAGGTCATTCCGCAAGGCTGGGTAGAGCTCCTTCCCCTAGTGATTCCTAAGGCAGGCATTTGGCCTGATGGCTTAGACCCCTGCAGCCCTTCTGGAAGTATTTTGGCTCATACCTATTCTCAACTCCTGATTCCTGCAGTCCAAGCGAGGTATCCGTGATGGCTTAAGTAGTTGGGTTCCTGCCGTAGACCTGGATTGCATTCCCATTCACCCCACCCCCCAGCTCCAGCCCAGCCCAATTCTGGCCATTGTGCGTATTTGGAGAGTGAAATAGTGGATGGGTACTCTCTCTCTCTCTCTCTACATCTCTGTCTCTCAAATTAAAAAAAAATTATTTTAAAGTGATTCTTATTTACCAAAACTGAAATGATTCAGCATTTGCTGAGAAAGGGTCTGTGTCCAGCACTGGAGTACACCATGTCTGCCTTAGGGATCTGACATCCCACTCCAGCCCCGCTCCAACTCAGCTCTCTCACAGACACTCCAGTGAGCTCTCAACCTACATTCCCTCAGTCCTGGGCTGCCAATGAATCTTCTGTGCCCCGAGTCTTTCTGCCAAGTCATCCCTGGATCACAGGTGTTGCCTACTGGTGGGACTCTCTTCCTCCTCTTCGCACCTTTGCTCATCTCCTACGCATTCCAGAGGCCAAACTCAATGAAAACGCAACTTTTCCAGCCTTGCTCAAGAATCTCTCTCACAGGAAAGGTAAGCGCTGTTATTTCAGTTACTTCGGGAAAGTGTTGTGTCTTACACTGCACACAAATGAATTTTCAACTTGCAATGAGCATCCGAGGACCCCTTAACTGGTGAATGTTATGTCCACAAAGGCTTCATCATATTGTCTTCTTAGGCCAGCAAGTATTCAGATTTTGATTTAGGAACACGTTTCAACTATGCATTGCATTGATGCCTGCCCTTTCCACTAGTTCTCTACAGTTGTGTGTCTATAATGGCCAACTCAGATCCCAGGAAGAATTTAAAAAGGTCAGAGGGTATGAGTCTTTTTCGATTGCACTGACTTGAACTGCACTCATGAATTAAGTTTATTACTAAGTTAATTTGAATTCTCAGTTGAAGACCTCCTTTGAGGTATGGATCTAGACTTTCTGGATTCAAAAACTGGTACTGAAACCCTGGCCTGGGCATACCCTTTCAGGTCCCCAATTTCTAATTTCAATGGTACCTATCACGTAGGTTCCCATGAGGATTAAATGAGTTAAGAACTATAGGTGCATAGCTCAGTGCTTGTAACAATATAAAGCATGCTCCTGTACCTTCATAGAATGAGGAATGAAGGAAGAGCTCTCCTGTCTTCTCTGGTCTCTGAACTGATGCATCGGTACTTTCGAGTGTCTTTTTCCATCTCTACCATCCACGTTTCATCCTGATCCCACCTTCCAATGACAGCACACAACATAGCAGGAGACTTGGCATGCGCGACCAAGCAGATTTACTAGTGACGTCAGAGAGTGGGAAAAATATAAGGAAATCTGCTGAGGATTGGTGTGGCTTTTGTGGTTTTGCATGTGAGAGGATAGAATTTCAGAAGCAAACCCGTGCTAAAAATGAAGGCCAACCTGGTGCTGCCTAAGGCTGAGGGAGATCCCAACAGGCCAGTTCCTCCTGCTTCGGGAAAGAGCAGACCTGGTCCAGACCCATACGCAAGATCCCTGGAGGCCAGCACGAAGCAGTACTGTCCAGCAGACAAAATTCCATGTCCTGAGCTATAATAAAGCTATAGCAAAAGCCTTTTTCTCTCTCTCTCTGACAAAGGCTTTCTGCAACACTACCCGCTACAAAAACTGGAAGAGGAGAAAGACTGAAAAATCCCCCTTATTGTCTACTCCGGGTTTCCTCATTTTCCCCTCTTGTTTCTTCCTGCAGAGGTCAGTTATTGTATCTCGAAATTGAGAAAAATCTGACTTCACAACATCTAAAGGGCTGTCCATATAATTTTTTAAAATATTTATTTAAATATTTAAATATGGGCTGGCACTGTGGCCTGGTGGGTAAAGCTGTCGCCTGCAGTGCTGGCATCCCATGTGGGTGCTGGTTCAAGTCCTGGCTGCTCCACTTCCGATCCAGCTCTATGCTATGGCCTGGGGAAGCAATAGAAGATGGCCCAAGTCCTTAGGCCCCTGCACTCACATGGGAGACCTGGCAGAAGCTCCTGGCTCCTGGCTTCAGATTGGCGCAGCTCCGGCCATTGTGGCCACCTGGGGAGTGAACTAGTGGATGGAAGACCTCTCTCTCCCCCTCTCTCTCTCTTTCTCTCTGCTTCTCCTTCTCTCTCTGTGTAACTCTGACTTTCAAATAAATAGATAAGTCATTTTTAAAAAGTCATTCAGAGCCAAAAAATTTAAGAATGACCAAAATCAAATCCTTAAAATATATATATTTTATATATTTATATTTATACATACTTTATATATTTATTTATTTGAAAGACAGAGCTACAGAGAGAGAGAAATAGAAGGAGAGAGAGAGGTCTTCCATCTGCTGGTTCACTCCCCAGATGGCCACAATGGCCGGAGCTGTGCCAATCTGAAGCCAGGATCCAGGAGCTTCTGCCAGGTCTCCCACATGGGTGCAGGGGCCCAAGGACTTGGGCCATCTTCTACTGCTTCCCCAGGCCATAGCAGAGAGCTGAATCAGAAATGGAGCAGCCAGGACTCAAACCAGCACCCATATGGGATGCCGGCACTGCAGGTGACGGCTTTATCTGCTATGCCACAGCGCTGGCCCCAATATTGGTTATATATTAATGATGGTATCTGATTATTTTCCTAAAGTTTTTCTTTTATATTTTTCAACAGGAACTTATTGATTTTCCTAAAAAGCAACATTGCTATTCTCCAGATAAATTAAGGACAAACAATTGATTAGTTTCTAGCTGCAATTAAGGACACATTTCTTGATCTGAAATTTCATGATGAAAATGAAATGCTGCCTTTGTCCCTTATGATTTGAGAGATAGAATCAAAGAAAATATTTTCAGGGTGGTCTAGAAGGAGCCATGGACATCAATTAAGAAAAATGTCAAAGCTGAATTTAAAAAAAATAATGGAGAGAGCAATTGAATGGGGCAAATGAACCACAAAGGAAGTGGCTGACTCATCCTGGAAAAAATAAAACTCAGAGCAGCACTCAAACACTCCTGGTGTCCCAGTTTCTAAACGCTGACCTCTCGGGTCCCACCTATGCCTTCTTTTCATTATGTGAGGATTGGTCTGGTCAGAATTACAAGCCGTGCTTCTCCTGAGTGGCTTAAGCCGAGGACCGAACCCAGCAGTGGCGGGCTCTTCTACTCACCCACAGCCTTTCCTCCCGGGGCGCGGCGGGTCATTTCTAAAGTTCTGTCCTGGAGGCTCTGGGCCCGCCCCAGCCTCTTAGGGGCATCATGGAAACAAAGGCCCAGATGAGCCACACGTGGGCTGTGTTCAAACAGCATGTTGTGGTCTCCTGCAGTGTGTAGGTTTGAGAAGGTCAGAACACAGCTGGATCTAATACAGCCTCCGCGCTTGGGCCCAGAAGATGCTGGCTTCAGGCTGTAGAAAGGCTGTGAGGTTGACTTTTCAGCAATTCTCACCCCCCACCACCCCCCTCCCCCCCTTTTTTCTAATCTATATGAGCCAATCTTTAAAACTCAGCATCACAAGTCACAAATACAAACCCAGGCTCAGCTTACGGGACTGGGCTCCTCAGACAATCACGCCAGCTTTCATGTCAGTACCGTGTTTGGAAATACCCATATGTAGTACCTTGACCTCAGGCTCAAAAGTCCTCCCGTGTCTCAAGAATCCCAAGTCCTTTTTTTAAAAGAAAGAACCAGCAAAAGGCCTGGAGTCAACGCTGGTGTTTGTAGAGCGGCAGTCCTATTTCACATCTCGGTCCTGTCGGCTCTCACTGAGATTCACTCCAACACCTTCATTCAGCGGCCTGTCTTGATCTTGCACCACCATGCTCTTTCCTTGGCCACCACCCCACTCCTACCAAAAAACGCTCAGTTGGCCACTCCCCATCATCACAGACTCAATATGCCAAAGCCGAACTGCTCTTCTTTTCCCAAATCTCTATGCAGATCACAAAGGTGCTCTTGCTCTGCCTGCTGTCAGGCTAGAAGCTTCACAATTGCATTTTCATCTTTAACTCTTTCGTATAGGCTCAGGTTTCCGCCAATGACTTCTGCTTTCTTTGAAATGACACTCAAGATCATCTCCCTGTTGTATCCTCTCTTCCTGTTCACACAGGTCTGTATTGTCGCTGTTATGTTCCTCCAAAAGCTTGTCCTCTGTACACACAACATCACTGTCAGAAGTGGAGGGTGGCCCCAAGGAACTTAATAGAGTCCCATAAGGGAAAAGATAATAGAACCTCCAAATCCACCCAGAAATGCAAATATCCTACCTGGGAAATCTCCTTGGACCATAGAAATCTCAACTTAAGGGAGGAGATTCTGCAGTTACAAATCTGTTTCTTGGATTGTAGTCCCTATGGTAATGGACAGCCTCTGGCTGTCCTGCCCATGGCTCCCTTGCAAGCAGATGGCAACAGTCACCCTATCTGTAAAAGGACTTCCACTACAGGAATACCCTCAGCTGACAGCTGTCAGCCCCCACCTGACCTACCTGCCTGCCCACTGCTTCCTTGTGGGTGTTCAGTTAATATAGCTCTGCTTAATCTTCCAATGAATTCTTTTCAAATCCTTTAACACCATCTTCAGTTGGTTGCTTATGAAATAATTTATTTCTCGAGTTTGTGTGGTAATTTCTCACTGGCTGGTGGAAAAGGCTACGTTTTTCAATTTCATTTTCACAGTCCTCCAAAACCCTACCCTGTTCACTGGTTTCCACCACTTTCTTAACCCATTAACCAAACCAGAGTCGAGGCGGACTGTGCATCCATGTGTCCTTTATTCCAGTCACCTGGGTTCATTCCTTGTTCCCTCCTCTCGTGTCTGAGACTCCAAACCTTGGTGTTAGGATGGGACCGAGTCCAACCAGAGAGCACCTTTCCCATGAGTTTTTTTTTTTCAGGACTTTATGGGGCTTTAAGCCCAATAACCAGTGGGAAGGGATTTTATTTATGAACTGTGGAAAAGAATTTTAAATGAGGAATAAAGTACTTTCATCTTACTTTTTGCCTGCAGCATTCGTGTATAAATCACTGCAGAAAATTCATAAGAATAAAGCGTTTTCTTCCTCACATCTGAATTCATAGTGACCTTAAAATGAAGCCAATGGCAATAAATAGGAGTTGTTGGAGGAAAACATCCAATCTAAAAGGGGCTGAATAATAAGGTCTGTACTCATTTCTATTCTCGGTGGGAAAGGAGAATCGTAAACACTTTTCCATTTTTATTTCTGAAATTAATCCCCACTTCTGGGCCACTTTGAAGGGAACCTTAAACACATATGGGCCCAGGAACTTTCTGCCGAACTCCATGCTGCTTGGGTGCTCATAAACATCCTACATTGTTGTCATAACTGAGATAACTTGAAAGGTTTCTTTGCTTTTGAAAGAGGAGTGAGAGAAAAATGTGGTGCGTGGTTTTAAAGCGAGATATTTTAAGGTCATTTCCCAAGCTGGCAATGCTTTGGATTGTGCATGAATTGAACTTTAAAATTTCCTGTTAATCATTAAAGACTCTTTTTAGAAGATAATAATTACTTATTAAAAACACTCTCGATCAGCATAAGGATTTGAGATGGCAATTAAAGATGTTTTGTAGAATGAGGCACCACAAAAACTTTCAGATTTTTCTGATCGAATTGTTCATAGACTACTGACAGCTAGCACGTTTTCCTGTCCAGTGCTCCCGGAATATCTGAAATAAAGGATGAGTATTTTGACCTGAGAATTCTGGCCTGAGATGAAATGGCAGGAAACAGTATTAAGGCATATTTGAACTGCAGCAGCAGAAATCCCGTGTGACAGAGCTCACCGTGCACACTCCTGCTCTCTTGTCCTCCGCGTGTGTTTACCTGTGAAATGAATGCATTTCATGTACGGACAGAGCACTCCACAAAATACACTCACAGACGCACACTCAGAATAAGCAATGGAACCACGCCTGCGTGCTGCCTCTCACGGTAAGATGCTGAACAGTGCCCGGACCTTAGGAGTCTGTCCCCTTCATGTTTTCTTTTGGGCTGGGAAGTGAAACCTGGGAACCCTCGTGCGCCTGCTTACCCTTGCAAATGGTTTTATAAAACCTCTTCTAACCTTCCAAACTAGCCTCCAGCTCTGTCCTGTGCTGGCCCACTCCACATTCTGTCTTCTGAAAATCTCTCCCTACCTGCTCTGCGCTTGTATCAGTCAGGAGGAGAAGAGTTAAACAGAAGATTCCTTTCTTTCCTAAGATTTGAGTAGAATGAAAAGCAATCAACAAAGAAGAATGCATTCATGTGTTTTCCCTGTGCTACAAACAGAGAAGAGTCCGTGCCACCCTGGTCTGAAGGATCAGGAGTGGGGTCGGAGCCCAGAACTAAAGAGCAGGTGCAGCCTGAAGTGCTGGCAGCCAGAATCCAAATGTAAATGAGAGGGGGAAGGAACCTCCTTTAGGCAGTCCTGGCTCAGCCTCCGGGACGCTGTGGCGACCAGAGGTGCAGGGGCAGCAAGGGCCCGAAATGGTAAAAGAGGCCAAGGCCAAAAGGGCCAAAAAAGGGCTGGGGCTGGGTTCACCCTGATCCAGGCCTTTAATCCACTTCCAAAGGGAAGTGGTTAATTAGTCTGATTGGCCTGTGGGCACACAGCTGTGGCCAGGTAGGGGCATGGGGTCACACAGGAGTGTGGTGAAGGCGTGGTCTTCCAGCTCACAAACCCAATCAATTTTATCCTGTATGCCTATGCCTGCCTACAACAAAGTGATGTTCTTTTCCAGGGAACTTTCCTAACCGTGACCCCCAGAAATCTCTTCTTCTCTCAGCGGTTTCTATACAGAAAATCCACATCCACGGCCTCCCAACTCCTATCACAGAGCCCTGTAAAGGAAAAGGAGAAGAATCAACGTATTTGCTTTCCACTTTATGCTGGTTCAAATGCTGATTTATAAAGCATACTCATGTGCAGTACTAAAATGGACGCTGAGGTAAACAAGTATGAATAAAAGTTCCAGTTTTGTTCCTCCCTTGTCTTCAGTTTATTTTCTTGGCTCTGACAACTCCATATCTTTGCTCTTTCTAATGCTTGTTCCTGTTCCTTTGTGTTCATGATATATTGAACTCCCTTTTCTTTTTTTTTTTTTTTGTATTTTTAATTATATACTTTATTTGAAAGAGAAAGACAAGTAAGGAGAGAGAGAGAGAGAGAGAGAGAGAGAAAGCTTCCGACTGCTGGTTAACTCCTCAAACACCCACAATGTCCAGGGCTGTGTTGGGGCTGAAGTTAGGAGCTAGGAACTCAAACCCAGGTCTCTCACATGCGTTGAAGGAATCCAATTATCTGAGCCGTCATCACCAGCTACCTCTTCAGACACATAGTGGCAGCAAGTTTAGAATAGGGGACTGGAACCAGGACACCAACCCAGGCACTCGATGTGGAACGTAGGAGTCCCTATGAGCATCTTAGCTGCTGGGCCAAACGTCTACCCCTGGGCTTTCTTAAGAAGACAACACTCTGCGGCCATCATCTTATTGAGAAAATGAGACATGACAGAAAGTCACTATGGTGGGGAGGGTGGTAAGTCTGGGAGTGTGCTTGAAGCTCGCTTTGTTTCATATGAGAGCAGGGGGATGAGCGGTCCCCAAGCATGCACCTGCACTGGGGTACTGGTGGCTGGGGAAAAGCACCTCTGGCCCTGGCTGATGCGGGACAAATGTGCTTGCTAGAGAAATGCGGCACCAGGCAGTGTTTGTCAAAGGTCTCTTCCCAGGTTTTCATAGGAACCACAGGAATGGGTCTCCATAGACTTAGCCCAGGGCAGCCCCGGGGGCCTGTGCACTCCTCCAGGAAGGAGTCCAGGCTCCTACAACTGTGCACTCTGTTTTCCTCCAAGTCAAAGTGTGTTACTTCCTCTTCCTCATGTAGTTCAGAGCACACCACACGGGACTAAAGCTCATCGGTAAAACAAATCTCCACCAGTGACTAGTGTGTGACTATATGTTAATAAGCTCTCTTTTCAAAAGGAAATTATAAAGCTTTGACGATGAAATCCCATTAAAGATCATCTTACTCCATTTGCCTTTCCATGGTCTTCTCTGACTCCAAAAGTAATTCTTGTTTCTCATAAACAACAGAAATATAAATAAGGGATAACATAAACCAAAGACGTATTTCCAACCCCAGAGACTCCTGGTGTTAAAACGTTAGCTTACACTCCCAGTATTTTTTTTCTATGCCTATTGTCTTTTACAACCAACTTGGAATCATACTTTTTTGAAATCTTCCTGCTCTTACATCATGAACGTACTCCCAACATGTTTGTTACACTTTAAGAATATGATGCTAGGGGCTGGCACTATGGTGTAGTAGGTAAAGCCGCCGCCTGCAGTGCTGGCATCCCATATGGGCGTCTGTTTGAGTGCTGGCTGCTCTACTTCCAATCCAGCTCTATGCTATGACCTGGGAAAGCAGTAGAGGATGACCCAAGTCTTTGGGCCCCTACATCCATGTGGGAGACCTGGAAGAAGCTCCAGGCTCCATTGCAGCTAATTTGGGAGTGAACCAGTGGCTGGAAGACCTCTCTCTCCCTCTCTGCCCTCTTCTTCTCTCTCTGTGTGACTCTGACTTTCAAATAAATAAATCTTTTAAAAAAAGAATAAGATGCTAATCACTGTATAATATTCTATCATAAAGATGCCCTTTAGTTTAAAAAGTTAGAAAGTTGCATTTTTCCAGATTTTCACTGCAGTGAACGCTCATTTTTAGCCGTATCTGGGGCCAGCATTGTGCCACATCCGGTTGTGCCACTGCTCGTGAGAACGACATCCTATTGAGAACCGGTTTGAGTCCTGGATGTTCCACTTCCAATCCAACTCCCTGCTAATGGGTCTACGAAAGAAGCAGAGGATGGCCCAAGTGCTTGAGCCCCTGAACCATCTCTCTCCCTCCCTTTGTGTGTGTGTGTGCCTTTCTCTGTAACTTTGCCTTTCAGAAAAGTAAATAAATATTTTTAAATGAAATTCTTATTTTAAAAATATAAAACTTTTGGGCCGGCGCCGTGGCTCAACAGGCTAATCCTCCGCCTTGCGGCGCTGGCACACCGGGTTCTAGTCCCGGTCGGGGCGCCGGATTCTGTCCCGGTTGCTCCTCTTCCAGGCCAGCCCTCTGCTGTGGCCCGGGAGTGCAGTGGAGGATGGCCCAGGTGCTTGGGCCCTGCACCCCATGGGGAGACCAGGAAAAGCACCTGGCTCCTGGCTCCTGCCATTGGACGAGCGAGCGCGGTGCGCCGGCCGCAGCGCGCCGTCCGCGGCGGCCATTGGAGGGTGAACCAACGGCAAAAGGAAGACCTTTCTCTCTGTCTCTCTCTCTCACTGTCCACTCTGCCTGTAAAAAAAAAAAAAAAAAAAAAATAAAACTTTTCAAAGCAATAGCTCTTCGCAGCACGCTGTCACTGTTACATACCACAATGGCTCTTCGCAGCGTGCTGTCACTGTTGTGTACCATATGGAGCTAAACGTCCCCCAGAGAGGGAGTGAGTCCTTGCTACACATGTGCCAGCTGAGCAGACAGCCATTGCTGAATGTTTCCTCCATCACATCTCTTGGTTTGCAAGTGCTCATTGCCAAGTGTTACCGGCTGCTGGCGCTTCCTTTGCTGTGAGTTGCTTGTTTTAGACCCTCAGGCCACTTTCCTCTGGGTATTCATCGTTTTGTTCCGCAGTTCCTTGTCTATGAGAAACAGTGATCATTTGACTGCTTCATGTATTCCCAATACGCAGTTCTGAGCTTTACAGACAAACAGCTGAGTCACCAACAGGCCTTGTTCTGGAGCAGCCAGTTGATCCCAGCCAGCGTTAGTGGAGGACTCTGCAGAGAACACATCTTGCCAAGTAATGAGCCCTTGTCGGAACTATGTTTATTCTAGATGGGCGACCGTGACATTGCTTATGGCTGGAATTGACTTTATCTTTCCCTTCCCAGAAGTGGAAAGTTTTGGGGCCTCTGTGCTGGTTTGCATCCGTCTCTGTCCTTAGATCTAACTCCCCTCTGCAAGTCTTTTCTGTAAGCAACAACAGAAGAAAACAATTCCTCCCGGAGTTGCATGGCAACCAAACAGTCTCCTTTGATGGTTTATGACTCTGACACATTACATTAACAAAGAGTTCCCAACACCACCGAGAGACCCGTTTCTCTTAAAACTGTAGCATAATCATCCCCATAAATCATGCTAATCTGACACAGCCATCTGACAAGCAAAGTGTCTACATAGTTGTGATATAAAATCAGTGAACTGGAATGTCCCGAGCAACTATTCCTTTTTGAGTGAAGTCCCGGTTTCCCACTCAGTGTTTCTCAACAGTTTCTGTTCTTCTACCTTCTGAAAACAGTGGGTGGATTGTTGAAGAATGTCATAAACCCACCAGTTTGGGCGTTTTAGTAGTTTTTGCAACATTTGTATTTAAACAGGATGTACCATAGGGCATTGATCAAATTGCATGGTTTGTCTCAAATGTAAAGTGCCATGGTGATGGGGTAAACAGGCAGCTACATAGGTCTGCGTGAGCTGGAAGCCTCTGAAAACCACAAATGTAGTTCTATCCTCCTACTTGTCAATCAAAATGCTCCCGTTCCCAGAATGCACCTGCTTTATCCAGGACCTAAGGGGACACACACTGAAAATGTGGATATTGAGCACAGTGGGTAAAGCCACCACCTGCAGTACCAGCATCCCATATGGGAGCTGGTTCAAGACCCGGCTGCTCCTCTTCCAATCCAGCTCTCAACTGTGGCCTGGGAAAGCAACAGAAGATGGCCCAAGTCCTTGGGCCCCTATACCTGCGTAAGAGACCCAGAACTCCTGGCTCCTGGCTTCGGATCAGCTCAGCTCCAGCTGTTGCAGCCATCTGGGGAGTGAATCAACGGATGGAAGACCTCTCTGCCTCTGCCTCTCAGTAACTCTGCCTTTCAAATAAATAAATAATTGTTTAAAAAAGGTATGCTTTCTCTCTCACTGCTGAACAAAGCCTGTCCTTATTTTGTACCTATGTCAATGTCTGTCCTTTGAATGCTTGTCTTTGAGTGAGCAAAAATCTGGGAAAAGATTATGCACCCACCCAAGCCTACACCAATGGGATTACCCATCTGAATAGAAGAGGCCAGAAAATTCCCTTCTCTCTTGAGCTCTCCTATCAGCAGCCTGTCAAATGAACCCACCCCTTCAAACCCTTCTGTGGTAAAGCAGGTCTGGATTCTGTGTCACTCATTTACGGAGTCAGATCCAGCTCCAGTGGAAGAGTGAGCCATGGGACCCTTCACACATTGTAACTGTAGCTGAGCACTTGCAAAATATCTCTACTTTCATCAGATGCAGAGCCATCACCTAACCCGCTCTAATAAAGGTATAAAAATGCTAATGGAATCGTTAAAAGTCTGTTAGTGCTTCTCTGGGAGGAATGTCAGATAAATCAAGCCTACATCGATGCAGCAAAACCCACAGCACTTTGATAGAAGTCCATCTGCCTTGGTCGCCACCAGGGAAGGATACTCATCATAGACAGCATGTGCCAAACAGCTGCATCTTGCATTTTGGAGGATTCCTGCCTACCTTCTGTCTCTGTTCTTCCAGAAATGAGAGTTAATCAGCTTTTTTGCTGAACTTACTTTTTAATAGCTGTTATACATAATTAGTACAGAATTCAAGCATACATTTTATTTTATTTAATTGGCCAGAAAACGTTCTAGTTAGCCCTAACACAATAATGCTGTTTTGCTTTATAAATCTTAAAAATTAAAAATGTGTGGGACTCCTGACATTCTATTTTACTTCCATAAAGTGTTTAATTTCTCAGAGAGTCAGAAGTTTTATCTCCAACTACACATATGCTCATATCTGCACTCTCAGCTCTGAAAACACAGTACAAAAAACTGTCCAGGTAAAGCTCCTTCTTTCTCCCAGAGTTATTACGCTACTCAGTGGTATAATAACATTCCTGAACGGGGCTAAAGGTGTTGAACTCAGATGGAGACCAAGAACAATTTGACTGGTCCTTGTCCCGGTTCCTGGAAAGGGTCTTCTAAATCCTTGGAATTTTCCAAGTGCTAGGAGTGCCTCTGTTACTCATGACGAAATCCCGGAATCTGACTTCGAGATCGGCACAATCTGCTAACTTCAGGGAATTGCAAAGTGCAATCAACTGTGCCTGTGCAGTGAACCTCCAACCAAACTGTCATGTGGTAGCTGTGCACAGGAGAACGCAAAGAGAAATAGAGCAGAGACATTACTCCTTTTTATTTTTTAAAATATTTTATTTATTTATTTGAGAGGTAGAGTTACAGACAGTGGGAGGGGGGAGAGGTCTTCCATCCACTGGTTAACCCCTCAATTGGCTGCAAAGGCTGGAGCTGTGCTGATCCGAAGCCAGGACCCAGGTGCTTCCTCTGATCTTCCCCTGTGGGTGCAGGGGCTCAAGGACTTGGGCCATCTTCTGCTTTCCCAGGCCATAGCAGAGAGCTAGATCAGAAGAGGAGCAGCCAGGACTAGAACCAACGCCCATATGGGATGCCAGTGCCTCAGGCAGAGAATTAATCTACTGCACCATGGCACGGGCTCCTACATTATACCTTTAATTTGAGAGAGCATAAAGGTATACTAAAAAGTTGGCATTGGGGGCCAGTATTGGGGTGCAGTAAGTTAAGCAGCCACAAATGACACCTGCATCCCATATCTAAGAACTGGTTCAAGTTCCAGCTGTTCCACTTCCAGTTCAACTCTCTACTAATGTCGCTGGAAAGCAGCAGAAGATGGCCCAAGTGCTTGGGCCCCTGCCACCCAGGTGGGAGACCTGGCTTGGCCTCGCTTGGCCATTTGAGGAGTGAATCAGCAGGTGGAAGATCTCTCGCCTTGTCTGTAACTCTGCCTTTCAAATACATACAAATGTGTGAAACAAGGAAAGCTGCTCTTTTTAAAATTACAGGCAACTGATAATCAGGACATACAAACTGAAAACTTGGAAGCGAAAAGGTCTCTAAATTACAAATGGAATCAACATTTCTTTTCCACATGGAGAGATTTGATTTCAGAGCTTTGATCTGGTTGCTACTCAGATGACTGTGTGATACAGTTAAAGTCCTCGATGAAGGTCTTCCATACGGCAATGAAAGGGGAAATCATCACCATTGAGCGCACCAGCTGTCACTTTGTACTCTGGGGTTCCTACAGACACACCTGAGAGATATCCTCAAGACCCAACAGGTGGATGTCGGAAGGCTCATTAACATTAGATTGCTTTCTAAATGACAGGGGATAGTCAGATTTCACCCAGGAGTAGCACCATGGGAAATAATCAAGATGTCAAATAAGAAAGAGTAAATCCATCCAAAGTTACAAGACTTAAAGGATAGTTCATTGAACCTGCAGAACTAGACAATGACATGCTAATGGAAACAGCATAGTAGGAAGAACAAAAGGAGAGAAAAAGCAATTTGAACAAAAGTTATCAAGTAATTGGAATCCAACAAAAATAAATTTCCAAGTGCAAATTGCTCAGAGCAGCTGAGCTGGAAATAAAATTCTATGCAATGACTTGAGCAATGAGCTCAAATGATTACAGCAGCCCCTTTTAAGGACATCTTTTATGCACAGCTTTGCCGACTTCTATAACCTTGAGCATAAAGGTTTGCTTACTCTGTTAAAAATCTCACTGATTCTGAACAACCCGTAGAAAACTAGCTTGCGACTAAATTATGGAATGTTTTGCAGTGACCTCTGTGAGGGTGTCTATGCCAGTATGAATTTGTTAAGATAATAGAGAACACACTGCAATGAACAGCAATCAAAGCCATTCTTCTACAGAAACGCTAGAGGGTTGAAAAAGGCCATTTCTTTTAACCTATCTGCTTCATTAATTGACAATTTGGATATAAGAACTTAATTTTCCATACATGGATTCTTTAATGTGTGTAAATAGCTTATTCATGTGAGCAATTTTAAGCACCCCTCCATGAAATGTCAATTTTATTATTCACCTGCTTTGCGAGTGTTGTAGTAATAAGTCATGAGCGCTTGCCATCTTTTTCTTCCCAGATGCTATTTTCCCTATGTCCCTGGGCAGATCCCTCTTCTAGTACATCAAGCTCAGAGAGCTCCCATAAGGTTGACTCTCTGAACATTTAATACGCAACTAGTCCTCTTTGCAAAATCTCTTTCCTCCCCAGACTTTCAATTTGCTGCTTTTGGCCAACACGTATTAGGTTGACTCTGAGTTTTTGCACATCCTTTCTGAATCTCCTCAGCCTTCCTAATTTAGAACCTACGTGAACTTCAGCACTCAGGGGTCATGCATCACCTTACAGGTGAATTCCTCCTTAACTGTAGTCAGTGCAGGTTCACACTCTGAATTGCTCTGTGGCTGGGGAATTATCCAAGTTATAGGCTATGCTATTCTCGAGCTAATTGTCTCATTCTTACCCACTCAAGGCAGAGGCCATGCCTTAACAGTCTTCCTTTCCTTCCTATAAACAGATGAGAATGGCGCTAAGCACATGGCATATTAGTTGTTGATAACCTATACAGTATTTTCTTAACATGATGAAGTAGATGACTGACAATGTTCCAAAGTATACCGCATGCGATGAAAAGGTAGAGATGAGCTCTTCTTGAGTGTGGCAGGCAAAGGCGGATGGTGCTCCCAGGGGAACCCGGCTACCCATCCCTGTGAGAGGTGGGATGCTTGCACACACCGTGCTGCGGGCTGAGGAGGGAAATGCTGTGACCTGAAGTCCCACGACAGGATTGATGGCGGCCACCTGAAACTTGGCACAAGGACGTCTGGGCTAGTGACACCCAGGCTCCAGCAGAACAATAAAGCTCCTGCTTCTCTTAAGCAAGATTAAACCAAAAGCCCCGGGAGAGGGAAATACAGGATTTCCCCTGGCCGTCAGCACAGTGAGTCAGCGTCGCCTGCGCTGAACAATGGATGGATACACAGCCGCTGGGAGACCTTTCATCTCGGTCCTTTTTTAGCAAAGCACGCGCCCTATTTTCATAGGGAGGCTCACTGACGCCTCACTCTTGGGCCGTCTTCACCATCTTTGCTAAACAGGAAACCTGCGACTCTCTTCTCAGTTGTGGAAGGCTCTTCTGTCAGCCAAAATGACGGCAACAAGTTTTGGCTCAGGGCCAGCCCTTCAGAAGTTGGGCAAAGTTGACAGGGACATGAAAAATGCTACCTGGAGAAACTAGTGATCACCTCCAAAGAGAAACTTAAGCCTGCGGGTTCTCCGGAGACGAGGCGCTGACCCCAGCCTGCTTACATATTTGTTCACAGGAAGGATGTTTCCAAGAAGGCTAACCAGAACCCTTAGAGCTGGAGACCCGCCCTTCTAGAATGAATGCCTGTACCATAGTTTTCAGCAGCAATCGCTCTAGTGTAAACTCAAGATACAAGAAGAGAACCCCGTTTTTGAACACACATGCTGCTATTGACGCAATACCATGATCCACCATCACTCAGCAGTACCCAAGCCAATCTGCAAAGCAGACCAGGCAAAAGGCCCACGCTCAGGGTCCTAGTCTGTCACTTTCATTTCCTAGGCAAGGCTGAAAGTCTCGAGTGCTTCCCATACCGGGGAGATGGTACACAGCCCTGAAGTCCTGTCGTGGGTTCCACCCTGGGTCTGGCAGCTAGGAATTCTGTGTGCCCGCTGGTAACAGACTCTTCCAACCCAGTACCATCAACAGCCTTCCTCACAGGGGGAAAGCAAACCAGTGGTGGCATGGGGGCTTCACAGTTTCAGCTTTGTGCTCCTGTGTTCTGAGGGTCTCATGATGACTTCCTGGCCAAGGACTAGCCAGAATGACCCTGCTCAGTTGCCAAGGTCAGACGAGGTCGGGTGAGCTCAGGGTGGTATGGCCAAAGACTCATGGTGACCTCAAGAGCGCTTATGAAGGAGAAAGGGGAAGAAAAACCGCATGTCAGTGGTGTTAGTTCCCTTTAAAGAGCTACTTGGGAACTCGCTCAGCGACTTCTACTTATGTCTAATTCACCAGAACGTTGACACATGGCCACGTTTTGGAGAGCATGATGTTATTTTTAAAAATCTGTTTTTAACAGATTCAATGTAGTTCATAGATGTAATTCCAAGAATATAATGGCATCCCCCCCCGCCCTCTCCCTCTTCCTTTTCCTCTTATTTAGTGTTTGTGATAATATATTTTAGATTTATATTACTGTAAAAAGGCTTAATGCTTTACCAAATAAGGAGATTAACAAGTAAAAAGCAAAAAGACCTCAGTTTAGTGGGAAAATAGACAATGGCTATAAGTAATAATTGAATGGAAAAATGATCATTTCACTCATAAACAGTCAAATTTAAAGTAAGCATAGATCATTAAAATTACGGTATTATAACATTCTTTTTTTTTTTTAAGATTTACTTATTCATTTGAAAGGCAGAGTTACAGAGATGCAGAGGCAGAAAGAGAGAGAGAGAGAGAGAGGACTTCCATCCACTTGTTCACTCCCCAGATGGCCGCAACAGCCAGAGCTGCGCCGATCCGAAGCCAGGAGCCAGGAGCTTCTTCTGGGTCTCCCACGCGGGTACAGGGGCACAAGAACTTGGGCCATCTTCTACTGCCTTCCCAGACCATAGCAGAGAGCTGGATCAGAAGAGAAGCAGCCAGGACATATGCAGATGGCCATATGGGATGCTGGCACCGCAGACACTGGCTTAGCCCACTACACCACAGCGCTGGCCCCATTACATTCTTAAGTACTGACTTGACAAGGGTATAGAACAAATTTTTACAAAGCTACACTTGCAGCAATAATGATATACACAGGCCTTCCTTTCTCTTGTTTTGCTTTTGTTTTTGATTCTTTTCTTTTTTTCTCTTTATTTGCTCTTTATTTTATAAGGGAGAACATACGGTATTTGTCTTTCTGTGTCTAGCTTGTTTTAGTCAACACAATGTCCTCCAGTTGCATCCATGTTGCTTCAAATGGTAGAATTTCATTCTTTTTTATGACTGGATACTATTCCATTGTGTATATAGACCACATATTCCTTATCCATTCATCTGATAATGGACACCTTGTTTGGTTCCAAATTTTGGCTATTGTGAACAGTGCTACTATGAACATGGTGGTGTAGGTATCTCTTCGATATATTGTGTTCAAGTCTTTTGAGTATGCACCCAGTAGTGGGATTGCTGGGTCATATGTCAAGTCTATTTGTAGTTTTTAAAGAAATCTCCACACTTTTTCCCACAGTTGCTATACTAATTTACATTCCCATGGATAGCATATAAATGTTCCCCTTTCTTTGCATCTTTGCCAACATTTGTGACTCTCTATCTTTTAGATTTTAGCCATTGTGAGAAAGATGAGGTGATAGCTCATTTGTAGTTTTGATTTGTATTCCATGATGGCTAATGATGTTGAGCACCTTTTTCATATATTTCTTAGCCATTTGTATTTTTTCTTTTGCCAACTGCATGTTATTAAAGTCCTTTGCCCATTTCCTAAAGGCATTGGTTTTGTTGTTGTTGTTGAGTTTTTAAGTTGCTGATATTTTCTGGATATAGTCTTTTGTTGGGAGAGCTTGCTGTTAGGAGTTGCCTTGTTGAAAAGGGAAGAGGAAGAATGGACAGTCTCTGCCGCAGAGAAGCGGCCACTGCTGTGCCTTCACTAATCAGAAGCCAGGCCACACAAAGTGATCTAAAAAGTCCTCAGTTTCCCTGAACTGCTGATTCATTAACAGCGGGAGAAAAATAATAATAGTGGAGGCCTGCATTGTGGTGCATGGTAAAGCCACCGCCTGTGACAACGGCACACCATGTAGGCACTGGATTGTGTCCCAGCTGCTCTACATTTGATCCAGCTCCCTGCTAATGTGCCTGGGAAAGCAGCCCAAGATGGCTGAGTGCTTGGACCCCTGCCACCCGTGTGGGAGACTCAGCTGGAGATTCCAGGTTGCTGGCTTCAGTCTGGCTCAGTCCTGGGGCATTGCAGCCATTTGGGGAGTGAACAAGTGGATGGAAGAGCTCTCTCTCTCTGTTTCCCTCTCTCTCTCAGTCACTCTGTCTTTCATATGAGTAAATGAGTCTTTAAGCAAAAATAAAATAATAAATAATAATAGCCATCATGACTGAAGCTCATTATTACTTTGCATTGTTAATTTGTGCAATAATTATTCATTTATATGCACTATTAACAATCCTCAAAACAATGTAATCCTTTTGGCATTAGATAAGTTAAAGATATCCATATTACAGAATGGTTCTATTTGTATGTTCTATTCATTTTTTTCTATTGCATTTTCTATTGCAGGTTAAGCAGCCACCTACAATGCTGGCATCCATTATGAGCCCTGGTTTGAGCTCTGGTTCAAGCCCCAGTTGCTCCACTTCTGATTCAACTTCTTGCTTATGTGCCTGGTAAGGCAGCAGAGAATGACCCAAGTACTCGGGCCTCTGCCATCTACATGGGAGACATGGATGGAGTCCTAGGCTCTTGGCTTCAGCTTGGACCAGCTCTGGAAATTGCAATCAATTGGGGAGTACAAAAGAAGAAAGATCTCCTCTCTCTCTTGCTCTCTCTCCCTCTCTGTCTTTCTCTAGTTCTTTCAAATAAATTTTTAAAAAAGTAAAGAAATGGAACCTGATGCTTTGCACCAGCCCAACCCAAGGACTCTCAGAATGTCTGTAATATATTACTGGGTACAACTTTCCCCCCCAAAGACTTAATTCTGTTTTTACTTATCAAGTCATCATTTGCTCTTACTCATTTATGCCATTAGCTCTTAAACGGCATAGGTATTTTCTTCAGAGTGTGCATTGCAGGGCCAAGTGGCCACGCCACTCACCCATCACACACATGCAGGAAGCCAGCTAGGACCAACTGCCTTAGGTCCCTGTTGCACCTGTGTTGATGCTTAGCAGGTGCAATGATGAATTGTAGAGCAGTCGATTGGATTCGATTGCAGGGGTCTCAACCTGCCTGCTGATGCAACAAAGTCAATCCCGTGATTCACAGATTCTGTATTTGTGAATTTACCTACTAGCTGAGCATGTGTTCTTAGCTACTGCAGCCTTTTGAGGTCCTTTGCAGAAATGTGCATATGAGTACTGAGAACTCTGTTGCCTGAAATGCACGCACTCAAATGGGGTTTAACCAACAGACATCCTGCTTTTGCATGTCATGCTGTAAACAAACGTCCTTTTTGCAAGTCTGTTCACTGGAAACATTCTGTCCCAGTCAGCAATGGCCATTTCCGCAGTCAAAACAGAGCACATAGAATGTCACTGCCCTTGATCTCACGGCTGCGTGGTCTAATTCCCTGTGTTGCTGGAAATCAAGACATCATTATCCTCTGCTATAAAAAGAGAGCTGAGGAGAGAAGAGAGGCATGTGCTAATAACCCTTGTTTGAATCATAAGAACTGAGGGTCTGCCACTTGTTCTCCACTACAGGGTCTTAGAGTCTGCATGGTTTCGAACGACTTCAGTTTTCCAAGCACTCTAGGCGGAGCTGTCTGGTAGTTAGGAACTGAGTGACTTCTAATAGCATGCAGTGGGGTACTGCTGGTAGAACAGAAAGAGAGGGAGAGACAGAGACAGAGGGGTGTGCTTTTTCCTGACTCCCTTCCTGCTTTGCTTCTTGTCCTGATAACCTCAGATGCCTGTAAGCAGAACAGTTTGCCCGTGTGCACGAGACAGTGTGCGTTTGTGCACGTGTGTGGCGTCGCATGTTTCAGGGTGTGTGACCTTGGCATTTCGTTTCTGTGCCTTGTGCAAAAAGATTCTAGGCAAGGTGATTGTTTCTCAAAAATACAAATCAAGACCTTGTGAGTGGCTTCACAGTTACGGTTTTCTAGGGCTTCAGTTGGGAGTTCTTTTGTGTGGCCTTGTGAACACTTTGAAAAATGTCCTAAGTTCCAGTTCATTCCAAGATTGAGAAAACTCTGTAACTTACTTAAAGCCACGACAATTCACCTTGTCATGTACTGCACTAATGGAAACTCAAGAGATGACGCTGAATTTTTGGGAAAAATCAGACCATTAATTCCCAGTGAGAATCTAAATTTCATCACACTGTTTTCCTCCTGCTTTCACCTAATAATATTAATTCACACTTGTACAAGAAAAGAGAAGGCTCTAGATTGGTTGGCAATAGGGAAGCCTCTGGCCTCTGGTGTGCCCTAGGGAAGTCATTCCACTAGGGATTTTAGCTGCCTTATCTCACTGGATGCAAGATTCTGTTGCATAAAAGCGAGGTTTTAGATCTTGCTCTCCAAGAAGATCACATAATAGCCTCTAAATTTATTTTATTTTTTTAAAAGATTTATTTATTTAGTTAGTTAGTTATTTGAAGGAAGAGTTACACAGAGAGAGGAGGAGAGGCAAAGAGAGAGAGAGAGGTCTTCTATCTGCTGGTTCACTCCTAATTGGCCACAACATCTAAAGTTGAGCCGATCCAAAGCCAGGAGCCAGGAGCTTCTTCTGGGTCTCCCACACAGGTGCAAGGGCCCAAGGATTTGGGCCATCTTCTACTGCTTTCCCAGGCCATAGCAGAGAGCTAGATTGGAAGAGGAGCAGCCAGGTCTTGAACCATTGCCCATATGGGATGCCAGCATTTCAGGCAGTGGCTTTACCCACTATACCATAGTGTCAGCCTCTACATTCAACCCAGCATCTCCTCCACATTTCTAAGAACTCACCTTAGGCACAACATGGAAAACCCGTGTGGAAGAAGCCGGGAGCTTCTTCCTGGTCTCCCACGCAGATGCAGGGGCCCAAGCACCTGGGCCATCTTCCACTGCTTTCCCAGGTCATCTGCAGGTAGCTGGATTTGAAGTGGAGCAGCCTGGATTCAAACCAAAGTCCATTTTGGGATGCCTGTGCTGCAGGTAGAGGCTTAACCCACAGCAAAATCCCACAGATAAGTGTGGTGTCGTTCCCGCAGCAAATCCGACACTCCATACCCTTCTGAGCCATTGTGCTTGCTTGATCTCACACCTAAATTGTCCTGTCTGGTATCTAAGTTGCTGTATGGAATTATGGCACTACCGTAATGCCAAACTGAAACAGGTGCTATTCTCTTTGGGACTGTGTGGTGGGCAAAAACTAGAATGAACTTGATGATTGTAGCCTTAAGGGACAGTGAGGACATTATCATTTAACAATGAATAAAAAGAAATGTATGTTATATAGTTGAAAATTTGTCAAAACAATGGTCTGGGGCCAGCGCTGTGGCATAGTGGGCTAAGTCTCTGCCTGCAATGCCGGAATCCCATATGGGTGCTGGTTCATGTTCCAGCTGCTCTTCTTCCAATCCAGCTCTCTGCTGTGGCCTGGGAAAACAGTGGAGGATGGCCCAAGTCCTCGGGCCCCTGCACCCGTGTGGAAGACCCAGAAGAATGTCCTGGCTCCTGGCTTCAGATTGGCTCAGCTCTGGTCTTAGTAGTCATTTAGGGAGTGAACCAGTAGATGGATGACCTTTCTTTCTTTCTGTCTCTATCTATCTCTACCTCTCTGTTGCTCTACTTTTCACATAAAAAGAAATCTTTAAAAAAAAATAAAGGGAAAATATACATAAAGTGAAGTTGAAGTGTTTGCTAAGGAGATCTCAGAAGTTTAAAAATGCCAATTAATTTATTTTAGCTACATATGGTAAGTGTTCAATAGAGAAAGATAAGCTGAACTAAAAAATAGCACATCTGTCTTTAAGCAGAATGTGGAAGAAATATTAAGGATTTGTTCCCTCATACACTTGAAAATAAACGACTTCTTATTTCTCTAGATGACAAAGACTTACCTCAACGTGAAAAAAATATCAGGACTGTGGCTATAAGGCTCTTCATTAAAACTTTAAAAGCATTGAAGAACCCTGCATAAACTCACTCAACTAACCAACATCAGGATTTCATCCCACAGCACCCACATCTTCAGCCTAAGCCAGATGTGTGGATTTTGTGTAAGGGAAGCAACCCTAATAAGATTTAGGGAAAACCCAGACAGAATGCTTCGCTGTCGTTATACTAGCAGAAGCATCCTATGCCCGGATGAAAAGGAACAAAGATCGAAAATCTTCTGCAGGAAGCAAGAGTTCCTATTTCAATTACTCTCCTGTGAGCTCACGAGGACTGCCGCAACCCGGCATCACTACCTGGGTGTTTTGTGTGTGGGCAGCTGATTGTCCCATAGCTCTGGAGGCTGGAAGACCAAGGTTGAGGTACTGGCAGGGTTGGTTCCACCTTGGAGCTGTGAGGAAGGGCCTGTCCCGCGCCTCTCTCCCTGGCTTGGACATGGCCGTCTTCTCTCTGCTTCTCCTCATTTCGCTTTCCCTATGTACGTCCGTGTCCAAATTCCTCTCTTCAAAATATTTATTAGAAAGCTAGAGACACACAGGGCTCATTCCTTGAACACTCACAACAGCCAGAATTGGGCCAGGCTGATGGCAGAGGCCAGAAACTCCACCCAGGGCTCCCACGTGGATGGCAGGGACCTATCTACGTGAGGCCTCAGCTGCTTGCCTCCCAGGTTGCAGAGTGGCAGGAAGTTGGACTTGAAAGCAGAACCAGGACTCCAACTCAGGCACTCAGATACAGAACGCAGGTGTCTCAGCTGACTTGCTAACGGCCATGCCAAATGTCTGGCTCTCCAATTCCTCCTTTGTATAACTGTGCTAGTCGGTTGGCTAACAGTACATCCTACCCCAGAGGAGCTCCATCTTGTTTACATAAGCAAGGGATTTTTTGCATATGCAATGACCCTACTTCCAACAAAGTTGATCATTTGAGGGAGTACGGGTTATAGCTTTTGAACATATGAATTGGAATGTGGGAACAATTTAATCGATAGTATGTGCTTATATCACCAGTGTACAGTGGGCACGTGCGTGGGAACAGCTAACTTGGTTTGTTCATAAGTTTTCAGATTAGGGACTGGCATTGTGGTGCAGCATGTAAGCCATGACCTGCTGCTTCGGCATCCCATATGAGCACTGGATTTTGTCCTGAGTCTCAGCTGCTCCACTTCTGATCCAGCTCCCTGCTGATGCTCCTGGGAAAGCAGTGGAAGACGGCCCAAGTGCTTGGCCCACTGACACGCGCGTGGGAAACCCAGATGGAGTTTCCAAGTTGCTGGCTTCAGCCTAGCTCAGCCTTGGAGAGTGAACCTTTGGGTGAAGACTCCTCTTTGTGTGTCTCTCCCTTCTCTGTAACTCTGCTTTCTAAATAAATAAATAAATTTTAAGAAACCAGAACACCTCCCAGGCGTGTGTGCGTGTGTGTGTGTTCATGTGCATGTATGTATTCCAACAGAAGTGATGTGGGGAGATGCTCTAATGAACTGTTGAGTCATAATTTCTGGAAATGAGGAGCAGTGACGGTAGAATTGAAATATTTTAAAGCTGCAGTAGTTAAAATAGTTAAAATGGAGACGTTGGCCCAGGAAAAGAGACAACACAGGAGAGGAAAGTTGAGAATTCCGTCTTCTAAAAGATAGAGTAAAAGTTGACTACAATAAACAGGAGAATTTCACACAACTAGAAATTTAACTCTAATAAATGAAACCACAACACAAAGTCCACGAATACAGCCCTTGACAAATACACCATAGTCAATCACTAGATGACAATAAGAGCAAGTTAGCACCCTCCAAAAGGTTTTTTTTTTTTTTTTTTGAAGTGTGAAATCCAGACTCCTCATCATGATCTGTAAGAGCCAGGGGGCCTGGGGCTCTTATCTGTGTGATGTCACCACCTGCAATGCTCACCCTGCTGGAGGCAGCCTGGCCTTCTTGCGGTCATGAGACAGAGCAGGCCTGCTCGCCTTTGAAAATCTGGAGAGTCGTCGCCAGTTTCTCAACTTGCAGTGAGCCAGGGAGATGAATAAGACCCTTCCTTATCACTCGGTGCCGTTTCCAGCAGGAACCACAGGGTCAAGCTGTATGAACATGTCCATGGAGTTTGTAGCAGGTCACCCTTCCTTCCAGAAGCCTCTTTATACTGGAGGGCTCCTGAAATCTTACCTTGACGGTACCTCCCAAGCTGCCCCTCACGTGAAGGATGCTCTGTTTTCAATAGCCTTACTCTAGTTTGCTCGTGAACTTGTCACTACCCGAAAGTAACTTATTTGTGTAATCTTTTAGTTAGTTCATTAGAGACTCAGGACATCCCTTTAGATGGATTATTGTGAATCTCCTGTCGCTAGATGGTAAATCCAGCAAGGGCAGGAATTTTGTCCCAAACCTTTCTACAGCACCAGCACCTAGACCAGTGGGTGCCATAGAATGTAATATGTAGTATGTAGTATGTTTGTAGAATGCTATGTAGTATAATGTAGTATGTAGTATGTTTGTAGAATGCTATGTAGTATAATGTAGTATGTAGTATGTTTGTAGAATGCTATGTAGTATAATGTAGTATGTAGTATGCTTGTAGAATGCTATGTAGTATGTAGTATGTTTATAGAATGCTATGTAGTATAATGTAGTATGTAGTATGCTTGTAGAATGCTATGTAGTATAATGTAGTATGTAGTATGTTTATAGAATGCTATGCAGTATGCTACATAGAAGGTATCTGGTAGAAACGTCTGAATCATTTTGCAGTGAAGACATTCTTTCCAACACAAAAATTGGAGAACCCATGATCAAAAATGATTAAGACATGTGTTCGCAGTCTTAAAAAATCCACACAAGAACATATCAAAAATGAAATCATGAGACAATACAATAAGAAAACTATTTGCAAAATGTTTGTCACAGGCTCATTTTTTTTATTTTTATTTTGTTAAAGATTTATTTATTTATTTGAAAGAGTTACACAGAGAGAGGAGAGGCAAAGAGAGGGAGAGAGAGAGAGAGAGAGAGAGAGAGAGAGAGGTCTTCCATGCGATAGTTTACTCCCCTATTGGCCACAATGGCTGGAGCTGAGCCAATCTGCACCCGCGTGGGAGACCCGGAAGAAGCTCCTGGCTTTGGATCAGCACAGCTCCAGCCATTGCAGTCATTTTAGGGAGTGAACCAGCAGTCAGATGGAAGACCTCTCTCTCTCTCTCTCTCTCTCTCTCTGCCTCTCCTTCTCTCTCTGTGTACCTCTGACTTTCAAATAAAAATAAATAAATCTTTAATAAAAAAGAAAGCTCATAAAATGGAATTAAAATTAAGATTTTGCAACAAAATCTTTAAATCTGTATATAGTTTCTTAATAATGTGTATTTTTCATGACATTTTTGAAGACTCTTTGTATATAAGGAATATATACAAAAAGAATACAAAGAATTCATAAAATAAAGACTGGCTTTCTTAGAATTAATATAGATCACTAAAGCAATGAAATGTCATTTTTTAGCTATAAATTAGTTGCCAGATATATGTTGTGAGTGTAGAGGGAATTAAATACACTTCCTGAAGCAGGGTTGAACTGATACAAAGCCATAAAATTATTCGTACACTTTTACCCTACAAGTCACCTACAAGGAGTCTTCAAAGAAACTGTGAAAAATCAGGCATGAATTTCAAAATTTTTGCAGCAAAATAAACTCATCCATTACATCCATTCTTCCTTGTTTTTTTTTTAAATAAATTACTTTATTATTTAAAATGCTTGACTAACATCTGATTCCTGTACGCTTTTACGAGGCACAGGGCAACGTTGCGACACGGACACACAGCATAAACCAGTCAAGCCAGCATCCAGGCTTTCCACCTCGCTGCTCTCACCTTGTGACTGGAGCCTCGAAGCAGCCCCTGTCCTCCAGGGCTTCACAGGGTGCATAACAGATTACCGTGACCCAGAGCCACCCACTGTGCCGTGGACCAGCAGGACCTCGTGCTTCCAGCTGACCGTGCTTTGGCGCCCACCACCCAAGCTCACTATGCACCTCTTCCGTCGTGTTTCCAGTCTGTCGTCAGATCTGACCATTGGTTAATGTCCCCATAACAGGGAGCATTCGTCCTTTGTATCCGACTTATTTCATGCAATATAATGACCCAGTTACATCCAATTAGTCACAAACGTTAGGATTACATTTTTTGCTTTAGAGCTGGATATTAGCTTAGCGAGTATGTAAATCGTACTTCCTTTAGCCACTCACCTACTGCTGGAGATCAAGGGAACTATATTCCGTATTTGACATAGGGTGGTGAGCACTGCAGTGGACCTAGGAAGGTGTTATCTCTTTATTACACTGCTCTCAATGTCTTTGACTATGTATTCCCAGAAGAGAATAATTGGGTCAAATGGGAAACCTAGTCTTATTTCTTTATTTTTTAAGGATTCTCCATACTGTTCTGCATAATGGCTGTGCTAATTTGCATTCCCACCAACAGTGCAAAAGGGTTTCCTTTCTTCCACATACTCATCAGCATTTCTTTCTGACAGCTCACTGTGGTTTTGATTTGCATTTTCCTGATAGCTCGTTTTTGCTGAGTCATCTTTCAAGTTCATGTTGCCCATGTATATTTCTTTTATCCCCCATTTTAAAAACCAGGATTGTTTGTTTCACTGTTGTTGAGTTTTTTTTAAAATTTCTCTTATATTCTGAATATTAAGCCTTTGTCAGACGATTGATTTGCACATACTGTCCCCATGCTGTAGGATGTGTCTTCACACCCCTGTTTCCATTGGTGTGCCAAAACTTCTTGCTTTGATACAATCCCATCTTTCTTGGGTCTTATCCAAAAAGCCATTGCCTTTACTGATGTCTTGAAAGGTGTCCCCGGTGTTTTCTTCTAGCAGTTTCGTAGCTTCAGGTCTCACATTTGGATCTTGATCCACACTGAGGTGATTGCTGTGTAAGGTGAGAAGCGGGAGAGGGGTGCCCGGGCTTCAGTGTGCTGCATACGAGAGGATGTAGCTTCCCCAGCACCATTTATTGAACAGGCTGTCCTGTCTGTCCTGTACATTTTTGGTGTCTGTGTGAACGATCAGTTGGCTATAAGTTGGTGGAGTCTCTTCTCTTCCAATGTTCCATGTGTCTGTATTTATGTTTTGGTTACAGTAACCAGTAAGTCTTGAAATTTGATATTAAATCCACTTCTCCCTGAAGTTTTTGAAGTGTCTTTCCATATGAGTTATTCCTTAGGGAAATAATCAGATGGAAGCAAAGATTTATGGATGACAATTTGCAGAAATGCCATTTACAAAATAGCAATAGCTTAGATATCCAACCACAGAGTACATGTTAAGTGTGTTCATGCAGTTAAGCATAGGACAAACATTTGAAGTCACAATCACATGAAAAATTCACACAGAATGTGAGTAAAAGAAACCAATACTTGTGAGCCGGCACCATGGCTCAACAGGCTAATCCTCCTCCTTGCAGCACCGGCACACCAGGTTCTAGTCCCGGTTGGGGCGCCGGATTCTGTCCCGGTTGCCCCTCTTCCAGGCCAGCTCTCTGCTGTGGCCCGGCAGTGCAGTGGAGGATGGCCCAAGTGCTTGGGCCCTGCACCCCATGGGAGACCAGGAAAAGCACCTAGCACCTGGCTCCTGCCATCGAATGAGCGCGGTGCGCCGGCCGCAGTGCGCCGGCCGTGGCGGCCATTGGAGGGTGAACCAACGGCAAAGGAAGACCTTTCTCTCTGTCTCTCTCTCTCACTGTCCACTCTGCCTGTCAAAAAAAAAAAAAAAAAACAATACTTGCATAGCCACCAAAGAAGGCGTGATACAAAAATTATCTGTTGTATATCCTAAGCTCTTAATTTTTGATAAATAGATTCACATTTATGTATATGTATTTTCATGAATATATACACAGAGAACAAACTGAAAGAAAATACACCAATATCCTCACAGTTCTCATTTCAGGCTAATACTTCTGTGACCAATTTTTTTCTAAAGATTTATTTATTTATTTGAAAGAGTTACACAGAAAGAATAACTTTTATTACTTTTATAATTTATATTTATTTTTTGTAAAAATTTATTTATTTATTTTAAAAGTCAAAGTTATAAATAGGGAGATCCTCCATCCACTGGTTCAATGGACAGCACTGGGCCAACCTGAAGCCAGGAGCTAGGAGCTTCTTCCAGTCTCCGAAGCGGGTGCAGGGGCCCAAGCACTTGGGCCATCTTCCACTGCTTTCCCAGGCACATTAGCAAGGAGCTGGATTAGAAGAGGAGCAGCCGGGATTTGAACCTGCGCCTATATGATTATATAATAATGATAGTCATAATCATAATCATAATGATGTTATACTCAAACAACTAGAATTACTTGTCTGCAATTACGCAGTGCATATTGAAAGATATTGGAAGGTTTGATTCTTGAACCCTGAGCTTTGCTCACTGGAAAAACTTGAATTTTCTGTACTGGGACCTCATCTCTGAAGCGCAACCCACTGAAAAGCCTTTCTATTTAGCAAACAACATAATATCAGCTCAAAGCTAACTCAGCAGATGACAAGAGGAATTATACAATAAACTATCATACCCATTTTAGTAGAACCTAAATTTGGATTCAAAACTCAGAGTATTTTTCAAGATGTAGGGGGAAAAAAAAATCACCCTTTGGGTGATTTTTCCAAACCGATTCGAGTGGCTAAAAGAAGGTTGCCGGGATCTTTCCACCTGCTACGTTACATGGATTTAACTGGCTTTCTCTACCCTTTTCAGATTGGCCAGCTACTGTTATTGTTCCAAATCTAGATCCTCAGTACCGAATCACACTGGCATACGTATTCCTAACCTGGCACAAATGACATCTTTATAACTCTCCATCCATCTGGGACACGAAATGAGTGAGCTGGAGTCACTGCTGACAGAATTATACTTATAAACAATATTTATGACAAAGACTTTGTTCAGAGATTATCTGAGTTTACATATTCATTCAACATATATTTATGTAGCATTAATTCTTCCTAGGTGTTGGGTGAACTAGATAGGTGACTTGTGTATTCAAATATATACATTATATAGATAGATAGATGTAAACATTATATATAAGTACACACATTATAAATGTATATATTTATTATATATGAGGATATTCCCAAAATTTCATAGAAAAATGGAAATAAAAGAATGTACGTTTTCCAGGAACATTGTGAAGCCTCCTGTACAAAGGGACATAAAAATTACTTCAGGAAATAAACACTATGGATACATTAAAATAGAATTATGGGATAGAGAATTGATTGGGAGAAGCCACTGAATGAATTCTGCCCTGGTTTCCTGGGGCTTCTGTACAAATGGCACAGACTGGGTGGCATAAAGCAATCAGATGTCTAAATGTTCTTTCTGCAGGCCCCAGGGGACATCGCCTTTTCAGCTTCTGCCTGCTGCTGGACATCTCTGGAGTTCCTTGGCTCGCAGCTGCCTCCCAGTGCCTCCTGCTGGCTTCTCAGTGTGACCCAGTCTCAACCTGGTGACCGTGGCTAAGCCCTCATTTCCAGAGAGGACAGCAGGGATAGGTTCTGGGGGCCAGGGCATCTATGCATCATTTCTGGGGGGGGGGACACAATATGACCCCATAATCAATGCTGAAAAGAAGCCTCCTATGGAAAGGGGATGTTGGAAGTAGGAACTGACTGGTGAGAAAAGCGAAGGCATAAGGCAGCCCTGGGGCAAAAATAGTTCCCTGAAGAGGATATTGTAGGAGGTAAAAGGTTAGGGTACAGGGACAGAGGGTAGGAGGAAGAAAGGCCAGGGTGGCTGCAGACAAAGAAGGAGAAAGGGAATGGGGGGAGAGGAAGGAAGGGAGGGGAAGCTAGAGCCATACACACACACACACACATACACACACACACACACACACACACACATATATATATATATATATATATATATATATGCACAGGTGCCTCCAGGATCTGTAGAGAATGGGATGGAAGCACAAGCTTATTTGATACCAAAAAAATGTTGAACTCCACACCTAGTTTTTTTCATAATAGGCTTTTCCATGAAGGTTTTGATGGATCCTTGCGTACCTGAATTGTTGGTGATCACAGCACAGCACAGAAGCAGACATTGAGCGGAGACAGGAGGAAGAGACGGGCGCCTGACCAGGGTGTCTGCATGAAGCTCTGTGGTGGACTCCCCGCCAGACCCAAACAAAACACAGGGCCTTGTGCATTCACCTCTCGCCTGAACCTCAGTTTCCACAAATACCCCCATGCTTATCCACAGGAGCCCCGTGTGCACAAATGTGCCTAGAATTGAAGCAACTTGCAAAACGCAGCTTCTCTGTCCCCTCGCTCCTCTCCCCACACCTGGAGCCCTGCTGACCAGAATTCTGGTTACTTATTGACAGTCATCAACTACCCCACTGTTCAATTTGCACACAGCCGCTTTTTCAGACTAACTTTTCTGCAGCAAGTTTCCCTCTCTCAAACACACACACACACACACACAAACACACACACACCAAATCCCATCCCGCAAATGCACCTCCTGCCATCCCACCAGCAACAAAATAATTGGAAAAAGTCTCCTGAGCAGGAAGGTATCTGGGCGCTTCTGCAAGACTGTGTCACCTCCGCAGGTGTGCAGCAGTCAGAGAAGCGGCAGCCTGGGGAGAAAGAGTGCAACTCTGAAGCCACCCCCTCAACACCCCCAACTCTGAAAAGCGCAGGCTCAGTGGCTGCGGTATTTAGATTTAGTGTAAAGGATCCCAAAACACAACTGTTGTCCGAATGGGCCGCTCGCTACCCACGTGGTGCGATCTGGGATAGTTCACTGCAGTTTTGTTGACTTCTAGGGATGCAGAAATAGTATGAACTAAGCTGAGATTTAGTCCACAGTCTGTTTATTTGTTTTTTAAGTGTCTTTTTTTTAAAAAAAGATTTATTTTATTCATTTGCAAGGCAGAGTTACAGAGAGAGGTAGAGACAGAGAGCGAGGTCTTCCATCTACTGGTTCACTCCCCAGATGGCCGCAACAGCCAGAGCTGTGCTGATCTGAAGTCAGGAGCCAAGAGCTTCTTCCAGGTCTCCCACGTGAGTACAGGGGCCCAAGGACTTGGGCCATCTTCCACAGCTTTCCCAGGCCACAGCAGAGAGCTGCATCAGAAGTGGAGTAGCCAGGACTCGAACCAGCGCCCATATGGGATGTCGGAGCTTCAGGCCAGGGCTTTAACTTGCTGCGCCACAGCGCCAGCCCCTTAAGTATCTTCTTGTATCCGTGATTTCGGTCCGGGAGTAGAAAGGGGAAGGAAGGTGAGGCCAGATTGGGGCTTTGCACGGCGTGCACTTTCCTTGAGACGCCAGGGTTTTCAGACTCAGGAAAGCACGCAGGGCTGAGGAGCCATTAACCTTGCAGCTGCTCCCAGCGGGCCCCTGGCTGAGCAACCCCACCTCCTGCTGGGCTCTGAGCCGGCTCCAGGGCCCCAGCAGGCTTGCCAAGAACTGCAGTCACTGGCATCGGGACCAGCTGGCCACGAGGCAAGTCCAGAACTTGGTGTTCTGCAGTGCCTTTGAGGTTAGACAAACAGAACACTGAAGGTCCCCCTGGGGCGCTGGGGACACGGAAGCAGTCCTGCTGCAGGTGAGCGGAGCGTGCCAGGAGGCTGAACCCATGTCCTGTGCAAGTCAGAGTAAGCAGATACAGGCTGGGCACCAGCAGGTCCTCCACACATGCGCTGTGCCTTACTGATGGCTGCCGCTGGTCAGATGTGGCAATCCAGTGTGGGTCAGTGGTGATGCGACTGAGTGGAAATCCAGCCCAGAAGGAGAGCTGACCATGCACTGGCTACCCCAGGGCACTGAGTCTCTCTGTGATGGTAGGAGAGTATTTGTCATACATGCAAATGCTGGCTGAAGGAAAATATTCTCACAGAAAAATTACATTATCAAAATATTAATAAAATTATTAATAATATTATTTTAATGATTAAATAATAAACATTAAAATTAATAATAAATTAAAATAAATAAAATACTAAACTAGATGAAATCAATAATAAATAAAATTAATAGATTAAAATAAATTAATATTTTAATTAATAAAGTATTAATATTAAAATATTATCAGAAAAATATTCTCATTGTCCTTTTCCTTGAGGTATGCAAGTGCTGATTCTCTCTCCTGCTGCGTTGTAATGTTGCATGGAAGAGTAGGAGGAAAAATCAACTTTGTGCATTTCCCAGATCCGCAGGAGACCTGCTGTAGGTTTGTTTCTATCATTGCAGGGGCATCGCAACCCAAGTGTCGCTCGGGCCAGAGCCATGTCTGATCCGTTCAGCGGGTAATTCCAGTTGCCCATGAACTTCCAAAGAAGTTCAAGTTTTATGTAACAGGCAGACAACAAGGAGAGCTGCTCACAATGACAGGAGCTGGGCCTGGCCAAGCCTGGAGCCAGGAATGCAGGTCTCCCACGTGGGTGGCAGGGCCCCCATGACTGAGGCATGGATGCCTCTCCGGACCTGCGGTGGCAGGAAGCTGGAATCAGGGTCCAGAGCTGGGAATTAAACCCAGGTACCCCACCGTGGGACCCTGGCCTCCACTCCTGCATGAAGTACCATCACACTGTTTGTGTGCATAATAGCCACAGCAAAATGGTTACACTCTTCCATGTGGGTAACTTGGTCACACTGGCGGTAGATCACGAGCAAGATACTAAGAATAATAATTAAATCTGTTCCCCCTAAATACATGCTCCACCATACATCCAGCTGGTGGCTATGCGCAAAAGCTCTTACTCCTTTCTCTCATTAATTCCATGATTAATTTTACTGAGTTAAACTACATCTTCCTGGAGTTTATTTATTGGTCCGATGTCCTACTCCAGGCACCTTTCAGACAGTCCCTACGTTTTTCTTCCACTTGGTAAGCCTTGCCAACACTGAAACTGAGACGCGGAGTTCCCTCTGAGACTTCTCCAGAGCTTCGGTGGCTTTGCCATTGAGAATCGGCGCCCGCTGGACGTCCCGGGAACCCTCGCAGGTCTGGGAAAAGCATGGTTCTTAGAAATCAGACCGAACGCCGCCAGCCTGCGCGACAGACAAGAGCCATGTGAGACTGTCCCAGGCTCAGGTAAAGAAAATAAATACTGGGGGAGTTTTACAACTGCCTTGGTTCCCCTGGCAACGCTGGCTAAACAATTCGGGGTGTGCAGGGAAGAGGTTCCCGCTGGCGGTGTGGGCGGGGGCGCCGGCAGCAGGAGCCGGGCTCCGGAGACTTGTTTTGACTTTAGTCATAGGTTGGAGAAGCGCACACGCGACTATAAATACGTATAAATAGCTCCTGCTCACGTCCTGAGCGAAAACATGTTAGTTTATGTTCACAACCCTTTTCTTTTTTAAGGGCGCTCTAAACGCCTGGGGCTCAACATCTGAATGCGAGCAGCTAATTAAAATTCTAAAAAGGAACAGCTTATCTTGAGTTTCTTTTTTAGGGAAACATTTCAACTGTAGACTGATGGTTTAATCAAAGACAGCTGTTGTATTTCAGATGCCCAAGCCTCACTTCAAAGGAGGACGTTTTGCAACATGGTTCTGGCTGTAATTCTTTTCAATAAAGTTGCGGATTTTTTCCCCCGTATTTTGAACAAAGGCTTTGAATACACTTTTCCTCAAGGTTCTTTTTGTTTTTTAATTTTGTATTGCTTCAGAATTGAGTGTGATTTCCTCTCCATGATTCAAACTAAACATCGTAATTAAAACTTCGCAGTGAAGCTACCAGCCTTTCCTCTCAGCAGTAATTAAAGATGGGGACTGTGTTCAACGAAGCTGGCTGATCCGAAAGGTGTGCTGATCGGGTTTTCAACGTGATCCGCCACAAACGCAGGAGACTGGTGTTTCAGGGACTTGGGACTATGGTGAAGACCCCGGCAGCCGTGGGAGCACAGCCTGCGTGCCCCTGCGCCTCGCTGGGCCAGATGCTAACCGCTCCCCTCACCGACCTACTCCTTTCCAGTCCGCAGTGTTTGGGGTCTCCATTCACCCTAACTCAGGGGAAGAAAGCACTTCCGGTTGGGGCTCCTCCCCTCTCCCCTGCCCTCTCCCTTTCCCCACCACCCTGCCCAAGACTTCACCTGGAGACCCCTTTGTCCCTAACCCCACCCCCACTCACCTCGCTACACATGGGGCTTCTTTAGGGCACTCTGCTCCCTTGGCAACATCGAAGCTTTGTAATTGTTGTTTTTGATAGCTTGATAGCCACAATTTTACAATTAAACGTTAAAAACAAGTAGTTCCCTTCCCATGAGTACACCTTTTTAAAGACTACCCAGGCTTAGTATCCTCAGCCTGATCTCTGGTTTGAAAACGCATTTCGACCCCAGGGCCTTTGCACAGGATTTTCTGGCTGCATTAAAGCTCCAAGCGTGCTCTTCTCCTGTGTAACCCTACCTTTCTCTATGCTGAGCTTCCGTGACACTTCTGTAGAGAGGCTTTTCTTGACCTGACCAGTTTAAACCAAGCCCTACTTTGCTTTCTCCTTTACAGAATCTGAGACTTTTCATTTTTGAGCGTTTACCCAGATTCTTCATATGATTAGATGTTTACTTAATTGTGTACTTTTTGTTGCTTTAGACCTCATCTTCCACAAACATATCCCTCCAATGTATTCCTGAGGCATATATCCGTTTACCCAGCATGCAGCAGGTAGTGAACAAATATTTATGAATGAACCTAGAAGTCACTATATCCGTGCGTGAGGAGATAACAGAGGAACTTACGGTTTCGGATTTTCAGCCCAGAGGAGATGAGTAGATAGTGAACACAAGAGATTTCGCAATGGAGGGAAAAACACAGGTTTGGAATCAGACAAGGAGAATTCCAGGAGCAACCCTGTCCTTTAACGAGCTCCGAGATTTGGGGGAAACTCTTGGACTCCTGTGACATTCTGCAACGTGGAGAGAATGGCAGCAGTGTTGTAAAAGCCAGATGAGATAATGCGTGTGAAAGTGCCTTGTGCGTTGTAACACAGCCTGACGTTCTTGTTGTGGACACACATGCCCAGGGCTCATTCCCCTGGAGCTCAGGGTACACACCCCACAGAGCCGGCCTCTATGCCCTATTCATACTGAGGAAGGTGCTAGGGAGGGGATGGGTACACAAAGGCAGGATTCAAGTCATGCCTGTGTGCTTGCTTTCTTCCCCTTAGCTCACATAATAATTCAGCAACTACTCATTGGGTACCCACCACGTTCCAGCCCAGACCTGGCACTAACTAATCATAAGGAATCAGACATGCTCATCTGAGAAGATAAACCTAGGGTGCTGATGATGCTAGCAGGGCCAGTAAACTTTCTCTTTTTTGGAGACAAAAAATTCTGGACGTGAATCCAGCTTTTCAACACTTACTGTGGAGGTGTTTGTTTATCCTAAGCGCAGGTCCTTGATTCTGGTCAAAATAAAGGCTGGTCAATAATATCTATCCTTAATATTATTTTTTGACAGGCAGAGTGGACAGAGAGAGAGACAGAGATCCTTAATATTTTTTTTTTAAAAATTGTTTTTATTTATTTGAAAGCCAGAGTTAAAGAGAGAGAGGGAGAGACAGAGAAGTTTTCCATATGCTGATTCCCTCCCCAAATGGCTACAACAGCCAATGCAGAGCCAGGCTGAAGCCAGGAGCCAGAAGCCAGGAGCCAGGAGTGTCTTCTGGGTCTCCCACAAGCATGCAGGGGCCCAAGCACTTGGGCTACCTTCCGTTGCTTTCCCAGGCCACAAGCAGGGAGCTAGATTGGAAGTGGAGCAGCCAAGAACTGAACCAGGCCTATATGGGATGCTGGTGCGACAGGTAGAGGTTTAACCTACTGTGCTACAGCACCAGCCCCTGTCCCCAGTATTGTTATGAAGAATAATTCAGATAATAAATGTTAAAAACATGGTACACTAGTCACTTAGTAAATGTTCACTTTCTACTTTTCCTGCATTTTCACAAATCTTACTAAATATGAAATCCACCACACACATGCAAACAGCTGTGCTACCAATGACAAGAGACTGGGAGCTGGTGCCAGACACCAGCCCACTGGCTAGTGGCATTGCCCCCTTGTCCACAGTCTTCGTGAACCCCTGGCTTTGCTGCGGAAAGCCCAGTCCTGGAAGGCATCCACTTGCAATTTGTGGATGCTTGTGCCGTAATGCTTGAAATTCTACTGTCCACACCGTTCACTGAAAACCTGTGTGCGAAGAGAGGAGCGAGCAGGCAGTGGCAGTGAGAGGTTATGAGCAAGCCCTAGCCCTTGGGGTGGGGAGGAAGGACCCCACGCTGGCTCCCAGTGGGTGCTCTTGTCCTCTACACAATTCGGAAACTCTTTAATCTCTCAAATTCATCTGAGAGCTCTTGGGCAGGCCTTTGGGAGCTCTGCTCAGGTCATGTCAAAATGTTATTCAGACTTTGGGAAAGAGAGTCGTGGAGTGTAGCACAGGACTTAAGGTCATGGGGCTTTGGAGTCAGGTTATCCTGGGTCCACGTTGTCTCATCACAGCCCCAGGGGAAAAGGAAGGGTCCCTATCGCTTTTCTGTCGATGCTGTAACAAAATGCCACCAACATGGTGACATTAAAAAAAATAATAATAACATGTTACAGTTCCGGGTGTCAGCAGTCTGAATGTCTCTGCAGAGATGAGTTCCTTCTGGAAGGGTAGGAGAAGGGTTGCTCCTTGGAGCCGGCACCGTGGCGCAGCACAGAAGGCCACCACCTGCAACGCCAGCATCCCGTGTGGGCACAGGTTCGAGTCCCAGCTGCTCCACTTTCAATCCGGCTCCCTGCTAATGCACCTGAGAAAAGCAGAGGAAGATGGCCCAAGTGCACCCATGTGGGAGACCCGGATAAGGCTGCTGGCTTCGGCCTGCCTCTGCCCCAGCTGTTGTGGCCATCTGGGCAGTGAACCAGCAGATGGAAGATCACTCAGCCTCTCCATCTCTCTCTGTAATTCTGACTTTACAAAAAAATAGTTTTTTTTTAAATTAAAAGGATGGCTTCTTGTCTCTCTAGCTTATAGAAGCTGCCCATGCGCCTTAACTGTGGTCCTTCCTCCATCTGCAAAGCCAGCAGCGACTACTGAGAAGTGACAGTGTGACACAGTCTATTAACATGCTGCTTGGGAGCCTGCATCTCCTATCACAGCCGTCACATCATGTCATATCGTAGCGTCACATCCCAGCTGCTCCGCTTCTGACCGGCTCTTGGTTAATGTGCCTAAGGAATCCATGGATGGGATTCGACCTGGCCCAATCCCAACTGCTGCAGACATTTGGAGAGTGACCCAGCAGCTGATGATCTGTGTCTGTCTCACCTTCTTTCTCTGTAACCCCGACTTTCAAAATAAATGAAAATATCTGTTTTACAAAAGAAAAATGCTGATTAAATAAATAAGGGCATAGGTGAATGAATGAATGTGAGAGCCTGCAGCTCAGTTCTCCAGGGGTAACCTTCCCACGCTGTCTGCTTTCCTCCAGATCTGACTTTCGAGGAAGACAAGGACCATGTTTTGTTTTGTTTTACGAATTATTTACTTATCTGGAAGGGGAGAGAGACAGAAGGTTCACTCCCCAAATGTCTACAGTGGCCCGAGGAGGCACCTGGCTGAAGCCAGGAGCCCCGAGTTCCTTCCAGATCTCCCACAGGGGTGTCAGGGCCCAAGCACTTGGGGCCATCATCCTGCACCTCCCCAGGCTCACTGGCAGGGAGCTGGCTTGTGAGTGAACACCCGGCACTCAGCCAGCACTCTGATACAGGATGCTGGTGCTGCGGGCACCACACTGCAGCGCCAGCCTCCGCGGACTTCCCTTTGACCTGGGAGTACTCAACCTCCTTACCTTAACCTCTGTCGGGCTCCTCCAGAGTCCTCTTCATGGGGTTCTTTTTCCGGGGCGGCTGCCTCGCACTCTCCTTTTTCTCCTCGTTGGATCCTACTTCCGAAGCTCCCTAGCTGTGGCTTTAACCAGGCTGTGTCACCATGCCAGCCCTAACCGTGCTCTCTTGAAGGTCCATGAAGAGAGGTGGCAGTCGCTGGGGAACTTGGAAGCTGGCATTTAGCCTACGGTGGCCAGCTTGGGGGACGCTGGCTGGCCGAGTCTGGTGGCAGGCAGGAAGAACACCTTCCGATTCTCCCAAAGCAGGTGTTCCTGGGTGATTTCCCTAACAAGTTTACAACCAGAGGTCAGCTGGCTCCTTTTGTGCATTGTGTACTTACCACCCCCGATTTGGTTTCCTGCCCTGCTTTTGTGATCGGTCTTGTCACCCAAGCCTAAGAGAATGCTGCCTGCCATCGTTATCAGCAGTACATGACGACTGCTTTCAGTGGTGACACTAACATGCACTGCTCCAGTACGGGTTCCAGGCAGTGTCGTGTCAGCGTCCCGTGGGTGAGCTCCCATTCCGTCACCAGGCAGGTTGCAATCTATCCTTCCTGATGGCTAAGCTTTCTCTAAGTACTGGCTTTGCCCTGACAGGTGTGTCCAAGGCGCAGGTTTGAGCTGCGGACGGCCTCACAGCCCTGTCAGCAACTTCCCTAGGAGCTAAACACCTCCCCTGGGCTCCTGGAACCCCGACTTGGGAAGATTGTGAGAGCCTAAGCAACCTGGTTTGTCCCATCGCACGCCCCTGGCTTCAGTTCTCTTTGAAAAGAGAACGTCTGCACAAGCTGAAGGCCAAGGCGAAGGTGAAGGAGAAGGGAACACCAGCAGGCAGCCCCGCCCCGTCAGGGAATGTAGCTTTCACCCGAGGAGAGAGGCTGGCAGCTCAACTGTTAAACCTGCCCCGGGGCTTGCTTCCTGAGATCACTCTGACATCATCGTGTAATCTGAGCCTGGAGCCCCGGCTCACACTTTAAATAGCAGTTCCCGGCCAGATCCTGCCACAGACTCACTGCACAGGCCCCGAGAGCGGAATTCTGGAAGATCCCCACATCGATGAAAGCAAAGCGGAGCCACCAAGCCGTCGCCATGTCCACGTCCCTGAGAGTGAGCCCCTCCATCCACGGCTACCACTTCGACACGGCCTCTCGCAAGAAAGCAGTGGGCAACATCTTCGAGAACATAGACCAGGAGTCCCTGCAGAGGCTCTTCAAGAACTCCGGAGACAAGAAGGCGGAGGAGAGGGCCAGGATCATTTTCGCCATAGATCAGGATCTGGAAGAGAAGACGCGAGCCCTGATGGCGCTCAAGAAGAGGACGAAAGACAAGTTGCTCCAGTTCCTGAAGCTGCGGAAATACTCCATCAAGGTGCACTGAGGGCCTGAGCGTGCTGACGGGACACGCAGAGACCAAGTGAGTTGGCGAGAGCCTGGCAGGCGCAGCCTTGGGGGGTCTGCCTTGTTTCCCTGCTGTCGGGGACCATCCTGAGGATGGAAAAGGACGGAGAGCCTGGTGACAGACACTGGGACCGGCTCCACGCCCTGCGCTGCAGCGCTGGAGAGCCGAATGCTGGGCGCGAGGGTCTGCAGGCTCTCCCAGCAGGACAGGGCTGACGCTGTGGAAGAGTGTGGACAGACGCAGTGAGATCTGAAGATGACAACGCGGCTGGGGAAGGCACGAAGCCGGGGTCGCTTTGTCAGGCCCTAGGACTCAAATCCAAACTGAACTTTTCTTTTTTTCTTTTATTTTTTAAACAGAGTGGGTAGGGAGCAGGAAGTGGGAGAGAAAACAAGCGTAAATTGTTGGCTGAGAACTTTCTTGTCTGCTGAGTGTTTCAGGCGGTGCCGAGCCTCACTGTTGTCTGGCGGTGTCGGATTTAAGAGCTGGGTGCTTGATCATTTATTTGCATTTAGTACAGTGCCTGAAAAAAAAATGTGTGGCATGGGTGTTAAGTACAAGGCAAGGAATTGTACTAAATTTAGCAGCTCAGTTGAAACCAAACGCCACCTTCTGGTTTGTCAAGGGTTTTTCTACTTGTCAAACAGGCTGCACAGAAGTTTAAAATAATGGGGTCCTTTTGGAAATCCAAAGTACTGTGAAAAAAATTATGTTTCTTAATTTACTGAGTATTGCTAAAATATATTCTAATTAAATCTCAGTTATCACAGTCAGCATTAGGACGTGAATACGATACACTCAATATTTTCTAAAGATGCTATGGTTTCTATAAGTTATTATACCTGGGAATTGATATACAACCATAATAAATTATGATAAACATAGTTGCTCTTGGTCTGTGATACTTGGTCTCAAGGGGTAACATAAATTTGGGTGATAAACTTTCCTAAAGATTTGACTCTAAGAATAAAAGGTGCTTTAAGAATTGTTTGCTGTGACTTACCCAACTCTTTCAAGACAGATTCTTCCATCCAGTATCAGAGGCATTTCTGGGCCCAACTTTCAAATCTAAGACATAGATACAGAAATTCCCAGGCTGACTTGTTCACCTTGCTGCCTACATAGCCATGAGGGGTGAGTGGGAAAGACTTCCTCTTCAGAGGAAGATATTTCTTTCTCCCAAAATCACACATTGTGGGGCTAGTGACTGAATGAAGATCGATTCTGTGTGTTATCGCCATCCCTTTCATATAAACCAACATGAAAAGAACATTAGCATCTCTGCTTATTTCTGGGTAAAATAAAACTGCCCCCAGAAATTCTTTCAGAAACCACCCACAAATGTTTTTAAAAGCCCTGAACAGAGTAAAACAAAATAAGTGAACTATCTGAGATCTTAGGGGGTGGTTATGAGTCAGGATGCTAACAGTCAGGTTTTTAAAAGAAAATCCAACAGTAAAGTGTGTTCTCAAATATGAATGAATTCATCTACTGAAGATGGTAACATCACTCCCTTAAGGAGGAGTGCCTTCCAAGAAAGCTTTTGTGAGAATCATGAATTAATAAGAAGTGCGTGTGCGCACGTGGGTGTGCCTACATGCACTTTTCTGGGAGAGGCATTGAGGATTTTCATCAGGTTGGCAGGTAGTCCTGACACTAAAACACCCCTGAGGGCAGCAGAGGAAGGGGTTGTCCGGGGGCTCAGGTCCCAAGAGCGACATCTGTCAAGACGTCCTCCCCTCCGTCACCCTGTCTCCCCATCCTAGTGCACAGGAATGGCTCCGTGTCCTCTGCATGTGCTAGGACTCCGCCTCCTTCCCTACCCAGGCCCATCAATGAGAAGACTTGATTTCCAGTCAAAGACTGAAGTCTATTTTTGGTGATGTGCAAGTTCAAGGGCTGGAATTATTATACTTTTAACTCGTTACTGCACCACCTTTGCTTTAAATGAAACACAAGGGCTGGGTGATCCTCTTTCCACATTAGTATGTAGTAAATTGTTTTCTTGCAACATATTATCATTATTTTCTGATTACAAGACTGTAACATGGGAAACTGACAGGTAATTTAGATAAGACCCACAGAGATGCAGAGAATGAAATCCCTTCCTGTTGATCATTGCAAACTTGCTGTCTTTACCCTCCGTGGAGAGCAGCAGCTGGGATCCATGTGATTGCGCACAGGTGAGTTTTAGTGCCGCCATGCATTTATCGTTTTAATGCGAGGTGAAAATATACATCATTGGAATGGGGAGCATAGGTTTAGTCCAGATGTCCATCCACAGTCCAGGGATGGCCAAATACATCTCCAGAGAGTTCCCTGAAGTGGGAGAAATAGGGGGTCAGCGTTGTGTGCCGCAGGCTAGGCTGCTGCTTGAAATACTGGCATCCCCTATCAGAGCACAGGTTTGAGTTCCAGCTATTACGAATTTCCATCCAACTCCCTGTGGAGGCACCTGGGAAAGCAGCGGAAGATGACCCAAATACTTGGGCCCCTGCCATCCACTTGGGAGACCTGGATGGAGTTTTGAGCTTCTGGTTTTAGCATGGCCCAGCCCCAGCCATCTGTGGTCATTTGGGAGTGAATCAACGAAAGGAAGATGGTTTTTTGGTGTATTAGGTAATTTAATTATTACCATGACATAAGAAATAAGTTCACATGTGTCTACTAGGGGGAGAGAGAGAGAGAGGACGCTGAAGCCCAGAGGGATGAAGACACAGTTAAGCAAATTCTGCAAAGCCAGCCTCCATCGCTACTAGCTTCTCATGAGAAAGACGGGAAGGCGTGACCCCTGAGCAGTCGCTGCTGCATGATCTATGCGTTTGTCTGTTTATTTGGCACGTGCATTATGTGGAGAAAGTGCCATAACTTAATCATTTTAGACTTGTCTGCGGTTTCACAGATGTAGCCTTTCACACCTGCAGTTGAAATAACAGCTGAGTAGCACCTTGGAGCAAGAGGCCATGTCCAAGTTCTCTTCTTCTAGTCCATCAGGGCATTGGGTGTCAGTTTGTTCACTGGGGCAAATCAAACACCGTGAATTCATTATTTTATTTGCTCAGTTCATCACCTGGCCTTCAGAAAAAAGAGAGTCTAACAAATAGGAAAAGGTGTCCAGGGTTGATGACGACTACCTTTTCCTGTTGTCAGAGGCAGTCAGAGGGTGCAACTGATATTTCCCTGGAAAGTCTTACCTGCAAGTAAAGAACCAATTAAGCCATGGTTTGGGAAGTGCATGCCTTCCAGAATCTCCCATTTACTTCTAGACCCTGCATCTGGGTTTCCCCGAAGGACATAACCCTCTTTCTTACAAATTGGAAATTAGAAGGTGGCAAGAGTATTTGTACCTTGTCTGTTCATTCAACAACAACAACGAGGAAGTCCCCATAAATAGGGGCTAGCAGGGGCAGAACGGAGCCTTCCCCTCCTGTCAGAAGAGCCAGAAAATGCCTTAGGATGAATAGAACGCAGTGAGGTGCATGACAGGAGCTTACGCAGGATACTGGGGGAGCTCCGGGCAGAAATAGTGCATGTGTGAGTGTGTGTGTCCAGGGAGGAGCCGGAGAACTGGAGGCAATTTAACCCAGCTTGGGGAGGTGCTGGAAGACTGCACGGGAAGTAAGAGCCGGGAAAGTGGATGATGGGAATTGTTTGAGGATCTCCAAGCAGTTCCAAACGGCTGGAGGGCCAAGAATTTCTGAGAAGTATCAAGAAAGTCATCTGGGCCTTAAATGACAAGCTTGAGTATTAATATGATTCCAAAGGTATTAGATGGACAGTGGGAAGTTCAAATAGAGGAGGAACACCTGCCAACAAACAACTATGCATCAGACCCTAGGAAAAGTATGCCTTCTCTTTTAAGACATAATGCAGGCTAGCGGCTACAGATTCTCCCAGAACTCTCTTGCCTCATGGCAGGTCTGTTTAATGGAAAGCTGTACAGGGCCTCTGCAATTCAACAATGACAGGCAGGTGCATGGGTGGTGAAGACGAAACACAAGTAGGAGATGATGAAGGGAAGCGTCGAGAGTCCAGAGTTGGGGAACAGCAAACTCACAGACAACCAGAATCATTCTTTAGGAAGTTGTGACTATGCTTGCACCTTGGAATGAGTCTTGGTATTTTCCAGATATTATAAATAATATTTTATTAATATGTTTTATTTTTTATTAATACGTTTTGCCTTCACGTGAATAACTTCTGCAAACAAAACTGCCAGATATCTTCCGTGCTCCTCACAGGTCCAAGCACGTGCATCCTGCTCCAACACGCCTTCATGGTGACAGTGGCTGTGGTTCAGCTAAGTGTCGGCCTTACGTACTGCCCTACGGAGCTTTGGGTATCGTGTTGCAACCAGCGTCAGCAGTGGATTAAAGTAAAAGGGAAGACTTCTGCGTGGTGGCACCTTCCCCCAACCCCTCCCCTTTGCACACGTGCTGGCCCGAGGCAACCACACGCCCAGACTACAGAGCCACAGGCCAGCTGTGCCTGAGAACTGCCTTGTGTTTAGCTGTGGGCGGCAGAAGCATGACGGGAAGACAGCCATTTGTGTCTGCAGTTCTGGGGTTTTTCCCAACAATATTGTGAACACATTCTTGTTTTATCTCGGCATTTCATCTGCAATGGGGAACAAAAAGAATGTTCCGCTGGGAGATGTGCGTGACCTCCATCAGGCTTTGTGTTCTACATCGCTGGGAGGGTGACTGTACCACCTTACATGACAGAATTTCTTCATGGGTCACTTAACATCCCATATGCCATACGGTTTCTCTGAAATCTAATGAAACATCAAAGAAAAGATTTTGATCAGGAGCAAGCATTTGACTTAACAGTTAAGACTCCACTTTTTAAAAAATATTATTTATTTGAGAAGCAGAGTTACAGACAGAAAGAGGGGGAGACAGAGAGAGAGGTCTTCCTTTCACTGGTTCACTCCCCTAATGGCCACAGTGGCCAGAGCTGGGCTGAACTGAAGCCAAGGAGCAAGGAGCTTCTTCTGGGTCTCCCAAGCAGGTGCAGGGGCCCAAGGACTTGGGCCTTCTTCTACTGCTTTCCCAGGCCGTAGCAGAGAGCTGGATCAGAAGTGGAGCAGCCAGGACTCGAACCAGCACCCATATGGGATGCCGACACTGCAGGCAGAAACTCAACTTCCTAAGCCACAGTACCGACCCCATCCCATGTCAGAGTGCCAACCTCTATTCCTGATTCCAGCTTCCTGCTAATGCACACTCTTAGGAGGCTGCTGTGAAGGCTCAAAGAAATTGGGTCCCTGCTACCACCCATGGGAGACCTAGATGGAGTTCCTGGTTCCTTGTCTTGGCCAAGTCTTGGCCAGTGTGTACATTTAGGGAATGAACCTGCATATGAGAGCTCCCTCTGTCCTGTCTCTCTGCCTCCTAGATCAATAAATACTTTTTCTTTTTTTTCCTTTTTTTATTTTTTTTTATTTTTTTATTTTTATTTTTTTTGACAGGCACAGTGGACAGCGAGAGAGAGAGACAGAGAGAAAGGTCTTCCTTTTGCCGTTGGTTCACCCTCCAATGGCTGCCGCGGATGGCGCACTGCGGCAGGCGCACCGCGCTCATCCGATGGCAGGAGCCAGGTGCTAGGTGCTTTTCTTGGTCTCCCATGGGGTGCAGGGCCCAAGCACTTGGGCCATCCTCCACTGCACTCCTGGGCCACAGCAGAGGGCTGGCCTGGAAGAGGGGCAACCGGGACAGAATCCGGCGCCCTGACCGGGACTAGAACCCAGTGTGCCGGCGCCGCAAGGCGGAGGATTAGCCTGTTGAGCCACGGCGCCGGCCAATAAATACTTTTTCAAAGTTGTGATCGTAAGTGATTGTTGCTGAAGGCACACTGTGGGATTGTAACCGTGGCTACAGCTGTCTGTCTCACAACCCTCCTCTTTTCTGGTTGTCTGGAGCCCTGGTGGGGCTGATAGTTGATATTTTCACTCTCACATCCCAGCAGTTGAGAGAGGTGTGGAGGCAGCCTCCACTGGTGGTGAGATTTGAAATCATTTGTGGAGTTTTTACAATGTGGGTTTCTGGGGGCGGCGGCACTGTGGTGTAGTGGGCTAAGCCTCCGCTGGCATCCCATATGAGCACCTGTTCTAGTCCCAGATGTACATCTTCTGATCCAGCTCTCTGCTGTGGCCTGGGAAAGCAATAGAAGATGTCCCAAGTGCCTAGGCCCTTGCACCTGCGTGGGAGACCTGGAAGAAGCTCCTGGCTCCAGATCGGCACAGCTCCGATTATTGTGGTTATTTGGGGGAGTAAACCAGCAGATGAAAGATCTTTCTCTCTGTCTCTACCTCTTTCTGTCTGTAACTCTACCTTTCAAATAAATAAAGTAAAAATTTTTTAAATGTGGGTTTCTGGGCATCAGGCCCGGTGCTAGGTATTTCTGCAAAGCTCCAGTCAGCAAGGGCCTCAGATCTGGGGACTGATTTCCCTGGATCTCCTGTGGATCGTACTTTGTGAGAGAAGAACAAGAAAACAGACTTGATCTCTCAGCAGGGGAGTTTTCCTGGTAGGAATTCTGTCTGGCGTTCATTAAAAATGATACATCCCTCCCACTCCCAGCCCCTCAGCCAAAGGGCACATTTGGGGTAGAACAGAAAGGTTTTGGAGTTTGTATCATGGCAGTCAGCGGAAGTGAACATTACAGTGACCTTGTCTGGTGCTTGTTTGCCTTGAGCTCCCAGTCTGGTGTTTCTTGATGCTGACAAGCCTGTGTAGCAGGGACAAAGCCTCGGTTCCCCAGTTCCCTCTCGCAGCCCCTTGATCCTGTTCTCCTGCAGCTTGTCTGTGTGCATTATGCATGCCCAAGTCTCGGGAGCAGCCGGATCTGAGAGAATCGCACAGACCCCAGTGGTCCCCAAGGCTGCCCCGTGTGCAGTGCGGTTTCCAAGGTCCCGGTGTTCCCCTGCAGAAGCTGCAGAACCTAGCGGCTGGGCGCCCCAGCCGGAGTCTCCTGGGGAGCATTGAAAAATGCTGGCTTCTGCATCTGTGAGTCCCAATGTCTGAGGCTGGGTACCTGCTGTCTGTGTTCTTCCATCGCTCCCCGGATGACGTGCTGCTCAGCCAGCCAGAGCACTGCTGACCTAGCTCGAAGTCACAGGCTGTGCCCCGTGTGAGGACGTGGCTCATTCCAGTGCAACCACATATCCCCTGGCAAATTGCGGGGCTCCGGGTATTTTGGAAAGAAACAATGATTAACCCAAGTTCTGACTGCTACCCTCCTATGGACTACGTGATTGCTATGATCTCTAATACAAACAATGCCGTCATTTTAATTGTGTTCTAAATTCTGTTTGTTCTAAGAAATCCTTCTAAGCCATGTCAGCCCTCATTGAGCTCACTGTTATCTAAACTCCCCCAAGGCATAGAAGCCTAGCAATTTTTTTTGAAGATTTATTTATTTATTTGAAAGTCAGAGTTACAAACAGAGAGAGAGAGAAAGAGAGAGAGAGAGAGAGAGAGAAGTCTTCCATCCGCTGGTTCACTCCACAATTGGCCACAACTACCAGAGCTGCGCCGATCCATAGCCAGGAGCTAGGAGCTTACTCTGGGTCTTCCCAAAGACTTGGGTCATCCTCTACCGCTTTCCCAGGCCATAGCAGGAAGCTGGATCAGAAAAGGAGCAGCTGGGACTCAAACCGGTGTCCATATGGGATGCTGGCACTGCAGGCGGTGGCTGCACCAACTATGCTACAGCACCAGTCCCAGAAGCCTAGCAATTTGAAAAATGTTTTTTTTTAAAGACTTATTTATTTATTTATTTATTTATTTGCTTTTTTGACAGGCAGAGTGGGAAGTGTGTGTGTGAGAGAGAGAGAGAGACAGAGACAGAGAGAAAGGTCTTCCTTTGCTGTTGATTCACCCTCCAATGGCCGGCGCACCACGCTCATCCGATGGCAGGAGCCAGGTGCTAGGTGCTTATCCTGGTCTCCCATGGGGTGCAGGGCCCAAGCACCTGGGCCATCCTCCGCTGCACTCCCGGGCCACAGCAGGGAGCTGGACTGGAAGAGGGGCAAGTGGGACAGAATCCGGCGCCCCGACCGGGACTAGAACTCGGTGTGCCGGCGCCGCTAGGCAGAGGATTAGCTTAGTGAGCCACGGCGCTGGCCTGAAAAATGTTTTTCTAAAGAATGGAAGAAGGCCTTTGTCCCCTGAAAGGTGCTTACCACTCCATGACCATTCTGAAGACCGGTTTTCTTAGTCCAGAGAAATTGCTCTCTTAAAAAGGGAGATTTAGCCCTCTTCAGTAGCAGGGGATCCACTTATACAATGGCACGTTCATATATTTGTGCTAAAGTTGAACTAAAAGATGAGTGTGTTTAAGATTTATATACTCGGGCCAGCGCTGGGGCACAGCAGGTAAGTCACAGCCTGAAACACTTGTCCCATATGGGCTCCAGTTCTTTAGCTGCTCTGCTTCCAACCCAGCCCCCTGCCAACGTGCCTGGGAAAGCAGTGGAAAATGGCCCAAGCCCTTGCACCTCAGCCACCCATGTGGGAGACGTAGATGGAGCTCTAGGGCTCTGGCTTCAGCTTGGCTCAGCCCTGGCCTTGGCTGCCATTTGGGGAGTGAACTAGTAGACAAAATCTCTCACTCCCTCTTTCTGCCTTTCAAACAAAATAAAAATAAATCTAAATAAGATTTATGTATTTATTTTTTAAAAGAGAGAGAGAGATGCCATCTTCTCACTCCCAAATGACTGCAGCAGCCAGGGCTAGGCCAGCCAGCTCTCCCATATGAGTGGCAGGCAGAGACACAAGGACTTGGGCCATCTTCCACTTCTTTCCCAGGCACATTAGCAAGGAGCTGGATTGGAAGCAGAGCAGCCAGGACTCAAATTGACACTCTGACATGGGATGCTGGCGTTGCAAGTTGTGGCATAAATCACTGTGCCATAACATCTGTCCTAAAAGACGCTTGCTTTGGGTGCAAAAATAACGAAACCCATGCCTAGACTTTTAATAATATGTATGTGCCTTTTGAAGACTCCTCACGTGAGTGTGCCGGCTTCCATCACTTATTAGTTAGAGGGAAATTTTCTTCTTAATCTGTCTTTTGTGGTTTTTAAAAAATTATTTATTTGAAAAGCAGAGTGACAGAAAGGAAGAAACAGATAAAAAAACAGAGAGAGAGAGAAAAAAAGAGAGATGCAGTGAGGGAGGGAGGGAGAGAGAGAGAGAGAGAGAGAGAGAGAGAGAGAGAGAATCTTTCTTTCTGTGCTGGTTCACTCCACAAATGCCTTGAGCAGCCAGACCTGGGCCAAGTCAAAGCCAGGAGCCAGGAGCTCCATCCAGGTCTCTCTCCTGTGAGTGGTACGAACCCAGGTGCTTGGGCCATCATCTCCTGCATCCCAGGCGTTTGAGCAGGGAGCTGGATCAGAAGAGGAGAGTAGCCAGGACTGGCACCAGGCACCCCCATATACAGGCTCCATAAGCAGCAGTTTAACTCACTACACCACAATGTCACCCCTACGTGTAAACTTTGGTAAATGATGTATTCCCGACTTTATGAAGTTTGGATGATGGCATGCTGTGTATTATCCACATATCCTTGTGATTCTGGGGGCAGAGTCGGAGACAAGGAGTCAGCTGGGTTGGTTTCCTCTGAGGCCTCTCCCTGCCTTGGTAGGTGGGTGTCTTCTCCCTGTGTCTCATCCACTCTTCTCTCTGCACATGCCCATGTTTAAATCATCTCATGTTGGACAGGGGCCCACTTGCAAGACTGTTCACCTCTCAATCACTTCTTCAGTGGCCTAGTCTCCAGGTTTAGACACATCCTGGAGTCATGGATCTTGGGATTTCGATACATGAATTTTGGTTGGGGAAGACACCCTTGGACTTGTCAAAGTTGTCACTCAAGAGGATTGAAGGAGTTCAGAGGTTAAGCACCTGTGAGCCTGAGATGCTTGGGGACAGGGGTTGTGTTTTGCTCACGAACAGTGCAAAGTTTCTAGTCCTGAACTTAAAGTGGGCAGGTGCCTCTGGTATTCTTTTGCATGAACACACACACGCACACGCACAACACACACGCTGGCATTACCTGAACTTGTTTCATGGAGCAAGTTGCTCATCTCTGAAATCAGCCTCTGCCTCCCTTTTGTCTCCAGCGACTCAAAGGAAGGCTTTGTCCGTTAGCGTTAAATAACTGAGCCTTGGCTGGAGCAGCGGTTCGTGCTGAAAGGGCTGTGTTGGCATGGAGTTCAGCCACGGTGCATTTCTGCCAGTAGGCACTTTGCTGCTCAGCACTCATCAGCAGCTTCCGAAATGCTCGGTGGGAGTGAGCTGATCTCACGTGATCTCCAGGCCTGTGGTTCTTGCCATAATGCTTGTACCTGAAGCCACGACTCTGAGGCGTAAGTTATTGCTTCCTCCTGCTCTCCAGCCAGCTGCACAGTCCTGTTACAGCCGGTCACAGCTCGGGCGAGTGTGAAGAAGGGAGAGAACATTGCCAGCAAGGTTTGAAAACTCCGGGTGATATGCAGGAAAATGGCTCTGCCAATCCCAAGAGGAATCCATACACCAAACCTTACAGAGTAAGGACCTCAGAATGCGTGCAATGGGGTTAGAGGCCTCCACGATCTGTGCTTGAGAAGTGGGAACCTGGGTATTTCCCAGCATTAACTGGAAAACAAAACAAAAATCCCTGACTGTGTAGAGTATCTACTACTAAGACCACACATGTGGGACAATGCGCAATCACTTAATAAAATCAGTTAACCACATTGGCCGCGCAAGTATGGGGCCTCTCCTGTATGGAGGCAAAGTAGCAGTCTCAGGGTCTGGTTTTGGACATTTTAAATGCTTGAGCAGCCAGACCTGGGCCAAGCCAAAGCCAGGAGCATGCTTGCTGGTCCCGTCCAGTAGGCACAGCCTTTCTACATATACGCGGATGATGCAGAGGCCTCCCTCCCCCTCTTTCTAGTATCTAAGGCCCTGGTGATCTTGCCCACTGCGTGGATCCAGCCTTTATCCTAAGATTTGACACCGGAATCCTGGATCCCGCTGTATTGATAGCGCTTACAGTATTTCAGTTCCTCTTCCATTATCTCTCGCTTTTTCTTCAAGGAAATGGTTTTTGTTCTTGGCATTTTCAAAGTTCAGCCATTAGGTTTGTAAAACATTGTAGATGGATGACACAGAGCTGGCTGCCTGGGCAAGACAGGACATGCCAAAGACAACAGCACTCCAAATCTGCTCTTCAGCCAAGAGGGACCAGGAACTCGCTGTGTTGGGTGCCAAGGCTAGGAGACCTGGGAGACTCACTCCCCGCTCCTAGCTAAACTCCCAGTCTGCTATAGAAACAAGGGCCACTTATTGATTCAGTAACAGGAGGAATTTAACTGCCAGCAGGAGGCCAAATTCCAAGTGAGAGCAAAAGAAGATGGGGGGTCCCGAGGATGGTTCCACCCCGGCTTTGGGAAGCTTTGTCACAGCAGAGACCACTGCAACCTTTAGCTCTTGTTGCCTAACCAACCTCCCCAATACTTACCGACTGAACATAACTGATTCAATTTAACTCGTCATTCAGTGGGTCAATGTAAGGGTTCTGCAGACTCCATCCAACTCCCATCTGCCCTCTGCTGGCTCTCTCTAGAGCCTCTGTGGTCCACTACAGGTCAGCAGGTGGCTGGACGATGTGGGATGGCCTCACCCACGTATCTGCTGATGGGCATGCTGGTGAAGGCCAAGGCCTTGCTACGCTCTGCCACTAATTTTTGCTAGATTAGGCAGGTGTCAAATTCTGCCTTTCTGATCATGCTACGTGTGAAACATGCTCATGGCCCGTCTTCATTGTAATGTTGTCTTCCCTGGAGCAGGTTACACTGCAAATAACTCCCTTCCACCTTGCTCACAAGCATCCCACTCCAGGCCTTCTTCTCTGAGATCACATCCACATTAGTTCGTGAAACTCTATCATTCCGCTGTAGATATTCTTCGTTTACTCCCACGGCCGGCTAGTTCCATTCACAAAACTCCCTCACTCATTTAATTGTTGCCATCGCTAGCCAGTGTGTCTTCCATTTCCACCAGGTATGGATGTGACCAGTGTGATATTCAGGGCACATTCCCTGCTGATTGTCTAGAATATTCCTTGTTGCTGCAGGAAGCACAGAGGTCTCACTTTTTACCTCCCCGACCCAGGGCAGTGCCACATCAGTAGAGAGACAGGTGGGGGCAGATTTCTGAAAAAATCACGACTGTCTGCCCACAGTTTTTTCAGCAGCAGCTTGCGTGTGAAATCTCCTCCTGGAGGCACCGAATCTCTGAGCTCAGTCCTCTTGCTAACCCTCCCTGTTTGGAAAGCGCTTAAAATTCACTGCTAAAAATGACCACTCTGTCCTCTGGTTCAGTGGACATGGAGGGACACTGGCTGAAGGAGACAGACTGACCCAGGGAAAAGAATTAATGGAAGCACATGGCTCCTGTAGGCAGGAAGCGCTTTGATAGGGCTTTTCCTCTTTTTGTTACCCGGAGATCCTTGACAATGGACTCCACCTTGGAGCAGCTGTGTTCTCCCCGTATGATGATCACAGCACATTTTCCTTGTCAGACTTTCAGTCTGCACCAGGGAGTGCTCAGGAAGAGGCATGTACCATGTGGGAGACCTGCCCTGGAGCCTCCAAGCCCTGGGGTCGGTGTGGAGGCGTCACCCCCAAGACACACACGAATGCCTCTGGCACACGTTCCAGGAAGGCCATCTGCTCCTGCTGTTCCTCTGACCTTTTGTCAGCACCCACCCTGAACTGGAAAGAAAGTTCCAGAAAGGACCTGAAACTTTCTGAAGGCGTTCTAGACCCTTCTGTCCAAGCCATTCACTACAGTGAGCATTGCTTCAGCAGTGTGTCCAGTATTAGCGTAGGCAGGGGCACTGGAGGGAAAGTTAATCTACATTTTTAGTCCCTACGTAACATTCAGGCCTAGAGACCATGCTGACTAAATCCGTTTAAGCTTGCAAGGCAAGTATTATTATTCTCATGTTATAGGTAAGGAAACTGGGGCCCCAGGAGGCTCACCCTGTCTTCTAACGCCATCCCCACTTCACCAGGAGGTAGCGACATCAAATAAGAATTCTGTCTTGATCTCACATACAATTTTATTTCATCTTTGATGTATCCCTGATTCGGACACATAGCAGTCTACATTCTTTGCTCTGGCGTTCAATGTTTAAGAGGCCCTGTGGAATACTCAGAGCAAGGAAACCTGATTCTAGCCCCATGTTTTGATATGTGGTGTGTTGTAAGTCACTTAGCTTTCTGGGTTTCAGCTTCTTCTGTCACACTGGGACTGGGGCCAAATGAGACTGCAGCCCTTACCCAGAAAATAACAAGCACTGGGGGAAAGATTCAGACATTGGAAAACATGTGCTCTGCTGGGGAGAAAATTAAATGGCACAGCCACTTGGGAAAACAGTATGGCCAAACTCAAAAACCAGCCATTAAATTATCATCCGACCCAGCAAGTCCACTGCTGGGAATACACCCAGCGGGAGTAATAGCAGAGACTGGAATAGGCCTGTGCACACCCATGCTCTTAGTGTTCATATAAGTGTGACTCACCGTAGCCTAAAGGTGATGACACCACGTGTTCAACAAAGGACAAAGGGATAAAGAGAATGGGATCTACACACACAGAGGAACCTCATTCAGCCTCAGACAGGAAGAGCACCCTGACACAAGAGTGACATGGGTGAACCTGGGGGAGGTCACGCTCAGTGAAGTAAGTCTGTCACAAAAGGACAAATACAGTGTGGTCCTACCCATGGACGTACCTACAGTATTCGATTCCACAGAACTTGAGGCTGGAGAGAGAAGGTAGGCAGGGGTAGAATCTAGCAGGTACAGAATTGTTTGAGTCTGGGTGGAGAAGAGAGGTCTGGAGCCAAATGACAGCTGCTCAGAAATGGCTGTCACTGAGCCCCCCGCCTAAAAATGGTTAACACAGTCAACAAAAGCCACTGCTGGAAAAAAAAGTTTAAAAATGTAGTATGGATCTTAGAAACAAAACATGAGACTCTTCTCTTTCTTGAAATATTAGCATCATTGCATTTCCTAACTATTTTTAAGGACAATCAAAAGGACTGCTGGGGCTGGCACCGTGGCTCACTTGGTTAATCCTCTGCCTGCAGTGCCGGCATCCCATATGAGAGCCATGTTCTAGTCCTGGTTGCTCCTTTTCCAGTCCAGCTCTCTGCTGTGGCCCGGGAGGGCAGTGGAGGATGGCCCAGTGCTTGGGCCCCTGCACCCCATGGGAGACCAGGAGAGGGCACCTGGCTCCTGGCTTTGAATCGGCACAGCGCCGGCCACTATGGCCACTTGGGGAGTGAACCAACAGAAGGAAGACCTTTCTCTCTCTCTCTCTCTCTCTCTCTCACTGTCTATATAACTCTACCTGTCAAATAAATTAAAAAAAAAAAAAGGACTGCTGACTTTCCTAAACTGGGACCAAGGTACTCACTGGCAGTAGAAGCCTAGATGAAGAGAAGGTATTGTAACTATGGATGGAAAAAGTGGCATTTCAGAGAAGGGAAGAGTTTATATTTTTTTAAAAATATTTATTTATTTATTTATTTGAAAGTCAGAGTGACACAGAGAGGGGAGAGGCCGAGAGAGAGAGAGAGAGAGAGAGAGAGAGAGAGAGAGAGAGGTCTTCCATCCTCTGATTAACTCCCCAATTGGTTGCAATGGCCGAAGCTCCGCCCATCCGAAGCCAGGAGCCAGGAGCTTCCTCCAGGTCTTCCCATGCGGGTGCAGGGGCCCAAGGACTTGGGCCATCTTCTACTGTTTTCCCAGGCCACAGCAGAGAGCTGGATCAGAAGTGGAGCAGCCAGGACTCAAACCGGTGCCCATACGTGATGCTGGCACTTCAGGTGGTGGTTTTACCTGCAGTGCCACAGCGCAGCCCCAAGGGAAGAGTTTATAACAGGCTTCTCTTTGAGAGAGTAGGCTTCTCAAGAGCAGTGGAGCAAGAGGACGTGGCTGGGCTGGAGAGGAAGCAGAGCCGTGTTGCTGAGAGCCGGCTGTGTGTCATCAGGCAGGCGCAGCCTCTGGAGAGTGGCAGAGAGCACCTGGCAGTGGAGATGGAGACTAGGCACTGGACTGGGGAAAGAATTGGGAGGAAGCACCAAGTCGGAGGTGTGGTGGCTTAATCATCTGCATTATTTCTCAAATGAAATCATTTCCATTGGTGCCGTGGTCACTCTCCTGGGCCCCTGCCATTGCCCCTGGAGTGTTGCTGTAACCCACTCTATCCAATGCTCTGCTCTTCAATAGGCCCTTCTCTGGACAGCAAGATTTAGCTTTCTGAAATGCCACTCTACACACTCTCTGTATCTGAGGTGCTGCTCTACACACAATGTGCTTTTTCTCAGGACGGGGCACCAGGGCTCTCTCTTCCCCAACGCTGTCTGGCAGGTGGTCCTCGTCCCCCACTAAGGGGAAGCCTCCTCCAAGGAAGCACAGGACAGAATCCTGAACGGCTGGGCCTCCATGAACATTTGCTCCATTGACTTCTAACTGGACTTAAACATTATTGCATATGGATTGGACATGCCTATATTCATGTGTTCTGTATGTGTGCATGTGTGTGTTTTCTACTCACAATAGGTAGACCAGATCACCATGCAGAGATAAAATTGTGCCACCATGAGTTATAGCTCATGAGTTTAACATAAGTTACAGTTACCAGGGAAGGAAAAATCACCTGCAATAGGAAGGTGAAACGCTTTGTTTTCTGGCTCTCCACAGTCTCTCACTGGGCCCTGTACAGAGTAAATAGCAAATATTTGTTGAATGGATGGGACAGGAGGACACCATGGTGAGTGAAATGAAGCAAGGCACAGAAACACGAGTCCCACATGTTCTCATTCATAGAAGTAGAGAGTGGAAGGGTGGTCAGTAGACACTGGGACAGGCCGGGATAGACAGGACAGAAGCAGGTTGGACAGAGCTGGCTCCATAGGTATTGCAGGTAAAGTTGCTGCCTGCGAAGACAGCATCCCATGTGGGCACCAGTTCGGGTCCCGGCTGCTCCACTTCCAAACGGCCTGGAAAAAGCAGCAGAGGATGGCTCAAGTGTTTGGGCCCTGGCCACCCACATGGGAGATTTGGTTGAAGCTGGTGGCTCCTGTCTTCAGCTGGCTCAGCCCTGGTCAGTCAGCCATTTGAGGAGTGAACCAGCAGATAAAAGATCTTGTTCTCTCTCTGTCTCTCCCTCTGTCTCTGTAACTCTTTCAAAATAAATAAATAAATCTTAAAAAGAAAGAAATAAATAAAGAGGCCTAAAAACAAAACAAAACAAAATGAAAGAGGCCAGATAATGGGCACCAAAATAGTTACACAGGAAGTATAAGTCCTAACATTCTACAGCACAGAGGGGTGATTACAGATGACAGCAATTTATCGTATAGCTTCGAAAGAATTACAAGGGAGGAGTTGAAAGCTTCCCATTGCAAAGAAATGATAAATGTTGAAGGAGTACGAATGTTAACTTTCCTGACATGAACATCAGACATTGCACTCATGTTTTGAATTATCACATTGTACCCCATAAATAGGTACATTTATTATGTATCAATTAAGGTAAATATATAGGAAAAAATGTTTGTTGAATCCTAAATGAATGAGAGCAGAAGCTACCAAATGTCAGTTCTGTGAATAATCACAAACATAACCCCTGGAAAATAAAGTCTTTAAAGCTATGTTAAGATCTTCATTTTGGGGTCTGCGCTGTGGCATAGTGGGTGGGGCAACCGCCTGTAGTGCCAGCATCCTATTTGGACGCTGGTTCAGGTCCCAGCTGCTCCACTTCCGATCCATCTCTCTGCTATGACCTGGGAAAGCAGTGGAGGATGACCTAAGTCCTTAGGCCCCTGCACCCACGTGCACACTAATTTTTTCATCAAGAACATTTTCACACACAACAGCAAAACAAAATCTGAAACTTTTTCCTCAGGCACTGTTTTCTCTTCTAAATGATCAGATTCTATTAGCTCAACAGATTTTCTTAAATATTAAATATCAAAAGAGATCCACTTAATTGCAAACATAAAAGCGGCCTCCTTGTCTTCCCTTCAATTTTGCTGATGAGGGAGATTTTGCAGTCTTACTTGGTGCCAAAATAGCTCTGTTTTGTTAACCATTATCATCTGCGCGGGGTGGGGTAACAGTAATGAACTTGGAACACAGGAAGTTTACCATTTCAGGGTTTTAAATAGAATTTATTACGAAGATACCTCTCCCACAAGGGAAGAGCCATAAGAATCTTCATTTTCTTCAATCTGTTGATATTACTATGCTGTAGTCATAGATGAAGGCACTCGTGCAATACGACTAATACTTGGGAAATATTGCTTCATTGTGTATTCTTATTTGAATGATGTTTTCAAAATCTCCATTGCTTACTAAACATTGGAGTCAACACAGCTTACAGAAATCGTTGTCAAACAAACTGCACCTTTTTAGAAAATTCCATCTTTTTCCTTATAGAATCAAGTGGTGGTGGCAATTATTTCTAAGTGGTAACTAAATAGCAGGGTTGAAGTTGGAAATTACATTTTCTGAGTACCGTGCCTTCTGTAGAATTGATTCAGTGCTAATGTAATCCCGTTTAATCTTTCTAGTAATCCTTGACATTGCCACTTGACAAATGAGGGAACTATCAGCGGGCTTAGGTCCTTAGCCCAAAATCTCCCACGGTAACTGGTAAAGGTGAAATTCCAACTTTTCTTGAAGCATGTTCCTCTGTAGAAAGCTACCATGTGTTTTTCTCCAAATGCTATGTCTCTGTGCAAAAGCGATGTCATACAAGGATGTCTGCATCTTAGACAGTATAATTTTACTTCCCTCATTTTTCCAATAAGCACTTACTGGATTTCTGTTATGCTCCTGGTGATGTGCTAAGTGCTAAAATATAGAGATAAAATACAGTTGCGCCGGGAGAAACAGACAATTCAAAGACAAATGCAATTTGAAGTTACCAGTGCTCAGCAGTTTTTGAGTTACAAAAATGCCAGTTTTACATGATTTATGGTGAAACGTGCTATCCAGTGAAGGGAATGGTAACTTTTATTCCAATTATTTCAGCTTAATGTTTTACAGAGGAAAAAAATCTCAGTGCTATCGATCACACTGGATATGTGGATCGATGTTGCTCTGGGTTGGTCGGGAGCTGCATTCTAAGAACACGGTGCTGAGGGGCTGAACTTGACCTTGGGTGAGCTTCCCTCCCTCTGTTGGCTCAGTGGCGAGAATTCTGTCTCTGCCAGAACTTCATTCTTCAATACATCAGATTACCGATCGTCTGCCCAATCATTTCCACTCCTGCTTCCAGTCCCTTCATCTCGATTTATACGTGGAGATGGTAGAGCAGAACTGCCGACATTTCACATTCCTATGCATTCCATTTTCATTTATTTGCTGGCATGCAAATTCTTTCGGAATGGACCCGTGTTTTATCACTTTGCTAGTAAACCGGAAGCAGTTTATGATCCTCAGGCTGACTATTTTTCAGAGAGCCTGTCTTTGGCACACCGCTTTCGAAAGTCTCCCACTGACTCAGCCGTTCCTAATCCCAGGGCTTCCCTGAGAAACACTCTCCTGGTGCTGGGCCTCCCCTGCGACACAGACTGACACCCCGGAGGGCAGATGAACCATTCCAAAAGCGAGATCACTCCCGAGCAAGCCCAGTGCTGTCTGCAGGGCATGACCAGGGCCAGCAGGAAATGACTCAAAACCAGTCTAAGCCAGAGCAAGTGTGCTTGCTTCCTCTGTGCAGACGGTAATAAAGGCTTGCATCAGCAGCCTTCCCTCAGGAGCCTACTCAGTGGTTTAACAGAGTTCAAAATTGTGAAATCACGGATGTCTCTTGCAGGGCGTTCACTACCTGAGAACAAAGAGGTTGCCTCTAAGCACACGCTGTTCCACTGTCGTGTGCTGCCCCACAGCGAGTGAAGGATCAGGACACACGTGGGGGCCGGTGCTGTGGAGCAGTAGGTTAATCTTTTGGGCCATATGGGAGCGGTTCTAGTCCCGCCTGCTCCTCTTCCGATCCAGCTCTCTGTTATGACCTGGGAAAGCAGCGGAAGATGGTCTAAGTCCTTGGGCCCCTGTGTCCGCGTGGGGGACCGGGAAGAATCTCCTGGCTCCTGACTTCGGATCAGCCCAGCTCCGGCTGTTGCAGCCACTTGGAGAATGAACCGGTGGATGGAAGCCCTCTCTCTCTCTCTCTCTCTCTCTCTTTCTCTCTCTGTGCCTCTGCCTATCTGTAACTCTGCCTTTCAAATAAATAATTTTTTAAAGAATATACATAATTCGAGACACTGAGGCCGTGAGTTTAAAGCGACAAGAGAGTCAGATCAGGGTACTGCCCTCAACTCTTGCCTTGGTCATCTTGTAATAAACTTTCTCTTCTTGAAAGAAAAAGAAATTGTGACAAAATAGGCTGGTGCCCGCTTTTTGGACCTTCAGGTGTGTGTATGTGTGTGTGAACCCACCCTCATTGCAAATATAACCAAATATATCGTTGCTGAATATGCTTGCGGATCTGCAGGAGGGACTGCGAGGACAGAAGATCCAAGAAGACCTGATTCTCTGTGTTGTCACTGGGTGAGGGGCCTTTGAAATGAGGGGCTCCGGCTGACTCAGCCAGGAGAAGGATGGGGAGGGCCTGGGAGAGGACAGGTGGCTTGGTGGCGTGGTGTCTTGGGTGCACAGAAGCAAACCAGGTGCCTGGCAGGGGGCTCACTCCATGTGGATTTGAGTCAAAGAGCAGGGCAACCCGTGACGCATTTCAAGGAAAAGGCTGGACAGCGGATGCGTATTTCGAAAGCTGCCCCTCTGGCTGTGCTGAGGAAAAAGGGACAAAGCAGAAATGGGGACAGAAGGGGAGCAGTGGGGGCCCTGAGCACTGATCTCTGCAGGACCGGGACAGAGTCTGTCCAGGGGAGAGATGTACGGCGTGGGGGGGATGTTCTTGGGAAGCCTGGAACACAGAAGGTGGAGGGAGGCGGCTCGCTAGCGCCTGGCCCCAGCCGTGAGCAGGAGGTTGCTGGACAGGAGTTCTGCAGATTGCTAGCTAGCCTCAAATATCCTTTGTACAAGAGCCCAAACAGACCTCTCCTGGTCTCCCTTACCTCACTGTCACCCTGCTTCAGCTGCCAGAGAATCCCCCAGGCGGCAGGGCTGACCCCACGCTCCGTGCTTGAGTTCAGCTCAGCTGCCCAAGTTCCTGGGCGCCTAACTCCCCCAACCCCCACCCCGGGGTCGCTGCAAATAACAGAGTTGAGAGCCCAGACGAGCAAAGTCTCTGTGTGAACAGCAGGGACTCCCCCTGGGCCCCTCCCCCATAGGAGTGGCAAATGAGAATGCCTTTGGGGCTCTTACTGGGGAACACTTTGCCCTTTGAACGTGATTACTAAGATAGAGATGACTCTATGCCTTAAAGGTCTCCCGATGACCAAATTTGGCTTCTGAGAACCGGACCCAAAGATTTAGTGAGTCACAACTCTTAGCCTCCTTCTCTGTCATCAGTTGTTATGGAAACCACACAGTACAGCCCAAGGGCTCAGAATTCCTGAAGTTAGCCTCTGACTTACCCTAGTTTACACAGCCAACAAGTTTGCTTACTTTGTTAATCTTTAGCTACTTCCTGCTTGGTTCAGACTGAAAGCTGAGGAAGGCAATACTGCCCAGAGCCCACTACGGTTGGTCTTTTCATAGGGATGAGAAGAGGGGTGCTTTGCGTCTGCCCCAGGAATGTATAGATATTTAAGAATCGCTGCTGGGGGTATCTGATTATCCGATCAAAGCTGCCCCCTTGCTAACATAGAAACTACACATGTGAACGGAATTTCAGACTCCCCCACCCCACTGTCCTTTTTGGGTTTATCCTGATCTCTTAGGGGAAATGTTCCACCAAATCTTGATAACCACTGAACTCCCTCTGGGAAATACCCACATTACAGGGAAGTTGGACAGATTTTACTCCTTGTGTCACCAGAGAAAAGAGCCGTGGAAGCTGTGGGGTGATTGTCTTCACCCAAGAATTCAGGCTGAGACAGAGAGCGGAGTGATAAGGCTTTACTGGGGGTAGGGCGTTGGTCAGATGGAAGGGACCGAGAGCAAGCGCCCAGACTGGGGAGAGCGAGGTTACATGGTTGAGTGGAGAGAACACACCTGGGCAGGCCAGGCGGGCGGCTCAGCTGAGAGGCGGAGGGCCAAGCGCACAGTCTGTTTGGACTCCCTAGGTTTTAAAGGAGTCTGTTTACCCACCTGCCCCTCTCCTCCAGGACAAAGGATGGTCCTAGCGAAGAGTTTGTTGGGTGAAAATTAGCCAATTCTTCCCCAGATTTGCCAGCACCTGGCAGAGCAGAGGGGCTCCCCTTAGGGTGTCTGTGAAGGTTTTATTGCCCCATGTTACCAGGACAGAACCCAGTTGGTCCTGAGGAGAGAGAATTCTCCTGGGAGCTTTCATTGGGGGAAGGGCAGCCCCCCCAACAAGGTGTTCAGGGTCTGGGCAGAACTTTGAAATCAGATGATGGACTGCCTTAGATGTCAGTTTTCTTAGGCCCTTCTTACACACATAGGCTAATTTCTAACTTCCTGTCTAACACTAGAGCTCCTTCCATGATATTTGCAATTCTTTAAAACTCAGACACAAGGAAGTTTTACATCTGTGGTGCCTTCTGATTATTCGCAGACTGGTGATTGAGCGTTGGTGCTTTTTCAGTGAGGAATTTCGGTTATACAGACTTGGGTCCAAGGTGTTGGCGACACAATCTCAGAGTTGCCCACTGAGCAGGGTAAGCGGCCTTTGGGAATCGCTAGTCACCCATCAACAAGCACCCCACAGGTTGTTAGAAGAACTAAAGAGGTTTACGGTGCAAATTACTTAGAATAGGTCCTTATACCCAGAACAAATGTTAATTACCTTTCTTCTTTTGTTAGGCTCATGGCTGTGCATCTGTTTTGCTGTCCAGTGGTACTTCCAGTTGCCTATAAATCATCAGGCCAACAGAGCGACCCAACAGGCAGAGGACGAAACCCACCATTAGGGGAGCTGTAGGATTGCTCAGGTGTCCCGTGAAACTCCATCTGTCCTTGAACACCGGCGAGTGCCTTAAACTTCAGTAGACAATCCTGTGGCCAGGCTTTTTACTATAAAGAAAGCACTGGGTATGACTACCAACCCCAGTGAATCTGTCATTTATCTTAAAAAAATAAAACTGCACAGGGACAAGTGTCTGTCCTAGCAATTAAGAAGCCATCTGGGGCACCTGCAAAGCCAAATCTGAGTGCCTGTGCTCCATCTCCACAATGCTCATGTTCTAGTTTCCTGCTAATGCAGACCCGGGAGGGAGGCTGTGATGGCTCAAGGAGCTGGGTCCCTGCCACCCACATGGGGACCTGGATTGAGCTCCTGGATCGTGGCTTCCCCCGGTCCAGCCCAGTCAGGCTGTTACAGGCATTTAGAGAGGCAACCAGGGGATGGGAGTGCTCTCTCTCTCCCTCTCTCTCTCTCTCTCTCTCAACCAAATAAAATAAATACAAAATTTAAAAATAAACAAAAGCAGTCTCCTTAGAAAATATTTTAGAGGCCGGGCTGTGGTGTAGTGAGTGAAGCCACTGCCTGCAGCGCCAGCAACCCATGTGGATGCTGGTTTGAGACATGGCTGCTCCACTGCTGACCCAGCTTCCCTGTTGTCGGGAGGCAGTGGAAGATGGTCTGGGTACATGGGCCCCTGCATCCACATGGGGAGCCTGGGGGAGGCGCCTGGCCTCAGATTGGCCTGGCTCCAGCTGTTGTGGCCATTTGGTGGTGGGCCGGCAGATGGAGAATTTCTGTCTCTGCTTCTCTCCCTCTCTCTCTCTCTGACTCTGCCTTTCAAATAAATAAATAAATACAACTTAAAAAATATATTTTAAATGTCATGAAAGAAAAAGGAAAGCGCGATAGAGAAGAGATAAATGTGGAACAGAGTGGCAGACACATTTAGTGGAGTTGAATAGACTTCAGATTTTAATTAGAGTTCCCCTGTCTTCCATAGCTCACGCACGCTAATAAATGACGCCAACAATAACAAATTCAGCTGGACTGACTCGGCCACTCTCTCGTGACGGAAACTCACTCCCTTGCAAAATCTCATCCCTATCCCTTTGCAGGCCAACAGGTCTGTCACAGCTGCTCTTGATGGTCTTCTCAGGGCTATCAATTCAGGCCTTCTTGTTGATGTTGAGGTAGTTAGGGGAGGCCACTCGTCCATGCTAGTGTTATTGGCGCTGTGGGTGGGCATGCTCACGTTCACACCTGTGGCAGGGTGTTTTCTCCTGGTATTTCTGGGTGAAAGGGAGGGGCTGAGTCTATTGTCACACTGTATTCTGCATGGTGACAGGAAAGGCGTGGCTCTAGCAAAGTCACGGTGTTTCCCGTGGGCATGGGAGTCGACCCTGAGCCCTGCTACTATGGCTTCTCAAGGAATGAGCTCCTGCCTCTAGTATCCCTCTCCTCACAGAGCTCAGTACCTGCCCAGGGACAAATATTGACTGAGACCCACCTGCTGAGTCTCCCCACTTTTCTAGCCTCAAGTGTTCATGAAAATTAATCCCTTGAAGGCCTTATCCATTATTTACCAAACGTGTTCAGACAGGTCAGAATAACCATCTGTAAAATTAAGCTCAGACCTTCTACTAAGGAAAAAAGGTCCTTAAATAAAGAAAAAGGAGATTCTGGTTGAAGAACAGTAAGAAGAGCACCATGATGGGGTGTGGAACGGTGACTGAAGACCTGAGAAATCAGGGCCAGATGAGCAAGGGAGTCAATTCTGCACTGGTGAGTCTGCATGGAATGTGCCAGGCCACAGGCAGAAACTCATGTCAATATCTACACCTTGTAGAAGTCCATGCTGTGGGGCAGCTGTCTGCAGTGCCTGCATCCCATATGGGTGCTCTTTTGAGTCCCGGCTGCTCCACTATGATCCAGCTTCCTGCTAATGCACCTGGGAAAGCAACAGAGGCTACCCCAAGTACTGGGGCCCCTGCAACCACATGGGAGACCAGAAGAAGCTCCTGGCTTCTGGCTTCAGCCTGGCCCAACCCTGGCTGTTGAAGCCATTTGGGGAATGAACCAGCAGATGGAAGATTGCTCTCTCTCTCTCTCTCTGAACTTCTCTCTTTCTCTCTCCCTCTGTAATTCTACCTTTCAATAAATCAATCTTTTAAAAAAATGTATACTTTGTAAACATTCAGTGACTTGGACACTAATCTGAAATCTATCAAATGCTATTATGCACCTTTGTGCAAACCAAGTGCACAGTGTATTCTATGAAATTGAGGTAATTCTACCTCCATTAAGGGTGGTGATGAATAAGGTAAGGGATATGAGAGGACATCGAAAATTTCATGAAAAAAAAGAATTAAAAGATATTTGTGTTGGTGAACAAAATTGCAATCTATGCATAGTTGTTTCATAATATGCATTTTTCAAAAACTTTTTGAAGACCTCCTCATATGCATGGGCTTCAAAAATTTTCTGCAACCAAAATGAACTTTTCATTCATTTCCATAAACTGTTTGAATGACTCCAGTGGTGTGTGCCTAGACGCTACTGATACAGGGCCAAAAATATAATACGTGCCCGTATTCAACACACAGGCCCTTTTGGCTTTTTCCTAAGACATAATGGAGGTGAAATCATTTGCCAAGGGGAAAGATTAAGGATTACCTGTGCCTTTCAGTTATTCAGCTATCAGTGTTTGATGATGAGACATACGCGATCAATGATGATTATTGATAATTTTACCACCAGCCCAACTTTCAATTGAAAACTTAAGAGTTACAAGGGGGAAACCATGAAAATTAGTCTGCTGACCCAAAAGCCTCTTGGTTTTCCTTTCAACTCTTCATAAATTATACATGAATCTATATGACTGCAATTCAACAAATGGAAAACTTTACAAAGATTCTCCCTTTTTTTTTTATTTTTGACAGGCAAAGTTGGACAGTGAGAGAGAGAGACAGAGAGAAAGGTCTTCCTTCCATTGTTCACCCCCCAAATGGCCACTATGGCTGGCGCACTGTGGCCAGGAGCCAGGCACTTCCTCCTGGTCTCCCATACGGGTGCAGGGCCCAAGCACTTGGGCCATCCTCCACTGCCCTCCTGGGCCACAGCAGAGGGCTGGAAGAGGAGCAACTGGGACAGAATCCGGCGCCCCAACTGGGACTAGAACCCGGGGTGCCGGCGCCACAGGCGGAGGATTAGCCTAGTGAGCCCCGGTGCTGGCCCAAAGATTCTCCTTTACAATGGATGCAATGCTATTAGAAAGTGAGTTTGTCACGTTCACTGCCTCTGAGATGTTCTTACATTATTTAACATCAGTGTGTTCTCTGACCCTCTCCCTCTAACTAATACACAAGTAACAGGGGTTGGTTTTTAAGCAACAGTGTTACTGAGACAGTCTAGGGCCAATACAATTCATTGACTTAAAATGTATACTCAAAGGTCCAGGGTTGTGGTGCAGTGGGTTAAGCCACTGCTTGCAATGCCAATATCCCACATAAGAGTGGTCATTTGAGTCTGACTGACTTCCTGCTAATGTGCCTGGGAAGGCAGTGGATGGTGGCCCAAGTGTGATTCTTTGGAAGGGCTCAGACTTGGTTGCTGCAGCCATTTGGGAAGTGAGCCAGCAGGTGGAAAATTCTCTCTCTCTCTCTCTCTTTCTCTCTCTCCCTCTCCTCCTCTGACTTTCAAATAAATAACTCTTTTTAAAAAATGTAAATTCAGTGGTTTCTAGCGTATTCAGAGTTGTGCAACCATCATTACAAACAAGCTGATAATATTATCATTCATCAAAGACCACCCCCCCATTCATTCTGCTTAGCAATCCCTCCCTTCCCCATGTTATTCAATGCCTTAATCCTAGATAAGCACTAATCCATTGTCTCTTTCTACAACCTCATTCTTCTGGGCATTCATGCATAAGAGTACTTAAAAAATTCATGAAAAAATTGAAGCATAAATTCATTTTTGTGTGAATTTTTTTGAAATCTATGCATATTAGGGGTTATCAAAAGTTCACAAAAATAAATATTATGAGAAAACTATGTATACGTTGCAAAATATTTGGCACCAAAACAAACATCTCTTAATTCCATTTTCCATGAACTTTTTAAAGTACCATAATATATGGAATCATATAAAATAGCATATATATATATATATACTTGGCAAGTCAGAAGAGTTTAATGACCACTCACCACATTCCATATTCCACAGGAGAATCTTCAATGTTTACAGCACAAATCATTCCACTAACTGTTATCCCCACGTCCTTCCTGGTAGAATACACATGTCAGAAGTTTCTCATTGTTTCATCTACGTAAACCAGATCTAGGAAACAACTTAGGTCTTAGCAACTTCAGGCTTCAAGGGGAAACCATCAAAACTCTCCTGGAAAGATTTCTCTCTCTCCCTGAAAACAGCTCCCTGACTCAGAAGATACTCAAGATATCCACACACTGGTTCTTCAGCTAGCCAAAAGACATCCAGCTAACACCAGAAGATGCTCTGGCAGGTTCCCAAATCTAGTGCTGGTGGCTGTGAACCAAGCTGCATTCCTTCTAGGTGTGGTGAATAGAGTTTTGAGGAAGATGTTCAAATGATTAGGACATCCTTGCAGCACTGAAATCCAAAAGCACGGTGCAGGTAGTCTGGGTAACAGAAAGGCTGGGGTCAGTATTCCTTCTGTCAGTAATAAGCCTTGCTAGGCTTTGGTCTAGACAAAGAGGGATCTTTTCTTGTGTGTGTGCTTCAAGTTGGGGATTTGTCCCCTTTGGCTTCCACCTCTAAACAGCCTCCCTCCTATGTGTGGGTTTGTAGGGCTGGCATTGCTCCCCCACTTCTCACACACCTCCAGTGCTGCTTCAACCACATTCCCAAGGAAAACCTTGGGAATACCAGCCGTAGCAGCAGCAGCATTCTGAGAACCGAGTTACTGGGGATGGACTCAATCAGCCTTGCAGTGGCTGCCTTGGAGAGAGCTGACTGGCCACAGCTTCCATAGCAGTTCACCTGCTCCTCAGAAATAGCAGCAGTGGGGATCTGCCTCTTCTGACTCCCCGCTCCGTTCGCTGAGTGCCTCTTTCCTTTCTTTGGTATCTGTTTCAGTATTTTGGCTGCAGGAGGAAGTCATGATGAGTCTTCCCTTTCAACTGCTGTGAAATCTGGCACATCCTTGACCATGCCTTCTTCCACTACAGTTTCTTTCAGGTCTGCATCTATGTTTCGTGGGTTTCCTCTGGGATTCCATCCTTGTCCCAGCCCCCCCGGGCACCCAGGAGCAGCGGTGGTCTCATCTGACTCTGCTGTCTCCTTGCCTGTGTCTGTGGATGATTCTTGAGCTGTGTCCATGACAACTAGAATTGGTGCTGTGAGATGCAGAGCTCAGGATGCCGCCAAAACGTGGTATTTGCTGTGTAGTTCCTTTCATTTAGCATAATGTGTGTGCTGTTTTTTGTCTATGCTGACACCTGTATTAGTATTTCTGATATTGGAAATGACCCCCTAAAATATATACAAATGTGTGGTCCCTTAAAGTTCCCCAAAAGTGCCATCTGGGGTGCCACATATGTTACTGGAATTTAGGGTGCCATACAATATCACTATATGCTTATTTTTCTTTTTTGACAGGCAAAGTTAGACAGTGAGAGAGAGAGACAGAGAGAAAGGTCTTCCTTTTGCCATTGATTCACCTTCCAATGGCCGCCACGGTCAGCGCACTGCGGCCGGCGCACCGCGCTCATCCGATGGCAGGAGCCAGGTGCTAGGTGCTTTTCCTGGTCTCCCATGGGGTGCAGGGCCCAAGCACTTGGGCCATCCTCCACTGCACTCCCGGGCCACAGCAGAGGGCTGGCCTGGAAGAGGGGCAACCGGGACAGAATCCGGCGCTCCGACCGGGACTAGAACCCCGTGTGCCAGCGCCGCAAGGCAGAGGATTAGCCTGTTGAGCCACGGCGCTGGCCCACTATATGCTTATTAATAAATCCCCAATATTAATAAGCCCGAGAGGGTTCTTGCTTAATATTTAGAGAATTCTAAATACCCGCATAAATAAATGAGGCAACATGGTACATTTTAGGCTTTATTTAGTGAGAAAGATGCAAAGGAGAGTGAGAGCTTTGTATAAGAGAGAGAGGGGTAAATCTGGGTTCATACCAAGTACCAGGGACCAGCCATGTGGAGGAGCATCTAGGCCAGGAAGGAAGCTAATATTTTACACCCCAAATTCTATTGGGATCACCCTGACTACCTATTAACCCATCTGACTCCTCACATGGCTACACCAGTTGTGTTTATCCACCCAGGAATCAATGAGCACTGGAGTTGTTTTGCATATTTGGCTCTTATGAAAACTCTGCTATAGATGCAAAGAATTTTAAATCCAGGAAGAACCATTTGGCTTCTTGAGCCCATTTCCTAATGGACCAACACAACACTTGTGGGACTTGCCCACGTTTCACTGCTTATCATTGCAAAGCTTGAACTAGAGCTCTATCGTCTTCATTAGTCCACTGCCATTCCTGCCTAGGGAGAGGGTGCTGTGCTCACAGTTGCAATAGAATCAGTAACAGATAAGGACCACGTCTGTGTCCCACCCCCTTTTTATATGCAATATGGTGAAACAGTGATGGTGCTGGGTTTGGAAGCATTCCAGAGAGTGAGTATGAGAAAGGAAATTGTGTAACTGGTACACTGAGAGAGCTGCACTTTGGAGCATAAACAGGTGACTTCATGTTTGGTTTTTATTTTCCCTGTAAACCTGCTGCATCTCATAGTCTATTTCCATATTCCCAGATAAAACCTTGGATAGTCTCCAGGACATAAAAAGACTCTTTATGTTGCAATGCAGTTTCAATTCAGTATTTAGGAAGCCACAGCTCTGAAACGGACTGGATGCAGCCTTCTCTTCCCCTTGAGGCCAGAATAGGCCAGCAACATGCTCGGGCTGGGGGACAGGCAGCAGGGGAGCTGGGGAATTGTAACAGCAGGTCCCAGTGCTCCCTGGACCCTCTGGGCATTTGCAGACTGCTGCTTTCACCGTTGCTTTCATGGGGGGAACGCTTCCACTCTTAACATGGGGGATCTACACTTCTGGTCTGTTACAGTGTCTTCTCCCAGTCTCTAGAAACAGAGCACCCTTCAGTTTCTCTCTCCTGAAGCCAGATCAGCCCCTCCTGTTAGTCCGATTGGAAAGTTCTGGATATTCTTTTTTTGTTTTTTTTGTGGATGACCCACATTTGACTCATAGCAAATTCTCATGTACATTTTCCCAGACTCAATGCTAAGGAAGTTAAGATGCTTACGTCCCACATGAGAAGACTTTAGTTTGATTCTCACTCCAGCTTCCTGCTAATGCAGATCCAGGGAGCCGACAGGTGATGGCTCAGGTAATTGGGTCCCACACAGGAGACTTGGATTGAGTTCCCAGCTCCGATCTCTAGTCAATCATCATGGGCATTTGTGGGGAGTGAACCAGCAGAGGCAACTTCTAATTGTCTCTCTGTCTTCTAAAAGAAATAAAACCAAAATCCTCAAAACACTGTGTATTGTACCAACTCATCTGCCGGCAGGAGGGTGTCACCAATACTCCATGCTTCATGTTTCTTAGATCAGTTCTGCCCCCTCCTACTCTGCCATATATTGTAATTCACATGTGCTTGATTTGGGTCCCTTGATCAGTTTCTTGCAGTTCCTCTTGAGTGAGATCATCAGAGATAGCTTGTCCCATCTGGAGTGTTACAATTCCAGGGAGGGGGGATTTCATCTTGCCCTCTGTATGCAGATGTAGGCAAGGGCTTTTCAAGAGTCAAGAATTTCTTTTTTCAAAAATGTATGTATATATGAAACTCAAGCCTTTTAAATTTTACATCTTGCTTCGCAATATCATGCCTATTATGGCTTGTGCTTCAAATGTAATTTCCAATTTACCATCTGGTTGCACCCCTAAATTGTCTGCAAGGCAGAGGAATATAATAAAAGGAGCATTGATCTGGGTGATATTAGTTGCCACATATGGAACTCTATAGCAGACACCATACTAAATAATTTATCAACCCTTTCTCATTAGCACCTCACAACAACCAAGTGCTATAGCTTTTGTGGTCTTCATTTAATGAAGTTGGGAATTAAGTCTTCAAATACTGATCGTTTATGATGTCTTGCTAAATATATCATCAGGAAGAATGAGAAGACCTCCAGCCCCCAGCCCAAATGGCCTCAACAGCAGAAACAAGGACAAATTTACATTATCAAAGGCAATTAAATCCATCAGTTGGGCAACTCTAGCATTTAACATGGCTCAGGGGCCAGCGCTGTGGTGTACTGCGTGAAGCTGCTGCTTGCAGTGCCGGCATCCCATATGGGTGCCAGTTCAAGACCTGGCTGCTCTTTCTATCCATCTCTATGCTGAGGCCTGGGAAAGCAGTGGAAGATGGTCCAAGTCCTTGGGCCCCTGCACCCACGTGGGAGACCTGGAAGAAGCTCCTGGCTTCTGGCTTCGGATTGACACAGCTCTGGCCATTGCGGCCAGTTGGGGAGTGAACCAGTGGATGGAAGACCTTTCTCTCTCTCTGCCTCTCCTTCTCTTTCTGTGTAACTTTGACTTTCAAATAAATAAATAAATAAATCTTTAAAAAATGGCCCAAAGTTGTATCAAACACTTGGGTTCGTCCCATCTTTCTGCTCTACCCATGACTTTGGTATCTAATCCTGTCCTAGGCTCCTTCTTTGAATGATCATGAAATGTTCCCCTCATTTCTAGAAACCACATGTGCTTGACAAGGCTGAAAAGAACTTTTCTCTTCTGTGAGTACATTTCATAAGCATTTGCTCCACCCCAAGTACCCAAACAGAATGGAATTCTGCAGCAAGGAAGAAAGGAAGGATCCATGCTAGATGGAGTAGGCAGCCCACAGGGAGTTAATACAGCAAGTTCACAGCAGGGCTGAGATTTGAGCTCAAGGATGTTTTGCTCCCACGTGTCTGTTCTTGGGCAGTGCCATACTAGATGTTATTAAAAAACAGGATGAAAAGAAAAAGTGCATTCTTGGTGAACTCTCTGAGATCCTCACATCCCTCCAGAGGAAAAAGTAACTTGGGTTACAGTTCTTGTAGTTACTAAATTTTAAGGGGTCCCTAACTTTTCTGATCCCTCATCTGTAAAATCAGACTTGTGTTGGGGTGATTGTCTGCTTTTCTGTTGTGATACGACTGATAGTACTCTTTGCCAACTGTGGAAAGAAATAAAGATTCAGGAGTGTGTGACTTTTGATCATTAACAAGGCTGGGTCACAGCCTTGCAAGTAAATATTCCCAAATCTCAATAATTATTTGTTTTACTTGTACTTTCTTTAATGAATTATTCTGCCATGTTGCCAAATAGTTGCTAATGAAACTAGGCTATTATCTCTAGAGTCAGCAGATACTTATTTGTGGTGGATGCAATAAATCTCCAAAGTAGACAGATATATTTGTTGATCAATACAGACTTAAAGAGAGTAAGGAGAAAATGGGCATAGGGACATTGTGCTAAGCATCAAGAACCACACCTGTCTCCTTGGAGAACATCAAAAGCAGGGTGTAACCAGTGAACAATTGGTCTCAGATCATCTTCTTTTTTTCCAAAAAAAACCCAAGAATATTTGTTAATTTGAAAGCAGAGTTAAGGAGAGAGATGGAGAGACAGAGAGACATCTTCCATCTGCTGGTTCACTTCCCAAATGGCTGCATTGGCAAAGACTGGGCTAAACCAAAGCCAGGAGCTAGGAGCTTCTTGTAGGTCTCCCATGTGGGTGGCAGCAGACCAAGTACTTGAGCCATCTTCTGCTGCTTTTTCCAGGCGCATTAGCATGGAGCTGGATGGAAGGTCAGCAGCCGGGACTTGAATCGCTGCCATCCAAGCTGGTGCCTTAACCTACTGTGCCATAACAAGGGCCCTTTGATCTTTTTTTTTAAGGTTTATTTTATTTATTTGAAAGTCAGAGCTACAGAGAGAGGTAGAGAGAGAGAGAGTGAGAGAGAGAGAGAGAAAGGTCTTCCATCCATTGGTTCACTCCCCAGATGGTTGCAAAGGCTGGAGCCATGCCGATCTAAAGCCAGGAGCCAGGAGCTTCTTCCTGATCTCCCAGGTAGGTGCAGGGGCCAAAGGACTTGGGCCATCTTTTACTGCTATCCCAGGCCATAGCAGAGAGCTGGGTAAGAAGAGGAGCAGCCGGGACTAGAACTGGCGCCCATTTGGGGTGCCGGTGCTTCAGGCCAGGGCTTTAACCTGCTGCGCTATAGCACTGGCCCATTGGTTATCTTCTAATGCCACTGTTAGTGCTCACTGTTGTTGACTAAGCTTTCAGTTCAGACACGGTTGCAATAATCTCTTCTTTCCAGCCAAACTCTCAATTTTCATGTGAAGCTGAAGAGTTGATAGTTACACTTCCATGTCTCAGAAGAATTCTAAAACTTGCTCCAAATCATGTTTTCTTTTTAAAGATTTATTTATTTATTTGAAAGGCAGAGTTACCCAGACTGAAGGAGACACACACACACACACACACACACGTCCCCAAATATTCACAACAGCCAAAACTGGGTCAAGGCCAAAGACATGAACTAGGAGCTAAGATCTTCATCTGGGTCTTCCACGTGGGTGCAGGAGCCCAAGAATTTGGGCCATCTTCCTCTGATTTCCCACGTGCGTTAGCAGGGAGCTGCGTCAGAAGTGGAGCAGCCAGGACTCGAACTGGTGCCCAAATGGGATGCTAGCATCACAGGCAATGGTTTAACACTCTACGCCATGAGACTGGCCCCCAAGTTTGTAATCTTAACTAAAGTATCTAACACCTACTTATCCTTCAGTTCTCAACTTCATTGTCTCAGAGAAGTCTCCCTTGCTGTCTGAGCCCACATGAAGTCTGCTTATTGCACCCACCCTCATGTCTACCCCACTGTGTCACTTCACACTCATTTGTGTGCCTCTTCGTTCTATGCCTGACACATCACTCATCTGTACACATCAGGGGGCAATGATTGTGCAAATCCTATGTTCACTGTTGCATTGCTTGGCATGGTACCTAGTACTGCTCAATGAGTATTGCTGGCACTGCAGGAAGGCCTTACAGCTCAGGGAGGCTACTATTATTATTTCTTAAGAAACCCACACCCTGGCGTAGGCATAGTGGTGCAGCAGGTTAAGCCAGGATAACCAGGATGGAGTTCAAGGCTCCTGGCTTCAGCTTGGCCCAGCCCTGGCTGTTGTGGACATTTAGGGAGTGGACCAGTAGATGAAAGATCTCTGTCTCCCTCCTTGCTCTCTGTAATTCTGCCTTTTAAATAAATAAATAATTTTTTTTTAAAAAAGGAAAACCGACAAGCTTCTTCACAAAGAAGTAGTGGGGGTGATTTAATACCTCAAACATGTCTTCTGAGACAGACTTTTTTGGGTAGACAGATAAAGAGATTAAACATTTGATAGTGAAGGAACATTATAGTGTACTGTTTTAAATCCATGTTTATTAATCAGATATTTTAAGGGAAGACTAAAAATTACATATATTAAAGCAAAACATATTAAATATTAATTTATAATGAAATATAGGTTTGTGGAAGAGACTCCTAGCCTACCAGGATTATTAGAGCTCTTTAACCCTCTTATTTGAAAAGATTGGCAAACTTAAGTCCAATTAGATGACTTGATTTGATTTCTACTAAAATCACATTGTACAAGGAATATTAACCCCTGTTCTCCTAATTCCTAGTTCCATGTTTATTTCATTTTACTACATTTCTTTTCAAAAGTTGCATCAGCCCCAAATATATTATTTTGTGATATACTCTTGGCAAAAGGAAAGAAAACGAGGAACTTAAATGTTCTTTTTAGTAAGTGGTTAGAATTCTTTAAGTGACTTCTTTTTAGTAAAATTTGCTCACTTCAAAGAAAAACTGGCTTTCTTCTTCAAAATTTAAAAAAGGTCACTGTAGGATGACTGAATATTAATAATCACTAAAAGAAATAAACTATCAAGTCCTGAAGAGATAATGAAGAACATTGCCTGCATATTGCTAAGTCAGAGAAGCCAGTCGAAAATGCCATGTCCTGCACACCTGTGACCACCTCCCACTCTGTAGAAGGCAAACTGTGGACAGGGCAAAAGTCAGTGATTTCTAGAGGTTAGGTAGGAGGGAAGAAGGAACAGGTGCATCCCAGGGGATTTGAGGGTAAAGGAGCTATTCTGTATAGCGGTACGTACTTGACATTGCACACTTGTCAAAACCCACAGTGTGGTCCACACCAGCACCAAGGCTTTGAGTGACAGTGATGTTTGAATGTGGGTTCTTCATCATAATAAGTGACCACTCTGCTAGAGGATGTTGACATTGGGAGAGGCTCTACATGTGTGAGGGCACAGAATAAGTGGGCACTCTGTAATGCCCACTGCACTTGATTGTGAACCCTAAAATGCCTTAAAATAGTCTATTAATTAAAAATGGATAATTAGATAGATGGATAGACAAAGTATTGCTCATTCTTATGGTTTTCTTTTGCAATCATCCCCACGGTGCAAATCTATCTGTGTAGTACACTCCTTTAAAAAAGCAGCAGGGTATGGTACAGCATCCAAGTCAAACCATGGCCAGCACATACGTCATAAGTCATTCCTTGCCGGCCATGGTAAATGTTTGTGTTCCCTTAAAGTCACTATGCTGTGGATAGTAATACAAGTGCAGTTCTATACAAGGTATCTTCCTTTGACTCAACAGAAAATAAAGGGCCATCTTCCACTGCTTTCCCACGTGCATTAGCAGAGAGCTGGATTGGAACTGGAGCAGCCGGGACTCGAACTGATGCCTATATGGGATGCCGGCACTACAGGCAGAGGCTTTACCCGCTACTCCACAGCACCGGCTCTGAGCCTGATTCTTTTAATACAATCAACTCACCCTGGAGAAATAAGTGAATCAGCTGAGCCGGCCTGGTGCCTTCTACCCTGTTCTGTACAAGTGCTCAGGACCCAGTGATTTTAGCTGCTACAGATGAATGGCAATCTTTCTTCTGCACCCAGTCTGAAGAGACTAGCTACAGTTATTATGCTTGCATTTCTTTGCTAGGATAAGTGATTATTTGTTTGTTTATTGGTTTTTAAAAAGATCCTGCTAGGCTAAATTTTGCTTTGATAAACAGAGGAATGCAGAAGTCAAGCTATCCAATTTTACACATCTCAAAACAAGATTCACGAAGTATAATTTACCCACAGAGAGAGACATAGTGTTGAGACAGTCATAGCTGATTGCAAGATTGAGTGACATTGCCAACAAGGTGTGGGTACCATCCAGTGCTGATACTGGAAGAAATTTCAACTTCATTTATAGAGGAAAAAGGAAGATTTGGATTTAGAGAACTTAAGACTCCATCAAATCTGTATGGATTCTTGGGAAGCAGACAAGAATTTTAATATAATCCAAACCATGACCATAAAGATGGGTCCTGGACTTCTTCAATCCACAGACAGCCTTTGCCAATGAACACATCTTTAAGTACAGTCACCCAGCTAACACCATGTACTACTATGTCATCTTCCGGGGACAAGTGTTGGTTAAGAAAATCTCCACCTCTGCCTGTGCAATAAATATCTATTTTAGGAATACAGAGGAGAAAACTCAGTAACCAAACAAAAACTGATAAAGTGATATAAATGTTGTTCTAATTCAACAAGGAACTATGTTAAGAAGGGATCCAGGGAAGGCTTTCCTTACGCTTTGGCCTTTCTGAGACTAGGTGATGGGAGGAATGTGAGATTTAAAGGCATTGCTTATTTCTGTAAATAAAAGAAGAAATTCAAATCATGAGGTTCCTTTATGTAACTCTGAAAGCCTTCTGAAGTGTCCTATAGGATAGGAATTCTTCAACTTCCCCATGTGTCTGAATTGCTTCCTCCAGGGCTCACTAAAACAAGGACTCCCGTGACTAACTTTAGAGGTTCTGATAGAGTTGATATTGGGTAAATATGTAACCTTGAGTCTTCAATAAATGCCCAGACGCTGCTATTGTTGCTGGTTTGGGAGAGGCACTGCCGGAAGCCAAATGCTGAGAGGTCAGGGTGAACAAAATCAAGACATCTTGTACTAGCATTGCTACAGCTCGCAGAGCACTTACATTTGATCTGTGTAATTACCATGTGAGAAAGAAAGGGCAGGTAGTCTGAGGCATCTAATACTCCTTTAGCCATTCATTCTTCGGACAGGTAGATTTTGAGACCCTGCTAAGTAATCAGCACACACAAGGTATGCTGGGGTTACAGCGGTGAGCAAAAGGGACATGAGCTTGTTGGGCAGCTACCAAGCCAATAATCCCATAGAATATAGCAGTTATAAAATATATATATCATTCACCTTGTGTAGCTAACAAATGCCATGAAAACAATAGGAGAAAATATAACAGGAGAAAGCCATTATTTATTATTATGCCCAAGACTGCTTCTCTGAACAGTGCAGGGTCACGGAGTTAGTAGGTGAGAAAGCTGCAGGAATCGCCAAATCCCACCCAGTGCTACTTCTCCTCCTGCACGGCTGCCTCTTAAAACCCACAAGGTCAGGAAATTGCAAACTCAGGACAAAGACAAGGCGCTCCGCTCAGGAAATGCCACTGTCTAGGACTGAATCCAAGGAAGACCCACACCCTGCAGATGGGGCTCGCCAGGCACAGGAGCGCCACCGACAGCCTGTCCTCCCTGGGGACAGCTGCAGAGATTTTATCAGTGACTTTATGACCTTCTATCACACTGGGAAGAACTCATCCAAGATTCCATCAAAAGATGGAGGAAACTAGCATTTTTTTTTCCTTTGAGACCCTCCCTCATATTAGGACATTGGTGCTTACTGTTCTCTTCTTACAGACAAGCAAACACAGGCTCACAGATGTTAAACTACAGGGCAAGGACCACACATCTCAGCACAACTGGGCGAAGCTCTGTCTCTGACGGTAAAGACAGCCTGACAGATAGCCCATGGCCAAGTAGATTCTGCGCATTAAGGAAAAGATGGCGACTGGAAGGAAACTCTTGTCTATATTAGAAGCATTAGAAGGAGACCAATCCAAGTATTTATGTCAGGGATTTTTAAGTACATGTGAACAGAATCATGAGATAAACTTGAAATAGATAGGACATATGCATCTATATAGATCCATGTGTATGCATGAATACATTTATTATATACATACACATACAGTACACACACATAAACATACATTCCTTTTAAACTACTTTCCCAGGTCTCCCTAAAGTTCAGCTAGGTTCTGTTTTGCCAACTTGGTTGTTGCCATGGGTAAATGAAATCGTTATTATTTCATGCTATATCACGCATTTGCTCAAAACTTCCACGCTTACCAAGACTAGGGATAACATTTCTAAAACTCTTAAATGGAGAGAGTCCTGCCTAGCTAACATATCTCAAACCTCTCCCTATCCTGGTATCTCTGTCTCTAGACATTAATTTTCTAAAAATGAGTTTTGGTCCTGGGACTTTAACCCTTAAAACTTTGCTACTCATGACCTTATAGAGCTGAGGATCAGGTGCAGGACTTAATCACCATCATGTGAGGCATGACGCATGGTGGATATGCAGGTTCATTGAAACCTCAGGGAGTTATCCTCATGAGATTGTTCCCAACAAGGCTGAAGCATAAGAACAGGGTGCTAAGCTAAGTGAAGTCTCAGATTAGAGGGAAGAGTTCTTGGAAAGAAAATACCCCATTGCAGAACAACCTCTAAACTAGTTGGAGGAGTAGCTATAGAACCCCCAAAAGTGCTTCTGCTCACAGGACATGTGGAGAGCCAATCACTGACAGTGGGGTGGTGGAAGAAAGTAGGTATATATTTGCAAAGTGCAAAGCAAGGAGCGGGATAGCTATTGCTTAATTCCCAGGCTCCCAGGGAGTTAGGAGTGAAGTTTCTTAAATATTGAATTGGGGGCTGAGAGGTGTGTGTTCAGCTTGTGTTCAAGTTCCTGGTTGTTCAGTGGCACTAGACACATTCTTCTGATTGGCCTGTGATGTTGTGCTCTTCAGAGAGTTTTTGTGGTGGTCAGGTGGGCTCCAGTACGTCTGGAGGCCACGCAGGAGGGCGTTGCTCCCCACCCTGGGCCACGATTCCGTTAAGGGAGACCCTGTTTGATTGACATGTGCATTAATTACAGGCGATATGGAGAATTTCCTGCCTCACTCCCTCTATTGAGTGAATTCCTTTAGTTATTCATAAAGGAAGGGCAAAGAATCATTGAGATACGGGTGGGAGGCTGGGTCCTGGTGATATCTCCCCTATAATTTTAGGGACCCTTGAGTAGGGATCCAGTTTCAACCTGACTACCATAACCAAAAATTTTATAGAGCATAAAGTTAAGGAAAATTCTCAAAAAACACAGCAAAAGATACTCTAAAAAATGGGGCAAGAAAAAAAAAGTACCAAGTTCAAAAAATCAATGAAGACTATCCATTATCTAATTAACATGAGTTTCATACACAGAATGGAGAAAATGAATAGGAGGAAATTTATCAGAGAAACAATTCAAGAAAATTCTCTAGGGTTGAATAATGTGAGTTTTTAAATTGAAATGACTCACTAACTATCAAGTACAATGAATTTAAAAACAAACAGATCTCTGATACTTTTTTAAAAATCAAGTCACTGAGGATAAAGATCTTACAACACTTAAGAAGAATAAAAACAGGTCAACAACAAAGACCCTTATTCACGAGAATAATGAAGTCCTCCATCTAGAACACACCACCCTAAACATCCTGAAGGTGGTAAAGGTCAGTCTAGAACTTCACACGGAGCCCAGGCTGTCACTCAAGTGTGATGGCAGAGTAAAAGCAATCCCACACAGGCAGGGTTCAAAAATGTCCATCCCACGAACACTTCCCAGTGAACAGACAGGGAAGTAATTTGAGGAAATTAGAAGTTGGAAGATAGGGGATTCACAAAACAGGAGATCCCAAAAGGCCATGATACCATACTGGAGCATAATCTATCCAGACAAGGCACTTTGTCTAACGTTGGTTTTTCCCTTATTCTCTGTAGAGGAAGATTGATTAGGAAAAAGAATCTTAGCAAACAGTTTTTCTATAGGCATCTTTCAAATAATAATTGTCTTTCATGTAAAACAAATGAAGGTGCTACTAAAGCCTGGGGAAAAAAAAAGAACTGGCCAAGGAAGAAATTCTAAGTGGAGGATTTCCATAGCTCAGTGATCCTATAAATCATTTTAGTCCAGGACATATTCACTGTACACGTGGCACTGGGGGAAATGGAACATATAGTAACCTCCTCTTATTCACGTTCTAGTCCCTGGTAGATGCTTAAAACCATGGACAGTACCAAACCCACGGTACACTATACTTTTTCCACAATCTGGTGAGGTTTAACGTGTAAATGAGGCACATGGAGAGGGTAACAACAACAACAATAATAAAGTAGGAAAATTAAAACAAAAGCTAATGAAATTGCCAGCATCACTACTCATTAGCTTTGAGGCAGTTACTAACTAAAATAAGGGTGACTTGCACACAGGCATCGTGATAACCAAAGTGTCTATGAAGACAGTAGTGGACAGGTAGTTACATACAGTGTGCACATGCGAGACAGATAGTTTCCGTCCCAGGCAGGACGTAGGGGTCTGGGGTGGGATTTTAGCATGATGTGAAATTTAAGACTTACAAATTCATTATTTTGGGCCTGGCACTGTGGCTCAGTGGGTCAAAACTCTGGTCTGCTGTGCTGGCATCCCTTGTGGGTGCTGGTTCGAGTCCCAGCTGCTCCACTTCTGATCCAGCTCTCTGGCTTGGGAAAGCAGTAGAAGATGACCCAAGTGTTTGGGCCCCTGCCCCCATGGGAGACCCTGAAGAAGCCCCTGGCTCCTGGCTTCACATCAGTACAGCTCCGACCATTGCGGCCATTTGAGGAGTGAACCGATGGATAGAAGACCTCTTTCTCTTTCTCTCTCCCTCTCTCTCTCACTCTGTCTCTCTTGGCTCTCTGTAACTCTGCCTTTCAAATAAATAAATAAATCTTTTAAAAAATTCATTATTTCTGGAACTTTCCATTTAATGTTGTTTAAGCAGAATAATTGAAACCAGTGAAAGGCACTCTTGTGACTACTATATCCTCATCTGAAAAATCACTCTTGCTTGTTGAGCATTTTCTGTGTGTTGGGGGACTCTTGGATACTCTGCATCATCTCATGCATTTAACAACCCAAGAATTATGGTTCTCACACCTACACACACACACACACACACACACACACACAAGGAACCTGAGACACAGACGTACAGTCAACTGTCCTAAGCCACACGGCTGGGAGTAACTGGTCCCAAGATTTACACCAAGGCAGTCTGGCTTCAGATTCTTGCTTAACTTCTGCCCTGTGTTGCCCCCCACCCACCCCAAGTCGGCGAGCACAGATAACAGTCAGCAAGCGGTAATGACATCCACAAATAGAAATCCGAAAGCTAGTGCATAAGCCTCTCATTGAGCACCCGGGAGGTAAACACAAGAGGAAACAGCAGCTCAGCTGAGGAGCTGGCTTCTGAGAAGTATGGAGGAGGGTGTGAGCAATAGGTCAGGAGAAGCTGTGACGTCTTAAAGGTCTCCATGCACATTTTTATTTATATGCTTAAATTGGATTACAATGAGAAAGAATTTTTTTAAGTTTTTAACCAGGATTTAGAAATTGTGTGCCTGAGGCCAAATGTCATTTATAATTAAGTTGTTACTAAAATTATCCACCCTTAAGTTCACTCACATCAAAAACTATTCCAGGGGCCAGCGCTGTGGCATAGCAAGTAAAGCTGCTGCCTGCAGTGCCAACATCCCATACGGATGCTGGTTCAAGTCCTGGCTGCTCTACTTCTGATCCAGCTCTCTGCTATGACCTGGGAAAGAAGTAGAAGATGGCTCAAGTTGTTGGGCCCCTGCACCAGCGTGGGAGAACTAGAGGAGGCTCCTGGCTCCACCTTTCCACCTCCCATGGATGCCTCATCCACTCCTGTTGCCAGTTTCTTGGAGCCACCTTTAGAGGTGGTGGGAAGGGTGTGGTGAGTTTCTGGCCTAGCTCACTCCTGCAGTGCTTGGTTCTCTAGCTGTAAACACTCCAACTAAAATTAGACTCTGGTTTGAAGTTATGCATTAGAGAACTATTTTGGGTACAGAAATTCAGTTGCTGGAACTATTTTGGGTGAAGAAATCTAGTGAATAATCTGCTGATAATGCAGAAGAAAAAAAATAGACAAGGTTTGTAGCCAGTTGAAGGTTTTATGAAACCAAGGAATTTCTCATAGATTCTTACAGCTGATATGAAACCTATCTCTAGGGACAAGTGTTGTGGCATTGCTGGTAAAGCCACTGCCTGTAACTCCTGCATCTCATGTGGGCACCAGCTCCAGTCCTGGCTGTTCTACTTCCAATCCAGCTCCCTGTTAATGCTCCTGGGAAAGAAGTGGAAGACAGCGCAAGTGCTTGGACCCGTGCACCCACGTGGGAGACCTGGAAGGAGTTCCTGGCTCCTGGCTTCAGCCTCGCCGAGCCTTGGCTGCTACAACTGTCCAGGGAGTGAACCAGCAGATGGAAGCGCTCTTGCTCTCCCTCTCTCTCTCTCCCTCTGTAACTGTACCTTTCAAAATAAATAAATCATAAAAACGAAGCAAAAACATATTTGTAAGCATGAAACAGAATTCCACAAAGAAGAAAACACATTTTTACGTCACAGGTTTGGCTGAACAAAGTGTAAGAGGCAACCCTGGGGATCAGCCATGATTCCTACGCAGACAGTGCAGAGCTATTTAAATGGCTAGTACTAGAACAGAGCTGAATCCAAGAATATGGGCCTTAGGGTACCAATTTTCTGCTAAGTAAGGGGAAACTGGTAGTAGAACAGATAATAAAAATTTTCTAAGACAAATCCAAGAAATTTTGTTAATCAAAGAAAATTGAGCAATGGCTAATAGAGATTAGGCATTTAAAGGAGTTGGCCACCTTCTACCTGTTTAGGGAAATGGGATCCAGACCTTGTCCAGGATCAACAGTTACTGAGAGGCACTCCCTTGTCCAGGATCAACAGTTACTGAGTGGTGAAACCAGAACCAAAGCCAATTGATCGTGGAAATAAAAACATTGTGCTGGTCACACTTGGGCTGAGCTGAAGATTCAGGAAGGTGAAGGAGGTCCTTGAAGCCCTGGTGTTGCACCAGCCCCTGTGGGTGCTGAGAGTGGCTGAGATGTGGGAACTGCTCTGGGTGTGGCCAGGTCAGAACACAGTCAGAGAGCAGTCTTCTCAAGAGTCTCTGGGTAATCCACTAAACAGGTGTCCAAGAGACCGACGAGATAGGAAACTTCCACAAATTTGTTGAGATCAGTTTTCTCGTTTTAAATAGCTTTATAATAGTATGCTTTATCTCACAATCATAATTTCCCTTCTTAAAGACATCGTCTAGGCCCCAGGGAACCTAGAATCACAGAATCCACTGGATCTAAATCTCATTGGATGCTATGATTCTTTATTGAACAAATGGAGGAGAGGGAGCTTAAGGACTAGCAATGACTTGTAGACAGACAATTCAGAACTGTTTAAGTGTCTAATGATCACCTATTATCTGACCTTATCAGAAAAATAATTAAAGTGGTTATTGATGTGACAAGATTATCTTTTAGTCTTTTGTAAAGATACAAACACTTTATGATTTCCAAGTTACACGATCTCTGTCACATCTTGTGAAAGCAGCCATAGATGATACACAACAATGAACTCAGCTGTGTTTCAATACAACTTTATTTACAAGGGGCGCAGCGGGCTAAGCTGTAGCCTATGACACCAGCACCCCATATGAGAGTCACTTCATGTCCTGCTGTTCCACTTCCAATTCATCTTCCTGCTGACGTGCTTGGGAGGGAAACAGATGACGGCCCAATTACTTTGGCCCGTGTCACCCACATGGGAGACTTGGATGGAGTTCCAGGCTCCTGGCTTTAGCTTGGCCCAGCCCCAGCTGTTGCAGCCTTTTGGGGAGTGAGCCAGCAGAGGGAAGATCTCTCTGTCTCTCTTTCTCTGTCTCTTCCACTCTCTATCTCTCTCTTCCAAATAAATAAACACTTTTTTAGAAAGCATCTTTATTATTACAAAAGAGGACATGAACCAGGCTGTAGCACGCCAACCCTTGCTCTAAAATTACGTTAAATCAGGTATTTCAACTTCATCACTATTGACATTTTGGCTAGCTAATCATTTTATTCCGGGTAGCTGCCCTGAGTGTGTGTGGGGAGTAGTATCCTGATCTACTCTCCGCTAAATTCCTGTAACACTTCCACCCAGCTCCCTGTCACCATGACAACCAAAGACGTCTCAAGGTATGGCCAAATGGGGCCTCACGGAGGTGAGGACCACTGATTCGGATCAGTGCTGTCTGAAAACGTGTGTGTTTGGGGATGGGTGGGGCCCTTCCCATCCGAGTAACAGGAGGGTCTTTCTAACTTCCCCCTCTCCGTCTCTGCCCTCTTGCCCACGCCCTCCCACTCAGGTCAAGGACTCCGGCAGGGAGGAAGTCCCATCGTGACTCAGACGCACAGCTCTCGCTTCACCCATCAATTACAACCTCAACTTTCTTATACAAATACAAGGTTCATAGCAACGGCCTAACATTTACACTGTGTACACTGGGGCGTCACTGTTTGTAACTGGGGGATTGGACTGCCGAGCTCGATGTTTCAGATAATGAGTCACCTCTAACGATCTAACCGGCACCTTGCGTGTATTTCCTGAGGATGAATAAGGTATGGGAGCAGGCTGGTAAATTTAAGATGCCAGAGCCGCACGACATGAGGCAGGGATCGCAGGTGGAGGACTTGAGAGTCTGTGGTCATCGGCCTCCGCCAGCGTCCTCCCTCGTTTCTGCAACCTTGAAAGAAACGGGAAGGAGCAAACAGCTGGCTGTTACACTGTCCTCTACCCCGGACATGATGAGTCGGCATTGATGCCAAGCCTCTCCAGGACTGGTTACGGGGCTGGAAACACTCTGCACAATTCCTGTGCTCTCTACCGCGGGAAAGTCGGGTGCTCAGCAGTCGTGTCTGGCCAACCTCGTTTCTTCCACTTCCGTGGGAGGAGGGGTCGTGGTGCTTGCCTTTCATTTTTGCTAGGTGGCAACTCCGGAGGTGATTTTGATCCAGTGTCCGCTTGCGGCTCGGCTTGCTAAATGACATTGTTGCTGGCGCCTCTGCTGACCACAGGTATTTCCACTGTGGAACACGGAAGGCTTTGTTCCCCTTGCTCACGCCAATGCCCTTCACAAGTCATCCCCCACACCTTGACTGTAGAGCTCGGGGCTTTCAATTCCAGGTCAGTCAGGGAGACGCAATTCAGTATTTGGGAGATTCACAGCTCTGCTCGGGCTTTCAATTCCAGGTCAGTCAGGGAGACGCAATTCAGTATTTGGGAGATTCACAGCTCTGCTCGTCCCAGCTTTGCAGGTGCGAGCTCTCTGATGGCGCTCCAGCGAAAGCTCGGTTCACGCTGATCTCGGAGTCACAAGGGTCCTGCAACCATGGGCTGCCGCAGCAGACCCGGAAGACAGGGCTGCAGAAGGCGCACACTTTGTCCACAGCTCCCTCCCTGAGCCCTTTCCAGCCTTGAGTCGTCTCCCCGCAACTGGAGAGTGAGCGGGCCGCCTTCAAGAGATCCGTGTCTGAGCGAAGTGCAGTGAGGACGCCCAGAGGGAGCCTGTGGAAGACCCTGACGGCTCCCAGCAGCCGTGCTGGGCTGTGCGGACGGGTGGGTGTACACTCCGGAGGCTCCGCAACCCCACCAGACCAGCGCACCGAGGAGCCCCTGTGCACCAGTAATTACGGGGCTCTCGGAGCCATCCGGGAAACTCTGAGGCGCTTGTCTGTTTTTCCTGAAACTGCCATTCCGTGACATTGCAACTACCGCTTTTGCTGAGACTCAATGCCAGACCATTATGACGAATGGCCCCTGCAGGGGCATGGCTTCGGATAAGATAAAAAGCCAGCTCACCCGAAGAGCGCCGTATGAAGAAAATCACCTTGCGTTGTGCCAGAAGACCTGGGAACAGAGATTAGGCTATTTTTAGCTGTGAAAATTACGCCTTCTTACACAAGCAGCCTCTTTCTAGCCATTAACGAGGGAAAAAAGTCTCATAATTGGAGCCAGGTGCTCATGCTCGCAAAGGCATTTCTGTTTGGGCAGGTCTGGGACCAAAGGAAAAAAATGCTAAAAGGAATCCTCCTGGAGAAATCTGGCCTTTACAGAAAGTCTTTCTCTGTGCGTCAGGATTGCTGGTTGCACGCGGTAAACCAGCCACAGAGAACACATGCTTGGCGTTATTATCGTGGGTGTTCATGGGGTCACATGTCTCTGGATTGATTTTCAGGTTTCTGCTTCGCACCCGTGTACATAGACAAGGTCAAAGTTTGGCCACATTTGCCTAAATTTGTATCAGATTGTTCAGTATTTTCCATAGCTTGGCATGCATGTGTGTGCCTGTGCATGTGTGCGTGTGTGTGCGTGTGTGTGTGTGCATGTGCGTGTGCATGTGTGTGTGTGCATGTGCGTGTGCATGTGTGTGCGTGTGTGTGTGGTGGCTGAAGTTTTCAGGCAGCACGACGCTCCATTGTTTTTTCTTTGCTTTTATACCAACTGCCTTGACTGCATCTTGGGTACGGTCTCATCTTGACTTAAAGTCTTTCGCTAACAGCTTGGGAGAGGGGCTTTCTGTAACTGAAAAAAAAAAAAAAAGAAAGGGGACAAATGTGAAGGGGGGGCATGTGTCGTGGCCTAAGCAGGTTCAGCCGCCAGCTTGCAAGCCGTACCCGAGCACCAGCTGGAGTCCTGGCTGCTCTGCTCCCAATCCTGCTCCCTGCTCATGCGCCTGGGCGGCACCTGGCTCAAGTTCCTGGGCCCCTGACGCTCACCTGGGGGACCAGGATGGAGCTCCTGGCTTCAAGCTTGAGCCTGGCCCAGACCTGGTGATTGCTGTCATTTGGGGAGTGAGCCGACAGATGGAAGATCTTTCTCTCTCTTTTCCAGCCCCCTCTCTGTCACTAGGCCTTTCAAATAATAAACAGCTAATTTTTTTAATAAAAGGAAAATTCAGATGTAGGAGTGTTAGTTCTAATCTCAACTTTGTTATAGATTCTCTACTTAGTAAAAGGAAGTTAGTGATGCCATTTTACCTGAGAAAAAATGCTTTGAAAACTACACAGTCAGGGTGCGCATTCGGTGCTGACTGCTTTGGGGGCCAGCATGGGGCCCGGCAGGTTAAGCTGCTGCCTGTTTGCTGGCATCTCATACGTAGGGATGGTTCTAGTTCCGGCCACTGTGCCTGTGATCCATCTCCTCACTGTGCACCCGGGAGGCATCAAACGATGGCTCAAGTCCGTGGGCTCTTGCCACCCTCACGGGAGACTGGAATGGAGTTCCTCCTCACTCTGGCTTTGGTCTGGCCCAGCCCTGGCTGTTGCAGGCATTTGGGGCATGAACCGATGGATGGGAGCTCCCCCTCCCTCTAATCTCTCCCTATCTCTCTGTCACTCTACCTTTCAAATAAATAAATAAATCCTTTAAAAAAGTAAACACACACACACAAAAAAGAAAACCAGCCTCTGCTTGGGATGTCCGTACCCCATACCAGATTGCCTGGGTTCCAATGCCTGATCCACTTCTGACTCAGCATTTCTGCGTATGTGTACCCTGGCAGGCAGCAGGTGGTGGCTAAGCTCTTGGGACCCTGACACCCATTTGGAAGACCTGGACTGAGTTTCAGGCTCCCAGCTTCAGCCTGTCCCAGCCCCAGCTGTTGTGAGCATCTGGGTAGTAAATCAGCAGATGGAAATCTCTGTCTCTCACTTTGTGTGTATACCTCTCTCTGTCTCTCTCTCTCTCTTTCAAACAACATTAAAAAAAAGTCCTACACCCTCAATGTATAAATTTAGCCTACCACAGAGAATGATGTATTTACACAGAGCCAAAATTCAGGGGCGGTAGAGAGGGTGGCGCTTGGTGCCTATGAAACTTGTTCTCCATCAGCTCTCAGCAACTCTCGCCTCCTAGCTGGCCTCTCTGCCTCCTTTCCTAGTGCTGCAGTGAGCACTCTAGGATATTCGTCTTACCATTCTCTATTCCTCATCAGACATGTTCCCCCAACTCAATGCATCATTTCGGGGCTGGCGTGGTGGCACAGTAGGTTAAGCTGCCATCCGCAAAGCCAGCATCCCGCACGAGCACCAGTTAGAGTCTCAGCTGTTCTGCTTCTATTCCAACTACCCGCTAACATGCCTGGGAAAGCAGAGGAAGATGGTCCAAGCGCTTGGGCCCCTGGACCCCTATGGGAGAGCCCACATGGAGTGAGTTCCAGCCTCCTAGCTTCACACCTGGCCCAGCCCTGGGTGTTGTACTCGTTTGAGGATGGAAGCTCTCTCCCTCCCTCCCTATCTCTTTCTCTCTCTCTCTGTCTCCCTCCAACTCTGTAACTCTGCCTTTCAAATAAATTATCTTTTAAAAAAATTTAAAGAAGACAAATAAAAAGTATCATCTTTAGCACAGACTGGTGAACACTTAAATTTTTTATTTATTTCTTTGAGAAGTGGAAAGGCAGAGACAGAGAGAGACTCAGAGCTCACAGTGGCCGGGATTGGACCAGGCCAAAGCCAGGAGCCAGGGACTCACTGCAGGTCTCCCACAGAAGCGGAAGAGACCAGAGTACTTGAGCCATCACTTGATGCTTCTCAGGGACACATTAGCAGGAAGCTGGACCTGGAAACAGAGCTGAGTCTTGGGTACTGGGATGTGGGAATCCCAAGCAGTTAACTGCCAGGCTGAAGCCTACGCGATGGCAGGCGTTTTCCAGGTACTCATGAAGACGAGCAGTTTGGCCCATTCCTGATCTGGACCCCTTGCACCCCCCCCACCGCTCCCTCTCTTGAACTTTGATCTGCAACAGTTCCAAGCACCTTTTGTTCCCTGATCACACTGAGCCACTGGGATTCCTTTGCAGGCTGCACCGCTGTTCCTTGGGCTCCCGCTGCCCTTGCTTCGGCCCCCGCCCGAGTGCACAGCCATCGTCTGTCTTACACCGCCACCCCTCCTGCGTGAAGCTTCTATGTGCTAAGCAGGACCACGTCACGACTCTTCCCTGTGACCCCGCATTCTCTGGTATAAGCCTTTCCTCCTTTGCCATGCGTAAGCCTGTGGCCTGTGAAACACAGGAAAAAGGACAGAGTCCAGTGCCTGACACATAGAGGATGCTCCATGCACGACGGGGTGGAAGCAGGAAGCAAGTTCAGTCCTGACCTTTATTTTTCCTAAAGATTTATTTATTTATTTGAAACATTCACAAAGAGAGACAGAGAGGGGGAGTGGGAGAGAGAGAGAGACAGAGAGAGAAGTTCCATTTGCTGGTTCACTCCCCAGACGGCCACAGCGGCTCAGGGCTGGGCCAGGCCGAAGCCAGGAACCAAGAACTTCTTCTGGGTCTCCCACTTGGGTGTGGGGGCCAGGCGATTGGACCATTTTCTGTTGCTTTTCCCAGGCCATTTAACTGGGAACTGGATTGGAAGTGGAGCAGCTGGGACTCGAACAGACACCCATATGGATACTGGCAATGCAGGTGGAGGCGTTACCCACTATGCCACGGCACCAGCCCTCATTCCTGAGCTTTAGAATCGCTATCTGCTTCAAACCTTCTGCTGATGGTCATATATTTGACATTATTCTCCATAGCACCTTTCCATCTCACTAGGACGTACCCAATGCATTACCCCTTGATACTCTCAAGTTATTCTTTTGTCTTGTTTTTCCTCCAAAACCACGAAAGCCACTGCACTTCTGAAATCATCTCTGGAGACCTCGTGTTTGCACATCCTTTTACAAGCTCCAGTTCCCTTATCGGGGTAGTTTAGACCCAAAGGTTCCTTTGACTTGCTCAAGGAATACAAGATTATCAGCAGCCAGGAGAGAGGGGTCGAGGCATGAAGAATGTCCTGCAGAAAATGAGTGAAAACCAAGAATTAGCACAGCTACATGCACAGGTTGGAGAAGATGGAGTAGAACTAGTTCAGTTTAACTTCAGAGCAATCGTGCTGGCGACCCCTAATTAACATAGTTACTGCGTAAGACCCTTAAACAGTATCTCCAATCCAGTGAGGTTTTATTTACTCCTCAAACTACAGACGCGCTTAGGAGAAAACCTCAGAGAATGAGCTGTCACAGTCTCCAGTCCACCACTCTGCTATCCAAAAAAAAAATTTTCCCCTCAGATTAGTTAAGCAAACACAATAATTACAAAGATCAGGTAATGTCTTCATGTATTTATAGAAACAGTTATAGCAACCTAGCCACCAAAAATGAGTCACCCCAAGACCACATGAGTAACACTTGTGTGGGAAATTCACCAAAATATTTTGACTTCAAAGTGCAGGTCAAAATTGTACGCCTCAAACATTGTATCTTCAACATGTTCAATTTTACTGTGATTCACTGAGCAAGGCACTTCTTCAAAATACTTATCAAAGATTTATAAAACTACCAAAGTTCATGGAGCCAGGAAACAATGTAACATGCAAGGGGCATCGGAAGTCTCTAATCCAGCCCCCTGATTGTACAAACTGAGCAGTGGAAGGAGAACATGGTTTACCATTCGAAGTCACGCAGTGGAAGAAATGGGATTCATCTCGGATCTTCTGAGTCCCAGACTAGAATTCTTTCCTTTAAATCATAATGCCCACACCCAAAAAACCTGTGTACTACTGCCAAATAAAAGGTTTCTTGGTTCCTCCTTGGATGAAAAAAAGGAAGGACAAAGTTTCAGGACCGTTTTTATGAGATGCAATTCCAAATCAGTTCCAATAATTCAATGCGTTTCAACTATAATCATGATTTTTAAACTTTGTATGTTTTCTTTAAACTTTTAAAAGGGCAAGTGTCAAGAGGGGTCCCAAGGGAAGGGCAGAGTTGGCTTTGTCTATGACTGGGCTGGAGAGAGCGCCCTCGTGTGTTCCTTTGCTGTAATGGCGCCTTCTGCCCTCCCTCCTGAAGGATCCCCTGCTCTCTAGAGACCGTCTCATCGCTTACCTCTGCGTCTTGCCTGTGCTAAGGATAAGTAAAGGCCCGAGTACGAGTAGTTCCTGCGCTGTTTTCTGCGTTCAGCGTGGTAGGTCATTGCAGCCCAGTCCACAGGGCACAGAACACCTGTAAGTTAAGAGAAGAAAAAGCTAGGGCACTTTTCTCCTACGCAGGGACGTACTGCTCCGCTGTGTACTGTGAATTGGCATTTCCGGAGCTGTACGGGCCAAGCTCGCTGTATTCCTTAGGGACCCAACACCGAGCACTTTGTTAATTGATGCATTCATGATGCCTCTTAGAGCTCTGACTTCCATAAAGCAACACGGCAGCGACGTGGTGAGTGCAAACACAAGAAACCCTTCCTGCACAGCCCCAGAGAGGCTCGCGCGTGTGGTAACAGAGCAGATTCAGCAGGTGCCACGGCTTCCGGGGGGGGCAAGTTCTATGGGGACTGGGGCAGCGTTCACACAGAACGCAGGACGGCTCCTGGGTCAGAAAGGCCAGGAAGCCTTTAGGAGCTAGATAGGGGTGTGGGGAAGACACGACTGGAGACGCTGGACCCGCCGGTTCAGGGGTCTGTTCAGAGCAACCTCTGACGTGGTGAGCCGAGTAGGCTGGAGTCTGCAAAGAGGCTGTAAAAACGCACAGGCGGCCTGAAAGCCTTGGCGTCCTGGGTGAAGGGCATCAAACCACGGCCTCGATTTAAATGTAAACCGTGTTCTTCTAATGAGCTGCACTAACAGGATCGGGACAATGAACTCCAAGTGCAAGGCAGTGAGTCCCAAACGGGCTGCGCCTCCGTGCAGTGACATCTTGAATGGCGCACCAAGGGCTCACCTGTGGATCTGAGTTCTGCCTGGCTTTACTTTCCAGGGGACATTTCCAAGTTACATTCAAGCACCGGTTATCTGCACTCAGGAAGCAGAGCTGGGGCCCAGGTAATCCAGTTGCCACTGCTTTTGGTCTCTGGAATGTGTTACAATGGGAATCTGAAAAAGAGAATTCATTTTTCCTGGTTCCTTTTTTCAAACCCATATTAAAATGAACGTGCCTCCCTTATAAATATGCTGTAGTACCTGGTGCTGAAGTATTTCAAGAATAACCTGTACAGGCAGTGGTCTACTATTGCTGGTGGCCAGCATGGGCTTAATTAACTGACTGTGAATTCACAAAATGGGACACTTCTTTGTGAGCACCAGGGCAACAAATAGCATGGTGGGTAAAGCTGCCGCCTGCAGTGCCGGCATCCCATATGGGCATCAGTTCGAGACCGGACTGTTCTACTTCTGATCCAGCTCTCTGCTGTGGCCTGGGAAAGCAGTAGAAGATGGTCCAAGTCCTTGGGTCCCTGCACCCGTGTGGGAGACGTGGAAGAAGCTCCTGACTCCTGACTTCGGATCGGTGCAGCTCTGACCATTGCAGCCATTTGGGGAGTGAACCAGTGGATGGAAGACCTCGCTCTGTCTCCCCCTCTCTCTGTAACTCTGCCTCTCAAATAAATAAATAAAGTCATATGCACCTGAATCGCAGGCCTGGCTCCACCAGAATCTCGCTGGGATGAGGTTTTTGTTCAGCATCCATGTCCCTGTGTCCCTGAAATGCTGCCCTTGACAACCTCTTCCACACCACTATTCCCTGTGCTCGGGAATGAGTGCATTTCCGTTTCCTGCTGTCAGTCCTTCCTTCAGCTGAGCAGAATCCCGGGTCCTTCTTCACCTGCTGGATGACTATGCCTCAAGGCAGTCACCGATCAACCATCAGCTGCTGTCAAAAGCAGACAGTGGGTGACGACACCCGCACTCCATGGCAGAGTCCTGTGTGCAAGTCCTGGCTCCACTCTGGATTCCAGCCTCCTGCTACTGTGCAGCGGGTTAGGCAGTGGCGACGGCTCAAGTAGTCGGGTCCCTGCCACCCGTGCTGGAGATGTGGCTTGAGTTCCTGGCTCCCGGCTTCAGCTTGGCACAGCCCTGGCTGTTGAGGGGTGGTGGGGATCTTCTGGGAGTGGACCAACAGATGAAAGGTCTCTTGATCTCGGGCTCTCTGCTTCTCAAATAAATAAAAATTAATTAATTAAAAATGTTCTAAGGTGAACCGATTCATTTCTGAAAACTGCTGACCAAAATCGCTCTGCCAACAGGGACTCCGGTTCCCTGGAAAGAACAAAGCGAACACATGCCGCAGTGCTGGCGCCCTCTGCTGGCTGATACTGCACCGTGTCCTAGGGCAGAGAATTGTAGCGTCCTCATGAAGGCTGCAGCCAAGAGTCCCCAAGAGCCGGCTTTCCAGGTGCAACTGAAGATGGCCTCAGAGGTGAAAAGAAGGAGAGCAGTGTGCCATTTCCCTGTTCCTCATCTTGGAGTCGTTCCTGGTCCCAGGACCACAGAAACCAGTTATCAGATTGGAGAGGGGGTAGGAATTCTGGAGTAGCAAATAGTCATGCTCGTATGCGCACATACACCCGCAGAGAAATGCGAACTTGTTTTAGATGTCCTCCTGGGAGACATGAAATCCGACAAATATAAAAATGAGCTTTTTCTGTTTGGGAAGATTTGGGATATAATTGCATTCTGTGCTGTTGCTTTGAAAAACCAGGGTACACGTTAAGTGCATGTTTTTTTTAAGTATAATTTTTAACAGAGTCATATGATAGCAAGACACAATGCCAATCACCTCAAATTTAACACAGCAGTTAGAGGTGAGCACGCCGCAAATGCGTCAACTTTCCCAAGGTGCTCTCTCATGTTCTCGAACCCTTTGTCTACAGCAGGTTTCCAACAGCCTCCTCCTTATCTACATGTAACCCTGCCTTTTCAGAAACTCCAAGCCTTACTCTAATTTTATCAGAGAGGGGCGGGGGAGTTCTAATTTAATAAGCGGTCAGCTTATTAATGAGTATTTTTAATACTTCGCAGCTTTTCCCTCCGTAAGAAGTGAATTCACAGAATCCTCTCATGGTCAATTCATTCACAGAAAGGGAGGGCATATGGGGAGCTCTCGAGCAGCTGACTTGGGGTGGGGGGGGGAGGGGAGCACTTCCAGCATTCATAGCATTGCTTTCCCTTACCTTGGTAAAGTCCTGCCCCATCAGGCACCCTGGAGGATTTAGGAGTAACTCTCTCGCCATTAGCTTGAAATCACAAATGGTACTGTGAGAGACTGGATTCCAGTCAGCGTGGGTCTCAGTGGCATTTGCCCCGTGTTTGATGCTGGCTGCTTCCGTCCCCCCTTTGGGGCACTGAGTTCGCCTTTTACCGTAAGGAAGGTTGGCACAAATAGTGAGTTGAACAAAGGCTTTACCTTGATTGGACCAATTACGTGACCAGGGCCTTGGTGGCTCAAGTCACAGAGCTATGCGACAGTTTGGAGGGGGGAGGGGGGCACGAAAACTAGCTTTTCTCGGATGTTCTCTGCCTGAGGAAGACCAGAGCTGCAGCGTGAGGCAGCCCTGGGAAGATCTCCCCGATCTTCCTGCTCTCCTCCATGATACTCTGTGGTGACCCAGAGGCTTCTCCCTCGACAGCCCCGGGACAATATGGCTTCCTACGCCAGTGCCAGACATTGACTGCTAGCTCACTCACTTCCGGGTCATGTAATCCAAGCGTCTGGAATTGTTTTTGGATTCTGTTCCTTATTTGTGCATTGCTGGAGCTCAAGTGTGGTAGAGACCTGGAAAAGGGGAGGGGCCTTCTGGAAACGGAAAACCAGCTAAGAAGACAAAACTCAAAGTCTCCTGGGGTGAAAAGGGGGTGGGGGAAGGCTGGGAAGCGGACAGTCATTGTCATGTCCAAGCAGGTGCAGAACCTTTAAAAAGTTTGTGGAAAATCTGTATGGTGAAAAGCTTATCTGTGCATTTGAACTTTTTTTAAAAAAATAAGATTCATTTTATTCATTTGAAAGGCAGAGTGACAGGGAAGGGAGGGAGGAAGAGAGACCTTCCACCTGCTGGTTCACTCCCCAAGTGGCTTTTAACAGCAGAAGCTGGGCCAGGCCGAAGCCAGAAGCCGGGAGCTTCATCTGGGTCTCCTCATGGGTGCGGGGGCCCAAGCACTTGGACCATCCTCTGCTGCCTTCCCAGGTGCATAAGCAGGGAGCTGGATTCAAAGTGGAGCAGCAGGGACCTGAACAAGCATCTATAAAAGTTACTTAAAAGGCAGAGTGGTTAAAAAAGGAGAAGGAGAGAGAGAGCGAGCTTTTATTTGGTAGTCCACCCTCCTTCCCAGGTGGCCCCAGGAACTCCATCTGGGTCTCCCACTTGGGCAGCAGCGGCCCAAGTACTTGAGCCATAACCTGCTGCTTCCGAGGCCCTCTAGCAGGGAGTGGGATCAGACATGGGGCAGGCAGGATTCCAACTAGCACATTCCAGATATGCACTGCAGAAACCCCACGTGGTGGCTTAACCCACGGTGCCAAATGTCTGTCCCTGATTTCAAATTTATTCTGCACAAAAAAATTTATCTTTCATTTTCATTTCCCAAGGACCTTCTGAAGTACCGTCATCTAGCAAATGTGTAAAAGTAAACTAAAATTAATAGCTGAGAAAATATTAACAACGTGTTGCCTTTACCCATGCCGCAGGTGCAGGGAAAGCTACCCCAGAGGCTGCAAGTTAAAATAGAATCCACAAATGTGAAAATTTAGAAAATTCTCTCTGGGGACTTAGCTCAGGGTCCCTGCAAATGAACAAACACAGCTCTTAGCACCCCGCACGAGGACTGCTCAAACTGCAGATGTGTGTGCGCACATGTGGACGTGTAACATGAGCGCCACCACCCAACCACGCTGGGATGATGACTGTGGGGCCTAAACCACGGGGTCCACACTGCCTGGATCGGAAGGGTCAGCGGAGACGACATTTGCCTCACTGCCACTCGTTGTCTTCAGGATGAGCCAGGGGAGATCCGCAGAGGTGGGGATCTGCACACAGTAAGCAGAATACCCTGATTGCAAACTGTCTCCGCACATGAAGCAAATGCGCAGGTGTCTCGTCACTGTGAATGAGGGGAGACATTAGGGGTGTGAGCTGGGTGCTGAGACCGGCTGGCTTCAGGAACTCTGCACATTCCTGAATGTCCCTGCTTGGGTGTGCAGAAGCAAGGGCCTGTTCCTGGGGTGCAGCCAAGGGCTACACAACGTCACGAGCAAGCCTGACGTCTAAGAGGGCTCTCTGGTGCAGGATGAGCGAAGACCGTGCCACCTCCTGTTTACTTCCCTGCCCAGAGGCTCCGAGTCTCCTCTCAGAACCCGGGGCTTTGTTCCTACATTCAGAACAGAAAAGGGGAACTTGAGACCCCCCAAAGCCCGAGAACGTGGGCGATCCCTGGAGAAGCTTAGATCATTTCTCAGTATCCTTGAATCTCATGCCATTCTCCTAAACCAAATATTAAATTCCCCCTTGAAGTGAGAGTGATACATCACCCAGGGAGGAATTGGCAGCACTCATGAAAAAAATAAATAAATAAATACCGCCAGGTAGAAATGAGAACTGGAGATGATCCTCCTCCTCTCATTTCCACACCGAGAATGGCACTGGGCACAGCTCCCCCTCAGGGCTGTGAGGCCACGTGCGTTCCGCTGCTCACGTCTTCGCTGTTGACGCTGTGAGGTTTGTCCTGCGGCTTTCGTGTTCTTGCTGTTTCGCTCTCGCAGGAACAGGTGCAGGGGTCTTGCTTTGGGAATTCAGACCTCAGCATCATTCCCCTCAGCAGTGTTTCCAAAACGAAAGCCAATGGGTCTGGCACAGCACCTCCGTTCTACCAGGACTACAGCCTCTATTATTGTGATTTGCCCACAGCTAATGGAAATTTCCTGGACTTAGGTTTTGAGACTCAGTGCAGAAAGTCAATATTCACATCTATCCTTAAACTACAGAGAATTGATTGATTGTTGTTGTGTCTAGTGGTGTTTATCTACTCTCTGATCTTCAGAATTCCCGCTAAATAATACATAAGAAACCTAACAAAATATCCAGCTGCCTTGCAACCCATTAACTTTGCAGTACGTGTTTGATTATTTTTGCATATACAGTTTGGAGCTTCGCTTACAGTTCTGATGACGAAGGACAGAATCCGCCTTATGTTTCAGGAAAAGATATGTGTGAACTGTAGACACGGTGAACATCCAGAGCAGGCGTTCTTCCTGCCTTGGCCTCAGCATAGCGCAGGGAAGACTGGATCTAACTTGTATTTTGAGAATAGACATAAACATTAAAATGAGTGAAGCTGAACTCTCAAAAATCGAAATGTGATTTGCTTGGCTCATGCTCATCATTTTATAAGCATTGATTTTTATTTATTAACTCGGTTTTCAAAGTTTGGGAGGACTTAATTTGGTTTCTTTCCCTAATTTTTTGATTAACACGCAATACTTATACATTTTTATGGGGTACTGTGCCACATCTCAACACATGTACACAGTGTAAACTGAAGAAATCCGACAATTGGTATTTTCATTTTCTTTCTTTCCTTCCTTCCTCTCTTTCTTTCTTCTTCCTTTCTTTCCCCTTCCTTCCTTCCTTCCTTCCTCCCTTCCTTCCTTCCTTCCTTCCTAGATTCAAGTATTTACTTGAGAGGTAGAATTGAGAGAGAGAGAGAGAGAGAGAGAGAGAGAGAGAGAGAGAGAGAGAGGTCTTCCCTCCACTAGTTCACTCCCCAGATGGCTAAAATGGCTGGAGATGGGCCAATTCAAAGCCAGGAAGCAGGAGCTTCTTCCAAGTCTCTCACATGGGTGTAAGGGCCTGAGGACTTGGGCCATCTTCCACTGCTTTCCCAAGCCATAGCAGAGAGCTGGATTGGAAGTGGAGTAGCCAGGACTAGAACCGGCACCCATATGGGATGCTAGCACCGCAGGCAGAGGCTCAGTCCACTGTGCCACAGTACTGGTCCCTCTTTCCATTTTCTTAACCTTTTCTTCATGTGTGGAGCCCACCAGCTCTTCTTGTCCACTTCCTCATGCAGCATTGTAATAGACTACATGGTGATACACTACTGTGAACCATCATCACCCCACCGGTCTCTGAAGCATCAGCATCTACTACTTCTAACTGGTTTGGTTCCTGCCATCCAACCTACTTCTGCACCCCATCCCCCATGGTGCTAATCTCTAGTAACCACCATTCTGTATTCAGACCAACTGGATGGGAGATAACACTCAGTACTTGTCTTTCTCTGGCTGTTTCACTTAACGTAATTATCTCCCTCCATTTTCCCATACATGTCAGAATAGCATCCTCTTTAGGAATAAATAATATTCCATTGTGTTTATTTACCACATTTTCCTATGTGCTCTTCCATTGACCAACCCTAAGTGAATTCCACATCTTCAGTATTGTGAATAGTGCTGCCATCAATGTCAGACTACATGTGTCTTGGCATATGCTGATTTCTTTTGGATATGTAGCCATAGGCGGGTGCCTGGGTCACATGGCAGATCTGTTTCTACTTTTCTGAGACGCCACCTTACCACTCTCCATAATGACTGTACTAAAGTGCACCCTCTGCATCCACACCAGCACCTGTTATTTTTTGTCTTTTGGTAATGGCCATTCTAACAGGAGTGAGATGACACCAAGTCAAGCGCTGAGTTTTGGTAGTCTCTAGCCAGGGCTTTGCCATGGCAACAGGAGCTTCTTGACAAATCGCAACAGCCGCGTCCCAGAACCCTGCCTCCCAGTAAGAGTGTCACCGAGAGTGGCCATTGGCCCACAGAGAGACGGCTTCACAGGCTTCAGGAATGCTTGAGCACAGCCATCACTGAGACAACTGGGAGCCGTAGAGGCTGCGCCAGGACGAGAGCTGAGAGACGGGGACGTGCGTCCAGCATTTTGTGGCTCCGCAGTGTTGGTCTCTGCAGCACTCGCGCTGTGGGTTAGATGAGTCTGCTTGGGGGCTGGTGATCTCGTCATGGCCTGAGCTGCCCCTGGGCAGAAGCAGAGTGAGCAGCTACCTGTGGAATGCCAAGGAAGACTGACAGCCATGAACGGACTTCACAACAGCCATTGGAAATGCAATGCAGATGAATTTTTTTGTTTTTGGTGCAATATTTTGAAGTCCATGTGTAATTTCTTTTTTGTAATACACATTTTCCATGAACTTTTCAAGGCCCTCTCGCATGCATGGATTTCACATTTTTTAAGAGATGTATTTATTTATTTGAAAGGCAGAGTTACAGAGAGGCAGGGGCAGAGAGAGAGAGAGAGAGAGAGAGAGAGGTCTTCCATCCACTGGTTCACTCCCCAGATGGCTGCAATGGCCAGAGCTAGGCTGGTCCAAAGCCAAGAGCCAGGAGCTTCTTCCGGGTCTCCCATGTGGATGCAGGGACCCAAGGACTTGGACCATCTTCCACTGTTTTCCCAGGTCATAGCAGAGAACTGGATCAGAAGTGGAGTAGCCAGGGCTTGAACTGGTGCCCATATGGGATGCCAGTACTGCAGGTAGTAGATTACCCATTATGCCTCAGTACCAGCCCAGATTTCACATTTTTGGCACCAAAAGGAGGTTATCTATTTTTAAAGAAGATTTTATTTAATTTAAAGGCAGAGCGATAGAAAAGGAGAGAGAGAATGACATCTTCCATCTGCTAGTATACTCCCCAAATGGCTCCAACCGCCAGGGCTGATCCTGGTTAAAGCTAAGAGCCCAGAACTCCACCTGATCTGGCCATGTAGGTGCAGGGGCTCAAGTACTTGGGTCACCTTCTGCTGTTTTCCCAGCTGCATTAGCAGGGAACTGGATTTGAAGTGCAACCGCCAAAGCTTGAATCAGCATTCCATTATGGGATGCTGGTGTCATGGTTTAACATCCTGCACCACATTGCTGGCACCCCAAATTAACTGATCTTTAATTGCAGCTCTTTGAAGGAGCCTCACACTCGCTGGAAGGAAAACCAAAATGTATTGCGGCGCCAGCCACGCCGATGCTTTAAGAGCCATTGGCAGTCATTGAAGCAGTCACTGTTGAGCAGGGAAAGATGACTCCTTGGAATTGGCTGGGGTGGGGGGCAGGCCATGGGGGATGTTCAAAGCTCCTAGGAGATGCTGCTGCGGACTGACTGATCCCAGGGCAGCCCTTGCAGCCTCCTGCGAGCAGCCATGCAGAACTCTGCCTGCTGAGGCAAACTGAGCTTTTTCCAAGACCAGTTTCTCCCCCAGCTTCTCTGAAGACAGAAGAGACTATAATACAATCGGTTAAAGTAGACTCCCAGGGATTTGAAGCGGATGTAAGAAGAACCTTTCAGGAAGAAGAAGGGGAGATATTAAGATCTGCTCCCTTGGGGCCGGCGCTGTAGTGTAGCAGGTAAAGTCACCGCCTGCAGTGCCAGCATCCCATAAGGGCGCCGGTTCTAGTCCCGGCTGCTCCACCCCCAATCCAGCTCTTTGCTATGGCCTGGGAAAATAGTGGAAGATGGTTCAAGTTCTTGGGCCCCTGCACTCGCGTGGGAGACCACACTTTCCAGTGGAAAGAGTCCATTACCTCACAGAAAACAGAATATTCCCTTACATCTAACAGAAGCAAATTCTTCATTCCCTCCAATTGTTGATAAAAGATTTGCTCAATCAAGTGGTAAATGCCAAATATAATGAAACATATCTACAAAGGCTCTAACCTTGTTCTTCTGTCACAGTTACATGGGTTAACTTTTAAAAGCAAATTGAATTCATCAGCATATGTAATACAACTATTATGATGTCTAAATGCAACTATTATGTATGCAATACAACTATTATGCCTAAATGAAATGCAATGTAGATAATATTTCTGTTTTTAAGACTATTTGGGAATCTTAGGTCACATGATCAGTATCACACATTTCCCTAAGAACTCTGATATCTGTCTATCACTGGCTGTGTGATAAATGGCAGACAACAGCCAGGTCAGGCACTGGACTGCAAAGATGAATAGGGGCTGGTGCTGTGGCATAGTGGGTAAAGCTGCCACCTGCAGTGCCGGCATCCCATGTGGGAGCGGTTTCAAGTCCCGGCTGCTCCACTTTCCATCCAGCTCTCTGCCATGGCCTGGGAAAGCAGTAGAAGATGACCCAAGTTCTTGGGCCCCTGCACCCATGTGGGAGACCCTAAAGAAGCTCCTGGCTCCTGGCTTCAGATCAGTGCAGCTCCAGCCATTGCAGCCAATTGGGAAGTGAACCAGCTGATGAAAGACCTCTTTCTCTTTCTTTCTCTCTCTTTCCCTCTCCTTTCTCTGTGTAACTCTGACTTTCAAATAATCTTTTTTTTAAAAAAAAAAGATGAATAAATACAAAACTGAAAGCTGGGTCCACGATTTTATACTTTCTTAATGTTTCTTAATGCCTGTTTCCTTCCCCTTAACTATTGACGTTGTTGCATATTGACAGGTGCATTAGCAGATTTTCAAGCAGCTGTAAGTTATAAGAATCCAGAGTAGTAACTCAGATAACTTAAGAACTACATGGTGGGGATGGGGGATGGGGAGATACACGGAGGACATTTTTTGAACAAGCGAGCTCTAGGTTATTAGAAGTCGATTTATCAGGTTGTAATCTGTATACACTTGCTCAAGTAAACCAAGACCTTCCTGGGAGTAAGACACCCGTGCTGTGATCGTGCTTCAGATATCGGTGGGTGTTTCAGTTAGATCGGCTTAGGGGACAGAAACCGAAGAGGGGACTCCAAAGGCTTAGACGCCGTTTAATCAAATGGGGACAGATGACCTGAGTCCGTGTGGTTCAGAGGAGGAAGTCGTTTAGCCTCTGGAGGACACCCAGAGGGCACCATGGGGCAGTGCGGATCATAGTAACACCACCCCCGACCCCTGTGCAACCTCCTCCTCTATCACAGCCTCCTTTTCAAAGACACATTCATCAACCTGAAGGGCAGAATGACGGAGGGGGAGAGACAGGGACAGAGATTGAGTGAGAGATCCTCCATCCACTGTTCACTTCCAAGATGGCTGCACAGCCAGGGTGAGGTCGGGCGGAGCCAGGAGCTGGGAACTGCACCCGGTCTCCCACATGGGTGGCAGGGACCCAAGCACTTGGGTCATCGTCCACTGCCTTCCCAGGTGCATTAGCAGGAAGCTGGGTGAGAAGTGGAGCAGCCAGGACCTGAACTGGTGTTCGTAAGAAATGAGAGCGTCACAAATGGTGGGTTACCCTGCTGCACCACAGTGCCAGCCCCACATCTTTCTATTGTTATGGAAAATTCTTACTGGGTCAAAAGCATCATGAACATTGGTGACAGAGTAAGGACATTTATGGATGTGTGTTTGTTCTTTATCTTTGACAGGCAGAGAAACAGATGGGGGAGAGTATTCCCCATCTGCCGGTCCACGCCCCAGATGGCTACGACGGGAGCTGGCAAGTCAGTGCAGTCTCCTGTGCTGCGGCAGGAGCCCCTCACCTGAGCACTCACCACTGGCTTCAGGGAGCACGTGGGCAGGAAGCCGAGGAGGGAGCTGGCATCTCACGCAGGCGCTCCCTCGGACGTGGACTGCACCTTCTCCCTCTGCCTGACTGTGTTCAATGTGCTGCTTCCTCAAGAGGCCTCATGCATAGGGAATCTGGGTCTGGTCGTTATCTCTTTGCATCGTCGTCTTAGCAAACTGCATTCCAGCTTTCCTCGGTTCGTTGTGTTTCCAGCGGAACCAACAGAGACCGAAGAAGCCAGAATGATGACGGTGCAGCACAGTTAATACAAATGGGAATGGATTCCTAATACTATTGAGTGGGAAGAAGCTGTCGATTATGGTGTGAACATTTCAGTGGGCTTTCCCCACCCCTAAATACTACAGCGAACCTTCACAGGGTGCCCACTTTCTCTCTTTATTGTGACGTCAGTTTTCTTTCTGTCCAGTATTTTAAAAAATCCAGTCTTTGTGATTTCTTTCCTGATGTCACACAGACAGACAACAGCAATACTTCTCCAGATTTGTACAATGCATTCCTTAGTGTAACAACTCCCGTGTTATTCTCACAGCAGCTTGCACACGTTGGAAGCAACGGCAGCATGCAACAAGAGAACTGCGTCCTGCTCTTGCTTTTCTTGTCATTGATCTGATCTTGAAAAAGATCCCCTAAGCTTTATCTTTGGTTTCTTTATCTATAGAAACCAGTTCTATATAAGATTTCTTCCAGCACTGATATTTAATCGATCTGTCTTTGAAGCCCAAACATTTTGACAGAAGTGGGGAAGAACCCAGGTCCCCAGCATCCCAAGAAGCTTCCAATAGACTCTGCCTTGCTGTGGAGAATGTGACCTTGATTGACTTCCTTTATTATTATTTTATTTCAACCTTGAGCTAAAGCAATCTATTTTACATCTCATTTCCATATGGGACTTTTAGCAAATGTATTGAGTAACTCATGAACACCAGGGTTTCCACTCTGGAGTGACTAATATTTTTTTAAAAGATTATTTATATGTAAGGCAGGGTGACAGAGAGGACAGGGAGTGACAGAGAGTGAGAGATCTTCCATCCGCTGTTCATTCTCCAAGTGGCCAGGCAAGACCAGGAGGAAGCCAGGAACCTGGAACTCTAAGTCTACCATATGGGTGGCAGGTGCCCAGGGACTTGGCCCATTTTCTGCTGCCTTACCAGGTGCATTAGCATGGAACTGGATGGGAAGTGGTATAGCGGGTCTCAAACTGGAGACTTGGCTGGCACCGCGGCTCAATAGGCTAATCCTCTGCCTGCGGCGCCAGCACACCGGGTTCTAGTCCCGGTCAGGGCTCCGGATTCTGTCCAAGTTGCCCCTCTTCCAGGCCAGCTCTCTGCTATGGCCCGGGAGTGCAGTGGAGGATGGCCCAAGGCCTTGGTCCCTGCACCCACATGGCAGACCAGGAGAAGCACCTGGCTCCTGGTTTTGGATCAGCGCGATGTGCCGGCCTCAGCGCGCCGACCGCGGCGGCCATTGGAGGGTGAACCAATGGCAAAAGGAAGACCTTTCTCTCTGTCTCTCTCTCTCTCTATCACTGTCCACTCTGCCTGTCAAAAAAAAAAATTGGAGACTTTATGGGATGCCACCATAGCTGGCAATGGCTGAATACACTGGCCAGCCCCTCAAGTGTGGCTATTAAGGGAGAAGGATTTCTTCTGTGACCCACAGCCACCCACTGCCTCCCCAGTCCACTCTCTCTCCTAAAGGCAGTGCTTCATGGCCACAGGGATTTCATTCTTTCTAGATAGTGGAATGGTGACTCTGAGTCTGCAAAAGCAGAGCAAAGAACACCTATGTGATTAGACTAAGTTCCTCAGACTCAGTGTACATTTGTACATGAACTAACCCAAACTTGGTGATTTCTTAAACAAGAGGACTCAAAGCTTTGAAGATAATGAACCCAGTGGAGAAGACCTGTTGTCCAGTCTTCCCCATGAAACAGCCTTGTGGGCAGAAGTAGATTGGATTCTTGTCTTATCCCACTGCTCAATTTTCCTCAAAGAGCAGACTGATGAAATAGTGGCACATTTTGGATAATGTTGGCCAGCACCTGGGGTGACTGCAATCACAAAGGGGCCCGTTGCTCAGTTCTCTGTGGACTGCTCACCCTCTCTCCTACTCCTGGTCTCAGCAGAAGAGAGGACTGTCCTTCAGGAACGCCCTAACTCTCCAGCTTCTCTGCAGAAACTCATGGGAGGGACAAGTGATGGTCCAGACACCATCTCCAGTTCCACATCTCCAGGAAGGTTGATACTTGCAGAGCTATTGGGAATCTGCTGATGAATCCATGTGACTCCCATTTGCCTCCTAGACTATTTCTCGGGGTGCTCAGACTCAAGAGAGGGAGAGTCATCAGCATCTCCAAATCACTGACAGACACAAGCACAATCAAGAGCCAAATGCTGTAGTTGGTGACCACGGGGACAACAATCCCAGGTGTTAGAATTTGCTAGAAAGTGAATGTAACAATCCCCGATTCAGAAGGCAGTTTGGAGACTTAAACTGTGGTCCATTTCTAATCTAGCCTAATGAGATGTTAATGTATTCACACCTTGTCAATTGGTTAGAACAAATTATACTTGGAGCAATCATGGGCTTCTCTCTCAAATAATTACCCTAATTTGTTGTGCTCGTTTGGGTAGTAATAACACAAGGTAGAAATCCAGTGCCCCACAGGGCAGCGGCTATTTCCTCACTACCTTGCTCACATTTGCAGATCATAAACATGGTTCATTAGCTTCTCAAAGACAAGGAAGTTTTCTTGAAGCAGATGTTGCTGAGAGCCATAAAAGTGATGTAATCATTCTTGAAGAACACGTAACATTTATGGTCATAATAAATTTTTTCATGCACATACGCATGCCTAACAAATGCTAGAGAGGTCAGAAGTTGAAAGGGACTCTTTAACTGCCTAAAGCTTCGTGTCAATGCTGTCTTTAATTGTAGTCAATCCTGCTCTCTCATCTGAGAAGGTGACATTTCATGGCAAGTAAGTCTCAGAAATCACCTGGAACAAGAAAAGGTTTCCTGTTTTCTAAGCTATTTTCTGAAGTGACCAGAAACTGTGGACAAAAAGGTCGCCAATAGTATAATTGTTCCAAGCTTTGTCAATCAGAGTCCAGAAACTTATGCTTCTCCTCCAGAAGTCAATCAAGAACTCGAATTCCCCTCCGGTGTCCTTATCTCAAAGGCATCATGTACTGGAGTGAGTGCCTGTATTGCTATGAGCCCCAAGTGCCATCTTCATGGAAGTCCAGAGTGGACTTCTTCATGGAGAAGCACTAGCTCTGACAGCGCCCTCTCCACTTTCCTGTGTCCCAGTCCCCACCAGCGTGGCTTCATCCAATCACACTGACACTGTGAAATCACCACTTCAGATAGTATATGAGCATGGCGTGGGCAAGCGTCTTCACAATGGCTCATCCCTTCCGCAAGTCTCCATCAGGACCTGCTGCCCGTTGCCATTTTCTGTTGGTGTTCCCCTTTCAGGTTATTCTCGATACTTGTTGCTGCTATTGTTTTTAAAGGTTTATTTATTTATTTGAAAGACAGATTAGAGAGAGAGAGAAGGAGAGACAGAGAGATCTTTTACCCGCTGGTTCACTCCCCAGATGGCTGCATTGACTGGAGTTGGGCTAGCCCAAAGTCAAGAGCCAGGAGTGTCACCCAGGTTTCCTATGTGGGTGGCAGGGAGCCAAGCCCTGGGCCATCTTCCATTGCTCTTTCCTGGCCATTAGCAGGAAGCTGGATAGGAAGTGGAGCAGCCAGGACACCAACCAGCACCTATATGGAATGCTGGCATTGCGGGAGGCAGCTTTACCCACTACACCACAACTTCAGCCCCTTGACACTTGTTTAATAAGAGAGAACAAAGAGATGGATGATAGTAGGATTGAGTTCCAGTAGTATAATTTACCCCAGCTAATTTCATGGGAACAATTAAACAAAATTCTCCAAAGGTTAAAAGGCAACTTCTGAAACTGGGGATAAGAACAACTTTCCAAAACCCTGGGTCATTGTCAAGTGCATTTTTAGGTTAAGGTCACTCTTTAAATATCAGTCCTTGGTGGAGAAGTGCACAAGCCTTACAGCCCTAGGGTGGGCAGCTCTGACCCCACATGATGGTGGGCTACAGGAACAAAAACACAAGATCTTCTATGTGCTTTCTGTCCTAAGGACTTGCAGAGAAACTGCAAATAAGATCTCTCCTCTTGGTCCAAGATCCTATCTACATACATGTGAAACAAACGGAGTCCCCAAGAGGGCAATAGAAACCCGGACCATTTCAAACACACACACACACACACACGTGCACAGAGACACACATGTGCACACAGACACACGTAAAAACAAAGCTAACTTAGAACGGAAAGAGGGAGGTGTTTACTCTTCATCAAGTGTGTAGCTATTCCGTCCCACTTGGTATCTGTAAGGGGAGATAGTGAAATGAACACTGCACCAGGCATCTGAAATTAATTACTTCTGATTCTACCACTTGCTATGCAACCTTGGTGAGTCCTTCATACCCCTACCTTTCCCTTTAAGAGCATAGTGAGATAACGCTTTACTTCCCACAGTCTTTGCCACGGTCAAGTAAGTAGATTAAAAAGCATGATGCACTGAACAAGTAAAATGTTACTATTCATTATTTTCTTAAAGTATTCTGTTTGAATAGCATTATTTTTTTACTCATAATGCTTTTTAATGTTTCTCTAAGCTCCAGAGAGAAAGAGAATATTACACACACACATACACACACACATACACACACACATACACACACACATACACACATATATTTACCAGTTATAGCCCTTAGTTTTAAACTTTAAAAGTCTAGTGAGTAGCCATACTTACTTATTTTTTTAAAGATTCATTTACTTATTTGAGAGGCAAAGCCACAGACAAAGAGAAGCAGAGACAGAGAGCGGTCTTCCATCCACTGGTTCACTCCCTAGATGATCTCAACGGCCAGAGCTGAGTCAATCCGAAGCCAAGAGCCAAAGCTTCTTCCAGGTCTCCCATGTGGGTTCACGCACTTGGACCATCTTCCACTGCCCTCCCAGGCAATTAACAGAGAGCTGGATCAGAAGAGGAACAACCAGGACACGAACTGGCACCCATGTGGGATGCTGGAACCACAGGCAGAAGCTTAGCCTGCTACACCACAGTGCCAGATCCCTGACTAGACTTAAATAAAGTTGAAGAGAAAAAAAAGGAGAAATTAGCCTCTGGTTTTCCTGCTTTGATTGTCTCCCCCGTGCCAAGCCCTTCAAATGTACAATTTATTTGTTTACCCATTCATTTAATCATTTAAACTTTTCAGCTTGTAGCTGGAATTATGGAATTGGATATCATTCTACCTAGAGTAGATGATGGGTGTGCAAAATATAGTCATATAATAGAGGGATGCATAGAATATTACACAGCAGAGCGAAAAAAAAACTGATTTCCACTGAGGGTAGGCAGTGAGAGTCTTCCAAGGAAGGTATCTGAAACTGAGAGATAAACTGAATCTTAAAAAGAAAAGTAGTTTTTTTCCTCCATGTGAACAAAAGTATATTCATTCCTATTGACACTAGAAAAGCTTCTTTTGAATGTTAAAGGGTGAAAGTATATGAATAAATACGGTAGATGCCTTTCACAGTAGAACAGCTGCTTCCTGAAGCGAATTTAACACTGTCCCTGTTGAAACCAGTGAGCACCACAGGCAAGGCTTGCTAAATGATCTGGTGGACAGAAATCTTCCCACTGGTATTAAGCAGCATCACAATTTAATGGGAAGAGTACCTAGGAGGCAGATGTTCTAAAACAGCCTGCAGGAAGTGAGAAGGAAGGAGAAAAAAACAGATGGATGAGGGGGACAGAGAAAAGAAAGATGGAGGATGAGAGAGAAGGGAAGAGAGACAAGATTCTGGTTTTCTTAATTTTCTCCATTCCTATATTCACAACATCCCCTACATCCAAGATAGCTTTGCAAAATAGGATGAGCTAATGAATTGTTTCAAGAATTTAAATATTCCTTTATTTTGAATTAGTAATTATTTTTAAAAGATTTATTTATTTGAAAGACATAGTGACACACAGAGGAGATACACAGAGACAGAGAGATCTGCTGGTTCATTCTCCAAATGGCAACAACAGCCAGAGTTGGACCCAGTAGAAGCCAGGATCCTAGAACTCCATCCAGGTCCCCCATGGGTAGCAGAGACCCATAAGTGTTATCTCCCAGGTACATTAGATTAGAAGAAGTCTGGAGTAGACAGGACTCTAATTAACCGGTTTTGCCACAATACTTTCCCCATTAAAACTTTTTGGATTACTAATGTGTTTATTAAAATGTGAACATTGAACTAATAAATTTAGCGGACTCTGGGTAGAAGTTGAAGAATCTAACCATGCCACAAGTGCTGCTCTTTGTTTTTTGTTGGCTGACAATTTCTGAAAGCTAGGAGAATTCTCTTCCTGGGTTGCTTTCTGTGAAAGCTCCATGAGATGGGTGGGAAGTGGATCTTTCCCCTTGCCCATGTAAGTTGTCACAACTGCTCAAAGCCCAGTGTTCCCAGGAAGCTTTGAGACTTCTTTTCAGACACAAAAATTTATCCTATAGGCTGAGCTGGGGGAAATATGGTTCTTGGGAAAAGACATTTCCCAAACTCGGTTTAAAACAGCAACTGGGAAGCAGGGTGTGATTATTGCCAAATGCTGAATCAGGCAGAGGTCCAGCCTGAACCGACTCGCGATGAACCTGTAGCAGAGCTGTGTCAGCCCCACGTTCTAGCTCCCTGCAAAGCTCACTTCTAATGGGCTCTGCCCAATTCACTCTAGGCCTTTGGGGACTTTTGGAACAGCACAGGTTTTGGGGAATATAACTTTTTGTTCCTTTCTCTTCTCAGGGTCATAGTAATAGTGGCTTGCAACAGACTTAGGGATTTATATATATATTAAAAATTGCAGCCTGCGGCCAGCGCTGTAACAAAGCAGATAAAGCCTCTTCCTGCAGTGCCGGCATCCATATGGGCGCGGTCTGCTCCACTTCTGATCCAGCTCTCTGCTGTGTCCTGGGAAAGCAGTAGAAGATGGCCCGAGTCCTTGGAACCCTGCACCCACGTGGGAGACTTGGAAGAAGCTCCTGGCTCCTGGCTTTGGATCGGCACAACACTGAGCATTGCAGCCATTTAGGGAGTGAATCAGTGGATGGAAGACCTCTCTATCTCTCTCCCTCTCCTTCTCTCTCTGTTTAACTCTGACTTTCACAAAAATAAATAAATCTTTAAAAAACATGCCGCCCTTGGACCCACAGAAAACTATTGAACTTGTATCTTGTATCTTGGTCTTTGGAAAATTGTATGATTTTTAGTTTTTCATTCCAAATTATATTATATCTTTATGATCAATACTCACTGGCTATTTATTAATAATAATGAAAGCCAATCTAACGCAAATCTCTGCTTCTATATCTTGAAACTCTTTGAAAGAAAAGGACCTAGAGATAACTTTTTAATAAAGTTTTTAAATTGCTTTTAAAGATCTATGTATTTATGTGAAAGCAATAGTTAGAAAGAGAGACAGAGAGCGAGAGATCTTCCATCCATGGTTCACTCCCCAGATGGTTGCAATGGCTGGAGCTGAGCCGATCCGAAGCCAGGAGCCAGGAGTTTCTTCCGGGTCTCCCATGTAGGTAGCAGGGGCACAAACACTTGGACCATCTTCCACTGCTCTCCCAGACCATCTAGCAGGGAGCTGGATCGGAAGTGGAGCAGCCGAGACAGGAATCAGAGCCCATATGGGATGCCAGCATCATAGGTGGTGGCTTTACCTACTGAGCCGCATTGTCAGTCCTGCTAGAAATAATTTAAAGGATCCTTCAGATGAATGTAACCTTAGCAACATCACAGAGTTGGGGCTTTTAAAGGCAGAGCAACTACGAGCTGAGCTAAGGCAAAAGTTAAACTTTTTAAGTTGCCAAGACAGAATAGTTAGGATACACGGTTGTGTTTGGATGCCACAAGATTTACCCAGAATTCTGAGAGTGGCTGCGGATAACCATAATTAGAAAGAAAAAGTAATAATTAGTTTTTGAAGGCTGTTCTTGGGCCACAAGTTAACTGGTTTTTGTTTTTGTTCTTTTTTTTTTTTTTTTTTTGCTCTAAAAGTTTGCATGTATCACATTTGCCAATGTGTTTGTATTGTTCTGTCAAAGGTACAGTCTCTTTGCTTGGAATTGCGGTGTTCTTATGTGCCTAATTAGAGGGCTTTGGGACTAAGCAGACTTCCTTTCCAAGGCTTGAATCAAGTGTTTGCAGATGAGAACAACAATGATTATGGTGCTTTAGGAACTTCCTTTCTTCCTGCTGTGACTGGAGTCTGCCCAGCCAGTCTGCATCTTCCAGACTCCCTCACTCTGGCCATGGTACAGTGCTCTTGGCAATGGAAGAGGAGCGATGGCGTAGTTTCAAGCTGGGTCTCCGGGCACTGGCTGGGCACATTCCCTTCGTGGGCCAGCTTCCCCCTGTGCAGACAATGATGATGCCACAAGGGAGATGACAGGGTCATGGGCGCCTGGTGGACTGGAAGAAACACACTTCTCCACTGACCTGGACAGGCCTCACCGAGACGCCTACGGCAGGGAGAAATGAGATGTTATGATTAATCTTTGAAGGCTTTCATTGATGAGATTTCTGTCTGTTGTGTTATAACAGCTCCTCCCAAACCTCTTCAAACTCTTCATCTTCTATGACTGTTAGCGTTACAGGAATTGAGACTTGGTTCTTTGTCTCATGGTGATGAAGAATTATGTCGTGGACAATACAAAGTTGGGAGAGTGAAATGAAGTTTTATTGAGAAATTTGATAGAGAATTGAGAATCAAGACTCCTGCTAACCAGGAGAGCTCCCCAAGGGAGGGGTCTTCCAAGCTCTGGGTGTTGGGAGCTTGTAAGAGGAGTACATATTACTTGATTAGGACTTCTATACAGCTTTGATACCTCAGGGGTCTGCTTTGTCTTATTCTAAATCTTTTGCATAGCAGTCATGGTTCCTGACCAGTTAACAAACATGACCGTGTTAGATGGTGATGTCACACCACCTGGGAGATGTAACAGTTGAGAAATATTGTTGACCTGACCAATTAAGGCAGGCTATGCCCACCTGGTCCATGGCTAAGCACTTGAGACACACTGCTTTGGGGGTGCTCTGGTGTGGTGCCACAGCCGTTTCTCATTGGGTTTCCTGTTGCTGTGGGACCCAGAGTTCCCAGCTATCAATCTTTTCATTTTCTTGGGGGCAATGTCTTTTGTCTCATCAGCGGATGGCAGGTTTCATACAAACACTTGGTTCCTTATTCCCACAGGGGCCCTTCCTAACCACCTATTAACCCGTCTAACTCCTCATATTAGGTAGCAAGGTAGACATGTGCAGGAGACAGGCTGTAGAACAAAAATGGGAATTTTTGCTTGGCTGAATTAGAGAAGAGGTACAGAAGCAGCCTTGGAAGCAGACCAGCAGGTGCACATTGGAAGTCTTGTGTTTGTTCCGTAAGCTTGTTGGGTGGGTCCCGGCCTTCTCCTAGGGCCAGCTGAGGGGAATCTTCCCCTCCCTGCACCATGGGGGCTTTAAGGTCCAATGACACTGTGCTGACAAAGCCAAGTCCACCCTCAGATAGCCCTCCAACCATCAATGCCCAGAGAGTGAGGAGGAGGAGAAGTGGAGGGCCGTGCCCATACCCATAACAACCCCAGTGGGAAGCTGACTGGTTCCTAGTTCTTTGCTGTGACGCCTGCCTCGTCTGTCAGGTGCACTCTCTTTGTTAAACTTGGCTCCCTTGCTTACTGCTGCTCTCGGTCTCACGTCTGAAGCTGTCTTCCTGTGCAGAGACAAGAGCTCCAATACAGCCACCTCTGGCAACACAAGCAGGTGTCGGACATGGTCAGACATGCCTGACTGAGCTTTGTACCCAAGATTTAGACAAAGGCCTGGCACAGAGCTCCTGAATACAAGAGGACTTCATGGCAATGGAATTAAAAGATAAGTTTGTTTTAGTGTGAGAAAAATTTTAAAATCAATCCATATGAGGGGGTCTTCAAAGACTTCATAAAATCATGTGTTATGAACAAACCTTGCATTGGTTTTGAAATTTTTTGCCTTAATGTAAATTTATCTCTGAATTCCATTTTTTCACAAACATTTTGGAGTATATATATACGACTGACTAAATGAATGTAGGCAAAAATGACTGAAACTTGTCCATGGTCACACAGCCAATTACTTCAGAAGTAAACAGCAACCTGGAAATTCCGATTATGTTTAAGATACCCTCAACCTTCATCTTACTTGTCCTATCCTGAGAGAAATAAAAACGTCAACTTTAGCCTTGGTCATGCAATTTTGATCTCCAATATGCTATTAAGAAATTTTGCTGGCATGCTCTGCCTGTTGATATTAATTAGGATCAACTAGCTAGTAATACCAGAATTGCTCTATTATGTTTGCATGGTAGACACAACATCTTAGTTTGTCAAATGTATTGCAGTTGCAGTGGAAAGAAAACAAGCTACCCCAATTACGTTTTGCCATTTGTCTGACACTTTCATTATCCTTGATGTGGTTTCTATCACATGCTGTCTTGTTGTAAGAGCCATTTCTGTCAAATTAACTTAGGGAAGGCTAGTGGAGATGGGAAAATAAAAAAAAAAGTAAAATTAAAAAAAGCGTTCTTCATCTATTCCCACCACCTGGAGAATCAGTAGAGAAATATAATTTTATTGTCTTTCAAATTAAGTCAGATTCGAGGCTTGCTGCTTCTGAAATAAGCCAATAAACATTGAAAGCGCTGCATCCACCCGTGCCCATTCAGGAATATGCTATGCTCCATTCATGAAATCATTCCAGCTCACAACCACGTGGCTCTTTATGATGCCTCAGTAGGATTCCTGTGGATGCTTTCAGAAAGGAGAGCACTTCCGTTCACTAAAAGTCCTTGTCAGATCTGGGCTCCCGCAGTCCTTCCCACCCCTTTCTGCACCCACGGCTCCCACCTAGCACTCAGCATAAGGGAGAGGGTCTCTGAAAGCTTCTCAACCACGCTGCCACCTCCTGTTTTTCTTTCCTCTTCTTTCTGCCCCCAAAGGATTCGAAAACCCAGCTCTGATAGGGCAGATTGTTCCTTCAATGATAAGGGCGAGAGTTGACCCTGGTCGTCCACTCCTGTTCAGTCTGCCAATGCTCAAAGTGTCCTGTGGAAGCTAAGCAGTCCGGGAGGCCGATGGGATGATCTGAACAACAAGAAAGGGCATTGACCTCTTGAGAGGATGCAGGAGCTACTGTTGTGTGCACTTGAGTTTGGCAGGGTCAAAAAGAAAGCCACTCACTGTGGGGTAGCCGGTAAAGCCACCACCTGCAGTGCCGGCATCCCATATGGGCACCAGTTTGAGTCCTGGCTGCTCCACTTCTGATCCAGCTCTCTGCTATGGCCTAGGAAAGCAGTAGAAGATGGCCCGAGTCCTTGGACCCCTGCACCCACATGGGCAAACCCAGAGGAGGCTCCTGGCTTCACATTGGCGCAGCTCCAGCCATTGTGGCCATCTGGGGAGTAAACCAAGGAATGGAAGATCTTTCTCCCCCGCCCCCCCCGCCTCTCTTTCTCTATGTAACGCTGACTTTCAAATAAATAAATAAATCTTTAAAAAAAATCAAATAAAGCCACTGGCACTGGAGAGAAAAAGTGCAGAACATGAAGGGGAAAAGATGGACACTTCACAAAGCCAAAGAGAATTTCCTAATAATAGTTTGGGGATAAATGTGCATTTAGACTTCCGCTGTCCATTTTGGTTGCAGGAAAAGTATGGCAAACTTGATCAAAATGAATAAGCAAGTGGATCCTTATGTACTTCTGTGGTTAAAATGATTTTTGTAAAGGAAAAAGCCAGATATAATTTATTGACTATTTGAATAATTTCAACAATATCACTGGGTGGTTTGGTTAAACTTTCCAGGACAGTTTTTATAGATTTATTGAGATTTCTTTTTTAATTTTTTTAATTGTTTTTATTTTTTTTAACATGCACGTAAATTTTTCATTTTTTTTTCTTTTTTATAACACTTTTATTTAAAGAATATAAATTTCCAAAATACAGCTTATAGATTACAATGCCTTCCCCCCACATAATTTCCCTCCCACCCACAACCCTCCCCTTTCCCACTCCCTCTCCCCTTGCATTCACATCAAGATTCATTTTCAATTCTCTTTATACACAGAAGATCAATTTAGTATATATTAAGTAAAGATTTCAACAGTTTGCCCTCACATAGCAACACAAAGTGAAAAATACTGTTGGAGTACTAGTTATAGTATTAATTCACAATGTATAGTACATTAAGGACAGAGATCCTACATGATATATTTTTTTAAATTGATTAATTTTCTATGCAATTTCCAATTTAACACCAAGATTTTTTTTTTCATTTTTAATTATCTATATACAGAAGATTGATTCAGTATATACTAAGTAAAGATTTCATCAGTTTGCACCCACACAGAAACATAAAGGGTAAAATACTGTTTCAGTACTAGTAATAGCATTATTTCACATTGGACAACACATTAAGGACAGATCCCACATGAGACGTAAGTACACAGTGACTCCTGAAGTTTAACAATTTGACACTCTTGTTTATGGCGTCAGTAATCTCCCTAGGCTCTAGTCATGAGTTGCCGAGGCTATGGAAATCTTTAGGGTTCGCCGACTTCAATCTTATTCCGACAGGGTCATAGTCAAAGTGGAGGTTCTCTCCTCCCTTCAGAGAAAGGTACCTCCTTCTTTGATGGCCTGTTCTTTCCACTGGGATCTCACTCACAGAGATCTTTCATTTAGGTCTTCTTTTTTTTTTTTTGCCAGAGTGTCTTGGCTTTCCATGCCTAGAATATTCTCATGGGCTCTTGAGCCAGATCTGAATGCCTTAAGGGCTGATTCTGAGGCCAGAGTGCCATTTAGGACATCTGCCATTCCATGAGTCTGCTGTGTATCTCGCTTCCCATGTTGGATCATTCTCTCCCTTTTTGATTCTATCAGTTAGTATTAGCAGACACTAGTCTTGTTTGTGTGATCCGTTTGACTCTTAGACCTATCAGTGTGATCAACTGTGAACTGAAATTGATCACTTGGACTAGTGAGATGGCCTTGGTACATGCCACCTTGATGGGATTGTATTGGAATTCCCTGGCACGTTTCTAACTCCATCATTTGGGGCACGACTGATTGAGCATGTCCCAAATTGTGCATCTCCTCCCTCTCTTATTCCTACTCTTACATTTCACAGGGATCACTTTTCAGTTAAAATTTAAACACCTAAGAATAATTGTTTGTTAATTACAGAGTTCAACCAATAGTACTAGAATAAAAAAAATACTAAAATGGATAAAGTATTACATTGTACAACAACAGTCAGCAAAAGAGCTGATCAAGTTACTGTTTCTCATAGTGTCCATTTCACTTCAACAGGTTTCCCCTTTGGTGCTCAATTAGTTGTCACCGATCAGGGAGAACATATGATATTTGTTCCTTTGGGACTTGGTTAATTCACTCAGCATGATGTTTTCCAGATTCCTCCATCTTGTTGCAAATGACCGGATTTCATTGTTTTTGACTGCTGTATAGTATTCTATAGAGTACATGTCCCATAATTTCTTTATCCAAATGTATGCTTTGAATTCCCTGTGATCTTTTGCTGTGAGGTTCCCTTCGTTTACCTTCTTTCATGTTGCTGGCCGTGTTTCTGTATTTCTGTGTGTAACACATCTTTAAGCATCTTTTGCAGGGCTGGATGAGTGGCAACAAATTCTTTCAATTCCTGTTTGCAATGAAAGGTCTTTATTTCACCTTCATTCACAAATGAGAGCTTTGGAGGATATAATATTCTGGGCTGGCAGTTTTTCTCTCTTAGTACCTGGGCTATGTCTCGCCATTCCCTTCTAGCTTGTAGGGTTTCTGATGAGAAGTCTGCTGTGAGTCTAATTGGAGATCCTCTGAGAGTAAGCTGACGTTTCTCTCTTGCACATTTTAGGATCTTTTCTTTCTGTTTCACTGTGGTGAGTTTAATTACAATGTGTCGTGATGAGGATCTCTTTTGGTCATGTTTCCTAGGGGTTCTATGAGCTTCCTGTACTAGGATGTCTCTGTCCTTCTCCAAAACTGGGAAATTTTCTGCTATTATCTCACTAAAAAGGCCTTCTAATCCTTTCTCCCTCTCCATGCCTTCAGGAACTCCTAGAAATCGAATGTTGGGTTTTTTAATAGTATCCTGTAGATTCCCAACAATATTTTTTAGATTTCTAATTTCCTCTTCTTGTCTTTGGTTTGACTGTATATTTTCCTGTGCTCTGTCTTCTAAGTCCGATATTCTCTCTTCTGCCTCACCCATTCTGTTTGTAAGGCTCTCTAATGTGTTTTTCATTTGATCTATTGAATTCTTCATTATGATTTCTCATCACTATCACAGTTTCATGTTCTACTAGTTGTTTCATTTCAGCTTGATTCCTCCTTAATATTTCATTTTCACGAGAGAGATTTTCTACCTTGTCCATTAAGGATTTCTGTAGTTCAAGAATTTGTTTTTGAGTACTTCTTAGTGTTCCTATCAATTTTTGGAGATCTGCTTCTTGCATTTCTTCTATCTCATCATCTTCATAATCTTGAATTGGGGTGTCTTTTTCATTTGGGGACGCCATAGTGTCTTCCTTGTTCTTGTTACCTTGGTTTTTGCGTTTGTTGTTTGGCATATTGGTTTCTTCACTGTGGTGTTTTTTCCTTGTTATACTACGACTCTAGATTAAGTGGACTGTCTGCTTTTGATGGAGCCTTAGAGGCTTGAGATGGGTGTGGCCTGAGAGCTCTATTTGGTTCCTCAGGGTTGAGGGTGTGTCAAAGGAGACACTCCCAGGTTAGGCGTGGTAAATCTCTCTCTGTTAGTTTTTTTTTTTTTTTGGTTCAAAAGGGAAGTAATTCCACACAGCTGAATGGAATTGTGGGTGGTTAGCAGGCGAATGATATACCCACAGGAGCCAGAGATCGGAAGCTCTTTCCCAAGGACCAGAGAAGGAATCTTTGCGGCCCTTTGTGTGGGCTGAGATTCTCCTGTAGTCTCCCACTGGGCTGCCAAGGGTACTGAACTGTAGCGTCTCTGGAGAGTACTCACATGAATTCATGATTTCCGTGAGTTCTCTCCCCCACCGTCTCTTTTTTCACAGTCTCAGTTCATTAGCACCACACATTCATTAGGTTCTAATCTCCTGTTATTTCACCCCTCCCACCCAGAGTCAGGTTTTTCTGCTAGGCTCGGGGCCGGTGCCGACCCGAGGTTGCCCTGCTTATGACGTATTCCAAAATGGCGCCTGTTTTTTATCTTGCTCACCTTTGAGAGGTGAGCGGAGAGAGAGAAACTCGTGTCCGTATGGGTCACTTTTTTTTTTCCCTCTCTCTCTCTCTCTTCTAGTTAGCCTGGCGAACTTTTCCCCGCAGGGTTTCAAGCCTTGTTCGCTCTAGGCTCCCTTTTCCGCTTCCCTCCTGGTATCTCGGGTTATTGAGGTTCTGCTCACCTCGCGTTCCAGCGCTGGTGTGTTGAATCTGCTGCTGGTGTCCCAAACTGCGGGCTCCCATGCTCTCCACGCAGGTCCACTGTGAATCACCAGTTCCAGAAGGGTTTCCTCTGCTGTTTCTTCCCCTACTCTTCCTTGAACCTGCAGTATCTCCACTTTTATTAAACTGTCTCTCCCCAGACTATCGGTGTGCTCCCTTCCTATTCCGCCATCTTGCCGCTCTCTCGAGATTTCTTTTTTAAAAAAAGATTTATTTATTTATTTGAAAGTCAGAGTTACACAGAGAGAGGAGAGGCAGAGAGAGAGAGAGAGAGAGAGAGAGAGGTCTTCCATCTGCTGGTTCATTCCCCAGATGGCTGCAATGGCTGGAGCTGCGCCAATCTGAAGCCAGGAGCTAGGTGCTTCCTCTGGGTCTCCCAATATGGGTGAAGGGTCCCAAGGACTTGGGCCATCCTCCACTGCTTTCCCAGGCCATAGCAGAGAGCTGAATCGGAAGTGGGGTAGCTGGGACTTGAACTGGTGCCCGTGAGGGATGCCGGCGCTTCAAGCCAGGGTATTAACCCACTGTGCCACAGCGCTGGCCCCAGAGATTTCTTTCTCATATCATACAATTCACTGATTTAAAGTGTATTCACAGAGTTGTGCAAACTGTCAATGCAATCCCAGTGTAGAACATTTTCTTTCTTTTTTTAAAGATTTATTTATTTGAGAGGCAGAGTTACAGACAGTGAGAGGGAGAGACAGAGAGAAGAGTCTCCCATCTGCTGGTTCACTCCCTAAATGGCCGCAATGGCCAGAGTTGAGCCAATCTGAAGCCAGGAGCCAAGAGCTTCTTCTGGGTCTCCCATATGGGTGCAGGGGCCCTTTATATTATTAATTTCCATATATATTGTGGAGCCATACTTATTTCTATTTTTTTAACTTGTGCTTTTGGTGTCATGCCTATTAAACCATTCTCTGATCTAAGGTCACAATATTTATTTCTTCATTTTCTTCTAGGAGTTTATAGGTTCAGCTCTTGCATTTAGGTCTATGATCCAATAGTTGACTTCTGTGTGGAATGCATGGTGGAGCTCCACCTTGTTTCCTTTGCTTATGGATTTACAGTTGTCCCATAACATTTATTGAAAGGGATATCCTTTCATCATGGAATAAGTTTTGCACCTTTATTGGGCTGATTAACTGTAAATAAACGTTTACTCTGGACTTTCAGTTCTAATCCATTGATTTATGCATCCATTCTTCTGTGCATTTTCTTGGTGACAGAGGTTTTGTAATGTCTTTGAAATGGGGAAGTACGAATCTTCCAGATTAGGTCTTCCCTCCAGGACTGTTTGGCTCTTCTGGATATCCTGCATTTCCAAAGGAATTTTGGAATCAGTTTTTCAATTTATGCAAAAATAATCCTGAGATTTTTATATAATTTGGCTAACAATGAGTTAGTGAATCAATGGATTATTCTGTAACTGGTTTGCTAGTATTTTCTCAGGAATGCTGCTTATGTATTCAAAAACGATGCCTTCAATTTTCTTTTTTGTTGTTGTCTTTGTTCTGGAAACAGGGTAATACTAACATAAATCACAAAATCTTAAAAGGGTTGTGGAGACTCTGTCTCTGCATGGGCTTAAATTTTCTACCAAAATAATTTTAATTTTTCATTCCATTGTTGCATGCGCCTCTGGAAGTACCCTTAGGAAGTCAGGTAGGATTCTCTGCTCTTCTAAAAGTGGAAGCTTTGTGAAGGAATGAGATCTATTCCTCTTTACATGTCTTGTGTCATTCACCATGAGACCCCCGGAGCCTGACTTGCCTTTTGTTGTAAATGCTTCAGATTATGGATTTAATCTTGTTGCCCATTATCGGTCTCTCCAGATTTTTCTCTTCCTTGGAGTAAGAAGGATTAGTTTCTCTTTCTAAAGATGTATCCGTTTGTCGGCGTGACCTGATTTTTGGGATGTGATTGTCACCAGCACTCCCTACTATACTTTATGACTGCCTGATCAGTGGTGCCCCCGTCACGTGGGGTTTCGTCAGATGAGTCTCCTTTTCTTCTCTTCATGACTCCAGGTAAAGCTGGGCCTCTGCTGCTCTTTTCAGATTCAGCTTTTCTCCTCTGTGTGTTTTTATTCTCAGTTTTGCTTATTTCCACTCTAACCTTATTATTTCTTTGCTTCTGCTGGGTTTCGGTTCATTTTGCTCTTCACTTGTAGGTTTTAGGTGGAGATTACTTTATTAAAAAAAAAAAACATTTATTTGAGAGGTAGAGTTACAGAAAGCGAGAGGGAGAGACAGAGAGAAAGGTCTTCCATCCGCTGGTTCACTTCCCAAATGGCCTCAATGGCCACAGCTGGGCCAGCCTGAAGCCAGGAGCTTCTTCTGGGTCTCCCAGGTGAGTGTGGGGCCCCAAGCACTTGGGCCATCTTCCACTGCTTTCTCAGGCCATAGGCAGGGAGCTGGATCACAAGTTGAGCAGTTGAGACTTGAACTGGTGCCCATATGGGAAGCTGACACCTCAGGTGGAGACTTAACCTTCTACTCCATGGTGCCGGACCTGAGATTACATTATCGATTTGAGATCTTTCTTTTTTTTTAACTTAACCATTTACAGCTACAAATTGCTCCCTACTCAGTTTCAGTTGCTTCTTATAAGTTTTGGCATGTTGTGTGTTCATTGTCATTCTTCTCCAAGTATTTTGTAACTTCCCCGACATTTTCTTCTTCATCCCTTCACTTATTTCAAAGAGTGCTGTTTAACTTTTACACAGTTGTGAATTTTCAACATTTTCTTCTGTATTGGTTTCTAAATTTAACTCCATTCTGGCTGGAGAACATAGTTTCTGTTTCAATCCTTGTGGGTGTATTCGGGCTGGTTGTATGGCTTCACATGTGTTCTATCTAGGAGAATGATCCGAGCACCCTAAGAAGAATGCGCATTCTACTAGTGAGCAAACTTTTCTAGAGCTCTCCAAAGGTCAAATCTGCTTACAGTCTTCAGTGTTCTCTTTCACTGCTAATCTGCCCATGTCCGTCTGCCTGTTACTGGCAGGAGGTAGTGAACTGTGTGACTGTTATTAGTCTATTCCTTTCACAATTCTTCTAGATTTTTCTTTATTTATCCCAAGACTCTGTGCTTAAATCCACAAATGTTTAATAATCTTACCTCTTTCTCATGCATTGAGCCTCTTCTCAATAAACAAGTAAGTATGTAAAATAGTTTTCCCTACATTTGTACTGAATTCTGATTTAAAGCCTATTTCGCCTTGTAAGAGTGTTGCTACTCCAGTTCTTCTCTGATTATTCTCTGCATGCAGGGTTGTTTTGCTCCTTTTGACTTTAAAACTTTTGATATAAATGCATCTTCGTAGACCATTCATATTTCAGCCATTCTTTACAATCCATTGTGTCAATATCAGACTTTCGATTGATTAATACGTTTTCATGTGATGTAATTACGGATGAAGTTTTGCTTTCTATCTGTCATACCAACACTGCTTCTGTATTCCTTAACTCTTGTTTTCACTTATTAAAAATTGGTATTGTCCAGTGTTTCTTTTTAATTCATTTTTCAAGTTCATATTTTCATTATCTGTGATTTAAAACATTTTGTATTATTTAATTTAATTAATTTATTTACTTCTATTTTGTTTATTTATATAGAAGGCAAAGTAACAGAGAGGCAGAGGCAGAGAGAGAGATCTTCCATCTTCTGGTTCACTCCACAAATGGCTGCAAAGGCCAGAGCTGGGCTGATCTGAAACCAGGAGCCAGGAGCTTCTTCCAGGTCTCTCATGTGGGTGCAGGGACCCAAGCACTTTGGCCATCTTCACTTGCTTTCCCACGCTCATTAGCAGGGAGCTGGATTGGAAGTGGAGCAGCTGGGACTTGAACCTGGGCCCATATGGGATACCAGCAATGCAGGCAGCGACTTTACCCGTTATGCCACAGTGCTGGCCCCTTAATTTTATTTATTTTTCTTAAAATTTTTTTTCCCATCTACTGGAAAGGCAGAGTAATGGAGAGAGTTACATAGCATAAAGGGAAAGGGAGAGAGAGAGAGAGATCTTCCATCCACTGGTTTACTCCCCAAATGCTTGCAACAGCTTGGCCAGGCTGAAAGCAGTAACCAGGAACTCCATCTAGCTCTCCCACAATCTAGACATTATCTGCTGCCTCCCAGAATGCTTTAGCGGGATGTTGAATCAAAAGCAGAGGTGCTAGGATGCAAACAAGCGCTCTGAGAGGGGATGTGGACATCTCAGCCTGAGGTTTAACCCAGTGCAGCACAATGCCCACCTCTTCTTTTTCATTTTATTTAAAAGGGAGAGAGAGAGCTGCCATCTGCTCACTCATTCCATAAATGCCTTCAATGGCCAGGCCTGAACCAGGCTGAAGCCAGTACTTCATCCAGTTCTCCTGCAGTGGTGGCAGAGACTCAGGTACTTAAGCCATTATCTGCTGCTTCCCAGGATGTTGCATTAGCAGGAAGCTGAGTCAGGAGCTGGGAATTGAACCAGGTACTACAATATGAGAAGTAGGCTGCCCAGTGTTTCAAACAGCTGCCTGAATTCCATATTTTTAGCTATTTTCTTTGTGAGCAATTTCCCTGTGGATTACATGCAACGCTCTAACTTAGAACAATTCCTTAGGATTAGTGTTAACTTCACACTAATGGCACACTTCACTTCCCTTTCCTTTGTGCAACTATTATCATACAACTTATCATTTTAAGTGTTATAAGCACATAGACACCGTTCTACAGTTATTGCTTTGTACAGTTGTTTTTAACAGTTCACATGCAGAAACTCTGCCACGCTCTTCCGTATCCCTGTGGAGCTGATTTCGTTGGTGCTCTGTATTTTTGCGTGGATTTGAGTTATCATCTAGCGGTCTTTCCTTTCAGCCTGAAGGACTTCTCTTACCGTTTCTTATAATGCAATGTTCCTGGTGATGAACTCCCAGCTTTTGTTTCTCTGTAAATATCTTTTCTTTCCACTCAATTTTGGTAACAGTTTAGGTGGCTATGGAAATCCTGGCTCATGGTATTTTACTTCTACTACTTTAAAGATCCCATTCCACTCACTTCTGGTTTCCATACTTTCTAATGAAAAGTCAGTCATTAATCCTATTGGAGACCCTGTAAGTCTGTGATAAATCATTTTTCTCTTGCTAATTTCAAGATTTTCTCTTTTTATTTGATTTTCATCAACTTGACTGTTATAAGAACAGGTATGATTATCTCTGAGTTTGTCCTATTTTAAGTTTGCTGTGTGTCTGCCTTGTTAAACCCATGCAGATGCTTAACCCCAAGGTCTCATTTTAATAGGTAATAAATTAATGTTAATCATCAATGGATCAGGATGAAGGTTTGAACCAATTATCATGTCTTTGGAAAGTGAGTGGGCTGAATTATGTTACTAGGGTGGAACCCCATGCTCACATCATTATATCATTATAAGTGCGGACTTCTCAGAGGTTGGCTTTGGGGTATAATGGATTAAGCTGCTGCCTGTGATGCTGGGATCCAACATGGATGTGTTCCAGCTGCTGTACTTCCAACCCAGCTCGCTGCTAATGGTCTGGGAAAACAGCAGGTGATGGCCCAAGTGCTTGGGTTCCTGCACCCATGTGGAAGACCTGGATGGAGCTCCTGACTTCTACCTGGCCCAGCCCTGGCCTTTGTGGTCATTTGGGAGAATGAATGAGAAGATGAAAGATCTCTCTCTGTCTTTCCTTTTCTTTATGTAACTCTGCCTTTCAAATAAACAAATAAATCTTAAGAGCGAGAGATAGACTACACACAGGATAGAAGAAGAGTGTCTTTTTGCTTCCTAGCCTACCATGTGATTGTCTCTCCATCATTGTCTAGCTCACCAAATGCTCAAACCAAGGGACTTCCCCATCTTAGACTGTGAGACTCTAAGCTGCAGTAAGCCTGCTCCTTCCTAAGAAGTTCCTTTCAGGCATTTTCGTTGTGGGAATGAAAATCTAATTCTGATTAATTTTTTGTCAAATTTGCTAAGATTATAAACATTACTTCTTTAATTTTTTTCTGCCCCTTCCCATTATTTTTCTTGGACTCTCAGTTTGTATATTTTGGTATGGGTGATTATTTTTGCAAGACTCTGAGACTTTATTCATGTTTCATCATTCTCTTTTCTTCTCAGACTGGGTGGTATCTACGGGCCTATCTTCAAATGCACTGATCCCTCTGCCAGCTCACATGTGTGTCTGAGTCCCTCTAAGGAGTATCTCTTTGCAGGTGTTATGCCTTTCAATTTCAGAGTTTTTTGTTTTTTTGTTTGTTTGTTTGTTTTGTTTTGTTTTTTTGTAAAGACTTACTGATTTATTTGAATTGCAGGGAGAGTATGGGAGAGAGAGGAGAAAGAGATCTTTCATCTGCTGGTTCACTCCCTAAATGGCCACAATAGGGGATGGTCTGGGCTGAAGATAGGAGCCAGGAATTCCCACTCCCAGGGTTTATTTTTTAGAAAACAACTTTGGAGCCAGCATTGTGTACAGCAGGTTAAGTAGCTGCCTGTGAGAGTGGCATCCCACGTGAGCACCAGTTCACATTCCAGCTGCTCCACTTTCGATGCACCTCTTTACTAACACACCTGGATGATGTTCCAAGTGCTCAGACCCCTGCTTCCATGTAGCAGAGCTGGATGGAGTCCCAAGGCTCCTAGTTTGGCCCTGACCAGCATGGGCCATTGTGACCTTTTGGGCAGTAAACCAACAGATGAAAGATTCTCTCTCTCTCTCTCTCTCTCTCTCTCTCTCTCTCTCTCTCTCTCTCCAATCACCACTATCACACTGTCTTTTCAAGAAATACAATTAATCTTTACAAAATTTTTTACCTCTATATTACCATATTCCTCTTTAATTCCTTAAACATGTTGGGTTTATAGTTATTGGTTGAAAAGCTTGTCTGCAAGTCCACCATCTGGACATTCTCAGGTGCATTTTCTGTTGGATTTCTTTTTCCCCTATTATATGCCATGATTTCCCATTTATCTTAGTTTGTTTGTTGTTGAATACCAGACATTTTAGATATATTGCTGCAATGCTGATATCAGGTTCCTCTGTTCCCCAAGGCTTGCTGTTCTTGTTCTTGTTGTTGCTGCTGGTTTTCTTATTGCTGCTTATTTGTTTTGTGACTTCCCTGGACTCATCTGTAGATTCTGTATTCTCTGCACAGTGTGTTTTCTGAGTTGAGTTCTGTGCTCATTTTCCTTCTCTTTAGTCCCTGCTTTGATTGCTAAATCTGGCGTCCTAGGTGTTCATATCTGGAGTCAATATGTGATCAGCCAACCGCTGGTCTGATTTTCATGAATGCCTTGCCTTTGCAATCTGTAGGAGAATCTATATGAAGAGGCAGGTGTTCAAACCTCAGGAAGCTTATGATACAGCCTTACCTTCGACTTTGTGCTTGTGCATGGCCTCAAAGTGAGCCAGAGGCAAATGACCGGTACCAAGCCTAAAACACCACCTTGGATACCATCAGGAATTTCAGGGAGTATTTTAAAGTCCCTTATAGCTGTCTAACTCTCCTGAGTTGTCTTTCCCATTCCCAGAAATCCTCTGGTGTGTAGCTGCAGCAGGTGAGATGTGGTAGGAGTTGCTACTGTTTTAGTAATCTCTGAATGTGGGCTTCCTCCTCTTCCTCCCAGTGCTCTGAGCTCTGAGTCAAGTCACACAGCCACCCTGCTCCAAGAACAAAGCTGTTTCTCAGGAGCTACAAATTCAGAGAAATGTTGGCTGTCCTCTGGAGATAGCACTTTTCACAAGGATCTAAAACAGTCAGATCTCTCCATTGTCTGCAGTGTTGTTGGTTTTGTCCAACAGGCCACGGTACTGGAGAGAGAGGAGGCATGGGAATAGCCCCAGTGTAAAATTTCACAGACTCCCCTACCGTGTAACTTTCTCTGGGATAGAGGACTTCTGGTTTGTGCTGCAGCTTTGGCCAACCGACAAGAGTTTTGAATTGTGCTTTAGTTGTTTTAGAAAGAAGAGCAGGTTCACCAAGGTCTTCCCTGCTCGTCCACAAGTTGATCTCTTCTACTACAATTTGTCAGCTGGCTTTGGCATCTCAAGTAAATTAATCTGTGATATGCTTTAAATTTATAGCAGGTGTACAAAGTATATCACAGCCTCAAGTAGTTGTTGGGCTGGAATCTCGGGGCCTGATAGTTCACACAAGGCCAGAAAGCTATGACACCTCCAGTGAGCAATGTCTAAGACCCAGAGCCCCTAAATCAGATAGAGTCACTCTCACTCTCTCAGTGACAAAATATAGGCAGATAAGATAAAGAAAGTAAATGATGGCCGGCGCCGTGGCTCAACAGGCTAATCCTCAGCCTTGCGGCGTCGGCACACCGGGTTCTAGTCCTGGTCGGGGTGCCGGATTCTGTCCCGGTTGTCACTCTTCCAGGCCAGCTCTCTGCTATGGCCAGGGAGGGCAGTGGAGGATGGCCCAAATGCTTAGGCCCTGCACCCCATGGGAGACCAAGATAAGCTCCTGGCTCCTGCCATCAGATCAGTGCAGTGCGCCGGCCGCAGTGCGCTGGCCACGGCAGCCATTGGAGAGTGAACCAACGGCAAAGGAAGACCTTTCTCTCTGTCTCTCTCTCTCACTGTCCACTCTGCCCGTCAAAAAAAAAAAAAAAAGAAAGAAAGAAAGTAAATGATGAGTTTTGTCAATTCTGTAGTGACTGACTGGAATGTCTAGCCTCAATTTTTATTGGCTCCATTTAACTACTGATATGTAGGAGTTTATGCCCTATGCACGATGGCTTAAAGTAACAGTCATTTCATTAATATCACAATTTTGTGGGTCAGAAATTCAAGCAGAGCTCATCTGGCCATATACATCGCTACATCATGGGTAGCTAACTCACCATCATCTCACTGGTGGCTGATCTGGCCTTTCCAGGTGGCTAGGATAGGCGTTGCTGGCTCACTCTGTCTTCCTGTTCTCCAAGTCTCAGAGTTTCTCCACATGGGCTCTCTGGCTGCTTTCTTCAGGACTCAGAGCTCCCCAGAGGGCAAGGCAGAGCCACTCACCCTGGAGTGAGGATAGCACCGCTTCCATGAACTCCAGTGGTGGGAACAGTCACAGGCCAGCCCAGGACAAGTGGAAGGTAAAACAGATGCCCACTTCCTAAAGGAAGGAATGGCAAAGCATTTGATGACATCTTCAGTCTGCCACTGAGGTCGTCTCTGGTTTATGTTTAAAAAAAAAACAAACTAGCAATTCTGCAGCTTGGGACTGAGAGCATCCCTGTGAATCTGCCATCGTAAAGAGCCTCTGTGAAATCTTTAAAAACTTGAGAATTTGATTTCTCCAGTCAGACATTTTCCTGATTCACTGAGCATGACAATGGCACCACCTTCTGAGAATTACTACAGTGGCAGCGATGAGGACTGCATTTTTGAGACAGAAGGGGGAATCGCTACCTCTCATTGACAGATTGCCAGAGAGAATGTTTTTACCTCCCCGTTGGGAATCAGGCACAGTCCTGGCCGACACACAGCACTAATGCCTGCTCCTGCCAGACCACCTTGCAACAGAACCTCCCTACCTCAATCCCTAGGATAGCCAAGCCTCAGGAGGAAGGAGACTTCTCTGTCTTAGTACTACTCTGCTGGATTTTCTTAATGCATCTTCTGGTTCACACACCTGTGTGGTCCCACCCCAGGGGCACTGTGTCTTGACTGGCTCACTATTTTGTTTATTATAGCTCTCCTCACTCTTTTCCTGTCTCTGATGTGGGGAATGAGCCATAAACCCATGTACAGAAACCTCACCTTCAACATCTAAAAAGGCTCCAACACTCACCTTCAACTGAGCCAGGCCAATGTGGAGCAGACTTTGAAGCAAAAATAGAAGCTCATCGATTGATTGTCTCATCATGAAAGCAGGTGTTTTTCTGACAACCATCACATTTTGAGTCCTCATTTAAATGAAAACAAGACTTTGCACCAAGATAATAGAGCCAATTTCCCAAAGAATAGGTTTGTGACTCATGAGAGGAAGGTAGACAGAGAGGTCTCTAGGATATGGGGAGTCAGTGCATTGATTAACCACCAACAAACCTTCCATGCTTCAACAGTGACTAGTCTTCTCAAGGGTATAATACTAAATTATTACTTACAGTACTTACACTGGACCAGACACAAAACTACCACCAGAGTAGTATTCAGTAGTGCAGTCTGCTTGAGGTTGAACCTCTTCCAGGTTGCAGGCATTGTCCTCTTGGCTGGGGATACAATGGAAAAGAAAATACAGTTCTTGGAGTCATGAATTGACATTATAAAAAAACTTATGAGCACACACTTGTAGACTATGCTTCAAAGTAAAAGAACTGGGCCTGTGAGATCTAGACTGGAGGTCAAAAAGGCTTTTTGCAAGAAGTGACACTGGACATTGCATTGCAAGCGGTGGTGGTAAAACATACAAAGGACTCGATTTGGATAAAAAAGCATGGCATGCTGGAGACCCTGAAAGGAGACCCATAAGGCTGTGGTGCACAGAGCAAAGGAGAAAACACAATAAGCTCAGGTTGGAGGGAAAGGACTCCACCGGTCGTGTACAGCATGTAGGTCATGTTAAGTATTTTGTCCTCATCAAAGATGAAACGTGTATCCACTTAAAGGGTTTCTGCCTAAAGAATAGTGCAATTATCATGACAACTGAAAAAAAATCATCCAGTTGAAATGTGGAAGATGGCATGATTGATTGCAGAAGGCCAGTTGATTTTTCCCCCTCCCCAAGGTATGTGTGGGTTGAAATCAATAGAAGCTGATAATTGATTAAATATGGCATACAGCAAAGAGATGGAGATATTAAAAATTGCTGCAAAAATTTCATGGTGACCCAATTCATTTAAAATCACCTTGATGCAGGATTGAATTTTGCAGATACACAGAGAAAGAGAGAAAGTGTTAGGTGACTGCAAGATTTCTCTCTTGGGTATAGAAAAAAAAAATGGAATTGGGTTGGTCTTGAGTGGACTGTTGCCATTTAGGTGAGCCAAAATCATAGGAAAGCAAAGGATTTTATGATATTTGTGAGCGTTGTTAAAATGCTGAGCTACAAAATCAAAACCAGATAAGGGTGGAAGTGAAGAAGATAGAGGGCAAAGGACTTAGAAAATCTTTAAATAAGTAATAAGCTGGGTTTCCTGATGGTGTAGACAAGAAGGAATCTCTTAATAAGCAAACTGGGTGAAGAGAAAGATTTCTTCAAAGGACACAAACTTCTTATTTTTTTAAGATTTATATATTTAATTGGAAGGAAGCATTACTGAGAGAGAGAAGGCGAGACAGAGAAAGATTTTTTATCCAATCGATCACTCTCTGAATGGCTTCAACAGCTCAGGCTGGACCAGGCTGAAGCCAAGAGCCTGGAACTCCATCCAGGTCTCCCCCGTGGGTGGCAGGGGCCTGAGCACTTGGGCCATCTTCCACTGCTTCCCAGGTGCATTAGCAGGGAGCTGGATTGGAAGTGAAGCAGCTGGCACTCCAAGCAGTGCCCATTTGGGATTCTGGTGTCAGGGGCAGCTTAACCCACTGCGCCACAACACCAGCCCCAAGGCAAAACCTTGTAAGTGATTTGTGATGCCTGAGCTGGTCTATTTTCTCGTTTGACCACAGTGAATTTTACTAAACAGTGGGGAAAGGCCAGAAAAAGTGAAGATTTGCTACTGGGGTTTCTTTCAGGTACAGTCATCCTTGTAAATGAAACAAGAGGGGAGAGAAGATGCCCACATCACCCCTACCATAATGAAACATCAGAACCATGGTGTTGGGGTGTCAAGGGTCTGGGTTCTGGCCTCTGACACATGCAAGATTCAAAGACGGGTGCAGAAAAGGATAGCTGAGGGACAAGTTGGTTAGCCAAGTGGCAGCACACATTCAGAGGGAGTGTAGGCAGACCACAACGTGAGCTTTGCCCCGTGAGTTTCATCCGTTTATGTGATCTGCAGGCCTGGGCTGGGACGCTGGGCAGTTTTCCAGGAAAGGGCAGGATTTCCAGGAATTTGGTGACTGCTCGTCCTCTGGCTTTCTAAGGAGGTCTCAGGAGTTCCACGAGATCAGGCGACTCACAGGAGTGAGAGTTGTGACACTTTTAGTATAACGGCTGTAGGCACAGCAGGGACACTGTCCACAGCCATACTGGATAGTTGCAGCCATAGTTGGGGCTGGGTGGCAGCTTTCCTCAACAGCGATTTTGGGTTGCTGGTGTTAGAGGCAGCCCTGGGGTGCAATGTGGTGTTGTAGTTCCTCTGGCTCTTTCTCAGATCCCTGCTGGTCTCTCATCTGCAGCAGTGGGGACCATTTCCCTAACAACACAAGCCTCCCTCTCACACCCCACACTGCATCCCTCACCAGGCTCCGTGTATATACGGCTTCTTTCCAGGTCTCCTGTACCTAGACTCTCCCTTGGGAACGACGGCTTCTGTTGAACCACTGCTTCTGAAGTGGTGTGTTCTACCCACCGGTGATGTTGGGAGGAGAGAAGAGACTGAGAACCTGCTGAAGAGGAGAGAAGCTCCAAAGGGTGCCTCTTTGGAAACAGACACCTGCCTGCCTTTGTGCCTGTGTTCTCCACACACAGCAAACTGCAGGATCACTGTAGTGACACCTGCAAAACACATCTGGGGGGACTGCAAAGCATTCATGAGAAGTAGAAGAAAGGGCCAGCATTGTGGGTTAAGGCACTACCTGTGACGCTGCCACCCCAGATGGCTACTGGTTTGGGTCCTGGCTGCTCCACTTACCATCCACCTTCCTGCCAATGCACTTGCGAAAGCAATGGAAGATGGCCCACCTACTTGGGCCCCTGCCACCCTCACGGGAGACCCAGATAAAGCTCATGGCTCCTGACTTTGGCCTGGAACAGCCCCCGACCATTGAAGCAATTTAGGGAGTGAACCAGTGGACGGAAAAATCTCTCTCTCTCTCTCTCTCTCTCTCTCTCTCTCTCTCACTCTCTCTCTCTCTCCGTGTGTGTGCGTGTGTGTGAGAGAGACCCCATCTTTCAAATAAAATAAATAAATCTTTTAAAAAATAAAATTAAAAGATAAGCTTACTTTGGTGTGAAAATTTTTGAAATTCATGCCTATCGGGGTTTGCCAAAAGTTCATGAACATGTACTTGAGAATAAACTATGTATAAATCCCCAAATGTTTGGCACTAAAATAAACTTGGCCATTTTCCATGCACCTTTTGAAGTAGCCTTAAATGCATGGAGCACAGCATTGCCATCAGGCAGAGTACTTGCTCTTACTAGTGCGTATGCCAGCAGAAACACACAGACATCAATTTGAGCCGTAAGCAGAGATGAACTCCCGGGGTTGCACAAGCCATGAGCCATCCTGTCTCTGAGCAAAACGAGGCTCCCCGCAGTGACATCTTTCATAGAGGCGGCTTGTAGGAGAGCCAGATGCATCATCGGGTTTCAGCACAGTCCCAGGAAAGGGTCTTGCAAGCTGGGAAGGGGGCACCAAGCTATGGCGTCTGCTCCATGTGTCCTGTGTGCAGCTTGGGCCAGGTTTTACCATCCGATTGAGGGGCTTGGGGTTTTCTGTGTTAGAAAGATGAAGATAGGGGTACAGTTACCAGTGGGGTACAGGCTTCTCTCACTGGCCACAGCTTGATCCAGGCTCGCTTCTGTCTTAAGAAGCTGTTGGCATTGAGATAGGAGTGGGCGGCATTGTTGCCAGGAGGTTTCTGACTTCGGTGGGATAACATCGCTATACGGAGTCACCCAGGTAAAGACCTGCAGTAACGCTTAGGTGCACAAGGAGTTAATTTTCTTATAAATTGATGTTTCGCCGGTAGCAACTTTGTCAAAGCGGCGTCTTCGTGTCCTCCGCATAGAGAGAGGCAAGGCGGTATTGAATGCAGAGGGCAACATTCAACTGCACGCTGTGAATTAAGGCTCCTTAAGAAGAGAGAGGCAGGTGGGGAGCAGGAGAGACAACTCAGGACCCTACAACCGAAGCTCTGTGCCTGAGCGCGTGCCAGGTGGATGAGAAAAGCATGCATTGTGACCGATGATCGTGCAGTAAGGTAGGCACCCACAGGCGCCCTCTGGTGCCCCCTGTCCTTGACCACAATGAGTCACACGGACAAGGCAAACCCTCGTTCACAACCTCTTGGCAGCTTGCAAAGGGTGGTCTGTTGAGAGGCTGAATTTCCCAAGATTCCGTTAAAATCAATCCCGTAGAAATGTTGCATTGATCATATTTAGTGCTGGTTGAAAATTACAAGGTGCTTCCTTGGTAAAAGGCTTTGCCTGTGACCATCTCCACGGAAGGGCTTTAATCTTTGCTCTGAAAGAGGCCCAGGAGTCTCACAAAGGCAGCCTCAGCAGTTCTGCACAGGCCCCCGGGTTTGATCTCAACTTGTGGCAGCATCTGCAATCACTGAATGGGGAAGAGGAGCCTGTAGATATTGAAAAAGGCAAATGAGGATGAAGATTTGGAAGATTCTACGGAATGATTAATCTGGTTCCATCAGCTGAGCCTGCCAACATTCTAACAATCCAGTAGCTGAAAGAGTTTCTAGGGATACCGGAGTTTTATAGGCTTTTTTTTTTTTTAAGATGGCTTGACACCTGCATGAACCCTGTTGTGCTAAATTTCCAGAGTTATGTGCGATTTCTGCAGCGCAGCAGGGAAAGAGGCACAGTTCTGGATGCCACACGCTTCCGTCCTCTGATAACAAACGCCCTCTCTCATTGTGGGCAGCAGTGGAGGAGACGGGCTCACTGTCACCCAGCCTCTTCACCTCCCTCCTGCACAACCAGCCTTCACTTCTCAGCTTGTCTGTGTCCTGTCTGAACCAGCCTCTCTAGCCAGATTCATTTTGATTATTTTATATATGATGTTTTTCTCCCGAGTGGCTATTGTTGACATTTGGTCCCAAGTTTTATTTAAAAAATAGAAGATGATTATTTTTCTCAAAAAATAAACATGTACAAGGTACTTAAAAAAAGTTTGTGGAAAATAAATTAAAAGTGAGTTTAGGGGGTGGACATTGTGGCACAGTAGATTGAGCAGGTATTTGGGACCCCGCGTGCCATGTTGGAGTGTCAGTTTGAATCCTGCTTATTCCCACATTTCCAATACTGCTTCCTGCTAATGTGCCTGGGAGGTGCTGATGACGGCCCAGGTAACTGAGTCCCTTCCAGTCCCGTGGGAGACCTGATGGAGTTCCTGGCTCCTGGTTTCAGCTTTGGCTGTGGAGGGCATTTGTGCAGTGAACCAGCCAGTGCAAGGTATCTCTCTCTGTCTCTTTCTCTGTCTTTTTTTTTTTAAAGATTTATTTATTTATTTGAAAGTCAGAGTTACACAGAGAGAGGAGAGGCAGAGAAAGAGAGAGAGAGAGAGAGAGAGAGAGAGAGAGAGATCTTCCATCTGCTGGTTCACTCCCCAAATGGCTGCAATGGCCAGAGCTGATCCAAAGCCAGGAGCCGGGAGCTTCTTCTGGGTCTCCCATGGGGGTGCAGGGGCCCAAGCACTTTGGCCATCTTCTCCAGCTTTCCCAGGCCATAGCAGAGAGCTGGATCAGAAGTGAAACAGTGAGGTCTCGAACAGGTGCCCATATGGGACATGGGAGCTTCAGGCCAGGGCGTCAACCCGCGGCGCCACAGCGCCAGCATCTCTGAGAAACTCATGTTTGAGGCTGATACTCAGTGATATCCCAATTGATTGGACCCCTTCTGTCCATTAACACAGGAGTACTGCAAAGCATTCATGGAAAAATACGGTTGAAATGCAAGCTTATTTTAGTAAAAAAAAAATGAGCCATGCATAGTTTTTTTTTTAAATATATCTATTTTCCATGAATCATTTTAGCACACCTCCTATGCATGGATTTCAAAATTGTTGCACTAAAATAAACACCTCTTCGGCTTCCATTTTCTAGAGCTAGCTTGGACGGATGTATTTTAGTTCCATTATTTGGCGTTGAGTCTCGTTGCTCCCGGATTAGCCTTGTCCAAGTTGAAGTCTCCAATTTCAGTCTCTTAAAGAGCTTCCGGGGTGTCCATTTTTGCTCTTTCTTGAGGTGACGAGAGTGGAGAGCACAGATGGGAGCCGTGGAGGCCCAGGCAGGGAGCCCACGCAAGGAGAGCGCGGTCTCGTGCGAGGCTGCTCATCTTTGTACTTTTTCACTGAAGAGCTCTTTGCCAGAATGAGAAATTGTTTGCACAGACAAGTTGGCTCCCAGGAATTTCCTAAAGTAAACAGTAAGGTTACTGATTGGCTTTCTGCCTTGTCTTCCCGCAGGGGTCGGCGGGGAGGGATGGTAGGTGGTGGGGAAGAAAGGTTATCGTGACAGATGGGCTCTGTCCTTAGTCCTGGCGACTGAGCGGTGCAGATGTAGCTTGCGGTTCCTTTTCCTGCCCTTTGCCCTGCTCCTGCCCCTCAATCTTCCTTCCTTCCTTCCTTGCCTCCACCTGCATCCCTTCCAGACTAAGCCTCCGGTCTGGAGCCTCCCTCCCTCTCCCTCCCTCCCTCCCTCTCTCTCTCTCTCTCTCTCTCTCTCTGGGCTGACTGCTGTGTGCGTGTGAGTGCTGGCAGCCCATCTTTGCAACTCTATTGCATTCTGCTGGTGGATGTCTGTTTCCTTTGAAGTCTCTCTGGCAGGGCACAACCTCAGCTACTACTTCCTGAGGGAAAGAGGCTTAGATGTCTTCTAAAGCTGTCTTTCATTTTATTATTTTTAATTTATGAAAAGGCAGAGATATTGGCCAGCGCTGCGGCTCACTAGGCTAATCCTCCACCTGCGGCACCGGCACCCCGGGTTCTAGTCCTGGTTGGGGCACCGGATTCTGTCCCAGCTGCTCCTCTTCCAGTCCAGCTCTCTGCTGTGGCCCGGGAGTGCAGTGCAGGATGGCTCAAGTCCTTGGGCCCTGCAGCCACATGGGAGACCAGGAGGAAGCGCCTGGCTCCTGGCTTCCGATCAGCTCAGTGTGCTGGCCTTAGCGGCCATTTGGGGAGTGAACCAAAGGAAGGAATACCTTTCTCTCTGTCTCTCTCTCTCTCTCTCTCTCACTGTCTAACTCTGCCTGTAAAAAAAAAAAAGAAAGAAAAGGCAGAGATACAGCCAGGTAGCGCTCCCATCCACTAGCTCACTCCCCAGATGCTGTCCCGTGGTCAGGGCTGGGACAGAGAAGACTTCAATCCAAGTCCCCTGCGTGGATGGCAGGACCCAACTGGTGTGTTATCAGATGCTGCCTCCCAGGGTGCACATGGGCAGGAAGTTGGCCTCGGGAGCTGGCGCAGAGACACAAACCCAGGTATCTGACATGGAATGCCGATGTCCCAACCACTAGTCAATTGCCACCCCACCATTGGATCCTCTAAGTGCAGTTTTTAAATTTTCACTTCCTAGCTTCCAAGTAGCAGTCATTCTTATTCTGTTGTCTCCATTCCTGTCCTCTTTCTGTTTGCAGATCAATAATCCTTTTTATTACTTTACTGATACCTTAGTGGGACCTCAAGGACACAGAGTGCTACAGTTTTCAACTTGATGTGTATCACCAGTTTATAGTCTGCAATGTTATGTATTTATGCTTTCATTCTTTTTAATATGACATGATTATAATGCTAAAAGTTTACCAAGTATATTACTTTTTAAATGAAATAATTATGGGTATCCATTTCATTATTTTTCTCTATTCTGATGCCTAATTTTACCTCTGCAGTTCATCTACACAAAAAGTAAAGCTGATTTCCTTACAAAATGAAAGTAAACTTAACCTGAAGTTTCAAATGGATTACTTACATTTTTTTTCAACTATTGTTTGTTGGTGACATGGTTAAGACCTTACAGGTTCAGCTTGTCATAGCATTGGTGATTCATCATAAAGCTTCAACTGCAATTTTGCTGGGGCCCAGAAAACATGGCCCCAATGATTAAGGCTTGGACATGCAGAGCTGAGGGAACAGTCTCAGGACCAAGGCCTCCCAGGCCTCCTTCGCCCCTTCCTGTCTCTCCACTGTCTGGGTTTGATCTTCTCACTCTCCAGAGGTGCACAGAGGCTTTCTCTGAAGTCCCCTTCTCAAACTTTCCAAAGACGGAGCCGGTGTTGTGGAGTAGTTGGTAAAGCTGCTGCCTACCACACTGGCATCCCATATGGGAGCCCGGCCACTTCCTGGCTGCTCCACTTTGGATCCAGCTCCCCGTCGATGGCCAGGGAAAAGGGTTTGGGCTTCCACCCCCACATGGAAAATGTGGATGAAGCTCCGGACTCCTAGCTCCTCCCTTCCACCTGGCCCTGCCCAGGCCATTGCCGCCATTTGGGGAGTAGACTATCAGATGGAAGATCGCTCTCTCACTCTCACTCTCTCTCCCTGTCTCTTACTCTCCATCTGTAACTCTTTCAAATAAATAAATGAATCTTTAGGAAAAAAATAACAACCTTTTTGACCTGCCACATCTTCTTACTGAAATTACATTGACCAGGGAAGTCTAAACTCACACAGACAGAGAAGAGATTTAAGCCAAGCACCTGGGGCTCAACGGAGCCTCAGAGGGGCTCGGGGAAGCCTGGCGCAGGTCCTGGTTAGTTCTCCAGGCTTATTCCTTTCTTCTTCTTCTCTTTTTGTTAAAGATTTATTTATTTGTTTGAAAGTCAGAGTTACACAGAGAGAGAAGGAGAGGCAGAGAGAGAGAGAGAGGGAGGGAGGGAGAGAGAGAGAGAGAGAGTCTTCCATCCACTGGTTCACTCCCCAATTGGCTGCAATGGCCAGAGCTATGCCAATCTGAAGCCAGAAGCCAGGAGCTTCTTCCAGGTTTCCCATGTGAGTGCAGGGGCCCAAGACCATCTCCCACTACTTTTCCAGGCCATAGCAGAGAGCTGGATGGGAAGTAGAGCATCTGGGACTTGAACTGGTGCTCATATGGGATGCTGGCACTGCAGACAGCGGCTTTACCCTCTACACCACAGTGCCGGCCCCTCCTTTCTTTTCTACAGGTGCTTGCTACCCCTCTGCAATTGCCAACAACCTCCTTCTCTCCTCTGACCCCTGTGCAGAAGGCAGTTCATTTCAACTTTCTGGCCCCTTCTTATAGTCTGTGTATTTTGTGTGGCTCTTGCATTAATGCACATGAATTCATTGTGGTGGTGGTGTTGCTGTTAGTCTATTGCCAGTTTATTTCATAGACTGAAAGTTTTCATGCAGCCATCAGGGCGGTGGAGTCCACACTGCCCGTGCGGAAGGCTGTAGAGACACGCTACCACTTCAGATGCCACAGACCTCAGAAAGAAAGGAGGGCTAATTTCTCACCAGCCTCTGTTTGCCCAATCTCTGGTCAGCCAAGTGGTAAGAGTCAATTCTTGTCTGTTCTTTTCCAGACTCAGGTTGACAGGAGAAAAAAAAGTGCTGATAAGAAATTAACTATTTTGCTACGGTGTAACGAGGCAGTTAAAGTTTTGGCAAGCTGGCATTCCCTGTAATATAATGCTGTCTCTTTAACTGTTGGTTTGGTATGTCACCTCACCAGGATGCACCTGTTCATCCACACCCCGGTTGTATATCTAACTGGGGAAGCCCCTCCTTCCTTACAACAGGAGGAAGGTGGGAGTGACCTCTCCTGCTGCACACCACACTCACATGTGGATGTGTTTATTCCCTCCGTGTTAAATAAATTCTGTTCCTATTTGCACACAATACTGATCTCTGCTTAGTGTTTCTACCTCCATGAGAGATAAGAACCTGTATGGGACATTGGAGCACCCACTACCTCCATCACTTTGCCCTTGGAATTCTTGGGGGTTTTTGTCAGATTCCTGTGGTTATTGATCTTTGACTTCCTAGAGATGGATTTTGCTCACCTTATCTGTCTTCTGTGTGATTGGTCGTAAGGAGAGAAGCCTTAAGAAAATTCTCTTTTTCTGTTGTCCTTGTAAACCCTTGGGAAAGCTGAACTTTTCACATGGATCCTTAGTGGTGAGATGGTCCCCCCAGCCATTTGCTTACTGCACCTGACCAATTATGATGAGACACAAGGGGTCCATTCACCTGGGGCATCAGCAAACCATGGCTCAGAGGAGCGCTTCATTTACTGCGACGAGTAAAGGTGACAGTGGAAGGCAGAGTTCGCTAACTGCCTCCTGGGACGCAGTTTTGCAGGGCTCTTGTAGCATGTGTTAGGAAGTAGAAAAGCGGGCTTTGAAACCAAGCCCCTGCATGGTGCCTTGGGTACACCAAATCCTCGTGCTCCACAGTCCCCCAGCCTCTCTTCCTTAGCTTAAAGCTTCCTTGTCCTGCATTTAAGCATGCAATCACCCTGTTGTTAACATCAGCTCACCAAACTGAAGTTAGAGTGCAGGCGGCTGTACAGGTTCCCTGGTCACCAACTTCATACGGTCATTTATTTCCCCTGTAGATGACACCTTGGTGTTCAGTCCTGTTTTACTGAGGTTGCTATGCCAGGATCCCCAGGCCCCAAACCAAAAGTAACCACCACCCACACACAGCCTGGAGCCCCCTCTGTCCCTAAAGGACCCCACATCACTGACCAAGTGAAAGGGGTCCATGAGCATTGCAGACGACCCAGGAACTTGGACATGAGCTGAACTCACACCGCTCAGCACCAACTTCTTATACATCTATGGGAACCTTTATTCCTCACCCCTTGGGGAACCTGGGAAATAAGCAATGGCTGCCCAGGTCCTGGCTCTGGCCTTGCATGTAAACACCTACTGTAGGTGAGCACTGACCCAGTGTCACTGATTGGCCTTCCATTCACAGAGTGAGCAGACTCAACTTGGGGGTTCCATGGCAACTCCTTCCACCAGCTTTGGGGGTATTCCATATCAAGCAGAAGAGCCTTTTATGCTCACGATGTGATCTGCATATTCTTTTTTGACAGGCAGAGTGGACAATGAGAGAGAGAGACAGAGAGAAAGGTCTTCCTTTTGCCGTTGGTTCACCCTTCAATGGCCACCACGGCCGGCGCACTGCGGCCAACACACCATGCTAATCAGAAGCCAGGAGCCAGGTGCCTCCTCCTGGTCTCCCATGCAGGTGCAGGGTAAAAGGACTTGGGCCATCCTCCACTGCACTCCCGGGCCACAGCAGAGAGCTGGACAGGAAGAGGAGAGACCGGGACAGAATCCAGGTACTAGAACCAAGGGTGCTGGCGCTGCAGGCGGAGGATTAGCCTATTAAGCCACGGCGCTGGCCAGTCAGTTTCTTTTAAAGATTTATTTATTTATTTGAAAGTCAAAGTTACACAGAAAGAGAAGGAGAGGCAGAGAGAGAGAAAGGTCTTCCATCCGCTGGTTCACTCCCCAACTGGCTACAATGGCCAGAGCTGTGCCCATCTGAAGCCAGGAGCTTCTTCCAGGTCTACCATGAGGGTGCAGGGGCCCAAGGATTTGGGCCATCTTCTACTGCTTTCCCAGGCCATAGCAGAGAGCTGGATGGAAAGTAGAGCAGCCAGGACTTGAACCGGCACGCATATGGGATACCGGCACCACAAGCGGTGGCTGTATCCACTATGCCGCAGCGCTGGCCCCAATGCAGTCAATTTTAAAAATCAATGCATCAGGATTGAGTGCTGTCCCACTAGCCTGCACCCCTTGATTGATTGATTGTTGGACAAGAGTGGGAAGCTGGGCAGGAACTTCATCTTTAAAGACAGCCTCTCTCTGCCCCTCTGGAACACACTATTGCTTTGTCCTGCAGAATGTCTCTCCACCACCCGTAGATGATAACCCAGAAGGAGGAAAGCTCTCCTTTTTGGTCACTGCAGCCTGGGTACAATTATTTCTGTTGACATCTTTATGTCTCGAGAGCTTGGCCTGTGACCAGTGGGTCTACCCTGGTCTCTATCACCAGCACACATAGAGATCGTCAGGGTTAGAGCAGGCAGCCAGCCATTTGGCCAGCTCAGTCTCAATGTCGGCTCGTCCAAAGACACCAGCTTCCAGGGGAACTTGTCTGAACTGTCTCAACCTTTATTGCCTTTGTCCTCTTTGTCTTTGTCCCCTTTGTCTATCTATCTGTGTGCATGATGAGAGGGACTACACACAGCCTCTTTGGGGCACAATTCTTGCATGGATTGGTTTTCAGACTTGAGGAGGCTTACTGGTTTTGAGTCACTGGCAAATATTTTGGTTCAACTTTTTGGATTCAATTGCGAGCATGCTAAAAATTCTTTGCACCTAAATTTTCTCTCCTAAGCCAAAAACGGAGCTCTAGTTCCAGAAAGAAAGCAAACAGCTTTTTAGCACCGTGTTTAGGATGCCTCCACGTTCACCCATTGTTTTGTCAGCCACACAGCCTTCCCCATCTGCCTTCAGAAGTGCGCCCACTGTCAAAATCGAACGCGAAACCACGCTGCGGCTTTTACAAAGAAGGACAAAGATTTTTACAAGGAGCTCGATGATCAAAGTCAGCTTAATTAAAAGCTGATGCTCGGGCCGTAGTTCTCTTTTAAGGTCTCTCTCTTCTCTCTACGGGATTGTATTTCCCCCGTGAAAATGTCTCATTTTGCTGGAATCCTTTTCTCAAACCTACACTCTGGTCTTTGGAAACCTGAAAACCCCACACAGGCTCCCCTAAGACCTGATGTTTCTGTTTGCTTCTGCTTCTCCTATGTCCAATCGCTACCGACACACTTCCATCCAATTCCCTTTCATCACTGGTATGTTCTCCTTCAAGTCCCTGCCATTTGCAGGCAACAAATGAGAAAATGACTAAGAGAAACACCAGAATCCTGGCCACTCCCTAAAGGGAACTGAGCCCCGTGAAGGGACACAGAAAAGGCACCACTGACCCCTTCTGGGGGCCTCTGGACCCCCACCTGAGGGTCTTTGGCTCCACTGCAAGGGAAATTGCCAACGTGCGACTCGAAGCTTGCTTTTTTTAAAAAAAAAAATATGTATTTTATTTATTTGAAAGGTAAAGTGACAGAAAGAGAGAGGGAGATCCTCCATCCACTGGGCCATTCCCCAAATGGCCACAAGAGCCAAGGCTGGGCCAGGCTGAAGCCAGGGGCCCAGAGCGCCATCCAGGTCTCCCAAACCGGTGGCAGTGGCCCAAACACTTGAACCACCAATCGTAGCTTCCCCAGATGCATCAGCAGGGAGCTGGATCAGACGCAGAGCAGCCAGGCCTCCAGTGGTGGCTTAACCAGCTGCACCACGACGCTGCCCAGCCCTACCAGGCAGGGTTTCTGAGGGCTTAGGCTGAGCACAGGGATAGAGCACGACTCAAGAGGGGAGCTGGGCAGGGGATTTCCCAACAGGGGAAGAAGTGGTGGCTTCGCTTCGGCACGGAGCCCTGTGTCTGTAACCCAGCTTGCGTTTCTGGCTCATGCCCCTCAGCACAGGGCACCTGGCATTATTCCTGGCCCAGCGCTGTTCTGCACAGGTGCCGCTGTGTCTCTTGCACAGCACATGCCCCAAAAGGCACTGTCAATCACTACACCACCCCTGGAAGGTCACACATGAGTTGATGGGGCTACTGGACATGCGTGCAGGCAGCAGGGGCGTCTCAGGCGGTGAGGGTGTGGCTGCACCTTGCTCCTGACTGGTATGAAGCCAGGAGGAGAAATGGATAGGGGTGGCTCCATGTGTGGTGGGAGGGGCCTGATTTTGTGGGTCCTGCTTGTACCCTGTCTCATGTGTCTTGCTGGCACAGCCCAGGATTGTGGACAGGCTCCTGTGGGTCTGAAGCTCTGTTCTGGTTTAATATCAGGGTCGCTGATCTCTTTGGCTTTGGTGGATGCTTCATGCTGGGAGGTGACACTTGACCTTTGGGTTTTCCGTAACAAAGGAGTCACTGTTAAGAGCTGCAGTTGTTAAGGTAACAGACAGCAGGTGCGCTAAGTGGTCTTAGTGCTGCTTCCTATGGTCTTTTCCTTTCTGCATTTCAACAAGAAAGGCCAGAGATGTCTGGTGGGGTCAAACAGGCAGGAAATGGCCATTTGCTGTAAGGAAAGACAAGACATTGGCTGGGTTGATCTGGGGACTCCGCAGAGCCCAGAGCCATAGCTCGGCGGTAGTGACACTTGTTTACTGGGAGGCTGTTGGAGTGCTGGGGGGGGGGGGGGGCTGCTCACAGAGGGGCTGCAGAGTTCAGAGCTGGTGATTGGACAGTTGCCTTCCTCTGTGATCAAAGAGTGAATCACTGCAGTGTTTACAATTTCAACAGCTGGAATATGTTCTTTCCTTCTTTTGACATTTTCTCTTACCTCTGCTTTGATGGCATTGTGTTGCAAAAAAATGGTGTTTTGTTCAATTTCAGTATTTTGAAAGATAACGAGGTCTTTTTCTTGATCTTACCATTTTTAACAACATTGATGGGCTGACCCAGTATCTGCAGAGCCCCCATCCCTCACCACATGTCAGCTGTGGGAGACATGTCTCCAATGTGCCCGACTGTTGCTTCCTGGCAAAGACTGTATTTGCCAGGGGCTGTCCTTGTGTCTCGGCACCTGTGTCAGAGCACTGTTTGGAGTCCCAGCTACTATGCTTCTGCTCCAGTTTTCTGCCAAGGCACCTGGGAAAGCAGTGAGGATGGCCCAAATACTTGGGTCCTTGCCACCCCGTGTGGGAGACCTGGATGGAGTTCCTGGCTCCTGGCTTCTGCCCAGCTCAGACTATTTCGGAGAGTGAACCAGCAAGTCTGGCTGGCTCACTCACACTCTGGCTGATCCCTCCCTCTCTGTCCCTCTCTTACTCTGTCACTCTACCTGTAAAGTAAATAAAGATAAACAATAAGTCTTTTTTTGTTAAATTGCAATTTAATGAAGAAAACTCATCCCTCACCTACTGTGAGAGGCCAGAGCCATGCCATGACAGGGTTCTCACAAGACAAAAAAACTGGCTAGGCCCAGGATGCACCTGGTATGAGAAGATGAAACCTGACACCGGGCAGTCCTTGGTCTGGTCTGCAGGACCAGGTGGAGGCAACCAATAAGGTGGGCTGTCCTTGGTCCTGCCAGGGGAAGGAAGGAACGAGGACGTAACACTTGTTTGTCTGGGAACTATAAAACCCCGAGAACAAAGAGAAGGGGGTCTTGTTCTCCCAGCACTACACCAAACGGGAGGTCAGGCCTCAGCATGCTGGACCTATGTTTGTTCTTTGCATTACGGTGAGTCTCTGGTTCTTTCTATCTGGGCAATCCGGAACACAACACTACCACTTTTTTTTTTTTTTGGTCTTTGACACAGGTGTTGTGGCCAGAGCCATAGCAACTATTTCATAGCCTTCAAGAAAAGGCCATAAAAATCACAGAAGCGGGCTAGTGCTGTGGTATCATGGGTAAAGCCACTGCCCACAATGCCAGCATCCCACATGGGCGCCGGTTTGTGTCCTGGCTACTCTACTTCTGATCCAGCTCCCCGCTGCCAGCCTGGGGAAACAACAAAAATGGTCCCAGTGCTTGGGCCCCTGCACATGGGAGACAATAGAGGCTCCTGGCTCCTGGCTCCTGGCTCCTGGCTCCTGGCTTTGGCCTGGCCAAGCCTGGGCCATTGTGGCCATCTAGGGAGTAAACCGGCAAATGGAAAATGGAAGATTCTCCCCCCACTTTCTCCTTTTCTCTCTGTGGCTCTGACTTTCAAATAAATAAACAAATCTTTAAAAAAAAATCACAGAAATTGTGCTATGTGAGAAAAAGGCAAAAACAGACCAAACAAAACCTCTTGTGCCTACATTTTTAATGACTTGAAATAATTCCTTCTTAATACAAATCTATTCATTATTTATGTGTTCCATGACAATTTTTAAAACGTTATTGCCCAATAGTATTCAAAGTACCAACATAACTTGTCATTATATCAACATTATATAAAGAAATTCCTGTAATCTGCCTTTCATTCTACAAACCTTCCAGTTTTTTCCCCATAAATTGTGGTTTTAGTCATTATTATCATTGCATGGTGATTGTTTTAGCTTATATAATTACACATATAGAATTCTACCTTTGATTTGCCTTCTATATTGCTGCATGATTTTTTTTTTACAAATTAGATTTAAGTGGGCTATATTTCACAGATTTTTTTTAAAGATTTATTTATTTTACTTGAAAGTTACGGTTATACAGAGAGAGAGAGAGAAAGAGAGAGAGGTCTTCCATCCTCTGGTTCACTCTCCAATTGCCCCTCCAAAGCCAGGAGCAGGAGCTTCTTCCAGGTTTCCCACATGGGTGCAGGGGCCCAAGGACTTGGGCCATCTTCCACTGCTTTCCCAGGCCATAGCAGAGAGTTGGATCAGAAGTGGAGCAGCTGGGACTCAAACCGGTGCCCCTATGGGATGCCAGCACTGCAGGCAGTGGCTTTACCTGCTACACCACAGCGCCAGCCCCTGTTTCACAGATTTTGATTCACCACCACTCCTTTGGTGTCAAGGATTTCCCTTCTGTTACTTTTCTGAGAGGCAGGAGACAGGGACAGACGTGGTGACAGCAACCATGGCACTAGACTTGGCCTTGATGCATCCTTTATGTGATTTCTCCCTTTACATTGTGCAGAAGAGTGAAGTCCAATGGTATGGCGAGATAAACTGACTCACCAAGAAAACAGCCAGGGAAACAGAAAGATCATAAAAAAAGAAAAAACCGTCAGTGGAATGAAAAGCATAGAAGGAAAAAAATAATGTGCCATCACCCTTTGGTAACAAGGGAAGGACTCAACCAAGAAGTGAGACTTGGAAAAATTTCCAGATAAAGAGTCCTGATGGGAAAAGAAACTGAGAGAGTTCACCGAGGGCTGGCTCCAGCCGGAGTCACACTGTCAGCAGGGCTCACGAAGGGGAACCCTTGCAGGACTGCCCTTGCACCTTTCCCTTCTAGGAGCCTGGGGGCTGGGCCGAGGGCCGACTGCAGACGGCCACTGGGGGCTGTCGGCACACTGAGGGAGCAGCAGCAGCTGAGTGCTGGAACTTAACCCTCTCCGTGCAGGTCGTGACCAGGAAGAGCAGTGGTTTAAACACTGAGATCAGCTCTGAACAAATGAAGCTAAAGGTGAAATTAGTAGGGGCGATGGCTAGCCCCTGGAGCCCCTGAGAATCTGAGGCCTGGGGGCTCTCGGTGGGCAGGAAGCAGCGGGGCCACAGGGCTGGGATGGGGAGGGTTGACAGCCTTGTGCTCACTTTCCCAAACAATAGGCCCTTTGGTGTCCTCTGTGTCCTGGCAGAGTCTTGTTGGTTTCCATGCAGAGCAGGGTCCTTTATTTACCAAGCAGGGTGTGATACTCCCCACCCACACGCACGATATTCAGAAGAACACAAAGAACGCCCTCCGCATCACCTCGATCCTTAGTGCAGGGCACACGTTCCTGTTTCTCACAGAAGCTCGGGCCTCCGTTTTCCATTAATTTGCTCATTCAATTTGCTAAAGCCGTGGGCTGACTCGCCAGCGGGCCTGCACTCTCTAAATTATCCTCTTCGGTCCTTTACCAACCATATTTCAGTCATTGGCTAAAAATCTCATTACTAGGGGCTGGTGCTGTGGTGTAGCAGGTAAAACCGCTGCCCGCAGTGCCAGCATCCTATATGGGCACCGGTTTGAGACCCGGCTGCTCCACTTCTGATCCAGCTCTCTGCTATAGCCTGGGAAGGCAGTGGAAGATGGCCCAAGTCCTTGGGGCCCTGCACCCAGGTGGGAGACCTGGAAGAAGCTCCTGGCTCCTGGCTTCAGATCAGCACAGCTCCGACCATTGCGGCCAATTGGGGAGTGAACCAGCGGATGGAAGATCTCTCTCTCTCTCTCTCTCTCTCTCTCTCTCTCTCCCTCTGCCTCTCATCTCTCTGTGTAACTCTGACTTTCAAGTAAAATAAATAAATCTTTAAAAAAGTTCATACTAATAAACATGCATCTTTTTGTTTTTATGAGAAAATTTTTAAAAATCCAAATATTTCACTTGTGTATTAACCTAAGAAAGAGAAAAAGGAAGAAAGATGGTAGGAAAAAAAAAAAAACAGGAAAATTGAAGGGCAATTTTTCTGTAATCCTAGAGGCAAAAATCTTTCTTATGTTTTGACAAATTGGTTTCAGAGCTTGATGGCAATTCAGGTGGCAAATATATGAAAATGCCAAAATAGTTGACTCTCAAAGGAGTTCCCCCCCACAGATTCCGACAGTAGATTTTTAATACCTACAAATGATGTAGTTCTGCATTTAAAAAAATTCATTATCTTCTTAGCCAGTACTTCTCTCATCTTCCCTATTCATCATTAATATTCCTCGGAAGCAATTCACATCACTCCCCAGAATGTGTTTTAGGAGAATTTTTTTTTTTTTACTGCCTCTCTCTCTCTCTGATTAATGAGAGCAGGCAATTTGTAAAATAATCTTTAAAATGTGATAACGATTAAATAAATCACCTTAACTAAGTTGCTGAGGCACAGTTCTCCTGAGTGAGACCCACAGGTGCCCCCAGGAAGGGCTCAGCTCTCTGGACAGGTGCAGCCCGGCCACAATAGCAGGCTCTTCCTGCTGCCTGCGTGGAGCTCCACTGTCTGTCCTGGGCCGATTCCAGTGTGGAAAAGCCGCTGTCTCCAGACAGTGGCACAGCAGGGCAGCCCAGGCGCCGCCCCAGGGTGGGAGGCCTCCGCTTGATCCCGCTGCTGCAAAGCTCCAGCCCCTGCTTCTAGCTTTGCCCGGGCACCATGCTGCAACACTGACTAGTAGTGCTCGATTTTGCCTGTTCTGCGGGAAGGGAGTGACGGTTAAAAAGAAACCCTCACCCTTGGCTTGTTGTCTGGGACTGCCATTTCCTATGGAAGTTAAAAAAAAAAAAAAAAAGAAAAAAAAACCTCACGGTTTCAGTTTCCTCCTCCATGCACCATCTCTGGCAAGGTCAAGCCCAGGCCTCCAAATTCCCATTCTTGGCTTTTAAATGTTAATGCCCGTCCACAGGGGTCAGTGAGGTCTTTTGCATCCCTCTTTCCCAGAATCCTGTGGTGCGGCTCATTCTTGGCTGGAGCAGCTCACACTAGAGCACATCTAGTGCCCGAGGGGGACACAGTTGCATCCCGCTATTTCTAGCCTTGTTTATTTCTCTCTGAAAGAAGCCCCCACCCCACCCCTCTCACTCTTTACATCTCTTCTGTTACAGCAGTACGCCTGTCGCAACAGGGCCCCTCCCTCTGTCGTCATAGCCTATGTTTCCCATCCCTTGCAGTCGTCTTTTTGCAAAAATCCTCTCGGCACCAAGCCTATTTGAAAAAAAAAAAAAATGTACTGCCACCAAGTTTAGACCACGGCACTCCCAAGTATGGCCCGTGGCATGTTGGGTGCATAACGCCGCAGAGTGTTGAGGAGCAGCCGATGCAGGAAGGAGTCTCCTGTCTTTCCTCCTCTCTTGCGGCAGGTCACAAGAGGAAATGGTAGGGAGGCATGGTTGTGGAGGAAAGGAGAAAGCCAGTCTCTGCGCTGGCACTGTGGTATAGTGGGTCAAGCTACTACCTGTGATGCCAGCATCCCATATGAGCCATGGTTTGGGTCCTAACTGTTTCACATCTGATCTAGGTCACTGCCCATGCACCTTGGAAAGCAGCAGAAGACGATTCAAATGCTTGAGCCCCTGCACCCACATGCAAGACCTGGGAGAAGCTCCTGGCTCCTGGCTTTGGGTTTTCTCCTTCTAGCTCTCTGTCACTCTGCTTTACAAGTAAATTCATAAATCTCAAAAAATATTACTGGATTTCAGCCTGTATTTTTAAAACAATTTCATTAGAAAGATGTCTCATTTCTAAGTGTGAGGGGTCTCCAAACATTTCATGGAAAATATGTATTAGGAAAGCATGGCATATTTTTTTTTTGCACAGAAATAAACTTACCTTTAAATTCCATTTTTCCCCCACAAACGTTTTGAAAACCCTGGCTTGGAGACCAGGAGAAGAGTCTGCTTCTTGGCACCCTGGGTTTCTCTCATCCCACTTAGGAACGCATCCTGGGAAGCGTGGACCCAGAGATTTAGTCTCTGCTAATCAGCCAGTGAGCCCAGAGTGGCTCCAGTGCTACTTAAAACAGAGCACAGGACAGCCACTGGATGGCACCAAACACTGCAGGGACAAGGACAGATTTGAGTACTGGGGATGGACCCCTCGTGCCGCAGCTTCGCCGTGGAATTGGGTTAGACCCGTCAGCAAGCGCTCCGTGATGCCAGCCTGCGTTTCAGTTTTTGGACTCTGCTCATCATCACGTGATGGCCCTAGTGAATTGTATATCTCAATTACTTTCTTAAAGGGTGATTCAAATAACCATAAATAGGGGGTGGGTTTACATTATTGGGGTTTCAGACATGAATTCCATAAACGATCCATGCCAGGTGGGGTATAACCATACACCTAGGTGCTCTAAATTAAATGTGGGTCCAACAATACCTGGAAAAGTCGACAGGTGGAAGCTGGAAGACAGAGAGCTGTTTGGGAACGGGAAACAATGCTCTCTTCTCGGGAAGTGGAGGCTGCTTCTCCTTTGGGATTGCCTTTCTTTCAGGAAAGTCATTTGGGTGAGACTTTTAGTTATGCAAATATCATGCAGAAAACTCTGCAAAGATGGGGGGAGGCTGGGCTTGGAGCTGCTGGAGGCTGGAAGGAGAACACAAAGGCTGCCTTTGCTGCGGCTCAAGTTGCTTGTTTAGAAGAGCGTCCTGTTCAGGCTGAATTTTCAGATTTCAGAGAGCCTCTCTGGGCTCCTAGGCTATGCTCTCCATCATGATTGAGGCCACACACATATGCAGCTCACAAAACAATTTTCCTCACCACACACAGGCCTTTCCTGCTGGCTATTTCTATTTTGTCTGATCTTTATTTTAAAAATCTGCAATCATCCACTTGCTGATGATTTTGAGTCTAAGAATTGATTTAAGAATTCCACTGGAAGGGCAGGCCCTTAACCTCATGGTTAAGATACTCTGCTGTTTATTAGAGGCGCCTGGGTTTAAGACCCAGCTCCAGCTCCTGGCTCCAGCCTTCTGATAACCAGGTCCTGGGAGGAAGCAGTGATGGCTCAAGTCATTGGGTTCCTGTCCCTCACGTGGAGACACAGACTGAGTTCCTGGCTCCTGGCTTTGGCCTGGTGCAGACCTGGCCAGCCATTGTGGGCATCTGGGGAATGAAGCACCAGATGGGAGCTCTTTGCATGTCTGTGTCTCTCTGCCTCTCAAAATAAATGGATAAATAGAAAAAGAAATAAAGAGTTACATTGGATTGCAATTGGTCATTTTGAACCAGTTGCACTAGAAAGATGTCTCATTCTAAACAGGAAGCATCTTTCAAGATTTCATGGAAAGTGTGCATTATATGAACTCTTAACATAGAGTTAGCCATATGTGTATAAAGTTAGCTGAAAATAGATCTTAGTAAAAAATAAGAATGGGAATAGGAGAGGAAGGAGGAAGAGGAGGGTTGGAGAGTGGATGGGAGGGTGGGTAGGGTGGGAAGAATCACTATGTTCCTAAAGTTGTAATTATGAAATGTAATAACTTTGTATTCCTTAAACAAAAGGTTTCTGGGGAAAAAAACTGCACGTGATTTCAAATTTTTTGGCATCAAAATAAACTCCACTTTTAATTTCATGTTTCCACAAACTTTTTGAAGTCCTCCTGTATCATATTTAGAGTATAATTCACTTCTCATCTTTGCGACAGACTCCTTCCTTGACAAACCGTAAGCCATTTTGTAGGAGTCGGAGCCCCCTAGCTTGCTAAATGCCGGTTTAGTTTCTGTACTCTGGCTGCTTGCGTGCCGGCTACAATGACATGATAGGCCTCATCCAGGACCAGCCAAGGAGGCTGGCCGGGTCCTTGAGAACAAAGAAAGTGAGCTTCCCTGGGATTTATGACCTTCTGCTCCCCACCAGCTCCCCTGGAATTTATGGCCCAATGCTTCCCGCCAGTTCCTGCCTATGCCATCTCCTTTGTGTGGCCTTTCCGCCACATAACATATATAGTCTTTACATCTAAATGAAGCAATGAACGTGTTAGGTCCCAGTACCTTGCCATATAGAGTGAGAAGGTAACCTACCTACGTAGGAGATGACCTGCACCCTTGCAAGTGTGAGGCTATAAAAACCTCTCTTATGCAAACGAGAGGGCCTTTCGCCTGTGCACTGCTAAAGGGCTGTTGCCGGTAGGGGTCCCAGCCAGCTGGTAACAAATAAACCTCTGCTTTTGCATCCTCAACTGTGCCTTGTGCATTGATTGGGAAATTTGGACACAACACTTTCTTCTCTGGATCCTGAGCACTTGTCTTTGAGCCTTGTCATTAATAGCCCGAATTTAGCAAGAATCTTGCTAAACGCGATTATCCAGAATCGTCATCCCAGATATCCAAGCACCTTGTCCTGCCTTCAGCAAGAATCCTATCAGATGAATTCATCAAGAATCCCTTAGCTCTGTTTTTCATCCACTGCCACATCCATCTGCTGTTTTACTACAAATTTCCCCTTTTCTATACTGTACTCAGAATTGAGCCAAGTTCTATTCTGACGTCTATTCTCCTCTATTTCAATAGTCTCTGGTTAAAATTTGCTTTTACTGCTGTTCAGTTGTTTTTGACAATGGAGGTGTGGCTGTTCTTGATCAAACAGTTTCTTTTTAAGTTTATTTATTTGTTTGGAAGTCAGAGTTACAGACAGGGAGGGAAAAACAGAAAGAAAGAGAGAGAGATATCCATCCACTAGTTCACTCCCCAGATGGCCACAACAACCAGTGCTGAGCCAGACCCTAGCCAGGAGCCAGGAGCCAGGAGCCAGGAGCCAGGAGCCAGGGGCCAGGAGCTACTTTCTGGTCTCCCAGCCATCTTCTGCTGCTTTCCTCAAGTCATTAGCAGGGAGCTGGATCTGAAGTGGAGTAGCCGGACTTGAATTAGCACCCATATGGGCTACTGGCATTGGGGGGGGGGGCTATTGTTATATATTAATGTTAGCTGTCGCAAGCAAAACACACCGAACACCGGAGTAAGGGAAAGGGTTTATTGGGGAACACCCAACAGACCGGAGTGAAGGGGCGGCGAAGGAAAAAGAGAGAAAGAGAGTATAAGAGAGAAACAGAGAGGAGAGGAGCTAGCAAGGAAAGAAGAGAGCAGAGAGGAGCCAAGAGAGAGAGCTAAGAGACCAGAGGAGGCTAGAGAGAGAACCAAGAGAGAAGAATCGAGAGCACCTGTGCAGGAACAGGCCTTTTAAAACTTCACCAGAGGGCAGGCAGGGAAGCAGGAGCAGCGAATCCCATTAGGGTGGGGTGGAGCCTGGCTCAGGTAGCTGGGCCATGTGGCCACCTGGCTAAAACTGCGCAGGTTTCCTAACAGCTTAACCAAACAGTTTCTTATGAGAGACCCAGAAATGACTTGGAAAGTGCAGAGAGAAGATGCTTGGGAAATCTCACCCCCCAGAACTTGACACATCATAAAACAGGTGCTGTACTTGGTGTGTGGCATTCAACCTGGAATGTGCTACCCCGAACACTTGGCTGCATGGCTGACGCCTTTTCAGGGGCCTCTGGCTGTGTGGAAACCCTGAGCCCCTGAAGGCATAGGTCTCAGGGAAGAAGCCACGGCCATGGATGAGGCATTGACCCTAAAGGAGGTAGACAAGCTGCTGGGGCTTTATAGAGACCTGGCCAGGTCCATGCAGAGACAGATCAATACATTAAATAAACACAGTGCGTGACAGCGAGTCTGGATCTGTGGTCTCCAAGGGCAGGCTTTTCCAGAGCTTTCTCAGTTGGTTCTTGTTCACGCCTCCCTACATTCTTGGCGTGTCTATCGTGTTGTGTCTGAACTTGCGGTGAGAGGTTGTTAGGAGGGTGGCATGCAGTGGGAGAGCCTAGAAGAGCACCTTGGTCCAGAGAGACTGCAGTAGCTGCAGGAACAGCACCAACACAGGCTGCTGGGACCTGCTGGGGTCATCCAGTGACGGCGAAGCCACTAGGAGGCCGTCTCGTCGTAGCTTGATGAGGAGGCAAAAAACAGAGGACACAGGGGCTTGTTCCTTAGCCCTGAGATGTGATCAGGGCAGCGGGTTTCTGTCCTAAAAGGCAAAGACTTGAGCCACTGTGGTTTGCCCAGTGGAACTGAATGGTCCTGTATTTATACTGGGAACTGAGAAAGCCTGCGCCCGTGACTCTCCTGCCTGATGTCAAATATGTAGGCCCCCAGAGTCGACAAGAGCAAGGCAGGGCCAGCTTAACGCTCAGGCTTGGAATCAGACCGCAGCAGGTTTCTGTTGCTAGGGGACCCTAGGGACAAACTGCCTCTCCAATGAGTCTGTGTCCCACCCAGTACCAAAGCAGAGTCAGTTGCTGAGCACAGCGGTGACTGGGGACACTCAGCAGTGCCAGTTCCCTCCACTCTTCACCTTGGGGCGATCACTCTTACCATCAATTCAGCACTGCAGGTCAAAAATAGCAACGCAGAAAATGTGAAATCTCTGTGTGTTTTGGCTGCAGGAACTGGGTTTTGACAGTAGAACCCAATCGCTTAATAGTTTCCAATTTAAGCACTCGCAGTCTCAATTCACAATAGGTAACTAATTGAGCAAAGTGAGAAATATTCAAGGATGATTTCTGCTAAAACGCCTAAATAACAAGGCAAGGGGAAAACAGTGGAAGCTTTATTGAAGATTTTTCAAACTCCCCTTTCAAGTAACGTTGTCTAGATTCTTTTGACCAACTATCCCACTGAGCACAGATAAATAATACATTACTTCTTTTTTTTCAATCTTGAAAGTCTTGAAGAGGTTAGGATGTGTAGAAAAGAATCATCAGGAGACAATCAAGGGAAAGCAAGGAGCTGGTGAAGTCAAGATGACAAAGACCATTTTTGCTATGGGAGTATCTGTCTACCCTGAGCATTAGAAACTCCGGTCATGGCCTCCTGCCTTGGGGGAGGGGAACCAAGCCCAAAGAGTTACAGAGCCCGAGAGGTGACCTTCAGACTGCAAGTGGCGGCCCCAGAGAGCTTTCCTCTCAAAGTAAACATAAGCTAAAAATAAACTCGCCTCCATGCTCACACTCAGGGGATTTCGAGAGGAATCCCTGTGTCCTCAGTAAGCGAGGACGAGGTCACACCATCCCCAAGAAGCTGTAAGTGCAAGCCAGCCTTTTGCTGATTGGAAGTCAAATTCGCATCTCGCAAGTAGCCAAAACCAAAAACAACCCTGCAGCTTGTAAATTCAGTTGAGAGTTTCAAGATGATGAGTTTTCTTCAGGACCTTGCATATGAGAGAGAGCTCTTTCTAAAAGTTAATGGAAAATGCATCCATGAAAAAACAACAACATACACAGATTTTGGGTGCAAACTGTTTTGCACCCAAATACGTTTTTATTTTAATTCTATTTCCCATGAAGAACTGAAAGGCACCTGGTGTAAATGTCCTGTAGCTTCAAAGCACAAACGTTCAGAAAAATCTTTGAAAAACTCTAATGGAGCACATAAGTACAAAGTAAACCATGAGCAAACAGCATCAAAACCAAAACTAAGTGCACTAACAAATGTATCAAACACTTCTGAAAAGTGTCGGGTTATCTCCCTAACAGCATGGATAAAGTATAGATTATAAAATACATTATCTATGCAAGAAGAAAGAAAAAGGGCCAACTTGCAGTAACTGCCAAGAACCGGAAACTGTAGAGAGTCATCCAAGTTTAGTAGAAGAGATCTAAGTAAAAATGCTGGAGATGATGACTGGGTTAAAATCTTTGAACTAGAACAACTGTATAGATGCATTGAAAAGCCAATAGGACACAGGGATATGTAAATACATGAGCTGGAAATGATGTCTGAAGAAATACTGTAGAAAGCAGAGTAGAGCATCGAGAAGGTGGAAACACTGGCGACAAGTTGGGGGATAGTAACAGCCAAAGAGAAAATATAATATGGGAGCATTCAAATAATTCATGGAAATGCGTTTTACCAAAAGTTGCAAGGATTTCAAAATGTTGTTGCACTGAAATGAGTTTATCATTTAATTCCGTTTTTCACTTTTGGAAGTACCGCATGTATATTGAGTTGCAATCACTGAAGGAAAAGAGAGAGAACAGAGTAAATGTGTGCAAATGGAGGTGGCCAAATGTCCAGACACAATGCAAGACATTGAAGAATTCCAGCTAATCGCTAGCAAGTAATTTTTCAATCTTGCATCTAAAGACATCCAGTAAAGTACAGAGCACCACAGATAAAGAGTATCTTAAACATAGTCAAAGAAATGGGGTATTGCCCTCAAAGGATCAGTAACTGACTTGTAAGCAGAAGCATTGGAAAATCAGGAGATAATGAAATTAAGTCTTCAGTTTGCTAAAAGAAAACTACTGCTAATCTGGAAAATCTCTGTCCAGAGAACCAGCCCATACAAAAAATTAATTTTATGTTCAAATATTACTTATTTCATAAAGGCAGAGGGTTAGAGAGAGAGAAAGAAAACTTCTATTTGCTGGTTTCTTCCCCAAATGCCTGCAAACAGCTGGGGCTGAGCCAAGCCAAAGTCCAAACTCAGAAGCTCAATTTGGTCTCCCACGCAGTGGGCAGGAACCCAACCACTTATGTTATCACTTGCTGACTCCCTGGGTGTGCATTAGTAGGGACTCAAACCCAGACACTAAAATGGAATGTGGGCATTCCAAGTGGCATCTTATTCCAAATGCAGCCTTCTTCAAATACCACGCACAAACATCTGTTGGGGTCAGAGAAAACAGAAGGGAAGCACAAATGACCATGGTCATGGAAGATGCTACAGGCCAGAGGTACACCAACTCCAGCTCACACATTTACTACTGTTTTAAATAAAGATTTATTCAAACACAGCCACACCCATTCACTTCTACACCATGAATGTGCTTTTCACAATACAATGCAGACCTGATTAATTGTGACAGAAGCTTCGTGAGGTTCAGGTTTGCATGTTTGTTTAATGTTCTACCCCAGAAGATGAAAAGAGCACACTGTGAGTCAATGCATGGTAATGAATCTCCCACAGAATACGCTTTGTGCAAAAGGTAAGGCTCAATGTAGAGACGGAAACCCAGCTCCATTATGCAAATTTCAAAAGCAGACCAAGCCAGGCAAAGCTGTATAAAGGTGCAAACCCAGCTGGTAACACTGAAGAAGAGAACTCTCTGGAAAGCCAGAAGTGTGGTTCCATCTGGCGTGAAAACGGGAGCAGGCGAGGACTCCGGGCTGTGTGTTTGGGAAGGGTGCCTTCTTGGTCTGCACCTCGACTGTGCGTTTGGCTCGTGATCGTTCAAGGCCTTGTACTTGTATGCTGACTGCACCATCGCGGGCAGCTTCTGCCTCGGCTGAATTCCTCCGGTCCTGCCCTAATCCCTGTGTGACGGGTTTTGGAGAGATGGCCTCTAAAGAAGATGAAGAGATACAAGGAATGTGAATGCAGAGAGACGTTATGTGAGGCCCCGGGAAGGTGCCGTCTGCAAGCCAAGGGCAACCAACCTCAGGGGAAGCCCGACCATCTGGCCTTGGGCTTGGCCTTCTGCCTCCAGGAGCGTGAGACCGGAACTCTCCACTGTTCAAGCCACAGATGGGGAGATTCCATCACAGCATCCATGTAGAGGATTAAGATAGGCACTTTCCAGTTTATGTTAAGCTTTACAGTTGTTAAAAATGGAGGATTGCTACACATTTTACATGCATTTCTCAAAAAAGTCGAGACTGGAGTACACACCTTCCTAAAGGGCAGTTTTCCTAAGTAGAGGTATATTAGCTGTTCAGTTTTGGGCATGCCCTGGGTGCTGTTCGTGAAGTCACATGTTTTTGTTAAGCTCCCCGGCATGGTATAAGTGTGATCTATTAAGACTGACCTAATTTGCAGCCTCCTTGGGTCTCTGGGTTCTTATCAGAGGGGCTATGTTTGGTGAGGGAACTGCAGCCATCATTAGTTCTGTTGGGGATACATTTAGTGTGTGTTGAGTGGGATCTACTGTTTGGTCCCCAGTCACTTCTGGGAATAGTTAAGTTAGTTAGCCATCTGGAGCCATAGTCTGCATAACACTACAAATATTTATCTCATAACAGGAAAGTGTCCACCACAGGAGGCGTCTTGATAGTCAAAGAGAAAGAAGTGTGAAATGTTTGAGCTACAAGATCTGGTGTGGGAATTGTTTTCCAAATCATGTCCTATACAAAATTGTAAGCAACACCCAGTAAAAAGATGTTGACTTATATCCAGGATATATTAATAAGCAATATGTATTTTTTGGATTAAAATTGTGCAAAATAGAATTTATCATGATTCTTATTTGTGAAGCCTAAATCTCTAGCAGTACTACCAATAGCAGCTACAGTTGTAAATGAAAAGAAACTTCATAGGAGATTTGTTTAAAATGCTTGTTTATTTATTTGAAAGTTAGAGTTACAGATGAAGAGGGAGAGACAGAGGGAGAAGGATCTTCCATCTGCTGGTTCACTGCCCAGATGGCCAGGAGCCTCTTCCAGGTCCCCCTGAGGGTAGCAGGGGCCAAGCACTTGGGCCATCCTTCACTGCTCTTCCCAGGCTATTTGCAGGGAGCTGGATCAGAGGTGGAGCAGCTGGGACAGGAACCAGCATCCATATGGGACAATAGAATCACAAGGGGCAGCTCATTAGATTATTTTTTTAAACAAGATGTATTTTATTTGTTTGAAATGCAGAGTTACAGAGAGAGGGAGAGACAATGGCCAGGGTTGAGCCAGGCTGATGCCAGGAGCCTGGAACTCCCTCTGCACCTCCCAGGTGGGCGGTAGGAGTTTGGCCATTATCCGATGCTTCCTCAGGCACCTTAGCAGGGAGCTGGATCTGAAGTGGAGCAGTCAGGATTTGAACCCATGCCTGTGTGGGATGCCATAAAATCAGGTGGTAGCTTAACTCATGCCCCGCAATGCTGACCTCATTGATAAGATTTTTCAAATCTGACAACAATCCTAGTATTCTATAATTACCAACACCAAGTGATGAAGCAGAACCAATCTTTTCTAAATCATCAGTAATAAAAATTTGATTAGTGATGCTGAAGGAAAATTGACTATCTCTCTATGCTTTGTGCAGAAAATATTACCAGAAAAATCTTGCTATTTGAAAAAGCAATCAAAGCAGCAGGATCAAAATGCAAGAATCATCTTACGTAGGTGTGTCCTTAGCCATTGGTCATCAGCTGCTTTGTTTCTTCGGATTTGGTGATATGTTTAACACTAAAAACATTTGTAATTTATTGTGATTTCTTTTCTCATTCTAGATTAATATTCACTGCTACAAAAATCTTTGCATCCACAATGCAGCTTTTTAAAGAATGTTGCCCCAAATTATATAAGCTTTAGGCTCCCCCAAATCTGGATCTGCCTTAATCTAAACCATCAGATATTTGTCTGTTGCTTGTCTTGTCTAATAGTCTGTCTGCCCTGCGCAAAGCTGCAATTTTTCCATAGCTCTATCTTGTCCTATTTTTGCACAGTAATCCTATTTGTGAAATTACTGTTACTCATCGATTAGTGTCACATTGGTTCGAGCTATCCTCTCCATGGAAAGAGCTATTTCCACATGTTTAATCTTGAGATGTGACCTTCAGTTATGCCGACTGCAGGAAACCCACCTGAACTCTTAGTAATTTCAACCTTGTAAGTCTTCAACCTTGCACCCAGTGTTTTAGGGACTTTGATGTCTTCCTACAATTCTCCAGTGAAAAAAATTGCTTCCGTCTCACAAGCTTTCAATGCTGTTATAGCTCACCTGCTACCTTAGTCTAACCATTTTGAACAACCCCTTCAGATTTTATTTCGGTCTGTTTTCATCACCGTTTCAAGCGCCTGATTTTCCCAACCAACTAAATTATTTAATAACATTAATCCCCAGATTCCAGTTAAAAGCTCCGAGCTGGAAGCAGGTAAAGAAGGAGTCTCAATTTAGACCTGTCAGGCAGTCACAATTTAATCTACTTTTCTCGGCACGCTCGAAATAGTTCCGTGGCAAAGAACGGAATTCTCCCAGCTACTAGGCGTCCTTACTTGAAAATAACAAGAAGCCTTCAAGATCATTTAGGACTGAAGTTAATCTACCACACACAGGCATTTAATCAAGCTGTGGAGGAGGTAGCATTCGCAGCCCTTTATTGCTTTCTTATTTTTTTAAAGATTAATTTATTTATTTGAAAGAGTTATACAGAGAGAAGGAGAGGCAGAGAGAGGGAGAGAGAGAGGTCTTCCATCCGCTGGTTCACTCCCCAGTTGGCCACAACAGCCAGAGCTGGGCCAATCCAAAGCCAGAAGCCAGGAGTTTCTTCCAGGTCTCCCACAAGGGTGCAGGGGCCCGAGCACTTGGGCCATCTTCTGCTGATTTCCCAGGCCATAGCAGAGAGCTGGATGGGAAGTGGAGCACCCAGGACTTGAACCGGCGCCCATATGGGATGCCTGCACTGCAGGTGGTGGCTTTACCCGCTACATCACAGTGCAGGCCCCATCCTTTATTGCTTTACAAACACTTTGTACTCAGGGCTGAGCTAGGTGCTATGGCCACTGTTAAGTAGATGATGCCAAATTGACTTGTAAGAGGTTGTATCTAAGTGGTATGCACATGGGGAGTATCTAAAAATAGTTAACTCCAGTATCAACGCAAACAGGAAGGAGACCTTATCCTCATGATAAATAAAGTCAGATAAATAAGCAGGATTGGGAAGGATTTCATTTTTTTTAAAGATTTATTCCATTTATTTGAAAGGCAGAGTGACAGAGACACAGAGAGTTGAATGAAAGAGATCTTCCAGCCGCTGGTTCATTCCCCAAATGGTTGCAATGGCTGAGACCGGGCCAGGCTGAGGTCAGGAGCATGGGATTCATCTGGGTCTCCCATGTGGGTGGCACATGTCCAAGTACTTGGACCTTCTTCCGCTGATTATCAAGTGCATCACAGGGAGCTGTTTGGGAAGTGGGGCAGCTGGGACTTGAACCAGCGCTCAGATGGGATGCCAGCATCACAGGTGATGGCTTAGCCTACTGCACCCAACATTGGCTCTGGGAAGGATCTCAAAAACTAACTTAAGCAGATAAGCTAAACATATGATCTGTTAGGTATCAAGCATTTGACATCAGTGTTGACAGATGACTCATCTCTCCAGGTCTAAAGCTCCTAAATCTAACGCCTTCCCAAGCTAACTGATCAGAATGTAGCATTCCATTCTCTTAGCTCTCTGTGCTTCCCTTGATGCAAATTGGCAAATTCAGACACAGACAACTCACCCATCACACGGCAGTCCTGGACCCTCATACATGTAATAAAGCAAATAGCACATACCACAATATTATATGAAGACACTTAAAAGACTTTGTTTCCATCTGTGGCAAGGGAAAAGATGGGTTTTTTAATAAAATGGAAAAAACCCCTGCAGGGGCTGGTGTGGTATAGCCTGCTCAGCTGCTGATTGCAAGGCCAGCATCCTGTGTTTGACAGCTGGGCAGAGTCTCTGCTGCTCTGCTTCCAATCCAGTTCTCTGCTAATGTTCCTGGGAGGCAGCAAAGGATGATCCAAGTGCTTGTGTCCCTGCCAACTATTTGGGAGACCCGGATGGAGTTCCTGACTCCGTGACGTTTTGGCTATTTGGGGAGGGAGCCAGCAAGCAAAAGGTCTATTTCTCCCTTCTTCTCTCTAAAACTTCAAAAAAAAAATTACATGGATTAGGAGAAGTACAACCAGGCTGACACGAAATTAACAGGACGAACAAGTAGACTACGCGATTTCAGGCTCAACTGAAAATGATTTGCATAGTAAGCACCAGACAGGCAACAGTGAAGAGGGACTTGTTGAAAATAAAAGAGTGGGCCGGCGCCGTGGCTCAACAGGCTAATCCTCCGCCTTGCAGCGCCGGCACACCGGGTTCTAGTCCCGGTCGGGGCGCCGGATTCTGTCCCGGTTGCCCCTCTTCCAGGCCAGCCCTCTGCTGTGGTCCAGGAGTGCAGTGGAGGATGGCCCAAGTGCTTGGGCTGTACCCCATGGGAGACCAGGAAAAAGCACCTAGCACCTGGCTCCTGCCATCGGATGAGCGCGGTGCGCTGGCCGCATGCTGGCCGTGGCAGCCACTGGAGGGTGAACCAACAGCAAAGGAAGACCTTTCTCTCTGTCTCTCTCTCTCTCACTATCCACTCTGCCTGTCAAAGAAAAGAGTGAAACAATTATAATTTTGATAATGCGCACTGTGGATTAGAGTGAGAGAAAGAGTGAAACAGAGATATCAAAATTGTAAGCCATGGATGAAGATTGTCCATTAATGGAGATAGAGAGATGTTCCTTTAAAAACTGTAAGGAAGAGATAAGAAAAACTAAAGGACTAAGGATATATGTGTTGAGGAGGGAAGTAGCCCATGATGGTTTATAATATTTGCTTTGGATAGATATTGGGAAGGAGAGGAGGGAAGTATGAAGTATGTTTTATCTTAAATAAAATTTGCTTTCAAACTCAACACTTGAACAACTATCTTAGAGTACGTGTTTGAGCAGCACGGAGGAGCTTGAGTGAAAAGCGAGCAGAAGAGAGAAGTCATTATCGGTGCTCATTTGGTAGTGGAAGCTGATAAGTTGAAGGCAGTTTCTTTCTGAAGGAGTCAGCGAGTACAAAACTGAAAATGACTGGTGGCCAAGGAAGAAGTTCAGTTGACTTGGCTAAGCTGGACTGGAAAGGAGAGAAAGATAAGAAGACAGTTGCAAATGGCAATGAAGTCACATTGAACTCACATCTCAGTGAGAAGCAGTGATTAAAAAGACAGCAGGCAAGTGTCACAGCAGAAATCCTTAATGGGAGGAAAGACTGAGCTTCATGGCCAAGGGCACAGATTACTCTTTGTTGGTCTTGCAGGGCAGAGTGTCTGCATTTTACTGACTTGGCCAAAGGGTGTTTGGGAGGTGCTCTTTCTCACCAAGTTCTAACACTGTCTCTCCTGCCTGGGGGAAGGACATTTGCTTAAAGTAGGGGAAGAATCAGGAGAAGCCAGGAGAAAAATCCCTAGTGTTTAGGTGGAAGAAATTATGGGATGCTTCTGGAAGTCTGGAGAGTCCCACCAGGATGCACAGGCTGCTCGTCAATGTGGACGGAGAAGGAGAGCATTACCCAAGCTGACTCCACCCGAGGAGGAGAGGGCCACAAGGAAGACCTTGCAGAGCAAGGGAAGCGAGCCTCTACTCACCCCACTCCCGCTGTAGGGAGCAGCCAGGCGCTGGGTGATGGCTGCTTTCTTATCAGCAGCTAATACTGATCAGCTGATCCAGGGGGCAGGCTTCCTGGATCCGCTCTAAATCATCCTGTGACTTGGAGACATTTCTTAACCCCCTCGGCCTCATATTTCCCAGAAGTAAAAAGAGTGTAGCAATAGTAACCCATGTAAAAGGGTTGATGTTAAAAATCCACAAGATACCTTACAATAATGTCAGATTCATGGTGAGCATAAATGCTATGTACTATTTTTAGATACCTCTGGATTTGGGTTTTGACAAAGAAAATCTTGGATAAGGACTCTGAAGACTAACCTAAGATGTAATGAGACCTCAATGAATTGAGCTTTAAAAACTATTTGAAAACACTGTTGGTATTTTCAAATAGTTCTGTTGTTAAAGCGAATGTATTTATTTTTACATTTAAACCAATGGTATATCTATACAAGGTTTTATTATGGATATCATTTAGAAGACAGGCATCCGTACTCGGTAGCCCGAAGTACATGACTACAGAATGTTCAACTTGGGTCATTAATTTGCTCATTGTTGATGAATCCACTCACTTGTGTACTGAATCAGCTAGTATTTATATCAAGCATCTATAATTGCATGGTTAAGAGCCTACTTTTATGAAAACCATAAAGAGAGAATTAATTACTGCACTTTGAATAGAAACGTATGCAGCATCATTGCCTGTAAGAATTCTCTTTACAATGTCACCCGAGACTTAACTTTTGTGAGATTTAAGTGTATGATTTTAAATGTTTACCAATCCGAAGACAATTCTGCTATGTAAGACCAACTGGGGACAATGCAAGTAAGAAAATGATGTGTTTGATACACACATCTTTTTTTGTTTGTTTAAAAAGTTTTTATAATTTATTTTAGGAGAGAGAGAGAGAGAGAGAGAGAGAGAGAGAGAGTTTGCTTCTATCTGTCTGCAATAGCTCAGGGAACCACTAACTCCTCCCAGGTCCCCACATGGGTGGCAAGCACCCAGTGACTTGGGCCATCGCCTGCTCCTCCCAGCATGTGCGTTGGCAGGAAGCTGGAGTCAGAAGTTTGGGTATCAAACCCAGGTGCTCTGAGGTGGGGTGTGGGCATTCTAACCACTAAATGAATTGCCACCCCTAATTTAAACAGTTCTAAAAGGAGTTTAGTTGCATCTCGTTCTGGCAGTAATTTGCATTTCCTTAGTGATTCATGGCGTTCAGCATCTTTTCATGGGCTTACTTATCCATTTACCATTTGTGATGATGTGATACATCATCTTTTCCACTTTTATTCCCTCCCTCCCTCACTATCGAGTTGTAAAAGTTCTGGAAGTTTACTGTGGATGCCAGAACTTTATCAATTATGGATTTTGCAAACTTTTCTACCATATCCTGTTCCTTTTATTTTCTTGATAATGTTTTTCAAAGAGCACATTTTTTTGGTTTTTGATGAAGTCCAGTTTTATCAACTTTGATTTTGTAGTTTGTGTTTTCTTTGTTTTACCTCAGAAATACTTGTCTCGCTCAAGATTGCAAAGAGGTTTTTGTTATCCTAGAAATTTTAGTTTTCAGATTTAGGGCTATAATCCATCTAGAATTAGTTTTTTAATGAGATGCTAAGTAAAAGTCAGAGTTCATCATTTTCGTTATGGATATCCAATTGTATCAGCACCGGTTTTTGTTGTTGTTGTTTGTTTGTTTTCTTTCTTTCTTTCTTTCTGGTAAGCAGATCTTTCTATTTTGAATTGCTTTGGCATCTTTGTCAAAATTCTGTTGACCATATTATGCGTGGGTGTATTTCTGGACTCTGTTGTTTTCTATTGATTTATGGATCTTAACTGGCACCTTAAAGTAAGTCAAGTAGCTCAGGTCTGTAACTGTTCTTTTTCCAAATTGTCTTAATCCAATTCCATAGGATTTCTATGTAAATTTTAGAGTCAGCCTATTGATTTCTACAAAATAAGACCTTGCTTCAATATTAGAATTGCATTGACTCTATGGGTAATTGAGGGAAAATTGACATAGACAGCAACAATATTGAGTCTTTGAATCTGTGAGCACGGTATCACTCGCTCTCTGTTTATTTAATATTTTTGCGTTTCTCTCCTGAATGTTGCTCTGCAATTTTTGATGCTATTGGAAGCAATACTTTAAAATTTTCAATTTCGATTTATTGCCATCTTTAGGAACAGAAGAGTTTTGTATATTGTCCTGTCCTGCACCTTTACTAACTCCAGGTTATTGATCCTCACAGCTTTATTGCAGAGTCTTTACATTCGTGATTTCTACAGGGACAATTTGGTCTCATCTGTGAATTAACACAGTTGTAATATTTCTTTTCAACTATGTGCTTCTATTATTCCCTTTTCTAGGTGTATTACATTAGCTTTGTCTTCCATTATGGGTTGAAAGGAGAGGGGAAAATGGCATGCTGACTTAATTTCCCATCTCAAGAGAAAGCATTCAGCATTCAATGTAGAATGTACTTTATTTTCATAAGATTTAGTTTGGGTACCAGTTATAAGGTTAGGGATGTTCCTTTTAACTCTTTCTTTGGTTAGGGATTTTTGCATGCCTTCTTTTGCTTATTTTTATTTTTTATTATTATATCTTTAGCTTTCAGAAATAAATCTATTTTAAAAATTAACCTCATTCGTGGTTTTTGAGCAAACGTTAGCTCTATGGGATCGTGCTGTTGATTCTTCCCAAACATGAGAAAGGCCTCGCTGCTGAGTCGCGTGGTTGCAGGGTTGGCCATAGGATGAAAGTGTACTTTCTCATGTCTGTCTTCCAGAAACGCAGAATCCAGAAAAAATCCACACCTCCCTCATCACAGAGGAAGGTTGGGTGTGACACGGCCCAGACCAACTGCACTCCTTCTAGTGCAGCTGTGTCATCAGCAAATCAGATTTCCACTTCCAAAACCTAACTGTGTGGCCACATTATTCAAATTCAGTTTTCTATCATAAAGAATAATCACTGGACAATATCGTTTTTTTCTTTTAGTCTTTAAGAAATAAGTTCTGGAGCAGCGGCATAGTGGGTTAAGCTGTGGCTCTCCGGCCTGGCATCCCATATGAGCGCTGGTTGCAGTCCCATCTGCTTCATTTTTGATCCAGCTTCCCGCAATACCTGGGAAAGCAGTGGAAGACAACTCAAGTGCTTGGGCCCCTGCCACCGACATGGGAAGCCTGGAAGAAGCTCGTGGTTCCTGGCTGCGGCCTGGTCCAACTTCGGCTGTTGCAGCCCCAAATCCAGCGGACAAAAGAGCGCTCTTTGTATCTCTCTCTCTCTCTCTCTGTAACTCTTGCAACTAAAATATATCTTTTTTTTTCTAAAACAAAAATAAATAGTTGCTATGTGCTCTTTTCCAATGTTGGGTGTGAGGCATCTTTTATTTTTTAAACCATAAGTAAGTGCTAAATTTTGTCCATTGCTTTCTCTGCCTTGATTGAAATGCTCATGGGGGGTCCAGCTCTGTGGAGTAGCAGGTAAAGCACCGCCTGCAGTGCCAGCATCCCTTATGGGCACAGGTTCAAGCCCTGGCTGCTCCACTTCCCATCCATCGCTCTGCTGTGTCCTGGGAAAGCAGTGAAAGATGGACCAAGTCCTTGGGCCCCTGCACCTATATGGGAGACCCAGAGGAAGCTCCTGGCTCCTGGCTTCAAATCGGCACAGCTCCAGCCATTGCAGCCAACTGGGGAGAAAACCCATGGATGGAAGACCTCTCTCTCTCTCTCTGCCTCTCCTTCTCTCTCTGTGTAACTCTGACTTTTAAATAAAATAAGTAAATCTTTAAAAAAAAAAAGCAATGCTTATGTAACTTTTTCTCCATTTGTCTGTTAATATGCTGAATTAAATGAATGATTTTCAAATGCTGACTTAATTTTGCTCTTCTATGATAATTCCACCTTATCTGGGATATATTCATTTTAAATATTTCTGAATTCAATTTTCTATTTTTTTTAGAATTTTTGTGTCAGTATTTATGAGGGATCTTGGTTTATAGCACTGTCATGTAGATACATAATAAAAATCACATTTATAGTCTGAATATTTTTGTAACTACATTAAAAAGAAATAACAAAAAGTAATTCTGATATATTTTATACCAATGTTGTCTATATTTATAATTTAGCTCAATATAAACTATTAATGAAATATTTTGTATTTTTTGAATATGATATATATTTTATACTTATAGCACATCTTTTTTTAAAAAAGAGAGTTATTTATTTGAGAGGTAGAGTCGCAGACAAAGAGGGAGAGACAGAGAGAAAGGTCTCCCAACCACTGGGTCACTCCCCAAATGGCCTCAATGGTGGAGTTGACCTGATCTGAAGCCAGGAGTCAGGAGCTTCTTCCTGGTCTCTCACTCAGGTGCAGGGGCCCAAGCACTTGGGTCATTTTCTCCTGCTTTCTCAGGTCATAGAAGAACGCTGGATTGGAAGTGCAGCAGCCAGGACTTGAACCAGTGCCCATATGTGATGCTGGTGCCACAGGAGGAGGCTTAGCCCATTATACCACTTCTTCTGGGTCTCCCATGTGGGTTAAGGGGCCTAAGCACTTGGGCCATCTTCCACTGCCTTCCCAAGCCATAGCAGAGAGTTGGATTGGAAGTGGAGTAGCCGAGTCTCGAACCGGCGCCCATATGAGATGCCAGTGCTTCAGGCCAGGACATTAACCCACTGTGCCACAGCATTGATCCCTCCTCCATGTCTTTTTATGCATGGATAGCTCATTTCTTTCTAACATAGAAGAATAGTCCATTGTCTGAACGCACTACACTTTATTTGCCTCCTAAAGGACATCTTGGCTACTTCCTGGTTTTGTGTTGATAACCGAAGCTTCCGTAAACATCCGTGCACCAGGAAGCCTGCTGAATGAAACCGGCAGCTTACGCGGTTAAAGTATGTTTAGTCCTTTTGTTACAACGTTTTGTTTCAGACAAGTTTAAAATATTTTAAAGATTTATTTATTTAAAAGGAAGAATTGCAGAGAGGCGGAGGGAGAGAGAGACAGAGAGACAGAGAGAATCTTCCATCCTCTGGTTCACTCCCCACATGGCCGCAATGGCCAGAGCAGGAGCCGGTACCTTCATCTGGGTCTCCCACATGGGTGGCAGGGGCCCAAGTACTTGGAATATCTTCCGCTGCTTTCCCCAGTGCATTAGCAAGGTGCTGGATTGGAAGGAGGAGCAGGGACTCAGACCCATATGGGATGCCAGCATCACGGGTAGCGGCTTTACCCACTACGCCACAGCACTGGCCTGAGAAAAGTTTAAAATCTACCAAAAATTGTGAGGTCCTAATATGAAGAGCCCCATATACCCCTTCCCTCCCTCCTCCAACCTTTCCCCTGCTATTCAATTCTCTGTTCACATTGGAGGTGTCTTAAGCTCCCACATATAAGGAGAGCATGCAGTGTTTATCTTTCTGTGTCTGGCTTACTTCGCTCACCAGGGTGTGCTCTCGTTCCAACCATTTTCCTGCAAATGATAGGATTTCATTCTTTGTTGTAGCTGAGTAGTGCTCCATTGTGTGTGTGTGTGTGTGTGTGTAAATATCTCTATCCATTCATCTGATGATGAATATCTTGGTTGAGTCCATATTTGGGCTATTGTGAACAGTGCTTTTATAAACATGGGGAAGCAGGTATCTCTGTACAGTGAGTCCATGTTTGGGGGTATATATCCAGTAGTGGGATTGCTGGACCATGTGGCAGCTCCATTTTTTGTTTTTTAAGTAATCTTCTGTTTTCCACAGCAGCTGCAGTAATGTGCATTCCCACCAATAATATACAGGAGTTATTTCTCCACATGCTCACCAACGTTTGTTCTGTCAGGGGTGAAGTGAATTCATTGTGGTTTTGATTTGCATTTCCCTGATGGCTAGTGATGTTGAGCAATGTTTTTATCTATTTGTTGGCCATTTGCATTTCTTTTGTTGATAATTGTCTCTTCAGGTCCTCTGCCAATTTCTTAACTGTATTGATTGTTTTGTTGTTGAGTTTTTTCTTTTCTTGTCTTTTTTTTTTTTTAAAAGATTTATTTATTTACTTGAAAGGCATAATGACAGAGAGTGAGAGACAGAGTGAGAGCTTCTCATCTTCTGCTTCACTCCCCAAATGTCCACAATGACCAAGGCTGAGCCAGACTGAACCCAAGAGCCAGGAGCTAGGAACTTCATCCAGGTTTCCCATGTGGGTGGCAGGGGCCCAAGTACTTGGGCCATCTTCTGCTGCTTTCCTATGTACAAGAACAGAGAGATCTACTAGAAGTGGAGCAGCTAGGTCTAGAACCCATGCTCATCTGAGACGTCAGTGTCACAGTCGATGGCTTTGCCTAGTGGGCTGCAATGATGGCCCCTGTTGTTGAGGTTCTTGAGCTGCTCATATCGTCTGGATATTAATCCTATAGTGTTGTAAAAGACTGCCAAACTGGTTCACAGTGCTGTGTGACTTTGCATTCCCATTAGCAATGCATAAGAGTCTCTATCACTCCACATCCTGGTCGGCATTCTGGACTTCAGCCATTCTGGTAGATACACGCGGTATCTCATTGTTGCTTTGATTCACATGTCCCTGAAAATATATTATGTGGAGCCTGTTTAATCTTCTACATATTGTCTTTGTTGAGATGTCTGTTAAGTTCTTGGACTCATTTTTTTAACTTTTTTTTAAGTTGCTGAGTTTTAAATAGTTCTTTGTATATTTCAGAAAACAGTCCTTTTAATAAATGGCTTATCTTTTCAATCTCTTGACAGTGTCTTTTGCAGGCCAGCAATTTTAAATTTTAATGAACTCTAGATGATCAATTTTTTCATAGATGCTGCCTTTGGGATATTTAAAAAGCTACTGCAAAACCCAAGGTCATTGAGATTTTCTCCTGTGATGTCTTGTGGGATTTTTCTTATTTTCGTTTTATATAAAGTCTGTGATTTATTTAAGTTAATTTTTTTGTGAAGAGTGTGAGGTCAATGTCTAGATTTTTCTGTGGATGTTATGCACCACTTGTTGATAAGATCATCTGTTATTTTACCCTTGCCTCTTTGTTAAAAGTCAGTTGCCCATTTTTGTATAGACTTACTTCTGGGCTATCTGTTTTTTTCAGCCTATTTATCTATTCTTTCATCAGCACTAGAAAGTTTTATAATAAGCCTTGATGCCGATCTGAAGCCAGGAGCCAGGAGCTTCCTCTTTGTTTTCCATGTGGATGCAAGGGTCCAAGCACATGGACCATCCTCCACTGCCCTCCCGGGCCACAGCAGAGAGCTGGACTAGAAGAGGAGCAACTGGGACTAGAATCCGGCGCACAAAGGGGATGCCGGCGCCACAGGCAGAGGATTAACTAAGTGAGCCATGGCGCTGGCATCCCAGTTTTTTTCTGTCTTGGTATAATCATGAGTTTTTTTTCTTCTTCGGCTTGTTGATGCTATGAATTACATCAACTGATTTTCAAATTTTTGCCAAGGGGTACATGCCTGTGGTGAATTCCAACTGGTCAGGGTGCATAATTATTTTTATAAATTGTTGAGGTTTTTTATGAAGATGTTTCTGTGTTCGAATAAGATATTGAGTTGTAAGTGTCTTGTAATATTTTTTATCTTGCTTCATAGAATGAGTTGGGAAGTGTTCCCTCTGCTTCTATCTTCTATCTTCTGAAAGACATTGTAGTACTCTTTCTTCGTTAAATGTGTGATCACATTCACTGAGGACCATCCAGGCCTGACGCTCTCTGTTTTGTAAGTATGTTACTGCTGATTCACTGCTTTAGTAGACACAGGCCTATTCAGAGAGTCTGTTTCTTCTTACCTGAGTTTTGGCAAATTGCATCTCTAAGGAATTTGTTTATTTTATCTGGGCTATTAAATGTGTTAGCATAGAGTTTTTCAGAGTGTTCCTTTATTTTCCTTTGTTTTTTTTTTTTTAATTTATTTATTTATTTTTTTTTGACAGGCAGAGTGGACAGTGAGAGAGAGAGACAGAGAGAAAGGTCTTCCTTTGCCGTTGGTTCACCCTCCAATGGCTGCCGCGGATGGCGCGCTGCGGCCAGCGCACCGCGCTCATCCGATGGCAGGAGCCAGTTGCTAGGTGCTTTTTCCTGGTCTCCCATGGGGTGCAGGGCCCAAGCACTTGGGCCATCCTCCACTGCACTCCTGGGCCACAGCAGAGGGCTGGCCTGGAAGAGGGGCAACCGGGACAGAATCCGGTGCCCCGACCGGGACTAGAACCCGGTGTGCCGGCGCCGCAAGGTGGAGATTTGCCTGTTGAGCCACGGCGTCAGCTCCTTTATTTTCCTTTTAACGTCCATGGAATCTGTACTGATGCACGCCCTTTTTACTTGGATGTTAAAGTTATGTGTTCTCTCTTTGTTCTCAGCCTGTCTAGAAGGTTATCTGATGTCACTGATTTTTAAGAATCATTATTTTGCTTTCACTGATTTTCTCTACTGACTTACTGTTCTCAATTTCATTGATGTCTACTATCATTTTTATTATTTATTTTGATCTGCTTACTTGGGAGTTAACTTGCTCTTCTTTGTTCTCCTAAAGTAGAAAACTACAGGATTGATTTTAGATCTTTATTCTTTCCTAGTTTTTATAACATTGACCTATAAATTTCCCTCCATCCACTGTGTTTGTTGCAGTCTACAAATTTTGATGTTTCCATTTTCATTATTTAAAATATTGAGCAATTTCTCTTGGAATTTATTCTTTGACCCGTGTGTTATTTTGAAGTCTGTTGTTTATTCTCCAAACAGTTCAGGCTTTTCCAGTTACCTTTTTGGTTTTGATTTCTCATTTAGTTTCACAATAGTCTAAAAGCAGATGTGGTGTAATTTTCATTTGTATAATTGGTGGTATGTTATGAGCTGGGTGTGGTGTGTGTAGCAATGTTCCACGTGAGCCTGAGAAACATGCGCATTCTGCTGCTGTTTGATGAAGTAGTCTATAGCTATCCCCTATAACCAGTTGACTGATGGTCTTGTTGAGGTCACCCTTAGTGATTTTCTGCCTGCAGAACCTGTCCACTTAGGAGAGAAGAGCATGGAAGGTCCTGGCTGTAGTGGTGCACTGGTCTATTTCTGCTTGTGCTTCTACCAGTCTCTCTCCACCGTGTGGTTAGGCACACACACATTAAGGTTTGCTACGTCTCCTTGGAGAACAGACCCCCTTGTCACCATGCAATGTCCTTTATCCCTGACAACTTCCTTTGCTTTGAAGTCAGCTTTGTCTGAAATTAATGCAACTTCTCCTCCTTTCTTTTCACGACTAATGAGCATGATGCATCTTTGTCCACCCATTTACTTTCCATTTCTATGTGTTTTTACGTGTAAAGTAGGTTTCCTGTAGACAACATTTCTATTCTCATCCCGCCAGTCTTTGTCGTTTAATGCATGGATGTAGGCCATTGGCACCCACAGGGTTCTTGATGTAGTTACTGTTTTCTATTTTGTTGCCTTTGTTCTCCTTGCCTATTTTTGTCCCCCACTGGTCTGTGCTTTTTCTGTCCTTAGTGATCTTCAGTTGAGCATTTTATATGGTTCTATTTTCCCTTCTTTATCAACGTATCAACTATAACTCTTTTTTGTTAACTTTTTAAAGTGGTTGCCTCGGAGATTCCAATATACATTTTCAACTAATATGGGTCCACTTTCTTATATTTTTTAAAAGATTTATTTATTCACCTGAAAGTAGAGTTACAGAGAGAGACAGAAGGAGAGACAGAGAGAGAGAGAGAGAGAGAGAGAGAGAGAGAGAGAGAGAGATATTGATCTTCTATCTGCTGGTGCACTCCCCAAATGGCTGCAATGACCAGGGTCTGGCCAGGCCAAAGCCAGGAGCCAAGAGTTTCTTCAGGGTTTCCCAGGTTGGTGCAGGGGCCCAAGGCCTTGGAACATCCTCTGTTGCTTTCCCAGGTGCATTAGCAGGGAGCTTGATTGGAAGTGGAACAGCCAGGATTAGAACTGGTGCCCATACGGGATGCTGACTCTGCAGGCCATGACTTAATCCAGTGCGCCACAGTGCTGGCCCCTTCAGGTCCACATCCAAATGATACTACCCACTGCACAAGCAGTGCCGGCATGTTGTAATAATAATATGATCCTAATTTCCCCTTCCTGTCTATTATCATTATTGTCATGGATCTCAACTTATATACACATTTATATAGAAATGCATAAGCATAATTTAATGCATTTTATTAGTTTTTAATAAAATACTATATTTTAGGATTATCAAGAATAAGAAAAACAAAAGTTTGCACTTTTCCTTTCACTGTTTTTCTCTACGATATTCTCTTTATGTGTGTCTGAGTTTCTGACTCATATACTTTCCCTTCTCTCGTCTGTTAACATTTCTTGCAATTCATGTTAATCAATTCTTTCAATTTTGTTATGGTTGTTGCTTGAGTAAGTCTGTTTCTTTTTTGCTTTTGAAGTATAATTTTTGCAGGGTACAGAATTATAAGTGTGTTTGATTGTACGTGTTTCGTTGTTTCTCAACGCTCGGGATATTTCATTCTGCTCTCTTCTTGCTCTATTGGTTTCTGAGTGAAGTTAGGTACAATTCTTATTTTTGCTCTAAATACAGCTAAGATGTTTCTTTGGTCTTTTATTTTTTCAGAATTTGTCCTTTAACTTTGATTTTCTGTAATTTTCTTTTTTCTTTAAGATTTATTTATTTATTATTTATTATTATTATTATTTATTATTATTTATTTATTTCAGAGGCAGAGCTATAGACAGAGAGAGAGAGAGATCTTCCATTGGCTGATTCACTCCCCAAATCGCCACAATGGCCAGGAGTGGGCCAGGCCAAAGCCAGGAGCCAGGAACTTCTTCCAGGTCTCCCACGTGGGTGCAGGGGCTCAAGCAGTTGGGCAGTCTTCTGCTGCTTTCCCAGGCACATTAGCAGAAAGCTGGATTGGAGTGGAGCAGCTGGGACTCAAACCAGTGCTCATGTGGGATGCCAGCACCACAGGCAGAGACTTAACCTACTATACCACAGCACTGGTCCCTGTTATTGTTTTGTTTTGTTTTGAGCATTCACCTTGTTGTCTTCTAAACTTCCTGAATCTGTAGCTTGGTATACAACATCAATTTGGGAGAAATTGTCAGTCACTGTTATTTCAAACATTTCTTCAGCAACTTTCTCTCCTTTGTTATTTTCATGTGTGCTGCATACGTTCTGCAGCTGCCTCACGACTCTTGAATTTTCTGCTGTTTCCCTTTCTTCAGCTTGTTTTGTTGACCTCTCAGTCTTGGAAGTTTCTACTGAAGTTTCTCAGGCTCAGAGTCTTTTCTCAGCCACAGGCAATCCACTAATAGATTGACAGGAAAGCATGCTTCATTTCTCTTAGTGTTGTGATTCCCGGCATTCCACTTTGATTCATTCTTAGCGTTTCCCTCTGTCTGTATACAATGCCCATCTTCTTACACGCTATCTACCTGATCCATTTGAACCTTATTGTTTAAAATAGTACTATTATTATTATGTATTTGAGAGGCAAAGAAATGGGGGGGGGGCAGAGAGAGAGAAAGAGAGAGAGAGATCATCTATTGGTTCACACCCCAGAGGTCTGCTTCAGACCCCAGCTGCAGTGACAGCCGGCAGTTTGAACTCAATCCATGTCCCATGTGGTTGGCAGGAATCCATTTATTTGGGCCATCACCGCTGCCCCTCCAACACCAGGATAGCAGGAGGCTGCAATCAGGAGCTAAAGCCAGCATCAAACCCAAACATCCCAATGTGGAATGCAGGCACCTGCGCCCCTAGGTTAACTGCCTGCTCCTATTCACAGCTGTTTACTGTCTCTGTCTGTTCTATCAGTTCCTTTTGGCCTTTCAGTGATCCTTAATTTTTTCTGGAGAGTATTGGGTAAAGGACCTCTAGAAACGGTCCTGCAGCCCTATGGTGGGAGAGGCAGCAGCCCTCCCAGGTCTGTCTGTCAGCATCCTGTCCCCCAGGCTGTGACCTTCACAGGTGCTCTGGCTCTGACCCCCACCCGCTCTAGGAAAGGCGGCTGGACTGGCATGGACTTGACTGTTTCCCTTCCCCTAGCTAGTTAGGCTCTGAGCAAATCACCATGGGTTGGGCTGTGGTCCAATAGTTTCTACTGAGGACAGACTTGTTAAAGAGGGCTGGAGCGCTCAGCGGATTCCAGGTGGCCCCTTTCTCCCCGTGACAGTGGTTTTCTACACTGTCAGCCATGAAAGCAGACCAACCTCTGGGCGGAGCTGCAGCAGTGTGGAGGGCCCTCCCTGCCCGGGGGCCCTGTGCTTGGCAGTCGAGTTGTCCTCAAGGTTTCTCCGGCGGTACAGGAGTACAGTTCAGACTCCCCCGCCCCACTCACAGTCCCCCGGAGCGCCTGCTTGTGGTTTCTGCTCCACTCAGTTATGCGTCTCTGCGTCTGGGTGCAGCGGCTTGCCCTGGGTTGTCACCCCTCGGATGGGTCTGAGGAGTGTGGCTGACTTTCCACCATGTGCAGCTTTCTGCGGCTTGCCAGCTCCCCCTGTGTGGCACCAGCAACCGGAAGCCCTCTCCTTTTTCTCCTTTCTTGACCTGTGCAGCTACGTGCTTAGCAGTTGTACCTTCTTTTCACAGAGACAGCTTTGATTGCATTGATTCTCTCTATTGGTTTTCTGTTTTCAACGGGATTGATTTCTGCTTTTATCTGTATTATTTGCTTTCTTTTATTTGCCTTGCCCTCAACTTGCTCCATCCTCTTCTGCTGTCTTCCAGGTCCTTAGGGTTGGAGCTTTGATCATTGATTTGAAAGCTTCCCTATTTTATGATAAAAGAAAAAAACATTCAAAGCTTCTAATTCCCCTGTAAAGATTACTTTAATTGTATCCCACAAATTTTGACATCAATAATATTGTGCTTTCATTCTATTCAACTCAAAAATATTTTCCAATATCACCCTTGATACTTAATGCCATTTAGAAATGTGTTGCTTTATTTTCAAGTATTTGGAGATTTTTTCCATTTATCTTTCTGCTGTTGATTGCTAGTTAAATTCTTTTGTGCTGAGAGAACACACTTTAAATGATGTTGGTACCTAGACACTTATCAAGGATGGTCGTCAGGTCTACAGTATTATCTGCTTTAGAGAACTTTCCATGTGCAATTGGAAAGGAAATTAATTCTGTTGTTGCTGGGTGGATACGGATTGGTTTGTCATTATGATTTAAGTCAAGTTTGTTGATAGTGGGGTTCAGGTCTTCTCTGTCTTACTGGTTTTTTTGTCTAATTGTTGCATCAATTATTGAGAGAGAAGCATTAAGTTCTCTAACTAGAGTTGCAAATTTGCCTGTTTCTCTCTTTCAGTTCTGTCGATCTGTGTTTCAGATATTGTGAGGCTCTTTTCTGGGACTGGGAACATTTCTAACTGGTATGTCTTAGTGGTGGAGTGAACCTTTTATAAGTATGCACTGTTGGTCAAAATGCTGAAAAGCTCTCCAATTTTTAGGTTGCTTGTAAAATAAAATCAAGTATGAGGGCCCTTCAATAAATTCATCCTCTCAGTCATGTAAAAAATAAAACAGTTTCTGAAACAAATATGTTCTGAGATCAATACACACAAAGGCTCATGGAAAATGGAATCTTCTGGTGCAAAAAACAAGTTTGAAATCCATGTACATGAGTGGCCCTCAAAAAGTTCATGGAAAACACATAATTCTGAAGAAACTGTGCATGAATTTCAAACTGCTTTGCACCAAATCTACTTACAGTGTAATTCTTTTTCCTTGAACTCTTTGAAATACTCTTAGGTCAGAAAGTATTTATTTTATATATGATTTAGTGAATGCATTTATTGATTAGAAAAGCTGAATTTTTTTAGAGTGGCCAAAATTTTAGTTTACTGATATATTTAGAGTATATGAATCTTTATTTTATTTTTTTAATTTATTTATTTGTTTGAAAGGCAGAGTTATAGACACAAAGAGTTAGAGAGAAAGCAAGAGCGAGAGCAAGAGAGAGAGAGAGAGAGAGAGGTCATCCATCCACTCGTTCACTCCCAGAAGGCTGCAACAGCTGGAGCTGGTCCAATTCGAAGCCAGGAGCCAGGAGCTTCTTCTAGGTTTCCCACATAGGTGCAGGGGCCCAAGGACTTGGGCCATCTTCTACTGCTTTCCCAGGCTACCGTAGAGAGCTGGATCAGAAGTAGAGCAGCCAGGACTCAAACTGGCGTCCATATGGGCTGCCGGCACTGCAGGCAGTGGCTTTACCCGCTAGGCCACAGCCAGCCCCTGAATCTTTATTTTAATACCTATAAATATCATGATTAAAGCTTAAGAAATAGACATAGGATATATCAATTAAATTTTCATCATACTCCTATGTGTCCCACATCGCCTTGTCCATGTATTGTACCAGAATTTTCTGTTTGCTTGTTTCCTTCCCTTCATTTGCCTATACCTGGGTCAAAAACACTGTCTCAAACTCTGGTGCCCAGAGCAGTAGCTGATTCTCAGAAGGCGCACCATGCAGTGTAACTACACAAACATGGAAAGCATAGCTCAGGTTCTCTGCCCTCTGCAGCTGTGTTTGGCTTTAAATACTGAGGGCTATTATGGGAGTTCCTTGAGCGTCATGTTCCAGTGGACCTACCATGCCAGTGTGCTCTTGTTTCACCATGGAAATGAACCCCTCGGGTCCTGGAACAACTTAGAAAGCCTCAGGTTGCATCTGACTCCTTAAAGAGGAGCAAAATAGTGACTTGGATACCTCCTAAGGTGTAGGACCTCTTGTCAGTTAGAAGCAGCCAAATGATGATGATTGTACCACAAAGTTCATTGAGGATGAGTTTCAGCTGGGCCAATAGATGTTCAAAATTCACAGCAAGAATGAATGATCATTAGACATTTTCGTTTCACTTCCTGTGGACACTTGTCGTTCCTTTGAAAAAAAGTAATTGGTATTTTCTGACTTGCTTTGGTTGACTCTCGGTTCCCAGGAAGTCAGCGATGCAGCATTGAATTTCAGAATGCTGTCTCCCCTTGAGCATCAGACCAGACTAGGTGACCTGTAGAGCACCTGTTAAGAAGGCAGGTGGCATCCGAGTCACAACACACAGTATGCTGCTGAACAGATTCGCTTCCGTGTGTGTCCACTACCACTAAGGAAGGATAGCTTAATCTGCTGCAGCAAACTGGTAGAATACGCTCTTTTCTCTGACAGTGACAACTCGTGATCTCGCTTTCCCTTCTATGAATCCCATTTGCAATGCATTCCTGTGCTTTTTCAGCAATGTGCTCCGTAGTACCGCAACAGGATGTGATGCGATGATAAATCACACTGGATTGGAGTATTTCCTTAGCAGCCAAGCAATGTCCTCACTGGCGAGATAAGTGTACGTGTCTCTAATCATCCTTTACTACGTTGCAGTCTGAGTGGAAAAAAAAATATATCACTTTGCAAATGGAAACCATCGATGAGACTGTGCATGTTGAGAATAGAATAGCTAACTCAGGAAGCACAAAGCAGCTCTCTGCGTTATAGGACCAACTTCCTTGCTGCCTTCTGACTGGAGATGCATTTGACATTTGTAGGTGATGGGACCATCCTATGTGTCTTTCACACACTGATGGATCCCCTAAAATCCTATGAGTCTAGCATAATTGGAAAACAATTGCTTACAACAATTTTAAAAATGCTTTGTAAAAAATTTTTTGTTTACTTTTATTTTATTTGAACGGTGGAGAGAAAGAAAGACACAGAAAGAGATCTTCCGTCCACTGCTCCCCTTCCCAAATGCCCACGACTGCTGGAGTGGGACAGGCTGAAGCCAGGAGGCGGGAACTCACTGGCGTCTCCCACACAGGTGGCAAGGACCCAAGAACTTGGATCACCACCTATTGCCTCCCCGGGTACACTGAGCAGGAAAATCTGGCATCAGAAGCGGAGGCAACTTGAGCTCAGGTACTGTGATATGGGATGCAGGCATGAGCAGCGTCTTCATCGCTGTGCCACCTGCCTACCCTGAGAAAGAACTCAAAAACACGCAAGTCAGAGGTCAATATCCCAGATGGGGTGCAGGGATCAACAGAATGCGAGATGGCTGTAAATATCTGAAGCCAGTTGTGTTTTCTTCTTTGAATTTTTAAATCAAAAGATGCATGATGCATGATACTGTCGCTGGGGAATATTTAAAAAGTTAATGGACTTGTGTCTATTAGGTCCTTTTTCATGGACTTCTCAGTTTAAAAAGAGACCTTGGCCAGCGCTGTGGCTCAACAGGCTAATCCTCCGCCTTGCGGCGCCGGCACACCGGGTTCTAGTCCCGGTCGGGGCGCTGGATTCTGTCCCGGTTGCCCCTCTTCCAGGCCAGCCCTCTGCTGTGGCCCAGGAGTGCAGTGGAGGATGGCCCAAGTGCTTGGGCCCTGCACCCCATGGGAGACCAGGGAAAAGTACCTAGCACCTGGCTCCTGCCATCGGATAAGCGTGGTGCACCGGCCGCAGCGCGCCGTCCGAGGCAGCCATTGGAGGGTGAACCAACGGACCAACGGCAAAGGAAGACCTTTCTCTCTGTCTCTCTCTCTCACTGTCCACTCTGCCTGTCAAAAAAAAAAAAGGGAAAAAAAAAAGAGAGACCTTAATTTTGTGCACAATCCTACGTTGCCTTGGTAGACTGGACATCACAATATTGGAATCTACACAGTGCCTGCGGTGACTCTTCCTCGTCACCACCAGAGAACCAGGCAGGCTGCCCACAGCTTGCCTTGGCTGAGGAAGGGGAAGTGTGCCACCCACCACTCAGCCTCCCCGAACCCTGGTGGGGAGTCCAGTCCAAGCAGGATCTCACTTTATTGTAAAAGGGAGGTGTTTATAAAGCTACTGTACAGAGCTGATGAGGGCAAGGGGTGGGGTGATGTGATGCAAAAGGGTCTTAGCCAATCCTGTTATACCACTTCAATGACCCTTAGGCAAAAGCACCCTGGGGCTGGGTCATTCACCGCCAGGGATTTGAAACTTAGACAGGTTTTCAAACTCGAGGCAGGCTTAAGAAGTTCCTCTAGGCCTTTCTGGATTCAGCCTCCCCGACAAGTGCCAATTAAAGTGCAATGAAGTGCTGTATCATCTACCTAGTAATCAGCTTTTATGAGACTTGTAGTGCTATAAACCTATAAGAAAAATGCTTGTAAGCTGGCATCGTAGCACAGCAGGTTAAGCTGCCTCTTTAGACACCAGCATTCCGTTCTGGGGGGCTGGTCTCAATCCCGGCTGCTCCATTTCTGATCTAGCTGGCTCTGGTGTGCCTGGGAAAGCAGTAGGGGATGGCCCAGGTGCCTGAGCCCCTGCTGCCCATGTGAGGGACCCATGAGGAGTTCCTGGCTCTTGGTGCTGGCCTGGCCCAGCCCTCGCCATTGCTGCCATTTGGGAAGCAAACCAGAAGATACTTTGTCTCTCCCCCTCTCTCACTGTCACTCTGCCTTTCAAATAAATACATCTTTTTTTGATGCAGAAAAAAGAAGAGATTTTAGAAAATAACGCATGAAGAATTCTAAGTAAAATGTTCAGGCCTGTCAGGCATCCTTCCCTGCAGGGAATATTTCATTCTTCTTTATAGGGATAAATGAAGAGATCAGGCCGACTTTTCAAAACGTAGGAAAAGATATTTTTCTAATTTCGTTAACAATAGTCCACATATATTGAGTGTTTGCTCTATGCCAGGCTAACCGTGCCTATGAGGGACTTCTTATAGCAATTTTAAAAAAATAAAATGACAACCTCATTTGAAGCATTTAGCTTCACTTGTTTCTTCAATAAGAAGATCCACAGCTAGCAGATGGAAGGACCAGTTTTGCATCTCACGATCCCTGAGCAATCCAGTGTGTTCTACGGAGGCCTCTGCACCTAGAGGGATCTCCTGTGCACCCATAGGAAACCAGGAGTCCACATTTATGCTGGCACATTTACTAATATTGGAATCTTCTTTTGGTTTATGAGCAGATTTGTAATGGATTTTTTTAGAAAGTCTTAACATTATCCCCAACTATCTCCTGTTAAATTGTTATGTCTCGTATATGAGATCGATGTGTAGCAGACTTCTCACCCATGCATCATTAACCATAAATGTGACAACAGATTTATAGATGGTTTAGTGAAGGAAATAAGGACTTCGGGATCCTTACTTTAGGAGCCCAAATGGCTCTGGGCAACCATTGGTCCCTGACACCTACCACAGCGTAAGCTTCCGGGTCATGACTGCCCTGCCTATTTTGTGTCCAACTTACTAGACAACTGCAAGGATTCTTCCCACAACTTACTACCTTACATGCACCGTTGCTTCTTATGGTTTTATTTATAGTCACATAACATCCTGCAGTCATTCCAGTTAAGTAGCATCTATAAAAAATAAGTTGTGCTGAATTGCTTCAATAAACCTTAGCTACCTTGGAGGAGAGAGAACTTGTGGCTTCATAGGTTGGTCAAATTAATGACTTAAAAAATCATTTGAATATGTGTGACGTGCTGAGACAGTCCATTCTGAAATCTGACAAGGAATGATCTGAAGGCCACATCAGGGCTCTGTACCTCGGGTCAGACTGGAGGCTCAAGCTGTAGATGACTTAATTTGTACCTCACTGCTTTTATTTCTTTACATGTTACTTCAGTGATATTTTGGTTTGGGGGTTTTGTTTATTTGTTTGTTTATGTTTTTAGTGTCTGGTTGAACCTAAAGTAAAATCAACATCCAAGCAAACATCAGAGGTACTGAGAGAGAACAAAAATTAGTACATTTATTCTAATAGAAAGAAGACAGACACACGATAATAAATGACAAAGCAAAGGTACAATGCAGAGTTTCACTCTAACAGAATAATCTGTAGCCATGTATGACTGTTGAACACTTGAAATGGGGGTAATCTAAATTACATTGTGAAAAGACATAAAATACACACTGGGTTTGAAGACTTGGTGTGAAAGAAAAATATCTCATTAATAAATAAAAATATTATTACATTGATTATATTTTGAAATGAAAGTATTTTGGATACTTTTGTTGAACATGTTGGACACTTTTTAATGTAGCTACCAGAAAGCAATGCAGCAAATACGTGGCTTACATATTTCTTTTGAATAATGCTGATGTAAAGGAAAAGAGATTCATTTTTCAATTTTCATGACCAAAGAAAGCTTAGCAGAGGAAAACCAGAAAAAGGTGCTGAATAAGATTATTGTGATCTGGGAAGGGAAACTCGACCCAGAGGCCGCCATGCTACCTCGGAGAAACAGCCAAGCGAACTTCGATCTGTGGCCCCTTGCGGTGGTCTGTACTTCAGAGCTCACCCAATATCTTGGTGAAGGACTAAAGGGTAAGAGACAGAGCCCTGCAAGATCAAGGCTGGGAGACTTGAGGCGTGTGTGCTCAACATTGTAGGGCATACTTTGCACACAGTGACAGCACATTCCTTGTCCATGAAACTCCACTGTCCCCAGACCTGACTGTTGTCCCTGACTGTTGTCCCTGACTGTCACTGTCCCCAGACTGTTGTCCAGGGAACAGTCTAGACTATAAAGCATTATCCCATCAGCTCTGGGCTGGCCCACGTAACTAGCTGCACCAGTACTAGTACAGCGAAGGTTTCCAAGGATATTTCCTGCTTCTTTTGTGCTTCTGAGGTCCTGTCTCCTGCAGGATGTGAACAGACTCCCGGATGTGGCTGCTCCTCCAGTCTGGGTCCAGAACAAGAGACAGATGGAGCAGACCCCGCCAACCCAGCCTGCCGAGCACAGGCTGTGAGCAGAAGAGGCGTGTGTGAGAGCTGCTGGCTGTGCAGCACTATTTCCATAAAAGCTGACTCCTGCACATACGTGATATGCTTCTCTTCCTTGTAGCTCTGTGAGAAAGACACAAAAACGAGGAAAACAAGGCATAGAGAGCAAGGATCTAGGTCCCACCACACAGGAGTGGAACTCCTGAGATTCACTCCACGTGTAGACTCTATTGGCCCCTAAAGAACATTTATTCCTATTTTATACATAATAATATGGAGCGTGTAGTACTGACTGCTGAATATTTAGAACCGGCATATTGGTTTTGTTTTGTCGACCAAAGGATGAGTTTCTTTGAAAGTTGGATTCCTGCGTGTTTTCAGAGCAATATCTAGCCTAGCATGTAGCATGATGCGGGCTCATAGCAGAGTTGCAGGTGGACGTATCTGCCCGTTATCATATGTTCACCTCTCGTGTAACAGAAATCATTAGCACCAAACCAAGTGATGCTATCCTTCACACCAGGTTCTTGGCTGAGTTTCCCAGTTGATGGTTTATACTCTCTGGGTCACTGTATTGCATGCTTTCAAAAAATACATTGTAATTTTTAATTGCTGCACAAAAGTCCTACATATTTATTGAGTACAAAGAGACATTTCAATACAAATACATAATGCAGAATGATCAGATCAGGATATTGTGTTTTGTTCAAGGAAGAACAAAAATATAGAGGGGTGGGGCCAACACTGGTGTAGCGGGTGAAGCCGCCACCTGCAGCACCAGCATCCCATATGTCTGGTTGGAGTCCTGGCTGCTCCACATCCCTCCCAGCTCTCTGCTATGGCCTGGGAAAGCAGTAGAAGATGACCCAAGCCCTTCGGCCCCTACACCCGAGTGGGAGGCCCAGAAGAAGCTCCTGGCTCCTGGCTTTGGATCAGTGCAGCTCTGGCAGTTGCAGCTATTTGGGGAGTGAACCAGCAGATGAGAGACCTCTCTCTCTCTCTCTCTCTCTCTGTCTCTTTGCCTCTCTAACTCTGCCCTTCAAATAGGAGCACAGGAATAGAGAGATATATCTTTGAGAAAACAGGTGAAAAACTCCTTGTTTAAAAATTCCAAGTAAAGTAGTAAATAATGCAATGAAAAACGTTTTTCTAGATTTGCCACAATGCTTTCCTACAGATTCTGATTCTAAAACATAAAAGTCTTCGACACAAAGAATTATTTTAATATATTAGTGCATTTGCTTCCTTCTCTCATAATGTTATGGAATTCAAAAATATGTAAAAATTGGGGCTTGTTTTGTGCCATAGTGGGTAAAACCACCACCTGATACACGCACATCCCATATGAGAACCGGTTTTGTGCCTCAACAGCTCTACTTCTGATGTAGCTCCCTGCTAATGGCCTGGGAAGCAGCAGAAGATGGCCCAAGTGTTTGGGTACCTGCTCCCCACATGAGAGACCCGGATGAGCTCCTGTCCCTGGCTTGGGCCCCACACTGGCTGTTACTGTCATTGGGGGAGTGAACTAGTGCATGGAAGATTCTTTCTTTCGCTGTATGTCTCTTACTCTGTAACTCTGATGTTCCAAATAAATAAATAAATCTTCAAAAATAAAATGTGAAAAAGTTGAAGAAAGGGGTTAAAAATCAGTAGAATCAGAAATCAGAAGAAAGGGGTTAGAAATCAGAAATTAAGGTAAAACTGCTTTCAAATATTTTTTTCTTCATTTTTTAAAAACCACAGTTACCTTCCCCAGTATTGTCTATTTCTTCATTTACTGTTGAGTGTCCTACATTTCAGCATAAGGAACTCGCATTTGTGTGTTTGGTAGGACTGGTCTACCAGCTGCAAACTCCCTGTTTAACTGGCAGCAACTTATTTCCTCCGTTATGATGTTGGACTGGGAACGCCTGATAGAATGCTTGTTTGTTGATGTTCTTCCTTTTAGTCCTTTAAATGTCATGTCTGTCCTGTACGCTGACTTCACTGCTGATCTCAGAGAGCAGGAGGTGCTTGCATTACTACACATCAGACAGCCTGTGTTGGTCAGCACGTGTTAAGACACAAATGAGGGAGCCAGATTGAGAAAACAGGAGTGACTGATAGAGAAATCAGTATTTCTTTGGATCATTGAATCTCAAGGCTAAAATGAACATCAAAGATCATTTGTTCAACCATTCTGGCTAATAATATGTGACTTTTCTTAATGGATTCTCAGGATATCATGAGCAGCTTTAGGGATTCAAAAGTCCAAAATCTGAATCAGTTGCACAAAATGGAGGTTGTGCATTATCGAGGTTGCATTAGTACTGCTGTGTAAGCTGATTTTATTTTATTTAAGGCCAGCCAACTAAAGAGTATATGTGACCAGAAAAGACAACTTCATTCTCTTAATCAGAGCCTCAGCAGACATCAATGGTCAGCTGTAGAATTTTCCCACTTTTCACTTCAGAATCCTTCTCAAAACACATTTTCCACTCTCCTACAGTATCTCTGAGAGCTTTTCTCCAAAATAGAGAGTGACGAGTTGCTGGGCATTTGAGATCTTCCCCTCCTGTCTGCACCTCACTAACCCTGCCGGGGATCAGGTTACTCTGTGGGCTTCTGGACCCAACCCTCACTCCTCATCCTGGATCTGCACTTCCAGAGAACAAGAATCAAGTCAGGGCAGCATAGAAGCCAGGGCAAGATCTTATCATCAGACTTCTTGCTCTTTCCACACTGTATTAACCAGTGTCTGCTTATTCTGAAAATTGGGAGGGAAGCAAAAAGAAATGGACAAAGAATAGGCAGATAATTGATCAAGTGATGTGATTTCTACAGGAGAAAGACACCCTCTCCTCCTCCTTTGCTTTATTTCCTTCTTATTTCAGGTGTAGGCTTCATTGTGTTAGCTTTGGAGTAGTGGTGTTTGGAGGCAGGGGGAGGGGTGGTGGGGCTTGGCTGTTTCTGTACCTTCTGACACTGTTCATGTCTCCAAGCATCTACTTGCACATTAGGAGGTGCCATGGGGGGAGTGAGAGCTCCATCTTTCCAAATCTGAGCAAGATGGGAGAGAGATGGCCTGAGGGAAAAAACAGGTGCACCTGCTGGATTTGTTCCTCAGCTGGCCAGCCTCAAAGACCTTAACCCTTTGGTAACCTGTAGAGAAGAAAATAAAGGTTGTGGCACTCCCGCACATACGAGTTCAAAGCAGAAATGAGGGGTCGTGCGGAAAGCTATGAGGTGGAAGGAGAGACATGACCCAGAAAATCTCTCTCTTGCATTTCTATTCCATTGTGCGTGAGACGTGCCAAAAGATGACTGTGAAACTCCACATAGATTTGCTCGGTCCCCTTAAGATTCCAGGCTTTCCTAAAACAACATTTTTGTAGAGTAGACTTTTTCTCATAGCTTGAAGACATCTTAGCACTCATCCAAAGTGATTTCACCACGTTTTGGGTAAGGAGGCCAATTCTTTCAGATTAAACAGTTTATCTCAAGGTGGAAGGCAGGTTGGAGGCTGACCGTTCTCACCTGGATGCCTCCTCCACACCCTAGAACGCATAACACGATGTGCGTGATTCTCTATCCAGTTTTCCTAAGGATGGCTCACAGCTAGAGCTATTCTAAAGTTATGGGAGAGAAGCTAGTACCTAACAGTGAATGGTACTCCATGCCCTTGGTAGAGATGGCCTCCGCAGCACCTGCCATTGTCTGGGGTCCCCAAACCAAACTCTTCAGGAGTTGACTCCCAAGTTGTCTGGATCCCATCTGTCATGGGGAAGCCACGGTGAGTTTGGGAGAGTCCTCCAATTACAGAGGACCCTATGGCTCTGTGCTATGAGAAGGCTCAAACGGTGGAGCAGGTTCTGTCCTCTGTGACCTCGAGCTATGGTTAATATTATATAACAAGAAGTGGATAATGCATTCAAGGGAAATCACCTTCGCTCCACCTTGACACAGAAGCATAAATCTCACTCGTGTTGGAGTTCTTAGTAATAATGGCCTTACCATAAAATGTCTCCTAAATAGCTCAACACTGGAAGAGCTGGCTAATAAAAGCACTTCACGTGCTTATTAGAGAGAGAGAGAGAGAGAGAGAGAGGAGAGAGAAGTGCCACAAAATGAAACAATCACCTGCAAATAATTGTCAGGAACTTAATTCTGTAAAGGAGTCAGCTTTTTCTGCCTGTGGGTATTCATAAAGGTACAGGGAGGCAGTGGCCACTCCCACTTAGATCCCGGTGATCATACTCAAGGAACAATCCAGAATCAACAATTAAAAACACCAGGAAGGCACTCAGAGAAAGGAAGCAGGATTCTGCTGTGGCCAGGACCGTGTGCTGATGCCGATTCATTGCTTGTAACAAATGACTGCTGCTTCTGTGCGTAGTCTGTCCGCAGATGATCCTCTGCAGACAGAGAACACAGCAGTGCTCACAGAGATGGGAGGCTTGTTGCTTTGATACCTGCACAAAGTGCGTTTTGATTTAATCCATATGTAAGCATGCATTTTAACCCAATGGCACTGTGTATCAGGAGAGGGGCTCATGTTTTCCAGATTTGCCCCCTAGGGCTTGATGGAGTCCTAGGACACTTTAGGATGAAGTGTCGAGTCACTGGGTAGAGTGGCTCTGAGCTGTCAGCAGTGAGACAGCGAAATCAAGGCCAGGAAGCAAGGTTACAAAACCACATCCCAATTCTGGTCACCGCCTTGCCTGACTTAGCAGCAAAGCCTGGGGACTCTGGCCAGTGCTCACCCGGCCAGCCTACTTTGGAGTGAGGAGTGAGCACAGAACAGAGAAATTTCCCAGCATCGTTCTTTGCTTTCCTGGAAAAAAGGTCAAAGGTCACTGGATACTCCCCCCACTCTTTTCGTCTTCCTGCCTGGAATGTGGATGCACTGCAATGCAGTTCCTAAAGTTGTGTTTATGAAATGCGTGAAGTTTGTGTACCTTAAATAAAAGGTTTCTGGAGGCAGAAAAAAAAAGAATTCATGGAAAATGGAAGTAGAAAGAAAATTTATTTGGGTACAAAAATTATTGAAATTCATGAATAAAAGGAAAAAAAATTATTTATTTTAGTTGAAAATCAGAGAGAGGGAGAGATCTTCTATCCCCTGATTCACTCACCAAATGGCAGCAACGGCTGGGGCTGGGCCAGGCGGAAGCCGGGAGCCCGGAAGTCCATCTGGGTCTCTCACGTGGGTGGTGGAGGCCATCTTCCATTGCCTCCCCTGGTGTACTACTGCGAAGCTGGATTGCAGGTGGGACAGGCAGCACTAGAACGGGTGCTCATAGGGGCTGCCGCCCACCAGGCTGCAGCGTAACCTGCCGTGCACAGTGCTGGCCTCAGAAGCATTCTTTTTCTTTTCCTTCTCAAGATTTATCTATTTATTTGAAAGGCAGAGTTACAGAGAGAGGAGAGATCTTCCACCTGCTGGTTCACTCCCCAGATGACCACAACAGCCAGGACTGGGCCAGGCTGAAGCCAGGAGCCAGGTGCTTCTTCTGGGGCCCCACAACGTGGCTGCAGGGGCCCAAGCACTTGGGCCATCCCCTGCCGCTTTCCTAGGAACATTTGCAGGGAGCTGGATCTGAAGTGGAGCAGCCGGGACTCAAATGGCACCCACATGGAATGCTGACACTGCAGGCTGTGGCTTTAACCTGCTGAGCCACAGCGCCCCACCCCCACAGCGTTCTTAAAACAGTGTATGAAACTGTGCATTCTGAAAATAACTATGCATGGATTCCAATTTTTTTGCAATAAAGTAAACATCTTTCATTTCCATTTTCCATAAGCTTTCTGAGTACCCTCATATTGTCTCTGAAGGGAAGAATGTGATGACAAAAGGCAATAGTCTAAAGATGAAACAGCGAATAAGAGAGTTTAAGCAGCAGTCCCTAATTAGCATCACAGAACAGGTAAACTGAAGCTACCAACCATCTGCTTGAGGACTTTTTGTTAGCACAGAAAAATGTGTTCCAATTTGTTTACATCTCTGTCTTTGGTGTATACTGTTACATTCAGGAAATCAAAGTACTAATTGACAAAGACAACTGAAATGAAACCAGGAACCCAGAAACCAGCATGAAGAGAGTCAAGGGTCGCTGGAGGGCCTCTCCTGTCTTCCTCCATTCCTCTAACAGCAGTGAAGGGAACTGCGCCAGCCTTTAGCGGTGGCTGAGTTGTGCAGGGTTCACGCTGCTTCAGCCAGTGTCTGGGCAGGGAAAGACCTCCTCCTGGCTCTGGCTGCTTTCCGTAGCTGCTCCCCCAGAGGCCTGGGAAGCCTGTAACAGCGGCAGAGCAGGGGAAGTGGGTGATCACACAGAGTTGCTCACTTAGAGCCGAGAGGATCAGTGATCACTCTCATTAGACTTGAAGAGCGGCTCCTCTGCTGAGAAGCTAGCGGCTTAGCCGGGAAGGAAATTATACAGACACATGTAAAATATATCCTGGGACAGCCATGCAGAGGGGGGTCAACGACAAACCTGTGGCCTCTGTAAAAATACCGGAGTGCAAGCCCTCCAGGCCCAGGACAAAGCAGCTTGAAGGAGGGACCGGCTCTCCACTAGGGACACAGACACAGACCATTGTTGTACACTCAGGATAATCAAGCAAGATTGAAAGCATCTGTAATCTTTCCTATCTGATAAAAGAAATGCTAAAGTCCTACCTTTTAAAATCGCAAATCCCTAAATTTAAAATACCCTTCATTCTCCATCCCCACCCAAACCACGGAGTCACTCTCTTTTGTCGTTGAGGCATCTTCCTTTCAAAGCATCTTTTCAAAACCCTTGGAGAAGGAGGGGGAGAGGGAGAGGGACGATCTTAGCAATGCCGGTGGAAGCCTACAGGGAACCAGGGAAGCCAATGAAAGCCTTAATGAGCAGGTGTCACGCAGTGCGGATGGTGTATACATGGGGAGGAGGTACTGTGGAGAGAGTGGGTCCGGTGGGGCTGGAGGTGCACGCATTGTGGGTTTGTGGGGTAGAGAGAGGCGTGGGTAATACAGAATGCAGGACACACGAGGGCGCTGAGTGGCACAGGACACTGTGCATAGCACCACATTAGGACGTCGAGATAGGATCCGGTTGTCTGGGGAAGGAGTCATTGCCTGAGCAGCAAGGAGAGAGAGAGAGAGAGAGAGAGTGTGTGTGTGTGAGAGAGAGAGAGAGAGAGAGAAACAATGAGGAAGCATCAAAACAGATGTTGGCATTTCCCATTGCGTCTGGGGAGCAAAGATTTGTGATCCTTCCAGCGAGGGGAACCCAAGGGGCTCGCTCTAAATTCCACCCCTCCCCCCCCACACACTTTGCAGAGGACCAGACAAGTGCACAGATGAAACACATTAGCATGTTCCAGAGCAGCTCATCACTGCTACCTGGCAGCAGCTAGCCCGACCAACAACACTCCCAAAAGGCGATGCTGCTGGGGACTGTTAGCTCAGGAAATTAATCACTGTGAAATAGTTTCAGTTCCCAGAGAAACAGCGGCTGTGAACAGGATCAGTGTTCACTGTCAAAAGGCTTGAACAACATCTTTACTTAAACTTAGCCACGGGCTGGCTTCACAAGATCCCTCCCCCCCCAAAAAAAGAAGTTAACCCAAGTATTTTTATTAACACCCAGTTAAGGAGACTAAATTATAAGAGACACATGGCTGAAGAAGAAAAATAAAAGCATCAAGGATTTGAGCCAAGAGCCTTCCATTCTGCTTCATATGACTCTGAATATAAAAACATAAGAAACGCAAATACCAGCACTCATAAGGTTATGACTGGAGTTTAACCAATCTTGGTGCTCAGGCAGAATTCACAAAACCTTCGATTTTTCCATGGAACTTGAAGCCTTTCACTTGTACCAGAGAGACTGTGTACAATGGAACAACAAAGGGACCAGAGCTGTGGTGGAGTGGGCTCAGCTGCCGCCTGCAGTGCCGGCATCCCATATAGGTGCTGGTTTGAGTTCCAGCTGCTCCACTTCTGATCCTGCTCTCTGCTGTGGCCTGGGAAAGCAGTAGAAGATGGCCCAAGTCCTTGGGCCCCTGCACCCACGTGGGAGACCCGGAAGAAGCTCCTGGATCCTGGCTTCGGATTGGTTCAGTTTCGGCAGTTGCTGCCATCTGGGGAGTGAACCAGCAGGTGGAAGACCTCTCTCTCTCTCTCTGTCTCTCCCCTTCTTCCCCTCTTTCTCTGTAACTCTACCTCTCAAATAAATAAAAATCTAAAAACAAAAGACACAATTGTGAGACATGAAAAAACGTGGAAATGGAAGAGCATGGGGAGAGGCAGGCCTCGCTAGCCATGTCTCTCCAGTACTTAGGAAGACAGCTCTTTTGTTTTGCTGCAGCTGTAGGATTTGCAGATCTCTTACAGTCTCTCATGCCCAGGGTGCAGCATGAGACTGCGGGAACTTTCATTGTCATTGTAGACGCCCAGGTCAAACATCAGAGCACTTGGGTTCCTGTGCCGGCCCCAGCCCTGATTCCAACCTCCTGCTAAGGGCCCCCGCCCCGAGATGCAGCAGGTGACGGCCCACGTAGTTGGGTCCCTGCCACTGGTATGAGTCCTGGATTGAGTTCCTGGGTCCTAACTTTGACCTGATCCATTCCAGATCGTTGGAAGGCACTTCTGGGGTAAACCAGCAGATAAAAGTGCTCTCTGTCTCTCTTCCCCTCTCAATAAGAAATAGATAGGTAAGCAAAATTTTAAAACCCAAAGCTATGTTTTGCGATCCCGGAGACAATGATATCTATAAAGACAATAATTACAAGATATATGTTACTTAGATTTTGGGCAGAGTACAGTATCTTATTACCTTTAGGAATTCTGAAAGGTGGAAGACAGAAAAATGGAGACTTGAGATGTTCTCCAATATCACTTTTTTTTTTTTTTTGTCTGATCGGTTCCCTGATTTTTCAGGAGCTGGTACCCTGTCTATGTTAGATGTTCTACATAGCAAAGGATCATGTAAAACAAATGTGATGACATGAAATATGAAAGTGGTTTATGGAGGAGAAGGAGCGCATTCACAGGCAACCATTCTCTGAGGAGCTTTCCCCATAGTCTCTGGAAATTTATGAAATGATTTTGCTGATGAACCTTATTGTTAGCCGTACCCCATGGCAGTCTCTTGTGCAAAAGAAATGGGGATTCTGTTTATGCTACAGAAATTGAAGTTCCGCACAGCAGTCAATGGAAAATAACAGATATCAATTACACAGCTGGAACTGCTGACTGGATCAGATTTTATAACTTTCTTCTCTGGGGGTCTCTTTTATTAAATCCATAGAGAAGAGTAGTGCCATGTGCTTTGTGGGAACCTTCCAGTGTTTTGTTCTACATATAGAAACAAGTAACCAAAGGGAGCTTGACCAGCTCCCAATAACTCACATGCTAAATACATAAAAATTAATGAAAAGCACACAGGGATGTTAGATCTTTATTATATCCGGAAGGTGTTGCTGCTTCGACTCTGGGGCTTCAAGGGCTGTCTGATTCCTTTTGCTATTTAATACTTTAAAAAATGTATGCTGTTCATCTCTCTGCTTGGAGGGGAGTTGGCCGGATGTGTGGCTGTGAACGAGCCCATTCCTCTCCCACTTCCTCTCTGAGCACCTTCTTCCTGCCCGTCCCCCTGGTGGGCAGCATCCGACGTGGGAGAGTTTATCTCATCTTTTACCTGGAAATTAGGGATAAGAAAAAACACCCACTCTCCAGATGACATTGCCATGGTGACTCAACGAGATCGTACTTGGAAAGAATTTGGAGCAGTGCCTAGGAAGTTCTTACACATTGTGTTCATGAGCCATCAGTCCAAGGGGCTTACTCTGTCACCCCACTTCCAACCAATGTTGATAGGGACCAATGAGAATAATAATTAAAGTGTACGTCCTCAGTTCTCACAGGAAAAGACCTAGAAATCCCAAGAAGAGAGCACCTGGCTCATCTTTCATCTTCCTTCTCTATTACGGGTTCCACCTTCTGGAACGTTCTTCTCACTTTGTGTATACGAGAGTCGCCCGGGGTGTGCAGGGCCTGGGTGATGAGAGTGCTTAAAATGCCAGTCCAGAAATAGGACATTCATTTTATTCTCATTCTCAGGAGGTTAGTTCAGCAGACTCGGGGAAATGTCTACTTCTATGGCATTGCGTTGTCAACAACCTTCTCCATCTGCCAACCTTGTGCAGGTGGTAGGGCTTATTGCAATGCCACTAAATTTTATTGGGTTTTTTGGCATATTGATGTGTTGAGAAGTCTCTGCAGCTTAAAGAGATCTCAAAAGCTTCCACCTCGTGTGTGGGTAGAATTCCCAGTTCTGCCTAACTTTCCTGGAAGAATCCCAACTAGAATACTTACACCGTCACCTCACAATCTATGAGTTTTCTTCCAGAACACACAGGAGGAGCCAAGAACTTGCCAGGACCATCCAATCAGAGCTTGGCCGCCTGCTGGCTCTGGGTCCTGGGGTGGCCGAGTCCTGTAGAAAGTCCTCGGGTGCTCGTCCCGGCTCACAGCAGGTTCAGAGATGCTCACAGAGTGTCTAGCCATATTTCTCATGTGGGAACTCGAGAAATGACTCACAAATTATTCATTTCACATGCTCGCCTTTTATGCCTGCCTCTCTACAGAAGGTTTTAGGCTCTTTATAGGGCAACAAATTAAAAATAAACACGCTTGGGTCTCTAGAGCTTCCTTTCTCACACACTGGGGGAAACAGTATGTATACTGGATAACCAGTTCTCTGCGCCATAGAATCTGTCTACTGCTCTCCAGCTCCTGGGGGAACCTCACCAGTTTTTTCCTGTAGGGATAAAATTGCCTTCCCTTCTCACACAGTGAAAAGTAGAATTAATTGGAAGTCTTTCCTGGAGATAGGCTGCCTGCTCGTAAAATACAAAGCATGGCATGCAATCCTCCTCTCCATATGCAGAGCTAACTCCCACAGCACTGAAGGTGCTATAGACGCTTGCACTGTGGGAGAACGCCACCATATGCATCTAACTGTAAGGAGGGGAGGAAGAGAAGTAGCTGCTCTGGTCTTCGCAGGGCTCCATCTTGGGTGCATTCTTTATTTATGCGTGTCATCATATGGGTTTCTAAATATGGAAGCCTCGCCTCTCCTATGTGACAACTTCTCTATGGTAAATCTAATTAAACTGCCATTAAAGTCTGTGTTTGCTCCATTATGCCAAGGTGACCGCCGTGGCTTCTAAATATGAACAGTATCTTCCTTTGCCCAGCGCCAGGCATTTCGGGAGGAATCAGCAGCAGTAGTCTTTTTAGAAATAGAGGTTAACAGCTGTTTTGTTTTTTTTTAACAATAAATATTTGCTTATTTTGAAAATCAACAGAAATGATGAATTCCCTTTTAGAAAAAGAAAATACATTTTGGAAATGTTCTGGTATTTAACAGAGTTTGATGGACAGTTGAAGACACTGTTTGACTATTTCTCTGGGTTAGGGATCAAGAACTCCAGCATTTATTTCAAAGATACCCCTGTGAGCATCCTTAGTGCTATTGCTGACATCTGAACGTAGCTGGTAGGTTTTAGCCACGATGTTTTTGTTCGTGGAAATTTCCATTTGCTGTATAGAGATAGAGAGAGAGAGAGAGAGAGAGAGAGAGAGAGAGAGATAGAGATAGAGAGAGAGATAGATAGAGATAGAGAGAGAGAGAGAGAGAGAGAGATATTTAAAATCTGAATCCAACCCACCTTTAGGACTTGGTTTCAAACAGTGGCCCAACTGCTTGCTCCTTCACCTGCACCCGGTGGAGAAAGCCCCTGTGGCCCCTATCTCAGATGCACTTGCATTGTCACTCATCTCTGTTTGTCAAAAGCGTTGGTTGGATCAATGGCAGAATGAAGGGCCTGGGTGATTTCTCTTTATCCGCCATTCTCAATAATACTTCTTTAGGGATTTGTTTTGTTTTGTTTTGCCTGTCCCATTTTTTGCTCCTCTTGTTGCCTGACTTCTACTCTGCTGCTCTAGGCAATCAAGGTCCTCTCCCCTGAGCCCCCTCACTCCAACCCTGTGCAGCAGGTGCACCCTACAACGTCTGCATTGTCACTGGCACTGGCCATACCTCTGGGGGTGCAAGGCACAGCAGGAACCTGCCCCTCGCCGGGCCTCCTCTAGGTCTGCATCACCTCCAATTCTCCTCCAAGCACTGCTGCTGCTCTTCCTTGCCTCAGCTCAGCTCCCTGAGGGGGGGGGGGGGACCTGCTGGTCCAATTCTGTTTCTCTTTGGGAACACCCCGGGGACTTCCCTGAGCCACACAGACAGGCCTGAATGTGCCCCCATCTTTGCCCTTTCTTTTTTTTTTTTTAAACAGAAGATCAGTTTAGTATACATTACGTAAAGATTTCAACAGTTTGCCCTCACATAGAGACACAAAGTGAAAATACTGTTGGAGTACTAGTTATAGTATTAATTCACAATGTACAGCACATTAAGGACAGAGATCCTACATGATTTTTTTAAAAAAATTGATTAATTTTCTAGGCAATTTCCAATTTAACACCAAGATTTTTTAATCATTTTCAATTATCTTTATATAAAGATCGATTCAGTATATACTATGTAAAGATTTCATCAGTTTGCACCCACACAGAAACACAAAGTGTAAAAATACTGTTTCAGTACTAGTTATAGCATTACTTCACATTGGATAACACGTTAAGGACAGATCCCTCATGAGACGTAAGTACACAGTGACTCCTGATGTTGATTTAACAATTTGACACTCTTGTTTATGGCATCAGTAATCTCCCTAGGCTCTAGTCATGAGTTGCCAAGGCTATGGAAGCCTTTAGGGTTCGCCGACTTCGATCTTATTTCGACAGGGTCATAGTCAAAGTGGAAGTTCTCTCCTCCCTTCAGAGAAAGGCACCTCCTTCTTTGATGGCCCCGTTCTTTCCACTGGGATCTCACTCACAGAGATCTTTCATTTAGGTCTTCTTTTTTTTTTTTTTTTTTTGCCAGAGTGTCTTGGCTTTCCATGCCTAAAATATTCTCATGGGCTCTTGAGCCAGATCTGAATGCCTTAAGGGCTGATTCTGAGGCCAGAGAGCTATTTAGGACATCTGCCATTCTATGAGTCTGCTGTGTATCCCGCTTCCCATGTTGGATCATTCTTTCCCTTTTTATTTTTCTCTTCTTTGGGAGAGGTTCCTTTTATTATGCACCCAACGTCACCATTAGATCTCTCCGTTACTTGGACTCAGCTACAAAGTGCATGAGAAAGCAGCCCTCTCACCAGCCGACTCTCTGCGGTGCCCTGTGTAAGTTCTGTGCTTGGTGGACTCTACAGAGAGGGGAGCTGAAGTGTGTTATCCAAAGTTGTGCTCAGAAACCTGTGGTGATTAGAGCTATGCCGTGTCTAGCTTCCCTTGGGCTGCCGGGGTCTTTCCTTGAATCATTCATTCAAGGCCTAGACCCTTGTCATGAGGCAAGTGTTCACATTTACTACGTTAAAGGGAATGAAAATGAGACTCAGAGAAACGAAGCCACTTGCCCCGTGTCGCCCTGTTGCTAAGTCAAGGAAGAGACACACAGCTCCTCTGACTGTATAGTATTGTGCACACGGCATGCTGGTCTCCAGTGACAGGCAACCTCCCTCGGCAAGATATTCAGGTGTAATTCCAGATGTGATTGAGAAGCTGGAGCCTTAGTATTGCCCAGAGCACACCCAGCGATCCATACACTGTGACCAAAATATTGAAAATGATAGAGAGAGAGAGAGGTGCTTCCTTGATGCTTAGCACGTGCCATTCTTTGAGAATTGCCTAGGTACTTTGGAAGATTCCAGTCACACTGAGTTTCTTCTCTGAGTCCCAGAGTTCTTTCTGAAGCTGCAGATCTGGCTTTTGACCCAAACGCCTGGAGCACACCTTCCCTTCAGACAGTTCAAACTGAAATATGTGTCCGCTAAGTAGGTAACCTGTCAGCTGAAGGCTAATGACAGCGAAATGCCAATGACCAAATGGCACTTCGACGTATCGTGCTTTGTAACCAACTCCCTGAAGAAGCAGTACTGCATAGTGATGGTCTAGAAAGGCTTGCCTCCTGTGTCAAATCCAAGGCAGGCGAGTCTTCCTCCTTGGCAATGTGCTTTGTCTTCTATCTTTCCCTGTTTGGTTTCACAAGTTTCATAAATCTCTTAGCAGCTGTAATTGTTATCAAAATGTTTTGGTTGTCAATGTAAATATTTATAAGCATTGTTTTATTTTGCAAAACAGAGAGGAAGAACTGCATGAGAAACGGCAACTAGAATCACCAGTGCTTTCAGGAGGAGACGAACCACCAGGCAGGCCCAGGAACCTGGTGGTGGCCCTTTCTCAGGCTCCTCCTTGAAGATGCGTGGTCCTCACGAGGCAGCAGGTGCCAGCTCAACAGTAGGAATTTGAGGTTAAGGCTTCCTAAACCTAACTGAATGGTGTGGATGTAGTCAGACCTGACTGTGCCCTGAATACGTGATCTTCATTGCAAACGCCAGGCTCAAGTGCACTTCTTCGTTTTCCTTTTAAAAAAGGATTTGTTGTATCCAGGAGAGAGAAGCTTCATGAGGGTTTCCCAAGTACTTGGGCCATCTTTTGCTGCTTTCCCAGGCACTTTAGCAGGGATCTGAATAGGAAGTGGAACAGCTGGTTCTTGAACCTGCGCCCATATGGAATATTGGCATTCCTGACCATGGCTTAACCTGCTAAGCCTCAATGCCAGCCCCCAGGGAAAGTGCATTTCTTCAAGGCACTTGGATCTTCAAGCTTCCAGGACCTTGAGGACTTTTATCATTTCCGTTTATATAAGATGACACTTAAAAATACACAAACCAGTCCCTCCTTCCTCTCACCCTCCCATCCTCTCCCTTATCTCTTGTCTGAGAAAGTGCCCTTGTCACAGGCAAGCTGTGATAATGCAAAGCAGTCAGGGGTCTCAATGTCCCCATAGCCTTGCCATTTTTAAGGCATTACTGGAAAATTTCCACCCAGGTTCTTGATGTTAGCCCAGGAAAGAATTCTAGGACGCAGCAGGGTTAAATTTGAATTGAGTAAGCAAGCAAAGTTTGTTATCAACAAAAGTATAATCACAAGAGCAGAGGAGCGGGCAGGCTGAGAGGCGGCAGTGAGAGCCCGAGAGCCCAACCTGGGGTCTAAGCTTTCTCTTTGTCTTTATCTGGTAGCGGTGGGGCAGGAATATTCATGGGATGGGGTGGAAGGTTCTAGAAATAAGGTAGGGCTTTCCCAGGAGAGGCGTGCCACCCATTTTCTTCCCTAATTGGGTGCTTTTGGATCTGTCATGGCAATTTTGGAGGCGGGTCAGAGCCAAAACCACAATGCTAATGATATTATAATGAGCCTAAGGTTAATTAAGGTAATGGGATGACTGGCAGTGTGGCTGTCTTTTCTGGGACATTTGCCAACACCGTGGTTTTCGACTTGTTAAGATAGGAAGAGTCCTTGAGACTTTCCGGGGACATCTGGGCTCGGCTCGCATCTGGCTGTCTGCATCCTGCTCCAACAATAAGAATCAACATGTGAAGAAGGATTAATGTGTCAATTTTTCTGGAAAGTTTGTTTTCCAAAGGAACCCACTGCAACTTATAATGAAAGTGTACACATTGCAATGATGATTTTTTTAAGATTTATTTATTTATTTATTTGAGAGGTAGAGTTACAGACAGTGAGAGGCATACATACATACATACACACACACACATATATATATAGAGAGAGAGACACACACACACACACACACACAGAGAGAGAGAGAGAGAGGTCTTCCCTCCGTTGTTTTACTCCCCAATTGGCCACAACGGCTGGAGCTGCACTGATCTGAAGCCAGGAGCCAGGAGTCTCTTCCTGGTCTCCCACGTGGGTGCAGGGGCCCAAGGACTTGGGCCATCTTCTACTGCTTTCCCAGGCCATAGCAGAGAGCTGGATGGGAACTGGAGCAGCCAGGACTCAAACTGGTACCCATATGGGATGCTGGTGCCGCAGGCAGAGGGTTAACCTACTGCACCATGGCGCCGGCCCCACAATGATGATTTTAAAAATGAAAATTAGAGACAGGAGAAAAGTAAGTCACATAAGCTAACAGAAATAGACTTACTGTGTGCCAACACTGAATGCTGTTTGTTTCCTGGAGACTTGGGAGGGGAATGACAGCACCCTGCCCAGCATTTACATCACCACTTTTTAATAGAAAACCAAAATCGAGTTTGATTTAATTTTGAGGATGAGGAAAGCATAACTCCCCAGACTGAGCAAAGCTGTCTTTTCCTCCTTTTTTCCTTTAACATATTTCACTTCAGACTTTATTTTTGTGGAAATCGCCTTGTATTGGTCCATTCTTAGTACCTGTAAAATTTCATAGTCTTCTCTCTTCCTCAAACCCATGTAACCATGTCAGATGAATTTTGACAGAAATAAATGAACAAGAATTCAAAGTTGCCCTCTAGGAGTGCCTGGCTGTGTGCTGGTGCTGCCTGGAGGTGGAGGCAGGGGCAACCATGGTTCCTGATCTATGGGTTGTGGAGGTCTAGGGAGCTTGGAAAAGCTAGGAAATTTCTCCTCAGAAAACATGCTATCATACATTCATAGAATTTTTTTAAAAAAATTATTTATTTCTCTGAGAGGCAGAGTTACAGACAAAGAGAGAGAGAGACAGAGAGAGAGAGAGAGAGAGAGAGAGAGGTCACCCATCTGCTGGTTCACTCCCCAGATGGCTGTGATGGCCAGAGCTGGGATGATCTGAAGCCGGGAGCCAGGAGCTTCTTCCAGGTCTCCCATGCAGGTGCAGGGGCCTTAGGACTTGGGCCATCTTCCACTGCTTTCCAGGCCATAACAGAGAGCTGGATGGGAAGAAGAGCAGTCAGGATTCAAACTGGTACCCGTGTAGGGATGCTGGCACTGCAGGTGGAGGCTTTGCCTATAACACAGTACTGGCCCCACAGTCATAGAATTTTACAAAGCAATTTCAAGAGATCATAGAACCAAGACTGAAGAACTCTGAGGCAGCATTAACTGCAGTGAGACCTACAGACGGAGATGAGACTCTTCCAAGGAGTTGCTCCAGTGAAATAGGCAAGATTGAAGACAACACCTGGCACAGGAATAGGGGCGACTCTGAGGCCAGTGCTTCGGGTGTCAGGACTCAAAGACTTGGGGGCTGGCACTGTGGCATAGCAGGTAAAGCTGCTGCCTGCAGTGCTGGCATCCCATATGGGTGCTGATTCGAGTCCCGGCTGCTCCTGTTCCCATCCAGCTCTCTGCTATGGCCTAGGAAAGCAGTGGAAGTTGGCCCGAGTCCTTGGGCCCCTGCACCCACATGGGAGACCTGGAGGAAGCTCCTGGCTCCCGGCTTCAAGATTCGCGCAGCTCTGGCCGTTGCAGCCAACTGGGGATTGAACCAGTGGATGGAAGATCTCTCTCTCTCTCTCTCTCTCTCTCTCTCTCTCTCTCTCTCTCTGCCTCTCCTTCTCTCACTGTGTAACTCTGACTTTCAAATAAATCTGAAAAAAAAAAAGACTCAAGGACTAGAAGCTTTTGAAGTGTGGGTCTCAAATGTTTTAGTTTTGAGATTTCATTTTTTAAAAATCAACATCCTTATTCTTTTTAAAAGTTGTAAAACTTTTTAAATTATTTGAAAGGCAGAGTGAGAGAGACAGAGACAGAGAAAGAAAGAGATCTCCCCTCCTTTGGTTTTCTCTCCAGGTGGCCTCAGTGGCCAGAGCTGGGCCTGGAACTCCGTCGGGTTCTCCCACATGGGTGGCAGGGGCCCAACCACTTGTGCCATCACTGGCTGCTTTCCCAGGGAGCAGGATCGGAAGTGGAGCAGCTGGGACCCAAAGCCTTGTTCTGACGTGGGATGCTGGTGTTGCAAGGGGCAGCTTAACCCAGCTCGCCACCACGCTGGTCCTTGAGATGTTGTCACACTCTTTAAGATGATTGAAAATCCCAAGAATGGCGGCGGAGCCAAGATGGCGGAATAGTGAGGACGCGCACTAGCAGTCCGCAAAAAGATAGTTTAATAAAAACAGAGTTACTGTAGCCTCAGGAAAAATCTCACGGAAAAAAATGCAGTGGAAATTCTTCCGGACCCAGTGAATGAGACGCAGAGGACCTAGGGGAAAGTAAGTTTGCGAACGGCAAATCGTGCCTTAGTGGCACGGGAGCTGCCGGGAGGGACGGGAACCGGACGGAACACAGTCGCCATTGGAATCGAGCGCTTAAACGGGAGCCGATACAGGGATCCCGAGACACTGGCGGGGGGAAGCAGACGCCAGGGGGGAAACAGCACAATTGAGGCGAGCCCACACGGACACTAGCCTCTTTCGTTGCCCACCCTGCTCACTCGAGCTAGACTGAACACAGTGGGACGGCGCGCGCCCGCCGGCTGAACCGGAAGCCGGGCGGAACACAGTCGCCATTGGAACTGAGCGCTTGAACGGGGGCCAATACAGGGATCCCGAGACAGTGGCAGGGGGAAGCAGACCCCCCACGGGGGAAACAGCACAATTGAGGCGAGCCTGCACGGACACTAGCCTCTCTCGTCACCCACCCTGCTAATTCGAGCTAGATTAAACGCAGTGGGACAAGGCGCGCCCGCCCGCCCGCCCGCCCATCACTGAGGCAGACGGAACCAAAAACCCGAGGCTGTAGAAACCTGAAGGGGATCCAAAAACTGGGAACACACCGCGCACACAAACTCCGTTACCTTGACAACCCAGAGAAAGAGTGTGGGGAAAAAAAAATGCCAAATAAAAACAGATTCCGAGGGAGCAAGATCAAGGAAGACGCTATGATGACCCCAAATGGAAAAGACACCCCAAGTCAGGATTATGAAGATAATGAGATAGAAGAAATGCAAGAAGCAGATCTCAAAGAATTGATAAGAACATTAAGAAGTTCTCAAAAACAAATTCTTGAACTACAGAAATCCTTAATGGATAAGATAGAAAATCTCTCTCGCGAGAATGAAGTACTATGGAGAAATCAAAACGAAATGAAACAACTAGTAGAACAAGAAGCTACGATAGTGACAAAAAATCTTAATGAATTGAAGAATTCAATAGATCAAGTGACAAGCAATCTTGAGGGCCTTAAAACCAGAATGGGTGAAGCAGAAGAGAGAATATCGGACCTAGAAGACAGAGAACAGGAGAGGAAACAGTCAAACCAAAGACAAGAAGAGGAAATTAGAAAACTAAAAGATATCGTCGGGAATTTACAGGATACTATTAAAAAACCCAACATTCGGGTTCTAGGTGTTCCTGAAGGTATGGAGAGGGAGAAAGGATTAGAAGGCCTTTTTAGGGAGATACTAGCAGAAAACTTTCCAGGCTTGGAGAAAGACAGAGAAATCCTAATCCAGGAAGCTCACAGAACCCCTAATAAACATGACCAAAAGAGATCCTCTGCACGACATATTGTAATTAAACTCACCACAGTGAAGCAAAAAGAAAAGATCCTAAAATGTGCAAGAGAGAAACGTCAGATTACTCTCAGAGGATCTCCAATTAGACTTACAGCTGACTTCTCAACAGAAACCCTACAAGCTAGAAGGGAATGGCGAGACATAGCCCAGGTACTTAGAGAGAAAAACTGCCAGCCCAGAATATTATACCCTGCAAAGCTCTCATTTGTGAATGAAGGTGAAATAAAGACCTTTCATAACAAACAAAAATTGAAAGAATTTGTTGCCACTCGTCCAGCCCTGCAAAAGATACTTAAAGACGTGTTACACACAGAAACACAGAAACACGACCATCAACATGAAAGAAGGTAAACGAAGGGAACCTCACGGCAACAGATCACAGGGAATTCAAAGCATACATTAGAAAATATCTGGCAAATGGCAGGGCAAACTTACCACTTATCAATAGTCACATTGAACGTTAAAGGTCTAAACTGTCCTGTTAAAAGACAGAGATTGGCTGATTGGGTTAAGAAACAAAAACCATCTATTTGCTGCCTACAAGAAACACATCTTTCCAATGAAGATCCATACAGACTGAAAATAAAAGGATGGAACAAGATATACCACGCCAACAGAAATGAAAAAAGAGCGGGTGTAACCATCTTAATATCGGACTACATAAACTTTAACACAAAAACTGTTAAGAGAGACAAGGAGGGGCACTATATAATGATTAAGGGATCAATACTACAGGAAGATATAACAATTCTCAATGTATATGCACCTAATTACAGGCCACAGGTTTATTTAAAAAATTTGTTAAGAAACTTAAAGGGAGACTTAGACCCCAACACAATAGTACTGGGGGACTTCAATACTTCACTCACAGATATTGACAGATCGACAGGACAGAAGATCAACAAGGAGACAGTAGATTTAAACAACACTATAGCCCAAATGGATCTAACAGATATCTACAGAACTTTTCATCCTACACGTAAAGCATTCACATTCTTCTCAGCAGTACATGGAACCTACTCTAGGATTGATCACATATTAGGCCATAAAGCAAGTCTCAGCAAATTCAAAAGAATTAGAATCATACCATGTAACTTCTCAGACCATGAGGGAGTGAAGTTGGAAATTAGCAACTCAGGAATCTCTAGAGCATATGCAAACACATGGAGATTGAACAACATGCTCCTGAATGAACAATGGGTCACTGAAGAAATCAAAAGAGAAATCAAAAATTTTCTGGAAGTAAATGAGGATAACAGCACAACATACCAAAACTTATGGGATACAGCAAAAGCAGTGTTAAGAGGAAAGTTTATATCAATAGGTGCCTACATCAAGAAACTGGAAAGGCACCAAATAGATGAGCTTTCAATGCATCTCAAGGATCTAGAAAATTTGCAGCAAACTAGACCCAAATCTAGTAGAAAAAGAGAAATAATCAAAATCAGAGAAGAAATCAACAGGATTGAATCCAAAAAAAATTACAAAAAATCAGCCAAACGAGGAGCTGGTTTTTTGAAAAAATAAACAAGATTGACACCCCATTGGCCCAACTAACTAAAAAAAGAAGAGAAAAGACCCAAATCAGTAAAATCAGAGATGAAAAAGGAAATATAACAACAGACACCACAGAAATCAAAAGAATCATCAGAAATTACTACAAGGACTTGTATGCCAGCAAACAGGGAAACCTATCAGAAATGGATAGATTCCTGGACACATGCAACCTTCCTAAATTGAACCAGGAAGACATAGAAAACCTAAACAGACCCATAAGTGAGTCAGAAATTGAATCAGTAATAAAGGCCCTCCCAACAAAGAAAAGCCCAGGACCAGATGGATTCACTGCTGAATTTTACCAGACATTTAAAGAAGAACTAACCCCAATTCTTCTCAAACTATTCAGAACAATCGAAAAAGAGGGAATTCTCCCAAATTCCTTCTATGAAGCCAGCATCACCTTAATTCCTAAGCCAGAAAAAGATGCAGCATTGAAAGAGAATTACAGACCAATATCCCTCATGAACATAGATGCAAAAATCCTCAACAAAATTCTGGCCAATAGACTGCAACAACACATCAGAAAGATCATCCACCCAGACCAAGTGGGATTCATCCCTGGTATGCAGGGATGGTTCAATATTCGCAAAACAATCAACGTGATACACCACATTAACAGACTGCAGAAGAAAAACCATATGATTATCTCACTAGACGCAGAGAAAGCATTCGATAAAATTCAACACCCTTTCATGATGAAAACCCTAAGCAAACTGGGTATAGAAGGCACATTCCTCAATACAATCAAAGCAATTTATGAAAAACCCACGGCCAATATCCTATTGAATGGGGAAAAGTTGGAAGCATTTCCACTGAGATCTGGTACCAGACAGGGATGCCCACTCTCACCACTGCTATTCAATATAGTGCTGGAAGTCTTAGCCAGAGCTATTAGGCAAGAAAAAGAAATTAAAGGGATACAAGTTGGGAAGGAAGAACTCAAACTATCCCTCTTTGCAGACGACATGATTCTTTATTTAGGGGACCCAAAGAACTCTACTAAGAGACTATTGGAACTCATAGAAGAGTTTGGCAAAGTAGCAGGATATAAAATCAATGCACAAAAATCAACAGCCTTTGTATACACAGACAATGCCACGGCTGAGGAAGAACTGCTAAGATCAATCCCATTCACAATAGCTACAAAAACAATCAAATACCTTGGAATAAATTTAACTAAGGACATTAAAGATCTCTACAATGAAAATTACAAAACCTTAAAGAAAGAAATAGAAGAGGATACCAAAAAATGGAGAAATCTCCCATGCTCATGGATTGGAAGAATCAATATCATCAAAATGTCCATTCTCCCAAAAGCAATTTACAGATTCAACGCAATACCAATCAAGATACCGAGGACATTCTTCTCAGATCTGGAAAAAATGATGCTGAAATTCATATGGAGACACAGGAGACCTCGAATAGCTAAAGCAATCTTGTACAACAAAAACAAAGCCGGAGGCATCACAATACCAGATTTCAGGACATACTACAGGGCAGTTGTTATCAAAACAGCATGGTACTGGTACAGAAACAGATGGATAGACCAATGGAACAGAATAGAAACTCCAGAAATCAATCCAAACACCTACAGCCAACTTATATTTGATCAACGATCCAAAACCAGTCCCTGGAGTAAGGTCAGTCTGTTTAATAAATGGTGCTGGGAAAACTGGATTTCCACGTGCAGAACCATGAAGCAAGACCCCTACCTTTCACCTTACACAAAAATCCATTCAACATGGATTAAAAATTTAAACCTACGACCCGACACCATCAAATTACTAGAGAGCATAGGAGAAACCCTGCAAGACATAGGTACTGGCAAAGACTTCTTGGAAAAGACCCCAGAAGCACAGGCACTGAAAACCAAAATTAACTACTGGGATTGCATCAAATTGAAAAGTTTCTGTACTGCAAAAGAAACAGTCAGGAAAGTGAATAGGAAACCGACAGAATGGGAAAATATATTTGCAAACTATGCAACAGATAAAGGGTTGATAACCAGAATCTACAAAGAAATTAAGAAACTCCACAACATCAAAACAAACAACCCACTTAAGAGATGGGCCAAGGACCTCAATAGACATTTTTCAAAAGAGGAAATCCAAATGGCCAACAGACACATGAAAAAATGTTCAAGATCCCTAGCAATCAGGGGAATGCAAATCAAAACGACAATGAGGTTTCACCTCACCCCGGTGAGAATGGCTCACATTCAGAAATCCACCAACAATAGATGCTGGAGAGGATGTGGGGAAAAAGGGACACTAATCCACTGTTGGTGGGAATGCAAACTGGTGAAGCCACTATGGAAGTCAGTCTGGAGATTCCTCAGAAACATGAATATAACCCTACCATTCAACCCAGCCATCCCACTCCTTGGAATTTACCCAAAGGAAATTAAATTGGCAAACAAAAAAGCCGTCTGCACAGCAATGTTTATTGCGGCTCAATTCACAATAGCTAAGACTTGGAACCAACCCAAATGCCCATCAACAGTAGACTGGATTAGGAAATTATGGGACATGTACTCTACAGAATACTATACAGCAGTCAAAAACAATGAATTCCGGTCACTTGCAACAAAATGGAGGAATCTGGAAAACATCATGCTGAGTGAATTAAGTCAGTCCCAAAGAGACAAATATCATTTGTTTCCCTTGATTGGCGATGACTAACTGAGCACCAAAGGGGAAACCTGTAGAAGTGAAATGGACACTATGAGAAACAGTGACTCGATCAGCTCTTGTGCTGACTGTTGTTGTACAATGTAATACTTTATCCATGGTAGTATTTTTTTTTTTTCTTTATCCTAGTACTATTGGTTGAACTCTGTAATTAACACACAATTATTCTTAGGTGTTTAAATTTTAACTGAAAAGTGATCTCTGTGAAATATAAGAGTGGGAATAAGAGAGGGAGGAGATGTAAAACTTGGGACATGCTCAATCGGAACGGCCCCAAATGATGGAGTTAGAATTGTGCCAGGGGTTTCCAATACAATCCCATCAAGGTGGCATGTACCAAGGCCATCTCATTAGTCCAAGTGATCAATTTCAGCTCACAATTGATCACACTGATAGGTCTAAGAGTCAAAGGGATCACACAAACAAGACTAGTGTCTGCTAATACTAACTGATAGAATGAAAAAGGGAGAGAATGATCCAACATGGGAAGCGAGATACACAGCAGACTCATAGAATGGCAGATGTCCTAAATAGCACTCTGGCCTCAGAATCAGCCCTTAAGGCATGCGGATCTGGCTCAAGAGCTCATGAGAATATTTTAGGCATGGAAAGCTAAGACACTCTGGAAAAAACAGAAGACCTAAATGAAAGATCTCTGCGAGTGAGATCCCAGTGGAAAGAACGGGGCCATCAAAGAAGGAGGTACCTTTCTCTGAAGGGAGGAGAGAACTTCCACTTTGACTATGGCCCTGTGGGAATAAGATCGAAGTCGGCGAACCCTAAAGGCTTCCATAGCCTCGGCAACTCATGACCAGAGCCTAGGGAGATTACTGACGCCATAAACAAGAGTGTCAAATTGTTAAATCAACATCAGGAGTCACTGTGTACTTACGTCTCATGAGGGATCTGTCCTTAATGTGTTATCCAATATGAAGTGATGCTATTACTAATACTGAAACAGTATTTTTACACTTTGTGTTTATGAGTGGGTGCAAACTGATGAAATCCTTACATAGTATATATTGAATCGATCTTCTTTATATAAAGATAATTGCAAATGATTAAAAAAATCTTGGTGTTAAACTGGAAATTGCATAGACAATTAATCAATTTTTTTAAAAAAAAATCATGTAGGATCTCTGTCCTTAATGTGCTGGTCATTGTGAATTAATACTATAACTAGTACTCCAACAGTATTATCATTTTGTGTCTCTATGCGAGGGCAAACCGTTGAAATCTTTACGTAATATGTACTAAATTGATCTTCTGTGTATAAAGAGAATTGAAAATGAATCTTGATGTGAACAGAAGGGGAGAGGGAGCGGGAAAGGGGAGGGTGGGGGGAGGGAGGGAAGTTGTGTGTGGGGGGAGCCATTGTGGTCCATGAGCTGTTCTTTGGAAATTTATATTCTTTAAATAAAAGCTTTATATAAAAAAAAAATAAAAAAAAAATAAATTAAAAAAAAAAAAGAAAATCCCAAGAATGTTTCGTCAATAGGAGCCCTGTCCATCAACAGTCACTCTGTTAGAAATTCTTTGTCCACTTTCTATCACTATAGGACGTCCCCGAGGCTGGGACTTAACAAAGAAAAGGAAAAGCCCGAACAGCCTGGCGTCAGATCCTGCCACTAGGGGAGGCCCTCCTGGTGGAGGTGAGGCCTGACCGCCGCTCAGAGATCAGGCACACCCCTCACCCTTCTGAGAACGAACCCTCCTGAGGGAGGGGCCCTCAGGGACTTCCCACAGGCTCCACCTCTTCCACATCCCACCTTGGGGCCAGGGTCCAGCACAGTGGGTTAGGCCACCACCGGTGACACCGGCCTTCTATATGAGCCATGTCCCAGCTGCCCCACCTCCGATCAGTCCCTGCTAATGCACCTGGGAAAGCAGTGGAGGATGGGCCAAGAGCGTGGGCCCCTGCACCACGTGGGAGACCCGGAGGAAGCTCCTGGCTCCTGGCTTCAGCTCCATGGCAGCCATCTGGGGAGTGAACCAGCGGATGACACAGCTCTCTCTGTCTCTTCCTCTCTCTCTAACTCTGCCTTTCAAATACAATGAATGAACTTTTTATCAAAACAAAATAAAACATCACCTCCTCCCACGTGGCTACTCTGGGGACCAAGCTTCAAACACACAGACTCGGGCAACAATCCATAGAAGAGATCAAAATGGAGAAATTTTTTAAAAATATATTTATTTAGGACGACAAATGTAGGTTCATTACATGTGAGCGTACATTCATGGGAAAATCACAACTTTTTTCTTTTCAAAAGTAGTGAGAAATTGGCACTGCTTCCCATTTTTACAAATCTCTTTAGCGCCTGTGTTAATAGAAGACAGCTGGATGCTCATATTTGCTTCTGCCTTCAATCTGTTGTGTGACGTTGTTTTGGTTGAAGCGAATCCAGCTTCACAGATAGATACATCGTTAGTAAAAGGAGAAATGGATTAATACACGTTTCATACAGTTCTGAGCTCAACACCACTCCCCAAAGTTCAACAATGGGTAGATTTTAAAAATTGTTATTTGAAAGACAGAGAGAGAGAGATCTTTCATCTGCTGGTTCACTCCCCAAGTACCCACAATAACCAGGCCTGGGCCAAGGAAAACCAGGAGCCCTGAGCTCCCACATGAGTGCCAGGGCCTCAAGTGTTTGATCATCACCCACGACCTTCTCAGCATGTGCCTTTCTAAACCGGGCACTGACACAGGATGCAGGTGGCCCCAGGGCATCGTAGCCCTCGTGCCAAAGGCTTACTCAGGTGATAGATCCTTTTTTTTTTTTTTAAAGATTTATTTATTTGAAAGTCAGAGTTACACAGAGAGAGGAGAGGCAGAGAGAGAGAGAGAGAAGTTCATTCCCCAGATGTGCTGATCCGAAGCCAGGAGCCAGGAGCTTCCTCCAGGTCTCCCAAGGGCAACTCCAGTTCAAGGCCTAAAGGGAATAAGACAAGGAGAGAGACACATGTTGATGTCAAGAGAGAAAAATGATCAGAGAGAAGGCGTGCTCACAGAGCTCCCACCCCAGGGGGACTCTGGCTTACACGTATTTGTCCTGAGGAATGGAGCCCAGGTATAATGACAGCTGGGGCACAGAAGTGGGTGGGAGATGTGTTACAAGGCTTGTTGGGTGGGCATTGTGGTGCAGCAGGTTAAGCTGCCACTTTGGGAGGCCTACAGCCTCAGTTTGGGTCCCAGCTACTCTGCTTCCAATCCAGCTTCCTGCCGAAGTGCCCTGGGAGCCAGTGGAAGATGGCCCAGGCACTTGGGCCCCTGCCACCCAGATGGGAGACCTGAATGGGGTGGAATTCCTAGCTCCTGGCTTCAGCCTGGCCCAGGCCTAGCTGTTGTGGAAATTTGGGGAGTGAACCAGAGGATAGAATATCTCTCCCCCAACCCCCGTTGATTTGCCTTTCAACTAGATAAAAATAAATAGACATTAAAACAAATTCAGACAGACTTGCCTAGAAGGGAATTTTGCCGGGAACTCAAAGCAATGTTTTTACATCTGCTTTCCCCAAATCCCATCTACTCGCAGGACAGTTAGGATAATTATTCACACACACACACACACACACACACACACACATACACACAACATAGATGAAGGTTTAGCAAAGCTACTGGACCAACCAAACTTCTAGATTTTTTTTCCTACCATTAAAATCCCTTCTATTCTAAAAACAAAATGGGGGTGGGCATTTGACCAAAGATTAGAACTCCACTTGGGATGCTTGCATACCCTACTGGAGTGCCTGGGTCCAGTCCTGGCCCGGCTTCTGACTCCACCTTCCTGCTAATGTGCACCCTGGTAATCAATGGTGATGGTTCTGGTAGTTGGGTCCCAGCCTCCCCCGCTGTGGGAGACCTGGATTTAGTTTCCTACTCTTGGCTTCAGTCTAGCTCAGCTCAGGCTGATGTGGGCATTTGGTGAGTGAACCAATGATGGGAGTTCTCTCTCCCCCCGCCACCTGCCTTTCAAATAAATTTTTAAAATACCTAAATAAAATTTTAACTAATAATAACAGCATTGGCTTCCTCCATTGAAGACAAAGTAATCTCACATCTATCTAGCCATATATTTTTTTTTTTTTGACAGGCAGAGTGGACAGTGAAAGAGAGAGAGACAGAGAAAGGTCTTCCTTTTGTTGTTGGTTCACCCCTTCAATGGCTGCTGCGGCCGGTGCGCCGCAGCCGGTGCATCGCGCTGATCCGAAGCCAGGAGCCAGTGCTTCTCCTGGTCTCCCATGAGTGTGCAGGGCCCAAGCACTTGGGACTTCCTCCACTGCACTCCTGGGCCACAGCAGAGAGCTGGCCTGGAAGAGGGGCAACCGGGACAGAATCCGGTGCCCTGACTGGGACTAGAACCTGGTGTGCCGGTGCCACAGGCAGAGGATTAGCCTATTGAGCCACAGCGCCGGCCTATCTAGCCATATTTTAAAAACATGTATATAAAATAAATAATCATATATTTTAAACTATATATCAATATATCATATTATCTGTGTGTGTGTATGTGTGTGTGTATAAGTGTGTGTGTGTGTCTGTGTAATGACCAGGGCTGGGTCAGGGTAAAGTCTGGAGCCAGGAGCTTCTTCTGGGTCACCCATAATGGTGACAGGGGCCCAAGCACTTGGGCCATCCTCCATTGCTTTCCCAGGCTATAGCAGAGAGCTGGATCAGAAGTGGAGCAGTGGGACACAAACTGGTGCCCATATGGGACACCAGCATCGCAGGTAATTGTGGTGGGATGAAGAGGTGAAAAGGTCATGCCAAGATGGCCGCTGTTGAGCAAGCATCAATTACTCAGGAATGGCTTTGAAACCCACCTGGCAACAGAGCCTGCCTGACAACAGGCTGTGATTGGTTAGGGCATAAACCACCCCTTGACCGGATTGGCTGTCTTGGCTATTTAAGCTGTTGTACCAACTGAAATAAACGAGTCTGTGGGCCGCTCGCCTCTGGCCTGCTTTCACCCGACTCCCGGGGGCTGAGTGGTGACTCTGCGCCTCTTACCCCCACTGCGTTCCTCCTCTCAGAACAAATCCACAGAAGAAATCAACTGCAACAGGAAATGGCTTTACTCGCTATGCCACAATGCTGCCCCTTGTCCCCCTCCCAACCCCGGTAAGCTCAAATCAACACAAATGAAAAAGAACTAGTATTTCCTCCTCCCTAGTGGGAGATCCAACACTATTTTCATATCTGGGCTTACAGAATCCAAAAGATGCCCAACCCACTGCTTTTAGTAACAGTCTCTGACAAAACGTTGGGAAGCTTGAGCAACCCATGCTGATGTGGGCAAGCCAAGGAGGCCTTAGGGGTAAGGAGCTGAGGACTACCCACACCCAAGCCACGGGTATCACACAAATCCCGTCATCTTCCATGCTGATTCAGTATGGCTGAAGACAGCATACCCACTCATCGTGCAGCCAAGCCATGCCACCTTGGAGAACACCACACACATGTACTTCCTCCAAGCCGTGTCTTCATTGATCTCTAATCAAACCCTGCCCTAAGCACCCACCTACCCTACCCTATCAGTATAATGATCCCAGCCTAGGTAGGGGCAGTGCGCTCTGTTGATGTTCACATTCACGTCTGAATGTGTAGTATTCTCTTGCCTTTCAAGAAATCCTTCTCTTCTGTTCACTGCCACTACTCACAGCCCCCACACCGTTCCTAGAAGACAAGAACCTACACTAAGTCCAGGCGTAGTCAGGGCTCTCGATCTCCCCGACATAATCTGGGGGTCCCATCCCCACAACAATACCAGCTCACTTTTAATCTTGCTACCTGCCGTGGAAGACTCCGAAGTGGATGACCTTGGAAGAGACAGGTGTTGGGCAGCCGGAAAACAGTTGATTCCACATTCCTGCTCCAGACCTGTCCCTCAGCTGCTACAACATCCCATTCCAAGAAATCAGCCCTCTGCCCAAGGAGCTGGCCCCGTCGGGAAGTCCCTGGATAGGGAGAGCTGAGGGCTGTGACCTTGAAGTGGTCATATTGATTCTTTACAAAGCAAGATGCCTTTCCAAGTAAGCCAGTGATCACCTTAAGCAAAGGCCCCTGAGACAGAGACATTTCTTGGCATCAGATCAGGTTCAAGAGGAAGCCTCTGCACAAGGCCTTTGTGTGGGTTGTGGATGGTGCTCCATGGCTTCAGGGCACAGCAGGCCCCAGGTTGGGTGCACCTCAGGGATCAGTTGTGATCAGCACTTCTGGGACTTAAACCTCTTCCTCCCTGAGCTCATTATTCCCTCATTTTGCAAGGAAAGGGGCACCCTTTGCTGCTGACTGGCTTTCTATACTAATGAACTATTTAAAATTCGTCTCTGGTGCCTGCCACATCGCTGTTATGCAACTCATGTCCCCCAAGGAGCCATGGTTTGGAGAGACTGGGGCGGCCGGAGGAGCGAGGCGGAAGGGCAGGTGCCACGCACGTGACAGCCAGCAGACGTGCGCCGCAGCACCCAGATTTGTGTCTCTTCCAGATGGCTCCAGGCTCCGGGGACACATTTCTGGTGTAGGTCTCTGTCAGGCCCTCCTGTATTTTCACTTTTAATGACTCAAGGGGGCGGGTAAGGGGCGATGTGCTGACAAAAAAAGCACAGGACCAATCCTGCTGATGTCTGGTACCTGGTTGTCTCTGCTGCCCAGTTCCCTGGTGGAAGAGCACTACTGCGAGGAGCCGTCGTTGTGAGCATCTGTGCACTGGAGCTTCACGGAGCTACAGCTAATGTATATTGTGTGGGGGAGACTCGGGGACTAATGGTGGTTTGATTGGCTTTAGATGGTTTCTTATTGTCTCGCCCTTTCTCTAGTGACGTGTTGGCAGAAGTTGCAAAAAGAATCCGGAAACCCAGCGTCCCGCGCTCAGCATTGAAATCATCCAGGCGCTTTCAGGTTTGCAAACAAAATAGCAAGGGTGGGGGAAGGGTAGGGGTGTGTGCTGAAAGCCTTCCCGAGAAATATTTGCTGTCTGATTTAGAGCTCTCCCCGCCCCCACAGCAAAAGGAGATTTTCCAGAAAATTCATTATCCTCCCCCAAGGGGTACTGACTTTGAACTCTTATTGCCGAGGAAACTTCTCAGTCGTAAACTGGAATTGAGCTGGGAAATGAAAATACATGAAAGACTTTCTGGACTCAATCACAAGACCCAGGAGTTGTGTGGTTTTTTTTTTTTTTTTTTTTTTTGGAGACGCAAAGGTAAAGAATCCATTCTTTGTTTTTTGTTTCCTTGGCTAAACTGAATACAAATGAAGTTTTCCTACTCAGGTGGTCCTTATGGGTTGCCATGGATCTCTGAGTCCTAGGCAAATCTCTCCCTAGGCTTAAGCACAGAGAACAGGCTCTTGCTCCCCAGTCTGTTTGAAATCTGGCCCCCAGGGGAGAAAAGTTTCCCAGTTGCTTAGAGCATTCTAGCTGTTGGGCATTTTAGCTTCCTTTTCCTAAGGAATCCGGCTGTCTAGACTTGGGGCTGCTCCTCAGTGCTACAGCCCCGAGCTCACAGCTGCAGAGAAGTGAAGTCGAGTGTCTTGGTAGTTAATCTTCTAACAGCCACCTTTTAGAACTCTTAGGAAAGCTTGCACACAGACGTTTTGCAGCTGAATCGTCTTCTTGCTGAGGGATGCCAAGGTAACCAGATCTGCCTGGCACCTAAAGGCCTGATTAACCACAGCGTCTTCCTCTCGGACTCGGGCCAGCAGTGGGCCTCCCTCCACATCCGGGACAGCCCGGCCCAGGCCCTTCAGCCAATCACTCCGCTCTCCATGCAGGTGTTTCCCACTGCAAGAGAGCAGAAACAGCATCAGGAGATGCCTCCGGACGAACAGGGAACACAACAATAAAATAAAGGAAGACAAAAGCTTCCAGGAGAAAACCCCTTTGGTCTGCGCATGCATTGCATTTTCCTTTTGTTCTAGCTAGACTCTTTTATAGAGGAACCCAAAAGAAAGGGGAGAGAGCACTGAAGAAGACATACGGGATTGAAATTAGCCGTTATCTTCAGGATGCCACAGGATTGCACATGGGATAATGAATTAAATGAAGTAGAAACCATGGGCTGAACTGGAAATGTGCTTCGTGCCTAATGTAATTAATCTCTATTGAAACAGCTAAGCCATTTAATTTGTGTTGCATGAATAATGAAATGAAAGGGGCACGTAGGAATTAACTTCTTAACCGGTAGAGAAGATGCCGCCTCCAAGCTGAAGAATAGGTGGAGATTTTCCTGACAACTGGATCTGTGTTGATTGGTCTCAGGTCCTTTCTCACTGGCTGGTCGAAGATTGGTGTTGTTGCTAGTCGTTTCTAGGGCTTCTGGAGGCGGAACGCATGTGGACTGTGACCCGAAGGGTACACAGACAGCTCAGAAGGCTGCTAACGCCGTAGTCTTTTTCCTCACAGCGATCAAACTTCTCCTTTCAGTGTTTGAAAACAGTTGGTGAGAGAGTTGTCTCGCAGCTGTTTCTCCATCGGTCTGTGCCTGTTGGGACTCCCAGCGGCAATCCCTCGGGAGGGACTCAGCCACCTTGCTGTCCATGCTATGCATGGAAATCCACGCCACCTCTTTAAATTCCTTTAGCACGTAACACGGTTTTACGGAGGACTTAGTGGTAGCGCATGGACAGGTTATGGACCCCACCAACCCCTTGGTGTGCCAGCCCATGCCTCTGCCTGCCTCCACATTGCAGACATCATTCTCATCATAGCCCCGGGTACGAACATCTGGGGACAGGAAGGAGAGGTGAGCTGTTGAATACTATTTCTCAAATGCAAACACAGAAAGATCTATGAGACGCCAATCTAAATCCATACTCTGCAATCTAGGGAAAATATTATCTGAAACAACACTGATTTGGAGGGCTGGGTGTAACTCGGATGGAAATGCGCCCTCTGTTCTTTCTGCCAGCCATCTATTTTCTCATCCTTTGCTCCCATCATCACTGGAACAAACACACTCTCGCTGCTGAGTCGGTGAACAGGATGGAGCTCTGATTACCATTGTGTGGAGAAAATGTCATCCTACAGGGGAAGCATTAGCGGCTAGAGGCAAGAAAGAGACACAAGGGGAAGCATTTGGTGGTTTCTAAACACAAGCAAAAGCAGTCTCAATTACAGTTGGGTGCTACAAGTTACAGAGTGGTTTTAGCTAAAGAGAAAAGGCAACTTTTTTCCTGAAGTTTTCAGACATCAAAATTGTGAGTATTTATGGGGTGCTATTTGATGTTGTGGTGCCTGGAGACTAAAAATATATGTATCTCTTCAAACATTTAACTTTCCTTTACAACAAAAACATCCAAAGTCCTATTTTCCAATCTTTTTCATAGCAAAATATAGAGTATGTTCACATTATCTATAATTGGCATATTGTGCAATAGAACAACAAAACTGCTTACTCCCGTCTAGCTACAACCTCCTAATCATTAATCAACCTTACCCAGCCCCACTGCTTTTCTCCTCAGACTCTGGACAGCACCATTGTGTCCATGAGGTCCCCTTTCTGTTTTTTTAGACCTGTGCTTTGATTGAGATCATGCAATCTTGTCTCTCTGCACTTCACTTATTTCTCTTCACATAGGGGCCTGCCATGTTGTTGCCAGTGACAAGATGGCCGCTTTCCATGGCTGAGGAGGTGCAAGCTCCCTTGTGCGTTTGCACATTTCCTTTGTCTGTTGCCCATGGCTCTACCCTTCGGTTTCCTTCCATTTCTTGGCTACTGTGAATACTGCTGCAATAAACATGGCGCTACAAACGTAGGCACCCAGGAGTGGGATGGCTGGGTCATATGGAAGTTTTTTCCCTAGATTCTTGAGGAACCTGTGTACTCTTTTCCACATGGCTGTACTAATTTACAATCCCACCAACATGTGCAACGTTTCCCTTTTCTCTACATTTTGTCAGCATTTTTGCTATCATGTGTCTTTTTGAAGAGTAGCCCATGTAACTAGAATAAGGGTTATGTCGTGATGGATTTGATTTGCATTTTCCTGATTTTTAGTGATGTGGAGCGTTTTTTCATGGGCCTGTTGGTAATTCGTATGTCTTCCTTTGAGAAATTTATGTTTCTATCTACTGCCAATGTTTAAGTTGATTTGGTTTCTTTCTTTCTTTCATTTGTTTAAACTACTGAGTTATTTGAGTTCCTTATATATTCTGGGTATCAACCCCTTGTCAGCTGCATAACGAGTAAATGTTTGCTCCTCCCCTGTAGCTGTCTCTTCGCTCTGATGATGCTCTCTTTTGCCGGGCAGAGGCTCTTTTCATTTCCCTTTTTTTCCCTGTGCTTTTGGGATCTCATCTAGAAAATCTTTGCCCATTTCAGTGTCCTGAAGAGTTTTTCCTATGTTTTCTTTGAGTAGTTTCAAAGCTTCAGATCTCATATTTGGGTATCTAAGCCATTTTAAGTTTTGTGTGCGTAGTAGGAGATAGGAGTCTAATTTCATTCTTCTCTATGTGGAGATCCATTTCGCAGCACCATTTACTGAACACCACCCTTCTCTCTCTCTTTTTTAAAGTTCTCTCTCACATACACACACTCTCTCTCTTTAAAGATTCATTTTATTTATTTGAAAGACAGAGTTACAGGTAGAGATAGAGCCAGAGAGAGAGAGAAAGAGAGAGGTCTTCTACCCATGGTTCATTCCCCAAATGGCCACAATGGTCAGAGCTGAGATGATCTGGAGCCAGGAGCCAGGAGGTTCCTCCAGGTCTCCAATGTGGATGCAGGGGCCCAAGGACTTGGGGCCATCTTCTGCTGCTTCCCCAGGCCATAGCAGAGAGCTGGAGCGCAAATGGAGTGTACAGGATTCAAACTGGTGCCCATATGGGATGCCAGCACTGCCGGCTGGGGCTTCAACCTGCTGCGCCACAGCACCGGCCCTTGCCCTTTTCTCAATATGTATTCTTAGCACCTTGCTCAAACAGCAGCTGGATATAGATGTACGGGCTTACTTCTGTTCTGGCCCATTGGTCTATGTTTCTGTTTTTATATCAGAACGATGATGTTTTAATACTGTTACTTGTGATATATTTTAAAGTCAAGTAATGTAATGCCTCCCACTTTGTTCCTTTTGCTGAGGACCATTGTGGTTCCATTCAAATTTTAGTAATTTTTTTTTTGCTCTATGAAAAATGTCATAGGAATTTTCATTGGCATTGCATTGAATCTGTAAATCATTTTGGGTAGTACTCACATTTTAATAATATTGATTCTTCTAATCCATGAACATGGGATGATTCTCCATTTCTTTTTGTCATCTTCAATTTCTTTCATCAATTATTTATAGTTTTCATTGTAGAGATCTTTTTTTTAAAAGCTTTTATTTAAAGAATATAAATTTCCAAAGTACAGCTCATGAATTACAATGGCTTCCCACCCCCATAACTTCCCTCCCACCTGCAACCCTCCCCTTTCCTGCTCCCTCTCCCCTTCCATTCACATCAAGATTCATTTTCACTTCTCTTTATATACAGATGATTAGTTTAGTATATATTACGTAAAGATTTCAACAGTTTGCCCTCACATAGCAACACAAAGCGAAAAATACTGTTGGAGTACTAGTTATAGCATTAAATCACAATGTACAGCACATTAAGGACAGAGATCCTATATGATTTTTTTTTAAAATTGATTAATTTCTATTCAATTTCCAATTTAACACCAAGGTTTTTTTTTTTTTCATTTTCCATTATCTTTATATACAGAAGATCGATTCAGTATATACTAAGTAGATTTCATCAGTTTGCACCTACACAGAAACACGAAGTTAAAATACTGTTTCAGTACTAGTTATAGCATTACTTCACATTGGACAACACATTAAGGACAGAGATCCTACATGGGGAGCAAGTGCACAGTGACTCCTGTTGTTGATTTAACAATTTGACACTCTTGTTTATGGTGTTAGTAATCTCCCTAGGCTCTAGTCATGAGTTGCTGAGGCTATGGAAGCCTTTAGGGTTCGCCGACTTCGATCTTATTCCGACAGGGTCATAGTCAAAGTGGAGGTTCTCTCCTCCCTTCAGAGAAAGGCACCTCCTTCTTTGATGGCCCCATTCGTTCCACTGGGATCTCACTCACAGAGATCTTTCATTTAGGTCTTCTTTTTTTTCCAGAGTGTCTTGGCTTTCCATGCCTAAAATACTCTCATGGGCTCTTGAGCCAGATCCGACTGCCTTAAGGGCTGATTCTGAGGCCAGAGTGCTATTTAGCACATCTGCCATTCTATGAGTCTGCTGTGTATCTTGCTTCCCATGTTGGATCATTCTCTCCCTTTTTGATTCTATCAGTTAGTATTAGCAGACACTAGTCTTGTTTGTGTGATCCCTTTGACTCTTAGACCTATCAGTGTGATCAATTGTGAACTGAAATTGAACACTTGGACTAGTGAGATGGTATTGGTACATGCCACCTTGATGGGATTGTATTGGATTCCCCTGGCACGTTTCTAACTCCATCATTTGGGGCAAGTCCGATTGAGCATGTATGTCCCAAATTGTATATCTCCTCCCTCTCTTATTCCCACTCTTATATTTACCAGGGATCACTTTTCAGTTAAAATTTAAACACCTAAGAATAATTGTGTGTTAATTACAGAGTTCAACCACTAGTACTAGAATAAAAAAATACTAACATGGATAAAGTATTACATTGTACAATAACAGTCAGCACGAGAGATCTTTCACTTCTTTTTGTTTGATTTCTTTCTAGATATTTTATCAGTATTTTCTGGTTAGCTATTAGGAATGAGATTGCTGGACTGGTGCGGTGGCGTAGCAGGTTGGGCTGCTGCCTGCAGTGCCTGCATCCCATGTGGGAGCCAGTTCAGTTCCCAGCTGCTCCACTTCTGATCCAGCTCTCTGCTACAGCCTGGCAAAGCAGTAGAAGATGGCCCAAGTGCTTGGGCCCCTGTGCCCGCGTGGAGACCTGGAGGAAGCTCTTGGCTCCTGGCTTCAGATCCGCCCAGCTCCAGCTGTTGTGGCCATTTGAGGAGTAAACCTGCAAATGGAAGACCTCTCTCTAACTCTGCCTCTCTGTAACTGCCTTTATTTATTTATTTATTTATTTTATTTTATTTTATTTTATTTTATTTTATTTAACAGGTAGAGTTACAGACTGAGAGAGAGAGACAGAGAGAAAGGTCTTCCTTCCATTGGTTCACTCCCTAAATGGCCGCTATGGCCAGAGCTATGCTGATCCAAAGCCAGGAGCCAGGTGCTTCCTCCTGGTCTCCCATGCGGGTGCAGGGGCCAAGCACTTGGGCCATCCTCCACTACCCTCTTGGGCCACAGCAGAGAGCTGGACTGGAAGAGGAGCAACCGGGACAGAACCTGGCATCCATAGGGTTGCGGGCACTGCAGGCGGAGGATTAGCCAAGTGAGCCACGGCGCCGGCCCCTGTAACTGCCTTTCAAACAAATAAATATTTTTTAAAAATGAGATTATTGTCTTGATTGCTTTTTCAGATGACTCATAATTGGTAGATAATGTTGGCACCAAATTTATGAGCTTTGATGAATTTGCTTATTAGTTCTTTCTGTATTGTCCACCTTTTAATATTCCAAAATGGTAAGTATAATTTTTCTCAGCTTCACACTAAAGATATAAATAGCTCACATATAGCACATGTGTAATATTAGAGCATTCTCACCAGTGAGATTTCTGCCTGCTGATTTACTCTTCTTAATAGCATTGTTTTCTTTCAGTTTAAAAAATGGCCTTTGACATTTAAAAAATATATTTATTTGTTTTTTTAAAATAAGAGTTGAGAGAGAGAGAGAGAGAGAGAGAGAGAGCGAGCTTCTATCTGCTTGTTCACTCTCCAGGTGGCTGCAATAGCCAGGATTGTGCCAGGCTGAAGTCAGGAGCCAGGAGATTCACCTGAATCTCCCAGTTGGTGGTAGGGACATGAGTACTTGGGACATCTTCTGCTTCTTCCTATGGGCCACTAGCAGGGAGTTGGATCAGAAGTGGAGCATCCAGGACATGAACTGGTGCCCATGTGGGATGCCAGTGTTGCAGGCAATAGTTTACTTGCTGCGCTACAATGCCGGCCTCTAACATTTATTATATTACAGGTGTAGTGGTAATAACTTCTTCCAGCTTTTTTCTGGGAATGTCCTTATATCTCCCTCTTATCTTAAAGATAGCTTTACTGGTTCAGTGTTCTTAGCAGGCACTTATTTTTTCCTTCAGCACAGTAAAAGTCTCATCCCTTTCTTTATTGGCCTGTGTGCTTTCTGCTAATAAGTCTGCAGTCTGGCGAACTGGGAAACATGTTTGTGTTATTTGCTTCTTTCTCTCGCAGTTTTGAGAATCCTCTCTTTATTTTTATCTTTTAGAGTTTGATTATAGTATGCCTTGGGATGCTTGGGTAGTTGTATCTTTTGCCCAGTTTGGAGAATTTTCTGTCATTATCTTCTTGAATATGATTTCTATCCTTTTGGAACCCTCAACTCCCTGTTGAATCTCAGCTAGGAAATTTGCTGTTTTCATTTTGTCCCATTGGTCTTGTAAACTTTCTTCATTCCACTTGATTCTTTCTTTCTTTTTTTTTTATATAACGCTTTTATTTAAAGAATATAAATTTCCAAAATACAGCTCATAGATTACAATGGCTTCCCCCCCCATAACTTCCCTCCCACCCGCTACCCTCCCCTTTCCTGCTCCCTCTCCCCTTGCTTCACATCAAGATTCATTTTCACTTCTCTTTATATACAGAAGATCAGTTTAGTATATATTACGTAAAGATTTCAACAGTTTGCCCTCACATAGCAACACAAAGCGAAAAATACTGTTGGAGTACTAGTTATAGTATTAATTCACAATGTATAGCACATTAAGGACAGAGATCCTACATGATATATATATATTTAAATTGATTAATTTTCTATGCAATTTCCAATTTAACACCAAGATTTTTTAATCATTTTTGATTATATATAGAAGATTGATTCAGTATATACTAAGTAAAGATTTCATCAGTTTGCACCCACACAGAAACACAAAGTGTAAAAATACTGTTTCAGTACTAGTTATAGCATTACTTCACATTGGACAACACATTAAGGACAGATCCCTCATGAGACGTAAGTACACAGTGACTCCTGTTGTTGACTTAACAATTTGACACTCTTGTTTATGGCGTCAGTAATCTCCCTAGGCTGTAGTCATGAGTTGCCAAGGCTATGGAAGCTTTTAGGGTTCGCCGACTTCGATCTTATTCCGACAGGGTCATAGTCAAAGTGGAGGTTCTCTCCTCCCTTCAGAGAAAGGCACCTCCTTCTTTGATGGCCCCATTCGTTCCACTGGGATCTCACTCACAGAGATCTTTCATTTAGGTCTTCTTTTTTTTCCAGAGTGTCTTGGCTTTCCATGCCTAAAATACTCTCATGGGCTCTTGAGCCAGATCCGACTGCCTTAAGGGCTGATTCTGAGGCCAGAGTGCTATTTAGCACATCTGCCATTCTATGAGTCTGCTATGTATCTTGCTTCCCATGTTGGATCATTCTCTCCCTTTTTGATTCTATCAGTTAGTATTAGCAGATACTAGTCTTGTTTGTGTGATCCCTTTGACTCTTAGACCTATCAGTGTGATCAATTGTGAACTGAAATTGAACACTTGGACTAGTGAGATGGTATTGGTACATGCCACCTTGATGGGATTGTATTGGAATTCCCTCGCACATTTCTAACTCCATCATTTGGGGCACGACTGATTGGCATGTCCCAAATGGTACATCTCCTCCCTCTCTTATTCCCACTCTTATATTTACCAGGGATCACTTTTCAGTTAAAATTTAAACACCTAAGAATAATTGTGTGTTAATTACAGAGTTCAACCACTAGTACTAGAATAAAAAAATACTAACATGGATAAAGTATTACATTGTACAACAACAGTCAGCTCAAGAGTGGATCAAGTTACTGTTTCTCATAGTGTCCATTTCACTTCAACATGTTTCTTTCTTTTTAAAACCACTTGTATGTGTGAATTTCAGAAATTTTTGCACAAAAATAAACTTACTTGTTAATTGTGCTTTTTATTTCTCAAAAAAATTTATTTTACTTGGAAGGCAGAGTTGTAGAGAGGGAGGGAGAAAGAGAGAGAGAGAGAGAGAGACTTGCTAATTCACTTCCCAGATTGCTGCAATGGTCAAGGCTGGTCCAGTCTGAAGCAGGGAGCCTGGAACTCCTTCCAAGTCTCCTCCATGGGTGGCAGGGGCTTAAATCCTTGGGCCTCTTCTGCTGCTTCTCCAGGCCATTAGCAAGCGGCTGGATCAGATGTGTGTTTTGTCAGATAGTGTCTTCAAGCTCATTGATCCTGTCTTCTGTTTGAACTACTCTGTGATTGGTGCTTTCTATTGTGTTTTTAATTTCACTTACTAAACTTTTCATTTGAAGGGTTTCTGTTTGATTTTGTTTAGTTACTTCCATGCATCAAATTTCTGTTAGAATATTAAACTGTTTCTCTGTGTTGTTTTGAGGTTTGTTGAGTTTCCTTGAAGCAACTATTTTAAAGTCTTCACCCATGCAATTGAACATTTCAGTTCCTGGAAGGTTCACTTTTTCAACCTTATTATGCTCCACTGGTGAGCTCATGGTTGCCTGGAACTACTTGACTCTGTGATGTGCATTATCATTTGTACATTGATGAATTAATCCCACTAATCTGGCTTTGTGGCGGTCCTTCTAGAAATTCCAAGCAGTGTGTTGATTTTCTTTAAGCCTATTTCAGCACTAGACAGAACCCTAACTTGAAGTTTACATGAAGTCTACCAATGATATTTTTTTTTTTACTGATTCAGTCCTACAGTTTATTCTCCAACCCCAAATTAGTCCCAAATCTGCATTTTGTTTATTGCTTAGAATGAACTGAGATTACTAAATAGGAACATTCCATTCCTACACTTGTTTTCCCAAGCCCGTTGTAGGTTCAAACTCCTGACCCTGTGTTTCCCAGCGCCATGATGCTATATCATATCTGGAGCTCATTGCCCACCAAGACCAGCGTGGTCAATGGTCCAGAGACTTCATCCACACCTTTTTAATATTTCATTCTTCACTACACACAGCTTCAGGGAAAAGAAGTCATTTTGGCAGTCTCCGTTTCACCTTCCTGGTCAGTAACCTGCTGAGCTGGGTATCTACCCTAGGAAAACAAGGTGCTCCCTGGTTCTCCAACACTGCCCTACACACACCATTTCCCTAGCCAAGTCCACCTCCTCATCAAATATGCTTGTCATACCTTTCCTCTTAACTAGCTATGAGACCAAGTAAGACCTCAATAAATGTATACACATTAAGGTGTTAACCCATGTTAAAGCTAATTTCCTTTTGTCAAAATAAATGGGTCTCCAGGTGCTGCATATTACACATTAAGCCTAGTTGATAAAGGAGATTTTGGAGGAAAATTGAGAGAGCTTTCTATTATATCCCATTGCTAAGACGAGCAATTTCCTGGAAATATAAGGGCTCTTTAGAAATTTCATAGAAAATACATTTATCAAAAAATTATGTAAGAGTCTCAAAAATTTTTGCACCAAATAGACACATCTTTTGATGTCCATTTTTTCCCCATGAACTTTTGAAGTACCCTTCTACATTTTGCAACAATAAATGGCTTGCACAGAGAAGTCTCTGGTTGTTCAGCACACTTAGTTCTATATCTTGCTCATCATTCAACATAGGACTTCTGAGAGGGGTCAGAAGAGACATTGCAGTCCCCTGCTTGCTGCCTCTTCTAGATCTTGTGGGAAGCCAGCTGCACATGATACCCAAGCAATCCTTGGGGAGTTGTGGTCAAGAACCAAAGCCTTCTGACAATAGCCATGTGTGAGAACCATCTGGAAAACAGCTCCTCCAGTCCTGTCAAGGCTTCAGATGGCTGATATCTGGACCACAATGTCATATGAAAACCCAAGGTAGAACCAGTTCAGCTGCTCCCAGATTTCTGATCTTCAGAAACTGAGGTCAGAGATGTTTATTGTTTTCTAGTCACCAACTTAAAACTTTAAGTTGCTGCATAATGAATGAAACTACAAAAATACACTGTATATAAAAATACATAAAAGTATGCCAAATTACCAAAATGTAATATTCTTCCTTGTTCTAAAAGGGTTTGAGGCAACATTATGATTCGTTTTATTTGCTTGTGGAATGAAAGATACATTTCAACAGATTTAGTTGTCATTTTATGTCACATTGTGCTACAATGAAGCTTGAATTTTCTTTGGTTTAAAGAACGCTATATTTGTTTACATTCCCTTTTTTGGCCTGCTTCTTAGAAGCAAGGAAAAGCTATCAGTCTTATCAAAAATAGAACTTGGTAATAGCACAGAAAATCAAACTAATTAGAGTAATTTACATATGAATAGAAGTTAATTACTTTTTGGATTATTTTCCACAAATAAATGTTTTCTGTACCTATTCAGAAGAATGATAGGCACTAATAGTGATTTTGAGTTTGAATTAAAAAACAGATCTTCTACCTTTCAATTATGCTGCGTTTTCTACTTTGGACTGAGTAATCTAATTACCCTTAGTTTGCAGAAAATGAGGAATCTGTAGCCAAAAAAAGTCAAGTCAAGAGCCCAGGGTATACAAAGATTTGAGGCTTCTGTACATAAGGAGGCACAGACTTTCCCTGCACCCAGTTATTCCGTGTTCTACAGGATCTGAAAGTTCCTTCCTAAATAACCTATGTAAGTGTTATTCCTTACGTAGCCCAATGAATGTATTCAACTACATTTCTACAATTGAACCGCAGAACCAGTTAATTTGCAACAACTTGAACAAAACGAATATACTTGCTTTTTAGCCAAAACTGAGTGGCTTACACAATAATAGCAGGTATCAGCCCACAAAGTATCTATGGGTCCAAACTTTGGAAATGGCTCAGCCATATGGCTCTAGCTCTGGGTCTCATGGGGCTGCAATCAGGATGGGAGCTGGGAGGCCGTCATAAGATGGCTTGACAAGAGTTGGAGGGTCACTTCCAAGGTATTTCACTCACAAGGCAGCTGGCAGGAGGACTCAGGTTCAGGCCATGTGCCCCCCAACAAGGCATCTGGCTTTCCACAAATGGTCCAAGTCAGGTAGAATAGTGACGTTTCTCACGACCCAGTCTCGTAAGTCGCAAACTGGGATTTCTATTTGCAATATCCTATTGGTTACCCAGGTCATCTCTATTGAATATAGATTTTTAGAGGGACAATGTGCACATACACTATATCTCTCATAACCATCCCCAAAGGATCTGGTGGTAGCAGTCATTCTCATCAAATCCAAAATGGGTATTCTCAGTTCATTTTTTTATCCTGAGGAAGTTTCCATAATTCATTTTTAAACACTTAATTTTCAGAGCTCTTGAGATGGTGGAGCAGGTGTTGTAGCTCTGTTCCATTCACATATCTCAAGTGTACCTACATGGAGGTCCACAGCTGAACTGTCAAACTCCGTATTAAAATCCAAGTCACGTAGGAAAAGGACAGTGTAGTTCCAATGCAAAGCCCACTATGGAGTTTTTTTTAAAAACTTTTACTTAATAAATATAAATTTCCAAAGTACAACTTTTGGATTATAGCAGCTTCCCCCCCCCCAACCTCCCTCCCACCTGCTACCATCCCATCTCCCACTCCCTCTCCCATCCCATTCACCAAGATTCATTTTCAATTATCTTTATATACAAAAGATCAACTTGGTATATATACTAATATGTCAACAGTTTGCACCCTGACAGATACACAAAGTATAAAGTACTGTTTGAGTTAATTTGCATAGCACAACACATTAAGGACAGAGATCCTACATGGGGAGCAAGTGCACAGTGGCTTCTGTTGTTGATTTAACAATTGACACTCATTTATGATGTCAGCAATCACTTGAGGCTCTTGTCAGGAGTTGCCAGGCTGTGGGAGCTTCTCAGACCACTATGGAGTGGTCTGCACACAGGATTGTTGTGCAACGGAGGTGGCATTTCACCCAACAGTGAAGACACCCCTGAGATGCTGGCTTCCCATATTGGAGTGCCTGGTTCCAGTCCTGGCTTTTCTGTTTCACTCAGCTTCCTGGCAGAGTGCACCCTGGGAGACATCATGCTGGCCAGGTGATGGCTAAATACGTGGGTTCCTGACATCTGTATGGGAGACCCAGGCTGAGGCCCAGACTCCTGGGTTCAGTTTGGCCCAGCCCAGGCTATAGTGGAGGGGCATTTAGGGAGTGTATAAGCAGATGCAAGGTCTCTCTGTCTGTCTGTCTGGCTTTCAAATAAACTTCATTTTTTTGCCTTGAAAGAAAGCATTTGTCTTACTGCATAGGTATTAAAAATAATTTAAAGTTATTACATTGAATCAATAACTCTTACATATTCTGTTGAGCATTCGAAATGCAAAAGTATTAATTATAAAAGTCTCTGAAAAACTAGAACCTTTTGTCCTGAAACTTTCCCAGCTCTCACATCGTTCTAGTCTAATAATGTATGCCACTAGAGCTACTCAAAGTGGAAAGAAAGAAAATGCGTGCTAGGCTTGGACGCAATGAGAGCTACGCACATCACGTTAGAAGGGGGAGTGATTCGGGTGGATGGCGTGCTGTGAAGCCACACTGTGGATTTTTCTTCTTTTTTTTTCAAGCAGTGGGTCATAATGGAATGATTACATGCCTTGGAGCCAAATGGATGCTGTCATGAATTCTTAGTTATATCTGACCTTTGACAAGCCCCTTAAATTCCTTGAGCTTCAGTTCTACAGGAAATGATGCCTAATTTTCAGGTGAATTAGAAGAATTAAGAAAAGCTTTAGCAATGTTATTAGCCTAGATCTCACATTGAGCCTAGCTGGGGGCTGAAGAGGTAGCTCTTCCTGCTCCTGATGCAGTAACACCTCTCTGAAGTTGGATCACATTTAAAATGCACTTAGGAATTTGCCTATGATGCAATCCCTTGTTAACTGTTATTTGCAGAGACCAATCTTTGTGTAAGGAAACCATGACCTTGAAGGGAAAACTAGGCCACGCTGGGTGACTTAGGTTGGCCTTGAGAGGGGTAAAGCACCCCCTTGTGGGCAGTGGGGTCCTCGGGGAACACAAGGAGAGGGAAAGTTTACCTCACCTTTCTCTCTGTCCCCCTGAATTCCGCTACAGAGAGAGGAGCAGCTGGGCCAGTGCCAGAGACAATAAGCAGGAGTTTCTGCCTAAGTACAAGCTCAGTGTTTACAAGGGTAGATGTCTAGCTCAGGCCTTTGACATTACCTGACATTTTGTGCTACAGTTTCTGCTGTGTTAATGGACCTCATTCATATGCTGATAAGACTTCTGGGCTGGTGGCTAGAGGGATGCCTTTAAATTAATACAAAGGACACTGTAAATTTTAATTTACAACAACCTGATCAGCCGGATGGATGTGCTATTCTCATCGTAAATTTCACTGTGGTTACACAGCTTGAGTGGATAATTAGAAAACGCACCGTTACTCTTACACTGAGTACAATATGTATTTTGTTTTTAGCCTCACTTCTTCGAACAGCTCAAAGAGTAAATTAAATTTATGGCACAATCTCCATGGAGGTGTGTGCAGGGATACTCTGTCACCCAACAAAGGGCACTGGAGATTGTCTGGCCCACTGCTTCATTTTATCACGGAGAAAATTCCAGAAGGCAAGGGATTTCCCAAGGCTATGCAGCCACTGAGAAGTAATCTGGTGCCAGAACCTAATTTCCTGTTTCCCAATGCAATTCTCATTCCTCTTTGTTTTACATCAACACAGAGCAAAATGTGGTGACACTCTAGATGAGAGAGCTCAGGTTTGGTTTTCTTTTGCTTATCCACTCACACTTTATTTTAAAGAAATTAAAGCATCTGCCAGCTTCTCTATGGAGTATGAATTCTCTGCTGAGTAACCAGAGTGTTTGTTGTGATTTTTGGGGGATAGCAATTTCGCTCCCTTTCTTTTTACACCCTCGGGGCTGATTGTCATCTGCTTCATGCAGACTATTGGCATGCATGCTGCTACAACCCCCTGCTTCTCTCTCTCCCTACCGTGGTAGACCTGTTCATTTCATTGCAGTACCTATCCTGACTGAGGCAGCACATCCTACAATGACAAGAAAGACCCCAAGGCTTCCATTCTCCTCACAGAATCCTGTAAGTTCCCTTCCTTCATGGAGCCTGGAGGGTTGCTTTAAAGAAAGAACAGATTCCCAAGTACCATCTCAAGCCCTGAACTGGAACCACTGGGCTTGAAATCCACATTTTTAACAAGAACCCCAGGTGATTCTTAGGCACAGCAAAATTTGCAACCCACACTCCTGTGAAAATCAACGGCTGTTGCATTCACCCAGCACTTTGCACGTGTGCCATTTTAGCATCTGTCATTTTCTAAGTGAATAAAATAGTGTAGGTATTGTACCATTGGCTCCTTAATAATAGTGTTCCAGTTTCACACTTGCCTCCCTGTCCCAAAGATCCCAGAGGCACTTAGTGAATAGATTAGCAATTCAATTTATTAAATGACTCCATAATTAAATGTGAAGTTACATTAGTCATTCTTAACACACACTTTTATCCCCAGGAAAGCAATACAAAACTTTACTTCCTGTGTTAAAGAAAGTCTACTTTGTAAACTGCCAAACTTGACCAGAAGCGCAGTGAGGACAGGAAGGAGGCTGTTCTGGCTTTGATTGCCCAGCATCGCTACCTTGATCCTCCTCCTACCCACTCTGTTGGGCACCTCTGTTCCTCGTCCTCCATCCATGGATTCTCGGCCCCTGGCCAGCTGTATTCCAGCTCTTAGAGTAGGGTATATAGGTCCCTGCAAAACTAATCAGCACACATCCACCTGCTGTCCACAGTGTGGTCAGGAATGTGTGTGGCTCAGCTAGGACCTATCAGAGACAGAACTCAGCTCTTAGAGGAGCTTCTGCGTGTGGGGGAGAAACCGTGTAACCACTGAAGGAATATTAAAACTAAGCAGGACCCCCCCCTCTCTTCTGACCCTTGCCAGATTGACTTTTGACCTACTTTCTGGATTCCTGACTCGGGGAGGGGTTGAGGCCTGTCTTTACTAAATAGACATGGTGATGCCTGGGCAGGAAGAGATAATACCAGAATGTGGCCTTGTAAAATTAGGGGAATGGCCCACCGAAACTAGGACCCAGACAAACCTGTTCACCTTGATAGGCATCCGGTTGATGAACTTAGGGTTTTATTTAACCTTAGGAAATGTATGGTAAAAGTGACCCTTACCTGTTGTAAATCTGGCCAATGGCTGATGTTATCTGTACCCTGGACCTGTACACTTTGTGCTCACGGGATTCCCCGTTCCCTGGGTTCCCATGTGAAATATGTTCTACAGATTCTTCAAAGCTTTTGTGTAACTATAAAAAGCTGATGCGATTTGTACTCAGGGTCGCTCGCTCACATTTGTGACGCTGCGACCCCAGCATGCTGGTCAATAAAATACTCTACTTGCATTTTGCATGAGAGACTGTCTCTTGGTGTATTCTTTACTCCGGCACGGGCATAACACCACGTTCAGCTCACCACGGTGCTGTGGACAGCAAAGCACAGAGGCAAAGAAATAGTCCCAAATGACCTCAATGAGTGGATGAAATCTAACCACTGCTGAAGCCAACTTTATGTTTGGCTTCTCTAGTTATGGGAGGCAATGATCCCTTTTTATTATCTAAGTCACTTGGATCTGGGGGTTCAAGTCCATGTGACCACAAGTCCTTGAGTAATCACAGGTATGGGCCACGTTTATCTTGCTCATTGTCACACCTCTGAGCGTGAGAGTGAAGCAGACAGGTAAGAAATGTTTCTGGGTGCATAAATGAACTTGAATTGTTCACTTGATCTTCCTGATGGAGTAGCCACTACGCTGCATTCAGACTATCACAGCTTGTTAGAGTCCTAATCATGCTGTCCCACACGGTTAGCTGCATGTTCATGGGCCAAGTCCACCCCAGGTTGCATGGGCTGTGTTGCTTTCAGGGACCACAGAGATTTTTAAAAGGCAAGCAGAGAGCAATGCATGTCTCCTGATTGCCTGACATCACCCAGGCGCAGTGCCAGGCGCAGTCACACAACTGTCCTCCATCAACCTTCACACAAACAATCTTATCTCAAGGTGTCTTAGTGCTTAGATCAAACCCATAGCTCTGTGTGGGCCAGTGGATGTTCAGACTCAAGTGTGTGCTCTTTGCTCCTGCCCTACAGCCCGGTGCTTGTGCCTGAGAACTTCCAAGGCTCATCAGCCCTTACCAGAGGCCCCGCCAGGAGAGACTAGTGCAGAGGAATTTCCAGCTTCCCAGTTGATCCTCCACAGCGGGAACTCAAGAATTCATTGCTCCAAGCAATGAGGGAAAATTTTAAGCCATTGCCTCAGGAATAATAACTCATGAGGCTTTGACTCTTCTTTCAAAATGTAATTGGGGCTCCCATCTCAGCGCCTCTATTGCCAAGTGATCATTAGGCCAGGTGCCCTGCTGTGGGCCGTTCAGCCAATTCCTGAGGGTTGTCTCTCTTGACAAGGGTCCCGTTTTCATTGGAAGGGTTGTCATGTCCTATTCATTCCGGTTTTGGAGCTCATTGAAGCAAACTTGGTCAGTCTATTCCCCTGCCCTCAATACTGCCTGTTTCCAGATTTTTCCATTCTGCAGACCCACTTGGATATGCAGAGAGAGAGAGAGAGAGAGAGAGAGAGAGAGCGCGCTCATCTCGGTCAAGCTGTTTCCTGCCTCCTTGGAGTTCCCCCAACACCTGAATTTGCTCTTTGCATCCAGCAGCATGGAGGGTGCCAGACTCTGCAGCAGCTGCAGAACCAGCTGCTTTGGGATTGCAGGCAATGGGGTGAAGACCTTATCAGACCTAGCTTCACAGCCATCACCATCAAACACCCTCCCCGCCTCCACGAGACTATTATGGGCTGTGCTGCTCTACTGAGCAGTTGCTTTAGTTCCCTCCCAGCAGCAGATAGCATTGTTCAGTGGCAGATAAGAATCTTGCAGAGTGTCTGGGCACCCCTGCTCAGGGGTTGGTAACAGGATGTGATGACTTTCTTAGCACCAAGAGAGTCCACCCCAGAGTTCGGGGCATCAAAACCCGGCTGAGGCACCAACAAAGGAAAAGAACGAATGCAAAAGGAAGTGTGAAGGAAAGAACTGAAGAAAAAGGGGGATGGAAAAGATAGCACGTGTCCTGTTGGGGTCTTAAAGCCTGACCCTTAGGAAGAAGACAGGGTCCCGTTCTCTACCTCAATTCTTCTAGACCTTTACACCTGGGTTTATGCTCAACCCATTTTCTGGGCTCATCTTAGGGCTTAGAGCCCAGTAGAAACCTCTCATCATCTCAGACAAAGTTTGGAATGAGTCTGCTGTGTTGGACTATGCACCTGGGCTGAACACAGAACTCTGTAATGGGCCGGCACTGTGGCGCAGCAGGTTAAAGCCCTGGTCTGCAGTGCCGGCATCCCATATGGGCACCAGTTCGAGTCCACGCTGCTCCACTTCTGACCCAGCTCTCTGCTGTGGCCTGAGAAAGCAGTAGAAGATGGCTCAAGTGCTTGGGCCCCTGCACCCACATGGGAGACCCGGAAGAAGCTCCTGGCTCCTGGCTTCAGATCAGCTCGCTCCGATCATTGCAGCCATTTGGGGAGTGAATTAGAGGATGGAAGACCTCTCTCTCTCTCTGCCTCTGCCTCTCTGTAAACTCTGCCCTTCAAATAAATAAATAACTTTTTTGAAAAAGAACTCGGTAGCACTCTGAATCTGCAGTATCCTCATGCCCTCATGTGGTTGTCCAGTTGACAAGTCTACGAGTCTGCCTTAGTCCTCTCTTCTGTGGCCAGCTGCCCAGTGGGACTGCTGTCCCATTCAGATCCCCAGCCCAGTGACACTCACAGCACTACACAATCCCAAGGGAGGCCCGTGGATTGTCATCTTTGTGAATCCCGCTCCTTGAGTCATTCACGTACAGACCGTGAGCTGTTGTGACTGATTGCCTGCCAATCTCCCAGCATCCCTGTTGTGTATTGTGAGTTTGCAAGTTAGGTCTCTGAATATCCGACCCTGGCCAGGCTCTTGTCTCAAAGCCTCACGCCTGCCCCCTTTTAACTCGGCAGTGCACCTGTGCTGCTGTGCCTTCCAGATGGGAACCTTCTTTCCAGCATGCTGACCTTGGCCTGAAGCAGGCAAAATCCTCTTAGGGCCTTGGATTGCTGCTCCCCACCCCTGGGCCTCCCATCAGGGAACAGCATTAGGCGGAAGCTGAGTCAGTTCTTCTCTCAGCTTTGCCCCAAGCTGGGGTCTGGAAATCACAGCGAGACAAAGAGCCCAGGTGGGTTATAGCGCTGGTCTCTCCACTCCACGCTGCTAGGGGAGCACAGTGGTTCTCCCAGCGTGGACCTACTTAGGACACTGCTCTGCTTCAATCCCCTCGGTGGGCTTCCTCCCACCTCGGAAAGCAATTAGAAAGTCGAAATCCGAAATGTAGAAGCCAATCAACCCTCACTGAAAATAGATGCTCTGAGAAATAAAAATGAGAAACCTCTGGCTAACAAGAAAACCGAGAAAGAGACAGATACAGACCAATTCCAGCTTTATGCAGAACGTTTTCATACACACATGTCTATATGAATGCATAGTGGATATAGTTATATATACACACACATATAATCTCAGTACTACAATTAGAGGCCCTAATGAAATTATTCATATTTAAGCCTTTTTAAATTAGTCAAGTAGAAAGAAGTAGAATACAATGAACCAAAAATGTAAAATGCTTTTTGTTTTGTAAGTTTATGGAAAGATAACTAACTTCTAGGAAGCCACCAAGGTGTTTTTTTTTTTTTTTTGACAGGTAAGGATAAAGATAGTGAGAGAGAGAGAGAGAGACAAAGTTCTTCCTTCCATTGCTTCACCCCATGAATGGCTGCTACAGCCAGAGCAACGTTGATCCGAAGCCAGGAGCCAGGTGCTTCCTCCTGGTCTCCTATGTGGATGCAGGAGCCCAAGCACTTGGGCCATCCTCCACTGCACTCCTGGGCCACAGAAGAGAGCTGGACTGGAAGAGGAGCAGCTGAGACTAGAACCCGGCTCCCATATGAGATCCCGGTGCCGCAGGCAGAGGATTAACTAAGTAAGCCATCGCGCCAGCCCCAAGGGTTTTTGATTTCTTTTTTAATATTTGTTTATTTGAAAGTCAGAGTTACACAGAAAGAGAAGGAGAGGCAGAGAGAGAGAGGTCTTCTCTCTGCTGGTTCACTCCCCAGATGATCTCAATGGCTAGAAATGAGCCAATCCGAGGCCAGGAGCCAGGAGCTTCTTCCAGGTCTCCCACGTGAGTGCAGGGGACCAAGGATTGGGCCATCTTCCACTGCTTTCCCAGGCCACAGCAGAGAGCTGGATTGGAAGTGGAGTAGCTGGGACTCAAACTGGTGCCCGTGTGGGACACCGGCACCACACCACAGCTCAACCCCATCCACCAAGTGGTTTTACAGGGCAGGACTTCCAAAGGGTCAAGGAGCAGAGAGGCAAATGCACAGAGAATTGTCTCTATTTTGCAATCAAGGAGACTCTTGCGCTCACGGAAGTGAGCAGCGTTTTTTCTGCCAAGGGTTTTTTGGAGATATATGACATCACTTGGGCTACACACGATTACCAACTTAGAAATTAGCCTGCTGTAAATTTAGTGAATTTCAAATCCTGCCTGTAGTTATCTCAGCATTGCCAGACCAAACAATTTCGGGGGCAGATGCGGCCATGGGCCCAACATTCCCCGCTCCTGTATCCCTTTTCTAAGCTGTCAACATTCTCTCTGCAGCACATAAAATAAACATTAATAACACTGTCCCAAACCCCTTTGATTTCGTGGAGGGTATAATTCATATGGAAAATAGTATTTGTATAAATTATAAAACTACAGTGGTCAATGTTCTTTAAAAACAATAAACTGTATCCCCCTTCTTTTAAACAGGAGAGTGTAGACTCTTCAGTTTGATATAATAGCAAACACATTCTTCCAAGTTTGTCTTCTCTTGGAATTTTGAACTTTAATCCGTTGCCAATATTTCAGGGTTCACTTAGCAAAACGTGCACTAGTGGACATTAAGACGACTTCCTGATGACTATTCAATAACTAAGGAATGGGAAAGTGTTCTCTCTCTGTCTATGCCTCTGTTTTGGGGGCCAGGACAAAGCAGACCAGGCATCTGTCTCTGAATCACACAAGCGTGCCCCATGCGGACCAGTGCTCTCTCACTCTTGGTCCTGGCCTCCACTGCCATCATTCCATTGGTTCTCTTACCCCCCCCCCCTCACCTGTCCGCCAGTGTTCCTTTTCCGGTGGTTCTCACACGGTGGTCTGAACACTCTCATGCGAGCACCCAGGATCCTTTCAGGAATTACTTGTTTTTATTAAGATAGCAAGATTTCATTTGCTTTTTTCACCGTGCAGTGATAGTACAAAAGCCACTTTGGGTAAAATTGCTGACACAAGGCCCTGGCCAGGTCCACGGGCCCAGACCACGTGGGTATTCCATGCATTCTTCACCAGTGTGGCTTGGGTTTCACTTTTAAAAGCATCCTGGATGAAACAGTACAAATTATTAATTTTATTAAGCTTGACCCATAAGTACATTTCTTTTTAATATTCTGTGTGAGGAAATTGGAAGCACACAAAAAGCATTTCTGCTAAGTGCAAAGTGCACTGGTTTTTGCAAGGAAAAACTTGCACAATGAGGGTTTTTGTTGGTGCATTAAAATCCATTACTCCCTGTAGACTAATAAAGTCCATCAGTCTACCTTCACACTGGTACTTGAAGTTCTCAGTCCACTTTGAACAAATCTTTTACCCAAGTGCTTGTAACAGTGTGCATTGCAAAATACTGGTTCATGGAATTAAGCAAGTCTTCCAAATGCTGACTTACGAAATTTAGATTCCACAAGTTTAACTACCACTTGCTGAATTTATGTGAAATAGCAAAAGAGAAAGCCACAATTATCTAAATAAAAGATATTAAAGTATTTCTACCTTTTCAAGCTACATATTTGGGTGATGCCAAAGTTCCTTTATATATGAGGATATTTCAAACAGCTCGTGGAAAAATGAAGTTAAAGATGAGATTCTTTTTGATGAAAAAAATGTTGACACCCATGCATATAAAGGATCTTAGAAAAGTTCATGGAATGTGGGAGCTCTGAAAAATTTTTCCAGGATTTCAAATTTTTTTTCCACCAAAATGATTTCATTTCTTAACTCCACTTCCCACAAACTTTTGGTAGTATGCTCATCCGTCAACTGAAACAATGGAGCACAGCAGCTTGAATGTGAGGCAGACGTGAGAATCAAACTGTTCTTCTATTGCTGGACATGGATTGGTAAGCACACTATCATAAATAAAAATCTCTGGGTCCACGATAACTTTTCAGATTAAAAATGTGGTCCTGGAACCAAACATCTGAATGCTCTGATGAACGTTGCCCGTGCATGGAGGGAACTGCCCTCCGACACAGCCCAGCAGAGCACTTCTCCAAACACAACGCACAAGCAGGGCACCTGGTGAAAGTGCAACATAAAACACAGATTCGGGTGCTGTGTGTCTGGGGTGGGTGGGGCCAGCACCCCTGCTTTCTAACAGCCTGCCCTCGCCTGCAGGTAGCCCCACCTTAAGCTGCAAGCCCGCAGCTCCAACTCCCTGGGTCGCTCGGCAGTACTTCTATTACTAGTATTATTGCCTCGGTGATTATTTTTGATGTGCATGTATTACCCAGGCACTGCTAGGCACTGCCAAGAACTCGACCTGCATCGTCTCATTGACTGCTCACAGCCTTCCCAGAAAGTAGAGTCTCTTGTTACCCGCAGTGGAAGAGACTCAGGGTCAGTAATTTGCTGAGATCTGATGCCAGATTCATCCGACCCCAGCCAATGCTCCCGACTGCATTCCTATATAATATCAGTTTTTCCCAGTTGTGTGTCTTTTGTCTTTCTGCTAAGAGTACCTGCTCCCTGGGTGCAAACCCAGGCCTTATCTCAGTCCTCTGTGCATTTTATCCAGTACTCTATTCAGAGACCTACCATGACCAGACAAGCTGTTGCTATTCATATAACTCCAGTAGGAACTATTTTAGTACCCGGTGGTTAGGCTGCATCTGGACTGATACATTTCTATTCTTTTTCTCTAACTCCTTTAGTCCCAAATGTAATGCCAACTCCCACCCTCAGCTCCAAACATATGCATGAAGAAAATGACCCAACTCTGTTTTATTTTGTGTTGTTTTCTTGTTCCTTGTTTTTTTTTTAAACCTAGAAACCTTTTATTTAAGGTATACAAACTTCATACATGTCATACATACAAATGTAGGAACATAGTCATTCTTCCCATACTACCCTCCCTCCCACCCGTACTCCCTCCCTTCTTCCGCCTCTCTCTTCTATTCTAATTCTTATTTTTCACAAAGATCTATTTTCAATTAACTTCGAACACATAAGATTAACCTTACACTGAGTAAAGAGATCAACAAATAGTATAAAGAAAAAAACTCTGTTCCTTAACACTCCACACAAAGGCTGTTCAAAATCATTGCACCTCAAAATGTCAATTTACTTCTATAGATTACCTTTTAGGTATTAGTTACCACAGATCAGGGAGAACATATGGCTTTTGTCTTTTGGGGACTGGCTTATATCACTAAGTATAATGGTTTCCAGTTGCATCTATTTTGTTGCAACAACAGTATTTCTTTTCTTTTTTAATCATTGTATAGTAAGTATCCCATGCTGTATATATACCATAATTTTTTAAACCAGTTTTTAGTTGATGGACATCTGGGTGCTACTGTAAATTGAATTGCAATAAACTTTTTCATATGCTGATTTTTTCCCTTCGGATAATTCCCAGGAGTGGGATGGCTGGGTCATATAGTAGGTTTCTATTCAGATTCCTGAGGAATCTCCATACTATCTTCCACAGTGGCTGTGCCAATTTACATTCTCACTAACAGTGGATTAGGGTACCCTTTCCCCCACATCCTCACCAGCATTTTTGTTTGTTGATTTCTGTATGAAAGCCATTCTAACGATGGTGAGGTGAAAACTTGTTGTGGTTTTGATTGGCATTTCCCTGATGGCTAGTGATCCTGAGCATTTTTCATGTGTCTTTTGAACATTTGAATTTCCTCTTTTGAAAAATGCTTGTTCAAACCTTTTATGCATTTCTTACCTGGATTGTTGTTTTGTTGCTGTGGAATTTCTTGAGCTCTTTATAGATTCTGGATATTAATCCTTTATCAGTTGTATAGTTTACAAATATTTTTCTCCCATTATGTTGGTTACCTCTTCACTTTGCTTAGTGTTTTTTTGCAGTGCAGAGTCTTCTCAATTTGATGTAATCCCATTTATCAATTTTGACTTTGATTGCCTGTGCTTCTGGGGTCTTTTCCTAGAAGTCTTGCCTATGCCAATGTCTTGCAGGGTTTCCCCAATGTTCTCTAATAATTTGATGTATCAGGTTGTAGATTTAGGCCTTTGATCCATTTTAAGTGAATTTTTGTGTGAGGTGTAAGGTAGGGGCCTTGTTACATACTGCTGCATGTGGAGATCCAATCTTCCCAGGACCATTTGTTGAAGAGACTGTCCTTGCTCCAGGAATTGATCCTAGCTCCTTTGTCAAAGATCAGTTGGTTGTAGAAGAGTAGATTGATTTCCAGAGTTTCTGTTCTGCTCCATTTGTCTACCTATATATTTTTTTTGCCAGTACCAGGCTGTTTTGATTATAACTGCCCTGTATGTCTTGGAATCTGGTATTATGATGCCTCTGGCTTTGTTTTTGTTGTATAAGATTGCTTTAGCTATTTGGGGTCTCTTATGTTTCCATATGAATTTCAGCATTATTTTTTCTAGATCTGAGAAGAATGTCCTTGGTATTTTGATTGGTATCATATTGAATCTGTAAATTGCTTTTGTAGTATGGACATTTTTATTAATATGGATTCCTCAAATCCATGAACATAGAAGATTTTTCCATTTGTTGTGTCTTCTTCTATTTCTTTCTTTAGTGTTTTGTAGTTTTCATCATAGAAATCTTTGACACTCTTGGTTAAATTTATTCCAAGGTATTTAACTTTTCATAGCTATTGTGAATGGGATTGATCTTAGAAGTTCTTTCTCAGCCATGGCATTGTCTGTGTTTACAAAAGCTATTGATTTTCGTGTGTTAATTTTATATCCTGCCACTTTACCAAACTCTTTTTTTGCATTCCAATAGTCTCATAGTCCAACCCTGTTTTAACCCTAACTAAAATCAACCAGGTGTCCTTGCAGGTGGACACAAATCACAAGTGGTTGAATGGAGACACAGTTCTGTGTTGAAGTCCCTTTGGCGAAAAACCTGTTGGAAGCTGGATTAAGGATTCCGCATGTAAGAGCAGCCTCATTGCACTTCACCTTTCTGATGCAGGAGGCCCAGGACTCCCTTGTTATAAGCTGAATTCGCACCCTTAACTGGACGCTGAAGGCATGTAGTATACATAACTGAGTGGCAAAGCACACCTGCCCCTTTTGAATATGTGTGACCGTTTTGGGAACTTCCCTGAAAGTTAGTGAATATGGCTAACTCTCCTGGAGGTAAGACACATAAAACTTTTTTTTTAAGATTTATTTTTATTTATTTGAAAGACAGAGTTACCGAGAGAGGTAGAGAAAGAGAGGTCTTCCATCTGCTGATTCACTCCCCAAATGGCCACAACTGCCAGAGCTGAGCCAATCCAAAGTCAGGAGCTTCTTCTAGGCCTCCCATGCAGGTACAGGAGGTCAAGCACTTGGGCCATCTTCTTCTGCTTTCCCAGGCCATAGCAGAGAGCTGGATGGGAAGAGGAGCAGCTGGGACATGAACCGGCACCCATATGGGATATTGGTGCTTCAGACTGGGGCTTTAACTCACTGAACCATAGCGCCGGCCTCAAGACTCATAAAACTTTGTAAAGCTGCTGAGTGTTCAGAGAGACAGGATTTTGGTCACCAGACCACCTTGCTCCTTGACCTGGCCAACTCCAAAATATTCCTTTCTGCTTACAGCTCTACTCACCTGTGTGTTTCTTGGGCATACACTCAAGAACAAAGCGCTCAAGTTTTCTTCCAGTAACAATGCCTATAGTTTCTTAGAAATGTATTCTCTGGAGTCTCACCATGGTTGGACCTCTACAATTTCCCTTAGTTAATCAATCGACAATATTTAAAAATAAGGGGATTTCCCAAACATTCCAGACTAGTATTCCGACTATCACCGAGCCTCAGTTCCACCTCTGAGTAATCGGCTGAGGCAGTCACAGCTTCCTTCAGCAGGACTTGAACTCTCGGTGCAGACTGCTCGCCCTCCTTTAATCCTGCCTGCTGCTCTCAGCCATTCAACTTTGTGTCCCCTATTCAAATCGGGAGCACTGGCTTGACTTTAGACATGTCAGCATCAAACAAGAGGTAGGATAAAGAAGTGGTTATTACAGTAAGGTCATTTCTACTGTATTTCTTCTTTTTTATGATTTATTTATTTTAAAGGCAGAATAAAAAGGGAGGTAGGAGAGAGAGAGCAAGAGAAAAAGAGAGAGACACCTTCCGTCTGCAGGCTCACTCCTGATTTCTGCAATGGCTAAGGTTGGACCAATCCCAAAGCAGGAGCTAGGAGCTTTATCTGGGTCTCCTATGTGGCTGAAATACTTGGGCCATCTTCTGCTCCTTTCCCGGTGCATTAGCAAGGAGTTAGACTGGAAGTGGAGCAGCCAGGAATTGAACTGGTGCCCATATGGGATGCCAGCATCATCCCAGGCAGTGACTTGACCCACTGAGACACAGTGCCATCCCCTCTGTAAAGTCCCTGATGGCCCACCTACACGTTTTCATGCTGGAGTTTCATGACTGCCCTTTTCTGTGAGGTATCTGCCTAGGACATCCCAGCCAGCTGGCTCTTCCCTCAGAGGCTTTGCCTTGAGGGAGAGAACAGGAAGGGCAGGTAGTCGCCACTGGGAAGGGTCGGGAGCAGGTGGAGATTGTGAGCCCGCACAGAGTGACCGTGGGTGATGAGCGAAGAATAAGCAAGAGCATTTCCAACCCGGCTGCCCCTGTGTTCACTGGGGTCTCCCATGTGGGTGAGAGAACTTACACTTACCAGGTGGGTAAGCAACTGACTTTTAAACATCTGAGTTCTAATTCAAGAGTGTGCTTGGAAGGTCCCAGTGTCAACTTTGCTTTCTCATAAAAGCCTCATCTGGAAGGCTAACCTCACCCATAAGGAAGAAGAAAATAGCAACAATTAGCATTTGCATCGGCTTCTGAAAGCGTATGGAGCGCTTTTGCTTACATTAACTAATTTGATCCTCAGCGGCATCTAGTGAGGGAGATATTATTGTGCTTCTATTGTAGATAAAGACACCAAGGCTTAATGACCTTCCCCCTAGCTGGAGGACAGTCGAGAGGGCAGCCTAACTATAGCCATGCCCCTCCCATTTCCTGGGGTAAGCTATTGGCATAAAACTGCTGTGAACATTTACAATTAAGTCGCTTACTGGACTGGAGTGCGCTGAGAGTAAGAACGCTAATTGTTGGCTTTGAATTTCCATAAAAAAGGAGCAAATAGTTAATCTGGTTGTCAGATCCTGTATAATGTAATTATTTGGATCACTATGGTTGCCCTGTGTTCAGAGAGGCTAAGTTCCATTCTTTACCCGTCTTTGCCTTAAAGTCAAGGTTATTTCTTCTATATTCATGCTTATTAAATAAATAATACGGGGAGTGGAGAACCAATGAATACCTTTTTTTCCTGCATTTTAGTTGTGTTTCGTGTGTGTGTGTGTGTGTGTGTGTTGACATATATCCGGGATAAAGGAAGACTGAAGTAAAAAAAAAAATCAGCTGTTTTACTATGATTGGCATGCAGCCAATAGCTTTTCTTTTACATGCATGCTTCTGGGATCATTTCTAACATTCTGACTAGTGTTACATTCTACATGGTCAAGTGTTTTAAGAACAGCTTTAAATTTTCATTTGCAGTCACTTATTTATTTGAAAGCATAGAGACAGAGACCAAGAGAGCAAACTCTCATCATCTGGTTCACTGCCCAAATGCTGAAAATGGCCAGGGTTGGGCCAGGTCAAAGCCAGGAGCCAGGAACTGAATGCTGGTCTCCCACCTGAGGTCAGGGGACCGAATCCCTTGGTCCATCATCACTCCCTCTCAGGGTCTGCATCAGCACGACGCTGGAGCCAGACGCTCTGACCTGGGCTATAAATATCATAAATGACATCTTCACTGCTGGACTCAATGTCCAGCCCTAGACTATGTTTGCTGTGAGAGCAGAGAAGGCTTCTAGGAACACAGTGAGGAGCAGGCCTTGCCCCTCCAACCCTACTGCATTCTATATTTTCCTGTTCCTTGGTGTGGACTGTTGGTGTTTCCCAGTCATTCACAGACCAATGTGCAAACGGAACTTGAAGGAAAGTCCCCAGGCCCATTTCCTACTACCATGCCCTCTACAGATACTCTGGAGCCGCCATTCTATAGTCCCTAAACAGGTGCTCAGAGGTGCGTGATTGCATAGTCGTGCGGTGGTATGGGGTGATAACCATGGGTTCCTAAGAACTCAGCCTTCCTCATAAAGCTGCATCAAGAACCTCCTTACAAACCACGTCCAGATCTGCTGAGTTTGGCAAAATTGCACTGCGCCTTTGTGGCCATTTAGGCTAACATTCCTGTGTCTTCCCCATGCCTCATTGATAAAACTGGATAAGGCTTAGCAAATATTTACCATGTGCCAAGCATTTTGCACGTATTATCTCTAAGCCTCCTAAAACCCATGCAAACTACAATTATCCCCAAGTTATTAATGACAGGATTTAGATTCAGAGAGGATGGATAGTTACTTCCAAACTGGATTTGACTCCAGGACTGCTCAATTCCAAATCACATGCGTTCCTAATATATCTTGCTATTGCAGTGTTCTGGCCTTTTTTTCCCCAGCTACAATTAACATCTGTGGGCCCAAAGCGATTCATCCCCAACATAAAACAGAGCAATGAGCAAATGCTTCCTCGTGGAGTAAGGGTTTATCTGCTCTGCTAACTGACTGCAGGAGTCAAGCCTCCCCCCTCACTCTGTGTCTTAGGAAGGGCCTTAGCCCTGGGGGCAGATGTTCAGCATCTCTCAGAGCCCCCTGCAGAAGCCAGGTCCTGGCATTGGCTGCTGTTGTGTCAAGGTCAAGGCCAGCAATTGCTTAGGAGGCGTCAGATCACTGCTGCATCATCTCATGGTTCTTCACACGAAACAGTCCCAATCTGTTCCCAAGTAACTCCAGAGCAAGAATCAGCTATAAAGATTATTTCCTCTACTGCTTCACTTTGGAGATGCATAAAGCAAGGTTTGGAGAGCTGAATCGCCTTTGTTTCCATCATGTACCTGAGCAGACAGTGCAGGAGGACGGGACCACAGGTCTTCTGACACGACATGGACCCCCTCCCAGACATCACAAGGAATCCAGAAATCTCCTGAGTGCCAGGTGAGTCATGGGCGCTCGTTGCCCAGTCCCCGCAGAGCCTACAGCCAACGTGGTGTGAGATGTGTCCACTCTGAACAGAAAGCCCGAGGCATGATGGGTGCTCTTCTAGAGCACATTGCCCTTGACAAAACTGGGCAGCACCCTGCTGCCATCAGACACCCTGATCAGAAGCCCCTGCAGCACAAGGCAGCCCTCAGCTGCAGCCCCACCTCCTGCCAGCAAGCTCGGTGCTTGGAGGCAGTTGCATCTCCACTTGTCTCAAAGACAAACTTCCACTTGCTCTGAAGCCAAACACTCAGGGAACCACAGGGGACAGTGCAGGGCTCTCTGCTCCAGCTCTTGCCCTCTTTCTGTCCATGGGAGGTTGAAAGATCCTAGCCACTGGGAGCAGGGTAGGTGACCACAGCTGGCGTTCCGCCTGAAGGGAAAGCTGGACAATTTGAGAGGTAGAGGTTCAGACAGGGCGAAGGAGAGCCGGAGAGAAAAGTCCTTCATCTGCTGGTTCACTCCCCAAATTGCCACCATGGCTGGAGCTGTGCCGATCCGAAGCCAGGAGCCAGGAGCTTCCTCCAGCTCTCCCATGCAGGTGCAGGGGCCCAAGGACTTGGGCCATCTTCTGCTTTTCCAGGCCATCAGCAGGGAGCTGAGTCGGAAGTGAAGCAGCCAGGACTCAAACCAGTGCCATACAGGATGTCAGTCCCGCAGGCAGAGGCCTGCACCGCAGCTGGCCCCAAGATCTTCATAACACTTCCAAGACAAACCAGAAAACCTTCCAGTGTAGCCAGTGTCTTGCACTGACCCTGCCTGCTCTCTGCCCTGTCCTGATCTGCACACCGAAGTCCCCCGGGGCATCTCAGTTGCTGACTGCCTGGGCCCTCAGGCAGTGGTGAGCTAATTCCACAATTTAGTCTCCCCTATTCCCGAGAAGCCAGTCTCAGAGGGAGAAACGGGAGGATGGTTTAGCCATATTAATTGGACCTGTTCCAAATTTATGATTTTCTGTTGCAAGATTCACAATGCTCTTCAGAAATTCTCTTAATCATTTCTAGTCGGCTTCCTCTTGCATTCTCTGTAACAGTAACCTCAAACACTTATTATTTTTCTTAATATCCTGCTGGCACTCATGATTATAAATTAGCTGCCATTTCTCCAAATAGATGAGAATTTTCTTTGCACAAAGTCAACAAGCATGATTTAAGCACTTAATATTACCAGGAATTGTTGCAGGTAGCAAGGATAGAGTAAAATAATATCCGTGCTCTCATATTACAGAACAGAGAATGGAGACAAACAAAGCAACAAGAGAAGGGACTTCTTTGTGTTTTAGACGAATTCCAAACTTTTCTATAATGCCAGGTGCAGAATAGCTACTGGGGATCAGGGACCAAAATGGAGGCCCAGAGTGTCTGTAAAAATGGTGCGTTTCGGGCTCGTCAAGTATTTTAAGTGCTGTTCAAGCCACCCAGCAGGGCACAGGGGGTAGAGAGTGATGGGGGGTAGCGTTCGTGTACAAAGGAGGCCTACAGTAACAGGTGTATTTGGGGAAGATGTCTAGACAAAGTGAGTTGTAGGTCATATGGACGGGGAATGAGCATTTAGTCAGGAAGGACTGTAAGCAAATATCCAGAGAAGCACAGCCGGTGCATCAGGAAGACCAAGAAGGCCGACGTGTCCGGCTATGGAAGGATGCGGGCCACAAGGGGATTCAGAGTCTGAGAATACGAGGGAGAGGTGAGTCGGGACCTCGCAAGAACCGGGAAGAGGACTCAAACTATGATAGCGACTACGCAGGGAACCTTGAAGGTCAACATAGTGTTGCACGCATTCTTTAATTAAATATTTTTTTGACAGGCAGAGTTAGACAGTGAGAGAGAGAGAGACAGAGAGAAAGGTCTTCCTTTTCTGTTGGTTCACCCCCCAAATGGCCGCTGTGCTGACTCGAAGCCAGGAGCCAGGTGCTTCCTCCTGGTCTCCCATGTGGGAGCAGGGCCCAAGCACTGGGGCCATCCTCCACTGCACTCCCGGGCCACAGCAGAGAGCTGGACTGGAAGAGGGGCAAGTGGGACAGAACTGGCGCCCCAACCAGGACTAGAACCCACAGTGCCAGCGCCGCAGGCGGAGGATTAGCCAAGTGAGCCGCGGCGCCGGCCTAACTTAAGATTTGTAACAGACATAAGAATTGCAACTATTTGAGGGTTGCCACGGGATGTTTTGATTGTGTAATGCCCAACCAGGGTAAATAGATCTGTGTCTTCAAACACTTAATATTTATTTAAGGAGAAACCATTAAAAAAACTTCTAGTTTTAACATATAAATATACTGAACATGAACAACATCTATAGTCACCCTACTGTACAGCAAGACAACAGAACTTCTTAGTCCTACATGACTTACATAACTTCATCAACATTGCCCCAACCATGCCCTGCCCCAACCTGTTCCCCAGCCCCAATCTGTTCCCCAGCCTCTGACAACCAGCGTCATACTTTCAATTTCTTTTTTTTAGCTTTATTTATTTATTTGAAAGTCAGAGTTGCACAGAGAGAGAAGGAGAGGGAGAGGGAGAGAGAGGGAGGTCTTCCATCTGTTGGTTCATTCCCCAATTGGCCACAATGCCTGGAGCTGCACCCGTCCAAAGCCAGGAGCCAGGAGCCTCCTCCATGTCTCCCACATCAGTGCAGGAGCCCAAGGGTTTGGACCATCTTCTTCAGGTTTCTCAGGCCATAGCAGAGAGCTGGATCGGAAGTGGAGCAGCCAGGACTAGAACCAGCAGCCATATGGGATGCTGGCACTGCAGGGAGCGGCTTTGCCCGCTCTGCCACAGCGCTGGCCCCTTACTTGCAATTTCTATGAGCTCACTTTGTTCCCCCAGACTCCACCTGCGAGCGGGAACCTGCAGTGCTTGTCTTTCTGGGCTTGCTCATATCCTTCAGCACAACGCTCTCCACTTCGTTCTCCTTCTCGCACAGGATGAGGTTTCAGGTTTTCTGCGGCTGAGCGGTACCCCACCGTGCGGGTGTGCCATAGTTCATGCGTCCATTTGTCCGAGCATGGACACGTAGGTCGTCTCCACTCCTCAGCAGCCGTGGAGAACGCCGCAATGAACGCGGGAGTGCGGTGTCTCTTCCACAGCCTGCGTTATTCCCCGGGGAGTGGGCCTGCTGCCTCCTCCAGGAGCTTTGTTTGCAGTGTTTGAGGGAATCCGCGGGCTGTTTCCTACAATGGCTGCACCAGCGGGTATTGTGTGAGCTTGTGTGTCTAACATGCTGGCCTTCTGCTTCCAGTCATTATGAGAAAACAGCTACAAAGTATCCCTTTCAGCACAAGCCAGTATAAACATGAACCAAATAGTAAAACAGCTATTCTCAGATTTGGGGCAGCAATCCGCAAAGAACAATGACTCTAGAGAGACTAGAAAAGAACTAAGTGAGCCCCAAATTGTTTTGCATGTATACCTAGCAATCTGTGTCTTCTGAAACTTTTATTTATGTATTTATTTATATAAGATTTATTTATTTGAGAGGCAGAATGGCAGAGATGACCACAACCCCCAGGCTGCACCAGGCTCAAGCCAGGAGCCCAGAACTCCATCCTGGTGTCCCACATGGGTAGCAGGGGCCCACTTACTTGTGCTGTCATCTGGTACCCTCCAGGCTCATTAGCAGGGAGCTGGACTGAAAGTGCAGTAACCCAGGAACCAGGACTCAAACTGGCACTCCAGTACAGGATGCTTGAGTCGCAGGCAGCCGCTTAACCCGCTGTGTGAAATAACACCACCTGTCCTCCATCTCGTCAGCAAAGTGGACGGGGCAAAAAAGCCAACACAAAATAATCAGCCACATTTCCATATACTAACAATGAACAATTGGTTCTGGAAATGTTACGTTTGAGGTTTCTAAGATTATAACCAAATGATGATGATGACACTAGTTTAATTACTTATTTGAAAGGCAGAGCACAGAACAAGGAGAGAGAGACAGAGAGAGAGAGAGAGAGAGAGAGAGAGAGAGAGAGATCTTCCATCCCCTAGTTGGCTCCCCAAATGGGCACAACTGCCAGAGCTTGGCCAGGCTGAAGCCAGGAGCCCAGACTTCCATTAGGATCTCCTACACGGCTGCTTTCCCAGGGGCATTAGCAGGGAGCTGGATAGGAAGTGGAGCAGCCAAGACTTGAACCAGCCATCATATGGGATGCTGGTGTCATAGACGGCAGCTTAACTTGCTATGCCCCAATACCCCTGCAAATTTTTAAAAATAAAAACATTAAAATAAAGTCTAAATATATCTATACAAAATTGACTAACTTTATCAGCAAAAAATGATATGATTAGCAGAATAATAGATAATGCATAGATTTTAAGAGACAGGGATATAGTGGCACAAGAGGTTCAGCTGCCATATCCTGTGTTGTGCTGGGTTCGAGTCCTGCCTGTACTAAGCCAGCTTCCTCCTAATGATAGCCCAAGTCCTTGATTCTCTGTCACCCACGTGGGAGACCTTGACGTTCCTAGATGCTGGTTTCCATCTGGCCTTGTCCTAGCTGCTGCAGGCATTTAGGGAGTGAAGCAGAGAATGGCAGATCTCTCTCTCTCTCTCTCTCTCTCTCACTCTCTTTCTCTCTTCATTTTGCCTTTTGCAGAAGGAAGGAAAGAAGAAAGGAAGGAAGAATTTTATATATACTTTAAAATAAAATTTAAAAAATATGTATATATACATATGTGTGTGTGTTTGTGTTACATTCTGGTTACAGGTGGCATTATAAAACACAAGAAAGCAGAAGGATGGGCCCGTTCACCTGCATGAGAGACCCAGAGGAAGCTCCTGGCTCCTGGCTTCGGATCAGCACAGCTCCAGCAGTTGTGGCCATTTGGGGAATGAACCAGCATATGGAAGACCTCTTTCTCTCTCTGTCTCTACCTCTCCCTCTGTACCTGTCTTCCAAATAAATAAAATCAATCTTACAAAAAAAGATGGAAATTACAGATACCAGACCAAGGAAAAACTAGTTAATTGTATTAGTGTCAAACATAGGAGACTATAAGGTAAAAAATATTATTGGAGATGAATTAGTTTGGAAACTGTAACAATTCTAGATGCATCCACACCTCATGGAGCAGTCCATTGTCAAAGTGACAGAACTACAAGGAAAAGTTCCATGTGGTGGAACTTTTGGAACATAACTTCATCAGCAATCAATATACCAAGCAGATCAAAGGCAGTTAGTATACAGAATATTTGAAAAATACAACGAGTAAGTTTTATCTAACTGACCTGCTGATAGAAACTGTTAGAGCTAAGCTCTCTACTATGGTGACCATGGGAAATGTGGCTTGTCTGAATTGAGATGTATTGTAAATCTAAAGTACATAGTGAATTTGCAAAAGAAGCAAAAAAAGTAAGACATTTTCTCTGGTAATTTAATACTGTTTACATACTAGAATGTTAATAATGAGTTAACTGAAATATGAAATTCATTTCACTTTTTAATGCAATTGTTAGGACATTTAAAATTACAAATGTGGTTCCTCTTATTATTCTCTTGAATGGAGCTGTATCAGACTACTGAATCTCCATAAATTTAAATAATTGGTATTATAGATACTATTCTCTTTATTAGTTAGAAAGAAAGTAGAAAGCTGTAACATACATGTATTGATACAGGCTGGTGCTGTAACACAGCGGGTTAAGTTTCTGCCTGGGACACCAATATCCTTATTGGAGGGCTGGACTCGAGCCATTACATTACATTAAGGAGGCTCCATCTGCCCCACCTGTTGTCAGACTTGTGGGCTACTATGAAGTCAACTTGCAGGGAAAAAGTGATAATTTAAAAGGCTTTTTTTGGGAAATACATGAAATGGAAACATAGGAAGGCGAGAGCTCAGCTGAAAACTGAAAGGTACGTTTTTTAAAAAGAATAAAATAAAATGAAGGAACAGTGAAGGTGAGAGAGACCAAGCAAAATAAAAAACAGGCACAACAGAGCAGCTAAACAAAGCCAAAAGCCAGGCCTGAAATCTGAAAGACAAAGCCTGGCTATATTGATAAAGAAAATAAGAGAAAAAGCACAAATCCAAGAATTTTAGGCATGTAAAGGAGGATGTGATGATAGAAGTTTGGGAGAAATAGCAGAAAATTAAAAGAAAAATGAAAATACCATGAAAAGTAGTTTCAGAACTACACACAGCTGGGATGGGTGTTGGTACAGCAGGTTAAGGCCCCGCTTAGGGCATCCACAGTGCACACTGGGGTGTCAGTTCACAACCTGGCTACTTGGCTTCCAATGCAGCTCCCTGCTAATGTGCCTGGGAAGCAGCAGCAGATGGCCCAGTGCTACCCATGTGGGAGACTGGATGGAGATCTAGGTGCCTGGCTTTGGCTGTTGCAGCCATTTGGGGAGTGAATTGGTGAATAGAAGATTTGTGTGTGTGTGCGTATGTGCACGTATGTGTGCGTGTGTGTGTGTGTGTGTGCATGTTTCTCTGCCTCTCTCTCTCGCCCCCTCCCTCTGTCACTCTGTCTTTTAAATAAATGAATAAATGATCTTTGGAAAGGTACACAACTAAACACAACTGGCACAAGAAGAAATAACCATCCTTTCACCACACTGCATAAGCTGAACACTTCATTTAAAAAATTTCTGGGGCCAGAGTTCTGATGCCTTGGGTTCCATATCGAAGTGCCTGTTCGAGTCCTGGCTGCTCACATCCAGTCCAGCTCCCTGATGTGCCTGGGAATGAAGCTGAAGATGGCCCATGTACTTGGCCCCTGCCACCCACATGGGCAACCTGGATGAAGTTCAAGGCTCTGGCTTCAGCCTGGCCCAGAAGGGTGGGTGTGCCTATTTGGGGAGTGAACGATTGGATGGACGATCTCTCTCTTCCTCCATGTCTGTAATTTTACCTTTTAAATACATAAAATATTTTTGAGAGTAAATTTATATTTCTTTTTCGATTTTTAAAATTCATGTAAAGGAACAAATTTCATTTATTTTGCATATGCAGTTTTAAGAGCTTAATGATACCTTTCATCCCCCTCCTTTCTTTGCTTCCACTCTCTCTCCATTTCTTTTCTTTGTTTTTAATTTTTGCAATGACATACTTTCAATTTGTTTTATAATCAAAAGCAGTTTAACCTTCTACTAAATAAAGTATTCATCAAGTAGTAGAGCCATAAACAATAATTCAAATCCCAAAAATGGCACATATATAGCTATATATATATATATATATATATATATATATAGCTATTTTAAATGGGAATGATATTGCAACTTCTCAGCCATGAGATTGTTTGTGTATGCAAATGTTATTGATTTTTGAGTGTTGATTTTATATCCTGCAACTTTGCCAAACTCTCCTATGAGTCTGGTAATCTCTTAGTTTAATTGAGTCTTTGGATTCCCCTATGTATAGGATCATACTATCTGCAAACAAGGATAATTTGACTTCCTCCTTTCCCATTTACAGCTCTTTTATTTTTTTCTTGTCTAATGGCTCTGGCTAAAACTTCCAGAACTATATTGAATAGTAATAGTGAGAGTGAATCTTAATGGAAATGTTTCCAACTTTTCCCCATTCAGTATCATGCTGACCATGAGTTTGTCATAAATTGCCTTAATTGTGTTGAGGTATGTCCTTCTATGTACAATTTGCTTAAGGTTTCTTATCACAAAAGGATGTCCTGTTTTAACAAAGAATTTCTCTGCAGCTATAGAGATAATCACACGGTTTTTATTCTTTAGTTCATTAATGCAGTATGTCACATTCATTGATTTGCATATGTTGAACCATCCCTGCATACCAAGGATAAATCTCTCTTGGTCCAAGTGAATTACTTGTGACGCATTGTTGGATTTGATTAGCTAGTATTGTGTTGAGGATTTTTGGATCTATGTTCATCAGGGATATTGGTCTTTCTATGTTTTATCTTTTTCTAGTTTTTGAATTAGGGTGACTCTGGCCTCATAGAAAGAGTTTGGGAGGATTCCCTCGCTTTCAATTGTTTTGAATAGCTTAAGAAGAGTTGGGATTATTTCTTCTTTAAATTTTTCCTAGTGAATTCAGCAGTGAACTCATCCAGTTCTGGGCGTTTCCTTGTTGGAGATTCTTTATTATTGATTCAATGTCCATCTTGGTTATTAGTCTATTATTTAGGCTTTGTAAGTCTTCATGACTCAATTTTGTTGAATTGTATGTGTCTGAAAATCTATCCATTGCTTCTAGATTTTCTAATTTGTTATCATATGGTTATTTGTAGTAATTTCTTATGATTTTTGTATTTCTGTATTATCCATTGTAACATCTTTTTCATCTCTGATTTTACTGATTTGGGTCCCCCCCATATTTTTTTGGTTATTAGGCCACTGGTGTATCAATTTTGTTTATTAAAACCAGCTTCTCATTTCACTGATCCTTTGTGTCTTTTTTGTTTCAATTTTGTTTATTTTTTCTCTAAGTTTTATTATTTCTTTCTTTCTACCATTTGGCTTTTTTCTTCTTGTTTTTCTATATCCTTGAGCTGTATTGTTAGATCATGTATTTGTTGTCTTTCCATTTTCTTTTTTTTTTTTTTTTTGGTAAGATTTTATTTTTTATTTGAGAGGTAGAGATTCAAACAGAGATAAGGAGAGATACTGAGAAAGGTCTTCCATCTGCTGATTCACTCCCCAAGTGGCCACAACAGCTGGAGCTGGGCTGATCTAAAGCCAGGAGCCAAAAGCTCCCACTTGGGGGCAGGAGCCCAAGCACTTGGGCCATCTTCCACTGCTTTCTCAGGCCATTAGCAGAGAGCTGGATCAGAAGAGCAGCATCTGAGACTCAAATCAACACCCATATGGGATGCTGGTGCCACAGGTGGAGGCTTAGCCTACTGCACCACAGTGCCTCCTCTTTTTCCATTTTCTTGATGTAGGTACAATTGCTATACTTTCCCATTCACACTTATTTTGCTGAATCCCATAAATTTTGATATGCTGTGTTGACTCCTCATCATTTTTAGGAATTTTTTATTTCACTTTTGATTTTTTTCTGTGACCCACTGTTCATCAGGAACATATGTTCAGTCTCCTGTGTGTGCATATTTTATAGAGTTTCTTAAGTTGTCAATTTCCAGCTTCACTCCATTATGGTCAGAAAAGATGCATGGTACAATTTCAATTTATTTTTTTTTAATTTGTTGAGACTAGCTTTATGGCCTAGCACTTGATCTATACCATAGAAAGTTCCATGCATTGATAAAATAATATGTATTCTGAAGTTGTTGGATGAAATGTTTTATCGATATAAATTAGATCCATTTGGTCAATAGTGTAGATTAGCTCTACACTATTGGTTTTCCTTCAGGTTGCTCTGTCCATTGATGACAGTGGCGTCTTGGATTCCTTGGGGTCCACCATTATTTTTGTATTGGTGTCTATGTCTGAATTAGATCCATTAACATTTGTTTTAAATAGGTGCCCTAGTGTTGAGTGAATATACATTTACTATAACATCTTCCTGTTGAGTTGACTCCTTACATAATGCTTTTCTTTATCTCTTTGAAATATTTTGTGTTAAAGTCTATTTTGTTTAATATTGGAATGGCTACTCCCTGCTCCTACTTATTTTTATTTCCATTGAAATGGGATATCTTTTTCCATCCTTTTACTTTTAGCCTGTGTGTACCTTTGTTGGTGAGGTGTATCTTGTGTGGCAGAAAATAAATGGGTCATGCTTTTTAATTCATCCAGCCAGCCTGTACCTTTTCACTGAAGATTTTAGGCCATTAACATTCAAGACTATTGGTAAGTAATGACTTTGTCCTGCCATTTTCCCATAAATAGCCTTATTGCTTCTTTGGGATTTTCTTTGTACTTTCACTAGGAGATTTTCTAGCGTCACCTTTTATGGTGCTAACTCTCTTTGTTTCTTTGTGTAATACATCCTTATGTATCATTTGTAAGGCTGGATGAGTGGTGACAAATTCTTTCAATTTCTGTTTGTTTTGGAAAGTCATTATTTCACATTCATTTATAAATGAGAAGTTAACTGGGTATAGTATTCTGAGTCAACAGTTTTTTCTTGTAGGACTTGGGTTATGTCTCTGTATTCTCTTCTAGCCTGTAGGGTTTCAATACAAAATCAGTTGTTGGTCTAATTGGAAATCCTCTGAAGTAATTTGGCGTTTCTTTCATGTGCATTTTAGGATTTTTCTTTATGTTTTCCTGTTGAAAATTTGACTATAATGTGTCATGGTGAAGATATTTTCTGATCCTGAATATTAGGATTTCTATGCACTTCCTGTACTTGGATAGTCCTATCTTTCCAAATTAGGGCGATTTTCTGATGTTATTTCACTGAATAGGTCTTCTCATCCATTTTGTCTTTCCACACCTTCAGGAACTCCTAAGATATGTATGTTTCTTTGTTTGATGGTATTCTATAAATTTCAAACACTATTTTTGGTTTTTCTAATTTCTTCTTTTTTTTTTTTTTTTTTGGTTTGACTGAGATATTGGTAAAGATCTGTGTTCTAGCTTGGATAGTCTTCTTCTGCCCTGTCAAGACTGCAGTTTAAAGCTTTCTATTGTATTTTCTATAAGGCCTATTGAACTTTATTTCTAATATTTCAGTTTGATTTTTCTTCACTATCTCTATCTCCCAGCAGAATTACTCATTCATGTCATGTATGGATATCTTTAACTCATGTATATGCTTCTCTGTGCTTTTGAGTAAGTTTATGATCATTCTTTTGAATTCCTTTCCAGGCATTTAATCAAGATCTTTGTTTTCACATTCTAATAACGAAATGTTTCTTTGTTCCTTGGAGGAGTCATATTGTCTTCCCTTTTTCATATCTCATGCATTTCCATGCTATTTTCAGCCATCCGTGGGAACACTTGTTGGCTTTCTCCTCTGAGGGCTGTTATCTTTGAAATGTGCCTCCATGGCTTTGTGGAGTCTGCTCCTTCAGTGGATCTCCAAAGGCGCGTGTTGGGTGGGCCCAGGAGCTCCAGCAGCAAGGTCCAGAGGGACTCAGGTTGGGGGTGGTAGGTCTCCTCTATTGACTGATCTCCGTTGACCAACACTGCAGTCTCAATAAATGCACAGCTTCCCAAGGCACCTGTGAGACAGTAGTTATTTGGCCATTTCTTTCCTGGCAGGTTGACTTTTTTTTTTTTTTTTTTTTGACAGGCAGAGTTAGACAGTGAGAGAGAGACAGAGAGAAAGGTCTTCCTTTTCCATTGGTTCACCCCCCAAATGGTTGCTACAGCTGGCACGTTGCGCTGATCCGAAGCCAGGAGCCAAGTACCTCCTCCTGGTCTCTCATGCGGGTGCAGGGCCCAAGTACTTAGGCCATCCTCCACTGCACTCCCAGGCCACAGCAGAGAGCTGGACTGGAAGAGGAGCAACCGGGACAGAATCCGGTGCCCCAAACGGGACTAGAACCCAGGGTACCGGTGCCACAGGCGGAGGATTAGCCAAGTGAGCCGCGGCGCCGGCCAGGCAGGTTGACTTTTCAAAAGCGTCCACCATTACACAAAGCTGTTTGCAGTTAAGCTCACAGAGCAACTTCCTGTCCTTCTCGACACTCACAGCATTTCGTCTGCTTTTGTCTATGCTTTGCTGATAACCCTGATCAATCTTTAATCGTATTACATGTTTTGTCCGTAACTCCTACCTCTCCTGTGAAGCACTAAATCTTTTAGTTTATATGTCTGAAATAAACTTGTCAAACAGCAGTCTCCCACTAAATAAATGTTGAATGAAAACTAATCAATCAATTGGATACTTACTACATTCCATATGCTATGGGCACTTTGCACACATAATTTAATACACATTCATATACAAACCATTCTCCCTGGACACTGTTAGAGGAGGAAATTGCGATTCAGAGAGGGGAAATGAACAAAGCTTATCCAAAGTCCTGTAACTATTATGATGACAACCAGTATTCCAGCCAGGATATCCTAAGCCAGTAAGTTGGGCTTCTGTGCTATTACAGCCCTCTAAGAGATAAAACGTTCCTGGACTTGCACTCAAGATGTACCCGCTTGATCCTGCTTGTACGTCCATAACACAATATCATGGCCTGTGTGGCTTAAACAGAAGAAAGAGGTTTCTCTCAATTCCGGAGGCTGGGGAGTAGACCAATGTATGCAGGGCAAACAAGATTGGCTTAGCAGTCATTTATTAGCAAAATTTTGCTTCACAGAGGAAGAGCTGTGCGTTAAGAAGCACCAGTCCTAGATAGGCTTGAGAGAAAGGAAGGGAAGGGAGGAAAGGGAAGAGGAGAAGAGGAAGGGGAGGAGAGCAGAGGAGAGGAGAAGGGAAAGGCTGTGAAGGGCTGGGACTCAAGGACCAGCAGCAGCAGCACAAAGAGGAGGCTGTGTAAATACCCTGGGCTGCCCGTGGTGGAGCATCCAGCTAGGGTGTCTTGCAGTTCTTATGGTTGTCTGTATCAGCCAGGCAGGAAGTAGAACAGGATGCCACATTCCAACAAAAACCAGGTGTGAAGACATCTTAGAAGAAAAATCTTAACTGAATGCACATTTGATTTGAAGTTGAGAGGGGGCTTCCTTTTTCCCTAACGGGGAGTGCAGTACCAGTGGGCTGGGAGGTCAGTTTCCCTCCGAGGACTCATCCCGTGCCAGCTGAGGGCTACCATCTTGCTGTGTGCCCGCATGACCTCTGCCGCGTGATGGCTGTTAAAATCAGCACTCTGAGAGAAACGTGGCTTCGCCTAAGGAAAATGAAGCCAAACCATCTAGAAGCAGCCAACAAAAAAAGCAACAAAGATCTACGGTGCATGAAAAGTGTCAGGAACACCATCACCATGGCAGTGATGCCCCAGATTCGCTTTCCGACACGCAGTCCATATGGAGAACGGGTGGACGGGCTGTGCTATCACAATAAGTTGGTGCACAGAGCATCTCCCCCCAGTCCCGCCTCACTGGTTACTGGTCCATAATTTGCAGTAGCCTCTCAAAATAGGACCGTGTCCACCTCCTCTTCTTCTCTACTTATTCTGGGAAGACAACCTCAATTCCTGCTCCACCAATAAAATAGAAACCAAGAGAACAGCGCTTGCCTGGAACTCAGAGTTCTGTCTCTGTTGCCTCTTGAGGGACCTCAGGCCTTCACGGACCTGCTGGATGTCAGCTGTGGTCGCCCCTTCCCTCCTATTCTCTCTCCTAACAGCTTTCCAACATTTTCAGAGTCTCTCTCATTTTAACAGAGGACAAATCGCTGTTCCCACTTCTGATCTTCGCAAAATGGCATTAGAAATCTAATAGTACCTGCTACCCCTCTCTCTCCTCACCTCCCATTATTACCAAGTTATTACCCGGTTCCCTATCAGCATTCCCCTGAAATAACAAACAGTGCTCTGCAGGTGATTAGGCACGTCCTCTCATCAAATTCCATGGATGCTGAAAGTGGATGTGGGTTCAGACACTCTAGGGAATGGATTCTAGCTCCTTCGTTACCAGTTGTTAGGCCTTCTGCAGTAACTGAACATTCAAGCTATGTAAAATGGATGCAACAAATCCATCGTCAGCGTTGTCGTGACGACTGAGTGAGGAAATGTGTTCACTGAGTTCAGCCCGATTCCTGTCTACATTTACGGCAGGCTCACTGCTGTCGACCTCTTCGCAGCTTTGGATCTGGTCAGTTCTCTCCTCCCTCTTGACGTCCGTCCGTCCTTTCTTCTATTAATGTGAGATGTTTCTGCCGTGCTGATCCCAGGCTTCATTAGAAGTTCTGAAAAAAAAAAAATCGCAAAATATAGTGGAAATCAAATCAGAGTTAATAGGTTCAGTTAATTACAGGTAAAATTATATCGGAGGGGCTACTTAAAATTAAAACAAGACTTCCTCTAGTTTTCTCAGAGTCTCAAAGTTTGGGCTAAAGTGTAAGCCTGGTGTCACCTGACCCAGGCAATTCTAGTCTACAACTGCAGCTCCTACCCACACCCACACCCACACCCACATGCTTCTCCCTTCCCTCATCACTGGCAGCCTGCACAGGCAGATGGAGGGGAGGGTGTGCTGGGCCCATGACCTTGACAGCCCTGAAGGAGAAAGCTCAGGACGACCAAGGCAGGTTTTCTCACATTGATAGATTTCACAAACATCCACAAGAGAGAGCAGCAGTTCCTATCTTAGGAGAGAAGAGGTTTATGCTACCAGACCTGTCTGATTTTTGCTCTCCCTTGCCTGGCACATCACTCCATGAGAGTTGTTCACTCTAAGCCCCTTTTACATCTCTGTGTGCAGAGACTCTCTGAGTTTAATCTCCCACACTCCGTGGTCTCAGTTACCATCTGTAAGCTTGTGACTCCAAAAACTCCACTGCTATGCCTGTGAAACAAATCACCACGCATTTATTTACTTACTTCTTAAGGCAAAACACATTTATTATCCCAGCAAGGCTTGGCTGGCCCCAGCTCAGATCTGCACCAGGTTGAAATCAGCTGTGCCTGGGGCTGTGCTGTCTCCCAGAGCTCAGGGCTTGCTCTGGGTCCCAGAGTTGCTGCACAAGTTCAGTTCCCTGAAGCTGTGTGGCTGAGGTCCTCCTTCCGTGGCCTTCTCTGTGCAATAGCAGCTTGCCTGTTCAACCCAGCAGGAAGATCTCTCTTCCAAACCTGACCCTGGTCCTTCTTGCAGGACTCACCCAGGATAATCCCTCCTTTGATTAACTCAACAGTAATCAAGTATCTAGTCTTAGAAGTGAGAGAGTGTTGTAGTCGCAAGTCCCACTCACATTTCAGGAGAGATGTCCAACAGGAGGCAGAGATCGTAGGACTCACCCTTTGATTCTGCCTACTTACACCACAGGTTATTTCTTCTTCCTGATGCATAATTTCATATCTGCACACAACGCCTCCCAAGCAGCTTCAAACAGAAACCTCAAAGGCATCTCAAAATAAACATGACCAAACCCGAATTGTCTTTCTCTTTTCTTTTTTAGAATCATTTTATGTGTTTCAAAGACAGAGTTACAGAGAGAGGTCGAGGTAGAGAAAGAGGTCTTCCATTCTGCTGGTTCACTCCCCAGATGACCACATGGCCAGAACTGAGCTGATCTGAAGCCAGGAGCCAGGAGCTCCTTCCCAGTCTCCCATGCAGGTGTAGGAGCCCAAGGACTCGGGCCATCTTCCACTGCTTTCCCAGGCCACAGCAGAGAGCTGGATCAGAAGTAGAGCAGCTGGGACTCGAAGCAGTGCCCATATGTGATGCCAGTGCTGCAGGCTGAGGCTTTAACCCACTGCGCCACAGCACCCTGAATTGTCTTTCTCCATTCTCCTGGACACATGGCAACACCAGTGCCTACGGCTTTGCCTTGCTGTCAGTTGAACTGAGCAGGTTAGAGAATGTGACCTCTTATAGCCCATTTGACCTTGAGTGGGTAACATTTGTAGCACAAAAATGGAAAGACAACAGCCTTGACGTTCCAAAAGCTGATTAGACCAGGAGCTTGTGCGTGTCTTGAAGTCAGTCACGTAGAGTTACACGAGTGAGAAGCGAATGGCTTCATGAAGCTGTAAAAAAGTATTTCCTAAAAGACGATAGTGAGTTGATCTATTTAATTTTACTCTTGGAGGAAAATATTTCCTTCTTCATCATAGAGTTTATCTCAAAATTGTCCTATTCTAATGCAATCAGTCTTTAAGAATAAGGCAACCACAATCAATGCAGAGTTAGAAGAAAAACAACTTAAATGACCTTGAACCTTCATACTGGAAATGATGTCTGGGCGTTTGGCACCCTGGCTGTTGCTCCGTGGGACACCTGAATCCCGTATTGGAGTGCCTGGGCTCGAGTCCCGGCTCTGCTCCTGCCCCAGGTTGCTTCTAAAGGACACCCTTAGAGGCATCAGGCGATGGCTGCAATAATCGGGCCTCTGCCACCCACGCAGGGGACCTGACTGAGTTCCCAGCTCCTGGCTGTTTCAGGCATTGGGAAGTAAACCAGCAGGTGAGAGATCTCTGTCTCCTTCTGCATCTGTGTGTGTGTGTGTGTGTGTGTGTGTGTGTCTGCCTGTCTGTGTCTATCTGTGTCTCTCACTCTCTGTTTCTTGACGAAACAAAATACTTAAAAAACTCGTGGTAAAAATTTTAAAAACTCCTATCTCCATTAAAAATTCAGATAGAAAAGCACTAAAATTTTTCTTTCATCCTTTGTTTCTAAACCGCTCGGTCTAGTTATTTAAGAAGCATCGCTACCTAAGCTTACTGAAGCACATCTTCCCACAAGTTCTGTGTTGTACAAAAACTTCCCCTGGTAACGTTTTTAGACTACTCCTTCCCCTACCGACTTACTGTGCGTGCTGACCTGTGCTCTTTTGTTTTGTTTTTGCAAGTCATGGAAAAACTCAGATATAGCAGCCAGTCCTTTACCGAAATCACAGCCATGGATGTCTGAGCTTCCGGCCACGGTCTGGGCTGGTTTCCAATCAATTTATCAGCAGGTACAACAAAAATGGAATGGCCTTCCTGCATTGCCCACAGAACGCCACGGACACTCACAGTTTGGGTAGGGGCATGGGACTTTCCATGGATGGCCTTAGAGCGCCCCTAATAGACAGAGCAAGGCAAAGCAAGAAGGAAATGGTACGCATAAGTCTGACGCAATCAGTAGGCATTTGCTCAAATGTTCCTGTGCTTTCCAGTGCTGGTGTCACATTAAATTCTCCTCTGGTTCTTGTCTGTTTTTCCATGGCCTCTGAGCAGGCAGTGACACATCAGGCTTTGTCATATTTCAAAAAGTTCATGGAAAATGAAATCTAAAGATGAGTTACCTGGGTGCAAAAAAGAATGTATGTTATAAAAAAAAAAACCCTGTGCTGTAATTTCAAAAATATTTTGCACAAAAATGAACTTATTATCTAATTTATTTTTAAAAACTTTTGTAAATTTATTTGACAGGCAGAGAGACCCAGAAAAACAAAGAGATAGAGAAGGAAACAGAAAATTTTCATCTACTGGTTCATTCTCCAAATGCCTGCATGGACAGGGCTTGGGGGAAAGAATCCAATTTTTTGAGCCATCACTGCTGCCTCCCAGGGTCTACAGGGGAAGCTATAGTCAGGAGCTGGAGCTGAGAACCAAACCCAGATATGTGACAGGATGGTAACTTAAGTGCTAAGCTAACTGTTCCCCCTTGAACTTACCTTTTCATCCCGTATATCCACAACTGCTTTCAAGTCCCCAAGTATACCAATACATGTAGTTCATATCAGAGATGCGCCTCACTTTACCTCATAATTTATGAATTTCCCTAGTCGAAAGAAGTTCTAAATGTAGTAGGAGTGGCATATTCTGCAAGCAACTGAAATGATCAGATTACCTAGAAAATATTTCTAAACAGGAGTTATGAGGCTGTGTGCCACTCACCACTCTGATATTACCTGCTATGGACAAGTCATCGCACATAAAGATCTGGACTTGATTAACAGTGAAATGGGAAGTTTTAATAACCAGACTTCACTTAGTTCTTTGGAATCCTTGACGAAAATCCCATGTCTGTCTATTGAGTAAGTTTGGCTTTGGGAATGTTAGGCTGTGTTCAGATCAAAACTCTAGTATATTTTATTTGCCATGAATTCTAGAAGTGTTACTTCATCTTTGTTTAAGAATCATAAATATTAGCAACACCGTAATTCCCAATACTGGATAATTGCTTTGTATAACCCTCTTGAGGAAAGAACATCTTTCCTCCATTAAATGTTTATGTAGACTTTTGAAAACATTTATTTATTAAAAAGAGACAGAGAGCTCTTCCATCTGTCAGTTCATTCTCCAAATGTCTGCAGGGGCCATCTGGGCAAAGTCGCCTTGGAGCACCATTCAGGTTGGCAGGGAACCAAGTACTTGGGCAATCGTCTGCTGCTTCCCAGGCACGTTAGCGAGGAGTCAGATCAGAATCAGAGTGCCAGGACTCTACTCGCACTCTGATGTGGGATGTGGGCATCCCAAATGGGCACTTAACCTGCTGGACCACAATGCCTGACCTCCACTAAAAAATTTGACAGAAGCAAATCTGTAAAGCTGTAAAGAACCCAAGAGCTACAAGAATCCTTGATCGGTTGGGTCAGACTCTGGGAAGAAGTGTCGGACACTTGGACAGAAGCAGTTTGATAGGCACTGCAGTAAGGTCCACATGCAACTATAAACAAAACAGCATCGTGTAGGCCGCTGAGTGTAGAAGCAGATTCCTAACACCAGATCAACATTTTTCCTGGAGAAAGAGAGTCCTGGGGATGGCATTCTTCGGCTAGGTAAGCCATATTATGTGAACACCCAACCCTGCCAGGAAGAAGGGACATATTATAGAGGGCAGAGGGATCCTTAAGATGCCCCAAATGGTGGAGTTAGAAACGTGCCAGGGGATTCCAATACAATCCCATCAAGGTGGCATGTACCAATGCCATCTCACTAGTCCAAGTGATCAATATCAGTTCACATTTGATCACACTGATATGTCTAAGAGTCAAAGGGATCACACAAACAAGACTAGTGTCTGCTAATACTAACTGATAGAATCAAAAAGGCAGAGAATGATCCACCATGGGAAGCAGGATACACACACAGTAGACTCATAGAATGGCACTCCTAAATAGCACTCTGGCCTCAGAATCAGCCCTTAAGGCATTCGGATCTGGTTGAAGAGCCTATGAGATTATTTCAGGCATGGAAAGCCAAGACACTCTGGCAAAAAAAAAAAGAAGACCTAAATGAAAGATCTCTGTGAGTGAGATCCCAGTGGAAAGAATGGGGCCATCAAAGAAGGAGGTACCTTTCTCTGAAGGGAGGAGAGAACTTCCACTTTGACTATGACTCTGTAGGAATAAGATTGAAGTCAGCAAACTCAAAAGGCTTCCATTGCCTTGGCAACTCATGACTAGAGCCTAGGGAGATTACTGATGCCATAAACAAGAGTGTCAAATTGTTAAGTCAACAACAGGAGTCACTGTGTACTTACGTCTCATGTGGGATCTGTCCTTAATGTGTTGTCCAATGTGAAGTAATGCTATAACTAGTACTGAAACAGTATTTTACACTTTGTGTTTCTCTGTGGGTGCAAACTGATGAAATCTTTACTTAATGTATACTAAATTGATCTTCTGTCTATAAAAATAATTGAAAATGAGTCTTGATGTGAATGGAATGGAGAGGGAGCGGGAGATGGGAGGGGTGTGAGTGGGAGGGAAAGTATGGGAGGGGGAAACCATTGTAATCCATAAACTGTACTTTGGAAATTTATATTTACTAAATAAAAGTTTAATAAAAAGATGGCACCTCAACTTAACATTGAACTTACGACAGTGAAGTTGTTGTTTGGAAAGTGAAAAATCGTGCACCATGTGCAGTAACTCGATGAACAATGAGACCAAATCATGCATCTGGCAGGTGCTTTTCCTGGCTCTCAGGGAACGTTCTACAGGTGTAGCTAAAGCTGTAAAACCACAGCTGTTCCACCCAAACAACATGTTATTACACAGTCCCTGACATCCAGTACAACAAATAAATATTTAATTGTTGTGGAAAGAATGGATCAATTAACTTAACTGTGTGTGAGCCAGGAAAAATTTCCTGAGATCTCCACATGGAGCCTGCACTATGGCTCAGTGGTTAGGCCACTGCCTGCATGCTGGCCTTCCATAGGAGCACCAGTCAGAGTCTCAGCTGCTCCACTTCCAATGCAGCTCCCTGGTCATGAGCCTGGGAAAGCAGTGGAAAAGGGGACTTGGGCCCCTGCCTCCCAGGTGGGAAACCCAGATGAAATTCTTAGTTCCTAACTGGCATTGCAAACATTCAGGGAGTGAACCAGTGAATGGAAGCTTTCTCCCACTGTCTCCCCTCTCTCACTTTGTAACTTTGCCTTTCATATAAATAAAAAAAAGAATCTTAAAAATTCTCTTCACACTCTTTACTGTATCTGATAAAATGGGAACAATAATAAAATACACGATGGGAAAGATTAAATGAATTAATATAGGAAAAGTGCTGTATAAATGTTAATATTTATTATTATGTGAGATATGAAATGTGTACTTATATGAAATAAAAACTGAAGCTCTATAAAGAGACAATAAATTGCTCTTCATCAAAAGTAGAAAATAGGTGAAATATGCTAAAATGGTTCTTCTTGGGGTGAAATTGATAAAACATGGAATTGAATGGAATGGAGAGGGAGCGGGAGATGGGAGGGGTGTGAGTGGGAGGGAAAGTATGGGAGGGGGAAACCATTGTAATCCATAAACTGTACTTTGGAAATTTATATTTACTAAATAAAAGTTTAATAAAAAGATGGCACCTCAACTTAACATTGAACTTACGACAGTGAAGTTGTTGTTTGGAAAGTGAAAAATCATGCACCATGTGCAGTAACTCGATGAACAATGAGACCAAATCATGCATCTGGCAGGTGAGACAGTACGGGCTGGAAGGCTGGATGAGACCTAGATGGATGGGTAGGAGGGGTCTGGACAGACAGGGGCTCTAACAAGAAGGTAGGCTGTGAAAGACTGAAATGTCAGCACCGGATTGCCAGGTACATGAATATTTAGGAATTCTAACCAATATATAGGTTTATAGTCATCTACACAGAGAACATTCAAATCAACATAGTCCCAATTTGTGATCATTAAATTTTCAGAAAGACAGGATCTTTGCGTGTGCGCCCACATAAGCATAAGTGCCTCCACTTTGGAATGTGTGGAATGTGACAGGTACAATCGCATCCTTCCCAACAATCTGAAAACATGATCTTTCGAGAATTTTGAGAATGTGGTTTTAATAATGCCGTTTTACAACCCAAAGCTTTCCAGATATTCTCAAAACATAAGCAAGTCTACTAACTTATTAGTAACATAATTTATCAATGGCGTCACATCAACTGTTTGGAGCTAATTGGATGCCCAGCGAGTTAAGGTCTGAGAATGCCAACAGTGACACAGAAAGTGGGACATGTGAAAGTAGAAGGGCCGTGGTACGATGATGCTGACCTCCTAAGGGTCACCGTGAAGACCACAAAGGGCCTGATGTTCTGCTAGGAAGGAGAGACGGTTTCATGAGAATATGTGAGAACTCTATTTCTTCAACACCTACCGGTTGCTGGCTGTGTTACACGATGAAGGTGCAGAACCAGTAAGGAGCATGTGTCCAGTCCAGTGGTCTACTGCACGGTATATGGGTCACATTTCTGCTCGGTACAAAAAGAATACACACCATGTACACAGGAGTCCTGGTTCTGCTCAGTGAAGCGGCAGGCACGGCGAGCAAAGGGTTTGTTAGTGTAACAGCTACAACCGCTTGCATAACACGCGACTAGAAAATCCATCTGCTGTTTTGGGAGAGGCAGACAGAAATTCTGCTTATCTTTGGTCAAGATAACGGGCGAGGGTGTCATCCTCCCGTTCTCTAGGTACCATGAACCCATGCCAACAAAGCTGCCTCCTAGATCTTTCTCACACTCTTCTTTCAAGGCAAGAGAGGTGTGTAGGGACCATTTGGCAAAGCCCCCCCTGCAGCCCCTCCTTCTCATGGCCATCTGTGTGCACGGGCAGACACATGGGCACACTCCCCCACACCCCTGCCACTGCCATATTCCCGTACATAGAGAAATAGCTGTGAGTGTTGCCCCACGCCCTACTTCATAACTCCCGAGAGATGGGGGAGCTCCAAACTTGGGATAAAAGGATGGCTCTGGGCATGGAGTCCCAAAAGAATTTGTCCCTGATTCTCACGCATGAACCAGGGAAGAGACACTGGATCTCCTGTTTCAGCCTCTTGCAGAGCAATTCTCAGCATCGCAGTAGGGATGATCTCCTAGGCAGAAATGAAATATCTCACAGGGCAACACAACTGTCCATGCGTGCGTTCCACACGTCACAAGTCATAGGAGATCTAGTGATTTCTATTTTCTTAAAAAAAGCTTTATTTATTTGTAAGGATTGTGTGTGTGTGTGTGTGAGAGAGAGAGAGAGAGAGAGAGAGAGAGAGAGAGAGAGAGAGAGAGAATCTTCCATCCTCTGGTTCACTCCCCAAATAGCTGCAGTTTCCATGCTGGTCCAAGCTGAAGCCAGCAGCCTGGAGCTCCATGGGGTCTCCCATGTGGGTGGCTCTCATGTGGGTGGCTCAAACACTTGGGATACATCTGCTGCCTTCCCAGGTGTATTATCAGGGTGCCAGATTGGAAGCAGAGCAAGTGGGATTTGAAGCGTTGCTCCAATATGGGATGCTGGCTTTGCAGGCAGTAGCTTAGCTCCCTGTGCCACAACGCCACTTCATCCGGCCATTTCTATGTTGCACCGACAAATTCAAGGAGATATTTACTGAACATCTACTACATTCCACTGAGAGGTTTTCACTGGCCAGTGCAGAAATAAACACCCTGGTAAAGGCCCATTCGGCCTGGTGAAGAATCTGCCAATTGAGCAAGCAAGGGTAGGGCATGAGTGCCTCTCAGGGGGGTCCCTTGAGGACTTGGTTCAGAGGGTCCGCTCAAGCCTAGTCCATCAAGCAAGGCCTTTCTGAAGGTGTGATTCCTGAGCTGGGGACAAGAAACTTAGCAGAGAGAAGGGCAGGGGGCTCGAATGACAGTGCTCAGGCAGGGGGACACAGTCCTAGGAGGGTTTGTCTCTGCTTACAAATCTGTCTCCTGTGAGTTTCCTATATGAGAGATTCCAGAAGGCTCTTTCTGCTCTGCTTTCTAGTTAGTCTGGCCAATAGGGAGCTTTGGCACATACTAGCGAGAAGATGGAAAGTGAGTGCAGGCTATCAGTCTCCTTCCTCTTCCTGTGACTGGCGTGGTCCGACCGTGTCCTTTGACCCAAGTGCACTACAGCCTGCTTCTGCCCTTCCTGGTTCTTCTATCACCTGCTCTACCCCTCATTGGCCCCAAAGCAAGTTTTGTCACTAGGCTGGGTTACTGAGTCAATCCTCCACCCACCCATACCACTGCATGGGGTCCATTTGCACTCTTCTGTTTCTTGTTTTTGTTTTTAAGATTTATTTATTTATTTACTTGAAAGGCAGTTACAGAGAGGTCTTCCATATGTTGGTGACCCCAAATGGTCACAACAGCCAGGGATGGGCCAAACCAAGGTCAGGAGCCAGAAACTCCATCTGGTTCTCCCATGTGGGGGTTAGGGGGCAAAAGCATTTGGGCCATCTTCCTCTGCCTTCCCAGGCACATTAGCAGGGAGCTGGATCTGAAGTGGGCAGTTGGGGCTTTTTTTTTAAAGATTTATTTATTTATTTGAAAGTTAAGAGTTACACAGAGAGAGGAGAGGCAGAGAGAGAGAGAGAGAGAGAGAGAGAGAGAGAGAGGTCTTCCATCTGCTGGTTCACTCCTCAGTTGGCTGCAAAGGCCAGAGCTTTGCCAATCTGGAGCCAGGAGCTTGTTCCGGGTCTCCCACATGGGTGCAGGGGCCCAAGCACTTGGGCCATCTTCTACTGCTTTCTCAGGCCACAGCAGAGAGCTGGATCAGAAGTAAAACAGCTGGGTCTTGAACCAGCACCCATATGGGATGCCGGCACTGCAGGCGGTGACTTTACCCACTACACCACAGTGCTGGCCCCCAGCTGGGACTTGAGTCAATACTCTGATATAGAAGGCTGGCCTCACAAGTGGCAAGTTAACCCGCTGCTCCACACTGCTGGCCCCGTTTATAGTCTTAATATTTTTATTTCAGTGTAGCATCTGTTTCCTATTAAGATATTAACTAATACAAATTCTGTTCCGAATAGCATTGAGCCATCTCAAAACCAACAGGGGCTCAGTTATCTGGCTCCCTTTCAATCAGGAGGGTTGTAGAATAACATCATTCTGGCTGGCAAATGTAACCAAGCCCTGCAGAGCAGGTAGGAGGCTTCAGAAATGTTTCTTGGTAGGAGATGGTCGCAGCTGTGGCTCCTGGATTCTTCAGCCTTTCCCACTTCCGTCTTGGACAGTGGACACAACCTCCACATTTTGAGCAATAGGGCTGAAGCCACAGGCTAAGGATGGAGGGCCACAAGGCTGAGAAGGAGCCTGGGAGCCTTAGGACACTCAAGTGGTCACTGCACTTGGCCTTGGACTTTCAAATCCAGACTACTTGTTAGCTGAAAGATTCCAGCCACATGTGCCTGAGGCTGAGGTGGTGAGGGTAGGTATCTGTCTTGTGCGACCTTTGTGATCCAAAGAGACACTTGTCCCTTTTCTCCTGCCAAACTGGTGCGCACCCTGCACTTTGGGTCTCCCTCACCTCTGACAGTTCTTCTTCCCTGTTTCCCATTTCCAGATTCCTGGGTCTGATTCTTTTTGCACTCTGCCCACCTCCACACTGGACCTTGTGTCTCAAGCCCTGGCTATTACTTCGGTAAGTCTTGCACCCAGCACTCTGAAACAGCTCCTGCAGCGTAGACTCCAGGACGAGTTACTGCTGTCGAGTACCCACCGCAGTAGGAGATAGAGTTGCTCTTATTTCTCTAGTACGTTCTGCTTCGTGGCTGCAGCATGTTCAGTCGGAAAATTTCTCCGAGACTCGGGTTGCATCCTTTTAAAAGTTTGATGTGTTGCCTTTACCCATGCCGTAGAATTGCTATGAGATTCAAAATCCAATAAAAATGTTTTTCAGCCTCGAAGAAACAACTCCACAGTCAGAATAATAAGGTCAGGATTATTATTGGAATCTCAGAGAGACAGAGCCAGGGCATCGGGAAAGAGTCAAGAGACCCAAGCGATTATGAGCTGGGAGGAGTCGGTTAACCTCCCGATACTTCAGAGTTTCCAGTAGCTACAGTGATTCTATTAACATCATCCTTCGCAGAGAGTTTTTGGATATTCACTGCCCCAAATAAGGCTGCCTCCTGGGCACATTTTTTTTTTTCTCATTGTTGAGGTTTTAGCTCCAATGAGGGGGCCGCAAGTAAATTAGCTCTGAAACTTTCTCTTTATTATTGTAGGACAAAAGAATCTGGAGATTTCTTGCAATGCAGTACAGTTGCTCCGATGGCACTGGCGAGAGGAGGCAGCTGGCAGAGAATCTGCCATTCTCTCCATTTAACTTGGTGCTCTTCTCTCTCCCCGACCAAAGTCACGGGCAATCAAGAGTGGTCTACAAAGTCCCTGGGGCCCTATGCACTATTCCCTCTAGAATTAATTCCAAAAATGAATCTGCCTCTAGCATAGGCAGTGGCTCTTGCAAGCTGCCCACCAGGAGGACTCAGGGGGAAATTGGTGCTACACACACACACGCTTACAGCACCAAAAATGGACTGACTAGCACAAAAGATGGGGTGATGCCGTGGTCTTACAGCACAGCCCCGACAGCTGGACTTCCTGAGATTCAGTGTCACTTCCGGTTACATGATCTTGGACAAGTTAATGAATTTCCTTGTGACTCATTTTTCTCTTCTAGATCATAGAAATGCGAAGTGTACCTCTTCTGTTAGATGGTTTGGGTTACCTTGCACCGTAGACAGCTTGCTATGTGTGCTAGGCACATGGCCACAGTTACAATCTTTGTGGTCAGACAACAGACCTAGGGCTCGAGTCAGGGCTTCCAGGCACCAGACAGGTAGTAGCAGGTGACGAGGGCACTTTGGAGACTTTCAGCCCCGTGCGGAGTCGGCAGCTGCCACTCTGCTCCCTTCCACTGTCGCTGAGGGCGAGGGAATGTGGGTCAAGCATTCGATGACTTAAGAAAAGGTAGCAATTGGGGTTTTTATTGAGTTTTTTTTTTTTACAACAGTGTCAGCTAAGCTGAGAACACACAGCAAACAAAACGCAGCTGAGGATGAGCACAGCCTTTCAGACTCTGGTTTGTAGAATTTGCGTTAGAGAAACCAATAGCAGATGCTGTCTGGGATTCCATGATCAGGTTTTGTGATTTCCAAATGCTGGGTCCCTGAAGCTTGGAAAATGTTTTGAGCCAGGGCTGCACCTGGATCTTGCATGGGATAAACTGTTAGGGGGAAGAGGAAGGAAACACCTGTTGAAGGCAGCCAGCAGCTGACACTTTGACATGACAATTTTATGTCCCTCCCATAGCCATGTGACAAATGGGTGTGGGCGTTTCAAGGATAGGGGATCTGAGACTCAGGGGGAGTGTGCAAGTTGCCTAAGTCTACATAGCCATGGTTGGAAGAACAAATATTCACATTCAGCTCTGTCTGCCGCCAAAGCCCTTCTTCTTGGCCACTTTTAAAAATCTGTCAGTTATGCAAAAGAAATGAAGGGAATGTTAGACCCTAGGGAATAAATTCCAGAGCCTCAATGGCTTACGTCAATGCTTTCTTTTCGGCTGCGTGCATCTGATCGGTAGACACCTGCTTGTCAGTCCTTCGGGAACCTGGTACATGCTCTCGTCCTGCTGGGCCATCATGTATGTGTGGTGTTCAAGGACAGAGTGGAAAACGAGTACACACAGCAGACCTCACTCCAGAGGCATGCGTGCGGCTTGGCACTTCCAATCGCAGCCTCAAGGCCAGTTGCACGGCCATGCAGGGCCAGGGAGGAAGCGGGACAGGTCTCTTCTCTGGCTCAGCAGGGAGAGGAAACAGAGCTGGCAAGCATCTAGGAGCTTCTGCCACTGGCTGTCAATATTTCATCGGAGACGCAATCATTTTTTTAACCGCCTGGAGCCAATGCATTCTTCCTTGGGGAATCCTTGAAATGAGATGATCAGATTCTCAGCCCATCTTGTCCAGGAGATGATGATGAACTCCTTTAAGTAGCTGTTTTCTCAGCCATGTGTTTGGCTTCCTCAGCACTAGCATGTTACAGAGGCCATTTCTCTCTGATAGTTTATAACCTTAAAAAAGTTATGATGTGGACAGTCCGTTAAGCCCCATAATCCATCATCAACAAGAGGATTATGTAGTAACTCCCACTTTTAAATTGAATTTTAGTGCCCTCCATTAACCATTCACTGGAGAGAAATGACAAATAATTTCATGGCTCAAGAGCAGCAGACAGATGAGCCTAGCAAAGGAGGGTCTGGTGTCAGTGGGAGGCGAACCGAGTGTGTAGCCTTCAAATTAAGGGCGTTTGCTTTCCAACTTTCTAATTGCATAATTTAGTATCGCCCCGGGGTCATTAGCCTGCTTTCTGAGATGAGCAGAGAGCAATTTCCCTGTACTAAGAACGTGTCGGCTCCTTGCTGCTGCTGCTGGTCTCATGTTTGTTCTCCAGCAGAGACACCCTGGACCTGGGAAGCTGAAACGCCTTGCTTGAAGTCTGGACAAGCCTTCCCTCATTTCAGAGGGAAGTGTTTCGTGGTGCCTAGTTTTTTCTTCCCTCGAGGTTTCTCATTTTTTTTCCCTCAACTCTTCGGGGAAGAATAGCACTTTAGCCTCGCTTCATTGGAAAGATGCATAAATGCTACTGGCATTGGCCCCTACACCCAGTGTCTTATTTTCATGTGTGGAACGTCCCCCTAGGACATTGGATGCATTCAGCAGAGCTTCCTTTGTATTAAACACGGAGGGAAAAGAGGGCAACTGACTGTCTTATGCAACCTCCATCTCAGGGCTCTGCAGGAGGACGACGAGTAACTCTGTGGACAGTGCTGGCCACACTGCGGAGACGTTCCCTCCACACGTGCTGTCTCTTGAATATGCACGAGTCCGTGGGCAAAGAGGAAATCTGATGAAGACACAGGGGAGGCTAATGTCATTTGTTCAGATCGTAAGAAGTAAATTTGTGATCTGTAAGAAGAGGGATCAGGGTCAAACTTCCAGTTGCCGTGCCAACATCCCATAATGGAGGACGAGTTCTAGACCCTGCTGCTCCTCTTCCAGTCTAGCGTCCTGCTAACGTGCCTGAGAAGTTAGCAGAAGGTGGCTCGCCTTCAGGGGCCCTGCCAACCATGTGGGAGACCTGGATGGAGTTTCCGGCTATGGCTTCAGCCTCACCTAGCCTTGGTTGTTGTGGGCATTTTGGGAGTGTACCCAGCAGATGGAAGATCTCTCTCTCTGTGTCCCCCCATCATTTGCGTTTCAAATACATAAATGAGTAAATCAATCTTAAAAAAAGAAGTAAAACAACTTCAAGACCTGCTTTCTCCATGGCTCTCAGGAGAAGCTAGACTAACAGCACCTTCACAGGGGAGGGGCTGTAACTCTGTGTGACGCCACAGCTGTCTGTGGCACGAAAGTTTCACTATTGTCCAGAGAACCACCCACCCATTCCCAAGCACCTCCGCTATTATCAGAGAAAGCTTCAGAGCCATCTTGCTCGGCTGCTACACTCACGGCAAGAAGATAAGGCACTGTGTTAGCACAGCTCGGAGAAGCAGGGAGCAAAGCCTTCAATTCCCTTCCAGCACAGGCCATCTGCCTCCTCCCTCACTCACTCTTAGGAACCACTAGGCCATCAGCAGCGCTTGATACAGCATGGCGGACCTGCCTGGCCAAGCTGCTGATTAGCATGACAAAGCAAATCTCTGCAATGACACGCTGCATAGTCGTGCCACAGAGCTCTGAGTGTCCCCCGTGGTTTCCTCCTTCACTCGTCAGAAAGTCGGAAACCGGGCTCCCGCAGGTGAGAGCTGTGATGGGCGGGGAATGGAGAGAGCAGAGGTGCAGCCCTTACAAATATTGGGAAGGGTGTGGCCTTCGTGCTCCTTGTGACGTCATGGGAACCAGAAATCTGATAGCTGATGTTCAAGTCAAAATAATACAGCATGCCGGAGCTTTTCATGGGCTAATGATTTCTCTCTGTTTTAGAGTATTATTTTCACAATCTGTAAATATCTTCCCACTTCAGTATCTTTCCACTGCCAAAATGTTTTTTTTTTAATTCTATATTAAAGGACAAGATTCATTCATTTAAAGAGATGAAAGAAGTTAAATAAAAATGTAATATTTACCTCCACAATTAAGGATATTTTATCCCTGGGGAGCTCGTCTAGTGACTACCTTTTCTTTGTGGGCTTCTATAATTTTAAAGCTCACACATATCTGGAAAATTCAGAAATAAATGGGAATGCATGCGAAAGCCCATTATGGAAGAATCATTATGTTCCCAAATTTGTATATCCTGAGTGCGTGAAGTTGTATTCCTTAAACAAAATTAAAAACTGCAAAAAAGAAAATAAAATACCTAAGATAAAGAACCAAGGTTTTTTTCCAAGATTTATTTATTTATTTGAGAGACAGAAGCAGAGAGAGAGGAAGAGAGAGAGAGAGAGAGAGAGGTCTTCCATCTACCAGTTCACTCCCCAAAATGTTTCTGACAGCTGGAGCTGCACCAATCTGAATCCAAGAGCCAGGAGTTTCTTCTAGGTCTCCCACGTGGGTGCAGGGGCCCAAGGACATAGGCCATATTCCACTCTTTTTCCAGGCCATAGCAGAGAGCTGGATGGGAAGAGGAGCAGCCGGGTCTTGAACCTGTGCCCATATGGGAAGCCAGCACTGCAGGTGGCAGCTTTACCCATTATGCCACAGTGCCAACCCCTAAAGAGGGTTTTTACATAGTGGATAAGATGCCCAAGTCCCATATGGGAGTACATTTGGTTGTCAACCAGCTCTGGCTCCCAACTCCAGCTACCTGCTAATGCAGTCAATGAGGGGCAGTGGTACTGGCTCTAGGAACTGGAGTCCTACCACCCACATGGGAGACCTGAGTTGTGTTCCTGGCTTCTGCCTTCAGCCTAGCGCATTCCTGGCCATTGAAGTTGTTTGGAGAGTGTAATGTATCACGCACATCTACTGTGTGATAGACAATGCCATTCCCTTGAGAGAAGGGATGGTTTTACTCTTAAAGGATACCCAGATATGTAAACAGATCACTTTGGCACACAGTGCAGCAATGAGGCAGCAGCTGATAGAAGAGAATTTAAGTATCTGATGGATAATTCCCAGCCTCAATACTATTAATAGATATAAACTATTCTTTTATTTAAAAGCCCAGCAAGGCTGTTAATGAGTCATCAAAGTACTAATCTGAATCTCCATTGATTCTGTTTTTCTTCCTTGGAAGAATTACATTGCCTCCGTCTTCCCAAACACTAGGCATCTCACCCATCCTGCTGCCACAGTCACCACGCAGAGCCCCTGCCTTGCTGACTGCCACTGGTGTCATTCCGTACTTTCCTTCCCCTCTACCTCTCACAAAGGTGACTGCCTTTTATGGCTAGTCCTCCCATGCTGGAATTGGGTCATCTGCTTACTGAGTTGTCAGAGCTTGCTCTGTATTCTTATCACATATATAATTTGCAAAAATTCATCTTTTCCCCCTCTCTGAGTTACACTTTCACTTTCTTGATGATGTCCTTTGAAACACAAAAGTGTAACTCTCAATGAAAACCAACTTACTTATTTTTTAAAAGATTTATTTTATTTATTTGAAAGAGTTACAGAGAGAGGTAGAGACAGAGAGGTCTTCCATCTGCTGGTTCACTCCCCAAATGGCCGCAACAGCCAGAGCTGCGCCGATCAGAAGCCAGGAGCCAGGAGCTTCTTCTAGGTCTCCCATGTGGGTGCAGGGGCCCAAGCACTTGGGCCATCTTCCACTGCTTTTCCAGGCCACAGCAGAGAGCTAGATCGGAAGCTGGGACTAGAACCGGTGCCCATATAGGATGCCAGCGCTTCAGGCTAGGACTTTAACCCACTGCATCACAGCACCAGCCCCCCGACTTACTTATTTTTAATCACTTTTGCTTTTCTTGGCCATATCTTTTTTTTTTTTTTTGACAGGCAGAGTGGAGAGAGAAAGAGAAAGGTCTTCCTTTGCCGTTGGTTCACCCTCCAATGGCCACCGTGGCTGGCGCGCTGCGGCCGGCGCACCGCGCTGATCCGATGGCAGGAGCCAGGTGCCAGGTGGTTTTTCCTGGTCTCCCATAGGGTGCAGGGCCCTAGCACTTGGGCCATCCTCCACTGCACTCTGGTGCCACAGCAGAGGGCTGGCCTGGAAGAGGGGCAACCGGGACAGAATCTGGTGCCCCGACTGGGACTAGAACCCGGTGTGCAGGTGCCGGAAGGCGGAGGATTAGCCTGTTGAGCCACGGCGCCGGCCTTTTCTTGGCCATATCTAAGAAGGCTTTGGCTAACCCAAGATCACAAAGTTTTGCTTCACTGTTTTCTTGGAAGAATTTTATCTCTGACAAAGTCTATGATCTATTTTTAGTTATTTTTGTACATGGTGAGTAGAAGAGATTCAACTTCATTCTTTTGCATGATCATGTCTATCTTTCTTGACATATTATGTTCAAGATAATTCTTGTTCCCCCTCTGAATTGTATTGGTGCCCTTATTGGAAATCAGCTGTAAATGGAAGGGTGTATTTTTGAAGTCAGGATTCTGGCTAGTTGTTTTGAATGTCTACTGTTATGTCGTTGCTAGACTGTGCGATTACTATTGAAATCGGAGAGCGTCTTAATATGTTAAGGCTACTGTACCAAAACACCAAACACTGAGGGATCTGTAAACATCAGAAACATATATCTCACCATTTTGAAAGCATGGAAATCCAAGGCACCATGAGTTTCAGTGTCCAGTGAGGGTCTGTTTATCTTTCTTTGCACAGTTTCCTCATATGGGGGAAGGGGATGGTGAATGTTCATGAATTTCTTTCTAAGGGCACTGATCCCATGTACGAGGGCTCTGCCTCATTATATACTCACCTCTCATTGGCCCTGTGGCCGAAACATCACCACACTGCTGGTTAGGATTTCAACAAATGAATGGACAGGGGCCATAAACATTCAGTACCACAAGGGAAGTGTGAATCCTTTTTTTAAGGCTTATTTTTATTTTATTGGAAAGACGTAGTTGAGAGAGGGGTAGGGAGAGACAGAAACAGAGAGAGACAGAGAGAGGTCTTTCATCCGCTAGTTCACTTCCCAGATGGCTACAATGGCAGGAGTTAGGCTGATCCAAAGCCAGGGGCCAGGAGCTTCTTCCAGGTCTCCCACGTGGGTGCAGTGGCCCAAGGACTTGGGCCATCCTCTGTTGCTTTCCCCAGCGTGTTAGTAGGGAGCAGGATTGGAAGTGGAGCAGTCGGGATTCCAACTGGCACCCATATGGAACGCAAATGCAGTGGGCAGTGGTTTAACCTGCCGTGCCTTTAATAGCATTCAAATGTTTCAAGATTATTTGGTTGTTCTGAGTCCCTTGGATATGCACCAGTTTGTCAATTTCTGCCCAAAAGTGTTATTTGATATTTTGAAGGGTATCACATTGAATATCTAGATCAAGACCAGAAGTATGGCTATTTAACAAAATTATATCTTCAAGTTCGTGAACATGGGATGCTTTTCCACTTATTTGGCTTGTTAAATGCACTACAGTAATGTCTTGCTGAACTTGGAATGCAAATCTACATGCATCCTGTTAAAGTTGTTTCTAAGTATTGTATCTGTTAGTTACTATTACAAAGGGAATTGTTTTCTTAATTTTGCTTTCAGATTGTTTCGTGCTAGTAAATGTAGATAAGCTTTTGTTTCTTGGCTTTGTATCCTGAAATCTTGGCAAACATGTTTATTCATTCAAATAAGGTTTGGTGGATTCCTTAGGATATTTTATATACAATATCATTTGCAAATAGAGATAATTTTACTTTTTGTTTCCAGTTTGGATACCTTTCAGGCCAGCTGCCCAGGCTAAAATCTCAGTATCATGTTGAATGCAGGTGATGAAAATAGACATTATTGTGTTTTGCCTGATGTTAGGGGAAAGCATTCAATCTTTCACCTGTAAGTTTGATGCTGACTGTGAGTTTTTCACAAATGAATTTTATCAGGCTAGGGAGTTGCACTCTGTCATCAAATTGTAGAGTGTTTTTGCACTTTCTGATTTTGTTTGTTACCAGCAGTGTTGGATTGGTCAACTGCTTTTTTCAAATTTTTAATTTTTTAAAAAAGATTTATTTACCTGAAGGGCAGAGTTACAGAGAAAGGGGAAAATACAGAGAGAAAGAGATCGTTTGTCTTCTGGTTCATTCCCCAGATGGCTACAATGGCCAAGGCTTTGCCAGATCAATGCCAGGAGTGTGGAACTCCATCTTGGTTTCCTACATAGGTGACAGGAGCCCAAGCACTTGGGCCATCTTGGGCTGCTTTCCCAGGAGCATTAGCAGGGAGCTGGATTGGAAGTGGCACAGCTAGCACGTGAACCAGCCATTGGTGTGTAATTTTCTAGTCTTCTGATATCTCTGTTCGATTTTGGAAAAGCTTTTCTAGAAAGCCAATTGGCTTGCAACTGTGTTTCCGACTTTGGTGTTTCCCAGCTTCTCAGAGAATAGAATCAGAACCTTTGATATGGCAGCCGATGTTGTGGCACAGCTGGTTAAGCCACAGCCTGCAGTGCTGGCATCCCTGTGGACTCTCGCTCACATCCCAGTGGCGCCACTTCTAATTCAGCTCCTTGCTGATGTGCCTGGGAAAGCAACAGAAGATGGTCCAAGAACTTGGGCCCCTGCCATCCAAGTGGGAGGCCTGTAAGAAGCTTCTGGCTCCTCCTGGCTTCAGCCTGGCCCAGTCAAAGCAGTAGTAGTCATTTGAGTAGTGAACCAGCAAGTGGAAGATTCTCTGTCTCTCTCTGTCTCTGTTTCTCTTTCTCTCTCTCCCCCTCTATCCCTATCTGTATCTCTCCCTCTCTCTCTCTCTCTACCTCTTTTCTCTCTGTGTGTGTAACCCTGTCTTTCAAATAAATAAATCTTTTTTTTTTTTAAAGATTTCTTGATGTGTTCTGCAAAGTGCTTCACAGCTCTGCCATTGACACCTCGGGGTTCCTTGTCGCTTCTGCCCGTCACACTTTGCAATGCTCCTTCTTTCCTACATGTCTGATACCCAGTAGGTGCTTACTTGTACATCTATTAAATGAGCACTGTTTATATTGGGATTTATTATGGAGGAAAGTGGTCACCTTGTGTCTGAGGTGGTGCTCTAAGTAGTTGACAGATAATACAGGATTTTGTAGATGTTACTTCTATTTTACAGACAATGCAACTCGGCACATTGAGATAGAGCAGCCAGTCTGTGGTGCTGGAGCCAGGAAGTGAAAGACAAAAATGCCGGGATAGAAGACTCTGTTTATTGAGGACCAAGTCTCAACCAGGAACTAAAGCTGCCACTTAGAAAAAGAGCTGCTGCCCACTTTTACAAACAGCTGCCAAGGCAAGCCACATGCACGAACTTCCTCATGTGTTCCCTGCACGTACAAAATTGAAAGTAATTTCAGACTAAAATTAATACATAAATATATAATAATCAAGTTTTAGACTTTCCGAGGAAAGATGATAATACATCAGTCTTGCTAAATACAGGACTCGGAACATTTTGATGGATGAGATAGAATACAAATTGTATCTCCAAGGGAAACTAGAATTTGAATGGGTTGAAACTGGGACAGGAGAAACCTGAGAGTGGGCTTAGGCTGTGCCTTGCTACTGTACGTGATAGGTGCTTCGTTGTGCCTAGTTGCACAGGCCCTCAGCAAGCTCCCACCTACTGACTACCTTGCCTTCTCATCAAAAGCCCTAGCTCGACCAGTTTGCTATCAGAAAACAGAGGGAATCCTAACAGAGTTCCCTGAAGTCCTGCCTGGATCTGAGTTGTTGGTAAAGGTGACTTTGCAGTCTCTGTGCACATGACATGATGCTATACATAGAAAATTCCAGAAAACTGGTAAAGCTAATAAATAAGTATACTGAAGTTGGAGGGCCACACTTCCTGGAACTCACTACAAATCCATAATCCAATGAGGTGCTATCATGAGAACATATATGTAGGCGATACAATTGAGAGTTCAGAAATAAACCCAACAGAGGAGATTCTATGGACAGTTGTTTTTTGGAAAGGGTGTTCAGATTGTCCAGTGGAGAAAATCTCCTCAAGAAATGATGTTGGGGCTGCTGAAGATCCATAGGACAGAGAATGAAGATGGTCTCTCTACCCCACCTCCTACACAAAAACTAAAAAAAAAAAAAAAAAAAAAATAGAAAGAAAAAAGAAAAAATGGCATTGACCTAAATCTAAGAGCCAAAACTATAAAATCTCAGAAGAAAGCAGAGGGGTAATTGTTCATGCTGTCGGCCTTGGCAATGGCTTCTTAGAGATGACACCAGAACCACGAGAAATAAAAAATGCAGAACAATTAGAATTCATGAAAATCCAAAACTTCTAGGCATTGGAGGGCAATAAGAGAGTGAAAAGACAATCCATGGCATGAGAAAAAATATTTGCAAAATCTGATTAGGAGCTAATATTAATTATATATATATATACACACACACACACACACACACACACACACACAACCTTCAAAACACAACAATCAAACCTAATCAAAAACTGAGCAACAGGTCTGAAGAGACATTTTTCCAAAGAAGAAATATGAAGAGACCATAAGCACACAAAGAGATGCTGAAGAGCCATTAGGGAAATACAAGTTAAAACCACAACACAGGGTCAGTGCTGGGCTGTAGTGGGTAAAGCCACCACCTGTGGTGTCGGCAGCCTATATGGGCAACAGTTCGAGACCCAGCTGCTCCACTACCAACCTAGCTCTCTTCTATGTCCTGGGAAAGTAGTAGAAGATGGCCCAAATGCTTAGGCCCCTGCACCTGCCTGGGAGACCTGGAAGAAGCTCCTGGCTCCTGGCTTTGGACTGGTCCAGCTCTGGTCTTTGCACCCATCTTAGGAGTGAACCTGAGGATGGAAGACCTCTCTCTGTCTCTGCCTCTGTCTCTGTAACTTTGCCTTCCAAATAAATTAATTAATCAAAAAAAAAAAAAAAAGAAAAACCACAACACATCACCACGGCACACTCACAAGCATAGCTCTCATATTTAAAAACAACCACTGAAGTCAAACACGCAAACTCAGAAGATAAACACATGTTGCTGGTAGGAATGTAAAAGGGCGCAGCCGCTATGGAAAGCAGGTTGGCAGCTTCTCAGAAAATTAAACGTCCAGTTACCATACAACATACAGCAATCGCACTCCTTGGGGCCTACCCAGCAGAACTGAAAACCAGATACTCAAGCAAACAGGGATACAGGATGAGTCATAGCAGCAGAATTCACCACTGCCAAAAGGTGGAAACAGCCTACATGCTTGTCAGGAGAAGAATGGATGAACCAAATGTGGTGTCTAGTGAACTGTTCTTCAGCTGTAAAGATTGCTTATTAATTTATTTATTTGAGAAGCCGAGATACAGACAGAGAGAGAGAGACAGAGAGAGAGGTCTTCCATCCGCTGGTTCACTCCCCAGATGGCCATAGTGGCTGGAGCTGCGCCGATCCAATGCCAGGAGCCAGGTTCTTCTTCCAGGTCTCCCATGTGGGTGCAGGGGCCAAGCACTTGGGCCATCCTCCACTGCACTCCCGGGCCATAGCAGAGAGCTGGATCAGAAGTGGAGCAGCCAGGACTAGAACTGGCACCCATATGGGATTCTGGCACTGCAGGCAGAGGATTAACCTAGTGCGCCAGGATGCTGGCCCCCTCAACTCTAAAGATAAATGAAGATCTGACATTGGCCTAAATGCTGGTGAGCTCGGAGAACATTGTGTGAAGAGGAACAAGTCAGACAAGAAAAAGCCATATAGTTCAGGGTTCCACTCGTATGAAATATCTAAAATTGGTAAATCCACAGAAACCAAATGCAGAGTGATGATCATTGGGTCCAAACCACCCCCTCCTCCAAAAGAAAAATGGAGACTGCTTGCCTAACCTGTGTAGGGTTTTCTTTTGGGATAGGGACATGGTTTGCAACTAGATAGAATAGTTGCACAACATTGGGGATGGACTAGATATTAACCACTTCAAAATGGGTAATTCTATGTTATGCAAATTCCATCTCACTTAAGACTGAGATGTTCTGAGCATGCTCACACTCCACTGTCCCGAGAACCCAGGTGACAGGTGACTGGGGCTCCCTGTGCCCCCACTTCGTGCTCCCCGCCCTTACCCTGAGGTCTGCTAGCCCCATCCCATGCTGTAGCACACCAGATGTCAGAGAATTGCTCTCCACATTACAACCTTCACCCCTCCTGCCTACAGAACGTGGCACGTGGGGAACAGGGTGCTTCTGCCGTTCCACTGCCTGTCAGGGAGGTACAAACTGATAAGCAGCCAAAAATAACCAGGGCCAGCACATGTTTCTAAATAGAAATGTGATAACACTCGCAAATGGGCACGAGGCAGAATGTGGCAGAGCCCCAGCAAGGCAGCAGATGGGTGGTTTAGACACAGCTGCTGTCATCAGGGAAGGGGTGGGGGTGGAGATAGGCTAGCTGATTACCATAGAGATCAGGGGCAATGAGGCTTTATCTGGGGAGAAGTCTCCAAGGGTTTAGAGAGTATAAATGGTCACTTCCTGTTTGAAGGGATGCTGTTATAATTGGGATGATGGCATGGGAGTGACTAGGTGCACGGACCTCAGGTTGGGGTCCATTGGTTCTGGGGAGCTCAGGGTACAGAGCTGAGCTCTTTTCTGCTAGGCGGAGGCCTTGAGAACACATCAGAGCCGAAACAGGCTTGAGAAAGACACTCAATTGCCTGAGCAATTATTGTGGTTTTTGCTAAACCTAACAGCACAGAGAGCTTCAGTGACCCACTGTCCAGCATTCTCTGTCTCTCTTCCAGAGATCTAGGGGCACCTGTCTGGCACTGTGCCGGGGGAGGAGCCAGGTCTACACCTGTCCCCTGTCACTAGCATTTTGGACCTGAAGTTCGTCGTCTCCTGGAACCCAAATCACATCAGCCAAAACTAGGTGATGATATTCGTGTGTCAGTTAATGTCATATTCTAGAGAGCAGCCAGTTGCCTTACTCTAGTATTCAAGCTCGTGGTACAACAGGATGGTGCATCCTAGATGTAGCTGTTGGTTTTTTAAACAGACACTGCTTACCTTATGCCACACACCAGGCTAAATGCCTGAGAAATACGAAGTGATATTAGTCATGAATCCTGCAAGCGCCTCAGCTCTCTGTATCTGTCACCAACATTAGAGACTCCAGGAATTAGCATGATGACTATGAAATGGAGGTTCTCACAGAGGAAATGCACGCATTCAGAGTGTGGCGTAGCTAAAATATTGTCCCTTTTGCTTGAATGTCCAATCATCAACTTTTCTCCAAAAGGTAGCTTCTGAGGTTTGTTCTCTGATGTTCTAGCCATTGTACATCGTCGTGTCCAGGTGAACATCAGACAGTTCCACTTGTAATACCTACACTGGTGATGAAAAGGATCCTGACTTTACAATACTATTCATCTGATGTAAGTGAAATTTTTAAAAAGATAGTATTGGTTTTCATATGATCTAACTAGGCAATTAGCTGAAGTTTAGTTGAGCTGGAATTCTTGTACCCCTGCAAAACAATGCTTTCTCTTTAACTGCTGATTTGATAGGTCCACCTTCCCAGGATGCCCCTGACCTGTCCCGGATCAGGGAGCGTGCCTAAGACTCCGTTCTGTTTGGATAGCCAATTGGGTTACCAAGAGATGGAAGGCAGGAGAGCACTCTCTTTCCCTGTGGACTGCTCTTGGATACACCAGACTCCTTTTCTCTCTCTTGTTCACAGGCCGTTCTTTGGTCCACTCCTGAGTGGTGTTTCTCTTTGTGGGGTGGCCCACGTTTGCATGTGAATGCATTTTTTCCCTCACTGTTAAATAAATTCGTTCCTACGTGCACGTGAGACTAGGTTTGGCTTGGTATTTCTGTCTGAGTGGGAGAAAAGAGCTCGGACTGAAAGTTAGTATATCCGTGGCTCACATCAGCTGGATGAATGCTAAGGACAGAAACTTGGACTTCATCATGTTTAGAGAAGAAGATGTGCAGATTGTTGGAAGCCTACTGTCTAATGAATGTTTATTTAGTCAGTGTCCAAATGTGGGGAAGAAATAGGCCCGAGACTTGCCTTCATTATCCTCTCATGGCAAGATTCAGGAGCGGTAGCTTCTCCTCATCTACCTCAAATGTTTACGTGGCCACTGGCACCTTCCAGAAACCATGCATGAGTTACACTGACAGTGCTGGCCAGTTGGTGCCTCCCAGTCCCAGGCCCATGTCCGGCTTCCAGCAGGAGAGGTCCTCACACACCTGTAGCTGTCCAGTAGACCCCCTCCTCTGAGGTTTTGCTGTCTGTGGTTTCGGTTACCCATGGTCAATCGCAGGCAGACATAATAAATGGAAAATTCCAAAAACAAACAAGACAGAAGTTGAACATCGCATGGCCTCCTGAGTGCTGGGATGAAATGTGGCACCTATGCATCCCATGCAGCAGGTGAGTCATCCCTTTGCCTAGCGTATTCATGCTGGACAGTGTTAGAGATATTTAGAGGGACCAGGATTGTGCAACAGTGGGTTAGCTGCCACTTGTAATGCTGGTGTCCTGTATCACAGGACTGGTCTGAGTGAGTCCCAGCCGCTCTGCATCCAACCTAGCTCCCTGCTAATGCATCTGGCAAGGCAACAGATGATGGCTCAAGTTCTTAGGTGCCTGCTACTCAACTGGGACTCCCAGAGGGAGTTCCTGGCTCCTGGATTTAGCCTGGATCACCCTCTCTCCCCTTCATCAAAAAGAGTGTCAGCTGGGGCCAGCACCAGTGACATAGTAGGCTAAGACCCTGCCTTGGGCACCGGCATCCCATATGAGTACTGGTTCATGTTCTGGCTGCTCCTCTTCTGATCCAGCTCTCTGCTATGGCCTGGGATAGCAGTAGAAGATGGACCAAGTCCTTGGACCCCTGCACCCGCATGGGAGCCCTGGAAGAAGCTCCTGGCTCCTGGCTTCGGATCAGCTCAGCTCTGGCCGTCACGGTCATCTGGGGAGTGAACCAGCGGATGGAAGACCTTTCTCTATGCCTCTACCTCTGCTTCTCTGTAACTCTGCCCTTCAAATAAATAAATAAATCTTTTTTTTTTTTAAAAAAAGAGAACTATCGGCCGGCACCGTGGCTCAACAGGCTAATCCTCCACCTTGCGGAGCCGGCACACCAGGTTCTAGTCCTGGTTGGGGCGCCGGATTCTGTCCCAGCTGCCCCTCTTCCAGGCCAGCTCTCTGCTGTGGCCACAGAGTGCAGTGGAGGATGGCCCAAGTGCTTGGGCCCTGCACCCCATGGGAGACCAGGAAAAGCACCTGGCACCTGGCTCCTGTCATCAGATGGGCGCGGTGCGCCGGTCGCAGCGCACCGGCCGCGGCGGCCATTGGAGGGTGAACCAACGGCAAAGGAAGACCTTCCTCTCTGTCTCTCTCTCACTGTCCACTCTGCCTGTCAAAAAAAAAAAAGAGAGAGAGAGAACTATCTTTTCTTTATAAGGGATCCTGTCTCGGGAATTCTGTTACAGCCACAGAACACAAGTTAAGACAACACCACTCACAGTCTGCCTTGTGCGATCCTATTTGTTTTCAGGTGAGTGGGAAGGTCAAGGTGGCGCCATGAGATCTTTTTTGGGTTGACGGGCCAGCACTGTTTTATAACAGGGAGGGGACTGGCCCCGGGAGTTCCAGGCCTGGTTCTAACCCTCAGTGCACGTGACTTCGGGGAAGTTACACAGTCCTTCTAAGTCTTGGCGTCATCATCTATAAAATAGATGTAACAATCTTTGCTCTATATGCTTCGTAGAGTTTTTGGAAGGATGAAAGGAGGGAAGGAAAATATGTGCGAATGTTTGGTAAACTATGAAATGCTATCTAAGTATGAAGGATTATTATCGTTCACCCATACCAATTCAAAAAGCCCAAATGTAAATTCACAAATTAGAAAGTCATTATGTGCTAAAAATATTGTTCCAAATCTAATTAAATTAGAACAATGGTTCATTTGTCAATTTGTATGCTAAGTATCCGAATAGTAATGCTATGGAATGTAACTAATGAACAGGAATAGAACAAAATAATGGGTTTGTTATGTAGCGAAAGCAACTACCTATGCGTTAGCCAAGTCTTAATAACAATCTTATTCAGAATTCATTTTTCGGAAGACTGGAAATCAGTATGTTATTAACACCTGGCTTGCTTAAATCCCTTCTAACAGTGTTAAAATTCAGAATTCTTATTCCCTTGCACTTTATAGTTTTCACCATGTTGTTAATGCATTTTCCTCATTTGGGGTTATCATAAAGTACTCGAGACAGCCTGGAATGCTAGCACTCACGACGTCTCTGTAAGTGAAGACATTCAGTTTCAGGAAGTATGAAGGCCACGCCAAGGTCGTGCATCTATTATGTGCTGATGGCACAGCTGGGATTCCCTCGCAGGCTCTCTCACTCCCGTTCCATATACTGCAATCACCGTGAGCGCTATGGACGGGTAATCTTGATCTTGCAGCCTCTCTTCCCGCTGCTGGCCTCTCAGATGTACAAACAGTTGTCTTCTCTCTCCATGAATCAGCTCAGATCACCACTTCATTTGGCCCCAGGGAGAGAGGCGCTAAGTTCCCTTTACCTCTATCTGAGCAGGCAGTGCAACATTTCTCTTCCTAAAGGAAGAATTGAAACCTGGCATGCCCAGTGTTTGTGTGTTCTTTGTATTCTATGGAGTCCTGGGTGGAAAAACAATTTAGTCCCAGGAGCTGCAAGGAGCAGGCAGCTCCACGTGTCCTAGAAATAAAGTAGGACGCAGCAAAGTAATTCTGTACACCCAGAAAAAAAACCAAGAGAGTAGCAAGGGAGACTTTAATTCTTGGCATCTCTTCTCCCTATGGGACTCATAATTAGAGACAAGAGCTTTCCATGTTTATTCTTTTTTTTGAGAATTTTTTTTAAATATTTATTTATTTTATTTGAAAGGCAGAGTTACAGAGAGGCAATAGTGCAGAGAGAGAGAGAGACAGAGAGGTCTCCCATCCGCTGGTTCACTCAATGGCCACAACAGCCGGAGCTGCACTGATTCGAAGCCAGGAGCTGGGAGCTTCTTCCAGGTCTCCCACACGGGTACAGGGGCCCAAGGACTGGGGCCATCTTCTACTGCTTTCCCAGGCCATAGCAGAGAGCTGGATCAGAAGTGGAGCAACTGGGACTGGAACCAGCGCCCAAATGGGGATGCCGGCACTGCAAGTGGTTGGCTTTACCCACTACGCCACAGTGCCAGCCCCAGGACTTGTTGTATCTTTCACATTTTTGTTTCCTTATTTTTTAAAAATTTATTTGAACAGCAGAATAACAGAAAGAGACAGATAGCGATCTCTTTTGCACTGGTTCACTGCACAGATGCCCACAACAGCTGGAGCTGCGCCAGCCTTGAAACCAGGAGCCCTCAGTGGCAGATAGGTGCTTGAGCCGTGCCTTGCTTCCTCCCGAAGTGCATATTAGCAGGAAGCTGAGTAGAACCCAGGGCTGCTGGGGCTCGAACCCTGCATGGAGGCACACCAAGCAGTGACTCTGCTGCACCCAGTGCCTGCCCGCTGTGTTTGCAATTCCTGTTTCTCTAACAGCCTCCCCTTCTTGCCTCACCTGTTGGGGGCAGAGAGTCAGGAGGAAGAGAAGGGGTAGGGGTGAGGCCTCCATGTGTGACCTGGCTTCAGATCCGCTGAGCTGCCCGGCTCTGGCCTGAATTGACCCGATGGAGCTGGGAGGAAGATGCTGGGCACGGTTGTGCCCTGAAGTCCTTCCTTCGCGGTACCACGCGGGCGGGTTCTCCCCCACCTGTGAGTGCAATCAGAAAATGCCTGCATGGGCCTCTTCGGTCCTGTTTCCTACTGCTGCTGCTTAACTAGAGAAGGAACCCAGCTTCAGTGACTCCGTGGACTCCCCGCAATGCAGAGAGAGGCTCAGGGTGGCGCCGCAGATTCTTCAGGGAATGTGATATGCAGAGTAGAAGGTGCTGTCGGAAAGGTTTGCTTTTGGCAAACAGTTGTTTTTATTTTATGGGGGACCGGGAGCAATGCGAATATGTGAATATATTCACAAGAGGGTGTTTATATAAAAACAGAAACAATGATGGAAAATTAGGCTTTTGAAAACGGAATATTCAGGGGCCAGTGCTGTGGCATAGCGGGCTAAGGCTCCTCCTACAGTGCCGGCATCCCCCATATGGGCACCAGTTTGAGTCCTGGCTGCTCCACTTCCGATCCAGCTCTCTGCTGTGGCCTGGGAAAGCAGTAGAAGATGGCCCAAGTGCTTAGGCCCCTGCACTCACATGTGAGACCTGGAAGAAGCTCCTGGCTCCTGGCTTCGGATCAGCCCAGCTGCAGCCATTGCAGCCAACTGGGGAGTGAACCAATGATGGAAGATCTCTCTATGTGTCTCTCCTTCTCTGTCTATAACTCTACTTCTCAAATACATAAATACAATCTTTAAAAAAAAGAGAGAGTAAGAGTATGCATCCTGTGGGTCAGTATGGGGATTTGTGAAACACACACACACACACACACACACACACACCCCTCTGTGCACTCCTAAACGTGACACTGGACCTGCTGTCCAGGTGGGAATGTAAATTAGTGCAGCCTTTACAGAAAGCAGTAAGGAGGCCCCTAAAATCTTGAACCTAGAGCCACCCTATGGCCCAGAGTGAGAACGTGCCTGGTGATCGGGAAGTCAGTACATGCGAGCCAAATTCATGGCAGCCCTATTTGCAGTCACCAGGGTGTGCAACCAGCCCAAGTGTGCATGTCTCCTGAAGAGATAACAAAAACGCGGTACACGTGCACAGTAGAACACTATTTGGCTGTGACTAGGAGGAAATCCTGCCATTTGGGACCAAACGGACAAGCGTGGAAGAGATGATGTGAAGTGCAGTCAGACAGGCACAGAAGCACAATTCCCACAGTTTTGCTCACCCCTGGAAGCTAGAAGAGTTAGACTCACAGATGCACACAGTACAACGGCACTGCAAAATGTTAATGGAGAAATGGAACTAGAAGACAAGTTTCTTTTGGGGCAAACATTTTTGAAACCCGTGCATATGAGGCAATATGCTAATTATCCTCATTTGATTATTACATGCGGCATGCAAATATCAACATAATGCACTGAATCCCATAAACATGTACAAGTATTATGTGTCAATTAATGGTAAAAATAAAATGTTAGCGAACCTAAGAGATAGCTGTCAGTTGCTTCGAAGAACTTTTCTAAGACACCATCCCACACAGGGCATGTGCCTGCCTTGGACAAGTTTTACAGACTTACTGTTTTATTCCTAGCTGCTCACAACAGCTAGGGCTGGACTGGGCTGAAGCCAGGAGCCAGGTGCTCCATTTGGGTCTCGCACGTGGGTGGCAGGAGCCCGGGTCCTAGAGCAGCCGTCTGCTGCCTTGCAGGACACTTTAGCAGGAAGCTGGATAGAGTGAGAGAGCCCAGGACCTGCAGCAGTACTCTGACCGGGGGCGTGGTGGCCCCAGCAGCTGCTCCACCCATCAGGCCACAGTGCCACACACGGTGTGATGTCTCAGCACAGGTGCACAGTCAGAACAGAGTACTCGGTCTCTCCATTGCCTCGAACAATTACTGTGGCTTTGTGTTTGGGACATTCAAAATACTCTCTATTTGCAATTTTGAAATATGCAATTAATTAACTATTGGCAGCCATGGCTACCTTACTGTGTGATGAAACATTACAACTTATTCCTCCTCTCCCTTGTCCCCATTAAACATCCTCTTTCCATCCCTGTCCCACTGTCTTCAGTCTCTGCTGACCACTGTTCTATTCTCCACAAAGACCTGCATTAACCTGTGTGTTTCTAAACACAACTGTTCTTGAAGAATTGTACATTACAGCATCACTAAAGAGAAATTCCTGCCACTTTCTGTATTAGAAAATGCTCGATTCTCCAAGCAAAGATTAAGCACACAAACCAGAGTTTAGGTGAAATGCTAAATATTGAGAGAATGGCAAGCATGAAAAGTTTTAAGTACCAGTAGTGCTTGAAAATGTGGTATGCAAATTCAATTTATTCCAATAAATGCTTATTGACCACATGTTGATATGAGTTCAGCCTGTCCCTCCCTTCTCCCTAATTCTGTTTATGTATTTACTCACGTATTTCCTTTGACAGAGAAAGAGGGAGAGAGACAGACAGTGGGGGGAGAATCAGACACAGAAACAGATCTGCCATTTGCTGTTGACTCCTCAAATGCTTGTGACAGCTGGGGCTTGACTGAGGCTGCAGTGGAGAGCCAGAACCTCAATCGACGTCTTCCACATGGATGGCAGTGACCCAACTACTTGGAATCGGGAGAGGGGCCAGGACTGGCACACAGGTACGCTTGTGTGGGATGCAGGCACCTTTCCTTTTAAAGATTTATTTATTTATTTACTTGAATGAGAGAGAGAGAGAGAGCGAGCCTCCATCCACTGGTTCACTCCCCAAACGGTCTCCACAGTCAGGGCTGGGTAAAGCAAGGAGCCTGGAACTCCATCCCGGTCTTCCATGTGGGTGGCAGAGTTCCACGTGCCTGAGCCTTTATCGGATGCTTTTCCAGATGCATTAACAGAAATCCGGATCCGAACTAGAGCAGCCGGGACTCGAAACGGCACTCCACATGCGACGCCAGCACCACAAGCCTAACCCACGGAGCCACAGCGCAGTGCCTGGATGCGGGCATGTGATGGCATCGCAACCTCTGCCAAGCACCCCCGAACTCAGGACGGTTCTCCTCGGATGCCAGCAGCAGAGAGCAGGCGCAGACGTGGTGCCGGCAATGCAGGTCCACCCGCGCTGGCTGCCGCCCTCAGTCACAGTGGCCTGGCAGCTTATGAACAACAAGGTTCATCTGGCTCGTGTGTTCAGGAAGCTGGGGTGTCCAAGAGCTTGGGGCCAGGCTCCAGTGAGCATCTCCGTGCTAAGTTCCATGGCGATGGGAGTGCAGACCTGCACGAGAGTGCGTGTTTGGGAGTGAAACCGGAAGGGGCGGGACTCGCTTTTCTGAAAAACCAACCTAGCTCTCTGGCGATCACAACCGCTGCTGAGCTAACTCTGGCTCCCTGGGAAAGGAGGCTCTTTTTTTAAAGCGCGCCTTCCCTCTGGGATCAGGAGCATCCTGCACTGGCCCTAGAGCCCTTAGGTGGTTAGCATGGTCCTTTCATAGCAGTGCAATCTGCGCTCCTGGTGCGGAATCTGAAGCATGTTCTCTGCTATCTAACCCCACTGGGGACGTCTTCACTACTGGAGGTGAACTCACTGTCTGGCTTGCATTCTTTTTCGCTGAGAATCCGGCGGCAGGAGTTCCTGCTCTATCGCCCTGTAGATTTTTTACACAGGGCTAACTTCCTATTTGTCAGCTTGAGGATCATCTCTAGCCCCTCACGGATGACTACCCTAGCCACAGCCCAAGAAATGATGGGCCCAGCGCTGTCCAACATCAATACTTTTTAAGGACCTGATTTATGGGCTCTCTTAACAAATCCCAGGGCGCTGAAAAGATTCTTCGTTTTAAGCTGGTAGAGGGATCATCTTCATCAGGAGGACAGGAAAGTAACGTCCTTAGAGAAGGATCATAGGCTTTATGACTTTTTTTGGCAAGGGTTGGTTGGAAGATTTGAGCGTGGCTAGAGGGCTCCTCGGCTGTGCTTGCCCCTAGGTGAGCAGAGAGGGCTCAGTGGGGTTCGTAAGGCACAGCCCTGGAGCTGCTTTGAGCCCAAGATGTGCAACCAGCCAGATTCCCGAGGGTGGGTTAAGGATGTGTTTCCTCTCAAATCTGTCACAACTCCCTCATAATCTGATAGCAATAAGTAAAAATAAACGTGAATGTGCTTTAAAAAGTTAGAGCTGGGTGTAAAAGCATTGCTTATGCTTCTATCTAGTCCGCTTTTACACCCTCAATGAAATCTGCAGCCAGATTCCTTTTTCGATCTCACTTTCTATATGTAGCTGCCTGTCTAAATGCAGACATAAACATATGCATAAAGAAGACGGCTGGGACTGCGGCTATAAATGTGCTTTCAGCTTCCCCCCACCCCCACTCCTGGTACAGATGACTATGTGTTTTAAACCCTGTTCGTGAGCTATGTTTTGCTTTCAAAAGCTGGGGCTCCAAAAATAAGGCTTGGGCTGACTCATCCAACCCTAGGACTGCGGCAGGGAGGTAGTGGAAGAAGCTGGGAGGACTTTCCAGGGAGAAGGCAAAGGAAACAACGGGAGGACTTCATCCAAGGGTGGCCACCTACGGCCCCCAAGCTAGCTTCAACCTGCTAGACTATGCTGTTTCTCTAGAGTTTTATTGAGCCACCATTGTGCTTCTCACCTGGGTACCTCCCAGGGCTGCTTCTGTGCTACAACAGAGCAATTCTTCCCTGCCAAAGACACTGTTGACTTAAAACCAGAAATGTTGACCGGAAAACCTAAAACGCCATGACCGGACCTCTGCGTTTTCCCAGCACTATCAGCATGCCATGTTCCCACACTCTTCTGCGTGTTAACTCATTTTAACAGCACGGACGGCACCTCGGAAGTAGTTACAGCTGGAGTCTTCATGTCCACTTTCCTGATGAGGCAAATGAAGCTCAGGAGAGATCTAGGTTTGCCCCCCCCCCAATCCCACCATCTAGAGCTAGCTGGGAGGGACAGGCATCAAGATCTCTCAGTGTGTGTTTGTGTGTGTGTGTGTACCTAGAGGGAGGGACCAGCATCGAGATCTGTCAGTGAGTGTGTATGTGTGTGTGTGTACCTAGAGGGAGGGACCAGCATCGAGATCTGTCAGTGAGTGTGTATGTGTGTGTGTGTACCTAGAGGGAGGGACCAGCATCGAGATCTGTCAGTGAGTGTATGTTTGTGTGTGGACCTAGAGGGAGGGACCAGCATTGAGATCTGTCAGTATGTGTGTGTGTGTGTGTGTGTGTGTGTGTGTGTTTAGACCTAGCTGGGAGGGACGGGCATCAAGATCTCTCAGTGTGTGTGTGCGTTGGGGGGGAACCTAGAGGGAGGGACCAGCATCGAGATCTGTCAGTGTGTGTATGTGTGTGTGTGTGTGTGAGTCTACTTCTGAGCAGGCGAGGAAGGACTTACGCTACAGTTGGTAGACCAGTGCTTTCTAATAAACTCGAGTGTAAAGAACTCTGGCCTGCGTCTCCAAGGTCTTCTGCTCACCCCCACCCTTTGAGGTGCTTTGGGCAAGGTGCCTAGTTCTGCAGAGTCTGAGTTCCCCATCTGTAATGCAGATGGCTAAGCCAAGAAGGAGTCTCTGAAACTTAGGGGTTCAGCCTTTCTGCGGTGTGTCCTCGTGGGCCCTTTCCCAAGGCTGCCACGTCTCTGAAGACGGTGGGGCCATCCTCCCAGGCAATGCACCTGTGCAGGGGAAACGGGCGGAGCTGCGGCGAGGTGCTCCCTTTGCTTTGTCCTATCACCCTTTCCATATCTGATTTTAACCTGGAAGACTGCAGTTCTGCACAGAGTCTGGTGAGGGGGCTGGTGTCTGTACAAAAAAAAAAAAAAAAAGGACACAGAGAACAGTCACTTATTTTGTTACCAAAGAGCCTTTCTTTCTTTTTTTTCCCTCTTTTAATGGAATGTGCTATTTTTAAGTCCCTATCTGCCTGCAAGTGCACGGGCAGCATTTGTTGTCCTGAGCACATTTGAATAATGTCCCTGCGTCCCTCTGTGATGTGGTGCAGAACAGCAACTTTGCACTTTGCATTTTTATTGTGATGAAGATATTTTATGACAGTGTTGGATTCTTAACAACAACAACAGATTCCTGAAAATGAGGAACTTCAGACCAAATATACAAAATATACAAAAGGTAGGTGATCTAGACTGATCTTCTCGGGAAGTTTGGGTTAAGGGAGGTCTTGCCTCCCCAGCAGTAGAGAAGTGTGATCAGTCTATAAAGAAATTAATGCCCATTACGCCTTGCAACCTGCCATCCACCCAACGTGTCAGGGGCAAACGGGCAGTGCAACCAGCAAGTCCAAAGTGCACAAGGCTATGCCATCTTCTTCTGTCTCCACTGTCACAGAACCTTCCTCCACTCTGGTTGAGTTTACCTTTTGGTGTGTTCCAGACAGATTACACTCAACAGAATGATGTTATGGTAGGAACAAAGACATTGGAGGAGCTGAGAATTGAAAGAGGAGATTGTGAAGCAACCCAGAGTTTTAGCAATAGTAGGAAATTGTCACCTGGCTCTAGGGCAGGAGAAACCCACATAGGCAATGACAGCCCAAAGCTTAGAAGCTAGGGCTCCCCAGTGGAAACTGGGACTTCATCGAGAGCTGCCTATAAGCTCTGGGGCCATAGGCATAGAGAGTATGTCTGCAGAGAGCTAGAACTGTAGAAAAGATGAAATGATTTGCAGAGATGCAGCCCACAGCAGAGAGGTTGGGAGAGATTCCCTGGTCCCTCCCTTCAGTTTCCCACTGATAACTCTTATGTGCTGGACTCAACAAATTAGCAAGCGAGCCAGGAAATTTTAGTTTTCGTGGGTCAGCTTCCTGTTGTGCAAGCTAGACTCCAGAAGGAATGAGTAATTAATCTGAGACAGCAGGCAAAAGTGGAGCCTTGGGCAGCAGTGAATTCTGTTCATCTCTACACCCCTTGAATGAGCCTCCATTGTCCTAGGAAGACTTCCTTATGCAAAAAGACCTGCCCACGAGTGAAGGTGACAGCAATGGATCCCAGTGGTACCAATGTGACCTAAGAACTGAGCCAGGGCCGTGGGGGAGTGTGGTGGAGAGCCAGGGGTCACATGGCCTTGTGCAGGTGTCTGAGCGTTACCCACTTACTGTATTGGTGGAAAGAGGCTGCAGCAGGAATGTAACTTATGAGATTCTTAGGCTCAGGTGTCAGCTACATTGTGGTTTCTGATGGCCAGCTCATTCTGGACTCAATTCTAGTTAGCAGCAAGTCGTTGAAGAAGCAGGCTGCTTAAAAGAGGGACTGATAAGCTGTGACCCCAATGTTTAGGCCCCAACAGATAAAGCAGAGTTTACACCTTGGCACCAGTCCCAGCACTTCCAACTCACTTGGCTCTTAATGTGGAAAAAATATATCCATGCATAATATCCTCCAGGCTTAGAAAGCCAGCATCAAACACCTCACTGCATTTGAGCCAGCTACTCAAGTGGCCTCTTCAGTTTGCCCCTAAGCTCCTTCGTATGGCCTCGATTTTCTGATTCTAAAGATTTGACTTTTATGGCTCTTCCAGATTGTTCTGTGTTGCTTCTGGTTTAGTCTGATACTGCTGCCATGTCACTTCCCAGTGTCTCTGAAGAACTCTGTGTTCCAGGTCCTGAGTCTACAGAATGGTTTCCTTTCCCCCTAGCCAGCCCGCCATGGCCAGCCCTAGCCATGGGAGTCAAACTTGAAAAGCAAAGAGACAGTATGCCAAGCAGGATCAAGGAAGAGCTTCTGCTGGGTGGACTGGGACTGCGGAAAACAGAAGTCACGCTCTGCTCATCTCTGGCCTGTAGGGAGACGTGGCTATCAAGGGCTTAGCATGTGACCCCGTCCCATGCACCTCACAGATTCCTCTCTGGTCAATGGCATGTCTCCTTCTAGACAAGGCGGATCTTTACAAACAGCAGTCAGTTCCACTACATCAAGAGTTTCCTTGTTGGTTGGTTTGTAAGGAGTGACTAAGTCAAACGCCCCGTCTGGAAATGCTGGTTCCAGCATTGACCACCCCTGTGACTTCAGAGAATAATTTGAACCACTTCATCTACAAAAAGAGACCTCACATTCTTATCTCTTGATTGATTGAAACACTGAGTCAAATGATTCTATAAAGAAGTTACTACAATCACCATTCTATCAACACCACTGGTATCATCATCATCGCTCAAGGCAGAGCAGTAGAAATAGCATTCTAGGTCTCTACCTCCTTGACACTTCCCATATCAGCAGATTGTTTGTTTGTTTGTTAAATATTTGTTTACTACCAAACAAAAGACAGCAGATGTTCCAAAAGTTAAAAAAATTTCTTACAAATTCCCTAGTTGGTAATTGTTTATCTTTTATTTCTATCTGCTCTCAACAGATTTGCTGGCCTCATATTTATTTATTTATTTTTGTCTAGAAACATTACAACTTCCTTGGCTCTCTTTCTTCTCTCTCTCTCTCTCTCTCTCTCTCTCCCTCCAGTCTCCAGTGCCTACCCTTTTCTGGGGGGCTGGCGCTATGACATAGTGTGCTAAGTCATAAGGGAGCTGCTTCCTGTCCCAGCTGCTCCTCTTCTGATACAGCTCTCTACTAATGACCTGAGAAAGCAGTGGAAGATGGCCAAAGTGCTTGGGCCCATACACTCGTATGGAAGCCCTGGAAGAAGCTCCTGGCTTTGGATCAGCCTAGCTCCGGCCATTGTGGCCATCTGGGCAGTGAACCAACGGATGGAAGACCTCTCTCTGTTTCTCCCTCCCTGTCTGTAACTCTATCTCCCCCCAAAAATAAATAAAATCTTTAAAAACATTTATATTCTGGGTTCTCTAAGTCTACTGTTAACTGCTTACTTCTAGGGCCTCTGTGAACTAAGCCCCCAAAATTTCCCTGAAAGAATAGTGCGCTCCTTTTTTAGAGTTTGAAGCCAAGAAAGAAGGTATTTTGTGTACAATCTCTAACACAGCTGTTCTACAGGAACAGCGTCTCCCAGCTGTCAGCCAATGCACCCACCCCGTGAGTGCCTTCTAGGCACACAGTCTCCTTATTTTTCCAATATATTATTCCCCAGATCCATGAAAATGCGTGTGATGAGTTGGGAAAGAAAATATTTGTTCATATGAAGATAGTCTTATATTCCTGATTGACAGTGGGATCAGAACCTCGGTTACCAGACTCTTGGCGCAGTGGGTTTGTGATCTGACACAGCAGAAGACTGAAAACACGATATTCTAGGAAAGCATGGAAGTGGGCAGTAAAAAGGAGAGGAGAGAAACAAAGGAAGCTTATGCTGTGGCTGTGGCCTGAGTATGAACCTGTAGTTAAGAACTAAGTGGAAGGGGGCCCGCACGGTGGCGTAGCAGGTAGAGCCACTGCCTGCAGTGCTGGCATCCCTTGTGAGAGCCAGTTCCAGTCCCGGCTGGTCTACTTCTGATCCAGCTCTCTACTATGGCCTGGGAAAGCAGTCAAAGATGGCCCAAGTGCTTGGGCCCCTGCACCTGTGTGGGACACCTGGAGAAAGCTCTTGGCTCCTGGATTCAGATTGGCTCAACTCAGGCCATTGTGGCCAATTGGAGAGTGAACTAGCAGATGAAGGCCTCGCTCTCTCTCTCTCTCTCTCTCTCTCTGCCTCTCCTTTTCTTTGTGTGTAACTCTGACTTTCAAATAAACAAATAAATCTTAAAAAAAAGAACTAAGTAGATATACCACTCAATTTACACTGTGGGTTCAGCTATGTTAGTTGTGTGACTTTAGGCAAGTTTCTTGATAGCTCAATGCCTCAGTTTCCTCACCTGAAAAAAAGATAATAATAACATGTGCTTTAGAAAAACCAACGTGCATATTAGATGAATTAGTAGGAGCGGAACACTTAGAATGGTCCCCTGTGGCTCTGAAAAGAAGCAACTGACCTCAACCATCCCTAAAAGCAACAGGAAGCTGATTTCTCATCTGTCTGGGGGGTCAACCACCAGAACTCATCTGTGGTTGCACTGGGCATGCTCCATGCTCCTCCCATCCCCCGGGGGCTGGTGGGTTGTGCAGGGATCTTCTATTCCCCCTGTCAGAAGGAGGACAGGCTCAAAGAAGCCAACATGGGCAGCCTGTGTTTCTTTCTTACCCCAGGGACATCGTGTTGGTCAAATAGATGAAGTGGACCAGCTCAGGTCAAAGATCGGGGAAGCAGATTCTGTCTTTAGGTGATGAACTGCAAATTTACCAGGCACATGGATTTGAACAAGAGAGAATATGAGCAACTGGGACCCATCTAGCACACTGACATATAAATGATGTTTAATTAACTTGTTATTTGCAATGGTCCTGTCCCAAAACACTCTTGCGAGATAAAGCCCCTTCTTGAATACACCTCCTTGGTATCTCCTAGTCCTAATTCTGTCTTTGTTTAATCACTACTGGCCCACCCTGCCTAGGGCCTTTACAGCAATGCCCTGTGTAGACTGACACTGGCCACATGATTCTCATATTAATTCCCGTCCTAATAAAATACAGGAGGCCTAGAGTCCATCCCCCCTCATTGCTAAGAGAGCTGCACATTGACTGGGCACCAGAACAGCTGATGGTTTTATGCAGTAACACTGGAAGTGGTATGGTTATTTTAATGGAGGTCTCCTGACAAAGCTTTGATGGCAAAATTTCCAACCTTCTTGTTGGCTTGCAGAGGGAGCCTCCAGGGACCTGGGGAACACAGGTCACTAAGTATAGCCACAAGGATGTCAAGCTTGACTTTGGAATATGTGGGCTAAGCAGTGACCTTCCCACAATGCCCCTTTATCAAAAAGGACTTTGAGCTTGAGACTTTGTTTTAGATTATCCAGGGAAGATCCAACATGGTCACAAGGATCCTGAATGAGGGAGAAGAGAGAGAGAGAGAGAGAGAGAGAGAGAGAGAGAGAGAGAGATGTAGTGTTAGACCAAAGGCAATGTGAGGATGAAGTAGAGGGACGTAGAGCTTGGAAGATTCCAAGCTGCTGACCTTGAACACGATGAATGGGACTGCGAGCCAACAGATGCAGGGCTCTTGTAGCAGGTGGAAAAGGGGAGGGCACGGATTCTTCCCTGAACTCTCCAGAAGGAACATAGCCCCGGTGAGCCATTGTAGCACTTTTGACACTCAGCACCAGAAAGGAACAAATCCCTATGATTTAAAGTGGTGGTGGGGAATGTGTAGCCCACAGTTTGGATAAGGTCCACAAAATCTGGCCCTACTCTGTAGCCATGACTCAAAATTCAATAAATCTGTAGAGGCTAATTTTTAAGTTGACAATTGTGCCTGACTCATGAATGATCTCATAAATATCCAGATGGCCTTGGCAGAAAAGAGGTCCCCACCCCTGATTAAGTTTATGGCCGTGTGTTTCAGCAGCAAGAGGAAACCAATATATTGTCCATCAACCCTGGGATCCCCTGCACCTTCAAAAACCAAAATCAGGAAACAGACCATAGTTCCTATTTTCATATGCACATGAACCCGAAGCCTCCCAGTTTCTTCCCTGCTAGGTCACGGATTTGTAACACGTGGTCAGTGGAGCAGATCCTGTGCTTTTGATGAGACATGGGTAGGAGACCACACATCCAGATTCCCAAGACTTCCTGCAAACTGGCATGAACACAGACTTCCCTGAGTTCTCTCTCCTCCTTGCGCACTTGGACTTAGCCTATGAACAGTTCTGTTTCCCAGCAGACCCATGGGGCCCACGCCCAGCCTGCCTTGTTTTAGAGCCCAGGATCATCTGAGTGACTTGTTCCTTTTTGATATGAGCTTTTAGAATATTCACTTTCACAGCCTAGGAACTGCCCAGGGCTGGGAGTTCTGCAACCGCTCTCAGGCTTGCCTTATAGGCATGCAACATAAGCAAGCAATTATTTCTGAAGTGGGAAGGCTGCATTCATCCCTGGTATTGATTGGGATTAATTTAATCTGCAAGTAACAGAAAAGACAGGGGCCACACTTAAGGCTGATTTGTAACCCGAGTTGACTCCAGCCTTCATCTCCAGGAAGGAAGAAACAAAACAAAGGAGCACACCTCCCAGAGGAATCATGGCCCTTTAATGAGCTTGTCTGGAAGACTCCCCTATCTAGCAGTTATACATCATGAAACACCTCTAGCTTTAAGGGAATTTGTTAAAAGTTGCCTCGTTTCATCTTAAAGAAAAACAACTTGGTTCTATTAGTTAGGCAGCTCTTTCTGGCTCTGCCCCTTTGCCCCCCAGCATTCGTGAAGGCCATAGATGGAATACTTCTTATGTGGGATAGAAAAGCAAGGAGGTAGTTTAGGTGAGCTGGCATTCTTGTACCTCTGCCATGTAACACTATCTCCTTAACTGTCAGGAATGCACCTGTCACATCCCCAGTTGCCCAGCAGGGTGTGGGCTAAGACCCTATCCCGTTTGCATATCTGATTGGGACACTGCCTCCTTTCTAATGAAAAAGAGGCGGAAGGCAGGCAGGAGAGGGCTGTGTTTTCCACCCTGGACCCAGCTTAGATGCAGCGCTTCTGTTTCTCTTCCCAGTGCAGGGTACAGGAGGGATTTACCGCTCCCATGCGTGCTTGGCCACGCAGAGCTCATCAGACCTTCCCAATCGTAGGTGCCATTTTTGGTTTTCGCTTCCTCTCCAGTTCATGGTCACTCCCTTGGCCCACTCATGCTGGGTATTTCTGAGTGTGGAGCAGCCCACCCTTACGTGTGAACGTGCGTGTATTCCCTCGCTGCCTAATCAGCTCCGTTCCTCTGTCTCCACTTAGTATTTCTGTCTCTGTGGGAGGCAAAAACCTGGGTCACAGTCGATATTTCTATTGCCCAGATCACATTCGCCAACCTCCCTCAGGAGTCATTTCCAGATGGTCATCCAGTCACTGTACTGAGTTACGGAGATGTGCAACCCTGTCCATCAGGCCTGGTGTCACCCAAGGGACACAGAAGCTCAGAGGCAAGCTATTGTCTCCAAGGCAATCAAAGCACTGCGATGCAGAGGAGGGGACCAGCTGGTGGGGAATGGAAAGCACAGGCCCACAGCCACCACCCAGCTCTGGGGAAGGAGGGTGACTGGAGCTTCCAGAGGGTCGTTGGATGAGCTCAGCGAGCACGCAGTCTTGGCTCCCTTTCTGGGAAGGAGTCCTCTCCTCTGTCCCTTAGCCTCTCTTGTTGCTCTTGACCTTCCACGACGACCCTTGAGGCCGGTGCTGGGGAGGATTTGGGGATGAGCCATGGGAGCTGCGCCACTCTCATGCCCACTTGCTGTGGGCAGTGTTGGGACTCAGGGATTGCTCTTGCAGGCTGACAAGCCTGAGCCTGCCTATGGTGGTGTTCAGGGCCACTGCTGTCTTGTTTCTCTGAAGTTGAGTCGGATTCCATTCTCCTTGTTTGCATTCAGTCTTAAGCAAAGTAATCACAGGCCCAGGCTGCAAAGAGCTTTTAAACAGTGAGGTCTCATCCATCCTGTACCAACCGTTGTGCTCTGCTGCGTCTCGCTCTAATTGATGGTCACTTCCTTGACACATCCGAGGCAGTGAGCTTGGATGGCAATGTAGTATCTTTAATCCGGTATTTGTCAGCGAGTCTGTGACTTCTTTTGAGAGAGTGTCGGTCTTATCTCTTGTAAAGACAGCGATTTTACAGCCACTATTTATTGGGGGTATGAATGCATTTGGCCTTTTCAAGTGTGCAAGGCTTGAATTATGAGCCTCCTGTTCAACCGACACCGTAGACTGTTAGAGTGAGTGTCGCCCCTAGGAAAGGGGTATTTCTGCCCACCGGTGCTTACACTGTGGCTAGTCTACTATGTACTCTTTCCTTCCCGCAGGACTCTGCAGAGAGCAACAGCAAAAGGCTCACATGTACCTGAACTTCAAATTATCCTATCATTTCCCCAATATTTCAACCTAAGTCAGCATGCAGACCCATGTGCAAGGCATAGACTTACAAAATGTTTCCCTGCTGTGTTCCCCAAGACAGTAAGGTGTTCAGATGATCGCATTCGAACCCTGAACATCTCCCTGGCGCCCACCTCTTCCGTTCAGCCACATGGATAATCCAGGATTTTGTTATCTCTTGGGCCCCACTTCTTCGAGAACCAACTTTTCTATCAATTGGAACTGGTTTCAGCTACATTTAACTGAAAGCCCAAATCTGTGATGGAAACAGGGTAGTTACATTTCTCTCTCGCAGGCAGGAAGGAGGCAGGCTAGGATTGGCATGGTAGTTCTAGAATTTTCAACGAATCCGCTTCCTAATTGTACTTGCCCCAAATGATGGAGTTAGAAACGTGCCAGGGAATTCCAATACAATCACATCAAGGTAGCATGTACCAAGGCCATCTCACTAGTCCAAGTAATCAACTTCAGTTCACAATTGATCACACTGATAGGTCTAAGAGTCAAACGGATCACACAAACAAGACTAGTGTCTGCTAATACTGATAGAATCAAAAAGGCAGAGAATGATCCAACATGGGAAGCGAGATACATAGCAGACTCATAGAATGGCAGATGTCCTAAATAGCACTCTGGCCTCAAAATCAGCCCTTAAGGCATTCAGATCTGGCTCAAGAGCCCATGAGAATATTTTAGGCATGGAAAGCTAAGACACTTTGTGTTTCTGTGTGGGTGCAAACTGATGAAATCTTACTTAGTATATACTGAATCAATCTTCTGTATATAAAGATAATTAAAAATGAAAAAAAATCTTGGTGTTAAATTGGAAATTGCATAGAAAATTAATCAATTTAAAAAAAATATATCATGTAGGATCTCTGTCCTTAATGTGCTATACATTGTGAATTAATACTATAACTAGTACTCCAACAGTATTTTTCACTTTGTGTTGCTATGTGAGGGCAAACTGTTGAAATCTTTACGTAATATATACTAAACTGATCTTCTGTATATAAAGAGAATTGAAAATGAATCTTGATGTGAAGCAAGGGGAGAGGGAGTGGGAAAGGGGAGGGTTGCGGGTGGGAGGGAAGTTATGGGGGGGGAAGCCATTGTAATCTATAAGCTGTAATTTGGAAATTTATATACTTTAAATAAAAGCGTTATTAAAAAAAAAAAAAAAAGAATCCGCTTCCTTCTCCCCTGCAACAGTGCCCTCAAGGTTGTCAGAATGTCTGCTGATTCTCCAGCCATCACATACAAGTTCCAAGTAAGAGGAAAGACGAGGGTGGAGGATGCTGAGCAGGAAGTAACCCCCCTCACAGTCACACTGGGCTTTCTCCAGTGGCTTCACCTTACAACAAGGGTCGGGAGTTTTGGGAGGTGTAGACTATTAGTTGAGCATATTTGGGCTTCTGTTAGTCAGAAGAAAGAGGAAGAATTTTGGGTAGGCAACCACCAGTCTCTCCACCATTTTCCAGAATTTCTGTTCCCTGTTTTGTGCTGCCAAGAACTTGACCCCGGGCCTCGTTTGCATTATAACAGATCTCCAGAAGACCAAAGCTAAATATTTCAAGGAGGGGGGAGGGAGGAACAACCACTATGAGTCATCCACATTTTCATGCCAATGCATTGTATGTCATTTCCTGACAATGAGTTTTGATGTGAGAGATGAAAAGAGGTGAAGGAGAGGTTACAGTAAGGGAGTCAGGCTCCAGAGTCGAGGACAGCGGGGGAACAGACACCACTGAGGAGCTCATGCGGTCACGAGCCAATGACCAGCTTCCTGGTCATCATGGTCAAGGTCGCAGTCAAAGGTCTGTTTTCTGCTCTGCCTGTCACCCACTGAGCACCCTTCCAGATCACTGGCGCTGCCCCACCTGCCCTCTGTAAACACAGAGCTAGAAGGTAAGGGTGGGCTTGTGTTTGCTGGTGCCATGGGTTGGCTCCTTTTTGGTGTGGTGGGTGGAGGTGGCTGGGGATGGGAACCTATTGTCTTCAGGACTGTTACGGCCATGCCAGAGTAAAGAATACACCAAGAGACAGTCTCTCATGCAAAATGCAAGTAGAGTATTTAATTGACCAGCATGCTGGGGTCGCAGCGTCACGAATGTGAGTGAGCGACCCTGAGTACAAATCACATCAGCTTTTTATAGTCACACAAAGACTTTGAAGAATCTGTAGAACATATTTCACATGGGAACCCAGGGAACGGGGAATCCCGTGAGCACAAAGTGTACAGGTCCAGGGTACAGATAACATCAGCCATTGGCCAGATTTACAACAGGTAAGGGTCACTTTTACCATACATTTCCTAAGGTTAAATAAAACCCTAAGTTCATCAGCTGGGTGCCTGTCAAGGTGAACAGGTTGGTCTGGGTCCTATTTTCAGTGGGCCATTCCCCTAATTTTACAAGGCCACATTCCGGTATTATCTCTTCCTGCCCAGGCATCACCATGTCTATTTAGTAAAGACAGGCCTCAACCCCTCCCCGAGTCAGGAATCCAGAAAGTAGGTCAAAAGTCAATCTGGCAAGGGTCAGAAGAGAGGGGGGGGTCCTGCTTAGTTTTAATATTCCTTCAGGACGAAATGGTTGCTCTGTTCCTGGAATGATGTCTCTCGTCCACCTCTGTTCTCTTAGCAAATAATGCACAAGACCAGGAACGTGTCAGCTCCAACAATGGGCTCTGTCCCACCTTGTACAACCGCGTATGGTTAAGAGGTTGGGGACTGTGGGCACTCGTGTGCTGGACGCCCAGCGCAAGGCCCAGGACTGAGATCCCCACATCCCCAGCTCCAGGGAGTGTGATGGTACAAGGCTCTCCCTGGATTTGTCCTCAGCTGAACAACGCCACTAAGACAAGGTCACACACTTCCTGTGCTGAGAAATTGCTCAGCTACTGATGGGTCTGATGAGTGCGAGATTGGGTTCATAAAGTCCCAACTTGCTTTCCTTTAGTTGTGAACATTCCGAGGGACCAGCTCAGTCCTGCAGTCCCTGGCATAGCCCTGGGAAATCTGCTCTAGTTGTATCACACCCCAGCTTCTCTCTGGCCATGCCCTGCTTCCTTTTTCTTGTTGGGTGCTGTTTGAGAGAGGACGGCCCCAAGGAATTTCAGAGACAGAGCAGAGAGGACCATCTGAGTCGCAGGCCACCTGGCCCTTCGTCATCTGTTTCATGGCAGATCCTGGGCTCGGGCAGGGGAGCACCTGGTTACATACAAGCAGCTTCAGAGGATGGCCCCACCAGTGTTGCCAGAGTGGTGGGAGTAGGTTCTTGTGCCCTGAGAGATGAGAATTTCAGATGGGTGATAGAGACTGGCAGGAAGCAAACTTGCAGTTTAACTTGGCAGCAGTATACTTGGGCAACTCAGCAAAGAAAATTGAGTGCCCGGTGGGTATTCGGACTGGAATTTACAGGGGTCTTCCTGCTGTTTCTCTTTCCCCTTCGCTCTTCATCTGGGATATAGCCTGGCTGAAAACTAGTGAAATTCCTCCCAGGGTTTTACTACCTGGTGTTATCAGGCCAAATAGCTCCCATGGCAACCAGCCAGGAGTTTCTCCCAGGAGAGAAGGCTGGGACCCCCTACTAAATTATCCAAAAGGGGCAGAACTTTGATGTGTAAATACTGGGCTGCTTCCCAGGGCTGGTGGCCTTCCCACACTAAGGCTTTGTCTTCTTCCTTCAACCCTTTTCACATGCGTAGGCTAATGGGTGCCTCCCCAGGGAACACAACACCACTGTTCCTTTTAATCATCTCCAACAGTCTAACAAACCTTTATTTAGATCTTTGGGTGCCTTTTATGTTTTTGACCTCAACACCTATTTGAAAAATGGATCTCATGATTTTAATGTATTAACAAGCTTATTAATTTTTCCCTCAAATGAAAGTTCTGTCAAAGGTCTTTTAATATTTAGTTAGCTAGTTAGTTAGCTAGCTTGTTAGTTAGCTAGTTAAGAGACAGAGAGACAATAAGAAAGAGACTAAATGATTGCTCTCATCCCCAGGCCACTCCCCAAATGCCTACCACAGCTGTGACTGAGCTGGGCCAAAGCCAGGGGCCAGGTGTTCAGTTCAGGTCTCCCATCTGGGAGGCAGGAACCCAATTACTTGAGCCATCCCTGCTGCCTTCTGGGGTGAGCATTAGCAGGAGCCAGAGCAGGGCACCAAACCCAAGCACCTCCTGTCGGATGTGGGCATTTTAACTGCTAGGCCAAATTCCCACCCCAGCCCTTTCAAATTGTAAGGCATACTCTGCACTCATAGCTGATCACTAATAATGAGCTATATGACGGATAACACACAGATTTTTTTTTCTCTACAAGGTACTCTTGTGCTCACATGGAAGTTCGTCTGTCACCTATCAGACTTGTCACAGATTATGTGCTTGATGTGGGACTTAGAGTGTACAAGTAAGAATTTCCTAAGAAGCTAGAGATGAGGGAGATAGGATTTGGTCCCAAGGATTCGGAGAGTAAAATCTACATACAATGCTTAGAAATCCAGGTGCATCCATAAGAGAGTGGTAAATATACAAAGGATTTCTGTGTTGTCCTGATCCCACACAAGGTGACCTCAGGCTCAGCCAGACACCCTGTATTTAGTAAGCAAAGGCCCAGTCAACTGCACTGTAATGTATGAGTATAGAGGGACAGTCTGGATGACAAAAAGCATAGCTCAGGAGGACAAAATTGGCAGTGTTCTCCCAGCACTGTCCAAGCTAAGGAGACACTGAATCTGCAAGACAGCCTTAATTTAATTACTCAAGAGCTGTTCTGTACCAAGGAGTACAAGTGATTCATCACGACACTGCATGGCCTGGAGAAAAATCTCCCAGACTCCCCACCTCCATTGCTCTGATTGCACACTTACTACGCAACTTTTGAGTTATGACTTCGACCTCTTCAGGAGGAAGCTGTCCAACCAGCAGGAGAAAGGAGAATTCATTTCATTGGACCAGAATATTTTCCACTGTGTACTGATAAGGTTTTAGTCTCCTGCTGTGCTTTGATCTTAATTCAGGTAGCAGTGTCACCGACCCGGTATGACTCTGGGACAATGACAGAATTTAAGATGTACAGACACAGCAAGTTCACTAAGGCAAATGCCTTCCTTTTAAGCCTCTTCCTACCAAGCCAGCTAGTTTCCATCTGATAGGGCCCCTCACTCCTCAAAGTAAGACATAGGTCTTTGAAGGTTTTTTTTTTTTAAGATTTATTTATTTATTTGAAAGGCAGAGTTACAGAGAGGCAAAGGCTGAAAGAGAGAGAAAGTCTTCCATCTGCTGGTTTACTCCCCAAATGGCAGCAAGGACCTGAGCTGTGCCAATTCGAAGCCAGGAGTTTATTCCAGTGCTCTGACATGGGTGCAGGGGCCCAAGGACTTGAGCCATCTTCCACTGCTTTCCCAGGTCACAGCAGAGAGCTGGATCGGAAGTGGAGCAGCTGGGACTCGAACCAACGCCCATATGGGATGCTGCACTACAAAAGGCAATTTTACCTGCTAAGCCACAGCGCCGGTCCCAAAAGAATTTATATGTGTCTGTCTGCTTAATATTTTTATGCCCAGGAAATGCTGAATGTCATTGACAACTTTGGGGAATTCTCTGTAAACTTACCCTTTCAGATCGCTCATAAAAACAGGAGATAAAATGTCTCCCAGCGTACAGAGACCTGTTATGTAAGTGCCCTCATAAAAGCTGTGCCCGTTCATTCTCACACTTGCTATTGTAAACGTGTTGAACGTATTGCTCTCTATTTTACAAAATATTTTCTTCCATCTATAGATGCTTAGCTGAAGGAGGAGCTGCTTGCTGAAGCTTGGAGGGATTGGTGCCATCACTGACGACTTCTTATTTCGGACTTACCAGCTGTCTAGCATGGCCTCACTCTGCACACCTTCCTCTGGATACGAATATTTTTCTCCTGCCTCTGGCCCTGAACTCTTGTCTTGGTATCTCAGGTCTGCTTCCCAAATCTGGGCTACTCAGATTTAGCATCTTCCTGGACAGGCTACGTCTGAACCTCTGTTCGTTTCTCCCGTTAAGATTAAGGAAGAGTCAAAGATGTCTGTGGAACCCACACTTCCCTGGAATTCTGTCTCCCACCGGAGCAGTTCTTGAAAGTTCCCTAGTGGGAGGCAAGGCTGAGCTGCTGGTTTGGAAGACCTCACTGGCAACACAGTGTGAGGGGGACTGGGGTTGGAGCTATGTGCTGGGAGCAGCATGTGGAACCGTCAGCCATGCCGGTGGGCTGAGTCTTTGCAGCATTGGAGGAACGACACCCGAGACACTCGGGTTTTCTTATGAACTTGATATTCTCATGAGTTGTCACTGTTATCCTAGGAGAATAGTTTGAAACTGGGAATACCTCCCATTCCTGCCACCCCAAATGTCCTATTTGTCTTAGTCCCTCTCCTATTATTCCAGGGGGAGGCTGATCTAGCATATCAAAGATGAAGCTAATTGTTGACACTGGAAGAATGAGTGAAGAAAGTTCCATGGACCCTTGAGGCTAAATAATTCTACTGGCTGAGGGGGTGCAAGGAATCAGCAGGAAAGACCAGATAATTTAATATTGGAGATATCTGAGTCCTACGTAGAAGGTGAATGAGACTTGATCAGTTTGGAGATGCTAAGATCAGAGGGGTCACACAGACCTCAGTAACTTGCCTATCCTAAGAAGAATCTGAGAAAATAGGGGACATCAAGACGACCAATTGGCTCTGGGATGATTCTTGGAAGAGGGGCTCTGGATTGCTCTACAGAGTTCCCCACAAGACAGCCAGAGCAGGAACATAAACACCTCCCCTTGGTGCAAGCCTGCTACACACACGGCACGTGGCGCTACAGTCCACAGGAGGCCCCGTGGCTGCTGTGAGAGGCTGAGCGAGCTATGGGGTTAGAAGAAGACATCAAAGACCAAGGGCCCATGCCTGGCCTTTGACATTATGCACTCCACTGTATAAAAATGTTGACTTTCCTGGGAGAAGGTTTTCATTACCCGGCAAAATTGTGACTCAAAATAGAGCTGGGTGTCAGTTACAGAAAACAAACGAGTTTAAATCTTACCTGTCTTTCAATTTGTGAATTTAATATCCTAACCAACATGATGGGAATCTGTGTTTCCCAGCCAACCCCACAGAGCGTGCTTTCACCACGTCACATGCATTGGTGTGGTTGGAACAACAGATGACCTTTCTGCCCTGGTTTGGGCCCCCCTCCCAAGGACCTTGCCTTGGGTGCTCGGACAGCTGTAAAAAGCCTTCCATAAGCTGGTGGCTTCCACAACCAAAACTTCTCATGGATCCGGAGACGAGGAGTCTGAGATTCAGTGCCAACAGTCAGTTTCTACTGAGCTCTCCCCTCTACAAGCTGGCTTGTAGACAGCCAACTTCCCCCCGTGTCTCAGCTGGCCTTTCTTCTCTGGGGGTGTGTGATCATACAAGCATGCAGGAAGACAGCCGAGCTCAGCCACTGGTGTTTACCCCTTGTTTGTTAGCGCACGAACCCTGAAGGTTTATGGCCCCACCCTTACGCATTATCCTGATTATCTCCCCAAGGCCCCTCTCCGTACACTCATGTTGAAGGCTGTATATCACATGATGCATGGATTGAGGGGGCACAATTCAGTGTGTAAAGGACTCCAAGGAACCAGGGCACCCTACAGAGCATCACTGATAACTCCAAAACAATCCCTCTCTACCACCCATTAGTTGCCCTTTCCACTCCATTCTCCTGCCTTCTCTCCCAGTTTGGACAACATGAAGCAGCTGTCTATCCCAGAATGCATTGCTTCTTGCTTTCCAATTGGGTTTATCCATTAGGAGGCACTGGCAAAATAAGGGATTGGAGAGGAGAGAAAGTTTGGGGAATCCATGGCCGTGATTCTTGTGGGTCCAAGTAACAGCTTCCTCTGACCTCTTCAGCCGTGGTAGGGTAATGTTCATGCTGTTTTGAGTCCCGGAATAGTTCCTGATCCTTTATCAGCCTATGAACCCTGCTCCACCCTCTTTAAATGCTATTCAATTAAATGCTTTGAACAGGCCTGGGTTCTGATTTATGTAGCAACACCTGAAGTTCTAGTCAAGTCCCACCTCCACAGCTGAGCAGAGCTCAGCTTGCCAAGCAAGGAAAAACCTTGGGAGGTGGGGGTTGAGCCCTCCAGCTTCTGGGAAGCTCACATGGTGTGGCAGGAGGTCGAAACTCTCCCCCTTAGAAGGAAGCAGTGTCCCTGTGGACCAGGGATGCCTCTGTGCCTCTCCCAGACCTGTGCAACACGTGACCGTGGCTCGCAGCCCTGCTGCCAGCCCAGATCTAGAGAGGTCATGTGATCTGCACTGGGGACGCTAGGAGACCCATGGCAAGTGACCAGGGAGCGCCAACCATGAGGAGGAAAAGATGCTGAGCTGACTTCTGCCGTCCAGGAGCTCGGGGTCCAGTGGGAGACACAGGCCATGTGCACAGAGACGTGAGCGTCACACTAGAAGTTCTGCTAAGAGCTGTCAGCATTGGAAGGCCAGAGTTCCTGGCTGCTTGATGTTGAGTCTTGGAGGATGCGCAGGCTCCATCTAATCAGAAAAGGGTAAGAGTGGGTGAGTAGTGTGGAAACGCACCTTGAGTGTGGGGCATTCAAAACCCCAAGTTTCATGAGTTAGAGGGGGCAGGGATGTTCCCAGTAGTCAACAGCCCTTTGGAAAGTCCTCAGGAGACTGACATGCTGTTTCGTACTGCAGCCAACAGAGACTGTTTCCCAATATTGAAACCGAGTTAGGATTCTCCAGCTAAGCGGCAGATGAAGCAGTTGGCTTGAGTTTTGAAGTCATGTTTATCTTCACAGCCCAAGCTGCGTGGCAGCATACTCACACAAGGGAAGGAGCCAGCTGAGCAGGTTTATGGCTCCTGTCTCGCAGCATGCACAGCTCCAGGCCAATGCAGGAGCCAGGCACACTATCCATTTAACTGATGGCTTCCCGTCCTGATTCCTGTTTCTCCTAGGCCAGGACTCCAGCTGAGCTCGCCGAGGATGTGACCACACATGATGGACTTCAGGGTTTGCCCATAGCCTGGAGAGCAGCAGCCAGGTACAGAAACAGGGGAGTCATGGGAGAGGGAATTGGGCAGGGTAGACGGTCAAACGCTATGTTTTGATGCATGTTGAGTGCCACACTGGGGTCTGGAGACTGTCTCTTTTTTTTAAAGATTTATTGTATTTATATGAAAGACAGAGTTAGAGAGAGAGAGAGATAGAGAGAGAGAGAGAGATCTTCCGTCAGATGGTTATAGAGACACAGAGAGAGAGGTCTTCCATCCGCTGGTTCACTCCCCAGATGACCTCAATGGCCAGAGCTGTGCTGATCCGAAGCCAGGAGCCAGGAGCTTCCAGGTATCCCACATGGGTTCAGGGGCCCAAGGACTTGGGCCATCTTCTATTGGTTTACCAGGCCATAGCAGAGAGCTGGATCAGAAGAGGAGCATCTAGGACTAGAACCGGCGCCCATATGGGATGCCAGTGCTGCAGGCCAGCTTTAACCCACTGTACCACAGCACTGGCCCCTGGAGATTGTCTTTTAATAAGAGCTGGTGATTTGGGGGGAGGATATGCAAATCACCCCAGTGCGACCACAGGGGATGGACTGAAGAGAGGTGAAAATGGAGGCAGGGAAACTTCTCAGAAAGCAATTGAAACTCTCAAGCAAGCCATGGTGAAAATCTCTTCTAGTAAGAGACTCCCTGGAGATAGAAAGAAAAGCAGAAATAAAGAGAAAGGATAGATAGATAGAAATATAGATAGATAGATAGATAGATAGATAATAGATGATAGATAGATAGATAGATAATGAGAGAGAGAGAGAGAGAGAGAACCCACAATGACCAGGACTGAGTCAGGCCAAAGCCAAGAGCCTAGAATTCCATCCAGGTGTCCCACGTGGGCCAGGTGCCCAAGCACTTGGGACAACTTCTACTGCTTTCCCAGGTGCCTTAGCAGAGAGCTGGGTTGGAAGTGGAGCACCTGGACTCAAGCCAGCACACATATGGGATGCTGGCATCACAGATAGTGCTTTACACCACGATACTTTTTCTTTTCAGATTTATTTAGTTATTTATTTGAAAAACAGTTACAGAGTGAGACAGACACACACATCTACACAGATTCTGGATCTGAGGATCAGAAGGAATGTTGGGTTGTTGAATGACTACAAGGAACAGACCAAGCAAGAACGCTTTGAGATTTGTCTTAATCTTTGTGTGCTTGCTCTTGTTCTTCACAAAGATGTGGTTACAAAGGTGCTGGCAGGGGGCAGAGCAATGTGAATTTGGGGCTGGGTTCCCAGGGGTAGGGTGGTTTTCACAGCAACGAGCAAGGACAGTAGAGCAGAGCACTCGGGGAATTGCATTCACCTTCAGATAAGGGAGAGGGTCAGCCCAAGTTGACCTTCAAGAAAAGGAGCCAGGGGATAAATATGTTGACCTTGCTGTCTCCCTCTGAGCTCCTGCTGAGGCTCCCTATTGATAACCCCAGCTGGCAATGGAGTGCAGAGCAGGGCAGCCCATGGAAGCCTCCTCACAGACAATCAGCTGGACGGAGCGGAGTGGAGGGTGGGGAGACACTCTCAGCTCAGGGAATGGGGTGAGCCGAGTGTGTGGGAGAAGGAGCGGGCTTTAGAGAGACAATGTCCTGGTCCATCCTGTGCTGCTGGGGCAGCCTCCCAGGCCCTGGGTAATTTATACGAAGATCAACGTGTTTCTTGTGGTTACGAGTGTGGGAAGTTCAAAGTCAAGGGCAGCTTGGTGAGGGCCTCTGGCTGGATCATAACCTACAGAAGGCATCGCACACTTGGAGAGAGCAAGAGAGGGCAGGAGCGGTGCTTGTGGTTTCTGGGAGAAGGGCCTTTTTGGGCCCTTGAGGGGTGCGCTCTAGGAAGGCAGCCAACGTGGGAGGGCTGGTTGTAGACGCCTGTGTCAGGTCAAACCTTGCTTGCTTCTCTTCCTGACCCGTGCTGTGACCCCACCCCTGCCTATGCTCCCCAGTGCACCACGGCCACCCTTACCTGGGGCTGCCCAACCTTGGACTATGAGCTGAAGAGAACTTTTTCCTTTCCAAAGTTAAGTGTTCGTGGGTATTTCGTTGTCATGACGGAAAGCCGACTCCTGCAGATGAGCGGAGCACTTGCTCAATGCCGAGCCCTGTTGTAGGTGTATCATGGAGCTCATCTCATTTAGTGCCTATTGCAACTCTGCAAAGGGACAGCATGTCTTCCTCTTTCAGACAGGGAATGTGTGATGGTGACAGTGTTGGCTGCTGTGAAATCAGGCGGCTGGTGGTCAAGGAAGCATTTGAACTCAGCCCCATCTGGTTCCCAAGAGTGCATTTCCTGTTCGAAAGTTAATTAAAGTTGTGCACAGAACAAGAGAGGATGGAGGCTCAGGCGTCCCACTTCAGTACTCACAATTATCCGGACAATTTCTAAACAATTTCACACACTTCACCTTCCAAGTTCAAATCAATTGTCTGTTTGCTAGGGCTTTTCATACAATGGCTCATTTAGCCGTCAGTTCCCCGCAGACGTGGAAGGCTGTGGGATACGACATTGGCAGGAGGTGCAGGTCAGGGTGTGGTGAGATGGAGGCATCAGGAGCCTGTGACAGGTGCCCCAGCCTTCCGCACCCTGGGATTTTTTTCACATCAGCCAGTTTGCAAAATATGGGTACTTCCTGAGTTATCCTTGTTACTTTTCTTCCTTTCTCCTCGATTCCATCTGTAAAGTTACGTTTCATCAACATCCTAACACGTGCCATGGAGTCTTCTGACCCAATCGGCTGAACCTCTTGCTAGGATCAGAAAAAAAAAGTCTTTCTTGTCCCTGTTTTTCTGGTATTTCTTATCAAATAACACAGGTAGATTGATAAAGGAAGAAAGGAATATCGTAAGTCGAGCCATCGTTAAGTCAAGGATGGTCTGTACTGATCCACAATCCCAAGGGAACGATTCAGCTCACCCTCCCCCAACACGCACAGTGTCTCCCTTTCAGCTGCAGCCTCCAGTAGCCAGCCGTAGGTCACTCAGCTGTGCGGGACTTTGAAGGCACCAGAGGAGCTGTCATTTTTCACTTCTGTCTGACGTGAAGGAAACCATCCAGCCCCACCAGCCTCAGTACACAGATCTATGTCCCACAAGTCCTGGAGTGGAACGTGTACTTCCAGGACGCAGGTGAGGCTCACAGTCCGGGGCACAGCAGCATCGACAGAAGCTGGGTAGCCTTCTCTGCCTCCACCCAATGCCTGCCGCACCAGGTCATCACAGCAAAGCAGGACCTTCTTCCCACGTGGCTCTGATTTTTTTTTTAAAGATTTATTTATTTATTTGAAAGGCGGAGTTACAGAGAGGCAGAGAGAGAGAGAGAAGGAGAGAGAGAGAGAGGTCTTCCATGTTTGTTCACTCCCCAAATGGCCACAACAGCCAAAGCTGGGACGAACCAAAGCCAGGAGCCAGGAGCTTCTCCCAGGTCTCCCACGTGGGTGCAGGGGCCCAAGGCCTTGGGCCATCCTCTACTGCTTTCCCAGGCCACAGCAGGCAGCTGGATGGGAAGTGGAGCAGCCAGAGCTCGAACTGGCACCATATGGGATGCCAGCACTGCAGGCAGTGGCTTTACTCGCTACGCCACAGCACTGGCCCCAATATGGCCTTAATTTTTAGGAAAGAATAAATCCATCTGCACTGGTTCCTTCCCAGGTAAGTTACATTCTCTGAGATTAAAGCAAAGCAGGCGTTATCAATCTACTTAGAGCTAGCAGGTGCACCCATGGGTGTACACACACACACACGCTCATCTCAGACACCTGCACACACGTGTTCAGAGGGTCACAGAGCAGTGAGCACAAACTGCTCACTCTTGGCAAGTTGAGAACTGGCTCCCTCATTTTCGGTCCTGAGTATCTTGGGCAGCTAGACCCAATCCAGGAACTGCAAAACACCGAACCTTTGGAAAGGTTTACGTGCGAGGCTATCGATTGTTGTCTGATGAGAAAATGAAGAAGGATGTGGCACATTTCACGATATTGATCCCAACTATTAGCAACAGTGGCAGGTCACTCCATCCTCCCCAAATCCTCTCCATGTTCCAAGAGAAAGAGTGGCGGGTGAAAAGGTTATCTTTTAAGAAGAGCTCTCTCTCGCTCGCTCTCTCTCTCTCTCTCTCTGTGTGTGTGTGTGTGTGTGTGTGTGTGTGTGTGTGTGTAACAGAGTGAGACAGAGCAAGAGGGAATGGAAAAAGAGGAGACGATTTAGAATGGTGGGAGACAACAACATTTATCAACTTTCAGCCACAGAAACAAGGCAGTTCAGTTATGACCTGCCAAGACACTGAGGTCATCAATTTTTGAGAACTTGAATTGAAGAAGAAGTATTTGTCCACACAAATGGCATGCAGACACAGAGCAGTCTTTCGGGAGTGTGGATGCTGCTCTTGGCTCTACATCAGTGGCTTTTGGAAGTTCCTGTTCTGGTCTCCACTGAGGTCTTACGTGAAGTCCATCGTGGGAGAGTGTCAGCCAGTGAGGGAGCTCTGTATTTGCAGGAAGTTCCCACTTCAAAGAAAAGCAGTCTGCCTTGGCCACGAAACAGTTTCCCTAAAGTCTCATGGTAACCGAGCTAATTTTTTTCAAAGATTTATTTATTTGTGAGGCAGAGTTACAGACAGACAGAGGGAGAGACACAAAGAGGGCTTCCATCCGCTGGTTCAATCCATGTATGGCCACAGTGGCTGGAGCTGGGCCATTCCGAAGCCAGGAGCCAGAAGCTTCTTCCAAGTCTCCCATGTGGGCGCAGGGGCCTAAGGATTGGGCCATCTTCTACTGCTCTCCCAGATGCATTAGCAGAGAGCTGAACTGGAAGTGGAGCAGCTGGCAGAGGCTTAACCTCCTGCGCCACAGTGCTGGCCCCGAGCTAAATCTGCCAGGGGTAAGGAGGGAGAATGTTGAAGAAGCAGGCATGGATGGTGAAGAGCCCAGACAGAGGGGAAAGGGAAGCAGAACACAAGGCTGGACAGAGACAGAATAGAAAAAGCGTTGTGTGGTCAAGACTGGGATTCACACGATGGTTCTGCCTGCCAGGAGCTTCGGCCTCTCCAGATGCCTTGACCTCTGGATACTGGAGACAGAGCTCTGGTTGTTGTGAAGGGGAGAAACAAGGTCGAGGACAAAGTCAGGGCCTGGTGCATAGAAAATACTAAATGTCTCACTGTCCCTGTGCTGAGACACGAAGGATTCCGGGGTTGCTAGGAGTGCTCCCCAAAGTCGGTGATCACAACTCACTCCACAGAAGAGGAAATGGAGCTATGCCATGACGTCACTTCCTGTTCTCATTAGGCGTCTGTCGCCAACTTGCCACCCAAATGGCCCTTGTCCAGGACACTGGAAACTTTCATGTGGCTAGCTTTGGATAATTGGTCTGCATCTTTTATTTATTTTTTTTATTTATTGGAAAGGCAGAGCTATGTAAGAGACAAGTAGAGACAGAGAGAGAAAGAGAGAGAGAGACCTTCCATCTGCTGGTCTACTCCCCAAATGGCCACATTGGCAAGGGCTGGGCCAGGTTGAAGCTGGGAGCGAGGAGCTTCATCGGGTCTCCCATATGGGTGCAGGGGCCCAAGCACTGGCGCCATCTTCCAGTGGTTTCCCAGGCATATTAGCAGGGATTGGATTGGAAGTGGAACAGCCGGGACATGAACCGGTACCCATGTGGGATGCTGGTTTTGCAGGTGGCCGCTGCACCTGCTGCCCCACGGCACCAGCCCCTCGTTGGTCTGCATCTTAGTGGCTGCACTTGACAGTTGCTAGAACTCCCTCTGGGTGTTGATGGTGCCCACTGTGTGCACCATCTCCCAGACGACTTCTTTGTCAGTCCCTCCTCTTCTTTCAAACCTCCTGGTGACAGAAGGCATGGGACTCAGGGCTGGTTCCTCTTCTCCTCACTATGCATTCTTCCCCTTATGGATCCTATTCTGCCTGGGCTCCACGCTGTTGATTCTCCCACCTCACCACCCTCCTCTGCCCTGCTCCATGGCACTGGAGGTGACCACCGTAGCAGACTCTATCACCCAGGGGCTTGCCAGCTGGCGTCTGTCTGGCCTATGGGAGGTACTGCAGGGAATGGAATTTTCCTGGGCTCTGTAGATCCTCACTTCTGCCAGCCATGCTGTTCCCTCGCCGCCTCTCCTTCAATCCTGAACGCAGTAATGGCTTTCCACATTTGCTGCTCCCTGGACGCCCACCGCCCCTGCGAATCCCTTTAATCCTGCCAACATCTCCGTAAATAGCCCCTTTATTAAATTCTTCTCGGTTAAAGCCTTTGGATGTGTCACTGTTTCCTGCGGGGCTTTGCCTGATGACACTATCTATATGCTGATGGCTTCTGTGCCTAGCACGCTGGGCTCCAACTTCCCTTCCAAACCCCAGACTCGTAGATCAAGTGGGATACTCATCAACTTCAATGGGATGCCTCATAGCTATTTCAAACATCCGATGCCCTGCAGCGGGCACCTGCCACGGGCCCCACACCTGCTCGCCTCCCTGCCTTTCCCATCTTGGTGAAAGGAGATACCATTGTTTCCCAGGCTTCATCCCCGGTCCTAGAGTCATTTGTGACACCCCCTCTCCTGCTCACACACCCTGCGTCAAATCTGTCTAGAAAACCTGCCAGTTCTGCCCTTCAAAGAGATCCAGGACCTGAGCTCTTTCCTTCCCTGCCTCCACAGATCAAGTTGCCACCCTCTCTCTAATGGACATTGTCACAAGCTGATCAGAACAGGTCTCTGTTTTCCCTGGCTTGTTTCTCTGTTGGCACAACATCCAGAAAATTCCCTTAGGAAGAAGAGCAAGCTGTTCCTCTCCCCTGCTCAGGGCCTGCAGAAGCCACCCACTTCCTGCCAAGTAAGGACACCCCCCCCCGGAACGGTGCCCAAGCGCCCAGTCCTGACATGGCTGTCCACCATATTCCCGGCTGTCAGCCAGCCAGCTGTCCCACCCATTACACCCAAACGTGGCACATGGCAGGTTTCCCACTGGCCTCAGCCTGCAAGTCTCTCCTCTGACGTCTGCTTCACCAACTCCTTCTCTTCCTTCAAGCTGTCTTAAATCAGAAGCCATCTTCTCCGTGAGCTCAGGCTGTCCGGATGACCTGATTTAACATTGCCACATATCCACAGGCACCGGTCCCATATCCTGGCATGTACTTTTCCCCTTGTAGGATGCATCACTGTGTTAACAGCACCACTGTGTGTGTATTAGGTTCTTCGTCTTTATTTTTAGATCTTCAAAAAGTTCACAGAAAGGGGAAGTTCAAAGATAAATTCATTTTAATGCAAAACTATGGATATCCCTGCGTAGATTTTTTTAAATAATATGCGTGTTCCAGGAACTTTTTGGAGATTCATCCTATTTTGTTTATATTTGTATTGTTTAAACTTTTTTGAGATAACATATCTTTAGCTTGTAGTCACAAAATCATTAAAACTACAGTCATATATAATTGTTATCACTTTCTCTGATGAAGATTTAAAACAAAGTTTGGGAAAACACTGCATTTGTATCAAAACATACACACAGGCATCTCTCTCTTTTTTTAGCTTCCACCTAGAAGGGAGTGTAATGTTTGTCTTTCTTTTATCTCAACTGTATTGCATTTAAATGACTTCAGTAGCTTTATTATCTATCCCCTGTGCTGTAGTATAAGCTTTATAAGGGCAAGTACCTTGGCCTCTTTTTTTCCCCCACTAAAATAGTGCTTGGAACATAAAAGATGTTCTACTATTCTTTTCTTTGTAAATAAATGGAAGACATCTGAAAGAAGGATGTTGACAAAGTCAGCTGAAGGCACACCTGCCGCTTGGAGAGTTTCACCCATCCCCACCCCCACAGCCTCGCTGTGCACCAAGTGAGCCAGAGGATGGGACCTAGAAGCAGACAGCAGCACTGCCTACCCGTGACTGGAACAAGCTACTTAATTTCTCATTTTTCTTATGCATAACATGAAGTAGCAATGCCAACAATCAGAGTTATGAGGGATAAACCAGGGCACGTGCACGCGCACGCGCACGCACACGCACACACACACACACACACACACACGGTGTTCAGAGTGCTACTGCGGAGCAGCAACAGAGAAATGCGGTGAGTGTGAAAATGGGGATTCAATCCCATGCGCATGAGCAGCCCTGCACAGAGAAGTTCCCACTATCAAAACCTGAAAATTGGATCATTACCTGAACACCTGACCCTTTGAAGATATAATTTCTGGGGTCAGCATTTATCTTCCAAATAGGTTGAAGCCTCCCCAGTGTCCCATTCTTGGGAAAACTCATTTGCTCTCTTTGCAGTGGTGGGAATTGGAGGCAGGTGTTTAAATTCTAAGACAATTCTTCCTACGACCTCAAAGAGTTCTGATGAGGATCAGAGGGAGTCATAACTAATGCATCGCCAACGGGGAAATGACAGAGGATGTTGGCCATTTGCCCTAACGGGTGGATCTGTCACCGTAGGGCGAACTTGGAGCATGCAGGTGGTCATCGGCTCTGCACACCTGGACACGAGCCATTCACACATGTGCGATTCTGCCGGTCACTCCAGGCCTGGGATCTGAACTCAGGAGAAGTGGTAGGGTCTCAGCTGCTCAGCACTCTCCATTGCAAAAGTCTCTTCTGAGAACCCTGCCCTGGTCCCTGCTTCCTTGGGGTGCCAACTGCTGGCTGGGGAATAGTCCAGTCTGAAACACAGCTGTCCTCTTTTTCCCGAGAGCCCTCTGGCTGTGAGCTGAGAGCCAGCGCCATGGGCAGACGGACACCAATCCCATTACAGGTCGCTGGCAGTGACTTCTCACATGGCACTGATGCCCGGAGCCGGGCCAGACCCCAGACTCTCCCTCTTTTGTACTCTCTTTCCTACTCACAGCCTCTGGTCTCCCCTAGATCACATTAAAGGAAGAAGCTTGGATAACCACATACCATGCCAATCTGAAAAGGGCATTAAAATATCACTTCGGTAAGTAGGAATTACGATGCCAATTAACTCAGGTTTCCACGGAGACTTATTAGATAACTGTAGAAATGCTAATTGGTCCTGCCTCCCAGAATGCCCTCCAAGGTAAATTAAAATGAAAAATCATAAATGAAATACTTGTATGCCGCAGATAAAAATGTGCTACCAAAAGTAGATGACAATCTCCTAAAATTCTGAATCTGAGTAGCTCTTCTTGTAACATGCTCTCCTGGACTTTTTAAGATTTATTTATTTATTTATTTATTTAAAAGTCAGAACAACAGAGGGAGAGAGGGAGTTGGAAAAATGGAGAGAGAGAGAAAGAGAGAGCGAGAGCGAGAATGAGATATCTTCCACCCACTGGTTCACTCCCCAAATGGCCACATCCAGGAGCCAGGAGCTTCTTCCAGGTCTCCCACATGGGTGCAGGGACCCAAACACTTGGGCCATTTTCTACTGCTTTCCCAGGTGCATTAGCAGGGAGCTGCACCAGAAGTGGAGCAGCCGCAACTTGACCAGCCCCTGATATGGAATGCCAGCATCGTCACAACTCTCAGCACACCACCACCCTGCTTTGGACTGTAGCAGTGAATTAGTGGACAAATCATTTCTGAACATCCATTAATGGAAATATCAATGACAATATGTTTCCAAATAAGTATTGTTGCATAAATACATTTCTTATACATAGATGTATAAGACATCAGTCCGGGGAGTCGACCAGTCACCCATCAGCCCACATCACCCACACGTCGGGCTGGTCCCAGCGTTGCATTCCTGGTGGCAGAGCAGGTCTCTGCCAAGCTGGAACCTGCTCTTGGGCGCACGGCTTGTTCTGCTGAGCTAGTTACAACTAGCCTGGCTGGCACCCGGCCGGGCTTCACTGAGTCGTATGGGAAAGACGAAGAACCTCCACTTTACTGCGGGACCCCAAGTGATTCTTACACACACTTATCACTTCAAGGGTGACGGGATGAAAGAGAGGCAGAAGGGGGGCGAATGAACCGTGCTAGGAGCTGGGGGCTGGGTTTCTTTCTTGGGGAAGGCTTTCCTGGTGTGGGGGGGGGAGGTTCCCTTCCACTGTCCGTCCCCTGCACTTGGACAGTGCAGGTCCCAGAGCCCAGGGCTGGCGTACTCTCATCCATCTCTTCTGGTAGTTAATTCTAATAGAGCTCCATTTAATATGAGAGGGAGGGAGGGAGGGAGGGAGAGAGAGAGGGAGGGAGAGAGAGAGAGAGAGAGAGAGGGAGAGATCCCGTAGGGCACAGTTTCACAAGATCTCGCCGAGCCTAACAGAAACTCTTGAACTTCTCTTGAAAGCACCCTTCCCCAAGAGAGTTTAGAAATATTCAATAGGAATAAAAAGGCGGATTAGCAACTCTAGCTTCTGGCTGGGGAGTATTCCCAAGGTGTGTCCTCGTCAGTCTTTAATTCCCGGGAATCTGGATTCAGGCTGAAGGGCTCATGCTCAGGGCCGCGCCTGGGCTCACGGAAGTGCGTTACGTAAGAGCAGGAGCAAAAGCAGCTGATAGCTGTGCGATGCTCACTTTGTGCCAGCTGCTGTTTGGGCACCGTGTGGACCCCAAAGCACAGGGAAGTTAAATTAACTCCCTCCTCGCTCACAGAGGGGATTCGGCGAGGACCTGAATGTGGGCTGTGTTCCCTTAACCGTGACATTCACTTCCGTGGACATCATCGGCTGCACCTGCTGAGTTTCCAGAGACGCTGAGTCTAGGGAAAAGGGGGCCTGCCAGGGCCCTGGCCAGGGAGGAGACGGACCACAGGGAACCTGGGCTTCCTAGCCTGTTTCTGCTCCTGTGTGACTCAGGGTCTTGTCAGCTGTAGAAACACAGAGTTCCAGGGTCGGCAGAAAACGGAGGGTGTGAGGCCGCCTCGCCCCTGCCCTATCCTGTCACCCTATCCTTTCTCAGTCAGCTAAGTGCTTCTGTTCTTTAGCTCAGCAAGGAGGGAGAAAGCTCTCACCCGAAGCTGTTCCTGAATTTCCCAGGAGGTTTGTTGCCGCTATTTGCAACTACTTTTTCTCCTTGGCTTAAGAATATGCGCATGAGACCCTCCCCCCTTTTCTTAAAGATTTACTTTATTTATTTGAAAGGCAGAGTTACAGAGAGAGGTGGAGACAGAGAGAGAGGTTTTCCATCTGCTGGTTCACTCCGCAGATGGCTGCAATGGGTGGAGCTGCACCGATCCAAAGTCAGGAGCCAGGAGCTTCTTCTAGGTCTCCCACGTGGGTGCAGGGGCCCAAGGACTTGAGCCATCTTCTCCTGCTTTCCCAGGACACAGCAGAGAGCTGGGTTGGAAGAGGAGCAGCAGAGACTACAGCCTGCACCCATACGGGATGCCGGCGCTTCAGGCCAGGGCTTTAACCCGCTGCGCCACAGCGCCGGCCCCCACCTTCCCTTCTTAGAGCATTTCCCCTGATAAGAAACTCATAAAATCTGCTCAAGACTGCCTGCTTGGCTTTCTCTCTCTCTCCTGGGATTTGCTGGCTCTCCCTCAAGCTGGGTCAGCTCAGGTGAATAAGAAACTCTGTGCCCGCAGACGCGGGGTGTGGGGGAGGCAGGGCTCACCCAGCCCGTGGACACTGGCAGCCAGGAGAGCCAGTGCGTAGCCCTCCTGGCTCCTAGAAACCCAGCTCTCTCAGAAGCTTCCCTCTGCCCTTGTTTTGTTCGTTCACTTTCCATTTTGCAGAATGAGGCCCCTCTGCTTTCAGCTGGATTTGACCTTAATATTCTCTGAGCTCCCGTGCAGGCCTTCCTATAAGATTGTCAAGTTTAATTTATTAAAGCTGAATGTGAAGGCACCAACTCTAAGCCTACCAAATATGTCTTCATTCCAGTACAAGTCATCTGGCCCATAACCAGATGCTGGATATCTGTGTTGTGAAAGAATTCCCAATAATTGAACAACCCATGAAGTATTGATATTGTTTTAGGTCAAATCCCATTGCTCCTAACTCCCAAGTCCCTTTTGGTGTAAGGGAATTTTGTTGGGATGTAGGAGGGGGTGGGGAATGTTGCCTTAAAAATAATGAGCTGTCAAATGGAGCCTAGAAATCATTTAGTTATGTGGAAATTTTCAGTGCAAGAAATGCCTCTTTGATATGCAAATGCTTTAGTTAATCCCAGGCCTTATACCTTGGCCTTTTTCCGTGATGAATTCTTTTCTTCGTCTGCATCACTCCACACATCTCCTCGGGTCATCTCATCCAACTGACCTCACTCTGCCTTGCCGCTCACTTCCACCTTCCAACAACTGGCAAACCCTTTGCTCAGCTTCACCCCCACAGGAGCAAATGCCTGATGTCTTCACATGGACGTAGCTCGTTCCCACCCAAAGACATTTTCCTGCCCAGAGAGACGGATCCTCCCACGTCCCTTAACCTGGTGAATCTACCTAACCACCCCATTCAATGAGCCAGAGAGTACCAGCCGCTCTTCCTCCTGCATCCCTACATCAAAACAGTCCTTGACTGTGTGGGTCCTGACCAAGGTTGAGTGCCTCCTGGTCCTCCGTGCCTCTCCCTTATTTCTAGAAAACACTGCCTTAGTTCAACATTTGTCCCTACTCTCCCACATACCATCTGCTTTTACCTCTGTTTCTCTGTTTCTTTCTTTCTTTGTTTCTTTCTTTGTCCAAAAAATCAAATCCCACCATCAATTTCAGGCATGTTCCTGTTTGTCTGAATCATGATAATCCCACTCCTCTTGCCCAGATCTGAGTCAGGAGTGGGGGTGTCATGGGACTTGGGCCAATGACAATCCAGAAGTTTGCCAGGAGCTTCTGGGCAAGCTCCTTGAGATAATCTTCTCTCCCTGGATGACTTCATTCATGGACAGATCTGCATGGCTGTTACCACCTTGCTACCATGTTGAGAATGAAATCAAGTTGAGGAACAGCCCAGAAAATCCAGTGGATGTTCAAAGCTAAGACACCTCCGCCCAATCCAGTAAGTAATTCAGAAGTCTGCCCGCTGTCTCTAGACTTCACATTCGGTTAGCAAAGGCATTTATTTATTGTTGGAGCTCGTTTGTGCTATTTGTTTTCCTATTATTTGTTGTGAAACACTCCCTAAGCGATTCATCCAGTCTTATCAGTATCTAATGCTTAGCCCCCTACCACTGTCTCCATGGCCACTGCTTGGCTCAGTAGCTCAGGGGTTCATTTCTCACTTAGATGAATAGGACAGTTTTCCTAACTGGTGTTGCTGCCTCTAACTTCCATCTCTGGCCATCCATCCTCGGCAGCTACCAGTGATCTTTCTAACATAAAAGAGAGAGAGAGAGAAATCTGCTTATCTCAGATTCCTTCTCAAAAACCCTTCGGACTTTTCCCCCTTTCTCTTATTATTTAACCACTTAATGCAAGATGACCTATGGTTTACACCGACCTGGAAGGCACCGAGAGCGATGAGATTCGAGAAAGGGGAAGGGCCAGGTTTCCTCCTTGTCTTGGTTGACGAAACTGTGCAAGTGACTAGTGGCTCCTTGCAAAGACTCTGGTTCTGCCTGAGTCAGTCTCTTAGTCACCCTAAGTCAGACTGCGTGGGTAGACAAGCACACAGACCTGAAAGCACCCTCTTCAAGGTCAAAGTCAAGAGCACAGAATGTTCTTATCACAATGGGATGGTCTCAGCACATCCAGGAAGAGCCGGCGGCTGCTGTGCCAACACTGAGGACTTAGGAGCAACTCACGCCTCTCCTCCAGCTTCCCCCAAAATGGACTGCACAGACCAGGTCATCCTGAACAGACAGGCCTAGCTGTTAGAGTGAGAGATGTGTAGGTTGGAAGCATGGTGAAATTGTGTTGCTGCTAAAACACTGAAAGCCCTTGGTGTTTCATTCAACGCCACTCATGATTGCAGCTTGGCTTTCTGGTCAGCAACTCTGAGGCCCCGCACTGTCTTGTCTTTCTGCCGTGGCACCTTATTACCCATCTCCCCTTTTCTCGGAATCATCACCTCCCCTGCATCTGATGGGCTTTTACAAGAAATCCTATATTGTCCCACTCCCATGGCCTCAGCAAAAACGGTTTTGGTGTGTGTGTGTGTGTGTGTGTGTGTGTGTGTGTGACAGTGCATAAAATGCTGGAGCAGCCAGATGACTTCCCCGGCAACCTCTGAACTTGAACTAAGAGAGGAAAGCAGTCTCTTCCTGGATGTCCAAATCGTATGTGGTGAAGCTGTTGGTAGCTAGCACTGCTGCTACACACACTGGAAGAGCAGAGGAAGTAGGCATGGAAAGAGAGAGAGAGCACTCCAGGGAGAGCGAGGGAGAGGCAGAGAAGGATAGAGAGATTTATATCTAGAAACAGAGAGACGACAGAAACACTTGTCGGGGTTAACACTTTCTGGCTATGATTGCCTGTAGGACCTGCACATCTGACTGTCCTTAGGCATAGCACCTAACATAGCATATAACCATAAGCACAACACCGCAGTTCTTCCTAACAAATACTTCTCACCGCTAGTAATTCTCATTTCTTTCCACCATCTAGCTGCGGCCATCCGGTGGCTCCCGAAAGCTGACTGTGTGGGACTTCTTTACTCATTGTTTCTCACACCTCTGTGTCTGTGCCCATGATTTCTCTCTGGTTCTCTTCCGGGAATGCACACCAGTGCACACATTTGTCACTTCCCTTCTGAAGTCATCTTTCATACTCCCTCTCAAGTTAGGTGCCCTCCTCCAGCTCTCGAGGTACCCTGTGTGTGTGATTGGCCATCATTCTTGAAACTCCTCTGTAAATGCATGTGTGTGATGACAGCTTGGGTGCTGATGTTGGCGCGGGACACAGAACTTCATCCGTCTCTCTCTTTTCAGCTCCAGCAAGGCATTCGTTTAATCAATATTTCTTGAATGACTAATCAATCAATTGATTCAATAAATGCTATATAGAAACAGGCGTGCATTTAACAACCTAGGAAATTAGCAATAAATACATGAAAGACAAATGGGGAGATTTCTGGAAAACTGGCACATACATATTCTCCTGGTGGCATTGCAAATTGTTGTCTCACTCTTAGAAGTCAGTATAATCGTGGACAGCAAGCGACACAAACATGACCCCATCTTAGGTCCAAACGTGACTTTTCCTGTAAGAAACAATTCTGTAGAAAAAAGGACAAAAAGGAAGTACAAATATGATTAGGGAAGAAATTTATAATAGTCATAAAGCTAAAAAGAGAAAGAGAACTGTTATATTACAGCATATCAAGTTGGTGAAATATTGCAGTTATTCAAAACAAGAAATGAAAAATAGAAATATGAAGAATGCTTATTGTATATCAAACTTAAAATGCAAAATTGTAAAAGGGCAAATCCATGATACTTTTAAAATTTTCAAGTGTGGTTTTCTCTCTCTTATTTTTAAAATTTTATGTTTTTACTTGAGAGGCAGAGTTACAGACGGAGAGAGGGAGACAGAGAGAGAGGTCCACTGGTCCACTATCCACTGGTTCACATCCCAGATGGATGCAGTGGCTGGAGCTGCACCAATCTGAAGCCAAGAGCTAGTGAGAGACCCAGAGAGGCAGAGGCAGAGGGAAACAGAGAGAGGTCTTCCATCCACTTGTTCACTCCTCAAATGGCTACAATGGGTAGGCTAGGTTGACCCAAAGCCAGGAGCCAGAAGCTTCTTCCAGGTCTCCCATGTGGGTGCAGGGGCCCAAGGACTTGGGCCATCTTCTACTGCTTTCCTAGGCCATAGCAGAGAGCTGGATCAGACGTGGAACAACCAGGAGATGAACTGGTGCCCACATGGGATGCCGATGCTACAGGTGGAGGCTTAACCACTATGCCACAGTGCTGGCTTCCAGGTATAATTTTCAAACCTGGAGGACAAATACGCAAAATTGAAATTATTGTGCTCAGTGATCGGATTATCAGTATTGTATTCCTTGAGCAATCTTTTATTTTGATTCCAAAGATGTTGCCACGATCTTTATGAAGCAGGGTACTCCACATTGTGAGTCCTTCCCGATAGTGCCTAGGGTGAGATTTGGATCTACCTGCCTGCCTAGACAATTCCTGGAACATGAAATTCCGTACATTCAGCTGAAAGCCGTTGAATCAACAGCGTCACAGCAAATTTGCATAATGATTTATGGACATTTGCCCTAACAATTGTGTGGGGATAAGAAGCAGCTGTTCACTGGCTTGGCTTTGATTTTGCTAACAAGAGGCAGACAGCTGTGGTTAATGGAAAACAATTGCTAATAGATAATTCCGATTTCTCCCTGAAGTGCACTTCCATATTGCCAACACACAGAGGGCCCGTAGTGCACGGATCCACACCTCAACCCCTGCTTCACTCCCTTCCTCTCTTCAGGCCCCTCTCCTGGGCTGGACTTGGTGGGGCTGTGGTCTCGGAGGCAATCCAGGAGTGCATTGCAATGCAGGGTCTGGACGCCGTTCTGACAGGTGGTGACGGAAGACAGGCACAAAGATGTGGACAGTGCAGTTGGTGAGAAGCTAGGAAGAAGAAAACCAGGAGCAGAAGACAGCCATGGCCAAGCCAAAGCTGGAAGCTGGAAATTCAGTGTAGGCTCCCATGTGGGTGGCAGGGATGTGAGCCATCCCCTGTGGCCAGAGCTATGCTGGCTCCATCCTTAGCTGCTTCGCCAGCCTAAAACCACAGGATCTTTCTAACCCGGCTGCTCTGTTTCCTATCTGGCTTCCTGCTAGTGTGCCTGGGAAAGCAGTGAAAGGTGGTCCAGGTGCTTCAGCCCCTGCACCCGCGTGGGAGACCTGGAGGAAGCGCTGCTCCTGGCTTCAGCCTGGCTGCTTTGGCCATTTGGAGAGTGAAGCAGGAGATGGGATTTTCTCTCTCTCTCTCTCTGTGTCTCTATAACTCTGCCTTTTAAATAAAATATTTTTTAAAAGAAAGAAACTAGATGTCATCCAAGAAAAGGGCTCGGGACAGAGCCACCCTCGAGACAGAGCCAAGACAGCTGATCCCCAGGACCTTGTTTCTGGGCACCCCTCTATCGTCTCTGCTGAAGAGGTAGCCAACCTCCTTCATCGATGAGAACGGGTTTGAGGGCGGGTCTCTGAGGCATCCTCTCTCTGAAATTCTCTAAGCGCCAGCTGGAATTGCATCATTTTAGACAGATGTCGCTAACGCAGTCCCAACGCACAGCCATGCATTCGTGATTGCTAGAACCCTCCGTCGTGTCTTTTGAATCCAGCTTCTGAGTTTGAATGCAAAATCGGAGTGGCACCAGGACTCCAATTAGAAATGGGATAATTAGTGAACTGTGCAGGGGAATATTTTTAATATATGTGCAAGTTTCAGTTCATATACCACAACTTAATTGAATTTGCCCTACAGCCCTGCCGTTAAAAATAGTGCAGAAACTAGCATTTTTCAAGATAAATGTGGGACCTTGACCACACTCTAAGAAAACAAACAGGACATTTTTTGAAAGGTTAATAACGTTTTTCTAATCAGAGCCACAAAGGAGATGGGAAACTAGTTTCTTTTTACGGTGTACAAGAGAATTTGATGGGTCTCTTCCAGGGGCCAAACCGAGACTCTGAAGAAGTCATCTGAGAAATGAGTGTCTGTGAAGCCATGGGTAAAACAGAGTCACCTTTGGCGGAACTCCTGGCTCGGTCTTGCTCTTGGAGCTGTGTCAGCTCAGGTCCTGAGGCTGCACACCCAAGGTGCCTACGATGGCCAGCCTCACTTACTTTTCTTTTCTTTTCTTTTCTTTTTTTTTTTTTTTTTGACAGGCAGAGTGGACAGTGAGAGAGAGAGACAGAGAGAAAGGTCTTCCTTTGCCGTTGGTTCACCCTCCAATGGCTGCCGCGGTCGGTGCGCTGCTGCCGGCGCACCGCACTCATCCGATGGCAGGAGCCAGGTGCTTCTCCTGGTCTCCCATGGGGTGCAGGGCCCAAGCACTTGGGCCATCCTCCACTACAGAGGGCCACAGCAGAGGGCTGGCCTGGAAGAGGGGCAACCAGGACAGAATCCGGTGCCCCGACTGGGACTAGAACCCAGTATGCTGGCGCAGCAAGGAGGAGGATTAGCCTGTTGAGCCACGGCGCCGGCCTTACTTTTCTAACTGCCCTGTTCTTCTGCGTTGCGGTGCTGGCTGTCTTGCTGCCTTTATGGCTGTGCCCGCTGCTCGTGGTCCCGTCTTCTCCTCTGCATTTCTGCCTGAAACATTTCTCTTGATCCTCTGACAGTCAGAGCAACTGGCTTGATGTCGGATCAGTCCCGGGAAGCCTGCTGGGTGTATCATTTATTAACTGTGTGACTTGAACAGAGTCTTTTATGCAAAGGACTCACACTCTAGTGCAAGAAAATAAAAAATGTCACCAACGAGCTGTTTCTTCAAAGACACATTGGAGTTCGCCACTTGCAAAATGTGATAAATGGCATCCTAAGGGTGTTTATATGAAAATACCAGGAATCTTCACTTTCGCTGCCTTGGTATAGCATTGGGCTAACACTGACATACATCCGTTCATTTAAAAAATAGTTTTATACAAAAAAGGGCTCCCTTATCCTTCTTTGTCTCTCTCAAATAAATAAAATAAAGGAAATAAACATTTAAAATAAACTCAGCAGGTGATGACCCAGGCAGTTGGGTTCTTGCTACACACATGGGAGAACTTGGTTTGAGTTCCCAGCTTCTAGCATTGAGATTGACAAGCCCAGCTGCTGTGGGCACTGGGAGAGTGAGAGTGAACCAACAGTCATATCTCCCTCTCCCTCCCCCTCCCCTCCCCCTCGCCCCTCCTCTCTCTCTCTCAAATAAATAAAATATTAAAAAAAAAAAAACAGGTTGGGGGAGTTGCAGCACTGTGGCATAGCAGGTGAAGCCACCACCTGCAGTGCCAGCATTGTGTGGGTGCCAGTTCAAGTCCCAGCTGCTCTGCTTCCGATCCAGCTCCCTGCTATGGCCTGGGAAAGCAGTAGAAGAGGGCCCCAGTCCTCGGACCCCTGCATCTGCGTGGGAGACCCAGAGGAATCTCCTGGCTCCTGGCTTCGGACAGGCACAGCTCTGGCCATTGCTGCCAACTGGGGAGTGAACCAGCGGATGGAAGACCTCTCTCTCTCTCTCTGTGTGTGACTCTGTCTTTCAAATAAATAAATAAATCTTTAAAGAAAAAAAAGGCTCAGCATGTGTAAGACACTGAGGTATGGAAGGAATGGGATCTTAACACAGCTCACTGACCAGGACATGGGATGAGGGGAGGAAGAGACGGTCTGGACACGAGGTGGACAGGTCAGCAGTCAGGAAGCTGGCCTGAGCACAGCTCTCGAAGGGCTTCGTGAGACACGGAGGTTTGAAACAGTCTCTTCTGGAAGTGGGAAGTCCGAAGGATTCCATTCAGGATGTCTTGGATTTCTTTGACTTGGACTATCTCCGTAACATTGTTTTTTGTTTGCTTATTGTTTTATTCAAGAGGCAAAGAGCAAGATTGAGAGTGAGAGTGACAGCAAGAGAGAGAGTTTCCATCTGCTGGTCCAGCCCTAAATGTTCACAATGGTCAGGGCTGCGCCAGGCCAAAGCCAGGAGCTGGGATCGCAGCCCAGGTCTCCCACGTGGGTGGCAGGAACCTAGCGACTGAAGCCATTACCTGCTGCCCCCGCGTGTGCATTCACAGGAAGCTGAAGTCTGCATTCAGAGCCCAGAATTGAACCCAGGTACAGCAGTACGGAATGCAGGCGCCTTGACACGAGGCCAAACAGCTGCTCCCCCTGCAGTATTCACTGAGGTTTTCTGAGTATTCAGGATCCAACTCTACACAAATTCTATTTTTTTAATCTAAAAATTTATTTATTTATTTGAAAGTCAAAGTTACACACAGAGAGAGGAGAGGCAGAGAGAGAAAGGGGGGGGAGAGAGAGAGAGAGGTCTTCCATCTACTGGTTCACTCCCCAGTTGGCCACAACGGCTGGAGCTGATCTGAAGCCGGGAGCCAGGAGCTTCTTCCGGATCTCCCACACAGGAATGTTGAGACTTGGGCCATCTTCTACTGCTTTCCCAGGCCATAGCAGAGAGCTGGATCAGAAAAGGCGCAGCTCGTCTCGAACAAGTGCCCATATGGGATGCCGGCACTGCAGGCGGCGGCTTTACCCACTACACCACAGTGCCGGCCCCAACACAAATTATGTTTCTTTTGCAGTGGCCTGAGTCGGGGGAGCAAATGACGAATGTCCAGGTAAACTGTACATCTTGGCTTACCGGGAGCAACCTGGTCTCCCCGCTGGCCTAGTTTGAGTATGCATAACGTCCTCCTTTTACTCTTAGAACGCGTTAGCCTCATCACCATGAGAGGTCACACATGGAGGAAGTAAAAAAAAAAAATGGCTCCTAAAAGTGTTAGGACCTAATTTTTGAGACGTGAAAAAGCGTTCTGAAGAGAAGCTAGAAAGAAGGCCGATCAGATCCGGGAGAGAAGAGTGGGACCAGGGAAGTGCTGGCCGTGGGGGTTACAGGCGAGTCTGGGGTCCAGCGCACAGAGTTCCAAGCTGCCCACGGACCTGTGTGCCTGGCAGGTGCATATGATGTGGCCTGTGGGTAGGGTCCCTTTAAACAATATTATGGCTCTCATTACTTCTTTTTCTAATGTTTTCCAACTGAGCAAGCCAAGACAATGTTCTCTTTAAGCGCACAGTTTTATTTAGAAAGACACAGGAGTCTTTGATCAGGCTGGTAAAATCTCTCCTGGGCCTGTGCGTCTTCCCCCCCAGAACTGGGCAGCAGGAGATGGCTGCACATCGCTCATTTCCTTTGTCCCTGACCTCGTGCCCGCTTCCTAATAAGAACACAGGGAAGATTTGCTGGAGAGCAACTGGGACTCTAGGCCGACCTAACCCAAACTGCGCTCCGAAGCCCTCGTGGAATGGCTCTCCACTCCATGTTTCATGAGATTTCTTAGGCTGCGAGCAGAGTGATTTCATCCGTGGACAGCCAGCACCTTCTGTTGCGAGATGCAGAATCAGCAAAGTCTGCAGTTTCCGTAGCAGACTCCACAGGGCCCAGCCCGTGAAGGCAAGGACGAGATGAGATTCCAGGTGGGGGAACCAGAACGCGGCGGGAACGTGCTTGACAGATGGGGCAGTGGTGACACGAACTATGAAACCTCAGTTTTGTTACCTCGTTCAGAGAGAGAGTCTTCCACCAGCTGGCTCACTCCCTAAACGGCCACAATGACCGAAAGTGCCCCAATCCGAAGCCAGGAGCCAGGAGCTTTTTCTGTGTCTCCCACATGGGTGCAGGGACCCAAGCACTTGGGCCATCTTCTATTGCTTTCCCAGGCCATAGCACAGAGCGGGATGGGAAGTGGAGCAGTTGGGTCTTGACCCGGTGCTCATATGGGATGCCGGCACTGCAGGCGGCGGCTTTACCTGCTACACCACAGTGCTAGCCCCCAGAGGTAGTGTACTGAGTGGTTAAATCACCCAGACTCCAGAATGGACCTCAGAGCTGTAACTGTGTCACCGGAGCCCACCAGGGAGGGCGGGACCCTGCCCTGGGCTATTTGCCTTGGCTGGGTTCCCTGGAAGACAGAACATCAGGCAGGAGGCTGTGAGCTGACACGGCACTGGGCCGTGCAATCCCAGGGCAACTCCATCAACAGATGGCAAAGGGAGGCAGGGGGAGAGTGAGGAGGTGTAGGACTGGGATGAGCAGTTCCGTGGCCAGCTGCCCTCTGTCCTGGTAGATATCTTCAAAGAAGGGACATGAATCCACCCTCTTGAGGCTACGACAGAAGAGCTGTCTGCAGATTTGTATTTTTTTTTATTGATTAGACAAAGTTCACCACTACTAGGAGTGAATTGGCCTGAACTTGTCACTTTCTCAGCTAGGAGTAACCAATAGATCTCAGAGCTGCAGGGAACGCCGATGGGCTGGTACCCAGAGACAGGTGAGAGACAGGTGGCTCAAGTGGCACACAGACCAGCAAGGAAGCTGTCCCAGGTGGAATTTAAGTCCACAGATCCAGAAACAAACACATGAGTTAGGCTGTATTGTTGAAAGCAACGTCAGCCTCTGCAGCACCCGGTCTGGCCAGGGAGGGCTGGACCTGCAGAGAAACCTCAGCTGAACCCAGGGGGGTTGCCTGACCTCTGTCTCAGAGAGGCGTTCAGCTTTGGCATCCAGCTTTTCTATTGGGAACAACTTCATCCGCCTAGCTCCCAGGCTATCGTGAGGACGGACAAGTTCATTTCTGTGAAGGGCTTGGGGCGTTGCAAGCCCATTGGTTACTAGAGACATCACGTCCATTCTGGTTCCTACCCAAGTCTACCTTCTTCTGCCAGACTGCTTTCTTTCCCTCCCCTCCCCTCCCCTCCCTCCCTCCCTCCCTCCTTCTCTCCCTCCCTTCCTTCCTTCCTCTTTCCTGCTTCCTTTTAGCAATATATTCGAAGGTGAAGTGCTGAGGGTGGCATTCAGGACTGAGTGAAGTCTTGAGCGTGACATTTCCCCCATCTCTAGTGCCATGTTCCGTGCCTTGCCAGTGGATGGGATGTGCAATGGATAGGCAGAGAGGCAAGAGGCAATCCTGCCCTATAACCTCTGAACTCATCACTGCCCTGGTTCCAAGGGGTGCTCTGGGAAAAGTGACCATGTCCCACAAGTTCTTATCTTAAAAAAAGGGGACTATTTATTTGAAATGCAGAATGACAAAGAGAGAGAAAGATCTTTCATCCACTAGTTCACTTCCTAAATGGCTACAAAGCCAGGGCTGGGCCAGGCAACACCCAGGAACCTGGAACTTCATCTGGTTCTCTCATGTGGGTAGCAGGGGTCCAAGTATACTTGGGCCATCTTCTGCTGCCTTCCCAGGTGCATTGGCAGGGTGCTTGATCAGAAGCGAGGCAGCCAGGACTGGAGCCTGTGCTTTGATATGGGATGCCGGCATTGCGAGTGGTGGCTTAACCCGCTGCACCATGGCGCCGGTCCCCAGACATTCTTGCAATGGTAGTCACCCCATTGGCTTGGCTGGGCTGTCTTCTGTGGAGTCACTGTTCTGGAAAGAATCCACTAGGACTTCGGAGGCAGCATTTCTGGGGCAGCAATGCTCTGCAGAAGCGCTGACTCACCATTATCAAATCTAACTCGAGAAGGGTACTCTGGATTTCACAGTGGCCATGTCAGTAGTTGAATTTGAACTTCCAGTAAGGATCTTCCTCTCAAATCAGAACAGGTCATCAAAGAAGTGCTGTTCCTGTTGCAATCAGTACAAGATTGAAAGTGTAAAGTATTTATTTTTTTAATTTTTTATCTTCATCATAAAGCTATGCATAAGAAACCACTTGTTAACAATTCATTTAAAAACCTTACTGTAAAGTACAGTAACAAATAATTGCCAAAGACTGGAAATGAGATACAACAGAAAAGGAATTAAGCATTAGTAATTGTAATTGCAAGTAACCCAGGTACAGTACATTTGATGTCACAGAGGGTGTTGCCTGGTGTTCAAGGAGAGGGGAGAAGGGCTAGGAACAGTTCGGCAAGGGAAGATCGAAGCAGCACAACAGCTTTTTGCTTTTAATAAAGTACATTAATGACAATGAGGAATAAGAAGGTGACAAATGCATCAATATATTTTTTTTTCTTGTGGTTACTTTCTTTTGCTCCCTCTGGGGTCAACAATCACGCCAGCTCTGTTCTACTATGGCAGAAACACGCTTTTCATATTCCTGCTTGTTCTCCTGGTACAGCTGAGCAGCCTGGCTGTTTGCTGGACTATTGGGATTTGGTTCATCCAATAGAAACTGTATGGATGTTAAAATGGAAGATACATCATAGGTCGGACTCCAGCGGTTCTGAAGTATGTCCAGACATATACTACCATCTGCACAGACATTTGGATGAAACATCTTAGAGACAAATCTAACTGTGGGTGGCTTGTTTCGATATTCTTCAATGAATTCTATTGTAAATTTGAATGTTCCATCCTCAAATGGGGTTCCCTCAGGCCCCAAAATGACCACATTCCAAACCCTTATGTTGTTCTCAGACGGAGCCCCGCTGACTCCAGCTGGAGGATCCTCCTGCAACCTTCAGAGAGACAGACAGGAGCCCCCAGCATCAGCCACCGACGCTGGCTGCTGGCTGTGGGCCCCCTACCCCGGGGAGCCTCAGGACCCGCCCTGAGCCCCGGCAGGCAGTCCCCAGTGTAAAGCATTTAAAACAATATCTTTCCCAGGAAAGCTTTTGAAAGAAATGAAATGATTGGGTAACCCTAGGCCTGAATTGCCACATGGCAATATTTAATCAGAACATGTTGGCCATAGTTCCCACCACTCCCTATTGTCTCATCTGGCCTAAAGCATTCATTTCCATTTGTTCTTACTGCATTTTTTAAAGATTTATTTTATTATTTATATGAAAGTCAGAGTTACACAGAGAGAGGAGAGGCAGAGAGAGAGAGAGAGAGAGAGAGAGAGAGGTCTTCCATGTTTGTTCACTCCCCAAATGGCCACAACAGCCAAAGCTGGGACGAACCAAAGCCAGGAACCAGGAGCTTCTCCCAGGTTTCCCATGCAGGTGCAGGGCCCTAAGGACTTGAGCCATCTTCCACTGCTTTCCCAGGCCACAGCAGAGAGCTGGCTTGAAGTGGACCAGCTGGGTCTCGAACCGGCACCCATATGGGATGCCAGCACGGCAGGCAGCGGTCTACCTGCTACACCACAGCGCTGGCACCTACATTTATTTCTACGTGTTCTTATTGCACACATTTCAGACTGCAACCCTGCCTTGCAGGCTGGGCTGGCCATTTATCATGGAAACAAGCTATCAGGCATTTGAAAGATGACCCATTCACTGCTGCTCCACTTCCAACCCTGAAACTGGCTCATTGATTACTTGCTTGATTTGACTTTTCAAAGTTTTCTGTTTTTATTAATGTTGTCATAGGTGCCTGTGGTAGATGTTGTACAGCGACTCATTAAGCCCCTACGCAGATCCCCAAGCAAATACAAAAGCTGTGTTTCTCAGACTCTTTGAGCTCCAGGTTTCCCGCGCGCTCCACGGGCCCCTAAGCCAAAGCACAGTGTGGGGTTTATAAGGTGGAAATGAGATGGAGTCGGTGCTCGCGCTGCACCTGAGTTTCTCCAACAGCAGCACTGGTCAATCAGTAGAGGCAACTGCAGAGCCCTGTGCTGTGTTCCGTCCGTGCGGGCCCAAGGGCCCCGTGTTGCCAGAGTGACAGCAGCCAAGGAGGGGAGTTTGAGCCAGCAGCTATGCAGCTGCATTCTGATGTAGCCTCCAATGACTGCAGCAGCCAGGAGCAGGACACTCACACAGGGGCTATGTAGAGACCCGAGCATCTGGGCCATCTTCCTCTGCCTCTCTAGGTGCGTTAACAGGGAGCTGGGTTGGAAACAGAGCAGCCAGGACTCAAAGTAGCTCTCGTATGGGATGCTAGCATCATGCCAGTTCCTGGCAGCCTCATTTTTACAAACTATTTATTTATGTATTTGAAATGCAGAGTTACATAGAGAGAGGAAAAGGGAGGGAGGGGGAGAGAGAGAGAGAGAGAGAGAGAGAGAGAGAGAGAGAGAGAGATCTTTCATCTACTTTGTTCACTCCCCAAATGGCCACAACAACCAGGGTTGGGTCAGACTGAAACCAGGAGCCTGACGCTTCTTCTGGGTCTCCCTCAAGGGCAGAGGGACTCGATTTGGTCATCTTCCATTGTTTTCCCAGGTACGCAAGAAGGCAGCGGGGACGTGACCCAGAGCCCGCATGGGGTGGCAGCATCACAGCCTATGTTTTAATGGAGTGTTTCATTTGGGGTAATTTTTGGATCACATTCCCATGGACCAAGACCGAGATTCCCCACTTGCTTCATGGGAACACCCTGGGAAGCTCTGGTACGATGTCCCAAGCAGGACACCTGCACTGATCCAGTCTACTGGCTTTAGTCTAGTCTTCCCTTAGGCCAGTGTGTGTGTGTGTGTGTGTGTGTGTGTGTGTGTGTGTGTGTAGCTGCATGCAACTTTATCCCATATGCAGATTCATGTACCCATCACCACAGTCAAGATACAGGCAGTGGCCCTGTATCCCACAAGCTGCCTCTTATTCCCCTTCTATAGCCTCACCTTCCTCCCTCCCGATCCTCTTCCCACATCCCAAACCCTTTAAACCTCTAATCTGTCCCCTGAGTCTAAACCAACTGCCGTTTCAAGGGTTATCTATAAATAGAACCAGACGGTCCTGAGGCTTGTGTTGGAACCCAGTGCGATAGTAGTAACAGGTGGGAGTTTGGGAAGGTAAGACATGAGGGCAGAGGGTAGACGTCGTCCCAGAGGACACCTGAGGGAGCTTGCTCACCCTTCCGTGGAGGCAGCAAACAGGTGCCACCAGAGACGCTCGCCAGATGCCCAAGCTGGAGGCACCTGACTTGGCCATGACCTTCCTAGCTTCTGGATCTGCAAGAAATCAATTTCTGTCGTGTGTGAGTTTCGCAATCTAAGACATTCTGTTTGCATAGCTCACTGTGGTCCTCGTGTCTCCAGGCTCTCTGTCCTGCTCCAGCAGGCAGAGGAGTATTTGGTCACCAGCCACTTGGAGCTCACGCCGCTGGAGCCATCAATGCATTTCCCTGAAAGCAAAAGTCTTGGTTGCTGTGGGACCTTCCAGAGCCAGCTTTCACCCAATGGCTGGTGCATCCCTTTAATTAGGAGGCAAGCATCTGTTGAATGGTGACCCCTAATTGGAAGCAAGTGGTGGAAAAACAGAACTGAGCCTTCGCTGGCTTGCCAGTTTTGTGCCATGCAACCAGAAGGGAACCGGCGATCATTCAGAAAATGCATTTATCTTGGAGACAAGTCAGTGGAGGGTCTGAGACTGACAGCTGGTTAGTAGGAGAGCCAAGACTGCAGCTCAGGTTGCGCAGCCACCCTGTTTCTCAGAGCCTGGTTGCGTCTGATCCCGTGGCAGCTGCTCAGGCCAATGCTGCTTTCAGGAAACAGAATCTGTTCTAGTTTAGCTTGCTTTTGGGCACTGGGATGGGATGCCTCAGGGCACTGTGCGTGGGGGAGGGAGTGTAGCTCTCAACTTCCCTTGTGCTCTTAGGGCATCAGATGTTGCAAACCAGCCAACTACAGGGGAGCAAAGCTGCAGAGGTGTTCACAAGTTCTAGAAAAAATATTTAATAATATGGATCAGTATAATTCTACCACCTGAGATTTCTTTTTCTATGTGGTGTGGAGAGTCAAAGTAAGCCACCGACAAGATACACTGGCTTCCATGCAACCAAGGCAGCCCCTCAAGAGTCGTGCAGTCTTGTTAAGAGAATTGCTTCCAACACATGGGAGAAAACAGGACACTGAGTAACAGCAAGGCAGGGCAAGAGGCTGGATGCTCCACGGGAGTGGGGATATGTCTGCAGGGCTCCCAGCTGTTCCCAGTAGCCAGCATGGCAGCCAGCATATGGTGGCTCTTATCTAAAGTAGTGTTATTACAAGACACAACATTATACTCTACTCTAAAGACATATACAAAGGCATCAGAGTTGTGTCTCATTGGGTTAAGATATTGCTTAAGATATTGGCTTCTCATATAGGAGCACCAGTTCTTGTCCCAATCCAGCTCTCTGCTATGGCCTGGGAAAGCAGCAGAAGATGGCCCAGGTCCTTGGGCCCTTACATCCACGTGGGAGACCAAGATGAAGTTCTAGTCCTGGCCCAACCTTGGTTTTTACAGCCATTTGGGGAGTGAAGCAACAGATGGATGATCATTTCTCTCTCTCTCTCTCCTGCTCTTCCTTTCAAACAAATAAATAAATCTTTAGAAATACGCAAATAGTACTTATTAAGCACTTTATCCTGGTTTTAGAGATGCTAAAATGTAACAAAACAATCCTAGAACTGATGAAATATGATATTTGTGAAGGAAAGCATATGTGAGTATTCCGGATTGCACTTTTGGCGAAACTGCTGTGTGGTCCAGGGCAAATCGCTTCAGGTTGGATTAGTGTGACAACAGAAAAATCAGCATAAAAAACCCAGCTCAGAGGTCTTTCACACTTCATTTATGATAAAGCATTTAGTAAATGCAATTTTTTAAAAAAGATTTTATTTATTTGACAGGTAGAGTTGCAGATAGAGTTACAGACAGTGAGAGGGAAAGACAGCAAGGAAGGTCTTCCATCTGCTGGTTCACTCCCCAAATGGCCGCAACAGCCAGAGCTGAGCCAATTCGAAGCCAGGAGCCAGGAGCTTCTTCTGGGTCTCCCACATGGGTGCAGGGGCCCAAGGAGTTGGGCCATCTTCTACTGCTTTCCCAGGCCACAGCAGAGAGCTGGATCGGAAGTGGAGCAGCCGGGACTTGGACCAGTGCCCTATCAGGATGCCAGCACTGTAGGTGGAGGAATAACCTACTGTGCCACAGCGCTGGCCCCTAGTAAATGCAAATTTTTAAGAAAGGACATTAAGTTGCATAATCAATGCATCTGCGTGATAGCAATGGCTTGATAGGAAAGGATTTTGTGAAAGGCTTATTGGAAACTCCGGGATGTGCACTGAGCCTTGAAGGGTGGATAAAATGGGACCAGTGGGGAGCATTGCCCAGAGGAGTTAGCTCACCATAGGCACAAGTCGGTGGTGATGGCAGAATGCCAGAGCTGTCGTGGACTCCGCACCAGATCAAGAAGGAAAGAAAGGAATGGACCAGATGTCCACTCAAAAGCCTAGGAATTCACAGAAAGGGGGCGTCACTTCAGCCATGTGCAGGCACACCTTCTCCTACCACTGTTCAACCACGGACGGCTCCTAAAGCAACAGACATTCTAAGCCCTCCTAGGTCGTGCTGACGTCTCTGTCCATGGCGGCTTCTGCGTTGCACGTGTCAGCAACTCCATGTTCTTGACAAACGCGATACGGGATGTAGCATTACCGATGTAAAGGATGTTCTCAAATGATCTGCATCTTAACCCGTGAATCTGAGTCCACTCCCTAAAATGATGAAAGTGAACTGGGCGAGAAAGAAACCATGGAAGAATGGCAGCTGCTTTATAGAGTTTGTTTGCCTCTCTGTATTCCTACGCTTGCTGGTTCTACTTTAGCAAATGAGGTAAATAAGTCACCAGAAGACTTTCCTTACAATTTTGACTTGGGAAGCAGCATTGTGCCACAGCAGGTTCAGCTACTGCTTGGGCCACCCCTACCCCATATCAGAGCACTGGAGTCAGTCCTGGTGGCTCTGATTCCCATCCAGCTCCCTGCTAATGAGTTTGGGAGGGCAATGGATGATGGCCCAAGTGCTCGGACCCCTGCCACCCCTGTGGAAGATCAGAATGTAGTCAGCCTTAGCTAAGGTACCATTCGGGGAGGGAAGATAATCTCTCTCTCTCTCCCCCCTCTCCCTGCCTTCCCCCCAAAATAAATCTTTAACAAAAGACTTCATGTCGAAGTTTGTTTAGGATATTTATTAGCAGAAATCTCTTTGTTCCCTCTTCAACTAAATATGTGGTTAGCAAATATTTCTTGATGATAATATTGTCTCCAGGGCTGATGAGCACTGAGCTCCACTGAGAACAAAGCTCCTTCTGCTCTCTACACAGGAAAGCGCTGGATAAACAGCTGGCGATGTAGATTTCTCCCAATGCTCTCTTCCTTTTCTACCTGTTATCTCCTGGGGCAGCATTTTGGTTTCATTTGGCACAGGGCTATAATCAGAGGAGAATCCAGGAAACCCCGGCACCTAACATCTGAAGAATAAGCCTGAGCCAGTAACACAGGTGCTGCCTCCTTTTCTGCACTTGGTATTGGAGAAGAGAGGAAGAACAACCGTCACTTCTGTCCTGGAGCTCTGCCCACTAGACTCACTCCCAAGGAACTTTCCAGAACAGCTTTGGTCATGCTGTTGGTCACTGAAGCTGCCAAATCCTGTCTCTTCTGCCCCTGCTTGTGTTGTATGTCGTCTCTGTTTGTGTTCCTGGGGGACCATCAGTCACTGGAGGCATTACCCTAGTGTGACCCTGGTGTGCGACCTTCCACTGTCTTTCTCACCAATCATCTAATGCCTTCGTTTTCTTTCTCGTGAGCCTCCTCTCTTTCCTTTTCTGTCGAACACTTACATATGGCACGCACCAGGAGCGAGGAAAGACTTTTTCCATTTTGTGATGTAGCACAATGTGTCGTCTTTTAGAGCTGTTGAAACAAAGTACCACAGACTCAGTGGCTTAAAACCACTGTCATTTTTTCTTCCATGATGTTGGATGGAAGTTCAAAACTGGGATGTTGGTGGGGCCATGGATGTTCTCTTCAGAGTTTCCAGGGCAGAGATTTCGCTCACGTCTCTGGCTTCTGGTGGTTCAGGTGCGCATGGCCTCACAGATGCATAGTTTTTGTTCTTTACATCTCTTCTGAATCCCTCTTTTATTAAAGATTTATCTTATTTGAACTAAATGGATGCAACTGGAAACCATTATGCTTAGTGAAATAAGCCAGTCCCAAGAAGACAGTTATCATATGTTTTCCCTGATCTGAGGTAACTAATAAGGTACCTTACATGTAATATATTGGAGTGAAATGGACATTTTGAGATTTGATGACTGTTTACAGCCTTTGTATCTTCTATCCAGGAACATGTTTTGTTTTGTTTTTCTTCGTACTATTTTTTGAACTCTTTTTCTTAGTGTAGGGCTAACTTTATGATCATTAAGTAAACTGGAAGTAGTAGATCTTAGTAAAAACTGAGTGGGGATGGAGGGGGGCGAGAAGGGTTGGTGTGTGGGCAGGAGGGAGGGTAGGGTGGGAAGCATCATTATGTTCCTAAAACTGTATATATGAAATGCATGAAACTTGTCTAACTTAAAATATATTTATCTTATTTGAAAGACAGAATGACAAAGAGAAAGCAAAGGAAGAGGGGGAGAGACTAGGGAGGGAGAGAGAGAAGATATCATCTATCCACTGGCTCACTCCCCACATGATCTCAATGGTTGGGGCTGGTCCAGGCCAAAGCCAGGAGCCAGGGATGACATCCTGGTTCTCACCTGGGTAGCAGGGGCCCTAGTCCTTGGGACATCTTCTGCTACCTTCTCAGGCACATGAGCAGGGAGCTGGGTTGGAAGTGGAGCAGGCAGGAATCCAGCACTGGGATTCCAGCTTTGCAGGGGGTAGCTTAACTTTCTGTGCCACAAGACCAGGCCCCCTGTGTTTCTCCAATAAAGACAATTGCCATTGGACTAGGGCCCACCAGATTGATGCAGAATGACATCATCTCAAGCTCTTTGTTAATTACTGCTACAAAGACTCTTCCTAAATGTAGTCTCATTCACAAGTTTCAGAGATTAAGGTATAGGTATACATCTTGGAAGATCATGATTCAAGCCCTGCCAAGGTCTTGTTTTGCTTTTTTAATGTCTCCATCCCCAGTGTTGCAGCTCTTACTTGACTCACAGTTCAATTTTGCACATCCTCCTCTTGACAAAATTCAATTCAGGTGCATCAAATGTTGAATCACAAGATGAAACAAAGAATGACAAATTGTGCCTTTCCTAAAATTATCTTTGTTCATACTGGGTCCTTTCTCAGAAAGATGCCATGTGCAGGCAGGAAAAAATGTCTCATCAGAGATCGTTAATGTGATACGTGACCGTGTCAGAGAGCCAGGCATGCCTGTTGCACTGGGCACACAGTACACCTGCTGTCCTCAACTTGAGAATGAGGAGGCATTGTCATATCCAGCTCACCTTACCAGACAACAGTTATGTTCTGAGACACATAGATCATTTTGAAATTTTTTCCCTATTTTTCAGGATAGGTCTTTGGGGGCAGCAGTTTAGTTGCTTCTTAGATCCATACCAGAGTGCACATGATTCAACGCCTGACAACTCCACTTTCAATCCACCTTCCTGCTACCACACATCCTGGGAAGCAATGGAAGAGGACTGAAGTCCTTGGGTCTCTGCCACCTATGTGGGAGGCTCAGATGAAGGAGTTCCAATCTTGGCTTTGGCCTGGCCCAATCCTGGCTGTGGCAGGCCTTTGGGAAGTGAAGTAAACCAGTAGATGGAAGATCTATGTCTCTCTGTCCTTCTATCTCTCCGCCTCTCAAATGAAAATGAAAATAAATAACCTTCAAAAGTATATTTTTCTCTATATTCACTCCAAAATTTGCCTGCCCTCTTTTTCCCTTGTTCCAATATCACACTTCCTCCATCCCTTCATTGCTCATTTCGGCAGCATTCTGGAATGCACCTTCCAGGAGAGACAGGCTAACCCCTGTATTTAATTCAGCTCCCAGTGCTCCTAGGGAGTATAGTGCTGCCTAAGCCTGTGAGTTCCCAGAAATTCTAGAGAGTTCTTGTGAATGCATGTATATTTCCACTGCCTATTCTAGACCCACGAACTATAAATCTTGAGGCTACAGGACTTCTGTCCTCAAAAATCCTACCTAAGATATGCATGAATTCATTAGTTGAAGATGGACCACCATCAACAGTTTTTGGGGATTACAGATCCTCCTAATGAGAAGTAAAATCAAAAGAGCTACAATGCCTAAACTTGGGCTTGGCAGTACCACAATAATATGAAACCTAAGTTCAAATTTCAAATATTTTAATGGAAAGATCTGTCAAGCCTTATTTGCTTCATATCTTTAGGGGGCTAGTGTTGTGACATAGTAGGTTAAGTCAACACCTTTGACAACAGCATCTCATATGTGGGCAACAGTTCAAGTCCCAGCTACTCCACTTCTCATCCAGCTCCATCCTAGTGTGCTTGGGAAAGCAGAAGAAGATGTCCCAAATGTTGAACCCTTGCATAGGAGACTGGGATGGAGTTCCAGGCTCCTGGCTTTGGCCTGACCCTGGCCTGTATCTTGTGGCCATTTGAGGAATGAACCAGCAGATGGAAAAGCTTTTTCTCTTTCTCTCTGTATCTCACACTTTCTCTGTAACTCTGATTTTCAAATAAATAAATAAATAAATCTTAAAAAATAAAGGCCAATAGGAACAGTTCCTCTAATTTAGAGAGGTTGAACTGGGTTCACTTGGGTATGTCTTTAGAAACCAACCAACCAACCAAAAAAAAAAAACAAAACAAAACTAAAAAGCCAGTAGTCTGTCGAGAGTTGTCTGCTCACTCGCTCTGACCTTCCCAGAGGCCCATTCTGCCTCTTTTCAAACCAGTTGCACTGGTGACTTTTCAGCAGGTGTATTTCCTTCTTCCCAAGAAGATGAGAACAGCAAAGGGGAGGCTTTCAGAGCAATGTCTTCCTCCTGCACAAACCCTCATCCTCTCCCGCTCACCTGAGCCACCCCATGTCTACCGTGATCCGACCCCATCACCCAAACTTGCAGGATTCTCTTTTTTCCCCTCGATTCTCTTTTTTCCCCTCCAAGAATGGATAGTAAAGAAAGTTTCTCCGAGTTAACATTGCCTTAAGTATCTGAAGTCATCGTATCTGTATTTTGCATTTAAGGGGTTTCTGAATCACATTTTTCTGGGAAACAATCTCTTTATTTAGAGAATGATTTTCTTTGTGCTTGAACGTATTATAGAAAATCTGCTCTTTCCCTCTCATTATCCAAGGTCCAAGCCCTGTTTCTATTGGATTGCCTTCCAAGCTGAGGCACAAAGTTGTTTTGCTTCAGGGAGAAAGGGCATATAGATCAATTTACCATGAACTTACGTCTGGGGCTTTCATAATAAAAAAGAGAAGTAGATGACACAGATCTACAGGACATTTTTGTAATGCAATTGTCCTTATGAAAAAGCCAAAACCTGTTGGCACCTGCTTTATGTTTCTTTCTGTCTTTTCCAGATTTCAGTAACAAAGCAAAACCAAAACACATCATTTTGGTTGCGCGTTGGCAGATTCACTTATCCTGAATCCCACCCCCTGAAATACACTGCAAATGAAATCCTGTGTGTGTGTTTCATGTTTCATGGGAGGACTCTAGGCTTGGGGACCCATTCAGTTCCTGTCTACCCCACCAAGTCAGCCCACAGGAACGCTGGGTTTCTGCTCTGGGTTCTTTATTTATCCACTATCGGTTCATGTTTCAAAGTTTCCTCAAGGTTCTGGAAGGCAGAGATGGCATCTTGGTGGAGGTGGTTACAGAAGAACAACTCTGGAGTCAGGAATAAGGAGACAGGGAATTCTGGTGGGAATGTGACTTTGCATCTCGTCCTAGACTGCCTTCTTGTCTTCTGATTTTCTGTGCCAATCAGATGTACGAAAGAGGAGAATGAGAGTCCACAGAGGGTTTGAGCAGGAAAATGAGCCAATAAATATTTAAATAGGGATTAGAGAACCAGCCTTATCATCTAGCTGGTTATGTATGAGTTATATAAATCTTTAACATACGCTTACTTCCCGTTTGCATGAGAGACATGGGTTTTGCTCCGTGAAAATCATATTTGACACATTTGGAGATTCTACTGAGCTTTCTGGTTGACTAATCTTCTACAGCCCATTAACCTGTGCTACCAAGAGGTGCCTCTCAGGGGCTGCTCAGGCCCACATGCTTCCTTGAACTGATTGGATGGATCCTCAGAGGAAATACAGACTTGCTTATGTTGCCTTTTAATCCCCCCCCCCCTTTAACTGCATTTATTTATTTAAAAGGGAGAGAGCGCATGTACTCCCATCTACTTTTTCTCTCCTCAAATGCCCCTAAAGGCTAGGGTTGGGGCTGGGGTGGGGCAAAAGTGGAAGACTGGTGAGGTGACAGGAACCCAACTATTTGCGCCATCAGGGCTGCCTCCCGAGATCTGCACTGGCAGGGAGCTGGAGTGAGGGGCTGGAGCCGGCACTTGAACTCGGGTGCGCTGATGCGGGAAATGGGTGTCTGAACTGCCAGACTAGGTGCCTGCTCTTCTTCCTCTCTCCCTGCCTTCATTCCTCTATAGTCCCTCCCCTCCCCTCCCTCCCCTCCCTCCCCTCCGCTCCCCTTCCCTCCCTTCCTTCCTCCCTTTCATCATTTTCTCTCTGTTCCCCACCTCCTATGTTTCAGTCTATCTTTGCTTCCGGCTCATGGCCCGGCTGGCTCTGTTCTGACTGCCCACCGCAGGCAGCGATGTTATCTGGGATTATGGTCTGACTTCTGTCACATAGAGGAAGGGTTCCAGACTCACAGGAGGAGAGGAAACACAGAATTGCCTTCTTAGATTTTTTATGTGTTAAGCCATAAAACATCTTCATTCCACTGGAAAGGAAAACAGATATTTAAGGTAGGGATTGGGGCACTTTTGTTCTGTCCCACGACTGAAGGTATAGTACACAGCTGCAAGTTCTCTGTATCTGTAATTGAGAAAAGACTTCGCTTTTCATAGTGTGATGTGACATACAAACGTGTGTCTCTATATATTGCTAAGATGACACTTCAAAAATTCATCAAAATGCATATTATGGAAAAGTGCATGGATTTCAAAACATTTAGGCACAAAAAAATAAACTCATCTTTTATTCCACTTCCCACAAACTTCTTGAATTACCTTAAAATATAGAACTTTCATAGATTGAATTGTAAAATCTCTTAAAATAAATGAGCTCTGTTCTAGTTGGTTTACATTTTAAATAACTTGTTTACAACTAAAATTCCCACAATTCCCAGGAAATGAAGAAACTGAACTTCTAACACTTTAGCTGGTTCAGCTTTAAAATAAAAGAGCTTTTCTAGAATTTGCTAAATCACAAGCTCAGCTCATGTATGGAAAACAAACTCTAGAACAAATCAGAATAGTGTGAAGCATTTGCAACAGCCAAGTCTAGTCCAGGCCAAAGCCAGGAACATGCAACTCCATCTGGGTCTCCCCCAGGAGTGGCAGAACCCCAAGTCCTTGGGACAACTTCTGTTGTGTTTCCAGGCATGTTAGCTGAAAGCTGGATTAGAGGGGCAGCAGCCTAACCCGCTACATCATGACACTATCCCTTTAAACTTACTTTTCTTAATAAAAGCTGTTTAATCTGGGGGCTTGTTTTGTGGATCAGATAGTTAAGCTGCTCTCTGCTTCTGACCCAGCTCCCTGCTAGGGAGCCTGGGAAAGCAGCGGAAGTTGGCTCACGTGCCTGAGCCCCTGCCACCTGCATAGAGACCTGGATGGAGTTCCCGGCTCCTGGTTTCTGTGGGACAAGCCCTGGCTGCTGTGGCCATCTGGGGAATGAACCAGAGACAGAAGATAGTTCTCTCTCTCCCTCACACACACTCACTCTCTCTTTTCTCTTTCTCTGTTACTCTGCCTTTCAAATAAAATAAATCTTTTAAAATGAAAGACTAATTAATCTAACTTCCTGAAGTTTTTTATACAGGTTTACCTATTGAAGCATCCTATACTACTCACATATGAAATATAAAAGTATATCTCTAATTTGAATTATATTTATAAAAATGATCCCTATCAATAGCAATTACATTCCATACTATAGGAATTTAAGCATAATTTCCAAATCATTTTGCTACTTTTAAAATCTTAGCCCGAAGATAATTGAGGCACTTAATATACTATCATTGAATTCTTGGCTAACTTCTGTGTAACATCAAATGCTACCAAGATAAAAGTTGTATTTATATGTGTTTGTGTATATTTCACTTCTTGGTTTCCTATTTTTTAAAGATTTATTTATTTATTTGAAAGAGTTACAGAGAGGCAGAGAGAGAGAGCAAGGTCTTCTACCTGCTGATTCACTCCCCATATGGCCACAATTTCGTCTTTCCCAGGCCATAGGAGAGCTGGAGTGGAGCAGCGGGGACTTGAACTGGCACCCACATGGGATGTGGCAGCTGCTTTGCCAGCTACACCACAGCGCCAGCCCCGGGTTTCTAATTTTTATGCAGTATAGAGTGGCAATACCCGTGGAATCCACTGACAAAGGTGATCATTTCGCTGCCACTTGAAAAAAATAGAAGGTGTGAAAAGATACTTGTGGCTGCAAGGTGCCTGTTCTATATGCAAATGAGCTTTGCAGTTTGGTTCAAATGCTTGTCTATGACACTTGTCACCTACTCCTAGTTCTCCCCATGAAATAGATATTACCTTCTTGTGTCCAAAAGCTATAATTCAGGGGTCTGTGTGGCACAGAAAGACCTCCCACCTGTGCCACTGGCATCCCACATTGGAGGAAGTCCCGCCGCTCCACTTCTGATGCAGCTCCGTGACGATGCTCCTGAGCAGGCAGCAGAAAACGGCCCAAGTGCTGGGCACCTGCCACCTCCCTGCGTCTTGTAGACGTGGAGTTCTTGGCTCCTGGTTTCAGCTTGTCCCGGCCTGGATGTTGTGCACATTTGACAAGAGAACCAGCAGATAAAAGATTCTCTCTCTCTCTCTCTCTCTGCCTTTAAATAAATAAAACAAATCCTTTAAAATTATAATTAAAATACATGAAAGAGAATCCACCAGGGAACAGTAACAGCATAAAGATATAATTTAATATCCAAGGTAGTAAGATGTGTCTAACTAGGCAAGAAACAATTATTTTTTTTTAATATAAAACAAATTATTTTAGTGTTCTTTTTGTTAAAATATGTGAAAGCAAACAGTTAAGAACAAAATATAAATTGCTTTTTCAGAACGGAATGTCATTTCCTTAGGGCTATTGTAGGGGCAAATACTGAGAGTGGAAAGAAGCAATAAATTGTGTTAATGTTTTGCTAAAGATGACTCAGTTTTGATGAGTTTCTTCAACATATTTTTACAAAGAGCCATGATCCCTTTAGTATTAAATATCATATTGATGCAAAAATCAGATTTTATCTCTCTTAAAGTGACAAATGGGCCTTGAAACGTTAGTCTTCTCTTTTTTTTGTAGTCTTCTATGATAACTGATGAGAAAACTAGGCTAGGAACCACGCTAGGATTCAACACAGGTGTTTGCATACAAAGGGCGATGCACCAACTCTGGTCCGTATCCACTGTCTTTGTCAATAAAACTTTATTAGAACAGAAGCACACGCATTCATGTCCTTGTTGTGTGTAAAGCTTTTGTGCTGCAACAGCAAAGCGGAGTAATTGCAACAGAGACCCTCAGTGTAAAATATTTCCTTGCTAGGCCCTTTTCTCAAAGTTTCCTGATCTCTTGCCTGAAGTTTCCAATGTGTACAGGTAGTGAGAAAGGATATTTCTTAGCTGGCCAGGCAACTTGGTAGAGAAGAGAACTCACCCATATGCACAGAAAATGTAAGCCATACTGGTAGAGATAAATGTTGTGAATTTGATTTCCTGGCTGCAGATTAGAAGCAAAAGTAGCAGCAATAAAGCTAAATTTCTAAAAACCATAAAGATGATTCTGTTTCTCCACATATAGTTAATTTTCTTGCTTTACAAGTGGCTTAATGCTATGGGAATTTCAATATGCTGACAGTTGTAAAAAGTGGCTTACTTGTGTGAATGAACTCTTCACTGAAGCTATGTGAGCGGATCAGGTCCTGACCCAATGAAGCCAGCTTTTCGAGATCAAGAATAACCTTTGGAAATCATATAAATTGAAGGAGGATTGTTGGGGTGGGTGATGCCTGTGTCGCATACAGAAGTGCTTGGGTTTGAGTCCCAGCTCCAGTCCTAACGACAGCTTCCTGCTCATGCGCACTGTGGGAGGGACAGCCCAAGTAACTGACACGTGAAAAGACCAGGATTGAGTTCCTAGATTCTGTTTCCAGCCTGGCCCAGCCCTGACTGTTGTGACCATCTGGGGAGTGAACTACCAGGTGGATGGGAGATCCCTGTCTCTCTATCTTCCCTCTGCCTTTGAACGGGAGACGGCTGTTAAGAAAAGTATCCAAACCATAAAAGCCAAATTGAAGAGATACCTGCAGGTCATCTTTGTACTTGGGAGTGTTTTCTAGAAGGCCCATCTGTTGATAATCTGATTAAGAGCTGGGATCTTCCAACGCCTGCCCAGAGGTCAAATGCTTGTCCACCACTACTTGTAAATGAAGTTTACAAGTAGCACCACAGCCATCTAGTTACTGTCTGTGGCTGTTTTTATAGGCAGAGATGAGTAATGGACCAGAGACCATGTGGCCCACAAAACCCAAAAGATTTAGTATGGCATTTTGTAGAGAAAGCTTGGCCACCATATATTCATGAGGTGTTCCTGGCTGTTTGAGCTGCTATTTAGGATGGATTGGGGGTAGTTTTCCACACTGTCAATGCACTTGAGGACTTACAGAAAACTGGTAGCCATGTGAGTGCTTATTGTCTGTTAGGAATGGAAAAAAAATTTTTTGTTAGGGGTCCAAGAGAGTTCTTTGCAGTAGGAGAGCTAATCCCTAAAACCGCAGTGAACTCATTTTGTATGGAAATCAGCCCTCTCATTAAACGTTCTTTCTTTCTGCCATTGTGAAGACTTGATTCTCTGCAGATCTCTTTGGAAAGCCTTACCACGTTGTTAGTTTTCTCACTGACTAATTAAATAAATATTTCTGGCACTCACTTTAAATTGCAAGATGATTAATATATAATGTGATGTTTACCTCCAGAAGAAGCAATGCCGCTGTGATATTAACATCATTAGTGAACAGGAAAAAAATTGTGTGCTGAAAATCCATGAGAAACAATTTCTCATCCACCATTATTGCAAACAATAAGGCCTCAGAAGGTCAAGTTTTAGAGAGATACTGATTCATGGCTCATGTGAGTGAATATCAGTAAAAGCAGTTGAAAGATTTTTTATTTCTAATACATCTGAAACTTCCTACAAACTAAGACAGTAAGAGTCTTTGGTATAAACTAAAAAAACCTTCGCAGAGCATGCACAAGGACCCATGTATAAGAATGCTTATAGGGGCCTGCGCTGTGGCGCAGTGGGTTAAAGCCCTGGCCTGCAGTGCCGGCATCTCATATGGACACGAGTTCTAGTCTTGGCTGCTCCATTTCCGATCCAGCTTTCTGCTATGGCTTGGGAAAGCAGGAGAAGATGGCCCAGGTGCTTGGGCCCCTGCACCCATGTGGGAGACCCAGGAGAAGCTCCTGGCTCCTGGCTTTGGATCGTGTGCAGCTCTGGCTATTGTGGCCAATTGGGGAGTGAACCAGTGGATGGAAGACCTCTCTCTCTGTCTCTACCTCTCTCTGTAACTCTGTCTTTCAAATAAATAAAATAAATCTCAAAAAATATTTATAGCAGAATTGTTTGCAATATCAAATAAACCTTGAAACAAAAATTCCCCAGAGCAGAAAGCATTCTAGTGCATGCGTGTATCACCAACGATTGCATGAGAGTCACATGCGATAGTGTAGAACTCCAGATGCTAGTGCATGCGTGTATCACCGACGATTGCATGAGAGTCATATGCGATAGTGTAGAACTCCAGATTCTAGTGCTGCGTTTAAGAAAAGAAATCGACAGGGTGGGCATTTGGCCTGTCAGTTAAGGTGCCAGTTGGGACACCTGCAGCCCATATTAGAGTGTCTTGGTCTGGGTCCCAGCTCTGCTCCCTATCCCAGCTTCCTGCTAATGAAGACCCTGGGAGGCAGCAGGTGATGGCTCAAGTGGTTGAGTACCTGCCACTTACAGAGGAGACCTGGATTGTGTTCATAGTCCCTGGCTGGGGCCCCTGCCAACCCTGGGCACTGAAGGCTTTGGGGGAAGTGAACCAGCAAAGAATTCTCTATCTCTGTTTCCACCTCTGTCTCTCTTGCCTTCTATCCGTCTGCCTGTCAACTACATAGTAAATAAAACATTTAAAACAAACATTAAAAAATTGAAGACACATCATGGAAGAGTATAAATACTATGATTGCATTTATTTATTTATTTATCTTTTTAAAAGATTATTTATTTGAAAGTCAGAGTTACACAGAGAGAGAGGAGATGTAGAAAGATAGAGAGAGAGGTCTACCATCCGCTGGTTCACTCCTCAATTAGCTGCAACGGCCGGGGCTGCTAACTGTGCCACCCCACCATGCTCAGTTCTCTGAGCTCCGCTTGCTTTGCGTTGAACCCACTGTGAGTGGATGTCCCCCTCAGCGGCCTGGCAAGATGGCTGTGACAGCTCCACTTGTCACCTTCTAGGTTCAGGTCCTCAGTGCAGTAGGACAGAGGAAATGCCTCTCAGCCCACAGTGCCAGCGTGACTCACAGTGGCTCAGCGTGGAGCACATGGCCACCTCAGCCAGCCACTGGCCAGGGCACCAGTGTTCTGAGCGAGGGAGGGAGGATCCCACAGAGCTCACCTGATCCAATGCACTCAATGAGTTCATTGCTTGAGCTGGACTTGGAATTGACTCCACTTGACATGCAAGCCCAGGTGTGGAGAGGAGATGGACTCCTGGAAGAAAACCAGGGCTCTCTTTTCAAGAGAAGGCACAGCAAGTCCAAGGAGCTGACATCCTAACTGAACAGAACCTACACGCTAAGTTTCTCCCAATGATCCTGACTGGGAAGCCCACATCTGGTTTAATACAAAGCAAGAGAAATGGCCTAGAAGCAAACATCTGTCTCTGCTTGGGTTTCCCAGGAGATCGAGGGTGAAGCAGGGGTTTTTAAGGCCTCTGTAGAGGGGCTGGCCTTGTGGTGTAGCGGGTTAAGCTGCCACTTGTGATTCTGGCATCCCATATGGGCACCAGTTCGAGTCCTGGCTGCTCTATTTCTGATCCAGCTCCCTGCTAATAGACTAGGAAAAACGTGGGAAGAGGAGCCAAGTGTCTGGGGCCCTACACTCACGTGGGAGATCTGCATGAAGCTCCTGGCTCCTGGCTTTGGCCTGGCCCAGCCCTGGCTGTCATGACCATTAGGGGAGTGAACCAGCGGATGGACGATCACCTCCCACCTGCTGTAATAAATAAATAAATCTTAAAAATAATTGTAAAAACACTCTATAGAACTCTATGGGAGGGCAAAGGCAATGAATCGGGGAGGGAGCAGGACAGTCCAGATGCATGGATGAGATGATCACTGCGGAACATGGCGAGCCTTCAAGGACCAGGCACCAAGAAACGTAAGAATTGCTCCTCAGGTTGCCTGGGCAGGGTGCTGAGCAGAGATGCCGCGAGAGGGAATCCAGCAGGTAGGATGGGGGCGAGGTGAGACACTGGAATAAGCAGCCGTGCGGACATTCGATCTCGGACAGTGCCTTGGGTACGGAGAGCCCTGGGTGCAGCACCTGCGAGTGGTTCTTGCTGCTGCTTCTCAGCCTGCTTTATGGGGCTGGCAGCCCAGGGCCCCCGGTTCCCATCACCTCAGTGATACAGCAGAGGTCCCGCCCAACCACATCACTCCCCCATCATGCCTCGGCGGCTCCAGGCTGCTCCGGTTCAGTTCTGTCTGGAGGCGGCATTGTCTCGCGCACCAGCAGAAGCGGGTTGGGCCATCTGCCCTGTAAGGCACATCTCAGACCCGGCCAGGCGACCTGCTGGGTGGACTGCCAGATTCCTGGGTGAAGGAGCTCCAGCAGATACCTAAGTCTGGGTTCCTGTGGGTCCAGGAACTACGAGTGAGAAGTGGAGACCTGAGGAAGGATTAAAGGACTCAGGGCTTTGGCCTCTTGGAAGCAGAGGGGCGGGGCTTCTAGATGGGCGACTTGCCATAGATCCAGAGAATGGACCTACAGTGAAAGGGTTGTTTTCTTGTCGAATAAATTGTTATAGCTCCTGGAAGGTTACTTTTCATGTAGCTTTCTGTACTGCTCTGCTGTATAATTGGTTTTGTAAGGTCGGCAGAGGCTCATGAAAAGCCCATTTGAACAAAAAAAAAATCAATCAGAAACATAAAAGTGGAAATAATTCCATGCTTAGCTACAGAACCGACAGCAACACATTGCATTGATGAAAAGCTTTTAAAAATAATATAGACCTTCATTTCTTGATCCGTAAAATGAGGGGGGTTGGATTAGGTTATCTTGGAGGTCACGGTGTTCCTTTGGGTTGCTAGGAAGTTCTGAAGTCCACTTGCTGCAGATATCAAAGGGGAGTATGGGGTTTGGGTCTGTTTCCATCTTGCCCCTTTCTCTCTGTTGATGTACACACTTCGCCTATCCAAGTCTGTCAACAGCTTTGGTACATATGGGTCTTGGCACATATGGGTCTTGGCACATAACAAGGCCACCAAGTCTCCCTCCACTTGTAACACTCTGTCATTCTAGCAAACTTGCCTTTCTCATCCGAGAAATAGAAGCATCTTCCCCATAGCTCCCCTTCCCAGCTGCTGGGTTGCTGGCTCCCAGGCATGCTGAAGACCAGATGTCCCTAGCGGTGGCGGTGGCGAGGGAGTGTCTCAGCTTCGTCATCCCCCAGACCTGCCTCCCAGCCCCGCCCTCCTTCCTGCTGGTGTAGCCACCAAGATTGATTTGTCCTGCATGTCTCCGTCTCCTACACTCAGCCTCCTGCCTCCCGGCTAAAAGGTCCCTGGGATGCCTGAGGCTATCTTTGTGCAGGTCCATCCAGGCTCCTCCACCAGGTCAGTGGCACCTGGCCCTGGCCCGTCGCACAGAGGACTCATGACTGTGGCCAGGCAAGCCGCCATCCATCGCGCAGTCTAGCACCTGCGAGACTGTAGACCACAAAGCGCTGTTGCTTGCTCCAGTTCTCTCTCTTTCCCTGTCTGTCCTTCTCCCTCGGCCACTGTGCTAAGTCAGCTGCCTGGGGGGGGGGGGGGGGGGCGGGCCCTGTGTAGTTTCTCATTTTGTTTGCAGTGCCTGCGTTTCCCTTTGTTTGCTTTTCCTTTTTGATTCTATCCTTCTCTCCTTTTGTCAAATAAATGCCTCTTCGCTTCGGGAATAGCTTAAACGCTGTTTTATATTCGACAGCTCAGGTCCCGTGTTTTTAAATAGAGGGGAATTATTTTCATGCATTTTTAAGTGCATGGTGGTGGTGTGGAGGGGACGAGGGTGCACCTGCAACGTGTCACGTACGAACGCGGGGATGCCCGATGGTCTCTGCGACACGGAGTTGGGAGGCTGCTGGCGAATGCTCTTTTTTCTTCCTGCTGCTTCAGGTGGAAAATCCCTTCCTGGCTGCGGGTGTGAGCGGGGCGTGTGAAATCCTCAGTCAGCCAGGTCCGGCATCAGATTGTTGCTGGCTGTGAGAAGCTGGTGATGGTGCTGGTGGGGGGGTCCCTGTTTAGGGGCCCCCGGGTGAGAGGGAAAGAGCTGGAGGAAGAGAGAAAGCAGCGATGCTTCTCCTGCGCTTGCACATTGTCATTTAGTTTTCATAGCCACGAAGTAGAGAGAGATGGTGATACCAATAAACAGATGAATAAACTGAGGCTCCAAGTGATGAGGTCTTTCCTGAAGCCCCGTTAGCAGCAGGTTGTACAGCCAGAACACCAGGCAGCTTTGTCTGCCTGCAAAGGCCATGCTATTTCTACTCAGCAAAGCACTTTACATGTGTTTTCTCATCTCGGTGTGATACCAGCCTTATGATGGGCGTTAGTATCCTCAGGAAACTGAGGCTCGCAGGTGCTCAGCGACTTGCCCCAGAAACTTCCTGCTGTCCTCCAGGGGTGGGGGCCTCTGAACCCAGACTTTTCCCCAAGGCCACGTGTGGGATCACCCCCATTGAACAGCCCAGGCACTCGGCACCCCGTCAGAAAGGGTGGCACCAGATGTTTTACACCTTAGGTCAGAGGGTCCCCAGCAGGCAAGATTTCTCAGCCATTCCATCTGGGTCCAGCTGCCATCAATGCGTACTGAAGCCCCAGGGAGCTTCCTCCAGCAAGCAATGCATGATCTCCCCAGATAGGGGGCGCGCCTCAGCACACCCACTTCCCTCAGCTCAGACTCTGCTGGGCAGTGGAGGCAGCCGTACCCTCAGCAGCCCATATGGCAGGAGCTGCAGCCCACATCTGTGAGCTCTCTGCCCACAACGTGATCCCACTTGGAAACTAAAGCAGAGGCATCCGAGTCCAGCAGCCACCGTGTTGCAGGTGCAGCCAACCAGGCCATGGGAGCCAGCTGCCAGAGGCTGATCCGTGTGAACAGGAGTGCATAAGAGCTGCCAACCAGGTCTTCAGCCATCCCTGCCTCCCCCAAGTGAAATGGCACCAGTAGCATCCTGGCTCTAAAATAGAAATGTATTGATGGAGACAGAACTCCGCAGGAATAGATTCCAAACCGAAACAAATGCAAACGTCTCCAAGAGAAAAGCCTGGTCTTCCTGAGCACCCTCTCCTTTTCATCCCAGCATGCCCTCCCGCCGACACTGGAAAATTCTCCTTTGAGCTTTTTAGATCAAGAATCTGGGTGCACTATGCTCATTAAGAGGTATGCTGAGGCTGCAGGACCCAGGCTAACCCTTGCCTTTGACCCTCTCCAGAGGCTGAACTTGGACCCTGGACAGCAACCAGCACCAGCAACTTGGACATCATGGAGTTCAGAAATAGCAGGGCAGCTCAGGAAGGAGCTGGTGTATCCCGGGACTGTGGAACACACTGTGGAGTTTGCTGACAATGGCAAGAATGTGCGGGTCTTACAAGGGGAATGCGCACCCAAGCTGCCAGCTGGCATGGGTCCTAGGAGCCACTCCAGAAAGGAGCCAGGGTGCTGGCCCTCAAGCTCAGATGTCCAGCAGCTGTGCTTGTGAGTAGCTGCAGGCGCCTCTGTGGCTCCAGCCAGTCGAGAAGGGAGGCAGTGATGCTGTGTGACAGGTCATCAGAGACGCTCCAACTGGCACCTGCCTCCACAGAACCCAGCCGCTGGGCTGAGTCTCCATGCAGAGGAGGGCGAGCCAGCCTCTGTGGGGCCAGGAGAACGAGGCAGGTGACTCCAGCCCACAGCAGTTCTTTAGGTCGCCCTCTCTATGGTCTGTGGCGTCCTGGAGCAGACACTGAGGTCCCCACTGTGCCCTCGGAGTCAGCGACAGCGTACACAGTGGTTTCATACCCTAAGGTCTGGGATACTTCATTAATGCAGTTAGAGGGGCGTGATGAAACGGGGGCGTGCAAACTGACACCACTCTCTCAACGCATCAGAGTACAGTCCCTTTAGGGAGCCCACCCACTGTCTACTCAAGAACAGCTAACGAGGCAACAGGATGCTACATTAGATTGAGAGTTGTTTCCAGCGGCTGTCCATTTCAGCCCCTGGGACAAGGCCTGATGAAATCCCTTTACTCTGGTCAACAGTTAGCATTTTCATCCCCTGAGGAATACTGATGATAAGCATACCGGAATAAATAAAAGCCTTCCTGTTTCCTATGCCAACTCCTAGCCGAGACGAGGCACATACAAACTCACACGGACAACGCAATGCATTGAGGTCTGCGAGAGAATTTTAGAGCAAGGCACCATAGGAAGGTGCCAGTGAACTCAAACTTGATAGCTAGGTGGGTAGCCAGGTGGAGAAAGACACGCGTGGCGGTCTGTGCAGAGGAGACACCCTACACACACGATGTGGAGGAAGGAAAGCACGTAGCATATGCCGGGGATCCCAGGTTTTCAGTTCTATGAGTTTTAAAAAAAAGCATGGGATGTTTAAAATGGAGAAGGGATATGCTAAGTGGTGTTTCAGATCATCAGTATGGTGTTTGTATTTGTGACGTAGCTGACAGAGGGTAGGTGCGAGAGTCAAGACACTTAGGAAGATTACTTCAACAGCCCGAGGAAGCCACAAAACACTGACGATGGACAGTCATAGGAGGGGAAGGAATGGGTGCCAGGATACATTTAGGCAAAAATTTCATGACTTTGTAACCAATTAGATGCAAGCAGAAGATTAGAGGGGTGTCCAGGATTATGAGTTTGAGATACACAAGTGGAATTGGAAATTGAAAGTTGGAAATGCATGTAGAAGTCATTAAAACAGAAAAAAATTCTCCCAGGAGAAAAATGTGCAGTTGGGACAAAAAGAGGAAGAACAATGAAAGCTGAAGGAATTTCAAATGTCCTTCACAGAGAGAAAAGGGAACTCATGGTTTACCCAGTAATGAGTATCTTGTATCAATGTAAACGAATGTTACAACTACTTGCAGCGGCCGGCGCCGTGGCTCAACAGGCTAATCCTCTGCCTTGCGGCGCCGGCACACTGGGTTCTAGTCCTGGTCGGGGCACCGGATTCTGTTCCGGTTGCCCCTCTTCCAGGCCAGCCCTCTGCTGTGGCCCGGGAGTGCAGTGGAGGATGGCCCAGGTGCTTGGGCCTTGCACCCCATGGGAGACCAGGAAAAAGCACCTAGCACCTGGCTCCTGCCATTGGATGAGCGCCATGCGCCGGCCGCAGCGCGCCATCCGTGGCAGCCATTGGAGGGTGAACCAACGGCAAAGGAAGACCTTTCTCTCTGTCTCTCTCTCTCACTGTCCACTCGGATGAGGTCTTCATCTGTCTGTCTGTCTGTCTGTCTATAATCTGCTGTCTATCATCTGTTTATCCATCTATGATTTAAATCTATCTATCACATCTATCAATCCACCTTCTATTTTCCTATATATTCCTTATATCTATTTAGCCATCGTATCTATCAAATCTATCTATATATCCATATATCATCCATCATCTATTTATCTAATCTATTTCTCATATCTATTATCTATCATATCTATTTATCTGTCACCTATGTATGTATCTATTATCTATTTAATCTATCCATCTATCATCTATATCTATCTACCTATCATATCTATCCATCTATCATCCATCACCTATTTATCTAATCTATTCCTCATATCTATTTATCTATCATATCTGCTTATCTATCATCTGTTTAAATATCTATTATCTATTGAATCTATCATCTGTATCTATTTATCCTATTTATCTGTCATCTATTTATCCATCATCTATATGTATCATATCTATTTATCTATCACCTATCTATTATCTATCATCTTTTTAACCTATCATCTATATATCTACTTATCTATCATATCTATTTATCCATCTACCTATCATCTCTGTCTATCATCTGTTTATCCATCCATCCTCTACACCTATCTTTCATATATATTTATGTATCCTCTATCCATCTGTCATATCTATTTATCTATCTATCTAGTTTTTGAAAAGGTGACACATTTCATAATATCTTTAAATGAACCATGAAATTACAAGGGATTGAAGAAGTCAAGCTAGAGAATACCAATTAGTCTCTCAAGTAGCTTGCCTGAGAAAACCGAATGAGAGAGGGTGGAGTTTAGATCAGAGGAAGATCTGAGATGAGGGGAGTGTTTTTGATGTGATAAAGATACGAGTGGTTTCATAGCCAGTGTGTAAGGAAGAGAGCAGGTGACTTGTGGTGCAGGACCCCAGGGGAATCTCAGGGAACTGCATCCCTGTGGTTGAGATGCAGTCTCCCGATTCTGTCCTCTGAAATGTGTGTGTGCGGTGCACACACACACGCACACACACATGCTAGGTCGCCCCAGGGCACGTTCTGTCTACATAACTGAATTTCAGGGAGGAAAGCCCTCTCTCCCGGGAAGGGGTCTGGGGCCACGCTCCTCCACCTTCTCTTCAGGAGCCATCGATCCGCTCTCTGAAACACGACTGAGAGCAAGCACTGCAGTGATCCAGCCCTCAGCTCTCCAGCCAGACCGGGCTTCGGCCTCCACGTTACAATGCACGGGGCTGCTGGCCACCTCAGCAGGTAAGGGCCTGCTGGGATGACTTCATTCTGGCTCTGACTTCCCAGCTCTCCTTGCTGGGGCATCAGGAATATGGGAATCCTCCCACCCCGCATCCATGTGTCAGTTACAATCATAGTCTGGAAATGTTACCCCAGAAATCAGCAACTCGGGCATTTTAGACTACCTGCCCCTCTGCGTAGCAGAATGAAACCTTGTGCTGACCTGCTCTGCCTGCCTGGGGTGTGAATCACCTCTTTGGCCATGCTGTCTATTGTCTATCTGCCTGTTAGAGACTTTGTAGCCATCTCGGTTATCAGACCCTCGTCCACGGCACCGCAGGTGGCCTCATGGCTGCCTACAAGACATCATGATGCCTGCATCACTCACCTGGAGCTTGCATCCATATACCTTTTATTACAGCGTAGTATTAGTAGTGGTAGTATTGTTCTATTTTATTAATAGTGTTCATCTCTTCCTGTGCCGAATCTATAAATTCAAATTATCATGGGTATGTACAGAGGAAAAGCCACGCCATATATATAAGTGTAAAGGATTTGATAGTGTCCATCATCTCTGACATCCCCAGGGACCTTGGAACACATCCCATGGATGTGAGAGGGACAGCTATAGTCACCTCTCTGGAAATGACTTGCAATTTCGGTTATACATCCCCGCTTCTTTATTTTGCTGTCACCTGTGACAGATTCCCACTGAATGCATTTGAGATGCAGTCCTCATATCACAGGGGTTTTTTCCTGTCTCAACTGTAGAACAATAGCTGTACGTCTGGCCACTTCTCTTATTAGCGAGAAGGCTGAGAATTCAACCATTTGGATCTCTCTCTCTCTCTCTCTCTCTCTCTCTCTCTCTCTCTCTTTCTCAATCTCATAGATTCTGCAGAAACGTAGTGTCGTATATAGTATTCCACAATCAATTTTCCTTGTGTTTATTGCCATAGGCTCAGCTATCTATGTTCTCATCTTGAACGGTTGGCTCTGTGACTGGGTTATAAGTAACACACACAAAAAGAGAGGATTATCTTGCAGCTGGTACCCAAATTTATCTCAGGGCCAGGACTACTTTTATTTTGGAAAACATCATCAGTCACTCGGGGGTGGAACTAAACCTCTGAAGAGATGAGCTGGAAGAAGATAAAAATGCTGCAAGAGATTCTTATCATCACATCCTAAAAAATGAACCAGGGTGTTGTCTTTATGGTACAGTGGCGTAAACTCCTAACACACACACACCCACCGCTAACAACAGGGAGCATTGCACAAAACACAAACATCAGCTACCCGAAGGCACTGGAGAATGGAAAACAGCACAGGGATTGTGGAAGGGAGGCAGAAGCACAGCTACAGCGCTGTGCTAAAGATGAAGAGAAGAAAGCAGAAAGGCACCACGACACAGTCCCCCCATCTGCCTTTCAGTTCTCCCTGCATTTCTGGTAGCCCCTGCCCAGTGCACGAACGAACAGGCGCAAGGCAGCCCTCAGGGAGAGCTGAGAGATTTGATCTGAGTTTCTCATCACACATGAGAAATGGCTTAGGGACTGGCATTGTGGCAGAGCAGATCAAGCCACTGCCTGTGACACCGTAGGACTGCCAGTTGGAGTCCCAGCTGCTGCACTTCCAATCCAGCTCTCTGCTAATGCACCTGGGAAAGCAGTGGAAGATGGCCCAAGTGCTTGGGCCCCTGCACCCTTGTGGGAGAACCAGATGGAGCTCCTGGGTTCTGCCTGGCCCAGTCCTGGCCTTTGTGCCCATTTGGGGAGTGAACCAGCATATGAAGATCTCTCTCTCCCCCCACCCCCGTCTCTATGTCTCTCCCTCTCCCTCTGTAGCTCTACCTTTTCAAATAAAATAAAAATCTCTAAAAAATGAGAAATGGCTTACGTATGGATCTAACCAAATGAGTTATTTGCTAAAGCAAAATATCAAATAATCTTCATGGAAAATATAACAAAATCCAAAGTTGCCACAACCTAATGTTTGCAATTTCTAATGTTCTCCAAAATTACTCAGTCTAAAGTGAACCAAGAATACATGATCCATCCACAAGAGGAAAGATGAGTAATACTGGCTAATTCTGAGAATTCTTGCATTGGAATTTCCAGAAAAGGATTTTTAAGTCATTATGAAATGTGTCCAGTGAGATTAAAAAATACACCTGTAATACATAGAAAAAAAAAGACCAGAATCTTAGCAGAGACACAGAAGATGTAAAAATTGTACACTTCAAGTTAAAACAACATTCTACTCCATACCCATTGGAATCCTGAAAGTAAAATACATACACACATACATACAGCAAAGAAACCTGGCAGTATCATTTTTTTTGCAAAGATATAGTGCAGCTAGTACTTCGGTACACTGTCAATGATGTTGTGAAATGTGCAAATAGTTTGAGATGCTTAAGAAGTGAAATATACACCATTCATTGGACCCAGCCATGTCCAATCCTGAGAATATTTTCAAGACACGTAACAACCTCTGTCCACACAGATGCTTCTGCACAACTGTTTCGGCAGCTTTATTCACAATCGTTCTACTCAACTGTAAATAACCTACACGTCATCAGCAGATGAAGAGGCAGACAAAGCATGGTTTATCCATCTGACAAGATAGTATTTATTTAAAACAACAACAACAACAAACACAGATGCTCTCCGAGGCATTATGCTGAGTACAAGGAGTCAGGCATAAAATTCTAAGTCCTGTGATTCTATTTCTATGAAACTCAAGAAAAGGAAAACTAATCCATGCTGACAAGAAGTTTTCCAGGCATTATTGCATTTAGCTTTGGAAGGCAAGAAGTCAGATGAGAAAGAAAGAGAGAAAGAGAGAAAGAGAGAAAGAGAGAGAGAGAGAGAGAGAGAGAGAGAGAGAGAGAGAGAGAGGAAGGAAGGAAGGAAGGAAGGAAGGAAGGAAGGAAGGAAGGAAGGAAGGAAGGAAGAGGGGAGGTGCCGGCGCCATTGCACACTAGGTTAATCCTCCGTCTGCAGTGCCGACATCCCATTTGGGTGCCGGTTCAAGTTCCAGTTGCTCCTCTTCTGCTCCAGCTCTCTGCTGTGGGCCTGGGAAAGCAGTAGAAAATGGCCCAAGTCCTTGGGCCCCTGCACCCGCATGGGAGACCTGGAAGAAGCCCCTGGCTTCAGATCAGCTCAGCTCCAGCCATTGCGGCCATTTGGGGAGTGAACCAGAGGAGGGAGGACCTTTCTCTCTGTCTCTGTCTCTCTCTCTCACTGTCTGTAATTCTACCTGTTAAATAAATAAATAAAATCTTTAAAATAGAAAGAAAGAAACTAACTTCTAACTTCTATGGACAACAGAGTCTTCCACATCTTGGTTGTGGCAGTGGTTTTACCTTGGATGCATCTGTCCAAGTTCATCACATTGTACAGTTAATGGATGCAGTTGGCTTATGTAAAATACATCAGCAAAGTTAATTTTTAATAGTGAATGGCAAATTGGGAATCAGAGCAAAGCAGAGAAAGAAAAGAAGGTCAAGTTATATGGAAGCCAAGCATAGTCCAGGTAGGCAATAAAATTAAGACGCTTCGTAAAATCAGGGTTGCTTAATATTTAATCTGAGCCTACTTGATTTACTGCAATAAAATCCTACCTCACAGTCTCTGAAACCTCTGTAACTCTGATAAATGGCATCCAACTGTGAGTGGTTTTCCATGGAAACTGAGGATAGGAAACTTCCTCTACCTAGGACTCGGTGTAGCATAAAAAAGCAAGCAAACACGTGGACATAAAGAAATGGGCCATAAACTGTGAAGTTGTAGAAGAAACTGGAGCTTGACCCAGAGGCCCCAGGCAAGTTTGAGAGCTCTTCAGAAAATTCCTATGATGAAACTTTTTGAAACATGTTTGCACCAAATTAAACTTACCTTTTATTTCCATCTTCCATGATTTTTTTTTTTTTTTTGGACAGGCAGAGTGGACAGTGAGAGAGAGAGACAGAGAGAAAGGTCTTTCTTTTACGGTGGTTCACCCTCCAATGGCCGCCGCGGCGGGCGCATTGCGCTGATCCAAAGCCAGGAGCCAGGTGCTTCTCCTGGTCTCCCATGAGGGTGCAGGGCCCAAGCACTTGGGCCATCCTCCACTGCCCTCCCGGGCCATAGCAGAGAGCTGGCCTGGAAGAGGGGCAACCGGGACAGAATCCGGTGCCCCAACTGGGACTAGAACCTGGTGTGCCGGCACCGCAAGGCGGAGGATTAGCCTAGTGAGCCACGGCGCCGTCCTCCATGAACTTTTTGAAGTCCCTTCGTATAATGTCCTCAGAATTGGAAGAGATTTTAGTGAAATAAATGGTCTCTTTGTGGAACCTGGAGGAAGGATTGAGACGACTACATATATTCAGATTTTAAAAAGTAGCATATATCTGGCTACTAACCTGGTAAGTTCTATAAGGACTATGAATGCTGAACCAAAAATGACCACCTGTCTGTATGGTCAGGAGTGTAGTAGAAGGTCTATGTTTTTTTTTTAAATAGTAATCCTTGATTGGGAAAATATATCAGAATTTCATGGGGTTATTCAAACATTGTAACCCAACTCAAGTAACTTATTACCTCTACAGGCTGGCCATAGAAGGTGCACTTTCATTTTTTTAAAGCGAGATTCATTTCAATATTTTTTTATTTATTTGAAAAACACAATGACAGAGAGAGGTGCAGAAACAGAGAGACAAAGACATCGGCTGGCGCCGTGGCTCAACAGGCTAATCCTCCGCCTTGCGGCGCCGGCACACCGGGTTCTAGTCCCGGTCGGGGCGCCGGATTCTGTCCCGGTTGCCCCTCTTCCAGGCCAGCCCTCTGCTGTGGCCCCGGAGTGCAGTGGAGGATGGCCCAAGTGCTTGGGCCCTGCACCCCATGGGAGACCAGGGAAAAGCACCTAGCCCCTGGCTCCTGCCATTGGATGAGCGCGGTGCGCCGGCCGCAGAGCGCCATCCGTGGCAGCCATTGGAGGGTGAACCAACAGCAAAGGAAGACCTTTCTCTCTGTCTCTCTCTCTCTCACTGTCCACTCTGCCTGTCACAAAAAAATAAATAAAAAATAAATAAATAAAAAAAAAGAGAGACAAAGACATCTTCCATCCACTGGTTCACTCCTGGTCACCACAGGCAGGGGTGCGCCAGGCTGAATCCAGGAGCTTGGAACCCCATCTGGGTCTCCCTCATGGGTGGCAAGGGGCCAAGTACTTGGGCTATCTTCTGTTGCCTTCTCAGGTGCATTAGCAGGGAACTAAATCCAAAGCAGAGCATCTGGGACTTAAACTGGCACTCTGATGTGGGATGCTAGCATTGCAGATGGTGGCTAAACCTGCTGTCACAACTCCATCCCCGAAAGCAGATGCACTTTCCAAAGTACTCCAAGGAACACTGCACTTACTGGCCTCTGGGTCACAGAGCCATGGGTGGATGGTTCACATTTTTGTCCAGAGTGGGGGTTACCACCTTAGTCATAGAATTTTCTGAGTCTACGGGAACCACAAGTCCCCCTGATAGGCTCTCCTGAATCTTGTCACTCCTTAATAGGAAACCAGCTTTTGACACAGAAGACTGGGCAGAGAAAACTCTTCAAGCAGATGCCAGAAAGCTATTCCCTGAGTAATAAAGTTGTCCCATCTCTAGAAAGTGATTCTTGGTACCTCACTCTGAAACTTCCTTTTTTCTTGAATTCTGGGCTAAGGAACAGAAGGGTTATGCTTCTAACTGTGTCAGGCAAAATGATGTCTCAATAGAAATGCTTCTCCACACTCTCAGCCATCAAAGCACTTTCTGCCCATAAAATGAGCCACACACACACACACACACACACATGCACACACACACACACTCAGAATTGCTGGATTTATAGAAGGCAACTGAAAGAACAAGTAGGAAGCACTGTACAGTAACCATTTATGTATTTGCTACCTAGGATCTAATGTCTTTTCTTTAATGTGCAAAGATTAAAGGGAGCGATTTTTTACCTTTTTTGTTTTGTTTTGCTGCTAAAGATTTATTTATCTATTTGAAAGGCAAAGTTACAAAGAGAGGGAGACAGACGCACACACACACACACACACACACAGATCTTCCTGGTTCACTCCCTAAATGACCATAGTGGCCAAGGCTGGGTCAGGCCAAATCTAGGAGCCAGGCATTGCATGCAGGTCTCCCACACGGGTGACAGGGCTGCAAGCACTTAGGTCATTAGCAGGGAGCTGGACCAGAAGTGGAGCAGCTGAGCCTTGAACCAGGGCTCATCCCAGGCAGTGGCTTTACCCACTGCCCCACAACGCCAACCCCTAATTTTCATCTTGGTTAATAAGATGCAGTTATTTTTATATTTTCTAATTTTGTGAATTCTAAATATAATTCTAAGACAAATGTGATGAAATACATCATTCATGAGTAAATAGTAATGCCACATGTTGTTCTAGGACTTCATATAGCAGAAGTCTTCAAGAAGTTCAAGGAGAATGTGTACTGGGAAAAAAACTCCCCGTGGGTTTAGTTTTGCACAGGGCGGCTCTGTGGCGCAGTGGGTTGATCCTCCACCTGCAGCGCTGGCATCCCATATGGGCCCAGCTGCCCCTCTTCCAATCTAGCTCTCTGCTGTGGTCTGGGAAAGCAGTAGAAGATGGCCCAACTTCTTGGGCCCCTGTACCCATGTGGGGGACCGGGAAGAAACTCCTGGCTCCTGGCGTCAGATCGGCATAGTTCTGGCCATTGTGGCCATTTGGGGAATGAACCAGCAGACAGAAGACCTCTGTCTCTCTCTGTCTCTACCTCTCTCTGTTTGTAAGTCTATGTCTCAAATAAATAAATAAATAAATCTGTAAAAAAAAGTTTTGCACCAAAGTCAACATTTTTTGCTTTCATTTTCCACGAACTTTTTGAAGCACCTATGTAAAGTACTTTGATTCTTACAACCTGTTGTTATTTTTATCCTCACTTGGAAGAAAAAGAAACAGGCATAAAGAGCTTAAGTTACTTTCCAAAGATCTCACATGTCTGAGGATACTTCAAAAAGTTCATGGAAAAAAAAAGGGGAATTAAAAGATATTTTGCTGTAATGCAAATTTAAAATGTTATCTCAAACATTAAAAAAAAGAGAGAGAGAGAAGGAAGGTGAATGGAAGGGAGAAAGGGGGAGGCAGTGGGGGGATTATCATTACGCTCTTAGAATTGTATCTACAAAGCATGTTGAATCTGTTAAAAGGGTTGGAGTATGGGTGGGAGGGAGCGGGGTTGGGGGAAGTGCCACTATGTTCCTAAAATGGTATAAAGCAAATATATGAAACTTGTGTAACTTAAATAAAATATATAAAAATAAAAAAATTTAGAAGATATTTATTTGATTCAAAAATGTTGAAGTCCACACATATCTTTTTTCATAATATGCATTTTCTTCAAATTTTTGAAGAGGCATTGAATGAGTGAATTCGAACAATTTTTGCTACCAAATGAGCTTATCCTTTAACTGTACTCCCGTGAACTTCTGGAAGCGCTCACGTATTTCATGACGAAGCTGGGAGTTCAGCCTCAGCCGTCTGGATCCAGACATTACTTTATGTCTAAGCCATTGTTTGGTTGACTTTGTGACGGTTACAATGGCACATTAAAAATGCTAATCATCTGTGATCTCATAAAACAAATGTCGCTCTGCCAGCTAGAGACAGTTTGGAAATGACACAGGACGTGTGGAGAGTCCTTCTCAGCCCTGGTCACCACCCTTGGACTTAGGAGAGCTGATAGATGTTGTATGTTACAGAAAGTCATTAAAACTACTCAACAGGCGGCGCCGGCACACCGGGTTCTATTCCCGGTCGGGGCACCGATTCTGTCCCGGTTGCCCCTCTTCCAGGCCAGCCCTCTGCTGTGGCCCAGGAGTGCAGTGGAGGATGGCCCAGGTGCTTGGGCCCTGCACCCCAGGGGGAGACCAGGAAAAGCACCTGGCTCCTGGCTCCTGCCATCGGATGAGCGCGGTGCGCCGGCCGCAGCGCGCCGGCCGCGGCAGCCATTGGAGGGTGAACCAACGGCAAAAGGAAGACCTTTCTCTCTGTCTCTCTCTCTCTCACTGTCCACTCTGCCTGTAAAAAAAAAAAAAAAACAAAAACTACTCAACAGGAAGTTCAACTGAGAGAGGAAGGGGACTGCCCAGGAAGCACAGCCCATGGTCTTTTGTAGTGTGCAGTCTAATAGTTTTATCATAGAAGGGAAAACAAATCATTTCTTTCAATCCTTGAGATAAGCCCCATCTGCAGCCTCAGCCTTCACAGGACCTTTGTATGCATGTGGTCAAGTCCAATCTCTCCAGAGCACTCAGTGCAATGATGGGTGAGAGAGTCGCTCTTCTATATTTCTACCTTCATGGTTTTTTCTGAGCACATTTATTTTTAGAGTATATAAAAAAGCTCATATGCTTTTCTTTGGACAAGTTGCACATAAAATAGGAAAATGAAAATAAAATCCCAAGTCAGAGGATCAGATTGTGGTTCTGGTATTGGCAAGTTCAAGGTCACACACAATAACCTTGAACTTGCCACTTCTCTCTAATATACCTCAGTTTGCTCCTCTATAACATGATGTCTCACCGTATTAATTTAGGTAGAAAATATTCATTGAATGTCTCTTATGTGCCAAACAGACACAAAAAAGACACTGGTACAACGAAGGTGCTGACCCAGTTCTGATCTCCATGCACTCATAGTAAATGTTTTTCTGCAGTGTGATGCGATACAGATTGATATCAATGGTGATGTCCTTTTAGTGGGGGAATGAAAGGACTTGGGATAGATACCCCCCTCCCCACTATGTCTATTTGTTTAGGAATAATTTCTAAATGTTTAACAAAGGGTGAGGAATTTTATTGCCAAGTTCCAACAGGTAACATCCGGGCTATTCACCTGCTGATTGCTAGTTCTGCTAACACTACTCTACTTCTTTATTACATGGTTGCCAGCAATACTCAGTCTTGTTCAGGAGGCACCAGGCCAGGTGCCGGGAGGTGAACTGTGCCTGTTCTTGGTGAAGCACTGGGATTCCACCCACTCAGGAAGTGATTCCGAGAGGAGCAGGTAACACTGGCTCAACTCAGAGCAGTGAGATGAAACTCCAGGTCGGCTGGAAGCTTCTGGAAAAGGTGTTCCTCTCTGATGCAATGACAGGGTCTCAAGAAGAACTCTCGCTCTCACACTCTCTTACCCACTTCCTGTGTCTCTTCCCGCTGGGGCCATGCTCCTGTGTGCTGCCTTGGGGCACAGTCCTAGGAAGATCCAGTGTCTGGTGCTGAAGTGTCCTTCGGCACCATCAGAGGAGAGAAGAAATCATGATCATCATGTGATTGTAACCTACTAGCTGAAGATCAAAGCTGCCCGTACCAATCTAGAAACTAATTTTCTATACATTTACTAAGTTAAAAAAGTGCATGCCACGTGGTTTAAGGCAGTCAAATTTTGTCACGTGCTGCTAAAGGCATGCCTAACTCATACAATGCAATAGTACTTTTGAACTCTAACTTTGTATTTGTCTGCAAGGGAAACTTGTTGAAAGCAAAGACTATATTTTTGTCTTTCAGGCATATTCCACTTGGTGGGGGGGGGGGGCTCCCCTAGGCTTGAAAACTTGGAAGTTTTAGCTTCTTTAAATGAAGCAATCTGAGAGACTCACCTCTCTGCCCCACTCTCCCGCCCAGGCCTGCTCTCACGGCGTGGTTCTTTCACATCATACAAAAAGACAGTGTTACGGTATTTCCCCTTTGGTCATAGGCGGGATTTCCAGGCCCAGCCAGGAGGAAATGTGGGAGAGCAGGACATTGGTCTATGCTCAGTCCCTTCATTCTCCAATATTCCTTTCCCACTCTGAGCTCTTGTGCAGAAGAAAGTGTTCAAAACAACGCAGATTTTGAAGTTATGTTGAGAGATGATACATAAGGATTTGTTGTTGTTCTTGAAAGCTTCGGAATCCCCAGAAAATAAAAAGATCCCTAAGTGACATGCTAAGTCTGGGGGAAAGAGCCCAACTCCTTGAGACTCAAATGCATGTTCTTCAGGTACTGGGTTCCCCAGAAAGTGCACACACTGTGCAACTGTGCTCGACCCAGGTGAGATATTAAGGTGATGATCGACATGGCACAAGGTTCAGTGGGTCCCAGTGGATAGGAATTTGAAGGCTGCTTTACACCTAACAGGAGCTGTGACAGGCATCCGATGTCTCTGAGGCCAGGACGCGCTGGGGTGGGGAGAAGTTTAGAGGTGGAACCTGACGTCAAGGTCAGGAAACTAAAGTAGCTGCTTGTGCTGGAGCAATTTTTTTTTGCAAGATTAGAAACTGCTGAGGAAGCTGGTGCTAAATAATTGACCACCAGGCAGAGAAAGGACGAAAGGACTCCCAGAGTTTGATGAGGTTAGAAATATTTTTTGCAGGACATGGAAGAGAACAGGATGTCACGAAGGTGAGCGAAATTCTGTGAGGATTAAGCAAGGGCTGGTGGGACTCCCCTAAGCCTCAGCTCTGCTAACCAACTCCTTGTGCTTTGAAAGGCTGTAGGCCTCCACCTGCAACTTCAGTTGATTCAGATAGAAGAGGAGGCTGCCGGGAATGAAAGAGCTTGGGGTGCCAGGGATTGTGGGAGAAGCAAAGGTTGTAAAGGAGGGAATGTTTGACTTTCCCTTTTGGGGCCACAGAGGCCCCTATAGGAATGATCCTACAGCCTGCATCTGTTGCTGCTCACGAAGGAGAAGGCAGGGCTGCCAGACAACACTCTGAGACGTTCAAGAGTGCATGTGTGGTCAGCCAGCAAGAGTGCGGCAGGTGACAACCAGTCAGGCCTCAAGCAGCTTTGGTTCCATGTCACATGTCTGTCCCAGGTCCACTCATTGGAAGGATCTCAGTGCCTTCTCCACAGGGTTCCAGCGTCACACCCAAGCAGACGGAAAGGTGTAGCAAGGAGAGCTGGACAGCAAGCCCCAGGTCTTCACCTACGCCAATCACGTTTGAACGACAGCTGCTTCCACAGAAGCCTTCTCCAGGTCTCCCACGTGGGTGCAGGGGCCCATGGATTTGGGCCATCCTCTACTGCTTTCCCAGGCCACAGCAGAGAGCTGGGTCGGAAGTGGAGCAGCGGGACTCCTACCGGCATCCATATGAGATGCCTGCGCTATAGGCAGCAGCTTTGCCCACTATGCCACAGTGCCAGCCCGGAAAATTTCTGGGAGTCCATGAACCCCCAAAGCTGTGGATGAAACTCCCTGTGCAGTTCACATGCATTTCTCTAGGCAAAACAGTCATGGGTCTTTTCTAGATTCTCAAAGAAGACTCCTAGCAAAAAGTTTGAAGAATTCACAGTCTACATAAAAAGGCTATAAGGGGGACAAGGTGTGACCTGGCTCTTAAGTGTGTTTCGTGCATTTGTGGTGTGTGCACTTGTGCATGTGTGTGCTTGTGTACCCATGTGTGCATTTGCTAGTGTGTACGTGTGCATCTTTGTGTGTGTTTCATGTGTGTACATGTGCATCTTTGTGTGCTTTCATGTGTGTGTACACATGTGTGTTTGGGCACATGTGTGCTCATATGTGTGTTTGCTCTGATTCTTTTCCTTAGAATAGGTTTTTCATGAATAAATGAGAGGGGGCACTGGATTCCTGAAAGTGACACATAAAAGGGGCCCCTCCACAGGGAAGACTGCCTGCCCTTTGAACATCGTAACTGCAAGGTTGAAGTGCTGGCTGGGGTGGTGAGGTACCATACGGGAGCACCTGGGTTTAATCCCTGGCTTCCAGTTCCAGCTTCCTGGTTCTAACACCAGCCTTTCTGGCAACATTTCTAGGACACTCTCCAAAGACCCCAGAAAGGGCAGTTTTAGGCTGAATTGTTCTCCCTACCCCCAGTGTCTGCATGTTGCAGCCCTAGCCCCTGGCATACCAGAACGTGACTGGTCACTAAGTTGAAATGAAGTCACTAGCGTGGGCCCTAGACCTGTGTGACAGGTGTCCCGATAGGAAAAGGAGACTAGAATGTAACCCACCAAGAGCAGGCCACATGAGGACACAGTGAGCATGTGGCTTTCTACAAGGCAAGGAGAGAGGCCTCAGAATAAATCAGCCCCATCTACACCCTGTCACCCAGACTTCTGACTGTCATAGCTGTCAGGGGATGCATGCTTAAGACACCAGGGTGTGGGGCCAGCACTGTGGCATAGCGGGCAAAGCCACTGTCTGCAGTGCCAGCATCCCATGGGAACCAGCTCAAGTCCTGGCTGCTCCACTTCTGATCCAGCTCTCTGCTGTGGCCTGGGAAAGCAGTGGAAGATGGCCCAAGTGCTTGGGCCCCTGCACCTGTGTGGGAGACCTAGAGGAAGCTCCTGGCTTCAGATCGGCTCAGCTCTGGCTGCTGCGGTCCATTGGGGAGTAACCAACAGATGGAAGGCCTCTCTCTCTCTCTCTCTCTCTCTCTCTCTCTCTGCCTCTCTTTCTCTCTCTGTGTAACTCTGACTTTCAAATAAATAAATAAATCTTTAAAGAAAAACGGTTTGCTTGCTTCCGCTTCCCACTGGTGATAGAGGAGTCTGCTCTCCTCACGTCGGTTCAGCAAGTGAAGCTGCTGTCTTGTTCTCAGGTTTCCTGGACAATGCTGATGACTTCACTCCGTGGTTTTAACTACGAACTGCATATCTTCAGAACTGGTTTTCCTGATTCGTTTTGCTCACTGGTTACGGTGATCTCAGCCTGAACACCTTGTAAGCAACACAAATTCCCCATGTCTTAGACCGTATCCAGCATTGTAGCACTTCCATAATGTCAGAGCCAAGCAGTCCACGCTCCACTTACCATGTGCCATCTACTTGCTCCCTGGAAGCCATCAGTGTCGCCTTGTGTGTAGCCTCTCTCCACACTCACTTCTCTCCTAACCCCGATGGAAACAACCACTCCCTTCTTTGGCTCTCAATTGCCTTGATCCTTTGGTTCATTGTCATGATCAACCCCATAGTTTGTGAAATTCAGCTCTCCTCCATTTAGTACTGGTCATGTGTAGACAAACATAGCCATTGTAAAACACCCAAATCATGCTACCAATCAACTCACACCTTGAAGTTACAAGCACAAACCTCCATGCACCCATAGTTCAATTCAATGACCACATTCCCTTCCATTCTCCCTGTCTCCGAGATGCCTGTCTCATTCTTCCCTCTCTCTCCTGGATCTCCAACACTCATGCTTGCTCAGTGACTGCTTCCCATGCCACTAAAGAAGCCAGCATTGGAGAGAATGGCTGTGATCGGTCTCAACACTCTTGCTCATCCAGCTCTGTGTCCCCATGCTACGCCCTTTTTCTCCTGTTACTGAGGACCAGCCATGCCCCTTCCCAATCCTCCACAGGAATATGCAAGCCCACCCTCTCTTATCTACTCCAAGCCACGTGTCTGGAAATTCCCCCTGGTTTCTGGCATCAGTCAGTGTCATCAACTCTGGTTTCATTTCCTGTTTGTCTATACGTATAATTCCCTCAGCTTAAGAAACAGAAAGACGCTCTCTTCACTTCCCCTTCCAGTTGTTGCCTCCACTTCTCAGATTCTCTTTGGGGAAAACTCCTAGAGGTCTGCATAGACTCACGGCTGTTCTGTTGTTCCCTTCTCTTAGCTTTTGATTTCACTTTCAGTTGAGCATTTGTCCTACTCTTACATCACAATGAAACTGTTCTGGTCAATGACCAACTTTCAGCTAAACCTGGTGGTTGGTTATTGACAATGGTCATTGAATTTGGGTTACTTCCACCTTCAATGCCCCCTCATAGGGAAAAATTGAAGGAAGATGTGGCATTTTAGATTTCCCCCAGAATATTTTAGAAGAGAAAGCAATGGTTGGACTGAAGTCAAGGTCAGTGTTTTCACTTGTTAACTGGGGAGTGAGATAACTTCTGACAGGCAAGTGGTAAAATCCTATATGTATCATTTCTTGCTAGTGACGCTTTGTGGGATGGGGGCATGATAATATTGAGCTTGGATTTAATTGTAGGGTTTTAGGACTAGAGTGAATATTTCTCAATGTAATATCAAAAAACAATGGAGAAAATACAGTTTACCAAAAGAGGATTCCAACAGCCCTGTAGTGGAAGCAGTCAGAGTTAGGTAGTAAAGACAGGAAAATATGACCATAAGTGACCATGCCAACAGAGCTAAGGAGCAGGCAGGTTATGGGAAAACTCAGAGGGATCTAGGACAATTATACAACATGTCATATTATTGTGAGCAATGTCTAGCCATGGTTTATAGGTCAGTGTACTGATTTTGTTGCTTGTTTTCACTTGAGAGGGAGAGAGAGAGAGAAAGAGAGATAGAGATTCCATATGCTGACTCAAGTAATTGTTAGGAACCCAATTGCTTGAGCCATCATCTGCTGCCCCCCAGGGTCTGCATTGACAGCAAGCTGGGATCAGGAACCAGAGCAGGGAATCCAACAGAGGCATTCTGATACAGAACACGGGCATCTTAAACACTAGGCTACATTCCCTCTCCAGCGTCTATTGTTTTCAAGGAGCTAGTTGAGAAGAGATACCTGTCACGCAGTGTGAATAGGAAAATAGCACTTCTTGTATTCTCAACACTTATCTCTACGTATTTTCTGCCCTCTTGACATTGATTGTGGAGCCTTCAGTGCCAGCAAAGCAAAAATTTTAGACAAATCAAGTTACAAAGTTAGATGGGAGCAGGAAGTCCTCCAACTCATACTACAAAGGGAGACACGTTATTGCTGGTGCCTGGAGTTGGTCTTGCCTGACAGCTGTTCACAGTTTCTGGAAGCCACTGGGAAGTGATTGAATCCCAGCACTCCCCAGTGGGTCTCACTCAGTGAATTTGTGTCTAACAAGAGCAATGATTTGAGGATTTGGCTCCACATGTCGTCGGAAGCTATGGAGGGAACGCAGTCTCCCACATCTATCAGGTGTCTAGTAATTGAAGATCCGCCCATCACATACCTGTCACTCAGGCTGAAACAGAAACGGATGTCAAAATTAAATGGACCTGTGATTTTTGACATCACTGGCTAAAGACCATGTGAAATAGAGAAGAGGTGGTCATCATTTTCAAGAGACACTGCATTCTGCACCAGACCCTGAAATTAAAAAGCAGTAACACTGACCCTGTCACAAAAGGCCCACCCCTATGCCAATCCAAGCGCTTGCTACCGCATCTGAAAAAGCACCAAATGCCCTCAGGGCATATCTTGTTGGACCTAAGCATTGCTATGTAGCAGAATACTTGAAAGAAGGTAGATCGAGAGTTAGGACAGCAGCGGCCATCACAATAAGATCTAAAACACTGGAATCTGAGTCCAATTCTCTCTCCTGCTAATTTATGGGCTGTATATTTAATGATAAAATTGTCAAACACATACAAAATTATCAAACTACCTTTGAATATCATCTGAAATTGAATATGGAGCCTTCATCTGAGTGGACCATCCCCAAATAGTAACAGTCATTGTCTTCAGAAGTTGAGCATATGGTGGATTGATTTTTTCTTTATGTTTTTCTTAATATCTCAAACTTCCCCCCAAGGTAAGTGCTTACTATTTTTTTAATAATACAAAGATTTGCTTTTAAAAGAAGGATGTGGAGGTAAGGGAACGGGTGAGAAACTTTTTCCCTGTGAAGAGAGAGGCGCTGACATACCACACTTGTTGGTATGTTGGAAGGGAGCCTAGCAACTCCAAAGCCACAGAAGGTCATCACCAGCTTCTCACCCACCTCAATGGTCTCATTGTCTATCCTCACATTTCCTCTGGGCTCTGTGAGCTCCAGGACTCCTACTTAATCACCAGCTTCTCACCCACCTTGATGGTCTCACTGTCTATTCTCACATTTCCTCCGGGCTCTGTGAGCTCCAGGACCTCCTACTTATTAGCTCTGCCATAGGAAGAAGAAAGCAGGGAGTGATGGCCAACTGGTACATACTGGGAGCTGAGGGATCTGTCCCCACGGCCCATCACAGCAGCTGTGTGTCTCAGTGTACTCCTGCTCCAAGGAAAGGCAGATGATCACCAATAGGAGTGCCAGCTCCTCAAGGAGTACCCCTACATTGATGTCTCCATTATCCCCACATGACTGTCTCCTGGTTGCACAGGAACAGTGCATTCTAAACCTGCAGAGGCTGCACCTGTTTCAACAAGTGACTCTTGGCTGAACGTGGACCACCTCCCCCACAAAACTCAAGTCATCCTCCAGAGCTTCCTCTGAGCACAAGCTCTCTGTCACCATCCGCAGGGTCTTGTAGCTGAAGAAGGGGAGGGGCTCACCTTCAACACGGACTTTGGGCAAGAGCCTAAATCCTGTGCATGGCTAATCTTTCATTACTCCACCATCCATTTAGAACTTCACCTCCACTTTGACTCCAATTCTATGATGTCTCAACTGTACCACGAGGCTGTCCAGTGGGGCTGGGGGTCTGTGGGCCCCTCAGATGTAGGTAGAATGTGCTTCATATGCAGGCTTCCAGCTGTGGCTGGAAAGCTTGTTTCTAGATGGACTCACACACCCCTCACCATAGCTTCTTGTGTTGCATGTGTGACCTTGGGATAATCACACCTTCCAGTTAGTTGCAATCTTCCACCCAGAGCTGGCAGAGGAAGGGGCTGAGCCCCTAAGGAGAATTGGGCTGTCTCCAAGAGACCCTGCTATCTCTGTGAGCTGCGAGCCAATCAACATACAGTAGTGAAACCCCTTTCCAATGGGCACTCCCAATAGAATGACCCAGTGAAGAGATAGTAATGCCTTAGGGACTCTCGGCACTTCCTCAAAGCCAGAGTCCCGTTCAGGGCACTCCACCCAGTCTCCTATCGGACCATACACTTTGCTTTTCTGTCGCTTGCCAATCAAATAAAAGTTTCTGCTTCTTTGCAAATTGTTTCCCAGCACATTTTTTTTCTATACTGAGCTGAGGAAAAGAACCCAGGAAACTCGCTCTGCCAGCTGCCCTCCCCTCTGTAGCCAGTAACGAGACTCATAGCCACCTGACCTCCCGGGAGCTTTGCACCTCTCTCTGTGTGTCCCCTGCCCTCTGTGCCCCTTCTGCCAAGACCACAGCCCTTGGATGCTGTTGTCCACGTGGAAACTTTCTATTGATCCTTCTCAACCCATTGCTTTCACACCCCTTCTAGATCTAAAGAGCAACACCCCTCCCCCACCCCTTAAGAGTTCCCCAGCCCTTCGTGTGCATAGGTTATCACTTGTCTATCAGCAGATATGCATCTGCATTTTCATCTTTATAACCTGGTGGTTCCGTAAGGAAAACTATTGATATTGATTTGTCTGCTTCCCAGAGGCCAGTAACAGTCATAGTGATGCTGTATGAGTTTCATGAGTAAAGGGTTTCTTCAGCCAGGATTTGGGTTTCAAAAGTGAGATTTCACATGTGAGATTATGCATCTGAGCTTCATTGTGAATGGAATTTTGGGGACGTCTTCCACTATAATTTCATTATTTTGAATTTTATTTTATTTAAGGGAGTAAATGATTGCAAATTTAAGTAAATAAATGCTGGCAAGTGTGCCGTCACATCAACAAACAAGTACACATTGAATCCTTATCTTTAGGATCACCCTGTATGGAGCCTTTTAGAGAGTCATGAATCTTTTTCAACATTTATGTATTTATTTGAAAATCAGAGTTACAGTGAGAGAAGGAGAGACCATCTGCTGGTTCACTCTCCAGATGGCTGTAATGGCTGGAACTGGGCCAGGCCAAAGCCAGCAGCCAAGGGCTTCTTCCTATGGATGCATGGGCCCAAGCCCTTGGGTGATCTTCCACTGCTTTCTCAAGCCTCTAGCAGGTGGCTGGATTGGAAGTGGAGCAGCCGGGACATGAACCAGTGCCCACTTGGGATACCAGCCACAGGTGGCTGCTTTAACACCACAAAGCCAGCCCTTGGAGATTCATGCATCTTGCTAGACAAGAGAGAGAAGGAGCATCCATGAGAGGAAGATGTGATTCATTAAGATAGTGAGGTGGGTGTGGCTCGCATTGCCTTGCAGGGACGCCTGTCTACAAGTGCATGAGTTCAATACAGAAAACATGACCCCAAATGATGGAGTTAGAATTGTGCCAGGGGTTTCCAATACAACCCCATCAAGGTGGCATGTACCAAGGCCATCTCACTAGTGCAAGTGATCAATTTCAGCTCACAATTGATCACACTGATAGGTCTAAGAGCCAAAGGGATCACACAAACAAGACTAGTGTCTGCTAATACTAACTGATAGAATGAAAAAGGGAGAGAATGATCCAACATGGGAAGCAGGATACACAGCAGACTCATAGAATGGCAGATGTCCTAAATAGCACTCTGGCCTCAGAATCAGCCCTTAAGGCATTCGGATCTGGCTCAAGAGCCCATGAGAATATTTTAGGCATGGAAAGCTAAGACACTCTGGAAAAAACAGAAGACCTAAATGAAAGATCTCTGCGAGTGAGATCCCAGTGGAAAGAACGGGGCCATCAAAGAAGGAGGTACCTTTCTCTGAAGGGAGGAGAGAACTTCCACTTTGACTATGGCCCTGTGGGAATAAGATCGAAGTCGGCTAACCCTAAAGGCTTCCATAGCCTCGGCAACTCATGACCAGAGCCTAGGGAGATTACTGACGCCATAAACAAGAGTGTCAAATTGCTAAATCAACATCAGGAGTCACTGTGTACTTACGTCTCATGAGGGATCTGTCCTTAATGTGTTATCCAATGTGAAGTGATGCTATTACTAGTACTGAAACAGTATTTTTACACTTTGTGTTTCTGTGTGGGTGCAAACTGATGAAATCCTTACATAGTATATATTGAATCGATCTTCTTTATATAAAGATAATTGCAAATGATTAAAAAATCTTGGTGTTAAACTGGAAATTGCATAGACAATTAATCAATTTTTTAAAAAAAAAAATCATGTAGGATCTCTGTCCTTAATGTGCTGTACATTGTGAATTAATACTATAACTAGTACTCCAACAGTATTATCATTTTGTGTCTCTATGCGAGGGCAAACCGTTGAAATCTTTACGTAATATGTACTAAATTGATCTCCTGTGTATAAAGAGAATTGAAAATGAATCTTGATGTGAATGGAAGGGGAGAGGGAGCGGGAAAAGTGGAGGGTGGGGGGAGGGAGGGAAGTTGTGTGGGGGGGGAGCCATTGTGGTCCATGAGCTGTTCTTTGGAAATTTATATTCTTTAAATAAAAGCTTTATAAAAAAAAAAAAAAAAAAAAAAAAAAAAAAGAAAACATGAGCATGCAGGACACAGTCTGATGAAGAAAGCTGATGGAGGGCCGAGCCTCGCACACCTGCCGATGTGCAGAAGCACGAGTAACTTAAGAATGTTGCCGGCAGGCAAGGTTAAAAATAACAAAACTGCTTTTGTTGACAAAAGAATGTCAACAGCCATGCATATGATGGGCCTTCAAAAAGCAATGAAAATGCACATTATGCAACAAATCTTTATGATTCGAAAATTGCTTTGCACCAACAGAAACTTATCTTTTGATTCCATTTTGTCTACACACTCTTTGAAGTCCCCTTGTATGAGTGTGTTTTCTCCATGAGCTGCGGCCCTGAACACATCTGCAGCAGCATGTGCAAAGCACACCACTCCCCTTTTGCACGGTTTCCCAATCTCAGCACTGCGGACACATTGGGGGAGGGGCTTCTTGGCTGTGGAGGTGGTCCTGAGCAGCATCCACGCCTCTGCTCAACTAAGTGTCGTAACACCCTCCCCTCCCCTCACCC